>JAOEGL010000006.1:20537799-21935299 GCA_034509955.1 Urosaurus nigricauda | reverse complement strand
GCACGAAGGTGCTGCCTATGGCAAGTTCTGTCGGACACGAGGCGAGTTTTCCGCCACTTGTGCTGTAGTCATTGTCCAACCCGCTTCATCTCCCTGAGTTCATCTGTGAACCAGGGTTTGTGGTTGGGAGTGGGCTGGAGGCGATTGCGTCGATAGCCTTGGGAAAGTCGATGTTCCAAGTATTCACCAAGGTTTCAACTGGATCACCAGCGTTACCAACCATTAGACCCTCTAAGGCCTTCTGGAAACCGGTTGGATCCATTAGCCTTCGAGGGCAGACCATTCTAATGGGTCCTCCACCCCCGGGGGGAAGGAAAGTGGCTTTCAGTTCCATCTTGATCAGGGAATGATCTGTCCATGACAATGCAGAGGTTTTGATTACTTAATGCATAGTTAAAAGGAGGCATCCTGAGGCAGATGGCACAATCCTGGGAATGCTTCCCTAAACAATATAGTGTTTAATTTAATTTTGAATCTGGGTAGAGAAATGATGAGGTGCACATGTGGGGGAAGAAGGTTCCAGGAGTGAGGGGCAGCAAGTGAGAAGGGAGAAATCTGGGACAGGGCAGTGGAAATCCTCGGCTGGGACAGGAGACCTTGACTACCAGAACGGAGGGTACGAGAAGGAGTGTGAGGAGAAAGAAGTTCAGACAAGTAAGGAGGGGCCAGTCTGTGGAGGGCTTTGAAAGTCAACAACAAAAGCTTGTACTGGATGCGGAAGGGGAAGGGGAGCCAGTGAAGGGAGGATAAGAGGGGAGAAACATGTCAAAGCGGCGAGCGGATGTGATAATACGTGCAGCTGAGTTCTGGAAAGATATTAAAGGATGGAGGTGAGAGAGAGGAATCCCTGTCAGAAGAAGGTTACAATAATCTAGTTGTGAAACCACAAGGGCATGGACCAGAGTCTTGGCAGTGGAGGCTGAGAGGAATGGACGGATTTTAGCAATGTTGTAGAGACAGAATCTACAGGTCTTGGCGGTGGCCTGAATTTGGGGAATAAACGACAGAGAGGAATCAAAGATGAAACCAAGACTGCGGGCTTGCTGAACTGGTTGAATAGAAGTGCCGTCAACAGAAACAGAGAAGGAATATTGAAGGGTGGGCTTAGGTGGAAAGATGAGAAGCTCTGTCTTAGACATGTTGAGCTTCAAGCGCCGATACCGCATCCACTGAGAGATGGCAGCCAGACAAGATGAAACTTGCTGTTCAAGTCCCTGTGAAAGGTCAGGGGTGGAAAGATACAGCTGGGTGTCATCGGCATACAGGTGATAGGAGAAACCAAAAGAAGTGATGAGTTTACCAAGGGACAATGTGTATAGAGAGAACAAAAGGGGACCCAGTACAGAGTCCTGAGGAACTCCAACAGATAAGGGAACAGAGGAGGAAGTCTGACCACCTGTGACCACTGCTGTTGTTCTTTTTTGCTTTACTCCATTGGCTTTCAGCCTGGTTGATTGCACTATTACCATTGCAATAGTTCTCTCAGTTGGGCTAGAATGGGAAACAGCAGTTATGGCTGGTCTAGGGCTGATTTTCTTCCACAGGACCCTATGATGCTGCCAAATTTTCCCTCTTTTCTTGGAATGACAACATTTCACAGATGAAAACTAGGAGACGGATAAGGCCAGGAAACATCAGAATGTGGTGAAGATGGGAAAAGGTATTATCGAGTAAGAGCACACAGGCCAGGAGAGGTTGCAGTAGTTTGCTTTTGCCTGAGTCTACAGGGAAGAGTAAGATTCTGCCCACTCCTGTCCTCCACCCCAATTGAATGCAAACTATCTCAGCACTTTGCTCTTCCCTGTAGTCTCGCTGACATCTTGCCCTTCCCTGTAGACTCAGATAAAAACAAACTGCTGCAGCCATTCCGGATTTCTATGTTCTTCAATTTCCAACCATTGAAGTAGACTGAGGACAGTGGGAGTGGGGGGAATGGGAGCAAGAAAGATAAACTGGGACATTTTAAAAGCTGCTGAAAAAGTGGGACCATAGATAATAAATTGGGACTGTCCCTCCCAAATCAGAAGAATAGGAAGGTGTGCAGTGGAAGGGGCCCAAATCATTTCTGGTTTTGAAAAATTAAGTTAAAAGACAATCTATATAAATCTAGCAATCTATATAAAAGGTGAACTGCCTCTTCTGGATGCTTCCAGGAGAGGCCAAAGGCCCAAAAACAATCTTGGGGTTGTATCTGGCCACAGGGCTGCACTTTGCCTACCACTGGGATGGGAAGGAGGAATATGTGAGAGCACTCTCTGTTTCATCTTTATTAATGGAGGAATTGGGACTGATGTTAAACTGGATGTCCATGATCAGAGTTGACTATTTATAATGGGTGGGCTAAGTGTGGACAGTATGTTTTCAAATGGCCTAAGGTTCAAAACATTTTCCCATATATATAGTGACCTTAAAATGCCTCCAGAATTCTCTAGGAGTTATGAAGGGTAATTTAAACATGTTTTTGCCTCCCGTGCCATTTTTGGCCTAAGGGGATGAAACCCACTGTCTCATCCCCAGGAGAATGCAAAGGCAAAGCCCCCTTTGAACAAATCATGCCAAGAAAAGCCCAGAATAGGGTCTCCTTAGGGTTGCATAAGTCAGAAATGACTAGAAGGCACACAACAACAACTAAGAGCCCTTTTTAAAACAAATTGATCTGGAAGTGACTTCTGGGTCACTTCATGCTGTAAAATTTCTCTCCTGGGCCTCAAATGTGGTGAAAAATGAACTGCAGATTGTGTTTCAGGGGCATTTGGAGGGCAAAAATTGTTTTTTGGCAGAGGTGTAGCAGAGGGTGCAACCAATCCCTAACCCTCAAACCAGTGCTAACTAATTTGAAATTTAACGATGTCTTGGTTTTGTTGTTTTTCTGTTATTTTAACACTGAAATTATTAAAATAAAATATTTAAAGATCTAATTCTGAATCTTCTCTAATGGGATACTATTAACCAGAGCTTTGTAAATTACTTTTATGGACTAAACATACCAGACTCTCCTAGGCAGTATGGCCTCTGGCAACACTACCTGGGGGATTCTGAGCATTGTAGTTCAAACATTTTTCCCCCCAGGGTCTGGTTAAGTGGGGTTTGAGCCATGTGGATGTTTCCATCTAGTGGTTGAGCAGTATAATGTCTAAATGAAAATCACACTGGAGCCAAAAGTTAGGTCTGTGGGATGCTTTTAAAGAATATTACATTTCTCCTCTCCTGTTATTTTAAATGCATGGAACCTAGTGTTTCAAGATGACAAAACACAAACCTGCAATCATTCTTTTCAAACCTGTAATTTTAGGTATGCAAGTCTCCAAATGAGTTCCTATTGCTATGGCTTCAGGATACATAACTTCCAACTATGGTTAGGACCATTTCTTAGTCATTGGTTCATTTCAGAAACTCCCCTATCAAGATGTTGGACTCTACATGTTTTCTTCTCCTCTTTCATCACACACTTTGGTTCCCACTCTTCCTTCCTGGTTCATATTATCTGTAGTTTGTTAACATCACAAATAGGCAAACTGATTGCCATGATTTACAATAGTTTCCAATTCTGTTTTGCATAGGTTACTGTTTTTGGTATCCACCTTGTACCTGATTTGAATGCAGTAGTAGGCTGCAGATGAACCAGTAAATGGGAATGGGATATTTAGCCTGCAAGAGAGGTGGAGCCATCATCTCTAAGCCAATTCATTCTTAGTTAATATAATAATAGGCCATTTACAGTCCATTGGAATTTGCTCAGTAATACACTAGGTAGTGTCAGCTTGTGGCTTATTGAATTCAAACTTCTTGTATTTGAATATTTCCCTGCCATTTAGAAGGCACCACTTATTTGTTGATTCATCATCATTGCCTATGCTGGTTGAGGATGATAGGATTTATTGGAAGGCCCTTTGTTCTCCGCTCCTGTGGTAGTGAAAAGAGAGAATCACCACTGTCTTTCCACATAACAATGATCTATCTTCTCTACTAGGAATTTGCTGCACTTACTAAGGAACTCAACTTGTGCCGGGAACAATTGTCAGAGCGTGAAGAAGAGATATCGGAGCTGAAGGCAGAACGAAACAACACACGAGTGAGTGGGAAAAAGCTTGTGGAGAACTGGCTTACAAGTTTGTTTTGAAATTCAAAACTTGCCAGATACTGGTATTTTGCATGTTGGTGTTGCTATATCTATTCATAAAAATTTACATTAAAAAGGCAGGGGTATTTTTCCCAGTTTCGGTCTCAAAAGTTGCTTGCAACAGATTAAAAAACAAATACAATGCACCCACACCATAAGCGGGTGCACTATACGCAGCTTTCAGCTTATGCTGAAGCTGCGCTGGAATACAATGAATGGTGTGCTCACCCAGGGTGTGCGTGTGCTGCCGCACCGAAGCCCCATTATATTCAATGGAGCTTGAGCATATGTGTTATTCACCTTATGCAGGGGGCGGAACAAATCCCCCACGTAAGGCAAGGGTCCATTGTAGTTAAAAATTCACACTATGTAAAAGTTACAAAATGATTAAACTATCAAAAAATTAAAACCAGTTAAAACATAAACCATTAAAGCACACATAGAGAGAGACCCCACCACAACAAATAGAAAAATCCATCACAGTGATTAGATAGGATGGGCCTTATACAGTCAGTTCTCAAAGGCCTGTTGAAACAGAAAGTTCTTCATTTGACTTTGGAAGGATATTAGGGCGGATGCCAGTCTAACCTTTCTAAGAAGGGATTTTCAGAGCCTGACAGCAGCGATGGAAAAGGTCCTTCTCAGTGTTAATGTTATAAGCCAACCTGTCCCAACTTGGTGCCTTCCCAGATAGCTTGGATATCCATCCCTCCAACCAACATGGAAAATCATCATGCTCGCTGGGGATAATGAAAATTGTAGTCCCCCACAGCTGGAGATCAAGGTTACAGATGGTTGCTGGAATTTACCTGAATCTTGTGAGATTTTTCATTTTGGGGGTAGTAGGACAAGAAGGGAGAGAGCTGGCATTCTATGCTTCTAGCTGATATTCAGCATGGTTCCTCAACTGGGGTTGAGTGGGGATGAGCAGATCTGGAAAAACTTATATTTTTTGAACTATCTTTCTTACAATCCCAATGAAAGTGGCTATGCTGTCTGAGAGATTATGAGTGCTTCAGTCCAAAAGAAAATAAAAGAAAACATCTTTCTAAACTCTTGGTGGAAGGATGGCAATACCTCCTTCTCTGCTTTTGGCTTCATCAAGGAATGATGAGAACCTGACTTGACACTTCTGGTTGTGATGAAAAATAGGATGCAGCAAAGCTACAGATCACATTAATGAGGCTATTTCACGCAACTCGATTCTTCAAGTAGGCAGATTGAACTGAATGGAACTGCTCAAACACCCACATCCAACCCTTCCCAACCCACATGCTCTCTCTTTTTATGGAAGCAAAGTTTATCCAAGGACCCAGTTGCAGAAGGAGGTTGGAAATAATAATAATAATAATAATAATAATAATAATAATATTTCTAGCCCGTCCCTCTGAGCAAGCAATTGGGGCGGGTTACAACAGAGGGGATTATACACACAATAACAATATACATGAATTAAAAAAACAAATGGCAATGTATTAAGCAATAACAATAAAATCAGATAGCAATTAACAATAACAATAGCTAACAAAATACATAACAATTATAGCAACAAAAATACATAGTAATTTTAGTAACAGTAAAATTAGCAAAGCAAAATACATAACAATTAACAAAGAAAAAATACATAGCAGTCATAGCAACAACAACAAAATACATAGTAATTATAACAAAAAATAACCAAAAAATAAAATAAAATTAACTAAGCAAAATACATAACAATTAACATACCAAAACAAGTAAAGGAAAGAAACAAGAAGCTGGAAGCTGCCCCTTCAACCATGTGTGTGTGTGTAAGTGTGTGTGTGTGGGGGGGGGCGTCTTTCATTCCCAGAAAGCTACTGAGAAAATATTTACAACAGCTCTACTCAACCTGGTTCTCTCCAGATGAGTGATGGTCTAAATCGCTCATCATTCTCTTTATTTCAAAGTGTACTGGCTGGGGATGATGAAAGGTGTTGTCCAGCTCATCTGGAGGTTGATAAACTGTAGAAGGCTGATGTGTTGCATTTCGTTAATTGTTCATTATTTTATGGATCATTGTGGAGAGCCATTTTAGATCTTTGTTTCATTTTTCCTATTAGAACAAGAACATTCCTTCCCTCCTCCTTCCATTGCTTTTCCTAGTAAACCTCATTGACATATCTGTGGTGGTCTTCAGTCTGTAGCCTTCTAGATTTCACATATATAGCCATGTTAATCAGTAAAGTCAGTATGTAGAGAGATCTTGAAGCATATTTGAGACTATCTGAAGGAAAGAAGTTGGCAGCATAAGCTTTCATAGACTTAAGTCTACTTCCTCAAATGCATCTGAAGAAATATACTTAAGTCTGCTAAAGCTCATGCTGAAAACTTTTTTCTTTCCATTAGTCTCAAAAGTACTAAAAGATCTCTCTACATAGCCTTTTGATGTTGAATAACCAACCCTAGCCAGAATGGATAGTGGTATGGGATGATGGCAGTTCCAGTCTGTTATTTGGAAGGCCATCCTTTCTTCAGGCATGTGGTAGACTGTTAATTCACATGATAGCAGAACTGCCTTTCTGTCACGACTGCTTGAGAAGGTTGTTTCCAGCCCCGAATTTAATTTTCATGTTAGTGTAGGTGGTCCTTTGAAAAAGGAAAGAGAAGGGCATGTTTAAGCAGCAAAGCAATGTTTTTGCAGTGTTCTGGTGCTGTGGAAATTGCCGTGTCTGATATCATTCTCTCCAGCAACATGCAGCCATAGTATTACTTGGTCAATCCCTGAGCTACTTTCTCTATTTATCTCTCGCCAGCTGCTGCTAGAACACCTGGAATGCCTTGTCTCACGACATGAACGCTCCCTCCGCATGACAGTGGTGAAACGTCAAGCCCAGTCGCCGGCTGGTGTTTCCAGTGAAGTGGAGGTGCTGAAGGCCCTCAAGTCTCTCTTTGAGCACCACAAGGCCCTGGATGAGAAGGTGAAGGCAGGACAGATTGTTGACAAGACAAGAGTGGAAATTTGGCCAAGATACCAAAACCCTAAGGGAGGCTTCACTTGTGACAATACTGAAGTTCGAAGTGCACCTACTTTGCCATTATTCAATGTTTTGTTTGTCAGGGGAAAGTGCAACAGCCATCTTTTGGTGATGGAAAGTAGTATGCAATTGGTAGTATGGGTTATTCCCTGAGGTATAATCGCGACATGGATTAAGGGATATGGAACCAATGGAAATGGGGAGAGTGTGGCTCTTTCTCTACTGTTCTACTGATGTTAATTTGTTCCTCTTTGATCTGGTGCATGGCAGGTTCGAGAACGGCTGCGTGTAGCATTAGAACGGGTTGCAGTACTGGAGGAAGAGCTGGAGATCTCCAATCAGGAGGTATGACAAAGGTTTTTCTCCCACTTGCAGTGGTAGAAGATGAACGTGAAGGATGACAGAAATATATATTTTGCCATGTAAACACGTTACCCTAGGACAAGACTCCAAAAGAAATTTCAAAACGACAGTGGATTGAAATGAATAAGGGGATCATGGCATTGTGGGTTTTAGTGGGCTTCATGGCCCTAGGAGCCCCTAAGGTTAAGTAGAGAGTTGATTTAAAGTACCAGTGCTAATGGATTACATTAGTAAAAGATTTAGAAATGATTTGGCTTGCCTCACAGAGTTGTGTGAAGTCAATAAGGCAGTTTTCCCCAGCCTGGGGATGCCTCCTCTGTGGTGTACCCCTGAACCTTTCTGAGAGACGTGTTTGTTCTATGCTTGTGTATAAAAGGGGCTGCAAATGGGGAGGAACCAGTCTTATAACAATGTCCTTGGGACACTTCCCCCACTTTCAGACAGAAGCACATGCAAATCTATGCATCTTAGGACACCTGTCACCTAATGTCTGCAAGTAGTACTGCAGGCTTTTTACTCTTTTTCTATTCTTGCCATCTATCTGTCACAATGTATAAGGACGCTTAATAACAAAATAAAATCTATAGACTATCAAAAATATAGGTGACAATACTATGTGTATTTAACTATATTATTATTATTATTATTATTATTTTCTCTTACATCCTGCCTTTCTCTCAACATAGAGACTCAAAGCAACTCAAAGAAACAAGCCCCATTAAACATACCGGGCAATCACGCTGGGGGCACATGCCAGCAGTGGGGTGACCCCATCCTTTTTTATCTGTCACCTCACCCATTGCTGGTATGCAGGCCTTAAAATATCCAGTACCAATATGGCCCTGTCACAGCAACTATAGCAAAACGAAATTCACAAAAGCCTATTACGACAAAAAGGCAACTAATTACTCCAAGTGCTCTCTGAAATAGCAAGATTGTAATGTGTCATCTGACTCCCATTTATGAAGGAGCCAGTCAGTTCTCCCATGGAAAAGTTTCCACAGTTTCTGTGCCAGTTCTGAGAAGGCCCTATCTCACGTAACTATGCATCTGATAGAGGGGAGAAGGTTTACATGGAGGACATCAGAAGATTATTTGCCTCTATGCAAGGTCACTGTCAGTCTCCTGAACAGGTGTTTGACATCTGCCCTCTGGACTTGTCTTCCTTTGACGTCTCATTGGTGGCACCAATACCAGTCCAGCTGTTAGGAGGCCTGTGGCGAAAGCCTGTTTTCACACTTACAGTGGGCTTATTGAAATCACTAGGACTTAGTTCATGACTGTAAAATACAGTCTAAGTCCAAATTACATCTGGATCCAACCTGTGTTCATTTGTTGCAGCATAATAGACAGAATTTAATATGAGTGATGTATTCCCTGAGTGGAAGACACTCTACGCCATGGCTGAAAGCACATATTTTTGTCTCAGAGTCAATTGCCACCAGTCTCTCATTCATTAATTTTAATTTCATTTTAGACATGACTGCATGTCCTTCTTTTTCTCCACCCTACTGTCTGCAGTCTCTCTCCCTTCGTGAGCAACTCGCTCGACGCCGATCTGGTCTAGACGATCCCAGCAAAGATGGAGATGCCCAGATTTGTGTAAGTGATTTGAAAAAAGAAATTTGAGGGGAAAGCAAGGGATAGGGGAATAAAATGTGTGGGGAGGGTGATAGAGAAGGTTATTGAAGACATGGAAGCACACATTCAAGGTGATCTTGTACAAGAGGAGAGGCCAGTTTTCACTTCCATATTTTGGGTTGTGGAAACTTCTTCCATGCCCAAACATAGTTATTTTTTTTATTCTTAATGGTCTCACTCTACTGGGCTTCTCCTTTTCTATTTTGTATTCCAGTGTCACTTTGTTCCTACTCTCCTCTTTCTTCCTGTTCAGCTAGTCATCCCTTACATTTATCACAAATACTTTCCTCCCTCCCTCTTTCCTACTGAATGGACTTGGGTGTCATTTTCATTCTTTCCCTTTTTCCTCAACTGTCTATGCTTTTTGAGCTTTTACACTAGCTCTACAAAAGGCCACTGTAGCCTATCAGCTTGATGATTCAGGAAGTCTTCTAGGCCATCATGTTTATAAGCTAGAGTGGTGTCAAGCTCAGCTGTGTCTTGGAGAGACACCAGACCAGGAGGATTGTTCTGCTGTAGGGGAGTGTTTGTACATGGGACATCAGCAGTCCAAAGAACTCTAAAGAACTCACATTTCTTTAGACCAGTTTGGAAGAGCTCAGAGGGATATGTACTGGGAAGGTGAGCAAGGGCAACATTTATGGCATGAAATAATTCCTTTTCCTTCTGTTGATTAATCAGGCAAATGGATCTGGCTCTCTTGACTTGGGGCGTGGCGGTCGGGAATCTGAACTAGAAGAGGTCTTGGAACGTCAGCGAGGAGAGCTATCCCAGCTGAAGGAGCGACTCACCATGCTTTGTCGGCAGATGGCAGAACTTGAAGAAGAATTGGCCACAGCCCAGCGGGATCTCATCAAATCTGAAGAGATCAATGCTAAATTGCAAAGAGACCTCAAGGAGGTAAATAGCAATCCCTGACACTCTCCTATGTACTTCAGATGGTAATGATTAGGGACATTTTTCAGCCTGAGGTCCTTAGTGCTGAATTCTGGTGGTGTGCAGGGCCAAAGGCAAAAAACAAAAACAAAAAACGGGGGACCAAAGACCAGCTTAAAGCTCTTACTGTCAGTAACTATGACTTAATAGAGGCATTTCAGTCTTGTAGAATGCAGGAGAGGGACCATACAAAAGCTGAAAATCTCCCTCCTTTCTTACCTCTGATGGCAGAATTACCAGCATAAGGGTCTCAGAGGGAGATTTCATTTGATGAATTGGCTCACATGGCAGAAATGTGTTGTGGCAGCAAAAGGGTAAATGTAACATTAGAAATGACCAAGATGGGACTGAAAATACATCAGCAAGTTATGTAGCCATACCACTCTATCAATCAGTGTGGCATTCACATGTGGCACACTGTATGCTTCTGGCCTTGTCAAAAGGAATACTCCAGAGCTGTTAGAAGATATAGACGAAGAAAGCTAATCAAAATTATTAACTGGCCAAACAGTTTCTTTTTTTGAAGAAATTTTTAAGTCACTGGTATGGCACCTCCACAAAATAATCATTTGTGGCTTTGGGAAGCTATAATCAGGAAGTCTTTAAAAATTGGCCCACAGAGAGTACCATAAGAAAAATAATTTTTTAACTTATAAGCAACAGAGATATTCATACTTAAATACAAAATCCCATAGGAGTCATAATTGTTTAACTGATTTCATAACTACTTTTCAAAATCATCTTCTCAAGATGGCTTGCAGCTTAGATCAATACAACATACTTGTTTATAAAATCATGCCGAATGCAAACAGTGTTATATGAAACCAAAATCAGAAAGGTTTTAACATGAAGCATTTTCATTTAGTTCAAATCTATGGACTATAGATGAATAGATTTTTCAAAAACCCTTAAAAAAACCACAGATGAGCCCAGCTGTATGTCTCTAGTGACAGGATTACATAGGTTAGGACCTGCCAATGAGACATAACGTTAATGCTTCCATTATGCCTGAGCTGCCATGGGAAGCCCTTTCTGATAAATGGCAAAAGCTTTGTCATGGAGCTTGGCTACTCAAGTTTTATGCAGCAAAATACAATCTTGGACTGCAAATCATTGCCTGTAGAGTAGAATGGTGCTTGAAGACATAATGTTTGGCCTTCCTTAGCTTCAGAGAGAGGTTTTCAATCAGAGAACAAATAAGGGGGGAGTTTATGAGAGCAGCTGTTCTTTCTCAAAAATATTAAAATCCCTGCTTAAGGTGGGGAGGGGTTTGCACTAAAACATGTGGCAATAGGGTCAGGAAAGCAAAACAGTGGGTCAATCAGTTATGCACACTGATCCACGTGGCTAAGAGGTGATTATAAGGTACAGGGAACCTTCTTTCCTTCCACAGCTGACAGCTATGAGACAGTTGTGGAAGGAAGCTGAAGCCTTAGTGTGATAGTTTTAGGATAATGAATGGAAGGGCAGTGTTTGTGCTTCCTCCTCCATGTCACTTTTCCATTTTCCCCTTCCTTTGTGTGATGTGTGATGTGTGTGACAGGCATTAGCTCAGCGGGAGGACATGGAGGAGCGGATCACCACCTTGGAGAAACGCTACCTGAGTGCTCAGAGGGAAGCAACCTCTCTCCATGACGTCAACGACAAGCTGGAGAATGAATTGGCCAGTAAGGAATCCCTATACAGACAAGTGAGTCCTTTCTTCCTGTTGGTCTGTCTTCTCCTGATCAGTGAACCATGGCTTCTCCCAGTAGTACATGCCTGCTACCATCTGGCTGTCTTTAGCATCCTCCCTCTACTTTTCCTGTGCATGTACATGGCTTCCCTGGCTTTTCCCTGTACAGTCCTTGAACTTCTACTCACTACTCATTGCTAGTAGGTAGATCCACATGACTGAGATTTTCCACTGGGGATGACACCTGGCACATCTAATGAAGTGAGTTATGGTCTATGACAGCTCATGCTGTAATAAATTTGTTAGTCATTAATTAATTAATTAATTAATCTCAGTTCTCCAATGGCTCTAACCTTCCAATTATGTACTGGCTCTTTCCACAGTTTTCTTCTCTCGTCCTTATATATTGACTTGGGAGAGTTCACTTCCTGGATGTTTTGTCATGTTCCATAGGTGTAAAAGCAGCTGAGAGTGCCTTACATTTCTTCCTAATACCTCAATGCACATGACTTTCTACACTTTCTTCCTACACTCTCCTGTCCATTGCATCACCAATTATTTATTTAGAGTCACTGCTGGGGGCTCTGTTCTTCACCAGGCCCTTTAACTTTGTTGTTTTTTTCATACAGAGTGAGGAAAAGAACAGGCAGCTACAAGATTGGTTGGAAGATGCCAAGCAGAAACTTCAGCAGACCCTTCAGAAAGCTGAGACCTTACCTGAGATAGAGGCTCAGTTAGCCCAGCGAGTGGCAGCCCTCAACAAGGTATTGTGCAAAGTGGATAAGAGATTGATTGTACCTTGCAGGGGGGGCAGAGAAAGTGGCCAGCGGGATGCATCAGCTGGAACAGGAGAATAGAATAGAGTGCAAATTTGTCACAAGATTGTGCTATCCAAGAAAAGGAAAAGTCACAGCTTGACCCTCTTGTTCACCATTTACAGGCAGAGGAGCGTCATGGGAATTTTGAAGAGCGCTTGCGTCAACTTGAAGCCCAGCTGGAAGAAAAAAACCAAGAGCTGCAACGGGTAAGGACATGTTGCGAAATAGGAGAAGAGTTTGATGGGTAGTTGGGCCATCAGGAGCTGGCTAAAGGACCATAACTCAGTGTTGAAGCTCTTATTATTATCATTATTGAATTAAATTATTAATAGCACTGAAACACTTTAAAATATAAAATCAAAATAGTACAATGACCTCATTAAGAACTCTTTCTTTAAAAACATTCAGGTCCCAGAGTCTGTTGAAATTAAAAGCAAAGTCTTTGCCTTCCAATGGAAATAGAAAAAAGGGACTTCCCAGGAAAAGACCTTCCAGAGCTAAGGGGAAGCCACCAAGAAGGCTCTACGTCACATTTCCATCATGGATGGGCCTGTGAAGGTTGTCAGAGAAGAGCCTCCCTTCGTAAATTAAGAGCCCACACAGGCTCACATGGGGAGATATAGCCTGTAAGATGGCTTGGACATAATCTGTTTAGTGTTTTATAGGTCATAATCAGCAGCAGAAGCAGATCAGTAGCTAGTGAAGCTGTCATAGCAATAGAGTTGTATTGTTTCTGTAATGAGCCCCAGTTAACAATCTAACTGTAATTCGCATTATCAACTGAACTTTCCAAAAATGATTCAAAGGTATATATAGCATGTTACAGTAATCCATATGTAATTAAGAAATATATCCAGGCATCTCCAGGAATGGGTGCAGTTGGCACACTAGCTTTAAGCATGTAAAAAAGCACTTCTGGCTATCACCAAAACCCAGACCTCCAGCCTCAAAGCTGAGTCCAGAAGTGCACCAAGACTGAAAATGTGTGTCTTCAGAGGACATATAATCTCATCCAGCAAAAGATCCCCAACTTAATCTGTAGGATTCTACCTTTCCTATGTAGGGTTGGAAAAGACCACCCCTGGCTGTTTCTGTCCAAAACCATCAAGTATCACTGCCTCTCAGTAGAGTCATATGAGAACCAGGCTTCACTCTTTCAGCCTCCTTCATGAGGGGGAGTGATCTACTCTTAACCAATATTTGCAGAACCTGGCTGAGTCATGCATTGAGTCTCAGTCTGCTCCTGCAAATGCCACTTGACAAAGGACATTGAATCCCTGCTGTCTCTGATCAGACTTTAGAGTTAATGTAGGCATTCCCTTATAAGCACAGGAGAATCCCTGCTCTTAACTCAAGCCTCTGACTAAAGACTGTTAGGATTTCTCTGGGTGGGGGATAGATTTTCAGGAGGCGAGAAGCTTTGTGGAGGAGGAGGAGTTGCAAGGGAACCCCTAGTAGGTGAGATTAGACCAATGAACCAGGCATTTTTCTCCTCTATTACCAACAACACCAAGCTAGTTGGAGTAAGGAACGTCCTATGCCCTATTTCTTAGGAATTTTGTGGGTACAAAGATGACGAAGTACTATAAAATGAATGGGGGAAGAGCAGAGCACTTAGCATGAGCTGGAGGGTTAAGACAGAACTTGAGTGGCGAAGGTTTCTAGGAAGGGAATGTGAATGAGAGGGGCAGGAGAATTTTGATGGGGGTCATCCTGTAGCCCTTACTGATTTCTGTTCTCTCTTGGTTGGAAAAACAGGCACGGCAAAGGGAAAAAATGAATGATGAGCACAACAAGCGGCTCTCAGAAACAGTAGATAAATTGCTGTCTGAATCCAATGAACGTCTCCAGTTGCATCTGAAGGAGCGGATGGGGGCCTTGGAAGAGAAGGTATTCATGTGTGTGGATCTATGTGCTGTGTCTGCCATGAGATATGGTAACAAATCAGGTTTTGGGGAAGAGAGATTTATAGAGAAATTGTGAAAGAAGGAAGAAACTCTTAGGTCTTAACAGGGTGAGATCTGAAGCAGTCAGTCACTGCTCTGTAATCCTTGAGGGAGCTTTGGCTGCTGATGGCATTGCTTCTAACAGCACAACCAGCTGTAAAGAAGAGTTGAATATAAGCCAAACACAAGAACATGGAAAGTGAAGGATGTCCCTCATGCACCAAACAGTTCTCTAATGCAGCTCTTGTCACACAGGGGAAGAACTCATGTCTGCCATCTTGACCTGAATGCCCCTTATTGCTGGCATGCTGTTAGTGATGTGTAGGTGTAAGCTAACCTTATGCCAGTATATGACTATTTTTGGTTGCTGTGTAGGTTGGTATTCCTTTCCTCCTTCTGCAATAACCACAGCCTCCCCAGACCTACCATAGACCATCCATAACCATTCCATGTTTGGTGGAGAGCCGGAAATCACAGAAGTGACTGGCTTTGTCCTCACAGCCAGACACAAAATGATTATGTCCTCTACTGTGACCTATAGAGGGCTGCAGTGGACCTCAGCAGATGATGTAATTGACTTGCATCTGCCTATGTGGATTTAACCAGACACTTTTGCAATCCACCACCTGCCATTCCTCACCAGGCACAAAATGGCTGTTGGAGAGGGGCTTCAATGTCTCTAAGGATCTAGAAGGTTTAGTGGGTGGTAGGTGGCTCAACATTGCAAAATTCTGCATGTTGTTAAGGAAGAGAGAGGGAAATGAGGACTACAGGGAGGAAAAGGTTAAGGAGCATCTACTCAGGAGACCTTTCATGATGCTCTTGCTCTTACTAAACCTTTGGTATTTCTTTCCCCCTCATCAAGAACACCCTCAGTGAGGAAATTGCCAACATGAAGAAGGTTCAGGATGAACTACTGGCAAATAAGGTGAGGCCTTGATTGCAACTGAGTTTTGGCAGAGAGTGTGAGATTAATGGAATCCAGAAATGGGGAAGGTATTTTGAATTTGGGGTGGGCATGTAGGTTTGCAGGAAGAACAAGGGGGGTTTATAGAAGCATCTGAAGGGTATGGTGGAGGGCTTTGAGTCACCTTGGCTTTTTTGTGCCTGCCCTGCAGGAGCAGCTGCTAGCTGAGATTGAGAGGATGCAAATGGAGATAGACCAGTTACGTGGACGTCCAGTCTCTACCTACTCCCGGTAAGAACCAATACAGTCCCTCCTCATCTCTTTTTCCCCTGGAATAGGTGGGAGGTGGAAGTCATGAACAGAAGTAAATAAATCCTTTCTCTAGAAGACCCTTGTCATGCAGTCCCTTCTCCTATCCTTCAATGCTTTAATTTCCCTGAAGTTTCAGTCCTCTGTTGCAGTGGGAGTTTTTATCTATCCAAGGATCCCAAGTAAATCTGCTTTATTGTCCCCAGTGTGTTGAGTCACTGGAAGGGTACCTCAATGAAGGAGTCTTTAATAGGACAGAGTGTCCTTGGTCAAGTTCTGGTGGGAAATGGCTCCTTGGTCAGGGTGGAGGAGATTCTCCTCTTCCTCATCCTCCTTGCTCACAGTCTTGTTTTTCCTGTTCCACGGAGGTCTCTGCCGGGCAGCGCGCTGGAGTTGCGTTACTCCCAGGCGCCCACGCTGCCCGTAGGGGCCCACGTGGACCATTACAGCAGTGCTGGTGTGGCAAGACGTTCAAAGAAGGGGCGCTGGACTGTCAAGGATGAAGCCACCAAGGTATGAAATTGCTGTGCTGGATCTGACATGGGATCAGAAGAAGGGAGCCTATGGGGCCGGGTGGCAATTAGTAATGGGGGGAAAAAGATGAGTGGGACATCTAAGGCTGCAGCCACAATACAGAAATAATCCAGTTTTGACCACTTTAGCTCTCATGGCTAAATGCTGTGGAGTTCTGGGGAATTGTAGTTTTGTGAAACAATTAGCTTTCTCTTTCAGAGAGCTCTAGTGCCACAACAAACTGCAATTCCCAGAATTCCGTAGCACTGAGCCATGACAGTTGAAGTGGTTTCAAACTGAATTATTTCTGCAGTGTGGCTGCAGCCTTAGATGGTACTGTTAAAATCAAATACAGCTTGCTACAACCTAGTGCCTAGTTCAGTTTTTTTGCTCTGCAATTCCTATCAGCTACATCTAATATGGCCAATACTTAAATGGCCAATGGTGGCCATATCAGATAGCTTACATCTGATATATGGCCTATATGATCAACACTAGGCCTTTTAATAATGTCTTTGAGGCCTAAGATTGCTATATGTACAGTGCGCCTGTGTCGTATGCGGGCGTGACTTCCATGACTTCCAGCATATGCGGAAGCTGCTCTGGGAAAAACCTCTTGTGCCCCAGAAGGAGTAATGGGGTGTGCATCCGCAGCATGCCATGGGCACAAGCCCCATTACTTCCTTTGGGGCTCGAGCATACAGTACATGCTTTTTCTTTTACATGGGGGGGGGGTCTGGAACAGATTTCCCCATGTAAGAGAAGGGCCCGCTGTACAAGGTTTTAAACTGGATATTAGGTTATTATGTTTTTATTCTGCTTAAATTATTCTGTTGTTTTTATCTGGAGCTGTTTTCAGTTGTTTTGACTATATGCAGCCCTGAGATCTCACAGCCAAGGGCAGGAAAGAAATATTTTAACCAAAAAATAAATAGATGAATGAATGAATAAACAGTGAGGCACCATGGGAAGTGAAGTTCAAAAGTTGTGGACTCCACCAAGCTGGGGATGGTGAAGGCTAGTCTGGTGCCTGCATCAATTGAATAGGAAGAAGTCTTAACGGTCAAACTAGGTGTTACAATGTGTGGCTGCCACTACAATCAGCAGGCCTACATTTCAGTTTCCATGGCAATGTCTAGCAATAAAGAACACCTAATGTGACATTGTCATGCACTTTAGTTTTTCTGCCCCCGCAAATGGCACCCAGTAGAATAAAGCACAAATGGGAAATCTGGCTGTGATGACATAATCTAATACATGTTGTACTATTAGACATCATGGAGACTATCTGGAAAGAACCTGATGCAGTGACCACATGCTTCTCTTATGTCCAGTTCTGGCCTATTTTCTTGTTCATTTCTACCCCACTTCCTTTTTAAAGGGGAAAACCCTTTAAAACCTAACCCTTTATAAAAACCTGAAATGCTACCATAAAAACTGAACTAGACATGGAGCAAAAAAATAATGAACAAGCGATATAAAATAATCACAGTAATAAAAATAGACACTTTAAAATATCATCCATATTAAAAGGATACACAGCACAATAAATGTATATACAATGAGCCCTTGGCATCTACTGGGTTTTGGTTCCAGGACTCCCTGTGGATACCAAAATCCATGGATGCTCAAGTCCCATTAAATGCAATGGCATAGTAAAATTGTGTCCCTTATATAAAATGGCAAAATCAAGGCTTGCTTTTTAGAATTTATTTATTTTTTAATATTTCCAAACTGTGGAAATAATAATAATAATAATTATTATTATTATTATTTATATGGATGCTTGGATCCATGGATAAAAAAATCTGTGGATGAGGAGGGCTGACTATTAAAATTATTGTGAGATGAGAATGTCTTTAATAAGTGGTGGAAAACTAAAAATAATGGGATTTGGCAGATCTCCATAGGAAGAACATACCATAGTTTCAGTGTAACCATGGAAAAGATATGGATGGGAAATGAAAAATCCCAGGTTCAGGAAGGCTTCAAAATGTTATTGGAAAGCAAAAGATTCTTGCTCTGGAAAAACCCAATTACTAGTTAGGTCACCAAACACAACGGAGTGTTTAGTTGTATTTAATATTTTTATTAATCAGTGTTTTGTCTGCCAGAAGTTGGGGAGTCAAGATGCAAATGTTCTCAGATAAAACAAAGATAATTCAACCCCTAGAAGTATACCACAGAATCAATTTTTCTGGAAACCGGCCTTCCAAATTGTTTTTATTTCTATATGAATTAATTAATCTGTTAATTAATTTAATTAATCTGTTATGTTTTTACATTATTATTTGTTTTATTCATTTTAGTGTTAGCCTTCTTGGGTTCTCTTCTTAGGGGGAAAGGTGGGTTAAAAGTCTAATAAATGTTTGTTTATATATAAGGACCCAGAACAGGGGAGGTTCAAGACTCCCACCCCCACAAAATTAAGGTTGGGTTGCTGAGCCCCACTTCAAAATGATCAACCAAAATTAGCCCACCAATGTAGTCAAGCCCCCTCTGGCATTGTCGCTCAGAAATGTACTAAAAGGTCAAGTACCTGTACACCGAATACATAAGAAAGGCATTGTAGCTGAGCCTTGCCTTGAATAAAGCTGTATGACATCTATCCTAGATATGCTTACCTGTGAGTAAACCACACTGAACAATATGAAGCAGATTTTTCAGTACACATTGTACTTGTAAAAGAGTTCCTACTTGAGGATTTAATTTTTTTTTATTCAGTTGTGTAAAGTTTCAGTTTTTTGTTTTTTGCCATTACTTTCACTGCAGTCAGATTATTTGCTTTAGTTGGGAAAGGAGGAGGAGGAGGATTTTGATGCAATGTATTTGGCGTTTCCATTGTTTTTTAAAAACATTCCCACATAGAGACAGAAGGAATAAAGACCTGCCTGCCATTGTTAATCCTTCTTAAAAACAGTTCTGGGGCCCTAGCTGTAGAAAAGGGTAATTGTAGTCCAAAACATATGGAGGGCAGGAAGTTTGGAAAAGCAGCCCTAAAGGGTACGGGTACTTCCATACCAGACCTTTTCCCCAGCAGGAAAGGCATATGGGGCTGAAAAGGGTATTGTAGAATATGTGAAGGAAAAGCAAAGCAAATTGCAATGGGAGCAGCAAAGGTCAAATGCTGTGATATTCATTGAATGCTACATACATCAGCAGGGTCCTCAGACCAAAATTTGGAAAATTACTCATTTGGACACCATCTCTCAGAATCCTTTAGCCAATGTGACCAGTAGCTGTACTGGCCGGGCTTTTCTGGGAGTTCTAGTCCAAAAAAAGTGAGCTTTTCCAAGGTTTTCCAAGACATTCAAGAACAGAGACTGAATCAAGGGGAAGCTGGAGCTGGATCTGCAGTCAGGGTGAGGATTATTCCTTGCAGTGGGTGAATATAATGTATTACTAGTTATATCCCTTTCTTTTCTTCTTCCTTCTTTATCCTCAAAATACTAATAATTATTATTTCTTCCTTCCTTCCTTCGTTACCCCAACGTATGCTGAATTCCAACCTGGTGAGTGTCTTTCCTGAAGTCATTTTTATGGGATTAACCTTCCTTTAATATAGAGCAATACCAAGAGTCTGATATGGGATCAGAAGAGGCAAATGTTTTTGCTTTCTTGGTAGGCATGTAGCTGCAGAGAGGAGGCAAATGAGTGCATTTGCTCCCCCAAATAAGAATTCTTCCCTCCAATTTTCTTCAGTTCCCATATTTCTAGCATTGCATTAACTTAAAACTTCAGTGGAGCATTTAAAAATACAGTTTAGACATTCAAAGCAAAAGGGCAGAAAAAATTACGAAGCGACTACAAAGAATTTTTCTTGGTATTAACAGTTCTCAGTGTCACACTCTCTGCACTGCTAGACATCTGGGGACTAAAGAAAAATTCATTTTGGGTGAACAGGATTCTTATTTCGAAATGTCTTCATTTTGCCGCCACCCCATATCTGCACCTCTGCCCCAGTTTCAACAGGTACTATTTTCTGAGGGCCTGCCTCTAGAGTCAAAGCATTCCCTTGTCTGGTAACTATCCAAACATGCAATGACCAGGGGAAGCAACTGGATCACATTTTCACATGGCTCTTGATTTCATTCTTTTCCCCGACAGGTGGCATCCCTCTCTCAGGAGTGGGAGAGGGCTCAGCAGGCGGCAGCTGGAGCATCCTTTGAGGGTGGGTTAGATGGTTCCGATGAAGATGAGCGCGACCCATTGTTCAGCTCAGCCGACCTGCTTTCTCCCAGTGGGCAGGCTGATGTGCAGACCTTGGCCATAATGCTACAGGAACAGCTGGAAGCCATCAACAAAGAAATCAAGTGAGTTGCCCTGGGCAGACATAAACAGTTCCATACAGGTCCTTTCATACTTGCTTTACAGTTTTTTCAGAAAACATTCAAAGCTTTCCCCAATAATTTCCTTCTCATTGCCGCAGTCTTTATAAGCATGTCATACATGCAAAAGCCCTCCATTTGTTTTCCTCCTGTGTTGATCATTGGCATGGTTTACATAGTCAGGAGATTGAGATGAGAATGAGGAGAGTACCAGTGAAGTAGAAGGGACTGTGCCACATCAGACTGTAGGTGAGGAATGCCACTTTTCATACTCACCTCCGTGTGACACTCCTTTTCCATAAATATTGTGCTAACTTATGTTCAAGTGGCTATCATAACTTATTCGAGAAATTATAGCAAACAACAAAGCAAACAGAACTAAAAACATCAGAAATATTCTTGAAAAGCAGCAGGTGTTGTCCATTTAAAACTCATTGAAATAAAAATCTTTTCAACAGACATTACAGATCACATTAGAGTTCTCATATGCTGAGAGCTCTCTAAAATTACAGACCTATAGAACTGGAATTTCTTAGGGCTTCAGTATTCATTTTAAAAAATATTCCAGTCTTTATGATTATGGAGATATGTGAAAAAATATCCAGTGCTAAGGACTGAAACAGTTATGTGCATTTTTATGTGAGCAGCATTTCCATTAAATGGGCTAGAAATGTTTTGGTGATCTGCAGTCTTTCTCCTTTTCTTTCATTTTATACTGCTTTAATGACAACTGAGCTTCTGGTTAGGAACACAGGGAAGTTTGGCCAATCTGGAGTGTTATTTTACATTGATATTAAGGGATGGGAAGAATACACTAGGCACTAGAGATCAAAGAGGCACTAGGCTCAAAGTATTCTTTATTGAATAAATCACCAGATTATTTCAAAATGGCAGAAAGACAAGCAAACAGCTAAAATAGTAAAATACCAGAAGTTTATATACAATTAAAACAAATTAACCTGAATTTGTGAAACATTTTCAGATCTACTGCATTTACTGACAGAAGAGTTTTCTGAATGTCAGATTTGACAAAAGGAAAGGAAATTTTTTCTTGATTACTTCCAATTACTCATATATGTTTTCTCCTGCTCTCCTTACCAGATTGATTCAGGAGGAGAAAGAATCTACAGAACAGCGGGCAGAGGAAATCGAGAGCAGAGTGACTAGTGCCAGTTTGGACGGATCTCTCGGCCGCTACCGCTCAGGGGCTTCCATTCCTCCCTCTGTCACCAGCTCCACTCTGGCCAGCCCTTCTCCCCCCAGCAGTGGCCATTCCACTCCCCGCTTGGCACCCCACAGCCCTGCTCGCGATGGAGAAAAAATGGTGCGTAGTGACTGGGGCTGGACAGGGAACACTATATGCTTTCCTGTGGTTGAGTCTTCATCTTAAAGAGCCCCACAGAAATCTTGATGTTGCTGTTTTAAAACAAAACAAACACAAAGTCTTATGCTAAGACCATTGGTCCATCTAACTCAAAATTTTATATTCCAGCCTTCCCCAGCCAGGCACCCTTCAGCCATGTAGCTTACATAATGTCTTTCCTGAAGTCCATCATGTCTGAAAGGTGCCTGGTTGGGGAAGGCTAGTGTACTTCTAATTAGCAAGAGCCCTTCAGGATCTCGGGTGCAAGTCCTTCCCAGATATTCCACCTAAAATTCTTTAACTACACATGGCAGGGAAGTGAATTGTACCACTGGATACCAGATACTGATGTAGAAGCATTGGTGATGGGGAGACACTTGCCCAGTTTCTAGTGGGCTTTATGGAAGCATTTGGGTGGTTGCTTTAGCAAATAAAAGGCTGACCTAGATGGATCCTTGATCTGATCCAACAGAACAGCCCTGATGTTCATTATCCTATGTTATTACATGGGGTACCTTGTTTGTTTGAGTCCACCTATTGCTAGAATTGTCCCAATATTTCTGGTTCATGACTATTTGTATGCAATACAAGTGTGGGATGGAGGTGTCTTTTCACACTCATATCTTCTCGCTTTGAGAATGTGTGGGACAGGAGTTTATCTTGTTGTCTTTGCTGAACAGCAGAATCAAAACCCCATTCTGAGACACTTCAGGGATCTCATTACATCCAAGACATCTGTTCTTCCCCATCCCCAAGTCTAACTGCCTGAGAGTGTAATGGTCACCAGACGTCCTCTGCAGAAGCAAAGCTGTTGGCTTTCTCACAACAGCACCTCCAACTTAAAGTACCTGTCCTGTCCAGGACATTCTTTCTGAAGCAAATATGTTTGCTAAATCAAGACACATAGTACCAAAAGCCAGGCAAAGTGTTTTTGTTTTGTTTTGTTTTTGGACCAGGACAGAAAATCTCACAAATGCCCCTGCCTATTCCTGGGAGAGAAAATAAAATAATAATAAACTTAGCTGTTGTCATATGCCAAATTAGCTGCCTAAGGCCTCAGTCTGTCTAACAGCATCAACCTGATTAATCTTGTCACCTTCTAGCAGTGCCAGATAAGTCTCTCATTGTATTGTTTTGTCCTCCCAGCAGAACCACATTACCAAGGAAGAAGGGAGAGGGTCTGAGGAGAAGGCCCTGGCACTCTGTGAGCCCCCAGCCCCTTCCACCCCCCGAACAATGCGTCTCGAACGCATGACCCAGGCCTTAGCCCTGCAGGGTGGAAGTTTGGAAGATGGGAGGGACCTGAGATCCAGGTAGGTTGCAAGGGAATTGACAGGACAATGCCGAAGTCATTGGATCTTGTGGAATGCAGGCTAAATAATAATAATTTATCTTTCTTGTACCTTTGTTTTCTGTCGAGAATAGAGTTTATATAGGCCCAATGAAATAGGGTCCCTGAGCATGTGATGAATACCTCTCCTTCCTGAATGGAACCAGATTACAGTCCTTTAGCATGACAATCCAGTTTTGGTTACCCATCAGCATCTTAATTACAGAAGACTAATTCAGTTTCTCTTCCATTTGACCATAAAATACTCTTCGTTGTTACTCTTAAATGAATCTTGGCATACCTACACCAAGTAATGCCAGGTTTTGCCCTCATTTGCAGTTCAATATACGGACTAAGATATGGTGGGGGGAAGGGGTGGAATGGAGAGTAAAGAGGCAA
Organism: Urosaurus nigricauda; assembly: GCA_034509955.1. Taxonomy (NCBI): domain Eukaryota; kingdom Metazoa; phylum Chordata; class Lepidosauria; order Squamata; family Phrynosomatidae; genus Urosaurus; species Urosaurus nigricauda. Next base: position 21,911,655 of record JAOEGL010000006.1, on the reverse strand, counting down.
ATTTTTGTCCCATACCTGCTACAGTAGGACATACCTGTCTGAAAACCAATCATTTGCAGCCAATTTCATTTGCAGAGAACTTTGTTGTTGATGTTGAAACACAAAGCAGACAAGGAAAGAAGCCAAATTAATAAGCAAATTTGCAATACAGTGTACATGCACAATATAGAAAAATTGATATATTGCATATTCCAGACAAAAATATTCCATCATAGTCAATTTATGTTGGAAATAACTAAAGAGACCAGTCAACTGATATATTCCCATTCCTAAAAGAAGTGTCCAGCTTTCCTGAAAGCACTGAACAGCATTTGATTGGCCATTCAATAAGAATGTAAAGACCATGATTATATACATAAATATATACCTGAGAATAACCTCCCATAGTTTTTCCGCTGTTGATTAATTATAGATGTATGGTCAATAGCCACACTTAAACCAATGGCATACAGTCAGCAATCAATATACAAGATATAGTAAACTTTTGTTTACTGGAAATATATAGGGCAGGGGTGGGAATCATGTGACCCTCCAGATGTTGCTGGACTACAACCCCCATCATTCCTCTTCTGGTAATCCTGAGGCTTCTGGGATGTGGAGTCCAACAACAGACAGAAGGTTGGGTGATTCTCACACCTACAGTAGGTTGATACTAAGTATGGGTTGAAGTGATGTATCTGGTTAGTGGGATGGGCCGGAAAGGCGTTCTTTCAGAATTGAAGAGGAATCTCCTTGTAAGAGAAAATCTGTCATTTAAAAAAAAAAAAACAACAACCTTGTTTATTCTACCTCCACCTCTGATTCCTTTCATTGTAACAGTCTTGGATCAGAAGTCACCAACAGCAGCCAGGATTCCTTACATAAATCCACCAAGAAGAAGAGCATCAAGTCCTCCATTGGACGTCTCTTTGGGAAGAAGGAGAAAGGAAGGCTGGGACAGTTGGGCCGTGAGTCACCCTCGCTTGGTATGCTTTGCCCACCCGCAGCTTCCGCTCTGCTTCTTTTTCTTCCTCCATCACAGCCTCTGCTCCCTATGCTTTCCTTTTAAAAATGATTGTGCTACCAACCCTTGTAGATTCCACCTGATCTCCTAATAAACATCCCCCATAGCAATATCACTGGAGAGAAATGGTGTTCTTCACACAACAGGAATTCTGGATCTCCACAGTCTCTATTTTTGGTGTCTTCATGGTTTCTTTAGAATTTTTTAAAGTTTGTAGTCCTCCAATTTTTGCCTGGCCTCCCAAATTCAGTAGCTTTCCAGGTGTCAGGTGGCTGTGGTGGCCTGGTGAAATGAGCTTCCATTATGAATGCTATTCTGTAGATCTCTGTCAAACACACACGTATATAACATACACAACCGATTTTCTGTACATATTGCAGGAGACAGTTTCTGGGAAGGAGGGTGCTGATGATGTGCAGGGCTGTTAGAGAGGTGGGCTTGGCTGAAAGGGGCTTTATACTGCTTTTTTACCCTCCAAAAAGTCTGACACAGGATACAAAGCATCACGCTTCCATACAGCCTCCTTCCACTGGCACATAAGATATGCAAAGGACTCCAGGATTACATGAAGATGAAGAACTAGGTACCCACTGGTCCAGAGGGCCACAGGTTAGAAGTGCTCACTGATTCATTGCTCACATAGGAACCCCTAAAATCATCCAATGAAAGCACAAATATCTAAAGGTTTTCTGTGCCTTATAAGTCCTCTTACCACTCTGTCCTCTGTCTTTCTTCTATGCTTGCACTCTCAGAAACATAATTCCTATGCAGACAGTTCACCTAGCATGATTAGAACTTGAGGGTGAATATGAATGGGAAAGCAGCATTGGGTCTGTTGGCTCTGCTTCCTCCAACATATCCTAGCCTTTGTCACCCCACAGTTTTCCATGGGTTGGAAGATAACATCTGAAGCAGCAATCCTTCTCTGCTTTACTATGCTTCATGTATCATTTTCACTGTGCAGGGGGCTTGCTCCATCAATTGAGAAGTCTGTCCACTGAAGAAATTAATTCTCTAATAAAAAGAGGTAGTTAACCTTGGGCTCTGTGGATATTTTGGACTTCATCTACCAGAAGTCCTAGACAACATGACTACTTAGAAGCAATTACAAAAGCATAAGTCCAAAACAGCTTCAGGGCCCAATGTTCACTGAGCCTGTTATAATAAATGGAGTAACTTCAGGAACGGTCAGCATTAGGTTCATCTCCCCCCCCCCCCATCTCTTTCTGTTTTATTGGCATGGTAGGAAAGGATTGTCTGCATAGGATCCTGTCTAGATGGTTAAGGCGATCAAAAAAGCTAATGGCATGTCTCTTTCTGTTTATCTTTCATTTTGTGCAACCTGCCCGTCTTCCTGAATAGCTGGGACACCATCAGATGAGATGTCACCTGCAGACCCTCTAGGCCTTTCTAAGCTTTCTGGACCAGTGGACAAGGACCGTAGGAACAAAAAGAAGTGAGAAAGGGTGGTGGAGTTATTGTACATGTGTGGGAAGTTGGAGCTGAGTGAATAATATGAAAGGCTGGGAGGGCAAAAAGGCTACCTGTCCCTGGCCACTGAAGGACCTGGGTCCAAATTTCAGTACGGTTTACAACAGTAGTTCTCAAATGGTGTGACAGGACCCCCAGGGGGGTGCGACAATTGCTGAAGTGGGATACGAGACTTGGAGGCTCTGATCCCTCCTCTTCCTCCTCTTTCCAAACTTTTTATGTGTAAAATTTACACATGCATTCGGTTAAATATTACATTTACTTAAATAAAACTGTTCTAATAACAATGTTATTTCTTTATAAACTGTTAAAATACAAATATGCATAAATGTGAGAATGAAAATATGCACACTAAATAAACAAAATATTTTTATTCATATACTATGAAGGGGGGCAATGTCCACATGTAGATTTAAATGGAGGTCCCAAGGGTAAACGTTTGCCACTGGTATACAGAGTTACAAAGCATCACTTGATTAAATCACATGCATTCACAGTACTGCTACCCTTAGTTTTCTGACATGTAAAATGGGAATAGCGTTTACTGGTTCCTTGGGGTTATTTTGCAGATGAACATTATGATAAAGAATATAAACTTCCAATTTTTAAAGCAGCCTCTTTCAGTCTAGAATCTATATTGTCTGGGAATAACTATAGTTGTAGTCCAGCACATCCTAAGGACAACAAGTTGAGGAAGGCAGTTTTACAATTCCTCTTTGCTCTCAAGAAGGCATAAAACCAACAAATGTAACATTATTGATAAGCAGGGGAGGGAGAGGATGGAAAAGTATAGGATCAAATGAAAGCAAGGACTCTTATTTTTCAGCTTTCTTATTTCTTCTTTCTGTTCCTGTCTCCTTCTAGGCATGAGCTTCTAGAAGAAGCTTGCCGGCAAGGCTTGCCATTTGCTGCTTGGGATGGACCCACTGTTGTCTCATGGCTCGAGGTAATGAGGGAGGAAGCAGATTCAGGCTTTTGTTAATGATGTTACCATTAAAATGATTTCCAGAATGATAGCTATATTAGTCTGTTCCATCCCATGTAAGACTCTTGTGGTACTTCTAATAAGGACAGACTTGTTATGACATGAGCTTTCAAAAGCATGTTCCATGAGAAATTAGTTAATCTTGAAGGTACCATAAGAAACATGACTGTTTTTGCTAAAATGAGGAGCAAAGGGAATAGGGCAAACAATGAAAATGCCCACCAAGGGTCTGAGAGTCAGGAAAGGGCAATGCCTTAAAAAGACAATAAATCAGAATTTCCCACCCTATCTGGCCAGTAGCAATACCCCAAAATAGCTGTAGAAAATGGTCCCAGACCTACCTCCGCAAAAGCTTTTGGGCGGAAAGTAAAGGCTGCTCCACTCATGACATGACAACAACTCCTCTGCTGTTGTTGCATGTACTCTGCAAGGCAAGACAAAGCAAATAAAAATTGGAAAAGGATCAATTTTTGTCATGGCTAAAGGAGAGGAAGAGTGGGTTAACATCTCTACTCTCAAACCATGGACTGAGTTTCTTGCTCCTCTTTCAAGAGGATACTTACTTTTTTAACAAGATGTACACAGATTTAAGTGAGATATGTGTCATCATGTATAGCAGGTGTGAGAGCCAGCATGCTGTAGTGGTTTGAGCATTGGACTCTGTAGACCAGGGTTTGACTCCCCGCTCAGCCATGGAAACCCACTGGTTGACTTTGGGCAAGTCACACTCTCTTAATCTAAGACGAAGGCAAAGACAACTCCCCCATCTGAGCAAATCTTCCCCATGATAGTTTTGTCTTAGCATCTCCATAAGTGAGAAACAACTTGAGCACAAACAACAACAACAACAATATAGCAGACTGGGGAACTGTTGGAAACTGTAGCTGCCTTAACATCCCAGGAAACCTTGAAGGACAGCACATACACCCCTGTAACAAATCAAGTTTTTATCCCTTAATATCCCCAAATTCCCACTATAAGGTATGGGGGCATTTCCAGCATATCTCCCTGGTCATTTTAGGCCCAGGAAAGGCCCTTTTTATGGCAGGAAGTGACCAGAAATCACTCCCCCCCCCCCCCAAAGGTCTCTCCTCAGCCTGAAATGGCTTTTTTGGGAGGGACAAAAATGCCCCAACCCCCACAGAAGGTGTTTTGGTGCAAAACAATTGAGTCCAGGGGCCTTGGGAATAACATATCACTCACAGACTTCACTTTGCCCACCCCAATATTGTTGTTGTTGTTGTTGTTGTTGCTCTTTATTTATACAGTATAGCGCTGTAAATTTACACAGTGCTGTACATACAATCTTATAATTGGACGGTTCCCTGCCCTCAGGATTACAATCTAAAAGGCTTACAATCTACAATAAAAAACAATTTGCCAAATTTCAATTTTTGAAGGAGGAAATAGGAATCATAGGGGCTAAACAAACAGGCAAAAAGAAGTGCTTTCAGGCTGGCTTGAAGGCGTGGCATTTAGATGACACCTTATGCTGTTTCAAAAAGAAGCAATTTTTTCCACTTCTTCCTAGCTTGAAGCCATGTCATGTAGTCATGACATGAGCACTCCAGCTGCCTTGGGAGCCGGTGGTGCAGTTGGTGGGGTTTCAATGTGGCTTTAGAAAAGGCAGCTTCAAGCCACTTTTTCCTGCCCATCTGATTCGCTCCATTGTGTCTCCAGTCCGGTGGATATCTTGGAAGGGATTTAAAGTAGGGGAGCTTTTGCCCTCTGCACTTGCAATTTACTCTATAAAAAAGTATTCATGTCATTTCTAGTTTGGTCTTCAGGAAGGCCTTTATTGGGTTTTGCATGTTCTTCCATTGAAAGAAAAATACTGTATCAATCTGGTTTTAGGGTCAAATGTATCCCAAGAAAGCATACAAATAAAGTATTTGGGCTTAGATGTTAAGAATGACAACATTTTCAAGTTTTAAAATTGATCCGCAGGGAGAGGCAGGAAATACAAATAAATTATTATTATTATTATTATTATTATTATTTATTGAAGACATTTCCAGTGCCTGTATTCAGCAATACCACACAAGGTAAAGCAGACATACTTCTGAGAGGAATGAGTCAGTCAAATTTAACTGAATGATGACTGGGATCTAATAGTGTATCCTTCCTTCACTTGCGTGTTACATCATAGCAAATGGGATTGTGGAAGTTGTAGCAGAACGCACCTGTGGAGCCGGGGAACTCCATTTTCAGCACTGTGTCTACTTTACCTCAGGTTTTCTTCCCATTTATTCTGATAGCTGTGGGTTGGCATGCCAGCCTGGTACGTAGCTGCCTGCCGTGCCAATGTCAAGAGTGGCGCCATTATGGCCAACCTGTCGGATACAGAAATCCAGCGGGAAATTGGCATCAGCAACCCCTTGCACCGGCTCAAGCTCCGCCTTGCCATCCAGGAGATGGTGTCACTTACCAGTCCCTCAGCCCCTTCTACATCCCGTACGGTAAGTGGGTGGATGGGATCTGTTTCTTACATTGTCTTCTGCTGGAGGAGTCAAGGCCTCCAGCTCACATCCCAGAAAATCTAGAATGGCTTCTTCCACTTTTTTTAAAATACTGATGGTCAGCTTTCTCTTTCCCCCACCTCCATTTTCCCTCTTTCTAGTCTACTGGAAACGTGTGGATGACGCATGAAGAGATGGAATCTCTCACAGCCACAACAAAGCCAGTAAGTGGAGCTGCTGTGTACAGTGCCATTCCCCCATGCCTATTGAGTTCCCTGTTGTGGCTGTTTTCAGGACCTTGTCTTGTGAAAAATTGCCTATTTATATGAGGTTGTGTGGTTGTGCCTGAAAGTGTATGTCTGTGTCCTGTTTTACTGTATTAGCCCTTTTCCTACACAGACTGATGCTCTCTTTCTCTGTTTCTTACTGTTTTGGATTCTCGAAGGGAAGGGGTCCATCCTTGCTTGATGAGGATAAGGGTGTCCCAAAAGCACTTAATCATAGTTCTCAGGATGATTTCCTTTGGGGAGGAAGAATATGATTAATACTACTACAGTCCAAATCTTGGGGAAGTTATTTATTGTTCTAAGTATTTTCTACCCTGGTTCAGGTTAGAGGGGAGTTGTATCAAGTAAATTTTCCAAGCTGTATACAACCTGTGTAGCAGCCAGATTAAATGTCCATAGTTGAGTAACACTAGCCCAGCTTTCCTCAACCTGATGTCCTCCAGACACATTGGACTGTAGCTCCCTCAACTGTGGGTCCTTGGAGTTGTCATCTACAACATCTGGAGGGCACTTTGTCAAGGAGGGTTGCTGTATCTTTTGGCAAGTGTTCATTTGAACATGACTATGATCTTCTACACCAGAGATTCTTAGCCTGTGGCCTGAAGTTCCCAGGGATCCACACTATTTGGGGGGAGGGGGTCCATGAATTCTTGGAGGCTGCTCAACTCACCTCAACTCACATGTGACTGTAGCCAAGAAAAAGGCTGGCTGGCTGGCAAAGTCTGTGTATTGCTGTTCAGTCTACTGCATCTGCAAACAAGTGGTAAGAAGCAGAAGAAAAGTCTTCTCTCCCTCTCCGGCACCTCTGAGGAAAGGTTTAATGAATAGTGTAATTGTTAAGGTTCAGAGTTCAGGTATTACGACGATGGCGTTGATGATGATGATGATGGTGGTGGTGATGTGAGTTTTAAATCTTCAGTTAAGTTTTAGGGGTCTGCAGCAACAAAAAGATATTTAAAGGGGGTCCCTTGTAAAGAAAAGGTCAAAAACCGCCGTTTTACACAACTATTAACTCTGATAAAGTAGGGTACCTCACTGTGTAGAGGGCTCTAGCTACATTCAAATGAAGAATAGTAGAAGTCCGGATCTTGTTACTCAATCCAAAGTAGGAAATAGGGATAAGAGAATGGGGCAGGGATTGCATGTCCAACTTCCCCTCCATCTCTCTAGCCCTTGTATGTTCTTTTTTGGCAAAGAAAACAAATAGTTCTGCTAGATAGGGCAAATGTGTTGGGAGGTTGAGGTATTTGTTTCTGTAGTTCTCAAGTTTTTTTAAAAATATCTGGATGATGTTTCTATGCCAGATTCTGGCAAATCTAAGCACCAGCAACAACATTTTATTCCCGTCCTTAGGTTAGGTTCATTTTAATTTTAAGACATATTCCCTTTCTCATCTCCTCTGGTTTTTAATATGTGGAGTTAAAGTATTTTAATACTATAACCCTTTTTTTAAAAAAAATTCAGAGGAGAAAAATTGCCTTTCAAAACATGGAACCATCTCAGCAAACTATATTCCCCATTCACCAAACCAAATCCCAATTTTTTTTTTAAAAAAACTTCACCTTGAAGAGCCTAGTGCAGACACAAGAAATTGCTAAGCAGCCTCCCAAAAGAATGGCACAAATTCTTGTAGAGGTGACAACAATACCCAAGGAGCTATAATCATGAGAAGTCATGCTTCTCTGAACCAATCTGAAAGAGTCCAGAGTAACATGATTTGTCTCTCTTTGTGGGATCTGTTGAAGTTCTGAATTTAGATAAAGGTATTTTTTGGTTCAGAAATAACTGTCAGTGCTCAATGGTGTTTCCTATCCTGAAATAAGAGATGACATCATAACTAGTTCAATATCCCAGAGGCATCTGGTAACCTTTCCTGAGCTGCATCCCCCCCCCCCCCTTCTTTAATCCTTGTATCCTTTGTATCTGAACTTAACCTTGTATTTGTATCTGAACTGGTGCTGATTCTTCAGAAGTGAGGCAGCATGAAGCTTGGCTTTCACAAGCAGAAAAGCGAGGACACAGGATGTGCAGTATCACTCCAAGTTGCAGGATGTCAGTTTTACCTGTGGTCCATATGGAATAAATCATGCTAGCTGTCAAAATTTAGTACCTCAGGGGGAAACATTTTAGTCCAACTCTTTCTACTTGGAGGATTTCTACTTGCAGGAATATTTGTTTCCCCCCCACAGAGGGAACACCTCAACATGTGATCTGCCCATTGTCCAAAATAGTAGAATCTATTCTCTTATTCCTCTCGCCATCCCCAGCAAACTGATCATTCTGTGGCAGGAAAATTTTAATAATGATATTGAACTACTACTATTGTTCCCATCGTCCCTTATCATAAGACAGATGTTAGAGTCCAGTAGCATCAGGAGGGATACAGGCTTCTAATCCTGCTTTTAAGATGAATTATAAATCCACTAAAGTGATAGAGGTTATTCCCTTTTACTCTGTGTGTGTGTGTGTGTGTGTGTGTGTAAACAAACTGTGTAATCCTGCCTTAACAATTCCTTTCTGCTTTCCTTCCTGCTTCTCATTTAACCTCTGCCCAGGAGACAAAAGAAATCAGCTGGGAGCAGGTAGGGGAGGGATTCCCACGCTGGCCCTCTCTTTACTTGCATGCCTCTGTGTGTATGTATGAATGTGTGTATGAGAAAGAGCTTGGAAATGTACCTTTTGGATTACTATCTCCAGTGGCTATGGTTGCTGGGATCTTCTAGGTGCCATCCTCAAAAAAAAAGTGACTCTTCTAAGCTCTGGAATGGAAAAGGGGAATGTCTGTTTTCATTATGTTTATTATTTCTGCAAAACATAGGAATGGCACAAAAGAATCCGCAATACACTGAGTGAACGGGAAGTTTTCCCACCCACTCAACTATACAGATTGTCTTCTTTTATTCCACAACCACCAAATCCACTGACATGAATGAGAATCTCTCCTTAACTCTAAATGATCCCCTATTGTAGAGCTTGTTTGAGGATGTTCTATGTTATAATATGGTTGAAAAGAATTGTTAGCACAGGTGTTTGTGGTATTCCATGGGATCAATGTGAAGATGGCAGCTTTAGGACAGAGAAAGAAATCTATAAATCTCTTTGCATATTTGTATTTCTTTTGTCACACTCATTGTATCATAGGCACCTGTTTCTTCATTCTTCTGGGTATCTAGGAGGCTACTTGGGACTGGCAGGGGTAGGATTTTGAAAGAAGGCTGATTTGCATGTCAGCTCAAAGAGGTGAACGATGGATGCCCACAACAGATGTGTGCTTTACTTTTGGTAAAGGGCAAGGGAAGAATTTGCCCATCATCCCTGTGCTGAGATGAATAAGTTCCAAATGTAGATGGAATTTGTCTATCTTGGCATGGCACAAGGTGCACACATTTTCCTTTTCACCACATTTCACCATACACAGGGGGAAAGTAAATAATTATTGGGATGTTGGATTGGAACTTGGGAGATCTAGGTTCACATGCCCAATGTGAGCCATGAAACTCACTGGCATTGACCTACTAGTTACTCTTTCTCAGCCTAGCTAATTTAAGTTGTAGCCCATCTTTTCCCCAATATTGAATCTAAGACAGCTTATAGTATATAGGTTGGAAGAGAATACGACTAAATGAAATATACAGTACAAATATTTTAAAAACAATTAAATAAATCTATTTGAAATTTATTCTAAAGCATGTTTAAAACATAATAAAAATAAAAATGCAGCACATCCCATGTAAAGGCCTTTTTGCCACAATCAGTAAAGGGCTTCTTTGAATAAAAAAGACTTTGTATTCCAACAGAAATAGAGCAGAGAGGGGTGCACCTGAGCCTCTTCCTCTCTGAGGGAATTCCATAGCCTGGGAGCAGCCACCGAGAAGGCTTTTCCTTTGTTCTCTTCAAATGAACTAACAATGATGACACTGAAAGCCTTATCTCATGAGAAAAGAACACTGAAATTGACTGAAGAGAAGCACTTTCTCCTTACATTTCCCCATTGCCCTCAAAGCAATGCCTTTTTCTTCCCGAGGGAGACACTCATAAAAGCATGTCTTCTGTTGGGTCGCAAAAAATCCTTTTGGCAAAAGACATGCTTTTATGACCGTCTTGCTCAGGAAAGAGAATGGAAATGCAACAAAAGCATGCAGAGAAGCAAGAAGAAAGCCACTTTTTCTGGCTCCATTTCATCTTTCTTTCTCATGTAATATGGCTCTGAGAGAAAGCCCTCCAACTGAAAATCTTATAACATAAGTAGGCTGTAACCTACCTCATAGGATTGCTGTGAGATAAAATGAGGAAAAGTATAGCCATGGATGCTTCCTGGAATTCACTGAAGGAGAAGCAGGATATAAATATAAATATAATTAATAAATAACATATATAAACATGTTAGCCAGGTAAGCTCCATAGCTGAGTGGAGATCTGATCCCAATGTTAATGAGTTCAAATTCCAAAAATTAATTGGAGCAATGGAAAGAAGGCAGTATAAAGCAGAGTACTTATAAATACATACCAAAAAAAAACCCCCCACACACAAAAACAAAAAACTATAGTGAATGGTGAATGTCCAGAAAATGCCGTCCCAGGGCCGAGAAAATAGTAAGAGTCTGATGTGAGGGTCTATATACGTGATGCATGTTGCTCCCTCTCACTTGCTGGGTCTTCTTTTCTCTGTTTCTACAGATCCTAGCATACGGTGACATGAATCATGAGTGGGTGGGAAATGATTGGTTGCCCAGTTTGGGCTTGCCTCAATACCGCAGCTATTTCATGGAGTCACTAGTGGATGCCCGAATGCTGGACCACCTCAATAAGAAGGAACTACGGGGCCAGCTCAAGATGGTTGACAGTTTCCACAGGTGAGAGGAACTGAGCTGGCTGGACTTCAGGCATATCAAAAACATAGCATGCAGTGCAGGTTAGCCTAGAAATCTTTCCGTGTTTATGGGAATTATTAATACACTTTAAGAGGGGTTCTGGCAGTAAGCGGGCCAGATGTTGCCTGGTCTGTTTGCACCAGAGTTGGGGGTTTGGCCGGCTTCATCTGGTCTCCCCACTGAGAGGACAGAAGGAAGTCATTTTATTTGGCCCATGCAGACAAGGCCCCAGCCATCATGATACATGGTTTTTCATGTTTAATTTGTACTTCTTACAGGGTGAGCCTCCATTATGGGATCATGTGCCTGAAACGTCTTAACTATGACCGGAAGGAACTGGAGAGAAGACGGGAAGAAAGTCAGAACCAAATCAAAGGTAGACAAGCTTGCAAATAACTGCTTACAAACAGCTGGTTATAAATAATAAATTAGTTGTGATTAAAACATTTTCCCACTGTTGTTGTATGCCTTCAAGTTATTTCCAACTTATGGTGACCCTAAGGCAAACTTATCAAGAGGTTTTCATGGCAAGATTTGTTCATAGAGGAGTTTGCCCTTGCCTCTGAGGCTGAGAGAGTGTCATTTGCCCAAGGTCACCTAGTGGGTTTCCATGGCTGAGCAGGGAATAACGAACACTGGTCTGCAGAGTGTGAGTCCAATGCTTAAACCACTATGCCACTTTGGCTCTTGCTTTTCCAAATAGTATAGTATAATTAATTCTAAGGTATATCTGTATTACATTAATATGGTATAATTAATTCTAACTATTTATTTTCTAAAAACAGTTTTCCACGCACTGGTGTGTGTGAGAAGCACTGCCCAGGGCTAACAGCATTTACAAAATTGTGTATTGGGAAAGCAAATAGGAATATTGGTGACATAACTGAGTCTTGCAATCTCATTTTCTTTCTCCCATCCCACTCTAGATGTGATGGTTTGGTCCAATGAGCGTGTAATGTGCTGGGTACAAATGATTGGGCTTAAAGAGTTTGCCAACAACCTGATTGAGAGCGGTGTGCATGGGGCCCTCCTTGCTCTGGACGACACCTTTGATTGCAACGATTTGGCCCTGCTGCTACAGATCCCTACCCAGAACACACAGGTCAGGAGCAAGCATGGGAAGGGAAGGCTGGGTAAAAGAGGGGTGAGAACCCAGTAGCCCAAGGCATAGGGCAGGGTGACCTAGTCCCAGGGCTTCCCAAGGAAGGGAAGGAGGGAATCCTTAAGTCTTTCCCAACCTAACGTGACCCTATCATGGAGATGTCTTGACAAGTTTCCTGGGGGGAGGAGGTACCATTGCCATCCTCTGAGGCTGAGAGAGTGTGATTTGCCCAGGTCACCTAACGGGTTTTGTGGCCGAACAGGGAATTGAACTCTGTTCTCCATAGTAATAGTCTAATGCTCATACCATTAGGCCACACTGGCTGTCAAGGCTTCACCACACCCAAATGCCAGTCCTTTTTTGGGTGTGCCAATGCTTTTAGTCCATAGCTTGGAAACATTATATTTTTGCACAAAAATTCTCAGAGCCTCACAAGTACTAGTAAATAAAACAACCCAGCTCTACAGAATATTGCTTTAGTGGGGCAAAAAGATTCAAGTCACTTATACAAGTGTTAAATTTCCAGAAGTTATGAAACCGTAGAGGAAACATGGGATGTGTTCATTTTTTTCAGAAAAAAGAGGTTTTTTAAAAATTTGCTATTACCATCTTTTAAACATGTAAAATTATTTTACATTTCTTTAGGGACGTAAAATGTATCATGTGTCATATGTATTATGACACAAAACTATCATGTTAGGTTTATTAAAAGTATAGTTTATTCAGACAATAATTACAAATTGAATTTAAAATTTTAGATATTTTTTTTAAAAATAGTTGGAGCTACAAGGTCCTTACACCGAGGAACATCTGAACTCTAAAGAACCTCTTTAGTTTTCCCAGGTAATCAGGAACAGGCAAAACCAGTAAAAACAGAATAAAACATCAATATTAGTAAAACAATATTATTTTGCCTCCTCTAGTCCTTCATCGTGCCAAACAGAAGTAAAGATCATAAAAAGAACTAAGAAAAGGAAACTAAAGCCAGGAATGGCAATGATCTGATACAGTACCTAATTTTACATGAAAATCTTCCTGTTGAAATAATTTTTTAAAAAAATAATTAGGTGTGTGTGTTTATATATATATAAAAAACTTGTGTTATATCATTTTATTAATCACTCTGAAAGAATATATTCCATAATCCTTTCCCCCCATTTTTCAGATTTTCCAGGGGGAAAAAAGCTTTAGGGGAAAAAATAATGGAAAAACTATTTTTTCTGAATTATGCTGTTTTTCTCCCCTGAGCTTTCATCTTTTTATTCACTTAAGATGAGCACACATTGAAAATCCTCCTTCACCAATACATGGCCCAAGGTCACTTTGTATTGTGTGTTCCCCAGATTCCTTATTACCTTTTCCCTTTAAAATAGAGAGGGCAAAAGAGGGGCTGTACCTTATGCAGCACCTGTGGAGAGTTAAGAGAGTGGAAGAAATGGGGTAAGAGACAAGAAAACCAAAAGAACTTGCCTCATGTTTATGTAGGCTCGCCAAATGTTGGAAAAAGAATTTGGGAACCTCATCACCATGGGAACAGACCGGCGACTAGATGAGGTGAGTCTCTTCCACCCTTTCCAGAATCCCAGTTTTGTGAGGGTTTTTGTAATATGTGTCCAACCCATGCTGCTTTGTGTTCTCCCTCTTAGGATAGTGCCAAGACCTTTAGCCGTTCCCCATCTTGGCGGAAGATGTTCCGGGAAAAGGACCTCCGCGGTGTCAGCCCTGACTCGGCTGAGATGCTGCCAGCCAATTTCCGCACAGCCTCCGTGGCCTCCATTACCTCACCCGGGGTGCAGCTTCGTAAGATGCAACCAGAGGGTATGTGAGACACTGCTGTTGAAAATCCCCGTTAGTGTACATGGGCTTGTGTTAATGCAGCTGAGTTTTGACTTGGAACACAAAATGGAAGATTTGGGGTGGGAGGGTAGAGTTGAGTTCATGCTATTAATTTATCTTCCTTTTTTATTCAAACGTCTTTGTTACAATTTGATATAAATACTTTTCATGGAGGATTTCTTGATACAAATAAAACTTAACTGGGCAGTAAGGAAATGAAAAGCTTCCTGGTATTAGGAAGAGAACTTGAGAAAGTCAGCTTTGTTGATGTAAACTGGCCATCCTGACTCCAGATTTTAAGTTAACTTCTTCCATGATTTAGTGAAGAATGTGTTTTGATGGTGGCAGGTATACGTTCCCCCATGATTCTTCAGGCAGGGAGGAAAGTAGAATGTTTTTGAGCATTTACAAAATATCTTTTTCCTTATCTAATTACAATGGGATATGTACATGCAAGCAGTCTTATATCTTGTAAATGTAACCACTGTTTGTTATCTGGAAAGCAAAGGCTATATTGGTTTCATCAAGGGCATGGGGAATTTCCATCAGGATAGGATGGTGTGGGAGAAGGATGTTCAGGGTGGAGAGGTTTCATTGTGCCAGCACATCCCAGAGCAACACATCCCACGCCCATTCAGCTACTCAAAGAGTGAGTGATAGTGCAAAATACAGTCCTGGAAAACAGGGTTTACATTCATTGTACCTTGGTCGATTCAGGAAAGGTGACTTGAACCAAATCACACAATGCTTCTGACTGGAATTCACTGCTGAAAGATGCAGAGATGACTACCAACTAGAATAGTTTTGGAGAAGCAATGGAGACATTAATCAGTAGCTGTTAGTCTTGATGGATATATATGTACTATCCCTCTGGCGCCAAAGGCAATATGCCTTTACATACCAGCAACTGAAGAGTGGGAGATAGAGGATGTGGTTGTGTTAATCCTCTGTAAATGGACTTGCCATTGGCAACTGGTTGACAACAGCGAGAACAGAAAAGCTGGACTAGATAGGTCTTTGGGTTGATCCAGCAGGGATTTTCTTGCTTTATTCCTTGCTTTTGAAAACTGAAGAATAAGAGGTTTATGGTCTCTTTGCTTCTTGTTCCTTTCCTCTTCCCTTCTTTTTTTTTTCAGGGAACTCATTAGGTAGCCAACGGGCAGACAGTATGTCAGTGCGAACGTACTCCTGTTAATGCCAAGACAATGGAGGTTAGTATGTGGTAATAATTTTTAAAAATTGTAATGTTTATTTTTTAACCATTGCTTCAGCACTATCAGGCCAAAGGACATGGTGCAAAAGAAGAAAACTGTTCAAGAAATGATGTAGTCAGTGTTCTCATAACTATTACAGTATGGTGAAGTGGTTAATGTTCATCTCTGTTACATTCAAAATGAATGTATACCAGCAACAGGGATTTCCAACTCCATATTATCATTTTAATATGGCAGGCATGGTGGGGGGGTGGATTTGCAAAAAGGCTCAACATTCAGGGTGCTTGACCTGCTTCTTATTACCAGATATCCTCTGTAACCTCCCACGCCTCACATAATTTTTAAAAGTTGTTCTGAAATAGGAAGTGATCCTGGTTGTTGGGAAATAGCTTCTTGGAGGTGGGTGCTGAGTGGGAGGCACAATAAAATCCAAACAAACACTAAAAGCATCAGCACATCAAAAACAAACCTGACAGGCAAATGCAGAGAAGCACATTTATCTTTCTGTTTCAGCATGATGTCAAAGCACTTTCCTTCTCATCATAAAAGTGTCCTTTTTGCCAAACTGGAAAAACCCATTTGGCAAAAGGGATTTTTACACCCTCTCCCACACTTTCACCACTGGAAGAGAATGAAAGTGATGTGACAAAGAAAGATAAACACGCTTCTCTCTGTTTGCCTGTCAGGCTTGTGTTTAATTCATAACGCTCTAAGGACCCATGCAGAGACTGCAGTATCAAATCGACTTTTTCAATACTGAAATTGTTTATACAGACACACGAACACATGTGTCTTAAGTGCACAATATGGCTCTCTTTTTCTATACAGATGCTGTCCTGGGTGTGTCGGGCCACCCTGTCTTGGACAGGAGGGCTCCCCACAGCTGTTGCTGCTGCTGCCACCTCTCTCCTCATCATATGCTCCAATCTGGGCTGTGGGGAGGAGCTGCCGCCGCCGCTGCCACCACCGCTGCTGCTGCCGCCACTACTGCTGCTGTTGTAGAGAAGGAATAGGGAGTACATTGGGATGCTAGAGAGAAAAAAAGAGAAGAAAGAGAGCTGCTCCTTGACCTTCCTCCTCGCAGCAGTGGTTTGTGGTCACTGGGGAACTCAAGGGATTCAAGCTAAGGAGGAAGGAGCCCTCCCCAAGCCTGCAGGGGAAGTCGGCCTTCAACTCTGGTGTCTATGTATCGTCGTTGTTCTGGGCAGGGGCATAAGAATGTGAATGAAGCTATCCACCCACCCACATCCCTTATCCCCCACCTCACTCCACTCCACTCCAGCCTGTTCTTTCCACCTCTTCTCTCTCCACCTCATGGGCTTGAGGGTTGGGTGAGAGGTGGGCATCTCGCCTCACCTTCCTGTTGCCATGGACCAACTGGCTCATCTGTCTTGACAACCTGTTTCCATTCCTTGCCTTCCTATGAGTGCCAAGTCTTCTGATGGCTCTCCTTCCTATTCCTCTTTTGCATTGCTGCTACAAAAGTGTACCCTATTTCACCTCATGATTGCCAGAAGGGGGTTAACTGCTTAAAGCCAAGTTCTCTCTGCCTCCATCTCTCTCTCTCTCTCTCTCTCTCTCAATTCCTTCCCCCTTCCAGTGCCTCTTCTTCTCAAAAGAAATGTGGGGGGGAAAGAGGGGAGCAGGTTGGAGTGGTACAGGTTTTTCTCCTTCTACTCCAAATTCCCAACCCACAATAGGGAATGAGAAGAGAAATGCTGAATAAAGAGCCATGCCCAGCCCTGACAGTGACTTACCCCTTGGAGCTGAACTCCAGAGAGTTCTGAGTTGGGGAGTACTGTCTACGTAGCTGCTGCCTTTACTCAGAAGCAGCTGCATTTTGGCACAAATAAGGAATCCTTTTTTTTTAAAAAAAAGACAAAAAAAAAACACAAAAACTAGCCTCCTGTCATCTTCTCTCTGCCCACCATCCATTTCAGGCTCCCTTTTTTTCCCCTCCAAGGGGAAGAACCTGGGATTATGACATGAGAAGGTGGCAGGAGAGAGGCAAGGACCCTGGGGAGAATCTCCCAGCCTCTTTAAGTCCTGATGTGAAGCTGCTCCAGTGAACAAATGATCCGTCTGGTTCTGTGCAAGGATGAAACTGTGTCCTGGTGGAGTGTGAAATCTTTTATTTATTTATTTTTCTCTCCCAATGAAGGGGAGCAGGGGATGGGGAATTCAGGTCCGAGACACTCAAACTGGAAGGGGGAGATCTCAACCTGGAATGGGCAATAGAACTCTGGACTTTTACAATATGGCACACAGACCCCTCCTCTCCCTCTAAGACTACTGTAATATAAGAGTTGTATTTTCTGTGTATATCTGTGCTGTGGAATCTCGTGTAAATTGAATTTCTTTTTCGACCGCCGTTACAAGTTCTCTGTTAATTTAATAATGTGTCCTGTTTCCCCTCCGCCCCCCTCCCCCTGCACGCCCATAATTTTCATTTGATGTTTATATTTTATGCCTTTTTTTAAGTTTATTTTTTTTTTCCTGGGGAGGGTGTGCGGGGGTGAGGGGCAAACCAAAGGGGGGATGTTTTGCATGAAAGTGGGAGGGGGGTGGAAAAAATACAAATCTTGACAACAACAACAAAATATTTTCTATCAGGGAGATTGTGAGGGGCAAGCAGGAAGCTGAGGCATAGGAGGGGAAAGCTCCTGGGTACCTCAGCTCCAGTTCGCCTCAAGGTGAAAGGGAAAGGGATGGGCAAAAGCGGAGTGAGTGATAGGAACTGTTGGGGGTTAAAAAAAAAGAAAAGAAAAAAAAAAGAAAAAAGTTTTAAAACATTTTCTAGAATCTGCAGACTTTTGTTTAATCCAACAGCAAGCACTGAACGATGTAGAATGTTGCCTGAAGGTTCTCTCTTTCCCTGTGAGACAACACCCATCTTTCGCTTTCTTTGTCAAGACTTTCACCACTCCAGTTTCCTTTGAAGTATTGCTGGACTGAGGTCCACGGGAAATTGAAATGCCAAGTAAGGTCTGCTCCTCCTGGGACATCATGCAGCACTTGTTTTTAACGCATCGCCAGTGTTGTGCTGGCCTTGCGATTATTCCAGTATAACCCTGTCACTGGTTCAGCTGTTGCCAATGTGAGGGATTTAAGATATTGTTTAAAGCTCTCCAGATAGCATGATTGAATTGTGTGACTTGCACTGCAAAAAAGAGGAAAGGAACCCAAGGTAGAGTTTTGTAGCTGTAGTTGGTTCACTTATTCCTTCCTGTTTGCTTCCATGGGTGTTTCCCAATGAGGCTTCCACTATGCAGTCACTTTGCCTCATGCATGGAATTTTACAAAGGGTCCAGAAAACAGTGTCTTGAACCCTTCTGCTATGCTCTGCCACTGTTTCTTCCACTTCTTTTTCTTTACACAGGGAGTAAAAAAAATGGAATAGCTGCAGAGTGACTTTTGTTTAGTAACGCTAGAAGCCCTCAACCTGAAAGTCCACCACGTAAATAGATTACATCCTAAAACACAACTGAGGGGCTTTCTAGATTGGCAGGAAAGTGTGACATGGTTGCCTTTTCCTTAATGCTTAGCAGCTGCACCACAGCCTTTAGATGGAGCTGCGCAGTTTTTAAAAAAGAAGCTGGGAAAACCAGCACCTTTTTAAAGGCACTTCTTCTCCCCTAAAACGCAAAAAAAGCGTTTTCATGGCACACTTTCCCTTTTTCTCATCTAAAGGCTAGAGTTTCATGCAGCCATGAACACACTTCTTTTTGCCAATCTAGAAAGCCCCTTGAGAGTGCAAAATTTTCCTCTCAAGCTATGACACTGGTTTTAACCATAACCTCTAGTCTCCCCTTTGTTTTGTTCCCTATTAATCAACATCTGCTGATCACCCATATTTTTAAAAAATTGAAATTAGGTTCTTAGGAGCAAGGGTCTGGACTCCACTGTCAAGTAGGGATGCAATTAGTATAGTCACTAATTTTCCTCTGGAAGGAAGCCATTAGTAATTTTAGCAATCTTCTTCCTTCTCTGAGAAGGACTTTGAAGACCACAGTTTTTCAAAGCCTCAGAGTTTTACAAAGCATATTTGCGATTCAGGACTTAGTCTGTGCCAAATTTACAGGAAACACCTTTTTCTCTGCAGAAAATGTTTCTGCGTGAAAATATTATTTTCTGTTCAGAAAAAAGTTTTTTCCCGTGCAGAATTCTATTACAAGCATGTGCAGATGCTTGCTTAGAGTAACATGGCATTATGGTTTGACTACAGGGCTGTGACTCTGTGACAAGGGTTTTCGATTCCCAGCTCGGCCATGAAACCCACAGCTCACATGCTCTCAGCCTCAGGGGAAGGCAATGGCAAAACTTCTCTGAATGAATCTTGCCAGGAAAACCCCATGATAGCCTTAGGATCACCATAAATCAGAAATGACTTGAATGCGCACAAGTCCCGAACAGATTCTTTTCAGTCCAGGATTCTTCTTGTCAGATTTCCTCAGTACTTTAAAAACATGTTGTGATTATTTTCAAGAGTGTGTCAGGAAACCATTGTCTCTGGCAATCCATGGTTGATGGACTTGAGTCTGTGGATATATTCCAATTCTGTTGTAGTTTTTTGTGTGCAAGGACCACAGTTCTGAGATCTATCTTGGTTGAATAGTGGCAATATTTCCTGGCATACTACACACATTATAACACTATTTAACACGTATAGGGGTCTCTTGGCCAGTTCATCATCTCCTTTTTGGTTTCCAATCATCTGACTACTTTCCAATAACTCTCTCCATCGTTCATATGTTATTTACTCACCTTGGATTTAGGCAACATCCTCCCATCTGTCTTTGTTACAGCAGGACTATTGCTAAAACCGAACTTGTCACATCATCACCATACCCACAAGTTTTGCATTTCAACTGCTATTCTCACACAACCTGCTTATACAGGTCTGTTCCTGGACACCTCCACTCCATTTATCTGAGGAAGTAGACACAAGTCTATGAAAGCACATGCTACCAGGTTCTTTCTTTTGGTTAGCCTCAATGGTGTTGCGAGATCCCTTTGCATACTTATCAAGCAGAGTTCATTCTCTTTTTCCTTTTCCAACTATCATTCAGTTCTGCTTTAACTAAAGCAGTACATTACCTCACATCTGTCATATTTATGTTGCCACCCCTAAAGGGAGTAAACTACTATCCTGCCTTTTTTACATTATCTCCACCTGAAGAAATAAAAACATATGCTCCCTTTGAAAATAAAATGAGCCTAAATCCAACTTCGAGTTCTACTAGAGCAGGCCAATTGAATCAATTGGATTTATGTAAGTATTAGTTTTTCATTTAGCATTTGATTCAGTGGGTCAGTTTTAAGACATGTTGGACCCTGATATAGTTTTAGAGTAAGTTCATTGATATCAATGGAATTTAATTGTGGCTAACAAGGACTAGACCTACTATTAGAGTGAAGGTGGCAGATACTAAGGGGGGCAGAAGAGCACTGAGCTGTTGTAAGACAGGTGCATTTAACCATGCAACTCAGCATGCCTGGTGCCCCCCCAAGTTAACCATCAGGCAGTGTGAAAGATGTTGGCCTACTGCAAGTGATTAAGAAATCTTCAGCTGCCACTCCATTAAATGTCATTCAATACCAAAGTCAAGTTCATCTATGCCATAATATGTCCAATTTCTATGTATGTTTGTGAAAGTTGGACCATGAAGAATGTTTACAGAAGAGAGATCAACTCGTGTGCTGAAATGTGCTGGAGGGGAGTTCTGCAAATACCACAGACTGCCAAAAAGATAAATAAATATGCCCTAGAGCAAATCAAGTCTGAGCTCTCCCTAGAAGCCATAATGACTAAACTGAGGCTTATGTCCTTTGGACACATCATGAGACAGAATGACTCTTTGGAAAAGATTATTATACCTGGCATTAGGAAAAAGAGTAAGGCTGCATTATAGATGGATTGAGTCAGTTAGACTCAATAGATCTGAGCAGAGCTATTAATAACAGCATGTCTTGGACATCTCTCAGTCATAGGGTTGCCATAAGTTGAAGCCAACTTAACTGCAGTTAACATCATCAAAACAGTGGAAGAGAAGTGATTTGGTCTTTCATCTCAGACAGCAACGTGTCTTTGGCCATTTCTGTGATTAACTTAAATCCCATTGATCTCAGTGGGACAGTATGATTTAGCCTGGATTGAACCCATCCTTTTTGACTGGATAGTTAGGTAGGGCAGTAATAATTACCGCTTGAATCATTTGTCTCGCCTCCTTCAAGAATAAACGGTTGGCAGATCTTCCAGTACTAATGTATTGTCTAGGTCCTGGCCCTATAATTAGGAAGAGAAAAGTGGGTGCCTTAGGCAACAGATGCTGGCAGGCAGCAACAAGGTGTTAGGAGAGTGAGCTGTGTGCCACATCGCCTGCCCCACTTTCCTTGAAAAAGACCAGAAGCCTTAACGTATGATGGAGGAGGCTGCCCTGTTGCCAGTGCTAAAGAAAGCTTCTGTTGCCAATCCAGTCGCCTTTTGTACAAGAAGCAGAAGGGAGACCATATTGTCCTTCAGCTCATGTAGCAAAGTAACTTGGGTCAGATCTAGCAAAATTACTGCTGGTTAACTATGAATGCGTGGGTAGTATAAACATCCAGCGAGAGACCCACCCAGATAATACCAAAAGGGCATGGAGACGTTCAGTCTGTATAAAATTTTAAATGGACCCATCTTGAAATCTATTATATATTGTGGAGGGACCAAAAATAAAGGGGCAGGAGTGTGGTTATTCTGTCTTCAGTTTGTTGGCAGTCTGCAAAAAAGAAAGAAGATGATGAATATGCAGGAGAAGATGTGTTTCAGTGAGGTGGGTATGGCCTGCAGAAATACCCTCATAAACAGAGCTTGAAAATATTAGAGAATTTGTGCCAGCACATTTAACATTTTTAAAAAGTCCATCAGCTACATTAAACAGCTGAGAGAAATGTATAAAATGCATTACCTTAGTGCAATATTGTTTTTGGAAGCTGCCTTGGGTCCCACCCTGGGAGAAAGGTGACATATAACTCAAGTAAATAAATATATTATCAATGCATTAGTTTTAGTTATAAATCAATTAAAATTAAAAATAATTTCAAATGTCAATCCCACAATCCCATTTTTTAAAAAAATCAGTACAAAACATTAATTTCATACTGCCTGGCTGTTGGGAGGCCCTTCCAATTCTTTTAATAATCAATGTTAAGATAATTTCAGTATAACTATTAAAATATTAACGTCGTAAAACCATGATTGAAAACTTTAACAAATTGAGAGGTAGAAAATCCGTTTTTAACAAATTTCCAAGCTTTGTTCATGCACCCCTTGTCTTCCCAGTTCATCACTTTATCATAGCAAAGGGAAAGCAGCAGTCATGTCAGAAGAATCTTTTAATAGTTATTCTCCATGAAAACAAGACAAAGCAATGGCTATAAATTAAGAATAAAAAAGGCAACTGGGAAGGAGAATTGCAAGAGAGTGGGAGAGGAGTGTTGTTGTTTTTTACTTGAGCCAAAGCAGGAGATTCCTAAAAGATGAGATTATGAGAAATTAAAAGGTAACGCTTTGTGTCTTGTTCCAGACCAGGATTGTTCTTTGGAGTGATAGGCTTCCTCACCCCTTGTCATATGGACTCTAGGAGATCAGTGTTCAAATCCCCATTTGGCCATGGAAATCCATTGGGTGAACTTGGGTAGTCACCCTCTTTCAGCCTTTGAAGAAGGCAATGGCAAAGCCCCTCTGAACAAATCTTTGTCAAAAAAAAAAACTTATAGGTTCACCTTAGGATAACCAGAAGTTAGAAATGATATAAATGGACATAACAATAACTTGAGATTTTGATCTCTGACAAAGGTATGTCCATCTATCAGTTATTAAAAAGAAAAAGAAGAAACTTCCAGGTTCTATTTCAGCTTCCTTTATGCAACAATGGTGGCAGTATTTTTCAATTAGGTTTAAAGTTGTAAGATGTTATTCGAGGCATGAGGAAAATTCCTTATGATGCTACATTCAGTGTGCAGGTAGGAGGAGAGAGCTTCATATCTTTTAACAGTTAAGAGGAACATCAGATACATTATGACATCCAGCAGAGCAAAAGCACTTGCAGAATGAAGAAAGGAAGCATATGACCCCCAAGTGTTGAACTGCAGCTCCCATCAGCTCTAGTCTACATGGCAAGGTTATGTGAAAATGGGACTTGTAGTCCTAACAACTTCCGCAGTGCCCCAGTTCCTCATTCCTCTCATACCATTATAAAACCAGCTTTTAGGTTTGCAGCATGGAAGATATGGTGATCTCTAACTGACTGTTTGGCAGTTCCATAAAAGACTCCCATGCCCAGCTTTCCTTGGGAGGAAATGGCTGTTAAACTATCCTAAGGTGTAAAACCCAAGACAGCAGCAAGTAGTCACCAAAAGATCTAAAGTCATATGGTACAAATTAATTCAGCCTGGAACTCTCAAGTTTTGTTGGGTTAGAACTCCCATAAATGGGATGAAGGCACTTGCACATATTTAATCTATGAAACATAATGTGCTGCTTTCAATCTAAAAGTTTCCAAAAGGGATTGTAGGCTAAACAATACCTAGGAATCTGACAGATGTGAGCAGTAGACCTATCCCTCAGAAACAAGCCACAAGCGTGATTAATCTTGTAGTAATTCAGCGGCTGGGAAAACATAGAGCACAGAGGTGTTAGGTAAGGCCTATGGTATCCCTTGCCTCAAGGTGGATTCGTTCAGTAAAATGTGGATTTTTCTCCTTGCCCAACAGGTCTTGGCCTGTATGGAATAGCCTTTCTACTAAGCTATAAGGATCAAATACACAAGACTTGAGTTCTGTGATTCTTCTTATCAATGGAGGGTTTTCTTTTAAAGGAAAAGAAGTTGCTGGAAGCTGAAACCATAGGCATGTGCAAGAAATAGATGGACTATTTAAATCTTTCCCTTCTTGCTCTCTTATCTACTCAAAATCACTCCTCCACCAAGATTTCTTACCACAATACTTAGCTGATGGATTCTGGGAATTTTTATACCAAAAAATTAACTTTTTCAAACTTTTGGTAAGGGAGCCCTTTATCTCTTGTCCCAAGAAGAAGAAAAAATGGGGAGCAGAGCTTTAAGAGTACAGGGGAGGGAATAAAACTATTAGGAAGAAAAATCATGGAACTGCCCATCTGGTGCAGTTTGTCCCTAAAGGTCAAAGGTTGCTGTTTCTTTCCTTTTAGGTTTTCTCCTCTCCAGGAAAAGATGCTTCAGTGCGCTTGCTGCTCAAAAATGGTGGCAATTGTCCTGAAAGAGAAAGAGAAAAAAATGTTGCTGTTGTCTGTTTCCCACTGAGGACCAGTACAGGTGGCCCTAAAGGGGCAGCTTGATACCTCCCCTTTGATTGCTGGATCAGGGCTGCATACATGGTTGCTGCAATCCCAATCCAGCATTTTTCCAGCTCAAAAAGAAGTGGCAAAATGCTTTGCCTTTTGGGGGCAGAAAAAAGCTGCCCTTTCTACTGCAGCAGTACATTTTCAGCACTCCTGCAGCATGTGGCGCATAAACACCATGCCACCAGAGTGCCACAATGCTGCCCACTGTCTGGGCAGATGGGCAGCATGACACCGGCTTGGGGGTGGCATTGGGGTATGCATCATTTAAATGCCATGTTCCCACATTGCCCCTAAGCTGGCGTATTATGCCAGTCTGTTTTGTCCCCAAGTTATTTTTTTTATATTCGATATGCAATTCTTTACAAATGTTGCATCTACACTGCAGAATTAATGCAGTTTGACACCACTTTACCATGGCTCAGTGCTATGGAATTCTGCATGCAACAACAAACTACAATTCCAAGAATTCCGTATGATGGAGCTATGACAATAATTACTGTCAAACTGCATTAATTCTGCAATCTAAGCAATTTAAGGCCTGGTACAGATGGCCCTTTTGGGCCGTCCCCACAGCATGAGTAGGGCTGGGGAGCATGCAGTATTCACATGCTCCCCGGCCCTAACATGTATGGATGGCACCTTGTTTACATCGTGCCATCCATAGATGCACGCTGTGATGACATCTCGGCGTGCGTCACTTCCAGATGGACTGGCGCGTGCCTGATGTCAGTGCAACGCAGGAGGGCACCTAGGGTGCCCTTTCTGCGGCGCAAGAAGGAGCTCCGAAATGGAGCTCCTTCTCAGTGTTTTCGTCCTTGGCACAGCCTTCACACGGCGGCCCCTTTCTCCCCTCAGGAGTGTCGCCCATGACGGGGTGCAATAGGTGCCCAGAGAAGAGGCAATTTGCGACTTCTCTGTGGCCTGGAGAAGCGGTGGATTGGGGCCACAAGGGCTGCTGATGAGGCAGCCCAGGCCCAGTCTGGCACTTCTCTGGGCACCTACAGACCACCCCTTTCGGGTGGTCTGTCAGGCCCCTATGTTTCTTCTGGAAGGTAGCAATGAGTAATTTCAGCAATATCCTTTTTGTTGCAAGAAAGTCTTTACAAACCATGCAGTTTTTGAATGCTATTCACAATTCAGCACTCATTTCTGCAAAATTCCCACACAGCTGTTTTGTGCAAAAAACCACGATTTTCAACATAAAAATATGTCAACACAGGATTGTTAATTCCTTTGCAGAAAATGCTTCTTTTCTGTGCAAAATAACTATGTGCAAATCTTGCACAGAGTAAGTCCTGAACTGCAAAGATTCACATCAATCCAGGATTCTTCTTGTCGGGGTTTCTCAACACTCAAAAAACAAACAAACAAGTTTGTTTGTTTGTTTTTATCATTTTTTTCAATATTTTTGAATATTATTTCCATCCTTATTTTATATACTCTCCAACATTTCACGTATGAAACCTGGAACATATGTGGCCAAGCAATATCAGAGTGTGGTCGAAATGGCAAAAAATATTAATGAGGAAGAACACACAAGCCAAAAGGGGCTGCATCAGTGTGCTTTTGCTTGAGTCTGCTGGAAAGGGCAATATTCCATCTCTTTTTCTCCTCTCCCCACTGATAAATTAATTGAGTGCAAACTACTTTTTCACTTCAAACTTTAGTCTGTGGCAAATGAAGTAAGCTAGGGGGCAAGGGAGAAAGTGAGAGAAGGAGAGAAGTGTTTTAAAAGCAACTGAAAAAGTGGGATGACAGAAGACTAACTGAGACTGTCTCTGATAAACTGGGAGAGTTGAAGTGTATGTTTTTACAATAGTGGATCTGGTGTTTTGTTAATTTTTTGCCATATTCATAATTGTCCATTTCTCTTAAAGGGTCATAGAAGAACAAAAGGGGCCCGTTTTACACGGGCAAAAAAAGGCGCTTTTAGGGCTAAAAAGCCCGCATTTAGGGTTAGGGAGGGCGTAGCCTTTACACCCTCCCTAAGCCTAAAACGCATGGACGCCGCCATTTAAAGATGGCGGCATCTACACGGAGGCGCCATACAAGCGTCATCACGTGCGCAGCGTTTTGACGCGCTGCGCACGTTTTGACGCTCTGGCGGCGCGGAAGGGCGCCAATCGCGCCCTTCCCGCGCCACAAAAAAAGAGCTCGATCCCGGAGCTCTTTTTTGCGGCGGGTCGTTGCGGCAGGATGAGGCCTCTGGGGCTGCCCGTGTGGCAGCCTAGGCCTCATCTCGCCGCTAGAAGGGGCAAGTTTGGACCGCCCCTTTTAGCCAATGTAAAAAGCACCAGGAATTCCCACACACTGTCTCTTCTAAACATGTATTTCTTCTAAAGCTGGATGTTTTTTGAAACCTTCATATTATTTCCATTTTACAGAACTGGGAAATGCCAAATTTATTCTATTTTGCCTATACTGTTCCTGGCTGAATAAGAGTAAAATGGAAGGCTTAAGTCCACAAAGTACACTTCTACTGGATCTTAACTGTCCTCCCTCAAAAATGTAGCACTAGGGAGAGGTAGTATTTGGAGTTCTGGCTCTACCTGTTCCTAGAATTAGACACTGAAAGTGTGTGGAGGTGAGAGGTGGCAATACTTACTGAAATAAAGCTCCTGATAATTCATCTACAATGCTCCCTGTAGAACAAAAAGACAGAACAAATCAAATTTTTGTTATTTCAAGGGCATTTTACTCTCTGCTTCCTCTGCACTAACATCTGCCCATTAAAACAAGATTTCTGAAGCTCTTATGTTCTATTTTTGCTAGTTTAATCCCTGCTAAATGTTTGAAAAGGCTAGCTGGAGAATTTGGGGAATTGTAGTCATAGAATCATAGAGTTTAAAGGAGCCACAAGAGATCTAATTCAGCACTCTGCCCTGCAGGAATACACAGTTATATCATACTTGAAAGATGCCCATCTAGCCTCTGTTTATAGAATGCCAAAGATGGAGAGTCTACCCTCTTTCACATAAGGCAATCTATTCCACTGACAGACAGCTCTTAACAGCAAACCAATTCTTCCTTATGTGGAATTTCTCTTATTGAAATTTTAATCCATTGGTTCATGTTCTAATCTGTGGAGCAGCAGAAAACAAGCTCGTTCCAGCTTCCACATGACATCCCTTCAGGTATGTAAAGATGGTTATCATGTTACCTTTCAGTCTTTTCTAAGCTAAACATGCCCAGCTCTCTCAGCCATTCCTCACATGGCTTGGTTTCCAAACACTGGATCATCTTGGTTACCCTTCTCTGGACACATTTCAGCTTGTCGATACCCTTCTTGAATTTTGCCCAGAAATGGACAAAGTATTCCAAGTGAGATCTGATCAAAGCTGTCTAAAAAATAAAGTTTCCAAGCACTGGACACACCCATCTCATTTAAGAAATACAGAGTGGCATTGGTTGGCATTAATCCTACCTTCTCACAATCCCCTTGTGGGGAGTAGGCAGAGACATATCCTCCAATGTTTCTGATGAAAACCAAGTGACATCAGAGTGTGGTCAAGATGTCAAAAGTTACTAATGAGGAAAAACATGCAAGCCAGGAGAGGCTGCAGCAGATTGCTTGTGCCTGAGTCCACAGAGATGGCAAGATTCTACCTTCTTCTCTCTTCTCTCCAGTGCTGAGTTAATAAATGCAAACTACTTTTGCATTTTGAATTCAGTTTACAGTGAATGAGATAAATCAGGACCATGGGGGAAAGAGAGAGAAACTAGGGCATTTTAAAACCAGTTAAAAATGGGAGAATGAGTGATAAATTGAAATTCTACCTGCCATATTGGGGCAGTTGGAGAGTATGCAGAAACATGGTGAATCAGCCAAGGTCCAAAGAATTTAGAGACCCTGGCATAGATGTGAATTCAGGTTTCCTCTTCTCCTTGCAATCCTAATCTGAAATTCAATCCCTAAACCAAAGGTGGGCAACTGTGGCTGTGGGGATGATGTTGGACTACAATTCCCATCAAAGGGGTGGGATATAAATATTATTATATTTATTTATTTATTTATTTATTATCAACCCTAACCAAAATAATGTAGTGACAACTACAAGTGATGTTGGTAACTGCAGTACAATGAACATCTGAAGGCCCTCTGCCTTGAACCATGAAGGGGTAAGCTACTCACCTGGTGCACAGGCTGTTTCACACACAGGGCAAATGTAACAGAAATGACAATACTGCAAGAAGAGAAACAAAGCAGTGGAAGTTTAGCATAAGTTACCAACAAGACACTGCTGTGGTTAATAAGATTCAAAAAGCAAGACTATCAAGTTTTTGTACGGGAATGGAAGGGAAGTGTAGTGGGGAAACTTGCAAGACCAACCTGACAGCTTGTACAGTATTCACTGCTGTCACCTTCTTTACAGGGACATTTGTCACAGTCATCACAATGCTGAAAAGAAAAAGAGAAGCAGGAAAATGAAAGGATATCCTAGCAGGAAGATAAGTGGGGCATACAGAAACAAATTTTCCTTCACACACATGCCACAACAAAATCACACTGCATGCCCAAAGCTGTCTTAAACTGAGCCAGGCCATTGGTCCATGTAGCTTTCTTCAGCTGGTGATTTCCAGATCTGTTGCACTAAAGCCCACCATTTCCAGCCAGCATGACTATTTGCCAGGGAGTTGTGGCCCAAAACATCAGGACGGAAGATATCAAGTTGGCCAAGGTTAGTCTACACCAACTGGCTGTGACTCTCTGGTGTTTCTGACAGATGGGGCATTTCCCATCTCTGCTCAGCGGTGATGCAAAGGATTCAACCTTAAGGTCATCTGCATGCAAAGCATGTGTTTGTTATTGAAACATGGCCCTTCTCTAATACTATGTAGTCCCTGGGCACTACATAGCCCACTCATTCTTCCACTGTCTTGCAAACACTCACCAGAATCCCCCTCGAGAATGTTAGCATAACACACTCTGTCCTGTGGTTTCTAGGCTGTAACGCAGAGTCTCTCTCTGTTCCTTTCAAAATTCTCAATTGCTGGATCACAACAACTCCTCTAAATTGAAAGCCAGAGTGGCTTCAATTTCCTACCCTTCTGCTGCCATTCTTTTGTTCTACTTCTTCTATGCTGGCTATAGCACAACGGAGGGCAACTGCAACCCTCCAAATGTTATTAGCTGACAACTCACAGTAGGCATAGCCAGACTAGCCATTATTGAAAGCTTAGTGGAGATAGAAATCCAAAAATATTTAGAGGGCCACAGTTGCTCTCTCCTGCTGTGACATGGAAGACACCTAGAAGCTGGTAGAGATCAACGTTTCTTGGGGAAGAGGATGTCATGGTAAGATTAAACAACATAACTATCAGAAATAATGACCACAAATTTTATGTCTGTGCTGCTTCAAGATGATTTGGGTCCCCAAATGGGTTAGGCTACAAATCTCATAATCCCAGATAATTAGGTGGGCTTGATATGGTTTGCAGGACTTAGAATTCAATATCATCTGAGGACCCAAGGCTGGAAGTTATTCCTCCCAGCTCCACCCAGATACAGCCAAATCCAGTGCCACCAAATATGAACTATATAATTATATGATGACTATCCACACACAAGAAGTTGTAAGTACCTCTTTCAGGCATTAATATAACAGGTTCAGGAGGAATGTTGCAATGTGGCAACTAACTGCAGGAGAGGGTGCAGCTGTCATGACATACCCAACACCCCAACACCAATCTTCTTTCTCACCTATCTCTTTTTGGACAAATGAGGGGTACTTGCTGTTGTGTGCCTTCAAATCCGTTCTGACTTATGAATACCTTATCACGGGGCTTTCTTGGCTGATTTGTTCATGGTGTGGTTTTCCATGTGGATTTCCATGGCAAAGAAGGGATTTGAACCCTGGTCTCCAAACTCATAGTTCAAACCACTACATATGTGAACATCTTGTCCTAGACATTTTGTTAATCATGCTGAAAGAAATATTCCATAATTTTTTAAAAATTTTTCCAGGAAAAAAAGGCTTTAAAAGTGGGGAGTGGGACTTTAATTCTCAATTTTTTACTTTACTCTTTCACCAGAACATCCTGCTCATGCCTTGAAATTTTCAGAGGAGATCCATCTCCAAATCTCATGGACTGCAATGTGTGTTTCTGAAAATGAAGCCATTTTCTGTACCAGGATCCCAATTTTGGAATGCCTTCTGGCATTTGGTGTTGATTCTTTATTCTTTTAGGGCCTTGAATATTTGCCCTTGAATATTTGTCTGCATTTTGAAGAAAATGTTATAATATTTCAACTGTAAATCTAAATTAATTTTAGATTGACTCGTCCTCCCCCACTCCATTTTATGCTCTTTTAAAATTTTAGTTATATTGTTTTTATAATCATATGTACATCATAATGGGATGCCTTTGGTGACAAAGGAGTGGAATAGAATTTTTTTAAATGAATGTATAAATAGGAGATAGTGAAAACAGAGCAAAGGGGCTGGTAGAGGAATAAAGTAAGAGGCAGAAAGTGGTTCAACCTCTTCCATTTCATTGCAGAGTTTGCTTGGGGAGGTCATGTGCCCTATTTAGCAGAGGTTGTCGACTTTTTTTGAGGAGATATCCAGTCCAATTCCAATTTAAAGACAATGGACCACCAGAAGAGAAAGGAGAGCCATTAAAGTTGCCTGTTGGTGTTGAACCTCTGGATAACAGCAGGCTGAACAGACACACAACAAGTTCTCTGGTTACAGTCTTCCCTACTATGGTAAGATGTACTGTATTTCTATCCCCATTATAATAATTATATAATAATTATTTCCATCTGTAAATATACATTAGCAATGCAAAATCTATGTAAACCCATGCCTGCTTTTCCTCCAGCACCACTTTTTTTGGACAATACTACTTACATATCGTAATTAGATATCTACTGTCTGCTGGTCTGAATCTCAAAGGCCTTGGGTTTTCTGACAAGCCATTTCCTCTTGGATCAAATGGACTTACCTGGCAGTAACAGCATGAGCGTGAGCCAGCATAGTGTAATGGTTTGAATGTTGGACTAGGAATCTGGAGACCATGCTTCAAATCCCCACTCAAGCATTAAAACTCACTGGATGATCTGGGGCAAGTCATACTCTCTCAGCCTCAGAGGATGGCAATGGCAAATCCGCTCTGAAGAAACTTGCCAAGAAAACCTTATGATAGGTTTGCCTTAGAGTCACCATACGTAAAAAAATGACTTGGGGGCTCACAACAATAACAACAGCATGAGTACTCAAAGAAGTGTTTAGGGCTAGGAATGTCATTTCCCACAAGGTCCCAGAGTAATAGATGCCCTCCAACCTCCAACTGTCCAGATTAATCCTCCATCACTCCACTTTCTCAGCTGCTTTGAAAATGTCCCAGATTCTCTCTCCTCCTCCCACTTTCCACATTGCCCTCAGCTTATTCTGATTACTGCAAACTGAGTTCAAAGTAGAAAAGTAATTTGTGCTCTGATAAATCAGCAGCGGTGAGAGAAGAGGAGGGGAAAGAATCATTGATAACTTATGCCACCTTGACCACACATCTCCAGGTTTTCCTCTGTGAAATGTTGGAGGGTATGGTAATGTTATCTTGAGGAATCTAGTAAGGGGAATAGAGCTTGCTGCCATTTGGGAAGCTGCACCAAAGTTCTATTAAAAATGTAATAGAAAGGTTAGTGAAGGCATTATTGCTGGATTCTGCAGGGCATTAGGTCAGAACTTGGGAAAATTTCCTAAAAATTTTCTAAAGCTCATCTCGAAGCTTTAACTTTTCCAAGCTCTGCATGATGGTCTCACCAGCAGCTCAAGCATTCCAAGCCCTGATGCCTAACCAATTACCCAGGAACTTCTAAAGAAACAGGCCCTGTCTTCAGAGATGATGGGTGCATCTATACTGTAGAAATAATGCAGTTTGACACCACTTGGTCCAATCCTACAGAATTCTGGGATTTGTAGCTTTGTGAGGGACCAGCACTCTTTGGCAGAGGAGACTAAAGCCCCCGTAAAACTACAAACTCCAGGATTCCATAGGATGAAGCTACAGCACTTAAAAGTGTTGTCAAACTGCAATATTTCTACAGTGTAGAAACACCCCCTGTGAAAGTGCTTCCTCCCATTTCCAACTCCTTCTCCTTTCCTCCTTTTTCTTCTAACTGGGCTCTCATGCATTTCACAAATACAGCAAAGGGGATCTTCAGCAGACTAAGAAAATATTTATAGCTATCAGTATATATAAAGCTAAATTCTACCAGCATGGTGCAGTTGGCTGAATGTTTGGACTAAGATTCCAGGAGACCAGGATTCAAATCCCCCCTTTGCAATGGAAAACCACCATGGGCATGTCACACCCTCACAGCTTCAAGTGGAAGGCAATAGCAAATCTCCTCTGATTATGTCTTGCCAAGATTATAATGTGAGAAAGTCACCATAATTCAGTCAGTTTAAAGGCACACAACAACAAATATATGAAGCTGCCTTATATTGAGGTAGCAGCTAGCAGCTACATTGCCATACCACTTCATACTGAACTAAGCAGTCTTTATAACAATTTATAACATGTAAGCTAATTGCCCACAACAAGCCGGGTACTCATTTCAGCGACCTCAGAAGGATGCCAGGCTGAGTCAACCCTGGAACTCCTAGCTGGAAGTGAACTCATAATCTTGTAGCTGAGAGTGAGTGGCTGCACTACCAGCATTTACTTATTGCACTACCAGGGTTCCCTGGTACTAGCACAGTATTGTCGGTTCTGGCTGGCAGTAGCTCTCTGGGCTTTCATGTAGAGATCCTCAGGTAGTGAGTCCTTTCCATCAATTGTTACCTTATCCTTTTAAAATTTGGATACCAGGGACTAAACTAGGATAATGCACTATTTTGCCACTGAACTACAGGCTCTGCTTACCATCTTGAAAGGAGAAGAACAAATTTGAGAAAGAGTTGTGTAGGCAGCTCCCATCAGGCAAAAAAGCAGCTTCTATGGGGTTTTCAACAATGGGCATTATCTCTACCCTACCAAAGTATATCTATCTGATACCATTTGGAAGTTATGGGCTGCATCCACACTGCAGAAATAATACAGTATTACATCACTTTAACTGGCCTGGCTCAGTACTAGGTAATTCTAGGAACAGTAGTTTTGTGAGACATTTAGCCTTCTCCATCAGAGAGCTCTAGTGCCACAATAAACTACGAATCCCAGAATTCCATAGCATTGAGCCTTGGCAATTAAAGTGGTGTCAACCTGGATTATTTCTGCAGTATGGATGCTGCCTTGGTTTCTTGCAAAGAACTGCAAGAACAATGCTGACAATTCCCTAATCCAGGTGAGGACAAAGTGTGGCTCTTGAGGGAGTTTATCAGACGGGAGGAATTCCTCTTTATTTCGAATGGAGCCAATTGGAGCCAATTCGAATTCACGTAAATTCGCTAGTTTAGCGAATTTATGTGAATTCCAATTGTGTTCGGAATGCATTCAGAATGACTTCCCATTACCCAAAAGTGACTTCTCATTGCCTGAAATTGCATGAGATGCTTCAATACACAATAACGTAAAACCCATGATTGCGTTTGGAATGACTTCCCTTTTGCTCAAAATTGGGTGAGATGCTTTAATACGCAATAACGTGAAACCCCATGATTGCATTCGTATTGCCATTGGATTATACTTCCAATTTCCATTGTCTGATAAACTCATAGATGTCATTGGATTGTGCCTCTCATCAGCCCTAGCCAGTAGAGCCAGAGATGAGAGATGCTAAGAGTTACATTCTGACAATATCTGAAGGCTGAAATTTGCCTTCCCCCATCCTAGTCTTATGAATCCCTAGCTCCACTGCATACCCTCCACTATTTCACAGATGAAAACCAGGACATTTGTTGCCAAGCAACATCAGAGTATGGTCAAAATGGCAAAAGTTATTAATGAAGATGAGCAGAAAAGCTAGGAGAGGCTACAGCAGTTTGCTACCTCTTCCCCCACTGAGGCTTGATACAAACTACTTTTGCACCTTAAACTCAGTTTGCAGCAATCGAAGTCCACTGAGGACAAAGCAGAAAAGAGGGAGAAAAAGAAACTGGGGCATTTTAAGTTCAGCTGAAAAATTGGGATGACAGAGGATTAATTGGAACTGTCCCTGCCAAATTGGGCAGTTGGAGGGTATGTTCTCTGTGTCCCATCAGTCAGGGTAATACACTTTTTGAGGCTGTGAGAGAGGGACATCTCTGTGGCACCCCAGTGATGCAATAATTTCCTCTTAGAAAGGAAAGTATTCTATAACTGGGGACCTTCCAGATATCAGTGTTTTCATATTCACTTAAAAACAACACTACAGCATCCAAATGAAATTGCTGCCTGCATGTTTTCCCCAGTGGAAAAATAGCATGTTCAAATGTGGGGACAATTTAGACTGAGAAGGTAGTATAAGACGGGGGCAGTTAAATATGCCCTGCCCAACAAAGCTTGAAAACAATAGATTTTTGGACTACAATTAGTCACTTGTTTGGATTACATATCCCAGAATCCTCCAACCAATATGGTAATTAACCAAAGTGGCTAGGGGATTCTAGAAATTGTAGTCCAAAAAAGAGGAACTTTTCCAGGCTCTGTTCACTCAGCACCACTGATCTGATCCAATGTATTTCCACCCAGGCTGTTTTTAAATAAACATCAAAACACTGGGATATCTAGTTTATATAAACTAGAACAGAAAGGAACGCAGGGGGAACTTGAAGTCAGAATGCCCAGAGTGGGCATACTCAAATTGCAGTTAGTTGCGCAGAATGAGGCAGGCTCTCACCAAAGACAGAAGTATGAATGAAGACAGTCAGAGACAGAAGCCAGACAAAGACATAAAGACAGATTCTCTTTTTTCTTCTTTAAGAACCCAAACAAAACAAGGAAGCTGAAAGATGTACCATATACCATTTTCAGAGCAGCTAGCAGTTTATCTCATCAAAGGTGATGAGGAGGAAGAAAACTTTGCCTTGCTCTGGAGAGGGCAGTGGGAAAATTGTGCATTATTCTACATCTGAGATTTGGCATGACTGTTGAGGAAGATGCAAAACATATAGGAAGAGACCCTCACTTTTAATAAATTGTTCCGCCAGTCGCAGGCCACACACAGTATAGTACTGAGCAGGTATGCATGCAAGCTTGCAAGTGTGCTCCTTCATTACCTTGCAGAAGGCACAGTAGTGGCAAACAGAGCCTGCCTCATAGTCCTCATCTTCATCCTCATCTTCCTCATCTTCTTCTTCAATGGAAAAGAGAAACACGGATATGGCTATCTAGTCCCTTCTGGTTTATCTTGGGAAGGGGAGGAGGTCCAGAGGGCCTTTGGATTTCCAGTGGTCACTGGGGCCTATTGGGCTAGTACTTGAGAGGAAGAAGAAGGGATACCTCAGCTTTCCAAATAAGGAAAGGATGGGTATTTGATTTGGAGGAAGTCAGGGAGCCACCCAAGTTGGGGGAAAGTAGGAAGTGAATTTTGGAGCCAGGGTTGTTTAAAACTGGAGAACTGAAGCCATTGGAGACTACAGTTTGTGGTCCCCTGAGACATTTGTGAAAGACTGCAGGACACAACACTGGAGGGTGGGATAGAAAGCTTGGTTTCTTGTTTGCCCTGGCTCATCAGTTTTCCTAACAACAACAACAACAAAATGGACCCATCACATCCCTCATCCCAACCCCTGAATTTTTCTTACCTTCTTCTCCTTCGTGGTGTTTTTTGGACTTTTCATGTTTGTGATGCTTTTCTTTGTGTCCTTCATGCTCATCTTCATCTTCTTCCTTAGAAGCACTTTCATCAGATTCTTCTTCATTATCACCAGGATGATGGTGGTGGTGGTGATGGTGCTTTTTGTCTTCCTCCTCTTCATCATGGTGATGATGGCCACCAGGATGATGGTGACCATGGGACTCCTCCTCCTCATCATCATCGTCATCATCATTGTCGTCGTCATCATCATCATCATCATGGTGATGATGGTGATGCCTGGTGTGCTCTTCTTCATTGCTTTCCTCATCATCATCGTCGTCATCATCATCATCATCATCATGGTGGTGATGGTGGTGGTGATCACCATGATGCTCATGATGGTGATGGTGTTCATCCTCATCCTCTTCATCATCATCATCATCATCATCATGGTGATGGTGGTGATAGTTACCATGATGTTCATGATGTTGGTGAGGTTCATCCTCATCATCGTCATCATCATCATCATCATCATCATCATGGTGGTGGTGGTGATGTTCACTATGATGCTCATGATGATGGTGGTGATGTTGGTCCTCCTGCTCTTCTTCATCATCGTCGTCATCATCATCATCGTGGTGGTGGTGGTGGTGGTGGTGATGGCTGCCATGATGTTCATGATGATGATGATGTTCACTTTGGCCAGTGTCACTTCCATCGTCACCATGGTGATCACTGTGGTGGTGGTGATACTCCTTTTCATCGTCTTTGTGGGAATGATGGCCTTCTTGGGGATGTCCATGATGCTGAGTGGCCTGGGAGAGATGATCATCATCATCATCATCTTCATCATTGTCACTGTGCTGACCATGATGCCCATGGTGGTGGTGTTCCTTGTGATGATGGTGTTCATCCTCATGGTGATGGTGCTCTACTTTGCCATGGTCATGGTCATGGTGGTGGTGCTCCTGTTCCTGTCCCTGTACTCTAGGCAGCTGGAATGAACAGAGGAGGACCAGAAGGAGGCCCAGAATCCAGGCCTTCCAAGAAGCCATATGTACAGTTTCCACCCAGAAGTTTTGGTAGAAGTCCCACTAGAGGCAACTCAGAAAGGCACACAAGAACAAACCCTCAATAGATGCAACTAGGAAAGTCAGACAAGGAGAACTAAGGGGTAGAAACACTTCCCAGCTTGGGTTTTGTGTGAGCGACGTCTACAGCTGGCCTAGAGTAGCCTTTCAGCCCCAGCCAATGCCTGCCTGACCCAGCCTCCAAGACAGATGAGAAAACCAAACCATGGGCCCTGCCATGCCCTTATATGAGGTGACCAGAAAAGAGAGGGTGGAGAATCAGGGAGAGGGAGCTACACTGCTTGCCATGCTGCCAGGCTATAATTAGCTCCTAGGAGCAACTGCACCTCACTCACTCTCAGTGACAGGGATGTCAGCAGGGTTTCAGAGCAGGGAGAAATCTGAGCCAGGACTGCTGGGTTCTCTGGGAGAGAGAGGGATGTGTTTGGGAAACTAGAAGATCAGAATCCAGGTTACTTTAGTGTCTGGGGGTTAGAGAAGAGGGCCTTGAACAAAGAGTAAGACTTAGTGAGTGTAGAGTTTGTGTGTGTATAATGTTAAGTCATATAGAAGACAGGTTTAGCAGAAAGAGGGGCAAAGAATGACACAAATTGCCCATTAAACAAAAAACAACAACAAATGATCATTTTGTTATTTGTACCTGCTATCCAATTTGTTTTGTTTGCATTGCTTTTTGTGTGTATACAGTATGTGCCTCCAAATCACTTGTCAACTTATGGTGACCCCATGAATTTCATGGAGTTTCTTATGCAAGGAATGCTCAGAAGTGGTTTTGCCAATTCCTTCCTCTGAAAATAGCCTACTACAGCAGCTTTGCTTTTTTAGCTCAGCCTAAATAAGCCAAGAAAAGCTCCATAGGTTTGTCATAAAAAATTACATGGAGGTGTACAACAACAAGAACAAAAACACTATAAAGCCATGCGTGTACTGAAATGAATCATGGTAAGTATCTCAACAAGATCTATTTTTATTTTTCAAGAGAAACAGTAATATTGCTTGTGCAAGTAGAGTTAGCAGAAGTGCCCATGATGAAAAACACAAACTCAGGTTTCATTAATAATTTAAAAGAGGCAAAACTGATGAATAAGAAAAGCTTTGGGAAAACAAGTGTGTTATAACAGTTAGGGTGTTGGTCTAGAACTTAAGAGAGCTGGATTCTTTCCACAACCATGCCAAGTGAGGCTACTGTGCCAGTGTCTGTCTGTCTCTCACTTGTTCAGCATGGCCTACCCCAAAGGGCTGTTATGAAGATAATGTGGGAAGGAGAGGCACCATTTACTAAGGAGCTAAGATTGGATATATAGTGGGATCCATGGACTAGCCATCGGCAGACTTGAGCATCTCTGGACAGCAAGACGTAGCTGTGCCACCATTAGGAACAATGTAGGCTCAAGCATCTGAGGATATTGGTATCCATGGGGAGGGGGGAGGCTGGAACAGATCCCCCATGGATACCAAGGGCCCACTGTAATTCTAATAACATCACAAAATGTAAGACATTTACAAAAAATGTAGGATATTACCAAATAAAAGCGAAAAACACTCATATAATTCATGCTTCTTAGTCATGCTCAAAATGGAGGGCATTTTGAAAATCCTCCTGGACAGAAAGCTGAAATGTAGGACATGTCCTGGAAAAGGAAGATGTCTGGTCAACCTGTATAGGGAACACAATTTACAGCAGTGTCAGGAATGTGCTGATGGATCTCAGTAGCTGAAACTAAATCCATGGAGTTGGTTAAGATCTATAAATACCTGTGTAGCAGAAGCCCAAACGTTTCCTGCTGGTGTCCTGTTCTCTTCTAGATGGCAGTGCATGATTAGAGCTTGGAAATTTTACTTTTATGTACTACCAGTCCCAAATTTCCCACCCAGGTTAGTTTAGGAATTTTGAGTGCTAGAGCATTGGTAGAACACTAATTTCTAAAATAAAATTAATAAAACAGTAGAATCAGTAAATTAAGCCTTTCAAAATAATTAATTAGAAACCAAGATCCAAAGTGTGGGAATCATTATCAGGCCAGTCAAAAAGAAGATCCATACACATAAGCATAAGGCCTTCACACCCCTTCATCAGACATGATGCAACAAAAAAGGAGAGATGTGAGAGGGGGGTATGTGTAAAAGAGAGTTTGTCATAGTCGTATTAAAATGTAATGGCAGAGGGCGTATTCTCAGATTTTCACATCATCAAGTATTAGGTTTCAGTTGCACCCTGAATAAACCTCAAGCGGGGATCTTTGAACTGTTTGAAGGGGGGGGAGGCAGGTTGTTATTAATTTTGCCTACTCGTGGGTATATGCAGGGGGGGGGGTGAATTATTTTCTCCATTTTGTTGCCATTCAAACATCCTTAAATACGAAAACTCTTACAAGCACAGTGTGTATGTAGAGGTGCCCTCCATCTTTTCCATGTCATTTACTCTCAGGTAAGAATGCACAGGCTAGATTGAGGGCAATTTTTATTATTTCTGGGAGGGCTTAATGGCAATCACTGTCTTTAAGACAAAATGGGAGGATGCCTGTGCCTTTTTCCATCAAGGCAATAGCTGAGGCAAGGAACTTGGACAAGGGGCAGGATTAAGGCTGTCTGAGGCTTCTTCTGCCCTGCCTTCAACACCACCAGCCCTTTCCAAGTCAAACTGGGAGGCTGCCTGTGCCTTTTTCTACCAAGGCAACTGCTGAGACTGCTTAATATTGTTTTTCATGACTGGGAAGGGGAAGGGGGGTTGAGAATGGGGATTAATTTCCTATTGTATGTGTTTTGTCATGTTAATTGCTATGCATTTTTATTGTTATTTTTATTGTTGTTGTGAACTGCTATGTATTTTTTTGCTATTTATTGCTAGTGTGATATGACATGTTATTTGATTGTCATTGTTATTTGCTATGTATTTTCTTTACTGTTGTAACCCACCCTGATTCCTTGCGATTGGGCAGGATATAAATAAATCATTGTTGTTGTTATTGTTGTTTTTGTTGTTGTTGTTATATTTGTAGTCAAAGGGATATGGTAGCACCTTTGACACAAGCTGAAAGAAGTTTGTAGCTTTATTCCGAATCTGATTCAGTTCCTGCCAAAAGAACCGCTTGGAAAGTGGTGTCAAATTAACCCAGTTTCGAACCCCCCTCCCCCGATTCCGTTTATCTCAAGATAAACCGAATCGAGGGGATCAAACCTGAATTCCAATGGGAACTATATACCTGTACTCAGGATTGAATTCGCCTTCAAATGGGAACGATAAATTATAATCCAATTCAAAAATACCAATAAACCAGTTTATAAGACAGTGGGCATAGTCCCTGAGTCTGTTTCATCAGCAGATAAGCATGGTCAGGAGGTGTGGCTGCAGTGAACTTGCAAGAGGCTTGCTATGCTATTGCTTTCCATTTGTGCTTCTCTTTGGCCTTGGACTCACTTGGCCGAGATCAAGAGAGCCAAAAGCAGTGGACAAGGAAGGATGGGAGACAGCAGTGGAAGTGAGCTATTGCTGCCTAACACCCCATCCCCAACTCCAAGCATGGCTACAACCAGTGAGTCACACCATAGCCTCCTGTTTGTGCTTCTCTGCATCCTTGGGCTGTCTTCATCCAAGGCAGTGGCGAAGCATGAATGAGCAGAGTGACTGGATGTCCTTCTGTTCCCGGACATGTCCTACATTTCAACCTTGTGTCCAGGAGGAATTCGAAAATTTCCTCCATTTTGAGCATGTTTGACACCTGGTGTGGATCACTTTTTAACACCCCCACTCCCACCCCAACAAAAGAGAAAACCTGGGCTGGGGAGGGGTGATATTAACAAAGAAATGCTCATCAAAATAAATATGATTGACTACATAATAAAACACAGTATCATATATACTGTACATATCATGTACGCTCGACTATAAATTGACCTCATGTATAAGTTAAGGGCAAATTTGAGGACCAAAATTATGGATTTTGATATGACTCGTGGAAAAATCATGGGTAAAATTTAGGAGTATGTAACAAAGGATCTAAAGGGTTAAGGAAAGGGAAACAATGTAAAAGAACTTACAAAATTCCAGTAGGCATAACTATTTGTGCTCGCCCTAAAAGCTGGATGAATGAGAGAACTGAGGAGAGGTCAGTGCTTCCAAGACAGATTATATTCTTGCCTTTCACCAGGGAAAAGTCCCTATTTTAATAAGAATTAAAGTACAGCTAACCTGCAAATGAGTCAACTCAGGATTTTTGGGTCAAAATTTTGATTAAAATGTCTAGACCTATACATGAGTAAATACAGTAATATATAGCTCTAAACAAACCATATGGAATGAATTTATATTTATAGTAGTGTCTTTATCTTTTGTTTAGTAATGTCCTACATTTTTCTTTAATGTCCTAAATTCTATGGTGCCTTGTCCTCTTTTGCAGTTATGATATCTGGTCATCCTGCAGATAGGAAGCAGCAGAGGCAGTGAACTACTACTGCTACCTGGCAGCCAGCTGGGTGGAAAAGGGATGTGATGGTGGCAGGAAAGGGAATAGTTTGTGGCACCACTGCTACAGAGCAGCACCCACCCCCACCAGCGGCCACAGTAGAAGGAGGGTCCAACTGGGTGTCACCCTACTCCAACTGGGTGTCACCTGGTTTAGTCCACATCCTCATAACCCTAGTAATACCCCTGGCCAACCTTCATAGTTAGTAGTTGGGAATGATGGATGTTGTAATCCAAAATATCTGGAAGACACCAGGTTGGAGAAGTATGGAGTAGTAGACTGAAGAGATAGAGAACTGAGATGGTGAAATGGACTGCACCACTTTAGAACTTTAGGTAGGAAATACTGCTTTTGGAATGATGTCCTGGGAAAACTCCTTGCAACTATAATGTTAATATATCGAGGAGAGTGGTTGTTTCCTCTGTTCTGCTAGATTCCTATTTAATATAGGCAAGCATTCTAAAATATTATTCTCCATCCTGCAATGTGAAGTGGAACAGCCTCTTTCCACTTTTTTTTGCGGCTGCATGTGTAGATTCAGCTTTAAATTTCTTTAACTGTCTAACACAGTCACTCCCTGGATTTAATTCATCTTGGAGCATCTGACACTTTTGCATACCAATATGTCATTTTCTTTCTGAAGACAGCAGTGCATGCTTTTCTTACTACCTCTGGGATCTGAAACCTGGATATTTGCAAAACCAGGGGATATTTTATTGGCTGCCAATTCCAATGCTTTGAAACACAACCAGGCTTTTTTAAAAAAAGCAGGATAAGTCAACTTCTGGTCCTGGGACGTCAGGAGCCTTTGACGGAGTAGCCATCCATCTGTTATACTGAACATGGGTACAAATCACCACATGTAGCTCTCCCTAGCTAAGTTTTTCTTTCATGGGTAGATCTGTCCACATGAAAAAAATCCATGCAAAGTTTTTGTTTTTTTAAATCATGCATTCTGCTTTTCAAGTAACAGTCCTCCAACTGACAGGCTAGTTCTGGTCTCCTGCTGGAAGGTATCCTCCATCTGAAAAACTATGTTTTAAAGCTGAAGAACCTTATGAAGAGAGATCCCAAAGGGACCTTGATGTTACCTATCACTCTTTAACCTCAGCACAGTGGAATAAACAGACAGGGAGGCCACCCATGTCACATATTTCCCATATTGTCACCAGCGGGAATACCAATGAAAGATTGCCAACTCATCCATTTCCAGCCAATGTAAGCATTTATGTGACAACCCTGCTGGAAATGCTTAGTGATTCACAGTTATGAAGTTAGAGGGATGGATAGCAAAGTAGCAACAACATGAAAGAGATGTCACAAATGGTCTAACTACTAGCTTTGATATTAAAAGCTGAGGTAGCTAAACTTATTCTACAAGCAGTTCAAAGAAGCTTTGAGGAGAGAGCCTGGCAGTTAACCCCCAAAGAAATGCTAGATCAGGAAGCTGACAAATAGTGCCAAGGTTAACTGTAGTTCAGACAAACATATCGGACACAGAACAAACACTTGTCAGTGATCCCCCTGGTATAAATATGAATGCACAGATGAAAAGTGATAGAACAGATCAAAACTCATAAGGCACCATAAAGAGATAAGAAAGCAGGACTTATAGCAAACTTTCTAGTCTGGAAAATCATCACAGAACGCCAGCTAAGCAAGCACCTGCCAGACAAGGCACAAAGCCAAGGTCTACTAACCAACACTCAAAGAAATATCTGGTTCATACATATCCAAACCTTGCTTGGATACAAGCCAATGTTACAAGAAATAACCATTTCAGATACTCTTTAAAAAAACCAGTCCTTGGAGGGGATACACATTGGAGGGGGATAGACCTTTCTAATTTCAGCTCCCTAGATAATGGCTTGAAATGAGAGACAATAATCAAAGTATTCCTAAACTAGAAAGAGCCTGTGCTATTAGATCTGGTAAGAGACACTATTGTTGTTGGTTTTGTTGTTGTAATGTGCCTTGTTGTAATAATGTTTCTTTGAGTTGGGACTGACTCATGCTGATCCCGATCCTAGGAATTTGTTGGCAACAATTATTTAAGGAGGTTTGCCACTGCCTTCCTCTAAGGCTGAGAAAGATTGTGATTTGTCATCCAGTGGGTTTCTATGGTGGAATGAGGATTTAAATTCTAGTCTCCCAGTTACATGAAAACATGTTATATTTGTAACTCTGCTTATTCTTGTGCTATGATCATATCTCTGTGCTCAATTTTGTTTTTACACTATGACATATTTTATAGTAAAGAATATAACTAGGCCTGCATCTACACTGCAGAATTAAAGAAGTTTGACATTACTTTAGCGTCAATGGCTCAATGTTATAGAATTCTGGGATTTGTAGTTTTAGGAAATAATTAGCCTTCTCTGTCAGAGGGTTCTGGTGCCACAGTAAACTTTAAATCCCAGGATTCTATAGAATGGACCCATGACTATTAGAGCTATGTCAAATTGCATTAATTCAGCCTACATGTTCCCAAGGGTGTCTTAAATTTAAAAATAATTTACTATTTTTACTATATCAATCAGGTATATCATAGCATCTGTTCGGGGGTTACTTTTAGTGACGTCTGATTAACCCCCCAGTTTAGGCAAAGTACCTAAGAAGGTATTATTTTAAAGAAACCTTACACTTAGGGGGCATTCACACTCATTTTATTTTTTGTCCCAAAGAGATGCGGATTGCCTTGCTGATGCATATTTGATTTGTTGTTCCCATTATGTTTTGGGCTCATGAATCTCTTTGAGTCGTTTTAACCGTTGTGTTATTCACACATTCTATCATTTCAGGTTAAAATGGAGCTGCCTCCCTTCCTTTAATG
The DNA here is from genome assembly GCA_034509955.1 of Urosaurus nigricauda. Lineage (NCBI taxonomy): Eukaryota > Metazoa > Chordata > Lepidosauria > Squamata > Phrynosomatidae > Urosaurus > Urosaurus nigricauda. The sequence continues at coordinate 21,866,991 of JAOEGL010000006.1, read as the reverse complement.
ATACAGAGCGATCCTAATAGATTCAGAAGCATATTCACATTGCCAATGACGCAGATCGATGCAGATCTTTCAGGAAAACTCAGGAGGGGGGGGAGGTATCGAATGACCCAGGTTAAGTGGGTTTTTGTCAGGCTCCCCCCCCCCCCAGTGCATCAAGTGCATTCGGGATGTGTGTGAACACCAAGGGTTTCATCCTGGATTATTTTTGTAGTGTGAATGGGACCTAAGACCTTTTTCAAAAATTGACAGAAAGTTTGTTTTGATTTGTAGTTGTTAACTTATCTCTATGTAGTCACTATCTAGATTTATACATTTCTCCCAGCATATCTTGACCCTCCGAACACCTGATATTGTAGAAGCCTGCAGATTGCACCTGATGAAGATTTTACACTTTAGTCACTTCTGGCAGAGCCAGTGACAAAAATAAAGGATGCAATGAGCTGATTTTCTCAGCAACATGCACTTAGGGACCAATGATGACACTGACAAAATTTCATCAATATGCCATAATAACTTCTGGGTGATAATTATTACTTTACGATACCCCCTCATAAGGCACAATCTGCAGACTTCTACAATATCAGGTATTCAGAGGGTCAAGATATGCTGGGAGAAATGTATAAATCTATGCAGTGACTACACAGAGATAAGAACAACTACAAATCAAAACAAAATTTCTGTCATTTTTTTTAAAAAAGGTGATCATTAAAACTTTTGGATACCCCCTCATACACACACATCCATGATTAGTTCATTGAGAGTTCATTTTCTCATTGAATCTTAGACTAATAAAGTGGACATAATTTAGCTTTGGACTCAAGATAATTTTGTCCCAACCTCTATGCTTTATTCAGGCTCTGCAGTGCAGGATACAGCTGCAGGATGTCTGATAGATTGTGCTCCCACTTCCTTTTAAACATTTTTAGTGAAAGAGAGTCCACATCTCCTGAGGCAGCCTGTTCAACAATAGAGTCATTATTTCTAATTTGCATCTACCCATATAAAGTAGCACGTACACATTTTGCGTATATTTGTGTCCTTCTTTGTCTTTTTTTTTTCCCTGACAAAGCTTAAATGTCACCCAAAGTAATTTCAAGTAACCCACAGCAGCAAGAATATTATGCACATGAATGTGGAAGAATACAGATATGCTAAGGAATGGATTGTGAAGATACTCAAATTTGACAAGATGGATAAATTCACTACATTATTAAAGGAGAAATCTATAGATACCAGTAACTTTGTAGAAGAGTGGAAGCCACTCTTGAGATATATACAAGAAAGGGAAGAAATTATAACATTGCCAGGTCTTGAAATATAAATATTTTTATACACTTGGGAGCAGAAGTATATATTAATGTGGGTAGTTACGAGAAGTAGATTTGAAATAAATTGATAAATATAGATAGGAAGTAGGGAGTCTTTTTTTTAAAAAATAAAATGTGTTGTGTTGTGTGCTAGTGGTGGTTGTATTTATGATTTGGGGTGGAGGGAATGTATTATATGTGTAGGTATGTTTTTGTCTACTGTTTGAAACTTTTGGTAATTTATATGTGGAAACTAATAACTATTATTTAAAATAATAACAATTTCAAGTTACTTTTGGGTTTATTTGCCCACCTGCCTTGCAAGCCATCAGTTCAGACAATGGCAAGACAAGGCTGCCTGTCTCCCCACAGCTGGCGGTATGTGGCGGAAGGGAAGCAGAAAGAAAAAGAGAAGGGCAGCCCTGAGTACTTTTGCACACACAGCCATGCTGGCATTTAGTGTGCAATATATTTGAGAACAGAATAGACATTAGTCACCCAGTATAGTGAATTGCCAGAGTGGAATTTGGAAAATAGAGATTCATGCATGTCATCCCTGAGCCAAGAAACTCAGTGAGTAGCCTTGGGCCATTCCGTCTCTCATAACTTGATCTTACATCACAGCGATATGGTTGGAAAGACATGTAGACTGCCTTGGGGTCATTGGAGAAAAAGGAAGGATATACATCTGGGAAGCTATATGTCTAGCTAATATACAAATTACTCCAGAGTAATTTGGAGCCTTTGACCACACAAAACTTTATGAGCCCTGTTTTAAAGCTTTTTTTTCAGACTTCTACAGTCTGTCAAGCTGGCAGATAACAGGCTAATCTGCCTTCAAGCCATTCCAACACCTTACGAGAAATATTCAGGAAATTAGCAAAGTACCTCTATTTTGGGAAAAGAGAGACTCTCCCCTAATTTATGAGTTCATATTGGTTTCCACTCCCTAGTGGGACAACACTCTCTGCCACATTATTGCATGTGATGGAGGAGGCAATGGGAAAGGGCGCATCAAAATGCCAAGTTATTAAACTGAGATACTGCTTAACCTATTTAATCACCATTTCTTATTTTATGCTCAAAGTTGGATGCGCAAACGGAATGGATCAGAAGGCTTTGTGAGGAGATAGGACCTGATGATTTGGCTAAAAGGGACTGGAGGAGTGGAAATTTTTTGTGGGTAATCCCCACCACCACCCCAATAATTCAAGCTCTTCCACAGACATAACTGTGATCAAAATCTTATTCGAGATGAACTCTGTATTACTCGCAGAGGTGTTTATCCGGTCAAGCAAGTTCCTGAACTGGGTGTGGTGCTGCTGCCAGTGGGTTGGATCTTGAAGCTGTCTCTGTTGCATGATCTCTTCCTTACTCATTCTAGGCGAGAGAGGTGCCGGAGAAACAGCCTGGAGAAGCTAACTCCAGCCTGGCACTAGCTGTGCCCCCCTGGTCCACTTCATGGCCAATCCCAACCAGAAAGACCAGGTATTGTGGCCTTTAGATTGCCAGCGTTTTGCCAGTAATCAAAACTGTTTGCTCGGAGTAATGGGGCTTCTTGAGAGGATCCCCCCCTCCTAACTTTCAATTTTTCCCCAGGCATGGATCCCCAAACTCTTCAAGAAGAAAGTCTGCACAACATTTATAGAGCAACTTGGTGAACCAGGGTGAGTAAAGCCTAATTTCTCCCCCTACCCCGTCTTTTCACAAGATACAAATAGGCAAGGACTTCCAAATCCTCCCAAGGCATGCACTTTCGCTTAACTTCCTCCTCTTCCCTTGCCTTATTACCATTTCTCCCTGCGGCTATAGAGATGCAGATGATGTAGATATAGATATAATTTGCAAACTGCTCCATGTCAACAAATTTCAGAGTGATTTACAATGAATTAAAACCATCAAATACAAATTAAAAATAAAACAAAAACAAATAGCTTAATAAAAAATCTGGCTGGAGTTGATCAAGGAGGAAACACTCCAGTCTATTTTCGACAACCCCAGAACTGCAGAACTCTTGATAGGTTCCTGCAGGCACCAGTGCTCCTGTTTCTACATCCGACTGTCCCAATTTGGGAAGGACAGTCCTGATGAATCCCCTGTCCCACTGTTCAGCTGTTTTTTTTAAATGTCCCAGTTCCAGTCTCCTCCTCTCATTTGCCCCCTTTGTCTTGTGCTTACTTCAGTTGCTGCAAACTGAGTTCAAAGTAGTTTTCAATCAAACCACTGCAGCCTCTTCTAGCTTGTGTGTCTTCTTTATTAGTACCGTTTGCCACTGTGACCACATTATGATGTTACTTGACTACACATGTCCCAGTTTTCATTTGAGAAATGTTAGTGATTGTGTTCATATTGTCCTCTGCACTCCCCTTGATTTACATGCAAGTGGATTTCAGTGTGAAAGGACTGATTCACAAGCATTCATTTGTGGTGCTGAAAACAACTTCCTGGGCTGAAGAGCCAGTGGTGTCAATAACGAGGTGCGGGGATGGGATCTGCACCAGGTGACACAGTAAGGGGGAGAGGTGACACCCCTGCTCCTCAGACAGGCATTTGCCTGTGTCCCATGCTGAAGAGATGATGTGAGTTGGGTGAGGCTCAGTGCGAGGAGAAGGGAGAGACCCCTGTTGTTGTTGTTTTTAAATAAACTTTAAAATTTCAAAATTATCAAAATTTTATATTTTTTTGAAATTTTTATTATGTTTAAAGAATAAAAATTTTAAAAATTTAAAACTTTAGATTCTTTAAAAATCACATTTTACCAAATTTTCACTTTAACCACATAAAACTATGTGTATGTAAATCATTTAGGCTGTGTGCATGATATCATAATTTAAAGGTATAATTTTAATTTGGCTAGTTGTTTATGTCACAACTATTACCATTGCCGTATATACTTGTGTACAAGTTGACCTCATGTTTAAGTCAAGGGAAAGTTTCAGGGTCAACATCCTGGATTTTGATATGACCCGTGGAAAAATTGAGGGTAAAACTTAGGGGGCTAACTGATTCCCAGGTGATGGAGGAGAGGTTTTAACATTGGATTGAGAAAGGAAGCAAGTGGTTTTAAATAGAAAGTTGTTTCCATAGGAAGCTAGGTCTTAGAAAACAAACCACAGAGAGAAGCAAGTGGTTTTCAATTGAGAGTTTTTTTCCATAGGAAGCCAGGTCTTGCAAAATGGACCAGAGAGAGATGCAAGTGGTTTTAAATGGGGAGTTTTTCCAATTGGAAGCACGGTCTTGTAAAATGGACTGGAGGGGGAAGGAATTGGTGTTAAACGGAGATTGGGGCATCAGGCTTGCTTGGTTTAGGAACATTCTAAGCACTACTGGTGTATTGACCCTTATATAACTCTACCCAGAATTTTAGGGTCAATTTGGGGGCATAAATTTCTCGACTTATAGTCGGGTATATACGGTGTATTTTGTGATATATGGTAATTATGATTTATGAATAACATTAGTACAAAAAACATTCCTAAGGATTCTGTATGGTGTGAGATGGGGGGAGGTCAATGGTGGATGACACCATGAGTTACCGCACTGGGTGATGCCAATTCTAGTGACACCACTGAGCAGCATGGGCAGTTTGTTCCACAGATCTGCTTCATCCTCTTTCTGGAGCCACTATGTTTTAATTGGCTGTGTTGGTAGACCTCAAGGTTGTAGTAGTGAAAAAATAGAGCCTAAAATGGGATGTCTGGGATCCGTACATTAAAATATGACACGATGCATTGAGTTCTACTGCTCACAGCAATACCCTTCTTAAAAACTCTGTGCTTCCATCAATTTTGTATCCCACCCAGCCTGTGTCAGTGTGGGAGTCCTCGGAGTAACCACAGCTCTGTAGCCACAGAAGATGCATTTGGAGCAGCCATTGTTAGCAAATGGGACTCAGCCCAACACACCACAGAGGGGCCCACTGATGCCTATGGTGAGGTGGAGTTTGTGGGGGCTGGCCGCAGGCCTAGCAAGGTGAGTTTTATCATAAAACAGAGATAAGCTAATCAATTGGATGGGGAAGGGGAGACTATGGGAAGGACTGTGATACTTCAGCATACCCAAGGCAACATTGCCATCTAGCTCTACAGCAGCCTTTCTCAACTGGGTGCTCTCCAAATATGTTGGGGAGCAGCTCTCATAATCCCTAATAGCCGTGCTACTTGAGGATGGTGGGAGTTGTAGCCCAAAATATACTGTATGTAGGAAGGAGGAGGCTGCTATATAAGACAGAAGAGACAATACATTTTGGAGTGGCCTAGTAAAGAATGTGGGGGGAATTTGAGCTAACTTCTTAAATCTGTCCTCCACTACCATTTGTTCTCTACACTGCAGTTCATTCGCCTGTCAGATACATCTGACCCGGCAGCTGCTTATGGCTTGGTAACACACCACTGGAAAATCCCACACCCAAACTTGGTGGTGTCTGTGGTGGGTGGTGAAGGTGAGGTGCGTGTGAGGGCCTGGCTTAAAGATGTACTAAGAAAAGGATTGGTGAAAGCAGCTCAGAGCACAGGTAAGGCAAGACCCTTCTGTATTGTTGTCATTTTAGGCCTTCACACTTTCAGTGTGGGCATTCCACAGGTGATAATGTTATGTTTGTGCCAGGAAGATCCCTAGTCTTGCCAGTAAGGACACTGAGTACTTGCACATCTGAACTAGCCATCTTTTGTTCTGTCTACCAAATTATAAAATCATATAAAGCAAGAACGGGCCTTCTAGATGTTGTTGGACCATAGTCCTCATCATTCTGTACCATTCACTATGTTGACTAGTGCTGATGGGAATTACAGACTAACAATAGCTGGAGAATCTCCAATTGACAGCCCTCACTGTAAAGGTTAACACTGTTATTATAAGATCAAGCTGCAGACCTTGATTTCTATATGAAATAATGTTGGGAGAAGCAAGGGGAAAGAATGTTCTCTATTGTGGTGGCAGCAGAAGTATTTAGAATCTGATGCTGATATCAATAATTGCTGGATCTTAGAATGACGTTGGGGTTCAAGTATTATTTTTTTTTAAGATTATGCAAATTGGCTTGGCAAATATGCATATGCTGAAATTAATATTTTTATGTTCAAGGTTTTTTTAAAGATGAAAATAAAGAAAAACTAATGTAGTGATTAGTGTGTAGAATTTGATTTAGGAATACTGAGGTTCAAGTTTATGTACATTGCCTTGAGTACTTGGAATAATCAAAGAATGCTTGGATGGATTAATGAATTAATATGTATTCACGTATACATGGCATAATCCACTCAGGAGCCAGACATTTCTTATTGCAGTACTCTGGATTCCTTTGTAGATAACAGGATGTAGATAACAGGAGTAATTTACATGCATCTTGGCCTGATGCATGTTGCTTTATGATACTTTGTGTACACAGATTTGGAACTGCCCAAAGTGCCCAGCCAAATGATCATATCTTGATTTATTGAGCTGAGATGTGCATTACCTTTTGCCTGCAAACGTAATATGTTCACTCCTCCTTTTGCAGCACAAAGCAATTGAGCAAACTAATAAGTCTTCAGTTAATCATAGTTTACTTTTTTAAAAATCAAAATTGGAAAACTGCTTGGCAGCTTTGGAACAAACCAGGATCTTAATACACCTTAAACTGTGGTTTGAGATCCTAGTTTTTGATAAAGTTTGTAGCCCCAGTTGCTTGGCTTGATCACAGTGAGTGAAAGGACTGCATGGGAATAGCTTGGCTTAATAAACCTAGATACAAAAATCAGAATGCAGCCAGTGCTTTCCAGTGCAAATCTGTTCTGCTTCAGATAACACAACTAGATTAATTTTAATGGATTAATGGACAATAGCAGTTCTCCTTCCATAAAAGTACAACAGTCTTTCCCCATTCTCTATAGTAGGGGTGGGCAACTACATTGGGTCAGGGACTACCTATATACTCAACTATAAGTGGACCTCATGCATAAGTCGAGGGCAGGTTTTGGGACAAAAATTATGGATTTTGATATGACCCATGGATCAGTTTAGGAACTTGCAACAAATGATCTAAAGAACGAAGGAAAAGAAAACAGTGCCAAAGCACTTAGAATATTCTACCAAACATAACTGCTCTAAAGACTGGATGGATGAGAGAATGGAGGGGGGGGGGAATCAATGCTTCCAAGATAAGATTACACTCTTGCCTTTCACAAGGGGACAGTTCTTTTTATAAAAAGGAGTTATAGTATGGTATGTACATTGACCCATGGATAAGTCGACCCAGTTTTTTTGGTTCACTTTTTTGAACAAAATATCTAGACTTATACATAAGTATATATAGTATTTTTATCACTGCATCCCAAGTGGGCTGCACCTGTGTGCTAAGAGTGATGGGAAATGATATCACAGCATGTCCAGATTCATTTTTTCAGCAAGAAAAGACTGTTTCATTTCTTTTGAAATTAATCCAACAGACTGCTTCTGTTGCAGCCTGGGTGATTTTCATCTATTTGAGGATTATTTTTCATCTGGAATACACAAACTGGTGGAGTATCTGTGGGTTTAAGGGAGCAGCAAAAGAGGCTGTCCCCCCAAATCACCAGATGGTTGTGAAATCATGCTCCAGTAATGCATTTTTTACAAGCTGCATTTACTAGATAGTAACCAAAAACATTTCATTGTGAGCATTTCTTTCCCACAGTTCAATGTGCAGTAGCCACTGAGACAGAGGACTCTTTCATACAAGGCTAAATTGGAAGTATAATTTAAGGTCAATTCGAATGCAGTCATGGGTTTTACGTTATTGCGAATTAACTCTTCGCACGCAAATTCGGGCAAGAGGGAAGCCAATTCGAATGCAATCATGGGTTTCACGTTATTGCGAATTAAAGCTTTGCATGCAAATTCGGGCAGGAGGGGGTTATTTTCGGGTAATGGGAAGTAATTCCGAACGGAGCAGGGGTTCATGTAAATTCGCTAAACAAGCGAATTTACATGAATCCGCATTGGCTCCATTCGGAGTTGGGAGAAATTCCTCCCGTTTGAAAGAGTCCAGAGATTAAAACATTGGAGCTATGCTATCTGCCCTTCTCTGTAGTCAAGCCAAGGTCCAAAGACATTGGTGAACAATATCTGTAGCAATGGGATTAAGTTCTCTGTTGATAAAAGATTTTATTCAGCCCATTCAGTAGATACTTTCCGGATGCCTTCCAATTATAAAACAGCAACCACAGCAATTAAAAATGCAGCAATAAAACATTAAGACAGCAGAAAGAAGAGCTTTGTGGTATCTTAAAGACTAACATATTTGATCTGACATAATGGACAGCAGCTCTTTTCATCTGATGCATGGTTAAATATTGTGCCTTCCTGGAAATTAAAACAGCAAAATTGGCAGAAATGGCAAAAGCACCAAAGGGACAGACTAAAACAACAAACAGCTCTGGATTTAATTGATGTTTTAGAAGAGCTGGTTAATTGGAAGATAATAATAATAATAATAAAAAGAAATCTGACAACAGATAGTTTTGCAAGCGTGGCGGAGAGATTAGACTTTGCCTTAATCCCACTGCTACCACCAAGTGTAGGGATTTCCACTTATCCCCACCTCTGCCAACAAATCTGATGACCTCCTCCTGTCCCACCACTATGGCATTAAATGTAAAGAACCTTTAGATGTTCTTTCAGTTCCTTGAAAGATTATATTAATGTTATATCCTCACCAGATACCACCACCCTGTATTAAGCTGCCAACACAGACACTGCCTGAACTCAAGTTTTCCAATATGTAGCATTCTCAGAGGTCCAAGGGTATATTTCAAAAATAATGATTTATTAAACAGAAATGGAACATAATTACTTACTTAATACATATAAATCTTGATTCACACTCACTCTAATCTACATCTCACACTCATATCCTAACTAACTCTAACTCTGATTCTAACAGCCTTTTTGCATGAAAAAACAAATAGAATTCAGGAGCAGTGGCTTTTTCCGTGCCTTACTGCATGATGTCGTAGCACTTCAGTTCTCTTCCCACAGGAGATGGTTGTAAAAGTGCGTCTTTCTTCTTGCTGGAAAAATCAGTTCAACAAAAGACACACTTTTACAAAGGTCTCCCGTGGGAAGAGAACAGTGCTACAACGTCATGCGGTAAGGCACAGGGAAAGCTGCTATGTTTCCACTTTGTTTTCTTGTGTGATAAGGCTCTATCTCTCTTTTACTACTGACCCTGCCTAACTCTCCTAACAGCTCAAACTTCTAATACCTAACTTTCACAGGCTATACTCCCATTCCCCACCAACTGTCATACAACAACCTTTCCAAAAATTCCTTCAGACATGTAACCAATCACCACTCACTTTTAACGTTCCATTTTCTAATCCCATTCCAACAGAACCTTACCTTAACATCTACCATGCAATGCATGCATAACTACCTTACATTATCTAATAAATGCAACAATATTTTCTACATACGTCCCCAACATCCCATTTGGGTCTGTGCTTTCCTAAGATTGCAGTGCAGCATAGTATTACTTAAAGTGTATTGCAGTCAAATGAATGAAAAATCTGCAGTAGTAACAACAGGTTGAAAATAATCATAATTCCAATTAGATTGTTCAAATCTAATAGGGTGACTTTTTATTTCTACAAAAATAATTTCTCCCGGTGTAGTTCACTCAGTTTGTTCAGGATTCTTTCTTGGTTTATTACAAGTCCTGCCATGAGAGCAAACAAAATAAGGTGGAAGGAGGGAGCAGAAAAAGGAGGGGCAACAGAAAAGGAGAATGTTGACTGCTACTTTGTGTGCTGTGTGTGTACAGAGAAAACATTAAGAGCTCTTTTGGGGACTTGGGTGTTTGCACCATGGGTGTTTCTATGAATGTGTCAGTGCTTTTATTAGGATGCAGTTTTGTGACATGCAAATAATTTCACACGTGGAGGTGGTTCTATATTGTAGAAGGTGTGTGTGCTTTGGAGTCTTTGTTTGTGTTTCTATGCAGGAACAAATGCTTTAGATAGTTTAATATTACAATTTGTTTAATTGTTTTTTAATAATACACCATGTGGGTTTTGTTGTTTTTTGCCATGTGCCTTCATTTGCGACTTATGGTGACCCTGAAGCGAGCCTATCATTGGGTTTGATGGCAAGATTTGTTCAGATGGAGTTTGTCTTTGCCTTCCTCTGAGGCTGAGAATGCGTGCCTTGTCCGGGGTTACTCAGTGGGTTTCCATGGCCGTGCAGGGGTTCAAACACTGGCCTCCAGATTAATAGTCCAATGGTCAAACCACTACACTACACTCTTGTGTGGTTTAAACTTAAGGTTTTATTCTACTTGTTTTTAATCTTGTTTATAAATCTGGTTTATAAATCTAATTTTGGAAGAAAGGTGATATATAAATAAAATAAATACATTCAAGAAAGATCTGTTTTTGTGACGCAGGCAATTTCACAAGTTGAGGCAGGTTTGTCTTGTTGAGGAGTGATACTTATAAAGTAAAGTTGCATGCATATCTAAGAAGAAAGTTACAACTACTACCTTTTCCTCTACAGAAGAGTGTATTTTCTCTCATTGTCTCTGGATTTATGAAGCAGTGTGTAAGTGTGTGTGGATGTGGATGTGTGTGTGAAGTTCTGCTTCCAGCTGTGTAAAAGCAACACCTTCTAGAAAGCATATTTCATGCTCTCTGCACGGGTGTGGACGGTTTAGACTATAAAGCTCCCACACCCATTCAGAGGGCCTGCAGTGTCCTTTTTAAAGTTTGGAGGAGTGGGAGGGAGCAGAATACACAGAGGGACATTTCTGGGCTGGTCCCTTTGTGTGTACTTTGTGAGATAAGCAGTTTATGTATGGGTAACAGGGGAGAACTTTGTTCAATAGGTGTGTCTCAAAGTGAAATGATTGTCATTCGTTTTTTTATTATTATTATTACTGTATCTTAACCACAGATTAGTTATAATAACAGGTCTCATTAGAAGAGAGTGTAAGGAAGGGTCAGGAAGTTGTCAATTTTTGAAACAATCAAATGAAAATGTTTTCTTTTACAGTGGGTCCCTGTTATCTGCTGGGGTTTTGTTCTAGGAACACCCTCCCCCCCCCCCCCCGTGAATACCTAAATCCATGGATATTCAAGTCCCATTAAATATAATGACACATAAGTGTCCCTTATACAAAATGGCAAAAATTAAGGTTTGTCTATTGGACTTTATATATATTTTAAGTATTTTCATGCCATGGACGCTTGAATCCATGGATTAAAAAAATTGTGGATAAAGAGGGCTGATTTTCAAAATGTACAGATTTTGACCAATCATTCATAAACTATAAAATATTGCAATATACTATCATGTGGCTGTAAGCTTCCCCTACTTTTCTTTCCCGGTCACAGGTGCCTGGATTATGACAGGTGGGCTCCATGCTGGCGTGGGCCGCCATGTTGGCGAAGCAGTGCGGGACCACACCACAGCCAGTACCAACCCCAGTACTCATGTGGTGGCGATGGGCATTGCTCCATGGGGCATCGTTGACCAGCACCGTTGTCTTGTGAACCCTAAGGTATCGGGGAATAAGGACAAAACAGTAAAAGGAGAAACTACTAGTGAATGCAAAGCCAACACACAGAGATGAGGATGAGTGCTGAAATTTTAGCTGGATGTGAGAGAACTGGAGCATTCTAGCCTTTCCTTTATTCGCTCTTTTTTCTTCCAATTTGAAGGGTTTGTTCCCAGCACGTTATCCCCGGACAGTCCCTGTTAGCCCTTTCTGTCCTCTGGATTCCAACCACTCTGCTTTCTTCTTGGTGGACAATGGGACAGAGGGCAGGGCAGGTGGTGAGGCCTCCTTCCGTGCCCGCCTGGAGCGGTACATTGCCCAGCAGAAAGTAGGCGCTGGTGGTAAGAGACTTTTTTCCTATATAACAAAGAACAAACCTTGTTTTGGGTTGTTTCTAGATGGGGATTTTATTAAACAGTTACACTGCCGCATTCACAGATTTATCACAACTAATTTAAGTCCTATTTTGCTAAATAGATCTACATCTAAAGCCAGCCCATGTCTTTCTATAATTGTGAGTCATACTTCTTACCCATTTAAGCATCATTCCCAAACTAGCACACCATAGGTAAATAAAAATGTACTTCTTTCTCTTTTAATGTGGGCCATACCCTACCCCATCTCCACTGTCCAAAAGAAAGAAATTAAAAAAGAAAGAAAGAAAGAAAGAAAGAAAGAAAACCAGACCTGGTCATTGTTCCTACTTTATTTATCGTTACAGGGTAATTGTACTCTTTTTATTACTGCTTACCATGAACTAGCTTAATTCTATAGCTTAATTACCAGATCATCTAGAACTATAGAAGTGTATCATTAGATAAGCTAAATGATACTGTACTAGGTCTATTGATGAGAGAGTTTGTTGGAGTAGTGCCCTCTTAGAAATTTGATCCTTTCCTCACATCCATAAGATTAAAGAAGAGGCCTAGCTCTCTGCAAAGTGGAGGTGAATCTGTGCTCAGGCCTTCAGATAGATAGATAGATAGATACATAATCTCCTACACATAATAATACATGAACCACATGAGAAAGAAGACTAGATTAGACCTTCATTCCCCAAGAGCTAGCTTTTAGATGGAAGTGTTTTTCAAAAATAATCTGGACAGACATTCAATATCTTCTAATTGATTTTGAAATAGTACAACCCAGACAATTTTATCAGCTTAATAGGTTCAAGTTTGCTGCCTCAAAAGCTACCAGAATTCTGCAACCCAAATACGTTCTAGGAGTTCTAATCCGAACAAGTAACTTTCCCGGGCTCTGGGGTATATATCCCCACTATGCACCCTATCACACGGGAAAAATCAGGGGTTTAAAGAGCCTTCATCCCATTAAAATTGTGTGATCACAATAAAGATTTTCATACACATCACGATTAAAGAGCCATTAACCTGGGAAATCCTGTGAATGATTTGTTGCTGTTATTGCCTGTTTGTTCCCAGGATAATGGCTCTTTAATGACTATGTGTGTGAAAATCTTTATTGCGATTGCACAATTTTAATGGGATAATGGCTTTTTAAACCCTTGATTCCCCCCCCCCCCCCCCATTTTCCCCATGTGATAAAATGTTATGTCACTATAGCAGTTTGATATCACTTTAGCTGCCATGGTTTCATCATATAGAATCCTGTGATTTGTAATTTTGTGAAATACTCAGAATTCTCTGCAAGAAGATTCTAAAGGAGAGTGGTGGGCTAGATCTCTCTGGCAGAAAATACCGTACCAAATACTTCACATGACTACAAGTCCAAGGATTCTGTATGATGGAGCCACTGCAGTTAAAATACTATCATACCACTATAGTTGTGGAATGTGGATACACCCTGGATTAAAAAACCAGAATTCTGCTGGTGTGTTCTGCTTCTCCATTTTTATACTGCTGGCTAATATTCCTAACAATGCATTTCCTTTCTGAAAAGGAAAAATACTTGTTCCTTTTTTCTTTTCTTTACCCTGCATCAGTTTTCTAGTATTTCCCCTTCTTGGACCTCTGAGGTCTCTTCTCTTCCAACTCATTTACCCATCTTAATCCCAACCAGGTTGTGGGAGTATTGAGATTCCTGTTTTGGTGCTGCTCATCAGTGGAGATTCATCCATGTTCAAGGTAATGGATGGGAGATTTTATGAAGGCCATGAGGTGAGGATGGAACACAGACACAGAGCAAACAACTATGGAATGAACAGATAGATATGGCAGGATTTATGAATGGGTAACCTGCAGCTTGATGTAGGTGCTTTGGGAACAGGGTGACCAGATGTCATAACTGCAAAGGAGGACAAGGCACTGTAAAATGTAGAACATTCAAGAAAAATGTAGAACATTAAAAATAAAGGCTAAAACACTAATATAAATATAAATTCATTTCATATAGTTTATTTACCACTATATTATATATTATTCCTTTCATTTGTCAATTGTGCTGAAATTAAGGGAAAACCCCTTTTCAATATTTGCATTATGTCCTCAAGCAGCCCATTGCCTAATGCCTTTGTTGTCCTTTTCCCTTCCAAGAAAGAATCACTCCCTGAGCTCTGGGGTCTAGTCTTGTCTGTAGCTCCTCTTAGCAGAAAAGAACTTTGGAAGGTTAATAAGTATTAACCTTTATTTATTAACCTTTATTTATATAGTGCTGTAAATTTACACAGCACTATTCACCAATTTGTAACAAGGATGGGCTGCCAAGTAGGTGAATTTTTGGAAAGGAAACAGCAAACATGATGCTATTCAATGGGCTACTAGTGATGCTCAGAATGGAGGACATTTTGGAATTCTTCCTGGATGGAAGGTTGAAATGTTCTGGAAAAGTAGGACATCTGGTCACCCATTCGGAGAGGGCAGTGGTTTAAAGACAGCAAAATGTCTACAACCAGTCTCAGTAGACAAGCATGGAAAATGTTACTTGTTGAGAATGAGATAATGCTAAGTGCAGTGAGGAGAAGGACTAGGGGCCCAGATGTGAGATAGAGGCCCCTGGAAGAGACCATTTAGTAGATTTCTAAGGGGCTCATCTCCTAATACCTAGTACTCCTGTCTTGTTCTCTCCTCCAGCGTGTATCTGAGGCTGTACATGCCTCTATCCCTTGCCTGCTGTTGGCAGGAACTGGAGGAGCAGCTGACTGCTTGGCTGAGTTGCTGGAAGAGACACAACCTGGAGAGCCCCTGAAGACACTGGCTATGAAGAAGATGCAGGGGAAGTTTCCTGACAGTGAACTGGAGCACTTGGCAGAGGAGGTGAGATCCAGAAACCTCCTCATTTCTACCACTGCCTGGGCTCTCCATCTGTTATTTTGCTATCTTTGAAACATGGAACTAACTCAGATTTCTACCCAATCCATCTGAATTTCATACCTTCCTTCCATAACTCTGGATGTCTCACTAGTCCTCCCATGGTTAGTAAGTGGGCATGTGAAACTTTCTGTCTGGGGAGACAAGTCTCATCCCCTCGTCAATCAATTTATAACTATCTCTCCATTCTTCACCAGGTAGAACGTATTGGGGCTCTGAGGGAATTGGTGACTGTTTATTCAGACCAAGAAGGTTTGGAGGAATTTGAGACCATTCTGCTTAAAGCATTGGTGAAAGGTAGGTTGTTGTTGTCGTTATTGAATCAATTAGATTTTTATCAATTTATCCAATACGTTTATTTCCTTTGGAACTCACCAATAAGATTCTGGCCATTGTTTTGATTGTATTAACATAAGTGAGACCTGCACTAAAATAATGCAGTGTGCAGTACTCTCTAGTCAGGATTCAATTCACGGCATTCCAGATTCTCACTTGCCCCCACAAAAGTTAGCAATCTGCAGCCATTGAGGATGCTTAATATTTATTAGGCTGTTTGGGGGGGATGTGGGAGGATTCTTCCCCTAAAGGTTTTTCCATAGAGATTTTTTTTAAACTTCTGAAAACCTTGAGATTCTCCAAACCTATTGATATTTCCAATTTGTACACAGGTGTTACTGTTTTGGCTATTCGGTTAAAAAAGCAGTGACATTCACAGCCTGAACACTGGAAGGAGAGAGAATGAAATTGCAGAGCTCACAGAAAATTTCATTGTGAGGGAAGAATTCTAATTTGGAGGAGTGATGTGTTTATTCCCCCTATTCCATAACTAAACCCTTGTTTGTACCCCTCCCCATTTATAGTGTTGCAAGGGACTGGGGCAAGCCAATGTTAATAAAGCCACACTTCCTTTTCTTTTCTCCTGGCAGCTTGTAGGCACTCAAATGAGGCCACCTCCTACTTGGATGAGCTGCGCTTGGCTGTGGCCTGGAACCGTGTGGACATTGCCAGCACCGAGCTGTTCCGAGGGGACATTCTCTGGGAGGTGGGTCAGCAGAGGAGAGTGACAGAAGAAACAAATTGTCTTCCCCCATTCCCAATTTGGGACCTAAGGCAGTTTAAAAGAAGGTTAGACCCTTGATGATAAAACATAACAGCAACAACAAAGGTCAGCTATCATAGTAAAACACCAATGTTTTAAAATAGTATAAAATAATTTTTAAAAGCATAGTAATACAGATAAAGGTATAGTACACACACCCTGCTAAAAACCTATCTACATGGCCGGTTAATCAGCTAATGCCTGTTTAAATGAAAACGTTCTTTACCTGCTAGTGAAAAGAATGCAGAGAGGAGGTGTGAGGATAGGTTCAAAAATTAACAAACAGATGTTTTAGTAATAGCAACACATAATAGTAATGTAATAATGATAAAAATGAGATAATTCTACAGCTTGGCAGCAGCTCCCCCAAAAAGCCATTTCACGTAACCTCACTAAATGAGCCTATGACAATGTTGGGACCAAGAGAAAGCCCTCCCCCAAGGATTTTAAGACTGAGGCAGGCTCATCTATGGAGATACATGACTTTTAACTGATGCAGGTTTTAAACTGCAATTTCAGCAAAAGAATAGTGTCTTTGTCAATACCTATTGCATGATGTCACCTCTGACTCATTGCTGAAGAGTTGTTAGAGGGCATCTTTTCATTGATGGGGAAAACCCATCAATAAGTGGCCAAACTGCCAACCCATTGCTCCACAGGTGTGATAAGTGACAATCTGTGGCAGTCCGATATTGAGCAATCACATGGTGTCAGTCTCCTCCTACTCTCCTCCCTCTATTCCCAAGCAGCCTGTTTTCTCCTTCCCTTTTCCACTTTTTTTCTTCATTTTTCACTAAATTGAATTCACAGACTTGTGTTACAAATTAAAAGAAAAAGAAAAAAGAATGGCATGCTAGGCACTGCAGGAAGGCAGGGTTAAAGAGGATCCAGAAGATAGATTGCGGGATCATCAATGGCACAAAAAGTCCCTGTTGCACTATGGAAGAGAAATGGGATAATAAAAGCTCCAAAACTAGTATGTTTCTGTTCATTTTAAATAATTCAATTGTGGCAAGACCAAGGCACTTTTACCCTTAGCAGAGCTTGGATACATGATTTGTGGAGATTACTGTTTCTAGAATCCCCCAACCAGCATGATCACCGAGAGATTATGGGAGTTGTAGTCCTCTAAAAGTAATGTTCCCAAGCTCTGACCTGGCAGTCAGGCTGCTCTCATCAGTTATTCTCATTAAATCAATAACCAGGGAACACTACCTCCATCCATCATCTCTTTCTCAGATTGGGATTTAAGTTGGTTCACAAAAGAAAGAAAAATAACAATAAAAACACACAAAGTTAAAACATTCAAAAATTGTATTAAAACTTTTTTATTCTACTCTTTTCTGTAGCCTAGCCTGCTGGAAGATCCCATGCGTGATGCCTTGTTAGGAGACCGCCCTGCCTTAGTACGCCTGTTTGTGGAGAATGGCTTGGATGTTGGACAGTTCCTAACATGGAAACAGCTGGAGTACCTGTACGCAGGTGCACCTGAGGTCTCACTGCTGCACCAGCTTTTGGAGCGACGCCACGGGGTAGGCCCTGAGCCCTCCTCACCACCTGAATATCTGCTGGTGGAACGATCTCTGCCCGATTGCCACTTGCCACAGGTGGCCCACATCCTGCATGAGCTGCTGGGGGACGTCTGTGGTCCCTTTTATGCTGGACTTCACCCTGATGGACACAAAGGTTCAGGGGTAAGTTGTGGTGGTACTCAAATCTGAATGAGCTGATCATGGACTGGATGTATCTTGCAGTCTCTTCCAACTCTATGCACTTTATCCCATGAGGCTATAAAAACAGAATTTTAACAGGATGAAAGCACCTTTGGCTAGTACTTATCACACCGTCACAACATCATGTCTGTCCTGCTGCTGCCTTGCATTCCATTCGTTACTGTAGTACACTTTTTTATTGATGGGCAAGTCCCATCAATAGGCTTTCCATCTCACTTCTATTCCATTACTGCCTTTGTGCAATATGTCCCTTCCACTTCAGTTCCACCTCTTAGGCAGTCACATGGTGTGAATGGGCATGATTCTGCTCCTGTCCCCCATCTTTCTTGCAGCAATCATGGCAGCCAACACCTTCCCCAGCTGGCTGCTGTGTGTACATCCACGACTGCTCATTCCTCCCTTAGTTTCAGAAGGCAGCATTTAGGAGTGTAGAAAACAAATCATGTGAGCATGGATCACCAATGTGCTATTGTGGGGGGATGTGTGATAAGAAATTATGCCAAACTAGCATACTTCCATTCTTAAACTAGCATAACTGTGGCAGGATAACAGGATGGTATAATAAAGTCCTATCTATTTTGGTCTAAGACCGTAAATAAAAATTCATTCATTCATTCAAGTCCTATCATTCTATGTTGAGAGCACTGTAGAAACATGCAAAGTGCTTTCGGAGACATGGAGACTGAATAAAGTTTAGTTTGATGATACTTTCATTTGTTTATTGTTGTTCAAGTCAGTTCCGACTCATGGTGATCCTGTGGATGAGACATCTCCAATAATTCCTATCCTCCTGCAAGCCCTTGCCCGCAACCCCCCTGATTGAGTCTATTCATCTTGTTTGTGCTCTTCCCCTCTTTCTTCTCCCCTCTAACTTTCCTATCATTATTGTTTTTTCTACTGATCTGTGCCTTCTCGTTATGTGGCCAAAGTACAATAGTCTCAACTTGATCATCTTTGCTTCCAAGGATATCCCCGGTCAGATCTGTTCAAGAACCCATTTGTCAAATCTGTTCAAGAACCCAGGTTCTTTTTACGGCATGGTGTGGATGCCATCAGTGCGCTATTAGCACACTGTCACACATCCATGATGTAAGCATGGTGCAGTGACATCTGGACGCTGTGCTGCACTTGCATCATCATGGCCGGCCCTGTGTGGATGGGAGGCTGCCATGATTGCGCTGCATTCCAGACTAGGGTTCGGGAGCATGCAGTTGGTGCATGCTCCTGAACCCTAGAATTGGTGCCAGGACAGCACTTCTCGCCCATCTGTATTGGGCCCATGGTATCCTAAGTACTCTTCTCCAGCACCACATTTCAAATGAGTTGATTTTCTTTCTGTCTGCTTCCTTCACTGTCCAGCTCTCACATCCATACATGGTAATTGGGAATACAATGGCCTGAACGATTCTGACTTTAGTGCTCAGTTGTATGTCTTTGCTCTTTAGTATCTTTTTCAGTTTTTTCACAGCTGCCCTTCCCATTCCTAGTCTTCTTATTTCTTGACTGCAGTCTCCATTCTGGTCAGTGTTTTATCCTAGATATAGGAATTCTTTAACTATTTCAATTTCGTCATCGTCTAGATTGAATTTGTGTATTTCTTCTGTAATCATTATTTTTGTTTTCTCTATGTTCAGCATCAGACCTGCCTTTGCACTTTCATCTTTGACCTTCGTTATTAACTGTTCCTACTCCTGAATGTCTTCTGCTAATATTATGGTGTCGTCAGCATATCTTAGGTTGTTAATGTTGCTTCCTCCTATCTTTACTCCTCCTTTTTCTGATTCCAAATCTGCTTTTCTTATGATGTTTTCAGCTTATTGTGTTTTCAGTTATTTAAACCTCTCACTTTTGCAGAAAAATCCAGAGTTTGGAAAATGTAGGGTTTTTGGACAACATACCCCAGAATACTGCAGGAGGCATGATTAGTGGCCATGCTGGCTGGGGAGCTCTGGGAGTTGTAACCCAAGCAAAAAAGAATCTGCAAAATATTTACTATTGGCTTCAGAATGCTCTTTTAGGCAATGTATGCATCCTTTAATTGATCCTATTAATTGTCATAATTCATCTGGAGCATTACATTTCCATGTTTTCAGTAAACCATTGGGCTTTGGTCTTGTGCAAGTAGAAAGGTGTGTTATAAATTAATTTTATATCAGTCAATCAAGTAAACACATGAATGTTATTGTGCCTAAAATTGGGGTGCATGTTTTTTTATGTAAGAGATAATTACATTTGGCCCTCCTTATCCACTGGTTTTTTATCCACAGATTTGACCATACATGGCTTGAAAATATTCCCAAAAAGTATAAATTCCAAATAGCAAACCTTGATTTTCCATTTTATATATGGAACACCATTTTGTTGTGCCATTATATTTAATGGGACTTGAGTATACACAGATTTTGTTATCCACTGAGAGTCCTGGAACCAAACCCCAGTGGATAACAAGGGCCCACTGTATAGATTTTGGCTTGCTTTTGAACACTAATCCCAGATCTAAGATAATTGTGTGGTTGTTTATATGCCTGTGTTTTTTTTTTCTTTTCTTTTCCAAGACCAAGGGGTCAATACCCAACGGAGATCCTGTATACCTTGACAAACTTTCACCAAATCCTTGGACTGATCTGTTTATATGGGCAGTACTGCTGAACCGTAGAGAGATGGCCATGTATTTCTGGGAAATGGTGTGTATGATGACGGTGGTGCTGACAAGAAAAAAATATAGACCGTGTAATGCATAGAGAACAAGATTACAGATAAACCAGTTTTGAACTGCTCTGCTACTCCAAAACCAGAGAGCTTGGAAGTAACACTATGCAAGTAAAAACATTATCTGTAACCTGTTGCCTTATTGTATAACTAGGTTACTAACATTCTTTCTTTTAAAAGTAATGTATCTTTATTGTAATAACTAACATTTACTTATTTCAATATTGTACTGGTATTTGGGAGGCATTTGGGGGGATTGTGGACCTTGTTTTGTTTTGTTTTAAGGATTTTTTTTTTCAGAAAGAAAAGCAAATGCATTAGTAAAAGCAACACAATACTAATGCAGCACTAATAAAATAATAATTAATTTAATAGAAGGCATTGTAACAATATTGGGATATTTTTAAAATAAAAATGTTGCAAACTCTTTCTAAAACTAAAATACATGTGTCCGTCTTCTGATATCCAATCAGGACAAAAGAAGTTTACACTAAATAGGCTACATAATAGGATCTGAAAATTGTAGGCATTTCCAGAATTATAGTCCAAAAAAGGAACTTTGTCATGCACTTGACCTCGTAAAGGAAAAACAGAGGGCTTCCCAGACCTGAGTAAAACCAGCCTGAAAATGCAGCATAACTTTGTTCTCTGTTCCCACTGATGTTTCCCATTTTGTTCCATCACAGGCACCTGATGCTGTAGCTGGGGCATTGGCAGCTGCACGCATGCTTCGAGAGCTTTCACACCTGGAGCCAGAAGCTGAGGAAGAGGCCGCCATGAAGGACCTGGCAATGCGCTTTGAGAATCTGGCCATAGGTGTGTGAGAAGGGGAGTCAGGAAAGGAGAAAAGGGAGAAAGAATGCTCAGTAATGAAAGAGGAGAACTTACCTTCTCCATGACTCTGAAAACAACAGTCTAAAATGACTCCACTTTTGGCTCTGTACCTCCGACATCTAACAGCTGAAAACTGGGACACATGTAGCCAAGCAACCTCAAGAGTGTAGTCAAGATGGTAAAAATGATTAATGAGGAAAAATGCAAAACTAGGATAAGCTGCTGCAATTTGCTTTTGCCTGAGCTTATTGGGAAGGCAAGATTCTGCTCCCTCCTCTCTTCTCCTCTCCCCCCCCCCCAAGTTTATTGAGTATAAACTACTTTTGCACTGCAGCAATTAAAGTAAGTTGAGGACAAAGGGGGAAATTGGGAGGAAGAAGAAGAAATACACATTTTAAAAGTACACTTGTTCCTCCACATTCGCTGGGCTTAGGGGCACAGGACCCTTGTGAATGCGGGGGGGGGGGGGAACCCTAATTAAAAACACACACTATATTTTTACCTGAGAGAACACCCCTCTAGGAATCTCTAGGGACCTTATCAGACGGGAGGAATTTCTCTTTATTGCAAATGGAGCCAATTTGAATTCATGTGAATTCCCATTGCGTTCGGAATGCATTCAGAATGACTTCTCATTACCCGAAAATGACCCATTGCCCCAAATTGCATGAGATGCTTTATTTCGCATTAAGGTAAAACCCATGATTGCGTTCAGAATGACTTCCCTTTTGCCCGAAATTGCGTGAGATACTTTAATTCGCAATAACGTGAAACCCCATGATTGCGTTCGGATTGCCATTAGATTATACTTCCAATTTCTGACGTCTGATAAGGTCCTAGGTCCTCCAGTGCAACTCTGTGGTCAACATCTGCCAGACATTGATCATACAATTATGCCGGAGGAGCTACAAATGCCTAGTGGAGTTCTCTCTCTAGGAATCTCTCAGTCCTTCAGTGCGATTTTTGGTTAAAGTTGACCACAGAGTTGCAGTGGAGGACCTAGATATTCCTAGAGATAGCATATTAATAAAATCCATGAATAATCAAAATCAAAGCCGCAAACATAGAGGGATGAGTGTAGCTGAAAAAGTGGAACAATAGAGGATTAATTAGGATGGTCCCTGCCAAATCAGGTCAATTGGAGAGTGTGCAACCTTCCAAATATTCTAGTCTTCAACCTCTAGAAGTTCCAACCAGCACAGCCAAAACTGAAGCCTTTCTGGAACTGAGACTAAGCAAAGGTGATTCAAACCCTGGTTCCCCAGTGTCCTAGTCCAGCATTCAAGCCACTATGCCACACTGGCTCCTCCTATAAATTTCTTACCCCAGCCTAAATCCAGCTGCTAGTCCTAGCTTGAATAAATTGTGTAAGTGTGGAATTACCATTTAGAAAATAATTCTATGAGTCCATTCTAGTTGGAACGAATATCTAGGTTTACGAAGAAAAGTCACTTTTTCCTCCTGAAAAATAGTGCTTATCCCCAAGGAAATGTGTTGAGCTGCATTAGGGCAGCAGGAGCAAGCTCCTTTATTCCTGTAGTCATAATGGCATTGTAATTTGAGTGAGTTGAAAATGCATTTACTGCATGTGTTCAGAGTTTCTCTCTCTCTCTCTGATTTGGAAAGAGTAGCTTTGCTTTTTGCTCTAATGCATCAGGAATTTAGAGGCAGTTGTATAGAAATAAGGGCACAGGGAAGAAGATAAATGTTAGTGTTCGATTTCAAAACTGAGCATACATCCTTCTAAAGATGTACAAAGTCGAGGGTATAAAATACTGTAATGTAGCTGTGTCACTATTTTAACTGGGTTTGAGTCATCTTCTATGTACCATCCTGCCTTTTCAGATTTCTTCCAGTTTTTGCAGTCTGAATTTTTTGTTTTGGAAAAAAGATGCAGATCTACCACATGTATTGCTAAAATAGACTTTTTGCATTAATATTAGAACATAAGGGATAGAATATTAGCTACTCTGAGAACATTTCTGGAGTGGAGTATAAATACAATAGATAGATAGATAGATAGATAGATAGATAGATAGACGAGCTGCAATCCAACAATGTTTAGAGATCCACATTCATCCTGTTTTAAAGGCATGTTTTCTATCCTGAAAACAGAATAGAATACTGTTTGACAAAACAATGTTAAAGAAAGTCTTTTGAGATGACACTAAGAGCATTCCCTAAATTAAGGAATGGGAGAAAAGATGTTTGTTCATCAAAGGGAAAACAAACAAACACATAATTCATCCCAGAGGAAATTATGTGGACAGAAGATGGGGTCAGAAAAATGAGGCTAGGAAAGGGCTCATAAAGAAGTCTGCATGTTTTAGGTCCAGTGTAATTCAGGAGTCGGCATTCTAACAAATTAGACTGAGACTCCTAGTTTAAAATGCCTTTTCACCCTCAGATTTGCTGGCTAGCTTTGGATGATTCTTTCTCTGTCTCCTTCTACTGACTGTTCTGTGAAATGGGTATACATAATGTCACTTCTGAATTGATAGTGAGAATGTAGGAAAACATTTTATTTTACCAATAAGAGTCCTATGGTAAAACTCCCATATTGACAATGACTTTTGTCAATAAGGATATGGACTGTGCGTGGAACAGGAAGTTTTGAAAAAAAAATTGACAATAAAAATAAAATTGTCTCTCCTCTCTATTCTTCCCCCACCCAACTCCAGGTGTATTTGGTGAATGTTACCGCAATGGTGAACCACGGGCCTACAAACTCCTGGTCCGCCGTTCCCATCTTTGGGGTGGAGCCACAGTCCTCCAGTTGGCTCATGAGGCTGATGCCCGGCTCTTTTTTGCTCATGATGGTGTTCAGGTAGGACCATATGGAGGTTTGCAGTATGATATGGCTGAGGCATTTCCTGGTGGCTGCAGTATTGCCAAATTCCATTCTGAAGATGATTCATGTTCCCTTAAAGCTCTGGTCGGCAACTTTCAGGCATTGAGAGCTATTTTAGTCTCCTACAAGATACTGGAGGGCTGAGGCCACCTATTTTTTCCCTACTGCCCCCACAAAATTAGCTTTTTTCAAATAGAGCAAAGAATGTATGCAAACACTAAGGCCTGTGAGGGACACCATTGGCCACATTACATCATTTTAGGCCTCCTTGAACCTGATTCACACTCATACAGACCTCTTTTCAAAACTAAAAGCAACCACCTAGATGCTGCAAGGGTCAGTGTGGTGTAGTGGCTTGAGTGTTTGACTCTGGCGATCAGGGTTCAATATCCTGCTTGAGTATAAAAACCCACTAGGTGAACTTGGGCAAGTCACACTCAGCCTCAGAGGATGGCAATGGCACTGCCCTTCCAAAGAAAGTTGCCAAGAACAACTTATGATAGCAACAGCAACAACAATTGTGCTTTACTAGCCTCATATGATAAACTCCAAATGGAACTACTCAGACATAAGTATATAAAGCAGAAAGGGGAATCAAATGCCGCGCAACTCTAGCTCCCAGCATTACTCATCATTTGCTATGCTATGTGTGGCAGCAAATTGCTACTCAGCAAAGCTGTTGCATGCACTGAAAGACTTAAAGGAGTAAAATCAATTTTGGGACAATTACTTTGATTAGGCCCACCAAAATATTTTATATGCACATTTAGAATTATCTGTAGGTGGAAATAATAGTTTCAAGCACTTTAGATATGAAAATGAATGTAAATAATATGTAAATAATATGGGAGAGTAAGGAATCTGAATTCTCCAACCTCATCCAGTGCTGATTGTCTCCTGTATTCCCCCTAACAGTCGCTGCTTACCCAGAATTGGTGGGGAGAGATGGACCGAAGCACCTCTGTCTGGCAGCTCCTTCTGACTTTCTTCTGCCCCCCTCTTATTTTTACCAACCTCATCACATTCAGGTAGGTACCACTGGCCATAATTTGCTTCATCAATGCTCAGGAACAACACTAGGAGACAGAAGTTGGGATTTGGGGCATGCTTATGTCTAATCGTCAGCCTTGTTGTGTGCTTTCAAGTCATTTCTGACTTATGGCAACCTTAAGGTGAACTTCTCACAGGGCTTTGTTGGCGAGATTTCCTCAGAGGAGTTTTCCCATTGCCTTCCTCTGAGTTTGAATGCTTGACTAGGCCAAGGCCACCCAGTGGATTTCCATGGACAAACAGAAGTTTAATCCCTGGTTTCCCAGGGTCCTAGTCCAACATTCAAACCATGCTGATCATCAGCATGTTGGACCAGAACTGGCTAAGGTTTCATCTCTGTAATGGTATAGCAGCATCTTGTCACAGTGGGACAGTGGGATATCAGAACTGCACCACCAGGGAAGTTCTATTTACTTGCTGGGACAAAAAGGGAAAGTTGGGTTCTATCCTTAAGTCATTTGCCCGGCCAGCCACCTTTGGAAACTCCATCCAAAGACCTCCTGAATCCAGGGCCCTCTAAATATATTGTGCTAGAGTTCCTGTGACCCATTACCTACACTGGCTGTAGCTAATGTTGTGGTTTATAGCCCAGTTTTTCTGAAGATTCTCAGGTTGAGGATGTTCTTTAACCGTGTACTGAATGTTTACTGTCTTCCTTTAAGCAACGCAAAAATGATCAGTGTGAATACTATAACATAGAAAATAGAGGTCACAAGAAGGAATCTAGGAATATCTTTGAGACTGACTGAACACCCCCATCCTAAACCTATTTGCTCAAAATGTGAGTGTGACTTCATCCTTTAACAGGACCATGGATGATGACCTCCGTCTGGATCCCTCAGGCCCGATTGAACTGGACAGCCTTGACACAGATGTGAAAAGTACCATCGGAGACATGTTGTCTGAGTAGGGGGAAATGGTCATACTTTGGGGAAGGTGGGGTGGGAGGAGGGAAGCAGAAGTCCCAGCTTGTAGGGCCACTTGTAGGGCCACTGTAGTCACAATGGGGCTTGTAGGAAATAGGATAAAACACTGTAAAACATAACAACATTATCAATTATTTGTTCCACCCATTCATTCACTTCATGTAATTTATTAATCTATTGTTTATTTAATGTATATCCTGCCTTTGTCCCAGCACATGATTTGAGCTGGCTTACAACCATTTAAAAACACAGAAGAACAACCACTTTTAATACAAAAGTTAAAACTCAGTTAAGTCACAGTTCTGTTTTAAAAATACAAGTTAAAAACATTTTTAAAACACATTTAATATATAATATATTAGGAGCACAACACACAGCATTATAAATTGTACAGATATGTGTGCACATGCATCCATATTTTTCTTTCTTTCTTACACATTCTCTCTCTCTCTCTCTCTCTCTCACACACACACACACACACACACATGCACAATACTAAAGGAGCGAAGCAGTTGCACATTTGGTCACTTGTCACTGGAGTGAAAGAAGCTGGCATTCCTGCCTCCTTTTTCCTATAGCAGTCACTTTTGACTTCCTGGAAATGCTACACAAAAAGACAGAGAGCTCTACTGAGTGGAGGGACTTTGAGTTGCAGGGTGTAGGAGGAAATGATCCTAAAAATCAGGCAGAGAGGCTTTCTTTTTTAAAAAAAATTATTTATTAAAATCAGAATCCATTGAGAAAAATTAAAAATTGATGAACACAATATATATCATAGAGCAAAAATGGGTCAAATCAGAAAACAACATCATTCCAGTTCAAATGTTGAGACGGTGGCAGAGGAGGGTGTTCTAAAGAATTAACAAAAGTCAAAAAGGGTAACCATTTCTCCTCAAAATAACTGTGACACGAAGTGGGGCTGTTGATCCTGTCTGATAACTTTTCCATTAGTAAGATGTTTCAGACCCTTTGCCACCAGTTCGCCATGAACAAGGAGCCTGTCTTCCAGTTCTGTGCTAGGCAGAGAGGCTTTGTACAAGCAGAGCATTTCTCTGAGTGGAAATCAGATCATGGATCAAATCAGACCATCAGGTTGATCACTCCACAGGACACAGAAAAAATATACAAGGACCATGTGCACTGCAGAGGGCAAGATAGGTTCTTTGCGGGTTCCAGGTCACTTCTCTAAAGGTTCAGTTTTTGCTGGGGCAGATACAAGGAAACACAAGGGAGACATATCTTTCTTCCCCATTTTCTCACCAATTAGTGCAATAACTCTGCTAATGACATACTCTTACAGTGGTAGGAGAAGGATATAAAGCTAGAAATGCTCCTAGCTACACAGCTTCCGCCTGAGACTTCAGTCCAGCAAAAAAAATAAAAATTTAAAATTTAAAAATTGACCACACAAAGTAGTCATGATCCTTCCAGGGTTTGGCAGCCATCCCAGAAAAAAAGAATAATTACAAATTAATCTCAAAGAGCATCTCATCATGGCCTTTTGGGGTTTGACGAACCTGATCTTGCAGCCTTTTTGTGCTGATGGGTGGGAAAGATGTACAGTCATATATAAACCTTAGAAATGTTATTTTTATTGGCTACCTGGCACAGAATGCCCCAGCTAGTGTAACCAGTGCCCATAGGGGATTTGGGGATTGTAGTCCAAAAAAGGGGAAATGTTGGGTAGTACTGCCATCCAAAGAAATGGGCAAGTGATGTCTTGTGGAATTCCAGAAAGAGGAGGAGTCAATCAAAGAGTGCTCAGCTTCAGTGCTCTGTAGATCTCTTTGGATCTACAGGAGAGATTACATAAATGTGTTTTATTTAGTCACAGGATTTACTGGTATGGAACAAATTTATTCCATGATTCAGTTAATTAAAATTCATACTGGCAAATCAATGTGAGATTTCTTTTGTTGGGGAGGATACTCACTGTTTCATCTTTTCTCACTTTTCCACTTCCCAGTGATATGGAACCTCCCTCCCCACCTTCTGCTCGCCAGTTCTGGTTACGACGTTGGCATCAATTCTGGGTGGCACCTGTGACAGCATTCCTGGGCAATGTGGTGATGTACCTGCTCTTCCTCTTCCTCTTCTCCTATGTCTTGCTTCTGGATTTTGACCCCCCACCTCCCAAAGGTCCATCTGGTACAGAGATTGTCTTGTACATCTGGGTCTTCACGCTGGTCTGTGAGGAGGTTCGTCAAGGCTGTTTTGTGGGTTCTCATCCTATGTTGCAGCGAGTACGCCTTTACTTCCAGGACACTTGGAACCAGCTGGACATCACAGCCCTCCTGCTCTTCATGATAGGATTGGTTTGCAGGTGGGAGCATCTTCTGGGCCGGGATGCTGATGCAGAGGGAATAGTGTTTATAATCTTCTGTCTCCTTCTATGTTAATGTACTGAGTCAATGGCTGTAGCCCTTTCTCCTATAAATAAGCAGGTGGACAACTCTTTTTGTTCTAAGAGAGGCCTTCCCTTTGAGTTATCTATCAAGGGCCCCACATTCTGGCATGTGGTGGGTATGAAGCCTGAAATGGACAAAGCAGAATTTGGAAATAACTTGTTAAAAATGAATTGACTACCCTTAATTTGTTAAAAATGGCAATAGTAATTTTTAAGTTGTTAAATAATAATGTCATTATTTTTGAGCAACCATTCATATTTTTTATTCCTTGCATTGGTTTTGTTGTTGCATGTGTACCTTTAAGTCATTTCCAGCCTATGGAGATCCCTATCACAGGGTTTTCTTGGCAAGATTTGTTCATAGGGAGTTTTTCTTTTCCTTCCTCTGAGATTGAAAAAGTGTGATTTGCCCAGTTTCACCTATTTGATTTCAGTGGCCAAGCAGAGATTCAAATCATGGGCTCTAGAGTTGCACTCCAATACTCAAACTGTTATACCACAGTAGTTTTAGTCATTCTAAATGATTTTTATTTACTTTTAGTCATTCTAAATAATTTTTTAAAATAACTTAATCATTTAATTATTGAATCAGTCAATTGATTATTATCAAATCAAATGTATAAAACCATTGATTATCAAATTAACTTTATAAAACCATGTAGTGGTTTGACATTAACTAATGCAGGTTCTTTAATGACTCAATATCTGTACATTAGCACTGAACATTACACTGAACAAAACAAAACAAAAACCTTACATGACCATGTACATAGGAAATTAGCTAGTCAGGAAGAAATTGGATCAAATTTGAATCCTTCTCCCTCACATATTAGTTTTCTGTATGCAGGGAGCTTTTGATGTAAGAGGATATTTCACCACAAATTCCTTTAATAGCCACTTCTCAAGTTTGTTGTTGCTGTATGCCTTCAAGTCATTTCCGACTTATGGCAACCCTAAGGCAAGCCTATTACAGGGTTTTCTTGGCAAGTTTCTTCAACGGTGGTTTGTCACTGCCATCCTCCAAGGCTGAGAGACTGTGACCTCCCCAAGGACACCAGTCAGAAAGGCACAGAAAACATAGGGCATTCAAGAAAAATGTAGGACATTACCAAATAAAAGCTAAAAACACTAATATAAATGTAAATTCATGCTTCTTAGTCATGCTCAAAATGGAGGACATTTTGAACTTCCTCCTGGACAGAACGTTGAAATGTAGGACATGTCTTGGAAAAGGAGGACATCTGGTCACCCTGCACCCGGTGTAGTACAGTTCAATAAAGGTGGCAGGAGGGGCCTGGCAAAGAGGTTGGCATTCAGATAGGTCTGAGACATAATCTTTTTCCGTTTTTTAGTAGTGCTGCCTTCTGGCCATTAGAAAAATACTGTAACTCTGTTCAGTGTATTACAGTATACTCCAGTATTACATCCACCAGCAGTTTATAATTCAAGCAGAAGGTTCCTCATATCGGAGTAAGGCTTCTCACGCCACTCAGGCATAATTAAAACTATAAAATTAATTATAAAGCACATTGAACTTGATTGTAAAGTTAGGGATTCATGGCTCAAGATAAAAAAGTAATTATCATAGTACATGGAATGAGTTACTTTTTTCTGGTGTATTTTTTATGGTGTATCTATTATATGATTTCACAGGCTGATCCCACAGTCATATGAATCTGGACGAACCATTCTGTGCCTGGATTTTATGGTCTTCACACTTCGTCTCATCCACATCTTTGCTGTCAACAAACAGCTGGGGCCCAAGATGATTATTGTCGGCAGGATGGTGAGAAAGCACATCTTTGATATTTGTGTAGTGGGCATACAGTTAAGGGGGATGTCTTCAATTTGAGAATCAAAATGCCTGTCTGAGGGATTTTAGGATGAAGTGAGATGTATGTTTAATGGATGTATTAAGACCCTTGCACTTAATTGTGAATGCAAGACATATAATACAGTGAGTCTGCAAGGGATGAGAAAGTGAACATTCA
This sequence comes from Urosaurus nigricauda, assembly GCA_034509955.1. Lineage (NCBI taxonomy): Eukaryota > Metazoa > Chordata > Lepidosauria > Squamata > Phrynosomatidae > Urosaurus > Urosaurus nigricauda. Next base: position 21,836,287 of record JAOEGL010000006.1, on the reverse strand, counting down.
AGAGAAGGTAAAACATATATTTTGGGCAACATATTCCTGTGAGAATATTGTTACAGTTACTGCTGTTGCAAGCATTGCTTCCTCCTGGTAACCTTTCTCTTCATTCAGTTCATCACTGTTACCAATTTATTTCTTTTGATTCATAGACTGTACACAAGTGTAAAGTTCAATCAAAGGATTCTGGCTTCTCTTGAAAGACCTATGTGCTGGTGTATGGGATAGTTTGTTCAACATGTTATCCAAACCAGAGCAACTGGTTTGTTAATCCAGAACAAGCCAGAAATCATAAACCAGGAACCAACCCTGGTTTGAAGTTCTAAACTGTGAAAGGAGTAATAAGCCAAGATCTTTGGTTTAAGTGATACATTAAGAAAACAGTCTCTCCCTTTGCTTAGAGGTTATGGCAGCAGGTAGGAGCAAAACAGGAGGGAATGGTCTAGGTGTGCTAACACTCAGTTCATTCGTGATAATCTGCAACTCTGGATTTCTGACTTATCAAAGCATGTGAATCTGTGGAGTTTATCATACGATGGAATTTGGGGGTATACTCCAATGGCAATCCAAACACAATCATGGGGTTTCATGTAATTGTGTATTAGAGTATCTCATGCAATTTCAGGCAATGGGGGGGGGGTCATTTTCGGGCAATAGGAAGTCATTCTAAATGCATTCCGAATGCAGTTAGATTTCACATAGATTTGCTAAACTAGTGAATTTACAGGAATTCAAATTGGCTCCATTCCAAATTGAGAGAAATTCCTCCCATGTGATAAACTCCTCCATGAATTAATTGTATAATTTATATGAATATTTAAAATTAATTCAAGTTAGTAGAATTTGTATACACATACGTAGAGAGATCTTGTAGCACCTTTGAGACTAACTGAAATAAAGAAGTTGGCAATCTACTTGAGTCTACTTCCTCACATATATACATCCCTCTTTGTGTGGAATGAGGAGAGTAAAGTCAGGAAAAATAAAGTGTTCTAATTATTTCAAAAATAATCTTTGCTCTGCCTTAATCTTTCTACAGATGAAGGATGTGTTTCTCTTTCTCTTCTTTCTCGGGGTCTGGTTGGTAGCTTATGGGGTCACCACAGAGGGGCTGCTCCTACCACATGACCGACGTCTCCCCTGGATATTTCGACGTGTTTTTTACCGACCTTACTTGCAAATCTTTGGACAGATCCCACTCGATGAAATTGATGGTGGGTTTTCAAGGGTGACAGCAGCTTCTATTCTCAATTTGCTAACATTTTGTTCTGGCCTGTCTTGAAAACAGACAGTTCAGCCTGATAAAATTAAGCCATTAAAATTACCAGTCTACAAAAAAGATTCTTACTAGTGTTCTGGGAACTGTCAGTGGTGGGATAAGAAGTTGCATTTCTATACTTGGCATGGAGGAGAGGGCTTTTCTGTTCTAGCAGCCTATGTGATTCTATTCAGAACACAGAAGAGGAACAGACAATATCTCTAGATGTAAAGGCCTAAGAAAATAGGTGAATATTAAGGGGGAAATACTCCCCCCCCCCCAATTTGGGATAGGGAGAAGACGGAGAAAGGTGTTTCTTCCATATAGTTCTCAAACCTTCACATATCTACCTCTCCCACCAGCCAGTGTGTTTCAGGCTAGTGCTTAAGTACAAAGCTGGGATAGAACAGCATTGGAAAAGATACCGAAAAGCACAACCAAAATGGTCAAGGAGTTAGATGATCTTCCCTTTGAGTGCTTGGGGGGGGGGTCCTTTTAGCTGGGGAAGTAAAAGATTATTAATTTTTGGAGTAGAAATTTGATAAAGGTTTATAGAGCCATGGATAGTGTGAGTCTTCACCTCATTGTTTTATTTTGCCTCCTAGCTGCTCTGATTGCGGCATCAAACTGCACCTATGACCCTCTGGCCATCTTGATGGACAATGCAAAGCCCTGCACCAACACTTATGCCAACTGGCTGGTACTCATTCTCCTTGTGATCTTCCTTCTCGTAGCCAACATCCTGCTTCTCAATTTGCTCATTGCCATGTTCAGGTACTGCTGTTGTTGAATGAGTGTTTTTAGCGTGAATGTAGAAGGTTTAAAAACAAGGGGATATGCTGAATCACAGTGCAGCATATAAGGCCCAGGCATCTGAAATGTGCATTGAACAATAAACATAAGAAGTTGCCTTACACCAAATCAGATCACTGGTTGAGCTATCCCAGCATTGCATGCTCTGACTAGCAACAGCTCACCATAATTTTGTTTAGTTATTTGCTTGTTTGTTTATTTAAGTTATATCCTGCTTTTCTCCCACATGGGACCCAAGGAGGCTAACAGTTTATGTAAAACCAAAATAAATAAAACCATATATAACCAAAAAATTAAAAGCATTAAACAACAGTCAAAAACATTAATTTAGAACAGTTAAATGCCCCAACCAGTTAAAAGTTGAAGGCCTGTCTGAATAAGATCTTTCTATGCTGATAGAAGCAGATCAGGTATGGGGCAGCACCATGAATACTCTCTCCTGGGTCCTCACCAACCATACCTGTGGCAGGACCATGACAAAACCCTTCCCTGAAAATTTTAAAATTAAGGCAGGCTCATATAAGGAGATACAGTCTTTCAGACAGTCTGGAGCTAAGCCATATAGTCTCAGACAGAAAAGATCTGCTGCCTGGTCTTTTTAGATGCCAAGAATTGAACATGGAACATTCTGTACCCAAAGTTTGGAAAAATGAAAGATCACAAAAGATGTTGTAGGTTATTTTAGACCAATTTCAGTGGGGGGGGGGGGCGCTGAGCTTATCATGCCATGAGTTTGATAACACTTTGCATGTGGCAATGGGTGATTTGATCATGAACCTATATCTATGGAATTTTTTTTAATATGTGTAACAAATTTTTTGTCTTGGATCAAGTCTTTGGAAAACCTTCCCCACCTACCAGCATTTTGCAGCAATGATTGACCCTTGTGTGCAGCATAAAGCACCCCCATTCTCAGAGCAGGGCTATGCAGAGCACTGATGAGATAAGCCTTGTGTCAGACATGAAGCCATCCCCCTAACTTGTTTAAACCAGGATTGTGTACTGCACTTATTGGCCAGTCCTGTCGATCACAAAGTCACCCCCACCCCTTCTTAAGAGAAGATTACTAAATGTAAAAGAATGATGCTTTTTTACAAAAGGAAGTGGATAAGAGGAAAGTGCTGCATGAACAAATGAACAGATAACAATGCAAAACCAAACTGTGCATAAATATTTCATCAGCACTCAGTCTAGATAATCAGATTTATGTTTGGAACAAGGAGATATGTTCCTTCACAAGCCAAGAAGTGGGGAGGAAAAGTTGGCCTGCAGAAAGGAAAGCCTTAATATACTTCAGTTTTTATGTAAATCTTTATTTGGACTACCATTGTCTTATTCCCCCCTCCCTCAACAGTTATACATTTTCCAAAGTGCAAGGCAACAGTGATATATATTGGAAATCCCAGCGTTACAACCTGATCTTGGAGTATCACAGCCGCCCGGCACTGGCCCCACCTTTCATCCTGATCAGCCATCTCCACCTTTTCTTCAAGCGCCATATCCGCAAGGTGCAGTCAGCAAAGGGACGCCACTTCTGTGAGTGATGCATGGAAAGGAAAATGGTTTCATTGGGGACAGCTATGTTAATGTCTTGCAGATAAAACACAACAAAAGGATCTTGGGACATTAATGCATTTGATTTGGCATAAGCTTTTATGGGTCCTCCCCCCCCCCCCCCGATCTGCACCTGATCTGTCCATTAAATCTTAAGCCAAATCCTGAAGTTTCCACAGGACTATTGTCTGGAATCGGAGGGTTCATGGCTACCCATTCCATACCACCCAACATTATGATTTCACAAATGAAAATTGGGACATGTGTGGCCAAACACCAACAGAGTGTGGTCAAGATGGTAAGAGTCATTACTGAGGAAGAGCACATGATTTATGAGAAATTGTAGCGGGTTTTCTCCTTAATGTGAAAGAAAAAAAAAATTCCATCCCTCTCTCTTCTCCCCATCCCCATTGAGTTAACTGAATGTGAATGACTTTTGAACTGAGTTGAACTCAGTTTGCAGTAAATGGAGTAAGGTGAGAGTGGGAAGAGACAGAAAAACTGGGAGATTTTAAAGGCACCAGAGGATTACCTTATATACTGGTCTATAAATGTAAAAATTTATGCTCAAAATTGACCCCAAAATCCTATCAACTTATTTATGGGTCAGTATGGTAATGTGATAGCAGCTCTTTCAGATTTCCCCATGGAGTTTCTTTCTGTCCCAAGCCAAGCAGATAGAGTCCTTGCTGATTGATTGCTAGCGCCTTCACATATTATTTGCAGGGTTTCTGGAGATCTCTGGATGGCCACTATGGAAACTGAATGCTGGAGTAGATAGGCCTTTAGCATAATCCAACACGGCTCTTGTTATCCTTTCCCTTCTCCTTTTGTATCCTGTCTTTTTAGATTGTAAGCCTGAGGGCAGGGAACCATCTAATTAAAAAATAATAATTGTAAGCCACTCTGATAGCCTTCAGGGCTGAAGGGCGGGATATTATTATTATTATTATTATTATTATTATTATTATTATTATCCTCTTATTTTCTTGATAAATTTTCAGATAACAAATTTTTCAGAATAATCATACCTTAAGCAATTTGTGAAAAGTTTCAAAAATATTTTTATTTATGGATCTATATATTTATACTTCTTCTCTACTAAGTTTGTTTGAAGTCATAACTGATAATTGAGAAAATGAGCTCAATATTTTCTCAAGACCATATCTCACCAACCTGTTGTCCTCCAGGAGAGTTGGGGTTAACTCTCTGCTGCTCCCTATGGGCTGGCCAGAGCTGATAGATGTTGTAGTCCAACATGCCTGGAGGACACTATTTTGGGGAAGAAAACTACATTTATTAATGTGATGAAGTATTAGTCCTAATGTAAGTCCTTCTCACTTGGTCTTGCTTGTTCTTATTTTTGCCCTGTGCCCAACTGTGTTTCTTCTGAGCCAGTGCTGGAACTTTCCGAGGCCCAAGATGGACGGTTGCTCACTTGGGAGTCAGTGCAGAAAGAAAATTACTTAGTCACTCAGGCCCGGCAAAAACGTGATGAAGACACAGAGCGGCTTCGACGAACCTCTCAAAAGTATGATTGGGATATGGAAGCCAGGACTAGGGTGGGAGGAAACTAAAGAGAAAGGGATGGAGAGGGTGAAACCAAGTGATAGTTAAACCTATTTCTGATCATTGTCAGTTCTGAATGTTTTATACAGTACATCCATTTCATCCCACTCTTGTGCTAATCCGTGAGTTTTGAAAAAAAGAAATAAGCACAACATTTTTCATTTAAATACAGATTTGTAAACTATTTTCTCATGCATTTCAACATATTTTACCTATAACTATCCATACCTTCAAGGATCTAATACCAAAATATAGAGTCCAGATCCTGTTGGGCAATTATAAATGCGTACCCTAGAGTTACTTACTCCTGACTGTTTCATATTAATGATCCCTATCAGTGTGGCATAGTGGTTTGAGTGTTCTGTTCCCAGCTCAGCCATGAAACCCACTGAGTGACCTTGGGCAAGTCACATGCTCTCAGCCTCAGAGGAAGGCAATGACAAATTTCTTCTGGAAATCTTCTTCTTGTCAAGAAAACTTCCATGATAGGGTTGCTTTAGGGTCTCCATAAGTTGGAAAATGACTTGAAGGCAGACAACACACACACACACAGTTCCCAGTCCCTACAAAACAGCTGACTGACCGTCCCATTCGCACCCACTCCTGTGAGTGATCTCTGACAAAAGGGAAAATTGTTACATGATTCCTGCACCCCACTCTTTGCCCTGGAGATTGCTCAATTGAGGGGCTGGGAACATCAGTTATGTGCTTCTCAATCAATAGGGGAATTGACCCCCCCCCCATTGACCACAGTGTCTGTTGCCCAGTAAGTGCAGATTGGGGGGATCACAATGGGATTCACAGCATACTCCCCAACAGGATTCCAGTCACATTTTTAAAGAACACTGAAGGATCTTTGAGCCAAGAGGCGATACAGAATCTAAGTATTGTTGTTGTTGTGTTCCTTCAAGTTGTTTCCAATGTATGGCAACCGTAAGGTGAGTCTATCATGAGGTTTTCTGGGGCTGACAGTTTGTGACTCTCCCTAGGTCATCCAGTGAGTTTCCATGACTGAGCAGGGAATCGAATCCTGGTCTCCAGGGTCATAGTCCAACACTCAAATCACTACACAATACAGGCTTATAGAATCTAAGGCACCCTCATAAAGGGTAGGAAGGTGGCCTCCAATGAAGTAGAGTACAAGCCAGCATCGAAATTATCTGTTTTGTTACTAATCATCTCACACCTATAAATTTGCAGAGTTGATCAGGTTTTGAAGCAGCTTTCTGAGATTAAGGAATCAGAGCGACGTTTGAGGACCCTTGAGGCACAGGTATGATTGACAATTGTGATTGAGACATGGGTGTAAATGAGGTGCTTGAGTAAACAGCAAAGGCCGTTTAGAGGGGGAAATTTGTTATGAGAACTGTGCCTAAAGCTCAGGATACTATTGGTTAGTTACATGGTTGGGAGAGAGAGGAATGAGGTGGAAAGAAGACATGTCTGAGAATATCAGGCCACACAGGCAAAGATGAGACAGATAAGAGAGACACCAATATAGCCAAAGGGGTCTTTCTTTAGTGTCTCTTGTAGTAACACAACCCACAATGGAAGCGTAGTTGGACCTTTCCAGGATGTGAACCATTGGTGATGAGATAGGGAGGAAACTGGAGGTCAAGATGGTAGTGGACAGAATGGCAGCTGTTGAAAAATGACGAAGGTTTCAGAAGGTTTAAAAGAGATAAGACAGCTTGAGAATTATTTGGATGTTAGTACTGTATTTTACATGTTTAATAAATTTTTCTTAACACACAAAAAAAGGAAAATGAGCCAAAATGATGAAGAGTAAATAAAGAACAGGAGAAGTGGAACCGTATTTGCATTCAGAACCTAAGAGGATATTTCCCCAAATGTTTCCCCCATCCCTCTCTCACTTCTTATTCTACTTACTTCCACTAGATGGAATACTGCACCAGTGCCTTGTCTTGGATGGTTGATGTCTTGGCCCAGAGTGACATAGCAAAGGGGAGGCAGGCCCCTCCTACTCAGAAGAAGGGTATGTAGACCTTGCAAAGCTTGAGTATGTGTATAATGAGCACTGAAACACAATACTATCCATGTACATCACTCTGTGTGCATGTTTGCCTGTATTTCTTATCAATTTGCTATCCAGCTACCCATAATTTATGTTAGATGCGATGAAGACTTTTGTACTGGGGATTTGGACCTTCACACTGAAGTGCGAAGAGCTTGGGAAGAGCCACATAGCCCTCAATAAACACCCTGTTTTCTTCCATATTTCCTTGCAAACTACACATAGAACCCTTCCCACTTCCTATTCTTCTACTCTTTATGTAGACCTTCAGTTTATAGCCTGTTACCAGCCTGAAAACTTATCTACTTTTCCTTTCAACCTCTGTGAAAGCTCCACAGATTTTCAGTTTGAACCCTATCCCGCAAATAGGTTCAGCACACTGGACAGCTCCTTTAAAGTTCAGATTCACAGGTTTATTGTCCCACAGCGTGGGAGACCACAGCCACCACTGTTTCAAATAGGAATTCTTTCTAACCAAACATGGTCTCTGTCCATTTCAGCAAGATACTGAGGACTGAACCTGGAAGAGTCTGCCTATTCTTCTATTGAGCTGTGGCCCTTCCCTGTATATAGACACAGATGCATAAGAACAACACATAATTAAAACATGCAACAGTTTAAAAGGACAAATAAGACATACACATTTAAAACAATCCACATTTAAAAAATCATCATCTAAATTCATAATTTAAAAATCAACTGGATAAGCCTGCCAGAAGACACTGGTCTTTGATTTTGTTATAAATTCGGACAGCGCAGACAGCTGTTAAATCTCCTTCAGCAGGTCATTCTACAATCTAGTGGCGGCTGAAGAAAAGGTCCTCTGGCTGACAGTGGCCAGTCTAGTTCTAGCTGCAGGTGCATACATGACTGTGGATTTAACTCTTTCCTTTCCTGCTGTGGTCCTGAGAAAAATCTGTTTTCTCAAGGCGATTTACATTAGGAATAAAAGTCCCCCAAGCTTGGTACTTACATATTCTAGTTCTTCCACTTGCTTGAGGATGCAGTTCCTCCAAAAAGACATTCTGCCATCACAAGTTATACATTCATACATTAGTCTCTTTCTTTGCAGATTGAATTTCTCCGTGAAACTTCTGGAAAGACCAGCCTTTATTCAAGATAGGTAAATTGCTATGGCCACTTGCCACTCATCAAATCCTAGGCGCATCTCATCGTCAGGGGCCTTGGAAAATGGACAGAGACCACACTTTGTCACACATGCTCATGGGGAAATTTGACATTTCATGTCACCTGTAGTAATCTAGCCATCAACATTTTGAATAGGGGTGGAATACTTTTTTAGGGTTATGGAGGCTGCATTGCCTCCCCCAAGACATCAAGTGGCTGCATCTTCCTGCTGCACGCTCCCTGCCACTGAATTTTTAAAATCTTTTTATGCTGGGGGGGGGGGGAATTAATGATCCGTGTGCTTTAACAAATGTGGGGAGAATTTGATCACGTTGTTGGCCCACTTGGGCTATTTTAGGGCTAAGAGATAAGGCTTTCTCAGATCAGGCAGTCAACATCTGATTTATCAGCTGGTTTGAAAAGTACTCCTGGTCCTAAAACAACTGGTGTGTGTGTGTGTGTGTGGCAAAATTAATTCTGTGCCCACATTACTTTTATCTTTAAAAGGCAGGATTGCTGGGGTTCCCATGGGGTCTCATAAAAAGCTTTGGAGCCATCTGAAGCTCATCTGTGATTTTAAACTGTTTAGAATCCCACACCTCAACTCTCAAACCTCCACTTGAAAATATGCTGTCTACAGACCAGAGATGAAGAAGCAAAGAGACCATTCTGTGAATGCTGCTAATGGACCATTCTGGACTTCTTGTGTTTGGGAGGAAGAAAGGACCAAACCCAGAGACTGTAGAGAGAGTGCTGCTACCTCCAGTTTCAACTCAGCCACGGATACCTTGACTCTCACTCTTTAGTTTCCATTTCTGCAATCAAATCAATCATGATCTACCTCTCAAGGCTGCTGTGCGAATGAGTGTGATAAAGACAGTCAAAACCAACAACTCTTACATGACAGTAGTGCAGTCAAATGAATAATTAGCCTCATGTCTCAGCTTGTGTTGGTACATGAATCATCTGCTGACTTCTTGTTACTTTCTCTCGAATGATGTAATATTTATCTTTTTATGATATGTACGAGAAAGAATGTCACTCTTCATGGATATGGCTGAGGATGGAAGAGCACATGCCTTTGTGCTCAGAAAGCCCCCGGTCAGTTTCTGGTATTTCCTGTTAAAATGATTGTGTAGCACATGAAGGAAAGTTAGAAATGTAAGATGAGCCCTGCTGGATCAGACCAAAGGCCTACATAGCAGAGCATTTTGTTTCCCAGTGGTGAATCAGCTGTCTCTATTGAAAGTCCAAAAATAGGACACAAGGGCAACTGCACATGCAACCCAAACCATGGGCAAGAATACTGTGCTCTTAATGTGAGTCACAGCAGGCCAGCCTTCCTCAACCAAACAACTTCCAAATGTAGTTGACTGAAACTCCTGGTGTTGGGAGTTGCTGTCCAACACAACTGCAGAATACCAGATTAGGGACAGCTACAGGAGACACTTCCTGGGATAAATGGGTCAGTGGTTTGGTCAGCTTAAGGTAGCTTCCTGTGTTGCTATGAGAATCAGCACAAATACCTTCCACAACTCCTTCTCTCCACAGCCCAGGCTGCCATTCAAGTATGTTGTTTTTGTATGCCTTCAAGTCAATCCTAGGGCAATCCTATCATGGAGGTTTTATTGGCAAGATTTGTTCAGAGGAGACGTTCCCTTGCCTTCTGAGGCTGAGAGAGTGTGATGCCCAGGGTCACCCAGTGAGTTTCCATATATAAGTGGGGATTAGAACCCTGGTCTTCAGTCATAGTCCAGTGCTCAAACCAATGCACTATGCTGGTGATCATGACTGCCTGGCATTTCATCCGTTACCCCACTTTTCAGCTGCTTTTAAAATGTCCCAGTTTCTCTCTCCTCCTCGCACTTCCCACTTTGTCCTCAGCAGACTTCAAACGCTGCAAACTGAGTACAACCTACAAAAGTAGTTTGAAGTCAATTAAATCAGCAAAGGGGGGGGGGGGGGAAATGGGGCAGAATCTTGTCCTTCCCAAGAGACTCAGGCAACAATAAATTTCTGCAGACTCTCCTAGCTTGCCTGTTCCTCCCCATTTGTAACCTTTACCATCTTGAGAACACTCCCATGTTGCTTGACCACACATGTTACAGTTTTCATGTGAAAAGCTGGATGGTATGGTTATATAAATTCCATTGATTCAATGGATCTGCTTTAGACAAGAGATCAAATTCTTTTTCTTCAAAATAATGCAGCTTTCTTGGCCAAAGAATTACTATTTTTTCTAGTGGCAGTAGTGAATAAGAATCTGAAGAAATAGGATATGGTCTTTTGGAAACTGTAGCAAATAGCAAGGAAGCAGCACTGAGTTTTTTTATTGTTGATTTTGATATTATGTAAAAGATTGATTTAAATATATTTGATAATGAATTAAAGTGTTAATTAAAAAAAGTATTCTGGAGGACTGTAATATTTGAAAACAAATTCAGTTATCATCACTGTGTATTATTATTTAGCCAACAGAAAGGAAACCAAGTGATACTTAGTCTAAAGATGGGACAAGATCACTGAAAAGGTAGAAATGTGCACCCCAATATTTCATAGATTTTATATATCTGAAGTAGCACAATTCCCATTTTGTGAACCCCATTAGTGGCCCTTTACTCAGGAACAAGATCTTTTATTTTGTAGAAGCATGGGGCTAGACAGAGGGGTCTACATGTTTCGAGTTAGCTTTGCTCACCAAATTAGTGGGTCCCTTCTCCTTCTGCTGGATGCCACGGAAAACCATGCTTTTCTAAATACCATCTGCTACCCAAAGTTTACAGATAGAGGAGCACTCCTGTATTAGTGGCTGGCCTATTCTGGGCCACCTTTCACATTACGCAATTGCAGATGGCCCTCCATATCGATAGATTTTTTTTATCCACAGATTTAACCATCCACAGTTTGAAACTATTCCAAAAAGATATAAATTCCAGATTTTGCTATTTTATATAAGGGACCCCATTTTACCGCACCATTGTGTTTAATGAGACTTGAGCATCCACAAATTTTGGTATCCACAGTGGGTCTTGGAACCAAACCCTAGCAGATACTAAGGGCCCACTGTATAACACTGTGATCCTGCTTCAACTGCCATAGGGAACAAGCTCTCCCAACCTCAGCGCCCCAAAGAACTCTTTAACAAATGCAGCTCTGAACAGGCAGGCCTCTGCTCTGGAGTCGCAGTCTCTCAACCCAGCTGCTCAGAGATCTTGCAAAGAAGTCTGAAGCAAATAATAATACAGTCAGCCCTCCTTATCCACGGATTCAAGCATACATGGCTTGAAAATATTTTTTAAAAATACATTCCAAATAGCAAACCTTGATTTTGCCATGTTATATAAGGGACACCATTTTGCTATGTCATTGTATTAAATGGGACCTGAGCATCCATGGATTTTGTAATCCTTAGGGGTCCTGGAACCAATCCCCACTGTAATAACAATAATAATAAAAATTATTTTTATCCTGCCCCTCTCTGCTACACAAGCGGGGTGGCTACCAGGATTAAAATATACATCCCCATATTCCACAATCCCACCCTGCACCGATAAAATACAATTAAACCAGTTACAATTTAAAACATAACTTTAATAAACAAAACAGATAACAGCAGAAATCAGGGTAAACAAGTCTGGCTTTCTTTTTTCTTTTTTCTTTTTGGTGGCTGGGTATCTATTCAGGGTATCTATTCAGGGAAGCAAATTTAGGAAAGCAAATAGGTCTCCTGTTGTCAGTTCCACTTTCCTCCATCCTTCTCCACCCTTTTAACACCCTCCTTACAAGAAAAGCTGAGCATGGGTCCTGAAACCCTCCCAACTTGGAGAGGAAGGAGACGCCCTCCAGGTGAATAGACATGGTGTGAGAGCTGACCCCGGCCTCCTTCAGCCAAACTAAAATTTTTAGAACAGTGTCTATTGTATAGGCCATTGGGGCTGAAGGCCGGACGCATTGAAGAACTCGTGCAGCTTAGCTACAGCTGTGCTGTAAGCAATGAGGGTGGCTGGTGCCAGCGACGCCAGGATGGCCTGTATCACAACAGATTTCCAATCTCCCACGGTGCTTCCGGAAAGGGCAGGGGATCCGCTCTGGGTGCCAAAAGCCGAAACCTGGCCTCCATTGCTGTCAGCAGGAACCCGAGCTGCTCGACGCCTGTCTCTCTTCTTTTTCCTCTTCTTCTTCCTGGACTTGGACCGCTTTTTCCAGCCTTTACGATTCTGAGTGTGACTTGAGGTAGAAGTGCAGGTGGAGCAGCTGCTGCTGGTGGTTGAGGAAATGAATGCTTGGATTTAACACATAAATAGGTTATATGTTCATATATAGATATATGTGTGGATATAAGACGCACGTAGAAATAAAATTAAGAGCTTAGACTTTAGAGAGGCCCATAACATAAAAGACAGGAGTGGTTTTTAAAATACACACCACACACAAATCTTGCCTGAAAGGAAGAAGAGCCCTCCCTCCCACCATCTTGAGGGAGAGAAAGGCAAGCCAGCTCCAACAGGCCTTGCCTGAAAGGAAGAAGAACCCTCCCTTCAGTCCATGTGCCTTGGTCCAGGCCTCCGAGGGAGAGAAGATCTGCTGGACTTCCCCATCATCTCTCTCTTCTCCTTTTGTGTCATGTCTTTTTAGATTGTAAGCCTGAGGGAAGGGAAATATCTAATTTACAAATTGTAATCCGCTCTGATAGCCTTGGCTGAAGAGCAGGGTATAAATTATTATTATTATTATTATTATTATTATTATTAAATTCAGGCCCCAGATAAAAAAATTGTTACTTTTTAAATTCTTCACAACCCTTGCAAAACATCTTTTTAATAATGTACCAAGAATACATTCTCAATGTTGTTGTTGTTTTAGTTTAAGATAAAGGAATAGCTAGCACTGAAAGTGTAACGATTTTGAGTGTGCAGACTTCAAAGCCAACACAAATTCTTTTAGCTGACTGACAGACAAGGCCAACAAGATATGGAAACGCAGTTAATGGCAATAGATTTCACTTTTTCTAAAAGGTAAAGTAGAGTTCCAAGACATTTTTCTCTTCTGAGTATGCCTAATGAGGGTTATTAATATTAGTAACACACCCATGAATCTATAATGACCAATTTAAATGGGCATGCATTGTATGAAATACACTTGTCCCTCCATATTCGCTCAGGTTAGGGGCACAAGACGCCCGTGAATATGGAAAAAACGCAAATAACAACCAGGAGCCCTTGCGGCACAGTGGTTAAATGCCTGTACTGCAGCCACTCACTCAAAACCATAAGGCTGCGAGTTCAAGACCAGCAAAAGGGCTCAAGCTTGACTCAGGCTCGCATCCTTCCGAGGTCACCAAAATCAGTACCCAGATTGTTGGGGGCAAGTAGCTTACAGTTGTAAACCGCTTAGATGCTCCTTAGGCGGTATGAAGCAGTATATAAATGAAGCTATTTGTTTTCTTTTTACCTGAGAGGAAAAACAACTCTCTAGAAACCTCTAGGTCCTTCAGTGCAACCTTTAGTTAAAGTATTAATTATCCCAGAATTGGAGAAATTGGTTAAGGAGGAACCAAAAAAAAAAAGGATATCTAATAATTTTATAATTTAATATTGAATTATGAATTGGAAGAGGAGATAGTTAAAGATTATATGATCCAATGGGCTAAGGATTTGTATCAGAATATTATGTTGGAACAGTGGGAGAAGACATGGCAAAGGAGGATTAAATATACTAGTAATGTGGAAATCAAAGAAAATTGTTATAAATCCCTATTTAGATGGTATTTGACCCCATATAGACTATCTAAAATGTATAAAGGAATTAAAGGACTTTGCTGGAAGTGTAATATAGAAGTGGGTACATACATGCATATCTGGTGGAACTGTGAAAAGGCTAAGAAGTTTTGGAAAATGATTCATGGCGAAATGAAAAAGATATTTAAGTTTAACTCCCGTGTGGACACTAAGATGTATCTCTTGAATAGAGTAGAAGATTCCAGTATGGAAAAACAGGAAGGAAAATCAATATTTCTTGCTATATGTGCTGCTAAATTTACATATGCAAGATACTGGAAATCAGAAGAAACTCCGACATTAGAAGAGTGGAAAACAAAACTATAATCTATAGGAAATGGACAAATTATAAACAAGACACTTTCTCTCCAAAAACAAGACACTGAGAGCCTCTCATAAAGAATGGAGCTCATTGGGTCTCCTATCTTCAGATGGATGGAAAAGAAGTTAGATATATAGCACTTATGGACTAAGATATAAATAGATATAAAGGGATAGCCTGATATATAGCTGTATGTTATTCAAGGTTGTAAGGAAGAGATGTATGTATCTATGTAATGTTTCCCTGTTTACAATGTTTTCCTGTTTAAAAAAAATTGAATGGGGTAGAAGGAGATAGAAAGATAAGAGTACACAGACCAAATGCAGAAAACAGAAAACACATAACTACTGTAGTAAATATGTAAAAACAAATAAGAATGTCAAAACAAAAAACAAAAAATAAAAAACAGATAAGGGCAGACAGCCGGGCATGATTAAAAGTTGAAAGATTCTGTAGATAGGGAGTACAATTTTTTTTAAAGAATTTGTGATTAGCAAATAATGAGGTTTTGAATCCATTTGCCCAGCTGAGAAAGTTTAATATTTAGTGTTTATATGTTTGTATGGGTGTTTGTATGTTATTAGATATGTGTTTTAAGGATTTGTCAATAAAATTTTTAAAAAATTAGTTAAAGTTGACCATAGAGTTGCACCGGAGGACCTGGATATTCCTAGAGATAACATATTAGTCACATCCGCAAATACGGAGGGATGGATGCGGCATGAAGTAGGTGCTGAAAACAAACAAACAGCTTCATTTATATACCGCTTCATACCACTTAAGGAGTGCCAAACTCCAACTCCCAGAATTCCATAGCCTTCAGCCAGAAAAAGACTTAAAGCGCTGCCAAACCAGAGTGACTTTGTCTAAGTCACACTCTCTCAGCCTCAGAGGATGGCAATGGCTAACCCCCCTCTGAAGAAACCTTGCCAAGAAAACCCCATGAAAGGTTCACCAAGTGACTTGAAGGCACACAACAACAACAACAACACACCAAACTGGTCCCCAAACTGTGCCTTTTCAGGGATTTTGGACTTCAGCTCCCAGAATCCCAGGCCTTTGGCCAACATGGCTGAGGCCTCTGGGAGCTGAAGTCCAAAATCTCTGAAAGGGCACAATTTGGGGGGGGGGGAGTACTGGTATATAAGAATACAGTAACATCATTTCAACATCACCAATTCCTAAACACTTGGGCCCTTCAGAATTTTATTTTATTTTAATTGGACTACAATTCCCAGAAGCCCCAGTCAGCCTGGCCAAGGGCGAGGAACTCTGGGAGTTGAAGTTCACAGCATTTGGAGGACCATCATTGCCATAGAGTTTTCAAGGGAGAGAGAGAGAGCGACGCTATTTTGCGACCATAGAGAATGAAGGACAAGAGCGGCTTCTATGTTTCCCGGAAGCTCACGTGGCCTGGATGGGACTTAGGCCCCTCCCACTTCCGGTAGGCTTGAATAAAAGGCTGGTCTCAGTCTCTGTCTTTCTTTATGGAGCTGCATTTGGGGGATGATGAAGCCCTTCCCTTCCTTTGAGCAGAAGGACCCCTTCAGGAATTGAGACTTGGCTCTTATTAGTGCTGTTTACCCTGTTTTATGGATTGTGGGGCTCTTAAGGTACAGCTTCCCCTTCCTTTAATAGGGATAATTCTGTAACAAACCTGGCTCAGAACAGGGACTGAAGAAGGCTGGAAATGGGGGAAGGCAGCCATTGAAAGAACTAGACAAGATCCCTAAAGAGTAAAGATTTATTCATTTTCTTTTTTTATCATGTGAGCCGCCTAGGGTCCCTTTTTGGGAGAAAGGCGGCATAGAAACGAATGAATGAGAAAAGGTTATCAAACTTGAGCGCTAAAGCACTTGAGGGGTGCTTCGACGGTGTATTCCTGCATGGCAGCGGGTTGGAAACAGTGGCTCTCGAAGTCTCTTCTGATTCTGTGATTCTAGAATGCTAAAAGAGTATAAAGATGTACAACTAACTGAACACTAAAGTTAGGGTTGTCCAAGCCGTGGTATTCACCATCGCTATCAATGGATGCGAGAGCTGGGCAGTGAAGAAAGCAAATAAGAAGACAATTCATTCAAAATGTGGTGCCAGAGGAGAGTGCTGAGGATCCTGAGGTCAGCCAGGAAGACAAACAAAGGGGTCCTTGAACAGATCAAGCCTGAACTACCTCTGGAAGCCGAGAGGATCAAACCGAGGCTGTCGTTCTTTCTCCACATCATGAGAAGGCATGGTTTATTTAAAGACAATGATGTCAGGAAAGACAGGCAGAAGAAAGAGGGGAAGACTGCGGGTCAGATGGAGAGACTCAATCAGGGAGGTTGCGTGCCTCAATATACAGGATCTAAGCAGAGCAGCGGAGGTTAGGGAGTCTTGGAGATGTCTCATCCACAGGGTTGCCATGAGTCAAGGACAACTTGAGGGCAGTTAATAACAAAATGCAGTATAGGAAAGATGGAGCAAAGTAGGAAATGCAGATATTTTGAATGGACCTAGAAAAATAAATGAGTCAGAAATCCCCCTGGAAGGGGAGGTGAGAAAACATGAGCCTGTCCTATTTCGAATACATCATGAGAACGCACAACTCGTTGGAAAAAAACAATAATGCTAGGAAAGGTGGAGGGATGTAGAAATAGAGGAAGGCCACACGCAAGATGGATGGACTCTATTAAGGAGGTCATGGTTATACATTTATAGAAACTAAGAAGAGCAATGGAGGACAGGAGGTCTTGAAAATGGCTCATCCTCCAAGTTGCAGTGAGTCAGGATCAACTTGAAAGCAGTTAACAACAACAACGTTAATGTAACATTAATGAGAATTTTGATGCTTCCCAATTATGGGAACAGAACATACACTTAAAGTATGGAATCTAAACAAATTAATAACTGTTACAAATTATGTGCCCCATTCCTACAGTATTTTACTGGGTGCCTCCACAAATTATACGCTTTCTCCTAACAGTTAACAGCGACAACAAAACTAACAGTGGGACCCAGGATGCAACTGTATTTCCTCTTCTCAATGTCACATCTAGTTCCTTTCTCTAAATATTTATTTCCATGTGTCCTTCTTGGTGTCTTTCCCAAATAAGCTTTCACATCTGAAATGGAGCTA
This sequence comes from Urosaurus nigricauda, assembly GCA_034509955.1. Taxonomy (NCBI): domain Eukaryota; kingdom Metazoa; phylum Chordata; class Lepidosauria; order Squamata; family Phrynosomatidae; genus Urosaurus; species Urosaurus nigricauda. Next base: position 21,818,722 of record JAOEGL010000006.1, on the reverse strand, counting down.
TTCTTATTGAGCCTTCTCACATACCACAAAATCCACTTGACTCCCCCAAGTTCAGAGTCCATTCCTACTCTTGTGGTTATGTGCTGACAAGTCACATAATATATGGTGACCTTATGAATTAGAGTCTTAGAATAGGCTGATATTCTGTCTTTCTGGTGGAATATACTTGCCTTCTAGAAACAAAAAGCATCTAACCCCTGAAGAAGGATGGGAACACAGGTCTTGGAACCTGGGTACCACATATGGGGAAATGAGGATTTGCGCAAAGGTCTGTGTATAGTGCTATACAATTTATAATATAAATAATTTCTCTTCCAGCACCAGCTTACACAACGCCATGCGGTGCCTCCTCATCAGCCAAGACAAGCGTCATGATCCAATTGTGCTACCGGATGGTACGACTGTAATTCTGGGCAGGGGACCTGAGACGCGTGTCGCTGATAAGAAATGTTCCCGAACACAAGGTATGTAGCAGAAAAGAAGGGCTACCAGTAAAGTAACAAAGCGGACTTCCAGTGGTGTCTTTGCATTATATCTAATCAAACTGTATCCTTGAATGTTTGGGGATTCTTTGTATGCTGTTTATCAAATTCCTGCTTTATGAAGCTCTCTAGTTTCAGTCAGCAGTTTATAACTCTCAGGGTTGCTAAGAACTGCACTGATCCCTGACTGCTGCACTGATCCCTGATGGCACTAGTAGTTGCTTTGGCATCCTTAGAGGAAAAGCAGACTACGAGTGAAGTAAATTTTTGCATTTATTTTTTAACTTTTTTATTCCTGTTATCTGCTCATGCCTAGTCACTGACTCTTCCTTTACTAAAAAAAATTACAAAAAAAAACCCAACTTCTGCCATCACCACTTCTGATTTTTCTAGTTTAATGTTAAAGATTTGTTCTACCTGAACTACTTTGCATGTTGAGTTTTCATTTCTTCCATATAACAAACCCTGTTATCTCTTTCCATTCACTTGCAGTGGAATTGCTGGCAAATTATACCTACCGATCAGTTCGAGTCACACAGGTAAGATGGGGAACATTCAGATTTTCCTTGGTTTGAACAAGTGGTAGCATATTTCAGATGGAAACTCTGGTCTGGGGGCGGGGCGGGGGGGGCAAGAACTTTATCTGGGATTGTGGTTGCTGGTGGGCCACCCTTAGTGTCAGGTGGGTAACACTAGCTCTCCAGATATTGTTGGACTTCAACTCCTGGGATTTCTTTCCCTTGGCTGTTCAAACTAGGGCTGATGGAAGTTTCAGGCCAAAATGATTTGGAGGGCCACAGTTGTATGGCTGTCTGGGAGGTGTCTTTGATGTGGAACTGCTAATGTAATTGATGTGTTCACAGCGAGGGGTGAACCCCACATCAGTGGAGGAAATACATTTGCGTTGTGGCGACAGCACAACACTCCAGGAAGGAGAGACTCTGTGCTTGGTGAATGGATTGTATCCCTACTGCATTCATTTTGAGCAAGATTCCAGCTCCTCAAAGAAAAACCTGCTACACTTCTTCAGTTCCAAACACTCTCTGAAAGAAGAGAGGGAGAATGACAAAAAGGCTCAAATAGCTAAGCGGATCAAGCCTTCCTCCCCTTCTGAGGATGAGGCAGAAGATGACGATGACCCCTGTGTGACTGAGAAGCTGAAGCAGCTGCAGGAGACAGCAGCTAGGGCAGAGCAGGTCCTTCCCCCACCTCAGCAGCAGCCTGCCTCCCAGATGGCTCCCCAATCCTGTGACTCCTGGGAGGACCATGGCAAGCTCCTGGTCTTCACAAAGAAAGGAGTGGTGCCTAGCACTAAAGTAAGACCTATTGGCTATTTTTTTTCCCTGGGGGCTTAGCTGCCAAACGGCAGTGCTTGTTGCTTAAGGAACCTTTAAGACTAGGATTGGGAACCTTTGGCACATCCCTGGTGTCCTGGACTTCATCTGTTATCAGTATTGGCCAACATACCTAATGGTCAATTGGGATGGGAGTTGTAGTTTTTAAAATCCTAATTTAAGAGAGGAGTGCTAAAAAAAGTAAAGAAGAAAACACACAGAGAAAAATGAGATGGTCATACCCATCTCTGGCTTCAGTTCCATTTGCTTTTGTTGGGAGTTTAGCAGATCAAATGTGGATATTTTTCCTTGGTTGAAAAAAGTCTCCTCCTCCCCCGCCCCCGAAATAGGGCTGTGTAATTTCACTTTTTAGTAGCAGTTTTATGAGACAAAGGAAAAGAGCTGTGATTGGTACTGCTGTGAGAGGAGCAAAACCTGTGTCACCACTCCCCAACAAGAAAAACCAGTCACAAGGAGAGTGGGTTTAGCTGTGGACCAAATTGTACTAGTGCATATGAATCCTTTAACTTCTTTCTGCTATCAACATTAACCCCAGCCTCACTCTTGGGGGGCCATCATTGAATTCAGAGTTAAGAGGCAATGATGTGAATTTTGGAGGATGGGAATTTGTGTACCTAAGAGACAACCTCATCTTCCCTGTGCATGTTGTCACTGTCTTCAGGATATCCTCATGGAAAGTTTCATTTAAGACAAATATGATGAACTGAAGCCATGCTTAACTGATTAGTCCCAGGACACCATCCTACTGCCTCTGTTCAGCTAGGGGTGGCATCAGCATGATAGTGCATTACTGCATATGCTCAACAATAAGTCAGCCTCATGTATAAGACGAGGGCAGGTTTTTGGTGCCAAGATTATCCTTTTGATATGTCCCATAGATAAGTCGAGGATAAAACTTAGGGCCATGTGACAAAAGGTCTAAAGGACAAAGGAAAACAATGCCAAAGAACTTAAAATTTTCCAGCAGGCATAACTGTTTGTGCTCACCCTAATGGCTGGATGGGTAAGAGAATGAGGAGTGTGTCAGTGCTTTCAGGACACATTGCATTCTTGCCTTTCACCAGGGGATGGCTCCTTTTTTAGTAAGACTTAAAGTACAGTACTTACAGTGACCTATGGATAAGTTGACTCAGGTTTTTTGGCTCAATGTTTTGACTAAAATTTTTAGACTTACACATGAGTATATACAGTAATCCATCTTAAAAGTAATTTTCCAAACTCTTGATGCAGGTTTTGCACTGCAACAGGCATGGAGAAAATTGCCATTTGTGGTTGTGCTATGCCATTTCTTTATAGATCCAAGATAACACCAGTGGACCTTTTCAGCTGGCATAAGCACTGAGGATGGAAGTAACATTGGGGGAGGGGGGCATGGTAATTCCAAGACAAGCTTTGATGCCAAGCTAGATGAAGCCCCACAATCTGATCCTTTGTTGCCTTTCTGCCCAGGTGGCAGGCTTTGACCTCGATGGAACCATCATCACTACACAATCTGGAAAAGTGTTTCCAACCAGCCCTGATGACTGGAGGTGAGCACCCAGCTACATGGTAGGGGATAGTATAAGCTGTTGGACTGTCAGAAGTTGCAGAAATTCAGTAAGGCTAAGATAGGGATTCGAATCCCCACTTAACCATGAAGTTCCTATTGTCAATTGCTGTCTCAACCTCACATACCACAAGGGAACCTATACCCATTTATGTGTTCAGTCAGTCAAGAGAGCCAGTTATGTAATAGGATGTCAGAGTAGGATGCTGAGGGCCTGAGGTTCTCTCCTAGTGATCTTGAGCCTGTCATGTTTTCTCACCCGTGCCTGCCTCACAGGATTGTTATGAAATTAGAAAGATGAGGAGGTGAATCCTATTTACTGCCTGTTATCATGGGAACAAGGATAGGATAAAAATGTAATTAATGAAAAATAAAAAGTGTGGCAGTTGGTTCAAGATGTAAAGTAGTCCCTTGACATGAATGTCTAGTTGTAACCAACTGTAGGGCTTGGTGCTCATCTCTGTTACTACGTCCATAGATGACTCCAGTGGTCATGTGGCTAGCATGACTGCACCAAAAACTATTACCTTCACACCAGAGTGGTACCTATTTACTTGCGTTTGCATGCTTTTGAACTGCTAGGTTGGCAGAAGCTGGGACTAGTGACAGAAGCTCACCCTATTGTGCAGTACTCAGGCCTCGAACTGCCAATCTTTTGATCTTCCAGTAATCAGATTTGGCATCTTAATCAAAGTCACCTCATCCCTTGTACATCCTACATGTACAAGTAGTAAAATGTAATATGAGAACAAAGTCTGCTTACATTGCAGAATTGGCTTCAACTACTTTTTATTTTGCAGGATCCTGTACCCTGAGGTATCCCGTAAGCTGAAACAGCTTCAGAGTGAGGGTTACAAGGTACAGTCCTTCCCCAGACCACTTGTTCCAGCCATCATCCCTACACCTCACCCATCTTCAGTACTGTGTTCTTTCCTGTCACCCAGCCTCCCAAATTTCTTCTCTTCTCTCTTCTTCACTACATGGGCAGCTTGTGATCTTCACCAACCAGCTGGGCATTAGCCGTGGTCGTGTCAGGCCTGAGGTTTTCAAAGCCAAAGTGGAAGCTGTGATTGAGCGGTTGGGGATTCCACTGCAGGTGAGTTGGCTATTGACATGAGTTGTCTCCCAGAATGAAGGAAAGTAGCAGATTGAACAGGGGACTGATACCTATGGCACAGCTAGGGTGTGAAATAGTTAATACCCTCTGTAACCCTGAACATGACATGCTAAATCCAAAAATGAGGGTTATGTGTATATTTTTCAGAGGAAATTAAATCTTGCAGTTTTAAGTATTGCTAAGATGTAAGCAGGAAAGAATAACCAGAACATGCAAGCAACAGTATGTAGTTTATAAAGGGCCTTGGTGGTGGTGGCACTTGTCAAAGGGGAAACCTTTACCTTTGCCTTTAAACAAACAAATAAATATTACTTTGTGTTTAATGCAAGGAAGGAGGACGGAAAGAGACAGCTGTTGCCACCTTCTCTCTTTCTCTGCAGGTGTTTGTGGCAACCAGTGCTGGCATTTACCGTAAACCAGTCCTTGGCATGTGGAATCATTTATGTGAGAAGGTACTTCTGATTTGGAGGAGAAAAGAAGGGATAGGGGAGAGAAAGAGGTCTTGCTGCTGCATGTCTTGACTGTCTCCTTCTGTTCCCCCTCAACAAGGCAAATGGTGGCTTAGGAGTATCTTTGCAAGAAAGTGTTTATGTGGGAGGTGAGTAAGACATACCATTCAAAGTATGTAATAAAAGGTTGGGCACAACTGTATAGAACCTACATTTGCTAATTTGGTCAAAACAGAGCCTGAGAGTGAGTGATAATTGGGCTTAGTTTTGTGCAACTTACTGCAGCAGCATAGTTCATTCTGTTTATAAGGCCCAGCATTCTATATGATCACAGCACAGAGCTTGGTGACTTTTTTTTAGGACTGTAACTCCAAGATAGTAGAGGATTCTGAGAGATGTAGGCCAAAAGTATATTTACTGAACTTCAGCAATCTGCCACCAGATGGTTTATTTTCTGGTTTCTGGTAATGGAGCTGTTCATGTCTCTCCCCTCCCCCACTCCCATAGATGCAGCTGGGCGTCCACCAAACTGGGCCCCTGGGCATAAGAAGAAGGATTTCTCTTGCAGTGATCGCCTGGTATGAAATAACACTTACTGTTCTCTTGGCTAACCATGTCACACTTCTTGTATATAAGATAGTGTGCATGGTTTGTATTTGGCTTTGGAACACAATAGCCTAAGGAACTGTTTTTTCTTTTTCAAATGAATTGCTAGAGCCCCATGCTACAGTGTACAAGGTTAAAACATTTTGCCAATAAAATCTTGGAAAGCAACAAGACTTACAGAGAGTGTGGGGGCTTCCATTTCTATCCCCACCTCTGTATGTAGACTTGCACAAATATCACTGCTGCTACTAGCTGTGAGGACCTCCTGTACCACCACTGTGGCCTCAGATCTGGGGACCTTCTAGATGCCCTCATGGTTCTGATGCAAGATTTTATTAATATAATCTCCCCTCCAGACACCACCATGCTTAACTGCTGCCACTACAGACACTCAAGCTTTCCTATATTCTTTATGAAATATTCTCAGAGGCTAAAGTGTATAATACAAGAATAATGATTAAACAGAAATTGGACATGACGTCACAGGATTACTTGTTTAATACATCTAAATCCTGACATTGATTCATCTCACTCATGTTCCTAACTCTGACCCTGGCTCTGACTAATCTCTGTCTCTGACCTTGACTAGGGCCATGTCCACACAGAGGAAAAGAAACATTTCCACAATGAGCTATTTAGATGACACGTAAGTCAAAACAGGCAAAACATGGGTCCAGACTGCACTCCAGGGTGATTCTCTAGCATAAAAAGAGTTTGCTCCAGATCAGGTTGGAACCTCCATTGGATTCCCTGAACTTACAGACTGTACACTGGTATAGGGACAGGGGGAGGAACTTTGGCGAGTGGAAGAGGTCAGGAGGAAGCACCCTGGGCTGGGCAAGCCACTGACTTCCTCCCACCTGGAAATTCCAACTCACAGCACAGCACACCACTGTTACTAGTTCATATGGTTCCTCTGGCACATAGTGTTTTAATGGGGCCAGGGCCAGGACAGGAGGGGAGAAGTCTGTAGACAGTCCTTCTGGTATTGACCTATTGGGTGCTGGTTGTCTGGACAGCTCATGGGGATTCTGGGCTCCAGTCTATAACATCACAGAGGCCATCTGTAAATTCGGACTTTCATGAACCTTGCCTTTCCCCTGTCCCCACTATTTCAGGAAGACTCCAGGTCCTCATTCTCTTGACTCTGAACAGAAATATCCACACTTCTAGAAAATGGAGTAGTGGAGGTGAAGGAATTATGCCATATGAACAGAAAGAGATGCAGACTGCATGTACTCCATGTACTTGGTTGTGTCCATGAAACATGTCTGCTTTTGGTGCCAAAGAACAGCTAGTTCTCATCTGTTCACATTTCTCTCTGGCTCCTTCTTCCAGATTAATAGCTCTCCTTCTGTCCATCCTTGCAGTTTGCTTTGAATGCTGGGCTACCCTTCTACACCCCTGAAGAGTATTTTCTGGGCTGGAAAAAGGCATCGTTTGTGCTCCCCAATTTTGACCCGGTAAGCAATTTCTCAGTCACTTCTGTAGCTGGACTGCTGTTCAGATTTGGGTGAGATATGTCACTTTTGAATAGCCAAAAGCAATCTGTACAGTAGTCCTGTAAGGTAAATGTGTATTACATTGGTTTAGTGCTACATATGCATCTTGAAATTGCTCTCTTCTTTCTACTCCTCCTACACAGCCAGGAAGAGGGTTATATCACCAAATTATTGGTGTCTTCAGTCTGTACGTTGTTGTTGTTGTATTAATTATGATTAATCACTATGATTGATATTATGATCATATTCTCCCTCTTCCAACCCAGCGGACGCTTGATCCCAAGGCACGTCTGTATGATCCTCCAGAGGCTTGCCTGACTTCATCCTCCCCAGAACTGGTTGTGGCTGTTGGCTTCCCTGCTGGTGAGTGACAACTGTGCTCTTCTACATTCATTCTAGCTTGTTATTTCCTAAGTCCAGTGGCTGCCCTTTTGGGGTCTTGAGCAGCAAAGTTAGCTCTTCCTCAACCTCAGAATGACAAGACCCAAAACGAAAGCTATGGCCCTTCCCTGAAGCAAAGTTTCCAATTCATTTCATCCTGATTTCTGACCAGAGCAGCCATTCTACATAGCATGCAATCAGAACCAGTTTCACTTGTCCTGGTTCAACTCTTTTCTCTATTGGCTCATGAAAAGGGTGGGGAAATGAAGCTTAGAATGAAGTAATATAATATTACTTCATTACTAATTAATTAGAATGAAATAATATAGTTTTAATACTTTATTCATTAATTCATAATGAATAATTATAGCATAATATATAGTATATTATAGTAATTATAATTAGTAATAGAAAGTGGTTTCTAGTCTGCGAGCCACAGCATGACATTGTTTGTTGGACTCTGAGAGACCAGGGTTCAAATACTCATTCAGCCAATGGAACAATGGATGCAAGCTCCAGGAAAAGATTCCACCTCAACATTAGGAGGAACTTCCTGACAGTAAGGGCTGTTCAACAGTGGAACACACTCCCTTGGAGGTTGAGGCTGGATGGCCATCTGTTTGGGATGCTTTGATGGAGATGCATGGCAGGGGATTGGACTGGATGGCCCTTGTGGTGTCTTTTAACTCTGATTCTATGAACCATAGAAAGCCACTGGGTGACCTTGGACAAGTTACATTTCCTCAGCTTTAGAAAAAGGCAGTAGCAAACTTCCTCTGAATAAATCTTGCCAAGAAAACCCTAGGATAAAGTCATCATAGGTCAGAGTTGACTTGAAGGCACCTAACAAGGTTCTAGTTCTTGTTCACAGCCCTTGTGTTGATCCTGACCTTGTGGATGAGACATCTCCACGACACTCTTTCACTACTCAAACTCTGAAATAAGGAACCTGTTGGGAAGTCCACTTGCTCCATGTTGATTGGAAGATTCTAAGGGTTGTCATCCATAACAGTAACTTTTTGAAGCTCTAGGAAAAATCCAGAGAAACTGGAGCGAGCTGAAACTATTTCATTGTCTCTTTTCTTTAATGGGCATGGCAGTAATTACCAGTAGTCATGATGCACAGAAATAGGCAAGTATAGAAAGAAAAAAGGAACACATGGAACATTTGGGAAGGTGCAAGGGAAGGAGGATCAGTTTCACAAAATCTTGCATTCAAATCAGGGACATCTGAAATATATGTGTATTATTTGAGTGAGATGCTTCAACTTCATCTCCCCGAACTTCTGAAAAACCTTCATCCACAATCTAACAGTAATGTGCTCTTTTTCTTGTCACATTCCAGCTGGCAAGTCAACTTTTTTGAAGAAACATTTGGTCTCTGTTGGTTATGTTTATGCCAACCGGGTAAGGAACTAAACTTTGATTCATCCTTCCATAATTCTAGCAGACTAAGGTTGTTCCTATTGAAGTTGCTGCAGTGGAGGACAAAAAAGAATTAGAGGTTTTGGTGGAAAGTCCTTTATGTAGAGCTGGTGAAGATAGCTGAGGCAACCACCAAAATTCTATTTAGAACATTTGTAGAAGGCTCTGAAGAAGCTCCACGTAAGTGCAGGATAACCCAGTTGTGTGAGGCACAGAGACTACAAAGAAGAAATTAATCTTACACCTGCATCTCCCCCCCCCCCCCCCCGCTCCTTTGGTCATTGTGCAAGTTGGTATTGCCTTCCTCAATCCACAATAACCCAAGCCTTCCCTTGGATTTAGAACTGAGCCACTGCAGCCTTCACCATGGTCATTCTGTGACTCATGGAGAAAAGGGGCAGGGAGAAGTGTCTAGCTTCTGTAGTCAGATGTGAAATGATTGCATCAGCTTTGGAGAACTCCAAAGAATCCTGGTGGATCTTTGTAATCATTTCATGTCTCAGTATTGACTAATAGCCAGATGCTTGTCTCTATTAGAAAGGGATGGATGGTGAAAGATTATTATTGAAACAAAAGGCCTGCTAGAGCCTTTACTCCAGTCACATCAGAGATGCCCATGTTAGGAGGGTGAGTTTGAATGAATCAAATTGCAGGCAGAAAAATAAATTTAGTATCCTCTGCAGGACAAATATTGAAGAAACACATTCCTAGAAAGAAATAGCTTCATCCTTTCTAAATTAATCTGAAACTAATCCTTCCTAGAATCTGAGGACTTAAAGATGGTAGTACATGTGCTAGTAACCTCAAGGCTGAACTTTTGCAATGCATTAATCATCCAGCTATCTTTGTACCTTATCTGGAAACACCAACTGGTTCAGAATAAGGCATCCAGACTGATTATGGGTACATCCATCAGTGATTACATTATACCAGTCTTAAAAAATCATTCCACTATCTTCCAGTTAGCTCCTGGGCAAAGTGCTGGTTACCTTTAAAGCCCTACACGGTTTGGGTCCAGGTCACCTACATAATAGCTGCCTCCTGTACAATCTACTTTGTACACTCAGATACTATTGGAAGTGTTTGCCCAATGAAGCCAGGACTATACTGGCAAAGGTTTTCCAGAGAACCTTTTTTGTCTGCTCCCCTCAAGTCTGTGGAATGACCTGCTGGAAGAGGTACCACAGCTGAAAGCGAAGTAAAGACTTATCTCTTCTAGCAGGCCTACCCAGGCAATTGTAAATCATGACTTTTTAATTTCTATATTCTAAAGAATGTGCTCTTATGAGTGTATGTTAATAGCTTTATAGTATTGCGTTTTAACTGTTGGTTTTATGTGTTTTAAATTGTGTTTTGTATTTTAATGTGCTGTACTTTGAGGAGAGGTGGGAAAGAAATAAAATTTATATTATTAAAATAGAAAAGGCTGGGAGAGAGATACATAGAAGCATGTCCTCCCTCATCAAAGAGCAGAGGGGGAGAGGTTGCATCTGGGCTGGTTCTTTTTCTTTTGCAATAGGCAGTCAACTAACCCTGACTGAACCATATGTTGGATTTCATCGCACAGGGAAAATCAGGGATTTTCCCAGGAAAGTTGTGCAATTGCAGTGAAAGATTTTCACACAATGTTGCTATTAAAGAGAACTTATACTGGGAATAACCAACAACAAATCATTCCCGGGAAAACGACTGTTTAAACCCCTGATTTTCCCAACATGTGATAAACTCCAGTGTTATCTGTCCATAATGCTTTTGGTGTAGATGTCTAACAGAGAAAGCAAAAGACAAAAGATCCCGATCCCTCCCTGTCTAAACCATTTCATCCCCAGTGGGCAATAGAGCAGCAAGAAAAAGTGCAGAGGGTCTCTTTCTTCCAACAGTCCCATTCCCCCAGCTCTCCACCAGCCATGAAATGGTTGGGGCAGAGGGGAGACTGCAGCACCTCTGCAATAGGGTTGGTTAAAGTGTAGTGAGCCACATAAGATTCCACCCATTATCTCTCATTATTCCCAGCAAGTGTGGCTGGGCTATGCAATTGATGGGGAATTTAGTTCATTACACCTGGAGAACACCAAATTGGAGAAGGCTGCTGTAATGAATGGAAAGGGAACATTTCACTTTCCAGATGCATTGAACTTCATCTTTCACTGTTCCATACCTTTGGCCATGCTGGATGGGACTGGAGCTGCAGGCTCCAAAACCTGGAGGTCCAAAGGTACCCTCAACTTTGTTCTAATGAGATTACTCTTTTCTTGTAACTTGTATTCTCATTCCACACAGGATACACTTGGTTCATGGCAAAAGTGTGTAGCTCTGTGCCGGGCATCACTGCAAGCAGGGAAGAGTGTAGCAGTGGACAATACCAATCCTGACCTAGAATCAAGACACAGGTGAGGCCCCTCCTGTCAACAGATAAGATTAGGATACTAATCCAGATGAGGGGGGGGGGGGGACTGAATTCTCTAAAAATAAACCTATCATCCCTTTTCTCCACCTAGGTATATTGAGTGTGCCAAGGAAGTGGGTGTCCCCTGCCGCTGTTTCCTCTTTACTGCTTCGTTGGAACAAGCCAAGCATAACAACAGAGTACGTATGATAGGCTTTTTCAGTTTCCCTCTTCCAAAGAAACCAGATCACTTGGCTGGAATCACGTAACACCCCACACCCCCAATCTATTACAGTGGTCCCCCGGGTTACGAAAACCCCGGGGTACGAAAGAGCCGGGGCCGGAAAAACGGCCCCGGCTTGTGAAAAAAAACCCAGGTTACGACAAAAAAAAGCGCCAGCCCTTTAAATCTGCCGCGCGGCGCTACAAATAAAGTGGTCCCCCGGGTTACGAAGATTTCCAGGTTACGAAAGTGATTCCGGAACGGATTACTTTCGTAACCCGGGGGACCACTGTATTCTAATTTCACTTCAGTTCTGGAAAAATACATCAAAATGCAAAGGATCCCCCCTCATTCTTTAGATGAGACTTAAAAACAAAATAGGATTGCTAGTTTCCACGCTACATATGATGCCTCTTTAAGACAAATGTAGGCAAAGTATAAACCTGGAACCACATGCTTGTCCCCGCTCAAAGTTTTACCATCAAAATGGCTAGTTGCACTTGCAGAAGTGCCAGGGGTAGGGAAGAGAGTGGCCATTTAAAGGCTTTCTTTAAAAATCAGAAATGATGAGAAGCCCCAGGTTTGCCTAAACATAAGAGCTTTGTGTCTTATGGAACTCCAGATTACCCAGTTCTTCCGCAACTTAATGGTCTGACTCCAAACTGTGGCAAAACAGGATGCATGCACTAATGCATAAGGCATGGCATGACTGATATTACATCCTTCTGTTGGTAAATTCCCTCTCTTGCTAGCAGGTGATTAACTTGGGGTATGCCAGATGTTCTTAGACTCCACTGTCTGAAAGGCCTTGTCCACACATCTTTCTATGCCATCTCACATTCAACTTTCGTTTTTTAGTTACTGTTATTAAGTTCCAAAATAAAGTTTTCATTATCCAGTCAGCTCGCATCCAGTCACTGAGGCAGACATACAATTAAACACAATTTACATCAGGGCCTGAATAGATACCATGTACCTGAAAGTGAAGTCTGCAGTTTTGGTCCCTGTCCCTAGCAGTTGAAGCTATGGTACATCCCTTTATATATCTAACTCTTTCCAGATAGCCCACTTTCTTACTGCCTGTCACAGTACTTTGTATTAATATTTGTCTTGCTCTTTGGTTCTTTTTCAGTTTCGGGAGATGACGGAGAAGGGACATGTGCCTGTCAATGACATTGTTCTGAACACTTATAAGTGAGTTTCTGAATGTCCTTCAGAGGAAAGGGTGGCTTTTCAGTGAAATAGGTGGTGTTGCTTCTGGACAACTATCTTCTCTCTATGGGTCTCAGGTTGTGCCCCCTGCATAATTTAGAATATTTGTTATGGAGAAAAGCACCGAAGATACAAATTTGCAAAAACTGCAAGCTTAGCAGAATTGTTTATTTCTGGTACTGTAACAAATAAGTATTTCCTATACCTATAGTCCAGCTTCACTTGAATAAAAACAAGTACTAAGGTTGTTAACCAATAAAGGAGGAAGAATCTGCTTTGAATTAGAGCTGATCTCTGTGATACGTCCCCTATCCCAGTGGCCTTCAACTCTCTGAATCTTTAATTTTATAATGGAGTTTCCCTCACTTCATGAAAATCTGGTCCCTGCCACATAACATTATGCAGTTCCATTACTTTTGGTCTAGAATATGATGTCTTTAGGAAAAATTCGTGGCTCCATTCACTGTTGAAACACCCCTTAACTGGTGATCTTTCTTTTTGACAGGAGTAAATACATGGCACCATCATTAGAAGAAGGTTTCTCTGAAATCCTCAAGATTCATTTTGTACCTAAGTTCACAGACTCTCAAATGGAATCACTTTACCGGCAGTTTTCAGAAGGATGACAGCAAACTAACAGTGCATCAGCACCCTGGCCCTGCTATTTAACACCATGTCTGACTTGGAAATGTACTGCTGTTGCAATTTAAGGATGATTATGGCGTGTGTGAGCTCCCCCTGCTGGTCAGAGGGAAACCTTACTTTAATCCTAAAGTGGAGCAGGGAAAAAAGCATATGATTTCTCCATACCTTTGGAAGATTTTTTTAAAACCAATGTGAAATAAAGATATGTAACCCAAATAGCTGTCCTCTTCTCCTCTATAAATTGTGCTTAAGCTAAGAGAGTGCAAAGGCAAACATCGTATCAGATCTTTCCTAAAATCTCATGTATATGGCAACAGAGCTTATCAAACTCTACTTAGTGGATTTCAGGATCCTGCAAACATGATGCCTACCTTTGCCCAAGGACTACACTATTTAAACACAGATTATAGTCCTTCCTCCACCTATGTCAGCCAAATAAAGGAAGTTTTCCAGGAGCAACAACATACTTGACTACACAGCAGTAATTCCCCAAAAGGTTTATTTTACAAAAAATAATAATAAAAGAATATCTATTTTCACACACACAAACCCAGTCAGGTATCCAGAGGCTCTCAAGATGTGTCCATGGTCTCTCCCTCTGGGGGGGGAAAAAGGAGAAATGAGGCTTCATGAGAGGGGAGCACCCTAATCCAGGATTGCAGAGATCTCCCTCATCATGAATTTTAAACGTTAAATTGAGAGAGGTGAAGTTAGCATATAGAGTAGTTTTAGATTCTGTCTGCCTGTGAGTCACAAAATAAGCATCTAAATTTCCCCAAACAGTTTAGGAGCGTGTCAGAGAAAGGAGTAAACGTGGTAAAGCAGATTCAGATATATCTACAGGAACTGAGGCAGGATATTTAAACATTGCTCTGCCATTTTCAGCTATCGTCCCCAAGTTGTGGAATGATCTGCCAGATGAGATGCGTCTCATTTCATCCATCAATGGCTTTAAAAAAGCCTTAAAGACGCATCTCTTCCAGCAGGCCTTCCCAGACAATGTTTAACATCTCCCGGCTCCAAATCCAAGATTTAGACTTCTTCCAGCCTTCTTCCTCCATGATTTCAGCCCACCCATACAGCTCAAGAATTTTTAGGTTTTGATATTGATATGTTTTAACTCACTGCTGATTTAATTTTAAGGGGTGGGAGGCGGGGATGGGATTGTTCTGTTTTAATCCTGTTGTACCCTGCCCCGATTGCCTGTTCAGAGGGGCGGGCTAGAAATAATAATAATTATTGTTGTTGTTGTTGTTGTTGTTGGCAAAAGCATCATGATGCGTGTTGAAGTTCCACCTGATAAACCACGAAGCATTCAGAAAATCACCTCCCAAACAAAACTAAGGACTCAACTGTTGTGTTCATGAGCAAGCATCCTGTGTGATCTTAGCTAAAGTGGAGCCCTCTTTTAACCTTCTGCACCCTTTCTTGACAAAGACTGACTGCGTCAAAAGTAAAAGGATGACTAGGCTGACCTCAGGGAGAGTTGAGCCAATTATCCTTTCCCATCCCCTGTGGCTACACATTTACTCACTGAGTTCATTGAACATAAAGGCATCCTGGTATTCTTTCATGTATTGAGTGGAGCGTGACTCATCCAGGAATAAGGAGTACACTCGCTTGATGTCATCCACTTGAACCTCAGTGCCCTGTGAATGAGAAGGGAGAGTCTTAGTGCTCTCTGCAGAAAAGGCAGCAGCAGTCAATGAAGGTCCTCACACTGGCTCCACAATAAGAAAAGGAAAACTATAACTCAAGGCAGGGAGCACTGGCAGAACGTAAGATTTCAGAACTGAGTACTCCCAAGCTTCCAACCATACTCTCCTTTCAGCTTCTGTCTAAAAACATAGGGATCCCTGAAGACCCTTCTACCTGCTTAGTTCAATGTACCATCCAACTAAACCATCCAACACCCTGAGTCCCTAACAGAACCTTCAAGTGTTCTTGCTGACAATTCTAATCCAAGAACAGACTAGTTCTTTTTGAGCTTTCCACAGTTCCTGACCAGTTCAAAGGATAATGAGACCCAAGACATTCTTTGAAGTTGCAGGCCAGGCAGGGAACAGAGGGAGAATCAGCACAGGTCACCTAGCATTATATACAACCATGAATACTGGAAATTGGTCCATATGCTTAAAGTTATCTAAAACTCTCTCCTCCTAGAGAACTCTTTAGCATTGCTTCAGGAACACAGCTCACCTTCCTCTTGCGACACACCAGGTTGGCTGCTGTGATGAGCTGGATGGCATAGCGCAGGGAGGTCTCTAGTCCAATGCGAGTGAGCACTGTGTAGGCATCTTCATTCATTTCAACATCTTCCTCCTCACACCTGAAAGGAAAAATTGACAGCATTTAAAATCTTCCTCTCACCCATACTGAAGATTTCAAGTAACAAATAAAAGCAGTAACTGTAACAGAGACAGGCAGGGGGAGAGAGCTGCAATTCAGAAGTTCTCCTCTTGGCAAAGAAGTACTACCTCAAAGCCATTGTGGTGTAGTGGTTTGAACAACTCTGAAGACCAGGATTTGAACTTGATCTCACTCAGCCATAGAAACCCACTGGGTTTGGCAAGTCACACTCTCAGCCTTAGAGGAAAACAAAGGCAACCCTCCTTTGAACAAATCCTGCCAGGAGAACCCTGTGATAAGTTTCTCTTAGCACCACCTTAAGTCAGAAATGACTTGAAGGCACACAACAACAGCCCTCACCGGATTTTGAGGATCTGCTTAGTTTCCTTGTCACTGTAAGGAGAAGTTGAAATGATGAGCATACGATCCAGCAGGTCAATAGGGATGCCATGGGGGCTCTGATAATTGGTGCCACGAATCCTATGTCAAAGAAGAATGTAAGCAAGGAATTAATGAGAGCTGTACAACTGTCAAAGTGAAGAACAGGAAGTACAAAGATCTGAGGCAAAAGAGTCTTTTTCTAAAACAGCAATTGTATACATTGGGTGAGTTCTCAGCATTTGCTGTCATGTTCAGCTCAAGCCATGCCCCTAAATCCCATTATTCATTAGTGCTGACCTACAGTGCCCCCCAAATCCCCTACAATGATGGCTATTGCTTGCTGGGCATGAAAAAATTTGTATTACAAACACAGCTGGAGGGCACTCCCTTGGGAAAAACTACAATATACCATGCTGATACTGTAAAACACCCTCCCAAACTGTAGAACTTGAAAATGTTACCCCTTTGGATTACAACTCTCAGAATCCTCAAGTCAGTATGGACAATCTGGCTGGGGGTTCTGGGAGCTATAATCAGAAGTAACTATAAGGCAAGTTCTGCCCAACTGTGCCCTTATCTAACAATCCATTGCCCTTCTCCTTGAATGCTCAGAGCAAAAGCTCAGCTATAAGAGAGACCAGACTGATCTGTCAGGAAACTATGATTACAGCAGGATTTTCAGTAGTGAAAGAAAACATTTTGATGTCTTGACACACCTTATTCTAACTTGTGGTTGATGCAGAAAAAAGAAAAAGCGGCTGAATTAGAAAAAAGAAAAAGCGGCTGAATTTGTGCCACCTGGCTGCATAATTCTGATTCATTTCTCCAGACTGCAGCAAGTCATACTACTGTACCCAACTGCTTGGTGGAAATTGTGTCATGATGATCAGGCTAACCTGGTGATGCCTCGATTGGTAGCCATGATGAGGACAGGTGCCATGTCACTCTCCAGGGCCCGGTTGAGGAAGGAAAAGCACTCAATATCAAGCATATGGACTTCATCAATGAACAAAACCTGACAAGAAGAGGGAAGAAATCACACTGGATGGAAGAAAGAACATTTACAACCCAAACCTTCAATTAGAAAAGTGGGCATAAAAGTCATGTAGCTTCTTAACACACAACTCACCCCTGGGATCACCTCAGCCTTGCCTTCCTCTCGCCACTCAGCTACCTTGGCATTGATCTGCTCCCGCACCTCTGACTTTATCTCTCCGGTATCACCTAAGGACACACATAGGAAGGGGTGGCTATGAGGAGCTACTTTCCCATACTGTCAATTTCCCCTGGAAATATATAACCCCCCTGAAAGGAACACATTACGTACTCAAACTCCAGGAAGGAGTCTTAGAAGATTTTTAAATTATCAGATAAAAAACAGTGCTGTCCATCATTTTAATTCACCATGTTATAATACATCACTTCACATTTCAGGCTCTGCTCTCAGAATCACTTAATACTGCTCCAGAATACTAAGAGCATGAAAGAGGCATTTATTTGTTACATTTTCTTACCTGTCTTGTCATTCAAAGCTCAGTGTGGAACATGTGGTTCTCCTCGTAGACCATTTTGTCAAGTTTATTTATCACTCATATTTCTACAGCATTCTAAGTGTCATAATTCTATGCATTCTTCACATCACAGGTAAATTAACATAACTTTATCTTGCTTTTCTGTGACTCAAACTGGTCTGTCCATAATATGACCAAATACTAATAGTAATTGTTTGTATTATTACTAGTGCTGTTACTGGGGAGATGTGGACTGCACCAGGTGACACCTAGTTGGACTCTCCTCTCCCTTCAGTGTAGGAGAGGGTACATGTGTGCTCTTGCAGGCTGCTCCATCTGAGGCTTCCTCTCTAGGGAGAAAGCCCAGGACAGAGGAGCAGGAGGGGCATATGCACATGCAGGCGCATCCTCTTCCCACACCAGGTGACACCACAGTTAGGGGCAACACTGATTAAATCTCCTCCCTTGGCTTAAATTTAAGTACCTGGAACACTACCAACTCAAAGGTCCACCATCCCACATTTAAAAAGCATAGAAAATGCACAAGATGTGCACACACAACACAGGATATAGATTTATTCCTATGGCATTTCAATATTTAAATGACATGTACACACATGTACACACAGATCCTGCATCTTTTCCCTGACAGTTTCCAGCACAGTGAAGCTCTTTCCCTCTCTCCTACCAGTCCTTCCCCATCCTCGTACCAGAAAACAAGGCTAGGAAGCCCTGCGTGCGGCTGTTGATGACATCAATTTCATGCAGCGAGACTGTGTGTACCACTTCCTTGCGCTTCTGTAACTCCCCATCAGGGCACTGCACAAACTTTGTCTAAGAGAGAAAGATGCAATTAAAGAACTGAATGTTCCCCATGCGTGGCTCCCAAGACCATATACAGTGGTCCCCCGGGATCCGAATCCCCCGAGGAACGAAAGAGCCAGGGAACGAAAGAGCCGGGGGAGAAAAAAAGCCCCCGGCCAACAAAAAAAAACCCCGGGTTGCGAAAGAAATTCGCAACCTGGAAGTTTTAAAACAGCGCGCTTCCGGCGTGCTGTCCGTTGGCGAAAGCGGTCCCCCGGGTTGCGAAAACCTCCGGGATACGAAGGTAATCCCGGAACGGATTACCTTCGTAACCCGGGGGACCACTGTAGTTTGAACACTGTCTGGGGTAGAAAGGAGCAGAGGAATTAATACAAAGCACACTGCCTTTTGTTACTGTGACTAGCAGTAACTTCACAGCAGCCTTCCCTCACCTGGAGTCTCCAGATGTGTGGGATCAATGACCATCCTGCCTTGGGATGACAGGAACTGAAGTGCACCAAATGGAAGACTACTTAAAAGTTTCACGCAAACCTTTCCCCCACTGCTATTCAATGGCCAGAATTCTGGTAGGGATATCCACACACTAAGTTTCCCTTACTCATGCAGATGTCCTTTTTTGGGGTGGCATGGGAGTTGGTATTCCCTTCATCCGTGGTCAGCATTCAGATCTACTAATAAGCCCTTGACATTGTGATGCAGTCATTCCATGTTTTTTGGTGAGCAGGCAGGCTGAGAGGAGTGTCTGGCTACATCCTCCTCAAAATGATGACATCAGGGCTGAGATCCATTGGGGTCCTCCAGATATCTCAGCTCTGCTGCAAATCATGTCACATCTGGTTATGGGGATGTAGTCAGATGCTTATTCAAGCCTGCTTGCTCACCAAGAAACATAGAATGGTCATAAAGGGCAGTGTCAGGTACTTATCAGTAGACTAGATTGCCAGGAGGGGTGCATTATCCACTGAGATATTTGAGAAAGAACTAAGGATATTCTGCATCCAAAACAGATGCTTTACTATTCAGCTGTGGGTTGTAAATGCTTCAGTCCACCATAGTTACAACTTAACCTTAAGATTACTATATATACCATAACGTATTTTGCACCCCTCCACCATACCTGTGAACCCATGGCATCATAGTCTCGTGCTCTGGTAAAGGAACGTCCGAGTTTGGTAATCTTTCCAGTAGCTTTGTCAATGGTGATTACATCTCTGGGGAACAAAAAGAGGGAATCTGAAGAATCATTCTCTGAAGATGCCAGCCACAACACAGCTACACAGCCTGAAACTGTTTTGCCCTGCATGAAAGACACCTCCTAAAGGAGTAACCTCCCCAGTCCAAAATGATGACTGCAGAAATACAAGATGACTTCTCTCATGGAGTGTTAAAAAATGCTCAGAATGTTTCACTTTCTTTTTGCATGCCTGCTTATGCATCTGCATTAATTAAGCTTTCTCAGTACTTATGATAACAGGCCCTTTGTGTCTGACTGCAGAATCAGGTGATGAGCCCTTTGCTACAGAGAAATCAAGAGTCCTGAGTTCTTCAAACCACCCAAGCTTACCCAGCCTGCACTTTTTCTTTGGTCAGTGACTCAATCATCTTGGTACCCAAGTCATAGATTGTTTCCATTTCAGTTGTTTTCAAGGTTAGCTTCCCCACCTTTGCACCCTGCAATGAGAAGGAGGAGAATAATCAACATCTTCCAGTGGCTGTTATTTTTCATAAACAGACCGTACAAGACAGTGTCATCATTACTGTTCAGATGGACATAGCCAGTCCCCCATGTTACATTCCAGGCTCTACTTACAGTACCAGTTGCTGGGCGATCTATTTGGATCTCTACCACTTCCCCTTCAATTATTTCTGTTTCTTCCCTGGAAGTATAAGGGCACAGACATTCAAATTAGTTATACCAAATAAAAAAGTAAAGTGTAGAATACTGCAAACTAGTAAGACCCCACTCTCTTATAAAACTGGAAACATACAACTGGAAAATCAAGGAATCCTGCAAGCCTTGTTCATTTCTACTCCCAATCAGAAAGCCTAAGTTATTTTAACTGAAATTTTTAAAATCTATTACAATCATTTTTATCTGCAAAAGTAACATTAAAGTCAGGATGCAAAATTTAACATAAGCTGAATGCTACAAATCAAGAAATAAGCATGTTTTTGGTCAATTCCCATAATCTACTAGTTACCCAATGCCCTAGAATCTTGGTTGTTAGTTTATTTACTTCTGGTTTAAATCTCTTGGCTCCAGTTTCAATTTCTGAGCCCTTCAGCTTTTCTTTCTTACTGAAGCTACTAGACCAGGAATTAAGAAGTGTGACTCTGCATACTGTTAAACCTCAAGTCATATCAGCCTTCACCAATATAGCTAAAGCTGAGGAATAATGAGAAATCTAATTCTAGAGGGCCACATGTTTTCCCATCCCTGCATTAAATTACAATCTATCCACAGAAAACAAAAGGGCTGCGGCTACTCCTTACTTGATGCGGACACCAATAGAACGACGAAAGGCCTGAGTCAGTGCTTCTGTCTTGCTCATCTCCAAGGAGAAGATCTCACTGCCAGCAATGGCCGTAAAAGGGGTATCAAGGCCCAGTGCCTGTGCCATTCCTGAGAAAGGATAGCAAAGTCTGTTTAACACGTAGATGAGACTGAACTGAGAGCTCTTTGCCCATTGATATTTCAATTCAAGCAGAGACCCCAAAATGAGGACATTGCAAGTTAAGCCTTTTCTACTTGCAAGATCAGCAGACCTCTCCTGGTTTCTGGCCTCAGATCCTTACCCATGGCAATTGCAGTTTTCCCTGTGCCTGGCTGTCCAGCAATCAGGACCGCCCGACCAGCAATTTTGCCCTCCTTGATCATCTCCAAGATCACACCAGCAGCACGACGAGCAGCTAATTGGCCTACCATTCCCTGTGATACCTAGTTGGGGGAAAACAGAAGGGGAAGTAGAGAAATAGAAAAGCAAAAAGTACCCAACATCTTCTCCTTTACCTCTTTTCCACTCCAGAAAGACACATTACTTCTGCACGTATAGAAAAGCACTGCTTGCCCTTTCCCCTCTTGCCCCCAATCTATTATGATCCCGAACTGATCACTCTCCCAATTTTCTCTGCTCAATCTACAATTGTGTTGCTGTGTAACGATTAAAGAATCTTTCAAGAATACTAATGACTTTCATTCTAGCTACTGACTTCACAATTTCATTCCCCTTTCCATCCCCTATCACACATATCCAGAAAGAGAAGGAGGCAAACTGGTGCATTTTCCAATGCTGACCAGCCTACTACTTTCAAAGGCAGCTGGATGGATTACGATAATCAAAGAAGTGTAGAGAGTGGTAAAAATCAGGACTCCGAAAGTTATCTAACTTACTTATCTCCTACAGGCACATCAACACAGGAGTGGGTAACTATAACAATGCCAGACATTTACAAACCCCATCAGCCTTATCCTGTCTAGTCAATGGTGAGGGATTATGCTAGTTATAGCCAAAAAGCATGGCAGACCACAGTTACCAATCACCAGCAGCTGGAGACAGGAAAGGCAGTTAGCTTCCTGGGACCATTCATATTACAATACATAGAGAAGAGATCTCTCAAATATGTTCAGAAAAGATGGCCCTTACACTACATGTGTGTACCTTGTTCATAAAAAGATGTTCCCCAACAGTCTAACAATCTTCATATTGTTTGTAAACCTACTGTAAGCTCCTTGCAGTTGATTCTCTCGCATCTGATCTGCTATTACTAACTACACATGTTCTGATCTAATAAACTACCCGTAAGTTTGTTCTTCAATATACCTGTCTGGGTTCCAATGTATCATCCAAGCCTAGGCCTCTGATGTGGGAGTGGGCACCTGTGAAACAGAGAGACTAGTCAGAAGGAAGTTAGTGAATCTGTACACAGAGACTGCAGTCCTGCAGTGCGGTTTCATAAGGTGCTGATCTTAACTATCCATCTCCATAGAAATTAATGGAAGCAACCCCAAGAAAAAGAAACCATGGAAACTCACCAATGCGTTCAATCCGGGTGACATCCCGAACTTCAGGGACCTTGGTAGCCTGGAAAAAGAGCACATGTTTGGTGAAATTTATCAGATCGCCAAAGCTTTAACTTCTTTCCCTGATTCCCATGTAAATCAATGTTTTAGGGGGGAAATTTTTATATCTACTGTTAAGATCAACTGGACGCTCTGGAAAGAAACTAAACCAAAACAACAAAGACTCCCCAAATCAACAGGGAACCACTTTCAGTATCTCAATAACAAACATTTTGGTACCTATACAAATAAGAATACAAACACACACACACACAAAAGCCAGGATTGTGTAGTGGTTAGAACACTGAAGTGCCATAGTAGGATAATGTTTAAATTAAGGGGAGACTGGGATTCATATCAACCCTCCTAGATGGTTTAGAACAGAAAGTATATACTTTGAATTAAAGAATTCATTAAAAAATAAACTGACCTCGCAGTTTTCCCACACTAAAACCTGGTGTTATTTACCTGCTCATCCTAGCTTTCTTCATTTTAGCTATATACTGTGGTCCCTCCACATTCTCCCAGGCTAGGGGTGAAGGACTCCCGTGATTGTGGAAAAACTGCAAATAAAAAGCCACTATTCTTTTTACCTAAGAGAACACCTGTCTAGGAATCTCCAGGTCCTGTAATGCAACTCTGTGGCCAACATCTGCCAGAAGCCGATAATAGAATCACGCTGAAGGACCTACAAATGCCTAGAGAAGTGTTTTGTCGAAGAAATTCTAGGTTCTCCAGCATGACTGTACGGTCAATTTCTGGCAGAGTTGCACTGGAGGACCTAGAGATTCCTAGAAAGGACATATTAATCAAAATACCAATAATCAAATCCACAAATGTGGAGGGCCAACTGCAACTTAAAGGAAGAAGATCGTTGTGTTGTTAACTAGGAAAACAGAATATCCTGCTTATCTACTTCAGATCACGTGGGGTCTGCCATTAGATGCTGATCTACCTTATGGTGTGAAGACTTTGGCTGTGTTCACACTGGAGAAATAAACCGGTTTAATTGCCATGGCTCAATGCTGTGAAATTCTGGGAATTGTAGTTTGTTGTGGGGCCCAGAGCGGAGCTCCGCTCCGCTCTGGGCCCCACAACAAACTACAATTCCCAGAATTTCACAGCATTGAGCCATGGCAATTAAACCGGTTTATTTCTCCAGTGTGAACACAGCCTGGCTAGAAATGGAGGGAGAAACAACACGAGCAGGAAACGACATGAAGGCACAAAACAATGGGACATACTAAAACAAACTACCATACTTGCCAATAGAGAAACCCTACTTGCCTATAGGGATACATTGGGGAATGATTGCCCATAGGGAAACACTGGGGAAACATTGGGGGATACTTACCTATAGGGAATCATAGGACAATATTTGCTCATAGGGAAACACTGGGGAATACTTGCCTATAGGGAAACATTGGAGAATACTTGCCAATAATAATAATATATTTATATCCTGCCTCTCCAAAAAAAAAACATGCCAATAAGGGAACTTTGGGGAATACATGCCCATAGGGAAACACTGGGGAACACTTGCCTACAGGAAAACTTTCCTGTAGGGAAACATAGGACCTTATCAGACGGGAGGAATTTCTCTTTATTGTGAATGGAGCCAATTGGAGCCAATTCTAATTCACGTGAATTCTCTAGTTTAGCGAATTTACGTGAATTCCAATTGCGTTCGGAATGTGTTCGGAATGACTTCCCATTACCCAAAAATGACCCCCCTCCCCCCATTGCCTGAAATTGTGTGAGATGCTTTAATACGAAACAACGTAAAACCCACGATTGCGTTCGGATTGCCATTGGATTATACTTTCCAATTTTCGACGTCTGATAAGGTCCAGAGGAGGAATACCTGCCTACAGGGAATCATAGGACAATATCTGCCTATTATATCCTGCCTCTCCAGAAAACATGCCTATAATAAGGGACCATTGGGGGATCCTTGCCCATAAGGAAAGATAGGGAAAAAAATCCCCAATGTTTCCCTATGGGCAAGCCCTCCTCAATGTTCCCCTATGGGCCAGTATGGGTCCCCTATTGGCAAGGGCTGCCATTGGTCCTAAGCATTAATTATTATTATTATTAATAATAATAATAATAATAATAATATTAATAGGAGCCGCAGTCCAACAAAGTCTGGAAGGAAAAAAATGGGGGGTTGCTTTGGACTCTTTCCCAAAGGCTCCCCTCACAACAAGTTTAAAGGGAAAACCAGGGTCGCCTTTAGAGTGTGGGGTGATCATCATCATCATCATCCGGGTCCTTTTTCTGGGCGGGAAACGAGGCGCTCTCTCTCACCGCGGCCGTTGCCATGATGCTGCTGCTGCTCCTTCCTTCCCGTCGCGCGCCGTCTCCAAGCGGCAGCTGGCCCCGCCCCCTCAACCACTTCGACCAGGAGCAGGCCGGAAACGGAAACAGGAAGCAGCCTGGTCGCTCTACCCCGCTCTCTCGTGAATCTCTATGGTGGCTTGGTCCTCCAAGCTATTTTTGCCCTTCTCTCTCTCTCAGTGTGACTCTATGACCACTCAGAAATAATCCAGTCTGAGGCCCCTTTAACTCTTTCTGGCTCAATGCTAGGGAATCCTGAGGGCTGCAGTTTTGTGAGTCCTTTACCTTTCTCTGTCAGAAAGAGCTCTGGGCCCACAATAAACTACAGGATTCCCAGGATTCCATAGCACTGAGACATGATGGCAGTGAAAGTGGTGTCAAACCCAGGTTATTTCTGCAGTGTGGATGGAGCCTTATCACACTAGGGTCAATTCCAGAACCATTCCCACAACCATCCCATGATTGGCAATGAATATCCCATTAATGGCAATGATTATCCCATCACTGGCAATGATTATCCCATGATTGGCAATGAATATCCCATTACTGGCAATGAATATTCCACTACTGGCAATGAATATTCCATTACTGGCAATAAATATTCCATTACTGGCAATGCATATTCCATTATTGGCAATGAATATCCCATGATTGCCAATGAATATTCCATTACTGGCAATTAATATTCCATTATTGGCAATGAATATCCCATGATTGGCAATGAATATTCCATTATTGGCAACAAATATTCCATTATTGGCAATGGGACAATTGTGGGGTGGTAATGGGATGACGACAACTCGACTGGCTTAAGCTGGCTGAGGGGTTCTACTGAAAAGTGTACTTCAAAAAAGTAGTACTGTACTTCCTCTGCCTCCGTAAGAACATTGTTGGGTGTGTCCACACACTGCAAGTTTAAAGCGGTTTGAAGCCACTTTAACTGCCACAATTCTTATCCTGAAGTGCATGGTGTAGCGCAGTGGTCCCCAAACTATACCCTATCCAATGAAAATTCAGATAAAATATCAGAAAACAGCTGATAAATATTGCGTGAAACATCAGACAGGTGCGGCTGCTTGAGACACCCCTTGCAAGAGTGTAATTAAATAAAATGGAAGTTGCTGCTTCACTTATTTTGTCCCGATTAATTTGATTTGGTACTTTGGTACTTAGAAAAATCTATACCTCACACACACAACAACCACCTTATTATTACAAATGCTTCAAGTCTGTAGCATTTGTAGCCAATGGGCACAAACATAGTACAGAACCCTGATGCATTGGGGGGGATTGGTCAGTCTCCCACATCAAATGGCTAAAGATTCACGGCACAAATAGTTTCATGTGAGTCATATCTGTTCGACAGAAAATGATGATGTCTATTTTCTGTTGGGTGGTTCGGTTCACAATCGATGCCTTACTTTCCAAAGTGGTCTGGCAGGTATTGTTTCTTAGTATCTTATTTTCATTGATTTATCAGTGCCAGAATATCTGTTGTTATGAAAAACAGCTTTGTGAATAGCCACGGTTGTGGTGGTCATAAATACAGTATAAAACTCCATGCTCCCAATTAAATGGACCGTTCTCCAGAAAAGCTTTATTGCTGTTGTGTGCCTTCGAGTCATTTCCAATTTATGGTGACCCTAATGGGTTTTCTTGGCAAAGTTTTTTTCAGAGGTTTGCCATTGCCTTCTTTGGTTGAAAATATTGTTAGCAGTCAAGAAGCCACAGGACTAGCAGATGCTTATGTTAAGAGTGGCTTTAGATGGGATCGTGGTGATTTTGTTTGTTTGTTTGCAATGATAATTAATAAATCAGTACCAGGGGTAGAAACTATGTAGCCCTAGTTACTATGTGACCCTAGAAACTATGTAGCCACTACCTTGATGTAATGTTCTTCCAACAGCAGTATTAGAAGGGAAATACTGTACAGTAAAATACCCTATGAATCCCGGTTTTGCTCTTGTGATGCTGGTGTTATGGAAACTACAGTCCATGTTCTTTTCTATTGTCAATTTTATTTTTAAAAAAGTTTTAAATAAATTTTATTTATACCATTTCATTACGATCAACATACCATATCACTACCATATCACAATCAATAAAAACAATTACAACCCCCCCCTAAAAAAACCTTATATCATTAGCTGAACAATATTTGCACTTTAAATACTTTATTGTCTTATCCTACTACTTCCTTATAGCTTCCATGCTATCTTCTAATATCCACAATTTAACTAATAGAACTTGCTCTTATTACCTTGTCCATATATCCATATATCACCCATAGATCTTAATTTCTCTTACAATACTTGTGTGTTGTTATGCTATTCCTAATCTATATTATTAGTCTACATATCATTTAATTCATCAAATACCACCAATAATTATTTGTATTTCTCCTTCTTTTTCTAACTGTATATATTCTATCCAAGGAGTCCAATCTTTCTTAAAGTCTGTTAATGATTTATCCTTCAATAATGTAGTTAACTTATCCATCTCATATAAATTCATGACTTTCAATCTCCATTCCTCTATTTCCAGTATTGTCTCTTTTTTCCAGTGTTTTGCTAATACCATTCTAGCCACCACTATTAAATGGTATAATAGTTTACCATTTCTCTCTTCCAAACCTGAGTTGTCAATTATGTTCAGAAGGTACATTTTAGGGTCGGCCCGTTCCTTAAATTTACATATTTTCTTCATCTCTATATGTATGCTCCTTTACCTTTACACAATTCCACCAACAGTGAAGATATGATCCCACTTCTTTCTGGCATTTCCAGCAGGTATTTTTTTCATTTTTGTACATCTTAGATAGTTTATACAGTGTCATAGACCATCTGTATTGATATTTATAAACATTTTCTCTTAAATCTACGCACAAAGAATTCTTTATTCTCCTTTTCCACGTCCTCTCCCATTGTTCCAAAAAAATTACTTGCTTTAGATCCTTTGCCCATTTTATCATAAATTCTTTAACAGTTTCACCCACTAACTCTGTTTTAAGTATTAACTTGTATAACTTAGATATTTGTTTTTTCTGGGATTTTATAATATCCTCAAATTCTGTTTCTGATGATCCAATTCCTTTCAGTTTCTCATCCATCAGGAATTTTTCTCTTAACTGTCTATACGCAAACCAATTGCATGTAAACCCTTCCTTTAACAATCCTTCTTGTTTTAATTAGTCTCTTACCTTGATATAATTTTGTAATATCTTCATACATAACTCAGCCTTCTTCTTTATAAACCTCTCTAGCTAACATTGCTTCATTCGTAGATGCCCATAAGGGAAATTTAGAATACCATTTGGCATTGTATATTCTCCATATCCTAAGCAGAGACTTTCTAATAAAGTGATTATTAAAGTTTGCGTCTAATTTTGTTTTCTCATACAACAAATATCAATGAAATTCAAATTTTAGATCTATTCTTTCTAAGCTTAAAATTCTTTTATTCTCTAGTCTAACCCACTCTAACAGCCAATCTAACCCACACGCATAATAGTACCATTTTAAATTTGGCAACGCTACCCTCCCTCTATCTATTTCGTCCTGCAAAATCTTCATTTTTATTCTCGGCTTCTTTTTATTCCAGATAAATCCCCTGATATCTTTTCCCCATTTTCTAAATGGTAGATCATTTAATATTATGGGGAGGTTTTGGAAAAGGAAAATCATCTTTGGCAGTACTGATATCTTAATTATGGTGATTCTTCCCATCCACGAGATATTTAAATTTTGCCATCTTGCCAGATCAGCTTTTATCTTTTTCCATGTTTTTTCATAATTGTTAACCAAAAGTTCCGTATTTTTTGTGGAAATGGTAGTTCCTAAATAGTTCACCTTCTTTACTACCTGAAAGCCAGTTATCTCTTTTAATACTCCTACTTCTTTTTTACTCATATTCATGGTTAAAACAGATGTCTTTTCCTTATTAATGCGATACCCTGCCACCTTGCCGTATCTCTTTAAAGTTTGCAATATATGTTCACAATTCTCCACTGGATTAGATACAGATAAAACCAGGTCGTCTGCATATGCCCTCAGTTTATAATGCTCTCCTTTTATTCTAAATCCTTCAATATTAGCACTGTCCCTGATTCCGTTTAATAAAATCTCCAACGATAATATGAACAACAAAGGGGAGAGAGGACATCCTTGTCTCACCCCTTTGTGAACGTTACAGGGGCCAGTTTTTTCTCCGTTTATTTGTTCATTATAGATCTTCTCAATCCATTTTTGAAATCTTTCTCCTACCTCTATTTTTTTCCAATACCGCAAACATGAACTCCCAGCTAATATTGTCGAATTCGGCATTCTATGGTCAATTTTAGAAGGACATCCGCCATCAGCTGATTACTCTTCTTTTAATCAAATATCCCAGACATACTTATACTTTTTATTTACAATATCTGTTGGACAATCAGGACCCAATTGATGTACTTAAGGTAGCAAAATTCTGTTATATTATGTGCAAAATGAATCCACAATTGGCTGGTGAAAACTGATGATAGTTGTGGAGTCTGACTCTGATGTTTGTTCTTTGAAGCCTGTCCTAATAATTGTACTGTACAATTATTATTTTATTATTTTATTTACTATTTTTATTCTGGTCATTGACTAAATAAACAACTTTACCACTTATGTAGCCCTCCTGGCTGGGACTGCTGGAAGTTGCAGTCCATCAACATCACAAGGGATGCACAATTCCCATTCCTCTTATACATTATATCTCACTTCTTAATTAATCTCAACTCCTGAGGATCACACCAAGGGTCCTGGCATAAGGTAAGGTAAAGGGTCAGCTCTCTGAAAATAGTAACCAGATCTAGAATGCTAACAGATATTCTGTTTTCATGGCTGTGTTTTTCAGGTTATCTCCTTCTGTTCCTTCCTGTTGTTGTTGTTGTGTGCCTTCAAGTCATTTTAGACTTATGGTGACCTTAAG
Source organism: Urosaurus nigricauda (assembly GCA_034509955.1). Lineage (NCBI taxonomy): Eukaryota > Metazoa > Chordata > Lepidosauria > Squamata > Phrynosomatidae > Urosaurus > Urosaurus nigricauda. The sequence goes on along the minus strand of JAOEGL010000006.1, from coordinate 21,788,974 downwards.
TCGAATCATTATGTTTTCTTGGCAATATTTGTTCAGAGGTGGTTTACTATTGCCTTCCCCTGAGGCTGAGAGCATGTGACTTGTCCAAGGTTTGTTCTGATGTAAGTTTTATAGTGTACAGTCCATTGTTATTTTATGACACTACACTTTGGGGGGGGTCCCTTCATTATAGTTGCAAGTCGCTCAAAACAATGTTGCTGGGAAGCCTTGTATAAATATAGTTAACCATACAAAAAAATTATATGAAGGTACAGTATGGGCAAAGCAGAAGGAAGGTTGCTTTGACAAAAAGCAACATCACAGAGAATAAAGCTACAGACATCAATAAAAGTAGCTCTGAAAAATATTTTTGAGACTGATTTTTTTTTTATTTTAAAATAATCAGTGCTTCAGAGTAGAGATTCGTATTTCACAGAAACACTCCCACATCCCTGAGTTTGAGGGTTAAATTATTTTTAGAGCATTCTATATATATATATATATATATATTCACCTAGAAGGTGCACAGTGTTTTATAGAACTGACTTGCAAGTACATTTTGTATAGGATACATTTTCCATGTATTCTGATTCCACTCTTGAAACTCTAAAAATCTCCCATAACCTAAGAAAATTAACAAGTAATAAAACCACAAATACAATAAATATTATAAAAACAGCAGAACAAAAAAAATTCAAATATTACAATCAGAGCTAATGTTGAAGACTCCTCTTTTTAAAAGCTTGCAAAAACAAAACCCCCATCTGGCTCTGATACAATAAAGTCAGCACAAAGGCTCTACTTTGAGCAACTGCTTATCCGGCCTCCAACAGCAGGGGAATCCATAAAACACCTTCTAAGTAAAGTCTCAATTTCCAGACATACATATGACAGAACAAACCATCTTTTAGGGCTCTTTAAGTTACAATCCTATGCACATTTACTCGAGATTATAAGGTGGCACGTTGATATCAGTTACATAGTTGCATAGCACCATATTGCAGTGTTTTGAATTATCAGGTAAAAAGCAAAGAAATATTAACTTTTTTGGAGGGGTGGGGGCAGCAAAATATATTCTTCCTGATAATCTTAGAAATCTCAGCAATTGTTTCGTTTTGCACAGAACTTTTAAAATTTGTGCAGCTTTTTCCAACCTGAGGTCCACCAGAAAATTTGAAATAGAACTTACATTAAACTGGCTAGCATGGCCAATGTTCAGAGGGGGTAGTAGTTCAAATATCTAGTGGGCACCTGATTGGGGAAATCTGTTGCAGAGAATAGAGTACATCTAACAAGTCATTTTCTACACCAGCCAAGTAGAATTTTAGCCAGCTTGTTAGCCTGTTCCCTTTTCCTCCATCTATTTAAAGTGTCATATTTAAAAACAAAACCCTAAATTCTCCAGAAAAAAAGTACTGCCATATAAATACTTCAGTTAGTGTTATTGCTGATGTCTCAAGTTCACTTCCTCAGAACTGGTTAATGTTGATTTCTTGATCCGAGGAGTAGAATAAAAGCCAAACTCTATCCTTTGCTCCTCGAACAACGGCTTCTTCCTTGTCTGGTCTTTACCTTAGTAGAGGGAGAAGGTGGAGATGGATTGTTTTTTTCCTGAGGAATTATTTTAAAAAGCTACCATCTCCACCGGCAGTGAATTTTTTCTCAGGAAAAAAAAAAAACTTCTAAGAACATACTGTCTTCTGTATCCCAGTCACTAGCTGAGGGCTAGTCGAGCTGCAGGTCAAATATCTCATCCTGAGCTACAATGTTCTCCTACAGAAAAAGAAATACATGGTTATCAGTCATTTCCACAGCATCTCAAAGCTTCATTTTAATCTTTGAAACTTTCTTCTAACAGCAAGGAAACTACATCAAATTACAAATACCTGAACTGGAATCCTGAGGTACAACTTGACCAGGGAAACTAGCCTTCTTTACATTAGGCAATGCCCAAAGCCAGAGCCAAATGAGAAAACATTGAGTTCTAGGATTTAGATTAACTATTTAAGGTGTCCATTATACTAATAAATGGGCAGAACTCAGGAAAAACTCTAGTCCAGAAGGATAAAAAAACCTCAATTGAGATTCCTTGGTGCAAGACTTACCTACTAGGAGCTACCCATGACTCAATAACCTTAGCATGATAAATCTTTGAGATAAAATAAAACAAATAAAAATAAGCTTCTTGACCACAAGCCCTCCCTAGACTCTTTAAGAGTAGTCTGGTTCATCTGCTAGTGAACCAGACTACTCTTAAAGAGTTGGGGGGGGGGCTTGTGGTCAAGAAGCTTATTTTTATTTATTTTATTTTATTTCAAAGATTTATATCCCACCTTTCTCCCACAATGGGATACAACACTGCTAGGTGTGTCACTTATTCCCATTTTATAGAAGCAGAACTAAGGCTGGACAGGGAATTATCTATTAGGCAAATTACACCATTTGCCTAACAGAAATCTCTTTGGTATAAGAGAACTATATTGTGTCACTTATGTTGTGAGAAGGACTGGAATCTTGTTGGGACACTAGGGACTGTACACATGAGCTAAAAGGCCTGTTTTTCCCCCAGCCTGGCATCATCCTAATGAAATGGTATAGGCCAGCAGCCCTGGGCTGGGAATGAATAGACTGGATGCCATTTCTGTAGATCCGGCCCAAGCTTGGCCCAATCAGCCCTTAGGGTGGTTTTAAATAATCATCTGTTTGTGGTGGGGTTTCTCAGAAAACCTACCACAACAACTGGTAGCTCACATGGCAGCATATCCCCTCACCTGCCACTTCCACCAATCTCCTTGCAGTCCCCAGTCACAGCCTCTGATATTTGAAGGCTGTGCCTGGCCACGTGAGTGAAGCCAGGCACCCTTTTTCTGACCTTACAGGCCATGGCGGAGGCCTACAAGGAGAATGGCACAGTGGCAATGGACAAGGCGATGGCAGCGGCAGCTCCACATCACAGTAGTGGGTCCGGCTGCACCAGACTAGGCAAATTCTGGGGTTGGCATGATGTGCGTTGGCACCCTACTAGTATAAAAACCGGTGTACAAGTAAATTCTCCCTCAGAGGTTGGATAACTGTGATTACAAGAGCAGCCAACTTCTCCACAAGTACGTGCACAGGCCTCACTCACACACTTTTGCCTTGATGGCAGAGCTCCTTGACTACTGACCAACGGGTGAGCTGAATGCTATGGGCACCTGTCGTAGAACTTGTTATAAGACAGGGCAGAGAACAAATTCCTATTTAGGAATATCTCAGGGACCACATTCCAGCAGTGCATGTGGCTAAAGGCATAGAGTAGGGACAAAATGAAATAGGCAGGGCCAAATGCAATTCTTACACATTTAGACATTTTCCCACCATCCCACAGCCCATTCTATGTATGTTTACTCAGAAGTAATATTCCAGTGCAACAGATTCTCAGTCTGCAAGTCAGAGTTAAGTTCTAGCCATGTCTGCACAGGAAGTAGCCTGAGTGCAACAGCTTCCTGGTGCATAAATCAGAGCTCGGTGTCCCACAGATATATTCTTGGGTTTTAAATAACCACTTATCACTGACCAGAGATAGCAGCAAAACAAGCCACAAGCTAGACGGAGAATTCCTGTGGGACACATTTAGTCTGCCAGCTAGGGCTTCTCCATCCTGTGATTTAAGGAAAGGAAAGACAGTAGCCCTGCCCAAGTAAAGTCTCCAGTGCCATAGGCTTCCCTACATACCCAGCCACCTTGCTGCTGCAGCCAAGGTATAAACATGTCCATATACTGCAGGCTATAGCCCATAAGGGTGTGGACTGCATGGCTGTTGATGCCAGCCACTTTTCGTGTGAGCTCCATGGTGAGAGCCAGCTTGGCCAGCTGGGGGCTGGAAACACCAGGTGGGGCACGTGAGGTGAAGGCCTCAGCCAGGCGGGAGAAGCTGCCATATGAAAGGCGGGAGATGGAGTTGCGTAGAAATGGGTCGGCCTCAATCTGCCAAATAAAGAAAAGAGGAAAAGGCTGTAAGAGTTGACATGTGAAAGTGAACCATATGAGTGAAGTATGAATTCAAATCTAGAGGGCCTCCTAAGCCAGGATGGAAACTGTGCAGCACCTCAGATGCTTCTGAACTGCTAAGCCCAGCAGCCTTAGTCAAATAGCCAGTGCTGAGGAATATAGGGATTTGTAGTTCAGCAACAAATTACTCTGTATTAAGAATTCATTTAGAACTATACACATTCAGGGATAACATACACAGACCCAATCCAAGGGCTGATATATGTCCTTTCTATTTTTCATACCTCATCTATTGCTCACACATTTTCTGACCTACTGATGGCAAACATGTAGCTCCTGCCTAAGTTGCTAGTTTTTAATTCCCATCATCCTTCCCCTGAACTATGCTGGCTAAGGATGATGGAAGCTGCAGATCAGTATATCTCAAAGGGCTACATGTTCCCAATTTCTGCCACAGGAAACCAAGGCTTGCTAGTCCCAGACCATCATTCCCACAAAGAGTTTGGCTAGGAAAGGAAGCATCAATTCCTTACTTTGGACCTTATCAGACAGGAGGAATTTCTTTTTATTGCGAATGGAGCCAATTGGAGCCAATTCGAATTCACGTGAATTTACTAGTTTAGCGAATTTACGTGAATTCCAATTGTGTTCAGAATGCATTCAGAATGACTTCCCATTACCCGAAAATGACCCTCCCATTGCCCGAAATTGCGTGAGATACTTTAATATGCAATAATGTAAAACCCATGATTGCGTTTGGAATGACTTCCCTTTTGCTCGAAATTGCGTGAGATACTTTAATTCGCAATGTGAAACCCCATGATTGTGTTCGGATTGCCATTAGATTATACTTCCAATTTCCAATGTCTGATAAAGTCCTTTGTTTGGAATCTATTTTAAGATTGAACTGGGAGGCAATAGCTGCCTTCAAAACATCTGGATGATTGTCTTGCAGAAGATGGAGCAAACTCATTTACCATTATACACAAGGCAAAACTAAAATTAAGGGGAGAGAGCTGCAATGAAGCAGCTTTCAGGAGAAAAAAAGCACCAAAAAATCCAAGCAAGAAGTTCACACAAAACTAATTCTCAAATATGTATCCTTGTGCATCCAAAGCCATACCATCCATGGGCAAAAAGGAATTAGGAGGACTGGGGAAACAGCAAGGTTTGCTGAAACCTCAAGGGTACTGGAGGAGGAAAAACCCAGGGTGGAGAGGGGATTCAAAGCAGCTCAATTAATATTGAGCACACCCAATGGTTACAGAACTCTAATGCTCATTGGCAAGAAAAAGGAACAAATTAGAAAAAGCAGGAGAGAAAAGAATACAATGGAGTATCCTGGAAAAGGGCATAGGTGGATGGAACCCTGAAGAGGAGCCTTCTAAACTAAAAGAGTGAAGTCTCATACCTTCTCGTTGATCACTCCAGCCTGCTCTTCAAGGATCGCAATCAGCTTCTGGAGGATCTGCTCTTTCTGTTTCTCATCCAGTACCCCTGGCAGCTCCTCTGAATTAACTGTGAGCAGAAAGAAATTCCAAGAGAGTACACAAGTATGGATGATAAGACAAGAGATTAAAAGAAGATAAAATCTACAGCAGTCTTGTGTTTTGTAGACTGTCATTATTCCTTTCTTCAAGCCTGCTTCATTACCTGCTGGAACCTAATTTTAGACGACCCTGCCTCCCTCATTGCTTTTGTCACCATGTTCAAAGCATGGTCCCACTAGACAGTACTATTGAGAGCAAGAGGGGAAGTTTCTGGATCCTAATTCCAGATTTTTGGGAAATTAATTTATGTCCAAAGCACACTGCAGAAATCTGACCACTTTAACTGCCCTGGCTCAGTGCTAGTGGAATCCTGAGAAATGTAGTTTATTGTGCTACCAGAGCTCTCTGACAGAAAAGGCTAAATGTCTCACAAAACTAGTTCCCAGAATTCCCTAGCATTGAGCCAGGGCAGTTAAAGCTGTCTCAAACTGGATTATTTCTTAAGTGTGTTTTGGATCTGAGGGGCCATTCAGACTACCATATAAACGAGTTTGTAACCCGTTGGAAATTGGGAAACTGGCGCCCGTTTTTTCACTAGGGAATCCAGATCTTGCAAATCCCCCTAAACCTGGGTTTTCCGAAAGCGGGGTATTTACCATTTCTTTTCGGAAAAACCAGTTCAATCAAATGTGAACTTGGCTCCGATCATGATCGGGTCAAGTTCAGGGGAGGAGTAAAGGCCAGGGGAAGGAACATGCCTCCTCTCCCTGCAACCACCGGCTTTAATCCGGTGCTGTTTAATAGTTTTTGCAGCAGGAGTGCTTCATTGGGCACTTCTGAATTTTTTTAAAATTATTTTTACAATTTGACAGCTTATGTACATTCTACATAGAGCTCTTTAAACAGGAGGGGGAACCCCCATCCCATATATGGATAGTTGGCTTCCATATATGGATGGGGGTTCCCTCTCCCTTCATTTAAAGAGCCCCATTCATATTGAGCATTTAAATGAAGGGAGAGGGAAACCCAATCCATATATGGAAGCTAACTATCCATATATGGATTGGGGGTTCCTCCTCCCATTTAAAGAGCCCCATGTAGAATGCACATAAACTGTCAAATTGTAAAAATAAAATAAAAAAAATCAGAAGTGCCCAATGAAGCACTCCTGGTGCTGAGAAAAACGGAGGGGGAGGAGGAAGAAGAGGAGGTGGAGGGGAAAGGATCCCCACAAGCCGCACCACTCCCAGCCCTATGCTCCATGGGCATAATCTGTCAAATGTAAAAAAGTTTTAAAAAAAAGTGAAGTGCCAGATGGAGCTCTTGTGGTGCCAATGGCTGCATCAGATGTCAACATTTGATTGACAACTAGGAGGCTCCATCTTGAATCGTTACTTTTGCACGTATGAACTTCAACGGGGTAAAATGCACCAGGAAGCATCGATTGGGGCAAAGGGTAGTATGAACTTCTTTCCAGAGATGGCATTATGGCATGCACGATCTGATCTGGATCTAACCAGGGTAAATGGGCTAGTATGAATGGGGCCTTAGACTACAATTTCCAGATTGCTCTGTCCAGCATGACCACTGGTTATGTTGGCTAAAGAATTCTGGTAGGGGAAAAAAGTAACTTTTTCAGGCTCTGGTCCAGGCAGGAAGAAGGGATGATTTTTTAACAGGGTAGGCTAACCCTGAATCAAGTAAATACAGCCAGTACCTGGTGTGCTGGATGGTGTGTCTGTGGGAAGCTTGTTGATTTGATGTTTGGAAGAAGGTAGGCTGTTTGCTGCCACAGGGCTGATCAACTGTTGCTGTTTCACCAAATGGTCCAGTTTTTGAGCCACCAGTGTGTAAAACTCAGCACCCTCAGCGTCAGTATCTGGAATTAAGTACAGAAAGTTGTGAGAGCAAAGAGCACAAAACCACAAGATAATTTTGGACTAGTGAAATATAGTATTTATTGAAAAGCAGCAGAGCAGATGTTAAGTGATTCAGCACTAGATAATACTTGCCCCACAAACAACTTCTGACTGGGGAAAGAGGGGGAAACCCGCAAATTAAAAAACACTATTATTTTTAACCTGAGAGGACATTTCTCTAGAAATTCCTAGGTTCTCCAGTGCAACTCTATGGTCAATATCTGAAGCTCCCAGCATTCCTCACAATTGGTTATGCTTGCTAAAGCTTATGGGAATTGCAGTCTGGCAACAGCTGAAGAATCACACTTCACCTACTCCTACTTTAGATGCACTTCACTTTGAGAACCTGTTAGCTAAAAGGAAATATGTATAAGTAAACACTGCCAGATTGGAGGCTCTGAATTCATGGCTATACATGTTCAGACAGCACTGCAATCCCCATGATCCTCCATCTGCATGTCCACCGGATAAGAGTTGTACTTGAACACTTTTGGAGACACCAGTTTGGAGAAGATTGGCTTTAAAATAAGAAATGAAGAGTGCTGGAGGATAAGGCTAGTGGGCTGCAACCAGCATGATACATGTGGTGGTATTGGACATGGACAAGAAATACAAACTCAGCTCGCCTGTCAGGCTCAGATCTTAGGCCAACACCCACAAACAGAGCTTGGAAAAGTTACTTTCTTAATTACATCCCTCAGAATCCCCCAACCAGCATGGGGTCATGGTGGCTCAGAAATTCTGGGAGTTGTAGTCCAAAAGGGAACTTATCCAGGCTCTGCACAAAGACAGTGCATTATATCTCAACCTGCTTGACAGGGGAAGAGCCACACTTTACCTTAAGCTCTCAGGAAGAAAAACAGCATAGCAAGGTAATAATAAAGACGTGAACAAAAAGCCTAGGGAAGGAACATACCATAATGAGTAACTGAATCCCTTCTAAAACTGCCTCTGAGCCTTGTTAGCAAGGCAACCGTTTATGGGATTTGCTTACGGCTTTTCAGCAGAGGACATAATGCAGTACAGCAACTAGAACACTAGGCCTGCAGGTGGAGATACCAAGATTCAAATCCTTGACCAGGATGGACTTTGGCAAGATAAAACAACACTGTACCCTGACCTTCTTTGAAGGAGCCAAGGTATGCATACTGTACGATAACTCACTCCACCCATTTTGTTTTTAAAAAATGATAACTAGGCAAGGCATGAGTCAGGATGCCTCTCACTGAAACAAGGAGGCATCTGGGTAAGGGAAAAAAGTGGAAGCCTTGTCTCTGGGATTTCCTTACCAGTTGCCTGGCCTTCCTGTTGTTCTGCTGGTTGATTTCTACAGTAGCAGTGGGCAAGAGGCAAAGTGTTTGGACGCTGGGGGGGAGCAAGCACTGTCTCCCCGGTGGCAGCTCCTTTCTTCTTCAGGATATTCTTGAAAGAGAAACTGCGTTTCTGGCGCGGCTTCTCTCCAGCTTCACCTCCTGCCTTGGGCCGCTTTAAGGAGTCCTTGGGGGCAGGCAGGTTGTCAGGGTTTTTTTGTGGGCTGGGCCGACGCCGCAACAAGCGCTTGAAGCTGGTGTGGAAGCCATGTTTTTTCTCCTCTACACGATTAATTTCTTCATGGACTGCAGTCCACGCTGGGCAATGTTGGGCGTGTTCACTTGGAGGTCTGCGGTAACAAAAAGGCACCAAAAATGGAATGATAAGAGCTTGCAAATGTTAGCCTTTTGGACTACAGCATCCATAATCCCCTACCCAGCAAGATCACTGGCTATGCTGGCTGGGTGTGATAGTACAAAAAGTCCCATTTCCCACCTCCCAACTGTAGTCTTGGCCTTTTGCTTCAACCGTCCAGTCTCATACGTTTTATTTTTATTGACATGGATTTGTTCTCTCGCTCTTTTAACATACAGGCATTTCTTAAGCAGCAACCTAGTAAAGTAAATACATAACACAGTACATCCCAGCTCCACCATGTAAACCCACTGGATGACCTTGGGCAAATCACACGCTCTCAGCCTCAGAGGATGGCAATGGCAAATCCCCTCTGAAAAAACCTGCCAAGAAAACCCCATGATAGGTTCACCTTTGGATGGCCATAGGTTGGAAACAACTTGAAGGCACACAAGAACAAAAAGCAACAAACATCAAATTGAAAGGAGGAGAGCAATAAGAATAGTCTTTGCTGTGAGAAACATTTAAAATTAAAATCAATAATTTTTATTTCTTTAAAACTCCATTAACAGCAGCTCAAAGATCTGGGCAAAGAGTAAAATAACAAAACTGGCATCAAGTGAACTGAACTGAAGAGGGCATTCAAATTACTTATCAAATTTGCAGATGACACTAAACTGGGAGGAGTAGCTAATACCCCAGAGGACAGGATCAAAATTCAAAATGACCTGAATAGACTAGAAAGCTGGGCCAGTGCTAACAAAATGAAATTCAATGTGGAGAAATGTAAGGTTCTGCACTTAGGGCGGAAAAATGAAATGCACAGATATAGGATGGGGGACACCTGGCTGAATGAGACCACATGTGAAAGGGATCTAGGAGTCCAAGTAGACCATAAGCTGAACATGAGTCAACAGTGTGATGCGGCAGCTAAAAAAGCCAATGCAATTTTAGGCTGCATCAATAGAAGTATAGTTTCTAGATCAAGGGAAGTTATAGTGCCACTTATTCTGCTTTGGTCAGGCCCCACCTGGAATACTGTGTCCAGTTCTGGGCACCACAATTCAAAAAAGATGTGGAGAAACTGGAGCATGTCCAAAGAAGGGCAACTAAGATGGTGAAGGGTCTGGAAACCTTGCCCTATGAAGAACGCCTTAGGGAGCTGGGGATGTTTAGCCTGGAGAAGAGAAGGTTAAGAGGTGATATGATAGCCCTGTTTAAATATTTGAAGGGATGTCATATTGAGGAGGGAGCAAGCTTGTTTTCTGCTGCTGCAGAGACTAGAACGCGGAACAATGGATGCAAACTGCAGGAAAAGAGATTCCACCTCAACATTAGGAGGAACTTCCTGACAGTAAGGGCTGTTCGACAGTGGAACACACTCCCTCGGAGTGTAGTGGAGTCTCCTTCCTTAGGGGTCTTTAAGCAGAGGCTGGATAGCCATCTGTCAGGGATGCTTTGACTTGGAGTTCCTGCATGGCAGGGGGTTGGACTGGATGGCCCTTGTGGTCTCTTCCAACTCTATGATTCTATGATTCCAAAGATGGTATGCCACCAACATAATGGCCCTAACTCGAATCACCACTTGCTTTACTTTAGAGATCAACAGATTCAAAGATGTGCCTTCTCTGAAGATGACTGGAAAATTTTCAGTCCATCCTTCCCTAAAGATCATAAGCCTCCCCTTTTCCAAAGATAAACATGAAGAACACTCCTAGAGCTCCCTGGGGGCAGTGGGGGCAGTCTTGTAGTTTCTTCTGAATTACATTTTTTCCACAGAATCCTAAATCCTAGCCCAGAATTTGACATTTCAGGATTGCCTTCCCATTCAGAGAAGCCAAGATTTCTGCCCAAATCCCACCGTTCAGTTTTCTGCATTTCGTTTGCCTTTCCTGGGAGACAGAACTTCATACACATACATGTGCACAAACTGACTATATACCTCAGTTATAAATCAATAAATGATTATAAGGAAAATTAGAAGAATATATCCAATCTATGGGACATGAAAAGAGAAAACTAACAAGTGAAAGACCTACGGTAAAAAAGAAGTGCTGCAAATGGATGATATTAGAAAGAAATTGAAGTTTTGGCTAAAGCAGAGAAGAATAAGGTAAACGAAAAGATTGTAGATTTCTTTTCTTTATATTTAGAATTAATAACCAGAAATAAGACTAGAAATAAGGAAAATACAAAAAAAAAGAAAAAAAGAAACATAAATAACTCAATTAGATGGAATTAGGAAGTCAAGTATTTGTTAAGGTACAAATGTTTCAATGATTAGAGCAGCAATTCCCAAACTTTGGTCCTCTATGGATTTTGGACTTCCGTTCCCAGAAGCCCCAGCCAACCTGGTCAACAGTCAGAAATTGTAGGAGATGAAATCAAAAAATCTGGAGGACCAAAGTTTGGGAACCACTGTATTAGAGGAATGAAAGTTAATCACTAATAGGACAAGATATACACAAGATGAAAGATACAATGAAATCAGGAATTCTATAGTAGAAAGTTATATCATCATAGGTGGAAATGTGTTTTATTGTTTTATTAAGATTTACCTAATTTTTTAAAAATACACACGCATGCACAAACACCACCAGTTACCTGTACATGTAACTTTGAGGGTCATGGTAGCCACGGCCGACATGGCCTAGAGCTCCTGCCCCTACATTGTGGACAGCTCCTTCCAGAAATGCTTCCAGCACCAAGCGTGTTTCTTCTTCTACCAGTTTCCTGTGGGGCAGAGGACTCTTGGCCATGGGCATGTAGTACTGGGGGAAAAGGCTGGCACTCAGCAACAGGAGAAAAATGTATCTCCCTCAGATTTACCATCACCCCTGGAAAGAGAAAAATGAGACAAAGCACACAATGTAGTTACTCTTTTCCCATCATCCCATCCTTATTATTTGGGCAACTGAATGCCACACACAGTTCTTCTCACACCAAGGGCCTTTTAGCCGTTGCCCGCCCAACAAGCTGGCAAGAATCATATGATTCCAGATGCCATCCAGTACAGCTGCTTGCCAAAGACAAGGCTCTCTGTTCATCAGCCTTCACAGATAAATTCACACAACCTAGATCCAATTCAAGCCTCAAAGATCACTGTGGAGCAGAAAATAATCAAAATAAAGTAAAACAAATCCTTCTAGATTTCTCAAGTAAGTGAGGCAAGCCACAAAGCTAGATGGTAACTAATGTCACAAGTCACTGTTGATATGACCAGTCGTGTTGCTTGCCTTTAAATCGTTTGCGACTTATGGCAACTCTAAAGTGAACCTATAATAGGGTTTACTTGGCAGGTTTCTTCAGAGGGGGCTTGCCATCCTCTGAGGCTGAGAGACCCAGTGAAGTTTTGACATGATACCCTTTCAAAATATGAAATTATCACATTATATTCCATTTTAACTGCCACAGCAACACCCTATGGAATTCTGGACTTTGTCGGTTAGTGAGGCACTACAGCTTGGTTGCTGAGAATGCTAAATCCTCTTCCTAAATTACAAACCCTATTTTTCCAGAGGATGTTGACATGGCAGTTAAAATACAGTTGCACCTCCGTTTTCGCACGGGATCCATTCTGAGACATCCCCCCCTCCCCCACGAAAATGGATCTCACTGGTATTCAAGCTCCATTAGCTTGAATGGTGGCATGTGCTCACAGGCACCCACAGGTGCACACCATGGGGACATGGCACATTTTTTGTCCCCCTCTGCCACCCATAAACGAATGAGGGGCACATATTTCTTTCAAGTCCACAAAAACAGAGAGGCGACTGTAGAAGGTAGTGCAATAATGGTGTAGTGTGAAAGGGCCCCTGCTGAAAAAATCCTCCCTCACTCCACATATGACACTCAGCTAATACACTCGTCCCTCCTCGTTTGCTAGGGTTAGGGGCAGAGGGCCCATGTGAATGTGCAAAAACCACAAATAACAAAAAGACTATGTTTTTACCTGAGAGAACAGCTCTCTAGGAATCTTTGGGTCCTCCAGTGCAACTCTGTGGTCAACATCTGCCAGACATTGACCACAGAATTGACAATAATAATAATAATAATAATGTTTATTTATAACCCGCTCCTCTAATAGAATACTCGGAGCGGGGTACAGCAAATTAAAAAATACAAGAATAAAACAGCAGTCAAATCCCTTCTCAACCTCCCCCCCTTAAGACTAGATTAAATCAAAACTAGTTAAAATTGACATCAGTTAAAAAATTTTAAAATAATAAAAATAAAGTGCAGTTGATGGGCAGTACGAGTGCAATCCCCAGTGGGTGAGATCAGAAGGTTTGGACAGAGGGACAGCTAGAGTTAATCCCCCAATGCCATTTACATTTTCATTTGCATTATTAGGGTCGGGGGTTGGTGATATATTATTCAATGCTGAGTGGAATGTTCTCTCTAGGAATCTCTAGGTCCTTCAGTATGACTTCGGTTAAAGTTGACTATAGAGTTGCACAGGAGGAGGTAGATATTCCTAGAGAGAACATATAAATAAAATCCGTGAATAATCAAATCCGCAAAAGTCAAAGCCACAAATGTGGAGGGACAAGTGTATACAGTATGGTCACCCCCATTTTAGTTGTTCTGATCTGTTCACCTACCGGAATAAAGCCTACTTCATTCAACCCTTTGGACAGTTATCCTATACTATATGCTCTATAGAAGTTATAGCAAGGGTGCAGCCCTCCAGATGATGCTGGACTGCAATTTCTAGCATGCTTTTCTGTTGGCTATGCTAGTTAAGCCTTCTGTGAGTTGCAGTCCAACAACATCTGGAGAGCTGCATACTCCCCTTCCTGCCCTATAGCTTCAATGCTAGAGTATCAGACCTAGGACCTTATCAAACATTGGAAATTGGAAATATAATCTAATGGCAATCTGAACGCAATCATGGGGTTTCACGTTATTGCGAATTAAAGTATCTCACGCAATTTCGGGCAAAAGGGAAGTAATTCTGAACGCTATCATGGGTTTTACGTTATTGCAAATTAAAGCATCTCACGCAATTTCAGGCAATGGGGGAGTCATTTTCGGGTAATGGGAAGTCATTCTGAACACTCTCCAAATGCAATTGGAATTCACGTAAATTTGCTAAACTAGCGAATTCGTGTGAATTCGAATTGGCTCCATTCGCAGTAAGGAGAAGTTCCTCCCATCTGATAAGGTCCCTAAATACAACCTAAACTGCAAACAGTAAAGGCCTGTTAGGTACCATTAAAAAAAACCCAAACTAACAGGTGCCTCAGGTTAAAATGGCAAAACTTACAAATTTTTAAAAGATCAGAAAATACCACACAGATAAAAACAGCTTCACTTCACAGTCTCATGATTTGCAATATAATTTAATACAGTGGGCCCTTGGTATCCACTGGGGTTTGGCTCCAAGACGCCACAATGGATACCAAAATCTGTGGATGCTCAAGTCCCATTAAATACAGTGGCAGAGTAATATTAATAAGCAATACGTAATATGATATAATTATCTGGTTTTTGTGTAACTGTTTTTATTGACCTAAGTGGTATGTTTTGAATAAAAAATTCAATTAAAAAAATAAAAATAAATAAATAGAGTGGCAGAGTAAAATGGTGCCCCTTGTATAAAATGGCAAGATCAAGGTTTGCTTATTTTAATAATATTTAATATTTATATCCAGGTTAAGTATTGACAGGGCTGCAGCCCCTAAATTACTCCTTTCAAAGTTCTTAATTCTGTCTTTCATTAACCTTTCTCTGATTTCCAACCCACTCTTTGGTTGCTGCATCTGCACTGCACCATTAATCCAGTCTGACACCACTTTAAGTGACTCATTGACTCTGGCATTCTGAGATCTGTAGCTTTGTGACCTGTTTAGCCTGGGTTGGTGCCACCACAAACTACAAATCCCAGGATTCCATGGGAGGGAGGGATCCCCAGGCAGTTAAAGCGGTGCCAAATTGCTTTGAATCTGCAATGTGGCAGCAGAGTGGGTTGAAAACCCAACTGCTCAGCCACAGCAGCAGACCCACTCAATGAATGGCTGCATGGTGCTGAATCCACATCAGAGATTCAATGGGGATTATTAAAGTTGGGACTAACAACTGGATTTCTTTAAAGCCCTGGGATCCCCATTGTTTTAGAGACAAAGTAGATCTGTCCAGCCCCAGTCAGTCCCCAAACAAAAGAGATGCTGCTCAGCTACTCACTTTAAAACTTTTTTTCTGCTCCTCCAAAAAACTTCTTTAAAAACTTCAGTGTCAGTCCTGCACATGCGCAGTTCGCTCTCTTTGGACTGAATATAGGCTTCATTTCCTCCTCCTCCCTCCTCTAGAGAAAGCAGGGGGCGTGGCTATGAATAAGCCCCGCCCCTAATAAGTGGGTGTCTTGGTGGTGGCCACATGTCCTCCTTTTCAGGGACCTGTCCTCCATTTTCAGCCTTCTCTCTATGAGGAATTCCACAATGTCCTTCATTTGGAGCATGACTAAGAAAAACTGGATTCCTTCATTCACAGCAGCAGCAATCTGTCAAGGTTTTTTGCATAAAGATCATAAATGCTTCTTACACTAAAAAGGCAGAATTAGTTTTATTTTTTTGGCATTGCAGCCGTTATTTTCACAAGTCATGCTATCAAAGGCAGTTTGCATTCTGCCAACAGAATTGGGAGCCTACCTAGGAGTTTATCACACGGCAGGAATTTCTCTCAATTGCGAATGGAGCCAATTCGCAATTACGTGAATTTGCTAGTTTAGCGAATTTACATGAAATCTGATTGCGTTCGGAATGCGTTCAGAATGACTTCCCATTTCCCAAAAATGAACCCCCATTGCCCGAAATTGTGTGAGATACTCTAATACACAATTACGTGAAACCCCATGATTGCATTTGGAATGACTTCCATTGCCAGAAATGGCGTGAGATACACTCATTCGCAATAACGTGAAACCCCATGATTGCGTTCGGATTGCCATTGCATTATGCCCCCAAATTCCGTCGTATGATAAACTCCCTACTTGTGGTGGTGCAATGCTTCTTTAAATCGACTGTGCTTTTATTGCAGCTGTATAGTATTTAATGCGCTGAGCCTCCTGTTCATGATGCTGTGCTGGAGTTCATTAAGAAATAAAACATTCCTGTCTACAGCCTTTAGAATTTTATCAGCTTGTGAGTCTGTCTTATATTAATTGCAACAGCAGACATTATTACACTGCCACTGGAAACCACTCCTGCCCCAGCTAGGACTGTTGTAGAACATGTAAGTTCTGTTCTGGACTTTCATAGAATCATAGAATCATAGAGTTGGAAGAGACCACAAGGGCCATCCAGTCCAACCCCCTGCCATGCAGGAACTCCCAGTCAAAGCATCCCCGACAGATGGCTATCCAGCCTCTGCTTAAAGACCTCCAAGGATGGAGACTCCACCACACTCCGAGGGAGTGTGTTCCACCGTCGAACAGCCCTTACTGTCAGCAAGTTCCTCCTAATGTTGAGGTGGAATCTCTTTTCCTGCAGCTTGCATCCATTGCTCCGCGTTCTGGTCTCTGGAGCAGCAGAAAACAAACCTGCTCCCTCCTCAATATGACATCCCTTCAAATATTTGAACAGGGCTATCATATCACCTCTTAACCTTCTCTTCTCCAGGCTAAACATCCCCAGCTCTCTAAGTCGTTCCTCATAGGGCATGGTTTCCAGGCCCTTCACCATCTTAGTTGCCCTCCTTTGGACCCGCTCCAGTTTCTCCACATCCTTTTTGAATTGTGGTGCCCAGAACTGGACACAGTATTCCAGGTGGGGCCTTACCAAAGCAGAATAGAGCGGCACTATTACTTCCTTTGATCTAGACACTATACTTCTATTGATGCAACCCAAAATAGCATTGGCCTTTTTAGCTGCCGCATCACACTGTTGACTCATGTTCAACTTATGGTCTACTTGGACTCCTAGATCCCTTCTGTAGCATTGAGAGTTTACACGTTTTCTACAAATTGGGATGTTTCAAATTTCCTGTGTACCAAATTTCAGTTCCTGTCTGTAGAGTAATAGTTTAACATTCAAATTTTAAATAGTGTTCCCCTTGGCAATGGGGGGTGCAGGGTACGGGGAGTGCAGCTTGCCCTGGGTGACACCCCTTTAATGCAGGAGAGACAAATGCATGCCCTTCTTGGGTGACTCCCTTCGCACCAGATGCCACCTTAGCTAGTAATGGAGTTTATCAGACGGGAGGGATTTCTCTTTATTTTGAATGGAGCCAATTGGAGCCAATTCGAATTCACGTGAATTCGCTAGTTCAGCGAATTTACGTTAATTCCAATTGCATTTGGAATGCATTCAGAATGACTTCCCATTACCCGAAAATGACCCCCCATTGCCCGAAATTGTGTGAGATACTCTAATACGCGATAACGTAAAACCCATGATTGCGTTTGGAATGACTTCCCTTTTGCCCGAAATTGTGTGAGATACTTTAATACGCAATAACGTGAAACCCCATGATTGTGTTCAGATTGCCATTGGATTATACTTCCAATTTCCATCCTCTGATAAACTCCAATGTCACTGCCCCATGGTCCTTCATAATAGCTTTTCTTTGAAAATAATAGTCTGTATTAGAGCTTTTTAGTCTACCTGATGTGAGGGACTGCCAATTACATTTTTCCAATGGGCAGACCCCATACTTTTGGCTGCAGCTCTTTCTTTCTTTCTTTCTTTCTTTCTTTCTTTTTCTTTAATCTTTATACAAGCTTACATCAAATTATTCATTACAAGTGTCTCAATTTTACAAATTTCACCTTAAAAAAGCCACTATATAATTTAAAAGGAAGTTATAATCTTAGGACCTTATTATACGGAGGCACTTACGTGGGTAAAACGTTGCCGAACTGTTGCAGAAAGGCGAAGGTGTGACCATCCATCGAGCTTTTCAAACACCGTTGAAGCTTCCTGCTTTCCTTCTGTCACAGAGAAGCCAGTAGAAACCATTTTTTGAATAACGGGATATCCCATTATGCCTAGGGAGGGAGAGAAGAGGCAGGCCCAGCTCCATCAGGGCTTGCCTGAGGAAAGAGAACCCTTGTTTATCCACTTTTGTAAACCGCTTTGATCTTTTTTGGAAAGGCGGTATATAAATAAAATAAAATAAAATAAATAAATAAATAAATAATGGCTTCTCCGCAAACACTTTGTCGATGGAAGGAAAGCGGGAAGCCTCAACTACATTTGAGAAGCACAATGGATGATCACACCTTTGCGCTTCTGCAACAGTTCAGCAATGTTCTACCCACATAAGTGCCTCCATGTGATAATCTCCTTAGTTCTTCTTTTCTTCATGTGTTATTGCAAGTTAAAAGCTCTTCTCTGTTGTCTTCCCATTGCCATCTGAGTAGGATCTTCTCTTGTTCGTCTTTTTCCTTCTAACTTAACTTAGGTTCCTCATATTCCAATAATCAAATTATAAAATTTACAACATATTTTTAACATTTACATCTCGTTTTAAATTTACCATCTTAAGTGCTTAACAATTTTTTCCCCATGCCCTGGTTCTTCCTTGATTATGACTGTGGTTTATCCTTACATGTTTATCTAGATAAACTCATCTATTTATTTGTGAAAGTAGCCATATATTTTACATTTCCTTCTTTCCTAGAAGCACTCCAGGGACCAGTAGCCAATGGCTCAGGGATCAACACCAGTCCAGGGACCACTACGTTGAGTAGCACCGGCCTATATAACATGTATGTCTTGGCTGAGTCACTAAGCACTTTGTGGGTTCTGTAGGCATGATTTCCATTTCTGTGCTCTGCTTGGGCCACATATCATATAGGTGTTCAAGAAGAAGAGCAGTATGGAGCAACAGAGGCATCTGCCATGGGCATAAAAACTTAATTAGAGCCCTGCTGAATCAGATATATGCCCTTGGTGAAAAGCCAGATATCTGTTTGTTCAGAGACTTAATGAAGGCATCTCGATAGACAGAGTGGCACCACGTAGCATTGGCCCTCTGTCTGCTACAGTTGAGTCAACAGGACACAGATACTTAGAAAGGGATCCAGGCAGTTACAAGGCGCTAAGCTTAAATTCTGTGCTGTACAAGTTGGTGGAAATAATTATTAAGCCTAAAATTACCAAGTTTATAGAAGAACCAGTCTGGCTAAAGAAGAATCAGTATGGCATCAACAAAAAAGACAAGTCCTGCCTCACAGCATCCTAAAAGTGTGGGTGCTGAACCATAAGGTTGTTGTTTTGGGGAGGGGGGGGGTTGGCAGTGACCTGGCAGGGTTAGGGCCACACACTACCCATTAACCACATCTTCTCTTTTTTATTATTAGCTTTATTTATAAAGCGCCCTAAGTGTACACGGCGCTGTACAAAAACCAAATAAAATCAAGAATATGTAAAAAGCCTGCCTATGGCGTGTTCAAGAAGAAGAGCAGTATGGAGCAACAGCCATTGAACTATATCTTCTAATCTTGTGAACCCCAGTTTAGGAAGACAGGCATGATATCTTGTTTAGATAACTACATCCTATGTATGCCTAATCAAAAGTGGACTCTACTGAGTACAATGAGACAAACTCCACCAAGGTAAGAAAATATAAGATTGCAATGTATCTCACAGTAATATTCCCGTGCTAAACAAATTTTTACTGGTACAACTTTCAGAATGGTAGCCGTGTTAGCCTGTCGCTGCAAAAACAAGGAGAATAACAAAGAAATAACATTTGTTATTGTTGTTTTTATTATTTCAACCTTCTTGTCCAGGAAGAATGTCAATATGTCCTCCATTCTGAGCATGACTAAGAAGCATGGCTTTACACTTATATGCATGTTTTTTAGCTTTACTTTGGACATGTCCTCCCTTTGTCTTGAAGGGCTTACATTTGGCAGTGCCTTGTCCTCCTTGTGTAAGGATATCAGTCACCCTGTGCAAGATCCCTTTGAATGCCTAATATAGCATATGAAATTATTTTATACTTATATGAGTGGCTTTTTCTTTTAGCTTTTCTTTGGTCATGTCCTCCCTTTTTATTGAAGGCCCAACATTTGACAGTGCCTTGTCCTCCTTGGTGGTTAGGAGGGCATCTTGCCACCCCACCATGAAATCTCTGACTATTTCTACAGAATAAGGTGCCTGGAGGAGTGAAAATGTGAGGAAGGAATAATAACAATCTAAGATATGCAGATGGCACCATAATACTACCAATAGCAGACCTGGAACACCTACTGAAAAAGATCAAGAAAGAAAGTTCAAAGGCAGTCTTACAGGTGAACATAAAGAAAACAAAAATAATGACCATGGAGAAACAGTAAAAGAGTGGCTATGAAAGAACAGTAAGAACAGTAAGAGAGTGGCTATGAAAGAACTAGAAAATATCCTAAAATGCAAAGATAGACAATTGATCACAAAAGTCAGAATCATGGAATAGCAAGTACATTTCTATACTGCTTACTGATGTACTAAGCAGTTTACAGAGTGTAAGCTAATTGCTCCCAACAAGCTGGGTCCTCACTACCATAGTATTCCCTATTACCATCTATGGATGTGACAGCTGGACAGTTAAGAAACAAGATAGGAAGAAAATGCTGGAGAAGAGTGCTGAGGATGCCATGGATGGCCAAAAAAGATAGTCTAGTTCTTTCATAGCCACTCTCCCCATTCTTAGACTTCTTCTGATTTCCTGACCGCAGTCCCCATTTCCATCAATGTTTGATCCCAGATATGAGAACTCTTTTACTGTTTCTCCATGGTCATTATTTTTGTTTTCTTTATGTTCACCTGTAAACCTGCCTTTGCACTTTCTTCCTTGATCTGATAGAGCACTTGCGCTAGCGGTGCCCACACCATTTTGTTCGCCAGGGCTTGCAGTCCATGTGAGCTCAAGTCCGTGGATGGCAAGCCCGCAGATGGTGCAGGCAGACTGTATCTCATACATAGGCTCGCCATGAGTCAAGGCCAGCTAACAGCAACAACAACTTCTTTCAGGATCAGCTCAAGATATTTTGCTGCCTGAGATAAAGTTAAAGACAGTATCTCCCACCATTACCAACCCCATTCCTGTTCCACATACAAAAACTAACTGGACAAGCAACTTGAAATTTTATCTTACTTCAGCACCAGCAATGTTTTTATTTTTATTTTGTTAAGATTTTTTTGTATTTTTATTGAATAAAAATCAAAGCATATACAAACTATACATTCATACATTCGTTACTTATACTTACAATATATTTCATCCATGTCTTTCTCTAACATACTTCAAATCATACATTACTTTTTTGAGATATTTTTATGCTAACTTACCATATATACTCGACTATAAGTCGACCTCATATATATGGCAAGGATAGGTTTTGAAGCCAAAATTATGGATTTTGATATGACCCGTGGATAGGTCAAGGGGAAAATTTAGGGACATGTAATAAAGGACGTAAAGAATGAAGAAAAGGAAAACAATGCCAAAGAACTGACAAAATTCCAGCAGGCATAACTATTTGTACTCGTACTAAAGGCTGGATGGATGAGAGAGTAGAGGGGGTCAGTGCTTCCAGGGCAGATGAAACTCTTGCCTTTCTCCAGGAGATGGATGGACAGACAGACAGACAGACAGACAGAGTTAAAATACAGTACTTACATTGACCCATGGATAAGTCAACTTGAGTTTTTGGGGTCAATTTTTTAACCTAAATTTCAAGACTTATACATGAATATATCCACTAATCTTTGGCTTCAAAACATTAAAAACAGTACAATTTGAAATATAGAAAAAAGTACATTATAAGGAAATTAAATTATTGCAATATTAAAACAGATAGTTATGAAAAGAATAAAACACATTTTGAAAAGATAAAACTATAATAAAAAACTATCAATTTTTTTTAAAAAATGGTACAACATCCCACCCTTTCCTTATAACAATTTCTTAAAAGCCATTGCATTCTCTATTACCATATATGGATGTGAGAGCTGGACAGTTAAGAAAATCCATTCATTGGAAATGTGGTGCTGGAGAAGAGTGCTGAGGATCTTGTGATGCATAAGTCTGCCTTCCCCAGTGCTTCTTATATTTGATAGCTTTATCGTATACTCAGGAATTTATGTTTTGTCTCTTTTGTAGGAACTGAATAATAACAATTATTATTATTATTATTATTATTATTATTTCTATCCCGCCTCTTCAACAAGATCAAGGCAACTTACATCAAGACTTTTTGTGCATTCTCTAATACTGTACACAAAATACTTTGTGTGCATTCTCTAAGAATACTTTTGTGCATTCTCTAATTTCAATTAGTGAATGAATGAATGAAAATTATTACGGTCAGTGATCAATACAAAAAGACAACAGCAAGGAAATACCTTCACATACTGGGAAGAGTAATATTATACATCAGATTTTTTATCAGTACAGTCATTCAAAACTGAGATAAATTCTAAAAACTTACACAGTTGAAACAAAACCATCCAAATTAATAACAATGAGTAAAATTAAGAAATAAACCTGGTACGACGCAGCTTTCACTGCTCGGAGGGTTTATCCCATACTGGGAAGAGCAATATTATACATCAGATTTAATCAATAATTCAAAACCCTACATCACTTCTAAAAACTTGCACAGTAGAAAATACCATTCAAATGACTAAAAATCATTAAAATTAAGAAATAAACCTGGTTGGATGCAGCTTTAACTGCTCTGTTCTGGGGGGGGGGGGGGGACCACAAATTGCAGCCATCATAGCATGGATCTAGGGCAGTTAAAGCGGTATGAAACCGGTTTATCTCTGCAGTGTGGATGCAACTGTGCCACACAATCTTGCAAATGGTGAGTCTGATATATAATGCAACTGCAGCCCAGCTTAAACAACTAATGCTAATAATAATAAAGGAGGAGGAGGTGCTGAAAGAAGGGGAGGTTTTCCCCAGGCTGGAAAGGGAAGTGACGCTTTTGCAAGGGTTCCCGGAAGAAGCCACTTTGGGTCCTGGGTGCGATTTTTGCTGTGTGTGTGTTTTCACTTTTAATAAATCAACCCAAGTTGCTGCAGCAGGAGAAGAAGAAAAGAGAAAGGTAAAGAGGAGGCTCCAAGGAGGAGGAGAGAAAGTGGATCTCTTGTTGGGGAGGTTTGGAAAAGGAAAGAGAGGGATCTGATGAGTGGGAAGCTGGAGGGGGGTCTCTGGGTCTCTACCCTTCCCCCAAAAAGTGTGGGATCAACCCCCCATAACCCCAAAATCTGGGAAATCCATCCCTGATGAGTAGCATTCAGATGTTTTTCCCTCTCCCTGAACTGCGCCATTCCAGTGTTTCTTGTTTACTCAGGAGTTGAGCTGAATCTGGCAGCCTTTGGGGAGGAAAGGATCAGGGCCCTGTTGTTGTTTGTTGTTGTTGGTTGTTTGTTGTGTGCCTTCAGATCATTTTTTTAACTTATGGCAAGGCTTTGTTGTTCTTTTTGCTGCTGCTGCTGTTGTAGTTTGCTGTTGTTGTGTGCCTTGAAATCAGTTCTTAACTTATGGCAAGCCTTGGTTGTTGTTGTTGTTGTTGTGTGCCTTCAAGTCTGTTTATGACTTATGGGGACCCCATCATAAGGTTTTCTTGGCAAGATTGGTTCAGAGGAGGTTTGCCATTGCCATCCTCTGAGGCTGAGAGAGTGTGACTGGCCCAAAGTTTCCTTGTTAAAAGAATAATTCTGTTATGGGCCTTGAAGTCTGTTTCTGACTTATGGAGACCCAATCATCGGCTTTTCTTGGCAAGATTTGTTCAGATGAGGTTTGCCATTGCCATATTCTGAGGCTGAGAGAGTGTGACTTTGTGCAGTGGGTTTCCCTGTTAAAAGAGTGGTTTTGTTGTGTCACTTCAAGTCTGTTTCTGACTTACGGAGACCCTAAGACAAACCTATCATAGGGTTTTATTGGCAAGATTTGTTCAGAGGTGGTTTACCGGTGCCGTCTGAGGCTGAGAGAGTGTGACTTTGCACAAGGTCTTCCAGTGGGTTTCGCTGTTAAAAGAGTAATTTTGTTGTGTGCCTACAAATCTGTTTCTGATTTACAGCCATCCTAAGGCAAACCTGTCATGGGTTTTTTGGGGAGAGGGGAGTTTCTTTCAGAGCAGGTTTGCACTCTGAGGCTGAGAGAGTGTGACTTTGACCAAGGTCACCCTGTGGGTTTTTAGGCTTGAACAGGGAATAGAACCCTGATCTCCAGAGTTGTAGTCCAACTACACCACATACAAAAAGTCAAACAAGTATTGTGAATAAGTGGGACCTGTTCCTGTGTTGGGTGCTGTTTAGGATGCCAGCCATATACCTTCCTCTAGAGTTACTGCCACTCTAGAAATTATGCAGTTTGATACCACTTTAACTTCCATGGCTCAATGCTATGGAATCCTGCAATTTGCAGTTTGTTGCGGCACCAGAGCTCTCTGGCAGAGAGGGCTAAATATCTCACAAAACTACAAATCCCAGTATGCCTTAGCATTGAGCCATAGTGATTATGGTAAAGTGGTGTCAAACTGCTTTATTTCTACAGTGTGGCAGCAGTCCAAGACACACTACTCTATCTCCTTCCTACCTGGTTTTGGTGCATCATCAGCCCCCAAAGTCAACCAATGCTGTGTGGCCACAGGGCATGCTCAACTCATTGCGTTATGGGGAGGGGTGCTATTATAAATAATCCACAAAAATATCTCACATTTCTACAAATTTGCGGGGTGTGTGTGTGTGTGTCAAATGTGCTCATGCTCCCTTCTTCTGTGTATGAATGGTTTTACTTTGGCTATGTCAGGATCCACCTTGGAAACCGAAGGAATGGTAGAAGTACCGGTTTAACTTTGCAGAGGTATTGCTTGGAAGCAATTACAGAAACGTTGAGTATTAAAAGCATTGCAAGCTAGTTAGTAGTTAGCGCCTCTGAACACCACTCATCCACATTCATCCACTCATCAGCTTCCATATTGTCATAATTGCATATTAAAATAATAATTCTATGCCAAGAATATCTACTGGATATTATCCTAATTAATACCCAGTCTTATTTGAAGCGTGTTCAAAGGGGGGAAATCTATACATTGCTCAAGAGGAGGCACACCTATAGACATGTGCTCAGAACCACATAACATGGACGAGTGGATTTCTTGCATGTATACTTGGGATGGTCAGGTAGTTGTTTACACCTTTGGCTTATGCTTTTGATTAGGATGGTGCCTTATGCTCTTAAATTCACTGACTGTGCACGATGAATGATAGTAATATTGATGGATCGACTGACAATCCAAGTATGTGAGCTTGTTCACAGATCTCAAGATTCTTGGGAATCCTCCTCCACAACTTCCCAGAACTTTTGAATTTTCTGATGCCATTTCAGGCCCTTCAATACACAAGCAGAAAAACTTAACAACATACCAAATAGGACATGTTGAAGAAGTGGGTGTCACCTCTTTCTGGGATTAATGTCCAGCCATCAGGTGTATAAAGACTGATGGTGTAGTAAACAACAGGGGGACATTTGTTGACACTGGTTCTTTGTTCCTTTTCAGGTTGCACCCTGTATTGTGTTCCACAGTTTGGCCCATCTGCTGCACTGCCATGCTGCTGCCTGTATCCGATAAATTGTGTGATGTGGCTGTCAACTAGCTGAGTCTCTTCCCCACTGTGGGGAGAAAGGTGAGATGGCATTTGACAACTGACTTTCCTTTGCAATTTCACTACAGTTGAAAAGTGGAGGAGAGGAAAGTGCTACACCACGTATACCTGACTATAAGTCAACCTCATGTATAAGTCAAAGGCAGGTTTTGAGGCCAAAATTATGGATTTTGATATGACCTGTGGATAAGTCGGAGGTAAAGTCTAGGGGCATGTAACAAAGGATCTGAAGGATAAAGCAAGGGAAAACTATGCCAAAGAACCTACAAAATTCTTACAAGCATAACTGTTTGTGTTCACCCTAAAGGCTAGATGGATGAGAGAGTAGGGGGGGGATCAGTGCTTTCAGAACAGATTATATTCTTGCCTTTCATCAAGGGATGGTCCTTTTTTTAAACGTAAGAGTTAAGGTACAGTACTTGCATTGCCCCATGGATAAATAGATAAATCGACTCACTTTTTTAAAAATAAAATTTCTAGACTTACACATGAGTGTTTGTGTGTGTGTGTAGTATTTAAAATTAGTGGTACTGGATAGGTGTGGCAAAGGGGCAATGAAACATTGGGTGGAGGAGAAGGGAAAAGAAAGAGCTAGTGGTAATGGGAAAATGAGTGAAGGAATGGGTAAATATTATAGTTGCTGGATACAGAGAGGCTCAAAGATTCTCTGTGCCTTCATATTTTGAAAATGCTTGGCAATAAGAAAGCACTGGAAAGTTACAGTGAACATGTATGTGTGTGTTGACATAGGACTGGGCAAGGGGGAGAGGTACCCAGCTAGCTTTTCTTAGCATTAAAATGTCATAGACTTCAAGCCAATGGTGGGTGTACCCAGAAGTAAAAGTACTGTAGACATGACCAGCCCTTTGCTTTTTTTCTCCCCTCCTTCTCTCTTTTTCTTTCTAGTTATGAAACACCCTTCTCTCTTTTTCTCCTTGTCCATTGGGATGCAGTGGGTGACACCAGTGGCTATTGCGAGAGGCACTGGCTCTTTCAAAGGGCTTTTGAAACTAGGCTAAGGGCCACATGTCGTGCTGGCCCACAGGCTGGCCATACTGGCATCGGGGGTAACATGAGAAGAGTCCTGCTGGACTCCCAAAGGTCTTTTTAGTCCAAGGGTGGGAAGTACATGACCTGCAAGTTGTGTGGCCCTTACTTACATAGAACTGACTGCGATCACTGCCATCCATCCTGATAAAATAATTGTGGCTTTTCTGTCGTTCTTCTCTATCTAAGGAAGGTCAGTAGAGTGTTCCTCTGCAGTCTCAGCAAATGCCATGCTAACATCCTGTACTATGCTATCATCCTATACTATAGAGAACCACTGCACTTTCTGCCAAATTTTGGTAACAGGATAGAAGTGAATGGTGGCAGGACCTCCTGTGAGTTCAGTGCAGTCCCCTGCCCTCAGCTTTTAAAGATTTTTTGCTGGGTTGCCCTTATAACATTTTGTAGCAGTGGCTTCCTAACTTTTAATTTACAGAAGTAATAATATGAAGAAGTAATTTCCTGAATCTACATGCCTGCCAGTTTCATAAGGTGAACTATATAAGAAGAGTTGCAATGTTATATATGATGAGTGTTCTAGAAGCCAGCCCTATCGTTAGACACCAGGACGCAGCTATCTCAAATAATTGACAGGAACTAATATGGAAGGGAAGGAAATTGTCCATCTTTTAATTATTATTTTTCTTGCAGGAGGTGTCAAAATAACCTGGCCAGTTTTGGGTACTATACTCTATGTGATTTAGAGGGTGGACGTTTCCTGTTCTGTCTCAGACAAAAAATTGTTTTTATCTGGTCCTCTCAGGAACTAACAAGCATTTGCAAGAAAAGGACATTTATCCCCATCTTAGACATACCAGTAGTTAAATGAAGGCACATCTCAGTAAACAATGCCTCTAAGAGCAAAGCTCCCTTTGTAAAGGTTTTTTTTTAATTCTTTCTCAGCTTTTCTTCCTCATCCTCTATGCAGCAGGAAGTTTTTTTAGCAGCATCGACAGGATGGTGAAGAAGGACCGAAGAAACACAGATGTACACTGTTGAGTTGCACAATCATGTCTGCAGTAAACAATGCAGTAAAGCTTAAACTGGGAAAGAATGGGATTCTAGAGCTGAGAGAGGACATGTTGGGTTAGCTGAATTGCCTCTCTTTGTCTTCCTGATCACAGGCCTGGCTATGCAATGTTGCTGTGGCTGATGACCTGAGATGGCCAAAACAGGCATTGATGAACCTCAGTTACCACTGGGTAAGCTACTACGTACCCTGCTAACTCACTAATAAATGAGCAATGGAAATTGGAATTTCTGTTTCATTCTTGGTTTCTCATCTTTTTCCCACCCTCCATCCCTCATTTTTTGGTTGAAAACAGAAGATGGGGAGTCGACTTCACAGGTCAAGGACGAATGGTCAGAGGCAAGGCCGGAGTCTCAAAGTATTGTGAAAATTGAAGTGGTTTGCACAGATGATGGAGAAAGCTCTACGCACAGCGCTGGTGAGTTGGAAGAGTTGTTTTTTTGGGTCCAGGTTCTGTTTTACACTACACAACTATAACAGTAATTGCTGTTTGTGCAGTTAGTTTCGTGAGATTTGTAGTTTTGTGAGGTATTTAAATTTTTCTGACAGAGAACCTTAGCACCTCACCAAACTACAAATCCCACTTTTCATCTATGTAGCCATGACAGTTAAAGTATTTTGTTGTTATTGTTGCATTCAGAAGGGGTTTGCTACTGTCTTCCTCTCAGGCTGCGAGAGAGTGACTTGTCCTGTGAGATTCCATGGCCAAGCGAGGATTAAAATCTTGGTCTCCCAGCATGCTAATCCAATACTCAAACCAATACAGCATGCTGACTCTCTAGTTAAAGTAGTATCAAAGTGCTATAATTATGTAGTGTGAGAGCAACGTGTGTATAAGCAATCCGGAGAAGCCTGGCAAAGCCTTTTTTTGTGTGGGAGAATTAATGTTACTGTTGGAATTTAGGCTAGGAAACCATGTACAGATGGCCTTCTGTATCTATGGATTCCTTATCCACAGATTCAACCATCCATGGCATTAAAATATTTTAATTTATATATAAATTTCCAAAAGCAAGCCTTGATTTTGCCATTTTATAGAAGGAACGCTAATTTACCACACCATTGTGTTTAATGGAATTTGAGCATCCACAGATTTTGATATCACAGAGGGTCCTGAAAGCAAATCCCAATGGATACCAAGGGCTCACTGTATTTGTTTGCTGGTTTGAACTTTTTTTAAAGCTTGCTTTTCCATGGAAATTTTAAAAAGCAACTTGCAAACATGATTCCTCACAATACACAGTGGAAACCAATAATAATGGTAGCATTTCACAGCAACATTTAGAAACCAATAAACCATTTAAAACATTTTAAAAAACCCATTCTACGTGCTGTTGCAGTGTAATAAAATGGAAAATTTTATCTCATCTTTGAAGTACATTAATTTGGTCCCAGGAAAATTAAGAGGGCCACTTTGAGTCTCAATTTTGAGGGAAAGGGTAAGATTCCATGAGCTGGGTCCCCAAGGATAAGATCAAATTGATTCTACTAAAATATGCTTTCAATTGATTGGGCAGCAGGTGTTAAGTGTGTGCATGTGTGTATATGATACAGATAGAACCTGAAAATATTGCTTTGGGAGAACTGTAGTCAAAATTTTCCCCAAAATGTGGATAGAGGTAGAAGCAAAAAATTGTTAGTGGGAAGCACCATGGACAACCTATTGCAACAGATGTAACTTATCTCATTTAAGTTTTCTTTCTTTGGCAGCATTTGCACTGCAAAAATAATACAGGTTGACACTATTTTAACTGTCATGGCTGGGATTTGTAGTTTGTTGTGACACCAGAGTACTCTGACAGAGAAGGCCAAATAATCCACAAAACTATAAATCCCAGAATTCCATAGCATTGAGCCATGGCAGTTAAAGTGGTGTCAACCTGGATTATTTCTGCAGTGTGGATACAGCCTTTATCACAGTTGGGTTTTTCCCCTCACATGAAAATTTATATAGCGAGGATTAATAATTCATTCATTCATTTATTCATTAATGAGTTGGACTACCTGGCACCCATCAGGTATTTGTACTGCAGCTTCCATTTGCTCCATCTAGCATGGCCAGGGGTGATGGGAATTGTCGTCCAAAACATCTGTTGCCTATTTCTGGACTAAAATGTATTTGATCAATCAACTTAGTTTTCTATCTAGGAGAGAGCACATAGCACATAACACCTGTGCTCAAATCTCTCCACTGGCTGCCAATTAGTTTCTGGGCCCAGTACAAGGTGTTGGTTTTGACCTTTAAAGCCCTACATGGCTCAGGTCCATCCTATCTTAGGGACCGCCTCTTCCCGTATGACCCCCCCCCCGCACACTCCAGTCCTCTGGGAGGAACCTGCTACAGCCCATGAAGACCAGGCTGGTGCAGACCTCCCAGAGGGACTTTTCGGCAGTCGCCCCCAGGCTGTGGAATGACCTGCCGGATGAGATGTGTCTCATTCCATCTTTAGAAAGCTTTTTAAAAGCTCTAAAGACGGATCTCTTCCGGCAGGCCTTCCCAGAGAATGCGAACACTTCCCGGCTCCAAACCTAGGCCTTAGTACCTCTCCAGCTGTCCTTCTCCAGTGTCTTTTCCACCCCTTTACAGCCTAGGTTTTCAGGCCCGCTTCCCTGTTGCTGCTTTTTACTGTTGTAATTTGTTTTATTTTATGTTTTTAATTATATAGTGGTTTAATTCTCTTTTTAAGGGGGGGCGGTGAGGGAAGGGATGGGACGTTTTAACTAATATTGTTTTAATCTTTTTTGTTGTAACCCGCCCCAATTGCCAGTTCAGAGGGGTGGGCTAGAAATTATTATTATTATTATTAATAATAATTATTATTATTTAATTGTCTGACAAATGATTGTTGTTGTTGTTGTTATCCCAACTTTTTTCCAATGTTAGGGACTCAAGACAGCTTGCAACAGCTTAAAAAGAGCATAGTTAAAAGTTCACAAAATGCAAGTTAATCAATTATTTAAGCATAAGTTTAAAAGAACAAAACAACTATAAACATAAACAATTTTTTTAAAAAACCACCAAAACAAAAATAACAAATAGGAAATCCAGCACATTGTTCTTGGCAGGGGAGTGGACTTTGTATAATCTGTCCTCAAAGGCTGCCAAAACAGAAAGGTCTTTAGCTATCTATAGAAAGACAGTAAGGTAGGTGTCAGTCTAACCTCTTGTTATGATCTGTTATATTTGTTAGCCTTCGATATACTTTGCAGGGATTGTTAGTAGTGATTGTGGTCCAGGGGTATTGTTGTCTTAGTGACCTTTCTTCTGCCCCTCCCTTTTCTTTCTCCACAGCGGAGGAGCCGACCCGCAAGCGCAAAAAGGGTCCTGCCCCCAAGATGTTGGGTGACGAGGTGTGCAGCGTGTGTGGGGACAAGGCCTCAGGGTTCCACTACAATGTCCTCAGCTGTGAGGGCTGCAAGGGTTTTTTCCGGCGCAGCATCATTAAGGGGGCACAATACACCTGCAAGGGCAGCGGGCAATGCAACATGGACTTGTATATGCGTCGGAAGTGCCAGGAGTGCCGCTTGAAAAAGTGCCGACAAGCAGGCATGAGGGAGGAATGTGAGTAACAGCAAGAGGCGAGGGGATGGGATCTGATCTGTGTCAGTGGCGTCAGGGGAGTGCAGGGGGTACAGCCATATCAGGCAACACCTCCGAAGAAGGGTGACACCCAGTTGGGCCCTTCTGCCCAGGGTTGAGAAGGGCCAAGTGGTCCCCTTCTGCCTTCACTGTGACGACGCCAATCTCCTCATGAGGATCTGGTGCTGGAGCAGAGAGGGAGATTACTAAATGATCCCTTCCTGTCTTCACTGCAGTAGTACTGGTCTCATGAGGAGCCCAGCTGGCACAACAAAAGAGGTGACTGAGTGCACTGTTTTGGTCACCTCCTCACCCCTGGCAGCCCTCCTTGTACCTTGTGACACCAGGAGTGGGGATGCCACTGGTGTGTGTACAGTATATGTGTGTGTGAGAGAAAAGAGATTGTTTTTGGCAGGGATTGGGAGCACAAAGAACTTGATAGGTTCTGCTTGGATTTCAGACAAAGTTGACAGTTCAGGATTGTCTCAGATCCTGAGGGTTCAGAGCTAAAGCTTGGGACCTGGAGATGGCCCCTGGTCATGGCGTTACATATTATGGATTAAATACCAACTGCAGTTACTCACCTTCTTGGGGAGAGGTGATAAGGAACATTTAATCTAGCTGTAGAGCAGAGCAGATTGGTGGGTGAGCCCTTGCACCATGAAAACTGGACCCATGAAAACTGGAGATTCAAGGTAGTCCCTGGCATTTGGCAACTTTCATCTCAGATCTCTTTGGAGAGAGCCATAGT
Organism: Urosaurus nigricauda; assembly: GCA_034509955.1. Lineage (NCBI taxonomy): Eukaryota > Metazoa > Chordata > Lepidosauria > Squamata > Phrynosomatidae > Urosaurus > Urosaurus nigricauda. The sequence goes on along the minus strand of JAOEGL010000006.1, from coordinate 21,756,919 downwards.
GTATTGGTTTCCAAAGAATCATAATGTGGAAAAATTATTTTGGGGAACCATAGTATATAAAATCCCTCAGCTTATAGGGCTAGTAGCCATGTGAGCTTGGGGATTCTGGGAAAGTAGGTTTTTTAAAAGGTAATATTCTCAAGGTGTGTGCATAATGCCCTTTCAACTGAGGTTAGATTTGTATCTACTAATTCATTTTTATTCCATGCCAAAGATTTTTGTTTTGCACAAAAAAATTCTGATTGATAAAATTCCAACCACTGTTTTGTTTTTAAATTGCATTTTTAAATGTTCTGTTGTTTTAAATTACATTTGGTTATTTTAAGTATTCTAATTTATTTGACTAACAATAAAAACCCCTCAAACAACCTGGTTGTTTTAATTATACCACTCTGAAATCTTCAATATGGACACTTTGGAAATTTTTGTAAATAAATGTTTTAAATTGTTCACTTAAAAAAAAGATTTACAGTCCTTCCTCTGTTCTCATGGTCTTCGGACTCGCAGCCCTTGCTTATGTGCAAGGGACGAACACGAGGAATGAATGGAGGTGCACACACAGTGCATGCCTGGGCCTGTATTCAAGCCAGTGGGGCTTGAATATATGCAAAACTCCATTTTCACGAGGGGGTCTGGAACAGATCCCCCGCAAAAAGAGAGAGGCAACTGTATACATTTTTTTCTGCTAGAGCATCTTTCAGAACAGTTTACCAATTTTAGACTGAGACTGCAGCATAGTAATACAATGTGAGCAGAAAACAGTTGTAAAAAGAGAGGAAAGCTACACTGAAAAACCAGGGGTGTGATTTGTAAAAAAGAAAAGTGAGAAGGAAAACCAGCTCAAAGCAGTTTATGTACCAGCTGAAAGCAGTCTATGTACAACTCAAAGCAGTTAATAGTAATTAAAAGGTTAGGCAAACAGGATGAACCTGGCCTGATGTTTAACAAAATAATAATGATGGCACTGGATTTTTTTATTTTTTATTTTTTGGAGAATGAATCCTGGAGACAGAGAATCAGTGTTCCAGAAACTCTTAAGGTATGCTTTGGTGATTCCAGCTCATTTCACTGAATCCCCTGTGCACCTCTCTAGGTGTCCTATCGGAAGAGCAGATTCGCAAGAAGATCCGTAAACAACAGGAGGGTGAAGGAGCCTCAGGCGGCGAGGGTGGCGGAAGTGAGGTTCTCCGGGTGCCTCCCCTGCCCTGTGATCCTGCTTTGCCCCAGCCTGAGCCAGTTCCCCTCACACCGCAGCAAGAGGGCATGATCCAGCAGCTTGTGGCAGCACAACAGCAATGCAACAAGAGGAGCTTCAGTGACCAGCCCAAAGTCACGGTAATTGAATACATTAATGGTGGGAGAAAACAAGATTATACATGAAAAAAATATACCAGAGTTTTGATCTTTGGACCTGGTTTAGGTCCTTCCTTCTCCTGGAATCTTCAAAAATATCTTGCTGTAGCTATTGACAATCTGCTTTCTGCCTGAAATTGACATGGCTGATATCAGCTTTAAGCAAGAAAGTTGGAATGGGTCATTTGAGCCCTTACTGTCAATGATAGTTTGTCCTACAACTTCAATCAACTCCCCATCACCTGCAGCATGGCCAGTAATAGAGGACCAAGGAACAAAGTTATGAAGTAACTAATTACAGGCAACTACTTACATGTAATCAAAATCTTTAAAATAACTTAGTTAAAGTAACTAATATACAAACATTACATTACAGTTACACTTTAAAAAGGAATAACTATACTCCCTTTGTGGTTAACCAGCTTTTAAAGTTACAAGGGTTTGGCCTTACTAACAGTGTTTTATTACTTTTGAAAAAGCTTTCCCAACTCTGTTTTGGAAGTTAGAGTCAGGACCTTTAGAATGCCAGATGTTGTAAGATTTGCAATGACACCAGTAGACCACACTGCCCCTTCCAGCAAGCCAGAATTTTCTAGAATTTTGCTGCTTGCTGTCTCCAGTGTTCTTTTCCCACTAAGTAGGTTCCTTCATTAACTTGGTATTGGCATCATGCTGAGCTGAGCTGTGGAACTATGAGGAAGATGTGAAGTCATAGTTCCACAGCTCAGTGGACAAAAATGTAGGTTTTCATGGCCAAGCAGGGATTTGAACCCTCATCTCCAGAGTCATTGTCTGACACTCAGACCACTACATCATGCTGGCTCTCTAATGAGATAAATGATAAATGAGGGAAAGAGTATCCCAACCTGTTGTGTCAGACAGGATGTTGAAGTTCATGATGATCCAGCAGTAACTATGGGTTCAGCACAAAAGTGTAAAAGACAGCTGAGACTGGGGGTAGGGATAGGATCCAGTTGCCCGTGTGTTCCCCCAAACAAGCCAGGGAAACATATTTACAACCAATGAAAATCTGTGGGAACATCCAGTGAATCTGATATAAAACAGAGACTGAGTCTTAGGGTGTATAAAATATTTTATTAGCCCAACATGTTTGGACTTCAGGAGAATGCCCACAAAATTGGGAAAGATCAGAAGTGTCTTGGGATCTCACGTGGAAAGAATCTCCTAGCACTTTTATTTAAAGTATTGCTTGCTCGCTTTGCTTTCTTTTTCACTTTCATTTGTTGTTGGGGGGAAGGTGGAATGTAAAATTAATTAATAAGTTAATTAATTTTCTAGTTGCCACTTGTAGACTTACTGATTATGACAAGGGTGGGGAAATTATGGCCTGAAGGCTGCATGAAAGCCCCAAGGCCAGATTAACACAGTGTCTCTGTGCTAGGTACCCTTGAGTCCCTGATCACTTTCTCTTTGGAAAAAAAATCTTGCCTAGGTCTAAAACAAAGGTGATGGGGTGCAACAAGGCCCCCAAATGCTGCAAAATGATCCAATTCTTTGGTCAAAATTTGGCCCCTTTCTTTTCAGTTGGGCTATGAGTAAAAATGAGGTAATGTGGCTTTCTGTCCCATGGCAGGGGAATAATACAGCTACCCAACTCTGACAATTGTCCAGTTACAGGGACTCTGGAAAAGATGGGAAGCTCATGAGGGGAGGGAGCCCTTGGAATCATAAGGAGGCTATGTTGTATGCATATCTTCCAAGAAATCAACTTGCCTTCCTCTTTCTTTCTCTTCCGGCATCTCTTGTACCTCCTGTAAATCATCAGCCTTGGCCAATGGGCAGTGACCCCAACAGCCGGGAGGCCCGCCAGCAGCGCTTTGCCCACTTCACGGAGTTGGCTATCATCTCTGTGCAGGAGATTGTGGACTTTGCCAAGCAGGTACCAGGCTTCCTGCAGCTATCTCGGGAAGACCAGATCGCGCTCCTTAAGGCCTCTACCATTGAGGTGAGCAAGAGTATCGTGATTCTCTCAGCTTGTAGCTTAAGAACTTCCAGTCTGAAGTTCAGTATATCTGAGTATATCTCTGGCACCTTCATCAAAAGGGGGGGGGAGGGAAGCAACCAAAATGATCAGGAGATAGAACCAACACCCGGTACAACATTTGGGGCTGTTTAGGTTAGAAAAATAGTAAGTAGAAATGGGATATACTAGGATTGTCAGATGAAAAACTGGGTAAGACTCCTGTACCTTTTATAGTGTGTTAAAGAAGGAATTTCAGTAAATATTCATTGTCACATAAGCTACACCTTCGAAACTTTATTCTCCCGCACAACCATCGAAATGGCAGGGACCCTGTTTTTCACTTGGCAACTCTATGATAACAGTGTACAAAATTAATCGTAATGTAAAAACAGTAGGTAAGAAGTTTTTCTTCTTTTGTCATAATACTAGAACCAAGGGTCATCCACTAAAACTGAATGGTGGGAGATTCAGGAAAATAAAAGGAAATACTTCTTCACATAAAGCATAGTTAAAGTGTGGAATTCACTACCACAGTATGTAGTTACTGCTGCCAGATTGGTTAGCTTTATAAGGTGGGTGGATAACTTCATGTAGTTAGGAGTGCTCATCTTCTGCTGATTGTCTTCAGGTAGGCAACTGATTGTGTGACCAGAATGTTCACCTACATACATCTTGAATCTGCTTCCATAGAGTGAGTGTTTGCCTACAAACTAAGAGGTGATTCCAGAGGGAATGCAGTCTCAAAGAAATTACAGTGTGTATATGAAAATGAAGTGAAAGAAAGAAACCTGTTCACTCAGGTGTGTCTGGGCTGTACAACTTCAGATGGCAGATACAGGCTCATAGGAATGAACCCTGCACCTGCACAGACTGACAGACAAAACTAGTATATCGAGTAATTAGGGTTCCAGCCTAGTGTTGAATACTAAACTTCTTTTGTGCAGTGATCTTTGCTTTAGCAGACCAAACAGTGTAGTGATGTGAATCTCAAGTAGTACAGCACAGTTTTACCAACTCATTGAGTGCTAAATCTTACTCAAAATTATGGTAGGAATGGAAAGGAAGTTAGTAATTTGTGATGCTTGTTTTTACTGTTCTTGTTGCATTCTGTCATTCTGTGCATTCTATGTTGCTTCTGCTTATGATAACCACATTGGTTACCCTTTTGCAGAAAGGTAGGGTATAACTTTTGTTAGAAAGAGGTTTTTTTTTCTCTTTCCTTCCTCAACTTTGAATGGAAAGCTTTTACTGCTTTTAGATGTAAAATCACATTACAAATCCATTCAGTCTATGCAAAAAACACATGTACCATGTATGTAGGGCATTTTTTCAAGGAGTGTGCATTACAATTTCACACCTGCCTGTCTCTACAGATCATGCTATTGGAGACAGCACGGCGGTATAACCATGAAACCCAATGCATTACATTTCTTAAAGACTTCACCTACAGCAAGGATGATTTTCACCGTGCAGGTGAGCTGGGAAAGGGAAGAGGTCCAGAGTATGTGGGGAGTATGTGGGGAGTGAAAAGATCCACTTCCAGAAAATTCTTCTTGATCTGGTGTGCCAGAAGAAGGTTATGATCTGGTGTGCCAGAAGAAGGCTATAAAGATAATTGAGAAGGAAAACCAACATTATCTTTTTGAGTTACTTTTCAGGTATGACTGTATCTTTCTAATTTCACAAAGAAAGGGTACACCTTGCTGTCACTTTAAGTTAAGCTTGCACAGAAAGTCCTGGAATTGGTGTAGTATTTTTAAGCTGTCTCTTGTTTAGAATAGCTGTCTTTGCTCAGGAAAGAAGTTTTGTTATTTATATCTTTAATTTATATCCCGCCTTTTCCCCAAGATGGGACCCTCTGAAGTTCCCTTTCCCTTCACTCCCAAATATTATTTTGTCAGCCTTTCTATATTGACATTTTACTTTGATAAAGGCCACAAATAAGCACATGAGGTTAGCACCAAAGCAGTGCCTCCTGGAAGGTGAGATGAGCAAACTCCAGATACTTGTAAAGGAGTGAGCCTCCTGGCAGCACAGCACTCCTGCAAGTCTCAACAGAGTCCCTGTTCCCCGCCCAAAATAATCTTCTCACTAGCACTTATTTTGCAATGAAGTTAGCAAAGCCTGAGTAGACTTGCTGAGTTCAGAAGTTATATGTTCTTGTTATTGCCTTTAACTAGACTCGGGTTTATAGTGATCCTATCATAAGGTTTTCTTGACAAGGTTTATTCCAATGAGGGTTGTCATTACCTTCCCCCAAGGCTGAGAGAATGTGACTTGCCCAAGGCCACCCTATGATGCTTCATGACCCAGCAGGAATTCAGACCCTGGATTTCCAGTTTTTAGTTTATAGCATTTATACCCTTTTCAACAGCAGCAAAGACACTTGGAGAAGCTTAACTCACAATTAAAAAAGACAAGATAGTCCTTGGCTCAGGTTTATAATCTGAAAAGGCATGATACTTAAGCAGAGGCAAGTGTCATGTCATTTGACAATTACAGTCAGTTCTACCCATCATTGGCTAGCTGGAGAGGACAACATATGGAGGGCCACATAATTTCCATTCCTGCATTAAATGAAAAGGAGATGGGGAGGAGAAAGTAAAACAGAAAATTCAAGATCAGGTGCTCAGTATTATGAGATTCCCCTGGCTGGTAGAATGGTGCTGGATTACAGATAGGGAGATCTCAGCAATGGAGTTTTTCATATTTTTCTCACAACAGATTTGAAAATGTTAAGAGTTAGAAGCAAGGGCTTTTAGAATGTGCTATTATATAGGGATTCTAATTTGTATCCAGGATGACAGATCTTTTGGCATGGCTGGCTACCATCAGAATTTAGCCCCCTTTGGTAGGTGATTCACACTATTCATCCATTTGTGCATCAACAGTAATTTCTTTCATTTGACAAGTGAAAGGACATCATAAAGATGACTGAGTTTCCTTGTTTGGTGTGTTCCTGAGTTCATTTCTAGTCCTCCTGCAGTGGTACACCTGACATGGTAGAAGTGCCACTTGCAGAGCTGGAATCCAGCCAGGAGTTTCTTGCTGCGGTTGATTTGAGCTCTTCCACATGCCTGAGCAAGTATCCGGGATCTTTTGAGCAAGATAAAGATGTGCCTGACTTTCTGACTTTGCCTCTGTCTTCTAATATTTGGTGACCTGCTGTTGTCACCGATTGATCCTGACCTTCCCCACAGCTTGAATAACCTATTCTTTTGGACCCCAACTCCCAGAGCCCTCAGCCTCTGTAAATTCTAGATATTGTAGTCCAGAAAGGTAAAACCTCCAAGCTTCCAGATCTTGATCTTTGTAAGAAACCTAAGTTTGGATATGGCTTTGTGACCTTTCCGATTTTCTTGCACTTTTGGTCTCTGGTTGGAGTTCCAGTTGGTTTCTAGGGCTGAAGATAGATCTGGATTTACTGGTAGAATTTCTGGGTGATCGGCATTATGTCATCAAAAACTAAGGAGTCCCAATTATTAATCTATAGCAAGTGTGGCCAAAGTGTGATCCACAGGCCACATGTGTTGCCCCAGGGCCATTTTTGTGGCCCTCAGCCCCCTTTCCTGAGCCTGCTGGGGAGTGGGGTAAAAAGTGGCAAAAATGACCCCCATAGCCCCTGGAGGGGGATGGACATTTGGGGGCAAAAATATTTTTAGTTTCTTTGTAGTTGTGTGTTTGTTTTGGGTCCAGCACCCCCAAGGTCTCCCAGAGTGGTAATTTGGCCCCTGGTCTCCACAGTTGCCCACCCTTATCTAGACCAATAACAAAACAACTCCTCACTACTTTAAATTATATTGCTGAAATGAAGAAAGCTTGGGTGCGGTGGGGAAAGTTAACTGCAGCAGATGTTTGAGTGAAAGGATGGCTCAGAACAAATTCCTCAGGTCATATTTATATGATTCTAAATACCATATATACTCGACTATAAATCGACCTCATGTATAAGTTGAGGGCAAGTTTTGGGGCCAAAATTATGGATTTTGCTATGACCCATGGATAAGTCGATGGTAAAATTTAGGGGCATATAGCAAAGGATCTAAAGGATGAAGCAAAGCAAAACAATGTCAAAGAACTTATAAAATTCCAGCAGACATAACTCTACTCTTAAAACTGGATGGATGAGAGAGTAAAGGAGGCTGGTGCTTCCTATATTATACTCTTGCTTTTCACCAGGAGATGGTTCCTTCTTTTAAATAAGAGTTAAGATACAATACTTATATTGACTCGTGAATAAGTCGAGTTAGTTTTTGGGGGTCAATTTTTTGACCTAAATTTCTAGACTTATACATGAGTATATACAGGGTATTTGTTTTTTGCACCAGGCTCTGACAGGGACATCTTTGAATTTCCATACAGAAAACAGTAACTCTTGCAAGCATGACATCTTTCCAACCCTCATAATATAGGACTTCCATATCATTCTCCCTCTCCCTCTCCCTCAAGTTCTGTTGGGAAATTTCTTCTCTGCAAACAAGGCCAAAACATCTTACAGGTAGAAGAGTTTCCTTACTCCTAATCTATACTTTTCATTATAAATAATATATTTGCTTTTCTCAGGAGGACAAAGTAAATGTCTCTATTGTCTTTTGCTGATGCTCTGGCCTTCTTTCCCCCTTATCTCCCCAAAAATAGGTCTGCAGGTGGAGTTCATCAACCCTATCTTTGAGTTCTCACGGGCCATGCGACAACTGCAACTGGATGATGCCGAGTATGCCCTGCTTATTGCAATCAACATCTTCTCTGCTGACCGGCCCAATGTGCAGGATCACGGCCTGGTGGAAGCACTGCAGCAGCCCTACATAGAAGCCCTGAGTTCTTACATCCGACTCCATCGCCCACAGGTGTCTGGGTTGGGTGGAGGAGTGGCAGTAGATGCTAAGGGTGAATGGGCAGGATGGGGGTGCATTCAAAGGAGGAGAGGCTGGGAGAGTTACTTATTTTGAACTACAACTCCCAGAATTCCCATGGCCAACATACCATATATACTCATCTATAAGTCTAAAAATGTATGCCCCAAAATTGACCCCCAAATCCCAGGTCTGCTTATTTATGGGTCACTATGGAAATGTGATAGCAGCTCTTTCAGATTTTTCCATGCCATGCAGGGAGGAGTTTAGCAAGAAAGAGCCAAGCAGAAAGAGTCCTGGATGATTGATTGATATTGCTGTTTGTTTAAGAGTCTCCCTCCCACCCTACGTCTGGCTGAAATGAAAGCTGGAAACGATGAAGACAAGGCTCATTGAGAGTTTCTTTTGCCATACACACACACACTGAAGGAGCCTCCAAGTTTTACCCTCGACCTATCCACAGGTCATGGCAAAATCCATAATTTTGGCCTCCAAACCTGACCTTGACTTATACATGAGGTTGACTTATAGTTGAGTATATATAGTATGATCATTTTAGGAGCTGTAGTCTGTTTGCTTCACATCCTACCACCTCAGCTACATGAGAAACAAGCCATTTTTCTAAAAAAAGAAAGAAGCAGCCATTCCAGTTGCTACTTGCTCAACAAGTTCAAATTGCAATGCTTAGTTTCTGGAGTTCTTGCACATATATTTGTGAACACATACATGTGAACACATGCATACATCTTTATAAACCATTTTATGAGATAAAGGAAGAGACTTCTTTAGAGCAGGATGGTGACCAGTGGTGACCTTCTCGAGGTTTTTGGCCTACCAAGTCCCATCTGGCCTAGCCAGAACAGCTAGCGAGAAGGTCTTGTGGGATTTGTGGCCCAATAATATTTGGAGGGCCACAAATTCCCCACCTCTGTCCTAAAGCTTCATCCTTCATAGCTTTGTGATTTGGCTGGGTCCTTGGAAATTCTTATTCGATCCACCTTCTTGACAGATAACTTGGCACTGGCTTAGAACATGATCATTCTTTTGTTCAGGGGTGGCACACCATTTTGATCCAAGGTCGAGATCATTCTTTCCAAAGAATTAAACCAGTAGTCTGGGCAACTTCAGGGGCTGAACATCTGTTCTCCTTTTTTTCTGCACGTGGAATAACTCGGTCAGCATTTTGAAGAGGACTTCCAAGCAGCAGCTGAAGCTATTCATGTAGTGTATACCATGAAAGTAATCCCTCTGTTATCTCTGGTCACTGTTTGAAGATAAGAGTGGTTCCCCTTTGTGAAATCCCACTGTTATCTCCAGTTGGGGATCAGGAATACTAGTAGGATTCTGCCACCTGCCATACACCTTTCTGGTGGGACTTATTGACTGAAGATAATAAAAGTCTTGGTACTCTTTAAACAGAAGTTAGCCGTATCTCAGGAATGCTTTAGTTGTGTATTCCTGCATGGCAGGGTGATGGACTTGATGGCCCTTATGATCCCTTCCAGCTCTTTGATTCTATCATCCTGTTCATCCATATCCCACCAAATCTCCAAGCTGGGAAAGTGCATGGTGCACAGAATAATCTCAGCACAAAAGAAAGGAAATATAAATCCCAAAAAAAGGCAATCTGATTTAACACAAAGAATTCAAATATATATAGTGAACTACAACAGGCTGTTTTAATACAGTAGCATAAACAACTTTTAAAAAAAATTGTTGTGTGTCCTCAAGTCACGTCTGACTTATGGTGACCCAATGGCAAACCTATCATGGGGTTTTCTTTGTAGAACATGTTCAAGGAGGATTTGCCCTTGCCTTCCTCTAAGGCTGAGAGAGTGTGGCTTGTCCAGGGTTACCCAGTGTGTTTCAATGGCAAAATAGAAGTTCAGATCCTGGTCTTCCCGATGCCCTAGTCCAACACTCAAGCCACCACACCATGGTGGCTCTCAAAAAAGCAAAAGTGAAAAAATACAATGTATGTGTGCATATGCCTTCAAGTTCCCTGTCAATGCAGGACGACCCCATGAATTTCATAGTATTTTCTTAGGCAAGGAATACTCCAAGTTTGTTTTTGCCAGTTCCTTCCTCTGAAATATAGCCTAGAGCACCGGGCACTCATTAGCACTCATCCTATCCAAGTACTAACTAGAGCTGACCCTTCTTAGATTCCAAGGAGAGAATCTGGTTTCTTTAGGACAGTGGTCCCCAAATGGTGCCCTTTAAGAGGTTTTTGAACTTCAGTTCCCAGAATCCCAGACTATTGGCCAACATGGCTGAGGCTTCTGGGAGCTGAAGTCCAAAATCTCTTAAAGGGCACAGTTTGGGGACCACTGTTTTAGGATATTATATAATGCGACAATAAAAATGCACAAAAATACAAACTTGGACTAACACACCCAAGTACAGAAATATAACACTAAATGATTAAGAACAAAAATGGCAACTTAAAATAATAAAAGCCAAAATGATACGCATGGAAGAAAGTCATATATGTTTCAACTTTGTATCTTAGTCACTGGTATATATTTTTATATAATATTTTTACATTACAACTGTAAAACAACCATGGTAGAAATATGGTAAGAGCTACAGGTATAAGAAGACTTAGATGCTTCCATGGTAGTTAAAATGGAATCATGGTCCTATAACTCTGTAATGTGAATGGGCCCCTGCACAATGGCTGTAAGCATGGCTGAATGCAGGGCCAGCTTTACGCACAACTCACAATCTCTGGTGATATAAGTAGTGTGTTGTTGTTGTTGTGTGCATTCAAGTAGTTTCTGTCTCATGACAACCGTAAGGTAAACCTATCATGGGGTTTTCTGGGACTGAGAGTGTGCGACTCACCCAAGGTCACCCACTGAGTTTCTATGGCTGAGTGGGGAATTGAACTCCAGAGTCCTTGCCCTACGCTCCAATCACACTGGCTCATGAGTAGTGCACAAAGGGACACTGTTTTCTGTGATCAATGGCACCCCCTGCCATTGTCTGACCTGTGGCGGGATGTGGGAAAGGTATTAGCCAAGAGGAATTGTAAAATGAGGCATCAGTGACTAACATTGTCCCCTCATTCCCTACCATTTCCCCAGGACCACCTGATGTTCCCTCGCATGCTGATGAAGCTAGTGAGCCTGAGAACCCTGAGCAGTGTACACTCCGAGCAGGTCTTTGCTTTGCGCCTTCAGGACAAGAAACTTCCACCACTTCTCTCTGAGATCTGGGATGTACACGAGTAGACGCTTCTGGGCTGAGGTGGGGATGTGGATGTGACGATGCAGAGCTTTCTCCTGGCCCTTGCTGACAGATTTGGCTCCCTGCAAAGGACTCTTTGTGGACCTCAGCACGAGACTTGGCAACGGGCAGACTCTGATCCCACCAGAGGAACGATGTCAAGCAGGAGGCTACTGAGCACTTTTTACCTCCTTCCCTCCCTTCCCTGCCTCACTTGTATTTTCTCCACAACTCAACTCTCTGCTTCTGGTTTTGGAGAAAAGGGAAGCATCAGTCACAGTTGTGCTTTGGGTGGGAGTAGGAGGAAGATGCAAAGGGTCATCTCCCTCAAAGACTTATTCTGCCCACAACCCTTCTTTAACAGCACCACCCTATGTGACATTCTAGTTTGACTATACCCATATGTGCCACCAACCCCACTAGAAAGGGGGAGAGTATTACAGTGCAAAAGAAGAGGGAGAGGGTTGCCATATGCCTGGTATTGAGGGCAGATGCCCAGAAGGGAGGAAAATAAATTCAGTCTTGACAAACTAAGTGTCTGGCCTGATCTCATGAGATATGTGAATGGAGATTAATGATCCATTGGCTGTGCTGCCTAGGGGTTTCTGGGAGTTGTAGTCTACCAAAATATTTTTTTCCAGCCTATTATCAAAAGGAAGCCAAGACTTCTGAGGAAAGAGCCACTATTAAGGAACTTAGTGTGAGTTGAGAAGGATTGGAAACCAACCTGCTGTGGTATTCTGTCCAAGAGTATATATGTATGTACACACACACATGGATGTGTAGTTTTAAGAAGAAGCAGGCCTCCAGAATTCTCTGACAGATATGCAGGATAGGGAGGAGAAATGTTTGTGTGGAGGTAATGGTGAGAATACTGCCCTAGAGAGAACAAGTGTCATGTTCAGGAACCGCTTAGTTCAGAAACTCAGGTTTCAGAGGTGAAAGCCTTTATTCAAAAGCTATAGGTGTTCTCCACAGATGTTTGTTGTTGGAACTAACTAGCAAGCGTTAGCAAAGCTTAAAGCACACACCATTTCAAATCTTGGGCTATTTTCTCATTAATTACAACATCAAAACATTATTTTATCTCCTCTTTTCTCAGGCTCACCCCCCTCCTTCTCTTATCCCAAATGTTCTCAAGAGAATTACCTTGGATAGATCCACCAGTCCTGTTCCTTTCCATCTACTCACTAATCACAAAGGAATGTGGTCAGCAGGTCTAGCAATTGACACACAACTACATGTCCCATCACTTACCAGCAATGCTATTTAATAAAGTATATACCAGCAAGCCTACACAAAGGATTTTGAATTTCAATTGACATTCTCACACACAAAGGGTATATATATGTCTGCCCCTAGCTTACCACCTCACCAAATGCATCTGAGGAAGTAGACTTACGTCTACAAAAGCTCATGCTGCCAACTTATGTCTTTAGTTAGTCTCAAAGGTCCTACAAGATCTCTCTATGTACTGATACCAGCAAACAATAAGCAGGAGGGAGCAAACAATAAGCAGGAGGACAGCAAACAATAAGCTGTTCGACGGTGGAACACACTCCCTCGGAGTGTGGTGGAGTCTCCATCCTTGGAGGTCTTTAAGCAGAGGCTGGATAGCCATCTGTCGGGGATGCTTTGACTGGGAGTTCCTGCATGGCAGGGGGTTGGACTGGATGGCCCTTGTGGTCTCTTCCAACTCTATGATTCTATGAGGAGAAATAACCCATTTAACTCACCATGTAGCTAAAAGATCCAGCTCCTGATACCCAAGGGTCAAATCATCATCCAACCATTTGATGATCAGATTGACATCCAAATCAGTTATGGCTTCTCAGCCTACTCTCCCCAGAGTTGTTGAGAGGATAAAATAAGTAGAAAAAAATAAGTGTTTTTAAAAAAACAATTTCTTGAATTCTGGGTGAAGAGTAGAATAAATGAAGTGGGACTGAAGACTCATGGTTCTCAGAAATTAGCATGTGGCAATATTCACTTACTGGAATGGCACTGTAACTGTCATGATTCCATGACAGGTAAAGTGGGTTTACAGTGCTACAATTTGTGTAGTGTGAAAGGCTCCTTGATGTTTTACAAATGTATTGAATAACACTGATCAGATGCAGTCCAGCACATCTGGAGGGTGTCTTTTTGGGAATAACACTAGTATTCTGTCTTTTAAAAAATGTTACCCAATATAATATTGTCCAGTCTTGCATCATGCTACTTGGATTAACCCTTCTGTTTCTCTTGCCTTGGAACTTCCCAGCTGTCAGTTGATGGGGGAAATCCAAGCCTGCCTGGAAAATGGGGAATTCCTCCTCATTATTTTAATATTGGTCACCAGAGGGCACCAAAACTCCATAATTCTTAATTAAGAAAATAGCTTTGCATGCCTGAAGTGGATAGTTCCACATGCCTCAGCTGATGAAGTCTATTTAAAAAGTACTTTTAATAGTCCAGCCCAATCTATAACGTGCCAAAGTAAATGGGGAAAAAATACCCCAAAATTTCAGCCAGGAAGCGGCTCTGCCTATTCATTAACACATGTTTTTAGGCTCAAAATAATTTATACAAATACCATTTTGAAGTGGGATCCTAATCTGTTATATTTTATTCTGAACTTCATTTTGCTCAAATTTTTGCCGTATATGGAATTACTGTTTTGGGAAGAGGAAGGAATTTGGTGCATACAAGAAGGGGAATATGACTAGGCAGTGAAAAACAAAAAGAGATGGCAAGAAAACAGGTCCATGGCCATGAGGACTAGAGCTTTGTACTCTTTCTTAATTGAGTTGACCCATGAAATCACTGTCAGATGCCATTGTCTGTGTAAAATTAGAAGTCTGCTCGTGGTATATTAGTGATCCTTCTTCTTGCCAGACTTCAGGAATTAGTTCCCTTTTTGTTGTTGTTAAGCCTAATTATTTTCACATCTCTTGTTAGTAAAACGTGGTATCTTCAAAGTAAGATAAAATGAAGGGAGTGTATGTGGCTTAAGCCTTAAAATACACAGACAGAACATTGTGGAGTCGAAGGCTTTCATGGCCAGCATCCATAGTTTTTTGTGGAGCTTTCGGGCTATGTGGCCATGTTCTGGAAGAGTTCCTTTCTGACGTTTCGCCTGCATCTGTGGCTGGCATCTTCAGAGAATGATAGCCTGGGAAAGAATTGCAGATATATATCCTATGTCACCGTGGGAAGGAAGGAGTAATTTGCAAATGTATTGTTCAGAACATTCTTTTGCATCTAAGACAGAACATTCTTTTGCATCTAACCTTCCCCTCTCACTCTTATTATAAAGAGAAATATACACTTAAAAATAATCCATGTGCATAGATGTATCTCTGAGCTTGATCATATATGGAAATAAAAAGCAAACTACACAGGGCAACTATGTTTTTCAAAAACATTTATGTACAAACAGAGGTATAATATACACTACCCATGAGATGTCCTTTCTGTTGTTTACCTCTCTTTCTAAGTAAATGTTTGTATTTTTTAAAATTATATAGGTCTCTTTAATAGAGCTTCCTGAGTGATTTGTTAAAAAATAAATGGCACAAACAAAACATCATTACAAAAAAATAATGTATTTAAAAACCTGGGAGAACATCTTTGCCTTGCACCAAAGGGATAACAATTTTGTAACCTGAATGTTGGATTGGTTTCTGTGGAGCACTCCTATAAATGAGATACTTCCACTGGGAAGGCTTTTTTTCTGGTTACCATCCATTTTATCACAGACAGAAGAGTCTGAAGACTTTAGTGCATGGGAAGGTTGGCCATACAGCAGGCATTCCTTCAAAGAACTAGAACAGAAAATTATAAATCAACAACATTTGGAAGTTTAAAGGTTCCCCCATTCCTGGTATATGAGGCTTTAAGGTGGCTCCTAGATCTCCAGCTCTTGGAATTATATTCTGAAATAGGTTAGAAGTCAGCAAATGTTTTTCAATACTTAATGGGAATATTTTCAAGTTTCCAGTCTTCCAGGTTATCTCTATGTGCAAGGAATTGCATGTACATGTATGTGTGTGTTTTGATACATATGGGTACAGAGAGAAGAAAAATAGGGCCAGCTGGCAAGAAAATGGGGGGAAATGCTTTGTGACTATACTGTATGTAGCAAGCTAAGTGACCATTCCCCAAAGAAGTCACTGGTGATAAGGCAATCATCCCGGCTCTACTATGTTATCTACTGTTACCTTCAGCAGTGACCATTTTATTGTGGCTTATGTGTGTTTGTAGATGTCATCAGAATGAATGCACTAAGGGTTATCCTCAGCAGATAAGAAAGTAAGATAAAATACGATTACATAAAAGTATGGGCCAGGAGGTTGAAGGTGAGGTTAGGAGGACTGAAGACACTACATCACAGCAGGCAAGAAGTATTCATACATCACATTCTGTTCAAAGCACAGAGGAATGCAAGATGTAAGGCCAGCCCTACCATTTGACAGAGTGAATGTCACTGAATATTGGCACATTGTTACTGATTTATTCTGTTGAATACTTACTGCTTGGGATGAGGAGAGGTTCTTTTTCAGATTTTGTCCCTCATGTACCAAAATAATTTGGCTGGCCTTGCACTACCTTGACTGGGGTGGGTTGGGTATGTGCTTCTCTGCCTCAGGTAGCAAAATGTCTTGGGCAGGCACTGACAGGATGAGCTGAGATTACAGTTTACAAAAGCAGCCATCAGGGATGGAAACCTTTTACTGATCTAATTCAACAATCACAGTGGGAGAGGTAGCCACATCTTAAGAAACCCATAACCAACCATTGCAGGGACTATAGAGAAGAGGGAGAAACAATCTGACTCTCACCAGATCATATTGGATTCTAACATTTATTAATCCCTGCCAGCATAAGATGATGGCAACATTAGTTCAATGATACCTTGATGGCTTTGATGTTCTATCCCTGATGTAGAGGTGTCCGCAGTGGAACTGCTGGATTTCTACATATATATCATTTTACAGCGACCATCTCTGATTCTCAATGGATTAACAATAGGGATGTCCTTCCTAAATCACACTTTAGAAACCAATAACACTTGGGAGAAAGCAAGTAGATTTGTCTGTGATAGGATCTGAGTACAAGTCCAATTCCGGGAATTAAGATATCTTCCACCTTGTTGACCTTGATGAAAGTAGCTTGGTACCTTAAGTATAGTGAAGGGTCACAGAGTTTGACAAAATGATGGGTTTTTTTGGATTGCCACTTCCAGAATATTTCAATCAAAATGGCCAGGGGACATCCTGGCTAAAGGATGAAGGGAATGGTAGTCCAAAAAAAGTAACTTTCTCATGCTTTGTCATTTGCACTGTTGAAAGCAGAATCAGCAGCTAGGCCAGACAAAACCATCTTGTCTTTCATTTCAAGGAAATGGAACACCTTGGCCACAGAGGAGGAGGCAATGAACAAGGCAAGCCACAAAGAAAGAGAAACCTATTGGACGCCAACTGCCAAAGAGGGGAAAGGACAGGTGTATGTGTGCAGTTGGTGAGAATGAAAATGAAGATAAAGACCTGGTTCAAGAGCTTCAAGAGAAGGTGGCAAAGAGAGCTCTGTTTGAAAAGGGTTTTGTTTAATCAGGAAAAGGGGAAAATAAGACAAGGGTTTAGCTAGGGAAAACCGAGACTATTGTCACAAGGCCAGCTCTGAGCTCACCATTGGTCTCTACAGAGCCAGAATCTGAATCTCACTGGACTCTTTCATACGAGGCTAAATTGGAAGTATAATTTAAGGTCAATTCGAATGCAATCATGGGTTTTATGTTATTGTGAATTAACTCTTCGCACGCAAATTCGGGCAAGAGGGAAGCCAATTCGAATGCAATCATGGGTTTTACGTTATTGCAAATTAAAGCTTCGCATGCAAATTTGGGCAGGAGGGGGTTATTTTCGGGTAATGGGAAGTAATTCCGAACGGAGCAGGGGTTCTTCCGAATGGAGCAGGGGTTCATGTAAATTCGCTAAACTAGCAAATTTACATGAATCCGCATTGGCTCCATTCGAAGTTGGGAGAAATTCCTCCCGTTTGAAAGAGGAGACTGTTCCCAACAATAAGAAGAGGCATAACAATTTGGCGACATTCATCCTTTACTATTTTGACCTTTGGTCTTTATTTTCCACTTTCCTTCTGGGGCATTGGGGGGGGGGGGGGGGGAAACACCCTGATCAAGAACTTTGTTTAGGCTGCAACACTGTTGAAATGGAACAAGCCCCCTTGAGCACACAGAGACTTACATCCATGTAGTAACAGGTAGGTGGTTGGATCAGGTATTAGCCATGTTTAGATGATAGCAGTTGGAATCAATGGGACTTAATTAAATCAGGCCTAATCTAAGTCCCTTTAATTTTTAGTGGGTGGGAAAATGCCTCTGGAGGTTCGATTCTTAGCTTGGCCATTAAACCCACTGGGTGACATTGGACAAGTTACATGCTCTCAACCTCAGGGGAAGGCAATGACAAACCACCTCTGAACAAATCTTGCTGAGAAAACCCGCTTAGGGTGGCCATAAGCTAGAAATATCCTCAGAACAAATCTTGCCAAGAAAGCCTCATGATAGGTTCACTTAGGGTCAACATAAGTCAAAATTGATTTGAAGCACACAACAACAATAACTACTACTACTACTACTACTACTATTCTAAACATTATGATTAAATCTGGATCAAACCCAAGAAGCAGAGGCACCTCACACACACACACACACACACACACTCAGACCTACCATGTTAACCAACCTGTAGGAAATGATATTAGTCCATTAGGGCAGAAATCCAAAAATACCAGTATAGTAGTCACATAATTAAGAATGAAAAACTATGCAGCTACTACTACTGCTACTATTTGTATCATCAAAAGGAAACTTCTTAGAGTTGTGACCTTCTGGCTGATTTTAGAAGAATTAATGTTTCCTGAACTGGAACTTCCAGCAGCCCTAACCAATATAACCCATAATGAGGAATCCTAGGAAATGCAAATCAAGAACATCTGGAAGGCACATGATTCCCCCTTGGTCAAAGGATTTCCTTCCTGTTTTTGCTGTGTGCCTTCAAATCTGACTTATGTTGACCCTAGGTGAACCTATCATGGAGCTTGCCTGGCAAGATTTGTTCCGAGGGTATTTCAGTTGCCTTCCTCTGAGGCTGAGACAACTCAACTCAATCTGGAATTGCCCAAGGTCACCCAGTGAATTATTTTTTCCTTCAAGGCATTTTATCTGGTACCTTGGGCTGTTTTAAGAAGAAGCACTAGATAAGATGTTATTTTATTTTCAAACTTCTTGATGACAGAAATTAGAAAACAAAACCTGTCTACTGAAAAAGAACTAAAGAATATTAGATTTCTTCTATACATAAAAAAGTACATTATTTTTATCTTGTTTTTCATCCAAAAGTGCTTCCAAAGTGAAATCAATAATAATAATAATAATAATAATAATAATAATAAAGATAGTCCCTGCTTGTAGGCTTACAGTCTAAAAGGAAAGGAATGGAAAGAAGAGAAGAGAAAGTAATCTTTCAGCAGGGCTGATGGAACGGCTGTACCCTTGCCTTCCCATCTCACTGCCCTTTGCTGCAGTATCCATATGGCAATGTTCTTACAACTATACTTGAGGATTAGGTCTTCAATCTGAAAGGAAAAAAATATAGGAGAGACAGCAGATTTGCTTTCTGCGCTGCTACTTTTTGTGAAACACCCATCCAATTATGCCAGTAAAAGTCACCAAGAAGATTCCAGCATTATGCCTAGTCTGAGTAAAGCCCTGGCCACTGGAACTTGGGAGGAGGTGGTTTAAATGATATGGTGAACCCTGAGCCCCCGTGTGGAAAGGACTGAACCAATCCATGCCCATGAGAGGAGACTGTCCCTTGATGGGTCAGACCTATAACTCTGTCCTTGGACAGCATTTCCAAGCTCTATAAAACAGGCATAACTCATCCTGGTACAGCACTAGCACTTGGTTTCTTTGGGCAGTTGCTGATGCCCCAGGCCAGTGGGAATGACAGGTGGTGGTGGTGATGAGAGTTGTAGTCTAATACTTTTGGAGGATTCAGGTCAGGAAAGGCTGATGTAGACCTAGGTTGGTAGTTGTGCCTTTAGCTTTGTCCCACCCAGCAACTCCTCTGGCAGAGAGCTGTATCTTTAGCCCTTCGGTTTCTTCTCTTGTCACTCACACAGCATTGTGGTGCATTCATCTAGCGTTAAAACCAGATCAACAGATACTCCTTTCCCTCGGCTTTTGTATTATTTGAAGACCATGCCACTCATTTGGCTTTCATTCTATTTCTTTAATCCTCTCTCACTTTCCCAAGAACATTCCTCTTTCACTTTCTGGGAATCCAGAAAAGCAGGGGATCCCCCTACATCCCTCCCCTTTCCCTGCCCAACTCCACAAGCAGGGACTTTCCAGAGTATTAGGGTTGTAATTTCATTTCACTACACTTCCCATCCCCTGATCTATTGCATTATAATGAGACATCCTGATCAGGAACAACTGCTGCTGGAGATGGGAACACAGACACCAACAGAGTGCCAGTTTTCCCAGTGAAGGTTTGCTGTATTCGCAACTATCATTAGTCCTGTACATTTACATACTCCGGTACAGGCATGCCTCAATCAACAAAAACTCTGGTAAAGAAGCTCATTTTCACAAAGTCTCTTTAAACCCATCCATTACCCTTTGTCCTCATCCTCATTCTAACTGGAAAGTTCTTTTTTAGTATCATTACTATTGGGAGGATGGTGAAGAACGACTAGTAAAAAACAGGCTTTCGATGCCAGGTTACAGCAGCACATCTGCAGTAAATGCAACAAATCATGACCTGCGAAGGACTGGAATTATTCCAATAATAATAATAATAATAATAATAAATGTATTTATATCCCACTTCTCTGTTACAAAAACAACCAGAGTGGCTGTTCCAACTGTATCTGTGTTAGACTACCTAAAACAGGCAAAGTGAACACCAGTTGCCTTAAGAATATCTTATTGAACATCCATGAACAGGAAAAGAAAGAGAAAGAGAAAGAGGGAGGGAAAGCAGATGACTAGCCTGCCTCACCAGCTACCTGCACCATGTAAACAAAGGATATATCTATAAATGTGGCTATGATCATGGAAATCATAAGAAAGGCATAGGTGGGTGAATGAAAAAATCATCTCTGGAAAGGCATAGGTAGGTGAATGAAAAAAATCATCCCTGGATGCATTTTAGAGAAAACCCTCAAGTGATCTCTAGAAAGTTCCAACTTTTTTTATTTACTTATGGAAGGCATACCTGGCTTGGTCATTTCATTTCACATATGCATATTGTTAGTTTTTCATAAAAAGTTTTCTGAAACATATTGAACAGGTTTTGGGGGGGTTAATGGGGGGTGTTGGTTGTGCAACAACCTGTTTCCATTTTTTCCATTTTATTTCTACCTCTGGCATATTTTTTTCTGTTAAAGAAGTAATGCTCAGAAACATGCCTACTTTCTTGATAGAGGTATACCTGTATATTGATAAATCCCATTTTGGGAGAAAGGCAGGATATAAATAAATTTAAAAAAAAATCCTGCCTCAGAATGAGAGCCAGAAACTGAGAATCAGGAACTTCTAAATCCAAAAGCCAATGTACAGTTTTGGTGTCCAGATGTAGGAATCAGTTATTCCATATGTAAGAATCAGTTATCTCTAACCCAGCATTGTCCAGTTGTGTTGAACTACAGACCTCATCCTGCCTAGACAGCCTGGCCAAGAGCAGGCATAGACAACCGTGAACCCTTAGGGCTGCGCATACATTTCCCAGGTGCTCCATGGCTGCTCCAGGAAAATGAAAGAAATAAAAATTGAATGAAATTGAAGAATAAGAATATATTCTTATATATACCCCCAAACACCATTAACATTGATGTAAGACATAAGGTAGGCCTCTTAGGGGTTCTGCCATAGAAATAAGGGCTCAACCATGAGTCAAAAAAGTTGGGAACTCCTGCCTTACATGTTCCCATTCAGTAGAGTGGCCACATATTGACAAAGGAAAACAAACAAACATTACAGTTGTATACCCAGATGCAAATTTAGATATTATGGTTCGAGTTTAAATAGAAGTATAATACATCTTACCATGTGGTAAGGGGATCTGTGTGCCTATTTCTACCATCCAGAGTGTAGTAATCAGTTGGCAACATGTAGGACCCTACTTTCTCCATTTACAGTTATCTTTAAACCGGACAGCTCTTTTCAGACAGTGTGCATATTTAGATAAAGAATTGCACTCTGTAAAACAGAACATCATTAGGATGAAGGTACACTTAGACTAATGCCACTTAAACCTGTGGAACCTGAGTTTGTCATAACCAAGGTAAGTCTCATTTGTTTCAATAGGTCTTCTTTAAGTACAACTATGCCTGGATCCAACCCAGTGTGCAGACTGGGATGGACAGTATCTGGCTCTCCCAATATCCTTGGATTGTAACTCCCATCAGTCCTAGCTACCACAGCCAAAGATGAGGGATAATGGGAGTTTGGTAACAGCTGGATACCACATATTTCCCCATCTCTGATCTAGACAATAAGGAGGCAAATGAACAATTGGTGTGGTTTGGCATATAGCAGCTTCTTCTGAGCTATCTCCTTAGGCTGTTTCTTGAAGAGTGGGAGTTTACTGCACGCCTTGCAGATTTGCAGGAAACGGGGTCTAGATGAAGTCATGTTAACTTATCTGAAAGGGGAAATAGAAACGGAAGTTCTGTTAACAGTCACAAGGATAGGCACATTTTGGAGACAGAAAACAACAAACATTTCACATATTTGACTGTAATTTTAAGATGATGTGGGACATAGCATTATTAACCAAAATAACAAATTTAGCAGAATATTGTTATAGTAATCAAAATAAATGTCCACAATTATTCATTTCTGGCATAATAAGCTTAACAATAAGGTACCACCACACATGTGTGTGTGTGTTTAATGTTTATTTGTTTGTTTATTTATTTCCAGGACTTATATCCTGCTTTTCTCCCACAATGGGATTAAATGCGGGTGTTGTAATGTTGTAATGCTTTAAGGACAATTTTAAGAACAGTATTCTGTTTGACTTTTTGTACATAGTGTAGTGGTTTGAGGGTTGGACTATGACTCTGGAGATCAGGGTTCGATGCCTCCCTCCAGCATAGAATCCCACTGGGTGACCTTGGGCAAGTCACACTCTCTCAGCCTCAAAGGATGGCAATGGCAAACCACCTTTGAAGAAACTTGCCAAGAAAACCCTATGATAGGATCACCTTAGAGTCACTATAAGTAAAAAAAAAACAAAAACTTGGGGGCACACAACAATGGCAACAAAGCTTAATGTAAAGGAAAATTAAATATTTTTTTCAATTTTATTGTTTCACATTAACTTGTTTTTGTAATTTGCTTGAGTTTTATCAGTAAAACTGATAATCATATCATGTTTGTGTTTTTCTAATATAAACATTTGATAAGATTTTATCACAAACTGACTTATCAGTTGAACAAATCTTTTTTAAGTGACCAAATCAAATCAGATACAGTTATCCCTCCTTCAGCATAGCCATCTATGACACTGACAAAATTTAGAGGGGGAAAATTGTAAGAAAGCACAAATGCAACAGCATTTGTTAAATTTTTGTGCCCAATTCACATTTATACTAGATAAGAACAGTGACCGCATGCAATGGCAGCTGTAGATAAGATAGTCCTCTTCCTTTATTGAAGAAATTCATCAACACATTTAAGGGGGGGGCAGAAGATGTAGCCTTGGCTAAGTTCTAAATTATCTAACACTCCAAAGTACTGTATATTATTAAAACCAGGCAACGAGAGAGTCAGCTGAAGCCATTTAAGATACATGTTCCAAAGTGTGGGCACCATAGTAGAAAAATCCTTTTCCTCTCTTCCACCAAGCAATTTTCTCTCCAGCAACAAGATAATGGGCCCAGATATCTTGATCCTAATTGATCTCCTATACAGGGCCAGCCTATGTCTTTGTCCCCAAAGGTGAATGAGAAAATGGTGCAACCAATGGTTCTATGTACAAAAGCTAACCATGGAGTTATTCAGACGGGGGGGGGGGCTGCCAAAAAAAGCCCCCAGATAATCGATAATCGAAAATTTTTCAGTTTTTAAAAATGATTTGAAAATTCAACAGTATGAACAACTGATGTGAATAGACCCAGGATAAACCTGGATAAAACTTTGCATGCCTTGAATATGTTTCAAATACATTTGCATCATCATCCTAATCTTTATTCAAGTGCTGGCACATGTGAGTAACCAAACTCACAGAGATGTGTATAGATGTGATTCCATAGTGTGAATAACAAACTCAGAATGCATGGGTAAGATTATTCGCGTTGTCATGCTAAAAAAAAGAAGACATTTGAATGATTCCCCAGATTGGCAGCTGGGCTTTTTACTGCAGCACTGGTGGCAAGTCAACATCTGCATGCCCTCCAGCTATTTTTATTTAGCCAAGATAGTCCTGATTCAATCTTGACTGTCCCAGTTTTTTTAGCTGCTTTTAAAATGTCCAATTTCTCTCTCCCTCTTCCTCCTTTTCCCTTGACTTTCTCCAGTTTGTACAAACTAATTTGAAAGTGCAAAAGTAGTTTGCACTCAGTTACTTTTGGGGGGGAGGGGGGAGAGAAGATGAAATCTTGCCCTTCCCAGTAGACTCAGGCAAAAGCAAACTGCTACAACCTCTCCTAGCTTGTGTGTGCAGTTTGACAGCTTTGCATGGCATCTTGACCACCGCACTCTGCTGTTGCTTAGCCACAAGTGCCCTAGTTTTCATTTGTGAAATGTTTGAGGCTATGCATCCACCATAGTCACATGCTCTCAGCCTCAGGGGAAGGGAATGGCAAACCTTCTGTGAACCAATCTTGTAATACAACCCCTTGATAGGGTCACCATAAGTCAGAAACAACTTTAAGGCACACCACAACAACAGAACTGCCAGACCATACCCTGGCCTAAACAGTTGCTCTCTTTCCCATTACAGAATTATAGCACTTTGATACCACTGAAACTGACATGGCTTCGTTTTTGGAAATTCTAGAATGTATAGTTTTATGAGGTATTTAGAATTCTCTTTCAAGAGAGGGCTTGTGCGTCACCAGAAAACAAATCCCAGGATTACATAGAGTGGAACCATGACAATTAAAGGGGTATCAAAATGCAATAAGTGTGGTATGAAAGAAGCCCTAATCTGATACGTTGCATTTTCAAGGTGACCAGTCGAAACACACACACATATCAATGACTATCACCCAGTGTAAAAATCATCAGACTAGTTTTAACTGCTTGGCAAGGGAATGCCCTCCAGATATCCCAATTTGACTGGGGCAATTCTGATTAATTCTTGACTTCCAACTTTTTCAACTGGTTTTAGATGTGCCTGTTTCTCTCTCCTCACCCCACTTTCCCTTTTGTCTCCAGCTTACTTAAATTGTTGCAAGATGAGTGAAAAGTGAAAAAGTAATTCACCCTTAGTTAACTCAGACAGGGAAATGTGGGGAAAAGGGGGGGTGGGTTTAAATGGACATTATACTGTGAAAAATCACACAATCATGGTGAAGATTTTCACACAACATCACAATTAAAGAGGATTTATTCCGGTAATAACCACCAACAAATCATTCAGGGGGAAATCTCATGAATGATTTGTTGCTGCTTTCTACCTGGTTATAGCCGGGATAAGTCCTCTTTAATAGTAATGTGTGTGAAAATCTTCACAGTGATCAGGTGATTTTCACAGGATAATGTCCATTTAAATCCCCAGTTTCCCCCTTATTTTCCCAGTATGGAGTTTATCACATGGGAGGAATTTCTCTCAATTTCAAAAGAAATGGAAGTGAGGCCAGTTCGGAATTGAGTAAATTCGCTAGTTCAGCGAATTTACTTGATTGTGTATTGACACTGCATTGTGTTCAGAACTGCTTGAAATTGCCTCCCAGTGCCCGAAATTGTGTGTGATAGTTTCTCACGCAATCATGTGAAACCCCATGATTGCGTTCGGAAGGACTTCACTTTGCCTGAAAATGTGTGTGATCAGCTTTCACGCAATCACGCGAAACCCCATGATTGCATTCAGATTGCCATTGGATTATACTTCCAATTCCCTTCATGTGATAAACTCCCAAGATAAAAGTCCAGAGGGGAAAGGACAGGAGGGGGCAGAATCTTGCCCTTCCCAGTAGGTTCAGGCAAAAGCAAACTGCTGCAGTCTTTCCTAGTTTGTGTGTTCTTCCTAATTAATAACTTTTAACATCTTGACTTCACTCTGATCTTGCATGGCCACATGCGTTCTGGTTTGCTTCTCTGAAATGTTGGAGGATATGTAAGGGGGAAAATACATTGGAACAGGAAGGGAAACATGAGGTAACAGCCTATAATGTTTTGATAAGGTGAGTCTGAAGAACAAAGGCATTTGAGCTATAAAGGAGCTACAGTGGTTTAACAAGGATCTTAAATGGGTCTGACAACAGGTCAGGTATGATAACAAAAGATGGCCAAAGTGCCATAAAAAGAGGAAGAGGCCATATTGGGAAGTATATCTTTGAGGGACTTTTTAGACTGGGACCATATTTAATTCTTCTCTTCTGCCACAACAAACCAGTCTTTTATGCATTCTGTATCACTAATTCTGCTTTCCTTTAAAGTGCTTTGTTTAACTTCACAATATATAGCTGTCTTTCACTGATACGGATCAACAGAGCAACACCCTCCATGGTTACTCTATTGCTGTACCTTTTCCCAAACTCTGGCCATTTTAAGCATATTTCCTTAAGCAAATTCACTCTCATATCTTGTAATCTAGGATTAGAGGATCGGACAGATCTTTCCCAAAAGCTCCTTTTTGTGCAAGAGTCTCCTGAATTTTTCAGCCAGTACTGGAAGTGTAGTTTAAACAACAACAACAACAACCTTGTAGAAAGCATAGAATGAGTCCTTCCTGAATCTTGGTTAGTGAAGAAAAGCCAGAGAGGAGGATAATAACAACAACAACAACAACAATAATAATATTTCCAGCACAGTAAATAATTAAAAAAAGAAATCTCTGGATTACATTTAATCAGAAAATTTAAAAAATCATTTTAGATACTGGTAGTATATTTCAGACCTGAATAAATATGCAAAAGGGCACACATGGATAGTTTCCTGTCCATGGCCCACATCCTCACAGTCTGTTCCAAAACACAGTCCAGATCAGAGTTTGAAAGTAACTGATTACAAATAATAAGTAACTTGTCATCGTCCCCAGTAAGGAAGGCATGACAGGGTCAAGTAATGTTGTGCCACTACAAGGGTGATGTACCGTCACTTCCTTTTCAGTGTAACTGTTACTATTTCTACAATACTCTGTTATGGAGTGTATGTGTGTCCTTACTCTTTACATGTGTTTTGTATGAAATATTATTGTTGTTTCTTTTAAGCAATTAAAAATGCAACCATTTTAGTTACTTCTGAATTATGAGAAAATATAGAATTCTCTTCATAAAACTGTTAACTACAGTTGCCCTCCGTATCTACAGATTCTTCATCCACAGATTCAAGCATTCATGGTTTTAAAATATTTAACAAAATATATAAATTCCAAAAAGCAAAGCTTGCTTTCGCCATTTTATATAATTGACACCATTTTACTACCTGACTGTATTTAATGGGACTTGAGCATTCACCGATTTTGGTATCCATATGGGGGTGGGTCCTGGTCCTGCAACCAACCTCAGTGGATACATGGGCCCACTGTATAAGGATACTTACTGGGCTTTCTAGATTGGCAGGAAAGTGTGACATGAAGTTGCCTTTTCCTTAATGCTTAGCAGCTGCACCACAGCCTTTAGATGGAGCTGCGCTGTTCCGCAGTTTTTAAAAAAGAAGCTGGGAAAACCAGCACCTTTTTAAAGGCACTTCTTCTCCCCTAAAATGCAAAAAAAGCATTTTCATGGCACACTTTCCCTTTTTCTCATCTAAAGGCTAGACTTTCATGCAGCCATGAACACGCTTCTTTTTGCCAATCTAGAAAGCCCCAATGTACTTTTTCAGAGCCTGGAAAAGTTCCTTTTATTGAACCACAGCTCACTTAAGTCCCAGTCACTGGAGTCCTCTTCCATGAGTCAAAGACTACTCTTAAGTTGCACCTATCTCTTCTTAAATAACAAGTCCAGATGTGATGAAGGATCAAGCTGTCCCATATACCTATTACCTTCTTGCTTTCTCTGCCATTTTCACATTCTTCTCCCTTTACCCTTCATCCATTCAATTCCCAGTTCAGACATGAAACCCACTGGCTGACCTTGGGCAAGTCACACTGTCTCAGCCTCAGAAGGGCAAAGGCACCCCCTTCCAAAACAAATATTGCCATGAAAACCCAGTTTCTGTAAGTTGGAAATGAAGGCACACAACAGCAACATGGTACATAGTTTAGACAAAGAGACAGGCTTGTGCATCGTTTGTTAAGTTTGCTATTTAACATTATGAACAACAGTATGTTAACTGAAGAGCGACACACTGAGGAGACAATGTTTTGCTAAAAAATTAAGTACATAGCATGAGATAAAATTTGAACCCAGGACCTTCAGAAGCATACAGTAGGCCCCTGGTATCCACAAGGACACAAAAATCAAATCCCATTAAATAGAGTGGTGCCATTAATTATATAAATTAGAAACATCCAGGTTTGCTTATTGGGATGTATATTGCTTTGGAATATTTTCAAGCTGTGGATGGGATAGTTGAATATATGGATAAAATATCAACAGATATGGAGGGCCGACTTCACTTTCCAGTTAGGAGCCACTCCTTGCTATAAGTCCTGCACTTTTTATGCAAGTACTGTACTCTTAAAAAACGCAAAACAATGACCAAGCAAACAAACCCAAACAACAATAAAAAAGTGGGTGAAAGCCAAGGAAGTACTTTTGCTTGAAGTGAGAAAGGGTTTACAGAAATTCATTCAGATTATAAGAACCTGACAGATGAATTTTGCCTTGCAGCTAAAATGTCTGCCAGCACCCTGCTTACGATTTAGTCACAATCTTATCTTCTTATTTGCATACTTAACAACCTATCCTTTATTTTTTAGTGCCCTTTGGTACAGTCACAGTTAAAATACTGCTGGCACACTTCTGGTTGTCCCATCTAGTTCAGGATAGCCCAGAGTTAAGAAAGTTACGTTGAAAAGTTCTAAGATCCTAGGAGTAGACATTTAATAGTTGTATTACATTTTTTAAAATTTTCCCATTTCTGAGAAATAACTAAAGATGATACTTTTAGTAACTTTTAAAATATATGAATATTACATCTGGCTACAAGCTGTTAGTTACATGATCTTCCTTACTGCCACCATTTAGTGATGCCCTACATATATAAAAATAGCTTACAAAAGGAACAAAGTTTATTGCTTGTCAAGCTACAAAGGTGTGCCAAAGCTGTTAGGAAAATGACTTGAATGCAGATAACTAGTTATTTGGAACTAGTTACTAATCCAAACTTTAATTAAGCTAACCACCTCCTCCTCACTTCTTACCATAGCATTCATTTGCCAAATTACGGTTGGGGAGAGAAGGAATATTTCAAATCACTATTAATTCTCCTTGCTGATTTCACTGATTTCTGATTTGCAAAGCATGCAGGACTCGCTGAAGACTTTTTCTGCCTAAGGCAAAATAAAATGCAAGATAGCATGTTGTGCACGTGCACACAAAGACACACACACCTCTGATCCACATACAGAAGCCAATTGGGTTAGCAGCTGAATCTTTCTTCAGCCCTGACAAATGGATAGCATTGCCCATTATGCAGCAGACTAGTTTGAGGAGTGCAGGAGAGATTACTGGTACATACAGGTCTCTCTCATGGGCATTCACACTCAGGAGTATATCACACAAAGGGAATTGAAAGTATAATCCAATGGCAATATGAATGCAATCATGGGGTTTCGCGTGATTGTGTGAAAGCTGATCACACACATTTTCGGGCAAAGGGAAGTCCTTCCGAACGCAATCATGGGGTTTTGCATGATTGCGTGACAAACTATCACACCCAATTTCAGGCACTGGGAGGCAATTTCGGGCAGTTTTGAATGCAATACAGTGTCAATATGCAATCAAGTAAATTCGCTGAACTAGCGAATTTACTCAATTCCGAACTGGCCTCACTTCCATTTCTTTCGAAATTGAGAGAAATTCCTCCCATGTGATAAACTCCTCAGTTTTTTGTCTTGAGAAGATATGGATCGCCACACTGATACATATTGGGATCATTGTTCCCATTACGTTTTGGGTTTGCAAATTATTCCGAGTTATTTTGTTATTCACACATGCTATAGTTTCAGTATAAAATGGAGACACCTCCATTCCTTTGAACGATACAGAGGAGTTTATCACATGGGAGGAATTTCTCTCAATTGCGAATGGAGCCAATTCGAATTCACGTGAATTCGCTAGTTTAGCGAATTTACGTGAAATCTGATTGCGTTCAGAATGTGTTCAGAATGACTTCCCATTTCCCAAAAATGACCCCCATTGCCCGAAATTGCATGAGATACTCCAATACGCAATTACGTGAAACCCCATGATTGCGTTCGGAATGACTTCCCATTGCCCGAAATTGTGTGAGATACACTCATTCACAATAACATGAAACCCCATGATTGCTTTCGGATTGCCATTGCATTATACCCCCAAATTCCGTCGTATGATAAACTCAGAAGCATATTCACACTGGTGAAGATGTGGATCACTGCAGATCTTTCAGGAAAACTGGGGGTGGGGGCAATCCAGTTTCGAATATTCTGTGTTAAGTGGTTTTATTATTTTTTTTGGTACCCCCCCCCCTCCACAAAAGTGCACTGAATGCAGTCAGGATGAGTGTGAAAACCAAGGAAATAACCTGGATTCTTCCTGGATTATTTTCATACGCCGCGTCCACATTGGAGGGATAACCCGGTTTGGCACCGCTTTAATTGCCTTGGCTCAAGGCTATGGGATTCTGGGAGTTGGAGTATGTTGTGGGGCCCAGAGCGCCCACAACAAACTCCAACTCCCAGAATCCCATAGCCTTGAGCCAAGGCAATTAAAGCGGTGCCAAACTGGGTTATCCCTCCAGTGTGGATGCAGCCTCTGTAGATAGGAAGGAAATTGGGCAATGAGAACAAGACACTCCACGGTTTGGAAGTAGGACCCTTAACACATATGGCCCACAGCTTGTGCCCAATAATGTTAGGCCTGTTGTCCTATCTACTAAAAAAAAAGTCACAAAGGTGGGGAAAAAGGTGGGAAAAATCACAGAATAAGTTGCCGAAATTATTACACTCTCCCTATAAGCTATCCCTCAGGGATATTTTTGCCTCAACATGTAAACTGAAGAAGAGCTCCGGTGAACTCAAAAGGATGCTCATGACATTGGTATTTGCCTTTGTGACCATTGCAGATTCACCACTTGACAAAGTATGAAGAGTCGAAGGCTTTCATGGCTGGCATCCATAGTTTTTTGTGGGGCTTTCGGGCTATGTTTTTAAACATTTATTTTATTTTATTTAAATCTGTACAATATTTTTAACTGATTTTATCTGCGAACAGCCTTGGCCCCCTTTGTGGGAGAAAGGCGGCAATGAAATAAAATAAATTTTTAAAAAATGGCAGTTAAAACGGTGTCAAACTGGATTATTTATGGAGTGTGGCTGCAGCCTTATTAATATATATATATATATATATATATATTCTTGTGTTCACTTCAACTCAATAGTTCTGACTGAGAACTTTTGCGCCTGCGCAGTTGGGCAAAAGCTCTTATTGCCCACTCTCAAGATGGCGGCAGCAGCGCGCCCGGGCTAAGAAATGCGCATGCGTATTACATGTGGACGGACGCTCTTCCCACCCACACTAAAGATGGCGGCAGCAGCAGCGCGTCTGGGCTAAGAAATACGCATGCGTATTACATTTGCACGGAAGCTCTTTGTGCCCACACTAAAGATGGCGGCAGTAGCGCGCCCGGACTATAAAATGCGCATGCGTGTTGCGTCCGGTGGCTCATGGTCACGGAAGTGAGAGAGTTTGGGGTTTTTTTGTCACTCCGTGGCGGCCAATGAGGAGAGCGTTGGCATGGCAACAAGGCACTGAGGAAGCAGGCTCCTCCCACTGAACTGGTTGGCGGGAGAGTGCTGCTGCTGAGGTAAAAAGGGGAGTGTGAGGGGAAAGGAGGGTTTGTGGGGCGCTAAGAGGGTCATATTTGTAAAATATATTTTATATTATATATATATATATATATATATACACACACACACACACACATATATAGTATATATATTGTATATATATATATATTGACTACAATGTATGTATATATATATATATATATATAATAAGTTATTTTATATATATATATGTATACACACACACATATATATATAAAATGCAAAATTTCTACAATATTTGTGGCTCTGATATTTGTGGTTTTGATTATTTGCGGATTTGCTCAATACACCCTCTAGGAATCTCTAGGTCCTCCGGTGCAACTCTGTGGTCAACTTTAACTAAAAGTTGCACTGAAAGGCTTACTGATTTAAACGAGAATTAAACAAATTAAACGAGAGTTAAACAGGAAATGTCCCATGATCAACATCGTGTGATAATGCAGCTAGAGATTCCTAGAGAGAACACTCTGCCAGGCATTTGCAGTTCCTCCGGTGCAGTTCTGTGGTCAGTGTCTGTCGGACGTTGACCACAGAATTGCACTGGATGACCCAGAGATTCCTAGAAAGGTGTCCTCTCAGGTAAAAACAGGGTGTTTTTTGTTATTTGTGGTTTTTACACATTCACGGGGGGCTTGTGCCCCTAACCCTAGCGTTTATGGAGGGAGGAGTGTAGATACACCCTAGGAGCTTTTGAAAGGATTAGGTGAAACATGCAGTTCCAATTCCAAATGCACCTGTGGTTTCTGATAACCAAAATAACAACCCCTCCTGTTTCCAATTTGGAGTTTGGTGGGCATAAGATACAGTGATTTTGTATCATCCCTACTTGCCATTTTACATGGCAGTTGGCTGATCATTTGTGAAAGACTAATCCCAGTGGTACCTTCATAGAATCATAGAGTTGGAAGAGACCACAAGGGCCATCCAGTCCAACCCCCTGCCATGCAGGAACTCCAGATCACAGCACCCCCGACAGATGGCCATCCAGCCTCTGCTTAAAGACCCCTAAGGAAGGAGACTCCACTACACTCCGAGGGAGTGTGTTCCACTGTCGAACAGCCCTTACTGTCAGGAAGTTCCTCTTAAGGTTGAGGTGGAATCTCTTTTCCTGCAGTTTGCATCCATTGTTCTAGTCTCTGCAGCAGCAGAAAACAAGCTTGCTCCCTCCTCAATATGACATCCCTTCAAATATTTAAACATGGCTATAGTATCACCTCTTAACTTCCTCTTCTCCAGGCTAAACATCCCCAGTTCCTAAGGCGTTCCTCATAGGGCATGCTTTCCAGACCCTTCACCATCTTAGTTGCCCTCCTTTGGACATGCTCCAGTTTCTCCACATCCTTTTTGAATTATGGTGCCCAGAACTGGACACAGTATTCCAGGTGGGGCCTGACCAAAGCAGAAAGGAGCAGCACTATTACTTCCCTTGATCTAGACACTATACTTCTATTGATGCAGCCTAAAATCGCATTGGCCTTTTTAGCTGCCGCATCACACTGTTGACTCATGTTCAACTTGTGGTCTACTTGGACTTCTAGATCCCTTTCACATGTGGTCTCGTTCAGCCAGGTGTCCCCCATCCTATATCTCTGCATTTCATTTTTCTGCCCTAAGTGCAGGACCTTACATTTCTCTGTGTTGAATTTCATTTTGTTAGCTTTGGCCCAGATTATCTGATTCAGATAATGCTTTTAATCAATATAAGCAAAGCCTGTTTATTGGTAACATACCTGGGATGGGTGAAAGGCAATTCTACTCTTGACAGGGAAGGGAGGCAGTTAGTAGATCCACCACTAGGCCCTGGATTGTAGCAGTAAAGAATGTGAACATCTACTTGTGACAGGGATAGGGAATACAGGTGACTGGCGTTGACAGATCCTATTCTGATTCTGCTCTGAATGTGTGTCCACGAGGTATGGAGGCCTTTGGGGAAGACTTTGGCTTTGATCAAGGAGTGGGCTGATTGCTGACATGGGGACATTCTTTGTTTTCATAGGAATGCCAAGATGGAAAACAAACGGAAGGCTTCTACAGCAGGCTCTGGCAAGGGGGATCTCACTTTGTCACAACGGAAAAGATCACGAGGAGGGGATTGGGAGGAAGATGGCCCTTCCCAGTTTGAGGAGGAATTGGCTTTTCTGGATGAGATGGAATCTGAGATGGCTCTGGAGGCAAAGGAAGCACAGC
Organism: Urosaurus nigricauda; assembly: GCA_034509955.1. NCBI lineage: Eukaryota > Metazoa > Chordata > Lepidosauria > Squamata > Phrynosomatidae > Urosaurus > Urosaurus nigricauda. The sequence goes on along the minus strand of JAOEGL010000006.1, from coordinate 21,723,092 downwards.
TGGTTCCAGATGCCATTCCCTTTGGTGAGTTAGATGGGTACAAAATAGGGAGAACGCTCCCTATGTAGGTGAAGCTGGGGGACTTTGGGGTGCAGTGAAAAAGCAGTGAAGGAGCTAAACAGAGTGTTTTTTATCTTTCTTGCCAAGCAGTATGATTGCTGTGTTGTGTCAGTTTTTGGTTTTTGACATGAATATATGCTAAATTAAATCTATTTATATATTGTTTGTTTTATGAAAGTTATCTATATTCTTTATTATAGGATTTACATTAATTTAGTAATGAATTTGACAATTGTTCCATTGTGGTTCCCTGAGTAACAGAACAATATAGAACTTATCACATATCTTAATAAAATACCACTTTTCAAGTATGAGTTCAAGATGTTCTCCCCCCCCCCCCCCTCACTTGATGCTGCTTCTCTGTTTTTCCTTTCTTTCTAACAGGAAGATTGAGCTTGGAAAAAGTCTGTTCTTTAGTTTTTCAGGTTCTGGGACTGGCAAAAAGAGGATTGGTGCTAACCTCTATTCTGGGTTTCTGCCTTCCCTTCAGGTAATCTCTTCTCATCAGTGAGTAACCCCAAGTGGCAGAGACCACTGCCTCCCAAAATAAACCCCAAAGAAGAGGCGCTTTGTTTCCAGCAACTGGAATTAGATTACTATGTGGGTGAGTATGTACCATAGGCAGGTTGAGATGCTGATGGGGAGTACTTAAAGGCTTTGCAGGACAGGGCAGATGGGCTGGGGCTACATGGTTCTGTTCTTCTTCCTGGTAAAGAGTCTGCAGAACAAGGTATGTGTTTTATCTGACTAAACAATGACTCCTTGCTGCTGGAGGGGAAGTTCTGGTGCTGGTATAATTCTTGGGGCTTTTGATAGGTACAATAGCTCCATAATGTCCCCAGCTCTGCTTGCCAGGCAGAGTGGGCAAGTCTGGAATTCCCCATAAAGACTGAAATCATCCCATTTTTCTTATTGCTGAGTTGTGGGAAGACATACACATACATACACACACACACACACACACAAAAAAACCCTTAAAAGATTACAATTTGTTGACATGATTTAAAAATGCAAGTGACTCCATAATCAAAAATTCCATATGTTGGTTCCATTAGCTCAAATAGCGTCCTCACCACAGAAGAAACAAAGTTCAAGCCTCAAGAGAGCAGCTTCTCTCCCTGCTCTCAGTGCCCTTTTCTCCCTTGCAGAGGTACCCATGGACAGTGGCATCCCTAGGGTTGGTGGCACCTGGTAAGGTAACTCATGGTGTCACCCCCTCCCCCACATTGAACTCCTCCACACAGTAACCTTAGCAATGCTTTTTTGCACTCATGTTACTCGTAAATCCTAATTTCCATATACCACTGAGTGTAATGTTAATAGTTGTGACATAAACAACTAGCAAAATTAAAATTATACCTTTACTTTACAATATCATATGCATAATCTAAATGTATCTGCATATACATAGTGAAGATTTAGTTAAAATGTAATTTTTAAAAAAAAACTTAAAAAGAATTTCAAAATTTCAAAAATTTTAAAAATATTTAAAAATTAAATTTTCAAATTTGAATTTTAAAAAATCCTAGAGCCTCTCCTTTCTCCTCCCATTGAGCATCACTCCACTCCCACCATTTTAAAAGCATTTTAAAGGGACACAGATGAATGTCACAGCCCATTTCTGCCCAAAAGTAGGTGTTTGAAGAGCAGCACTATCACCCATCCCACCCCTAGTGCTGCCACTGTCTGTATATATTATTGGACATTTGCAAAAATAATTATCTATTCTAATGGGATCTGCAGGTACACAAAGAGAAGGAACCAACATTGTTAATTGCATTACATGAACAAAAGACACCTATAGTGTTCAATACAATTTTCAGAAAATATCCATCCAAAATGGTGTGTACATCTCTGGTGGCTTCCTTTCTTCTTTATGTTTATTCATATATTGTATAAAGGGGGAACCAAATGTCAGGGCCAGCTCATCCATATAGATGAACTAGGCAGTCGCAAAATTTAGGGGCGGTGCAGTGGCTTTTTTTGTATAATTTTTTTTAGCATAATTAAACAATATTAAAGTGAAAACTCATTACAGCAAGTGACGTAAAAGCAAGCTACCATAAGATGGTTTCTTTGTACAATGGCCAAAGCATAAATCTGCGCCTCCCTGGTACGGACACAGGGGGATGCATTTAATAATTATGAGGGGGTGACAGGGAGTGCCAAATAATTATAATTATGAGGAGCGACAGGGGGTGCCAGAATATTTCTTGCCTAGGATGGTCAATGTTTACTACTGCTCTAGTTATACATGTTAACTTTTCCATAAGTATAATCTACCAGAAGTTATTCCACCAACATTTCATATTTACATTTTTAAAGTATTTCCAATTTTTACTAATTATTAGCCTATCTTCATATAGTAAAAATGTAATTAATTTTTTATCTTGTAGGTTTTGTTTTTCTCCAGTGCATATTGATAACATCAGTGTTTTCCCTTGAAATGTTATATTTTTATTTGTAATTTTTGTCATTGTTACTATCACATTTCCCCAGAATTTCTGTACCATCTAGCCAAAGACTATCATAAATCCCTTTCTGTACATAAGTCTTTTTTTTGGTGGGGAAATACTTGTAGAAAGGTGTCTTTGGGAATCTGTATGCAACACTGTTTAAAAATCTGACTTCCTTTTTTTTTTGTTGGGTGGGTGAGTGAGTAGAAGATACTAGCTCTGATGGTTGTAGAAATAAAAAGTTGATGAAGTAAGGTGGACCAAGATTTTTTTTTTAAAAAAAAGAGGTTTTAAAAGAACCTTAAATAGCCTTTCAACTTGCATTTATCATTTTGCCCACTGTACTAATTAAGCAATTTATGCACATGAAGATTTTTTTAGCACAAATACATTGTACATTGTTGATTTTCAACATCTGATCCTGTTTTCCTCTCTTATTGGATGCAGGTACTCACATTCCTGGATTCCCAGGTTCCACTCAGGGTCCAGTTCCAGTTTTGAGGATGTTTGGTGTCACTGAAGCTGGCAACAGTATCTGCTGTCACATCCATGGTTTTGCCCCGTATTTCTATGTGCCTGCCCAGGCTGGTGAGTGTGCAGTTAGAGTACGGAAAAGAGAATTCTACAAAACCATCTCCTTTTCCTTTCCATATAAATAATTCCCTATTCCCATTTTTTCTCTACTTGCTTACTTTTTCCTTAGGGTTCCAAGCAGAGCACTTGGCTGAGTTTCAGAGGGAGCTGAATGCGGCTGTCATCCGGGACATGCGGTCCAACAAGGATGGCCTTAGCCAAGTTGTTTTGGCAGTGGAGATTTGCAACAAACAAAGTGGGCACTTTTGAAAAATGGATGTATCTGTATGCAGTCAGGGAGGTGTTTAGTTAGGATCAGATTTGGGGCGCTTGCTATCCTTAAAACCACAGTAACCCCCCTCTAGTAGTATCTTGAACAAGGTGGCCATTTTCTTCTTCTTAGTAGAACACTTGTGTTGCTTGGACTATTATCCTCTGCTTTTTTAATGGCTGCATTGGTTTTCAGTGGATAAAATTGTGTTATGTTTATTATTGAAGCCTTTAATACATGGGTGTGGAACATTTGTCCTTTCAGATGTTTTCAACTTCAACTCCAGGATCCCCAGATACAATGGCCAGTTATAAAAGTGGGACTGTACTTAAAAAAATAAATAAATCTGCAAGCCAAAGTTTCTCTAACCCTTTGTTAAGGGCTTTTAGAAGAGAGACCAATCCATCCTAGTCTCTCACCCAATCTGGGTGTTTAAAGAGCCACTTATTTGATGTCTGCTGTATGAAATACAGTCTTCCCTGGATGTGCAGAATTGGTGGACGTGGGGAGATGCAGTTATAGAAGCTGTTGATTATAGTATAGACATTAGGGTGGGAAAATGTGGGAAGGTAATCCATAGTCTTCAAAAGAGACTGACTTCTTTTTATGATTTCTCTCACCATAGGCATGTATGGCTACCATGGGGAAAATCTCATACCTTTCTTGAAAATTACTATGGCAATGCCCCGACTAATTGCCCCAGCAAAGAGGTTGCTAGAACAAGGGCTACGGTGTGGATCTTTAGGGGTGCACCATTATCAAGCCTATGAAGCTAATATTGATTTTGAAATCAGGTAGGACCCATGTTATGGCACTTTGCTTTCCTCCTTTAAAACAGCTTCTCTTACTTTCTTGCGGTACACCTACCAATGCTTTGCATTCTTGGCAAAATGAGATTTTCAATAGCTGTTTGTTGTGTGCCTTCAAGTAATTTCCTACTTAAGGTGACCCTAAGGTGAATCTATCATGGGATTTTCTGGGACTGAGAGTGTATGACTTGCCCAAGGTCACCCAGTGGGTTTCTATGGCTGAGTGGGGATATGAACCTTGATCTCCAGTGCTCAAACCACTACACAGTGCTCGCTGTCTTCAATAGTTGTAGTTACTTGGAATTGTATGCTATTTGGAGAAAGCTTAGAAATGGAAATAAGAAAAGGATTAGATAAGGTTTTTGTGTTCTCACATGTTTTGGTTGTGGAGAAGCTGTTGCTTAACTAGGATCCTGAGCAGGTCATACATGAACAGAAGTGGGTACAAGCATTCCTCAATAGATTTTGCTTGTGTTGAAAGTAACTTACTTTTAATGCTCTCATCTGCTCTCTTTCAGCCTTTCCCCTTTATGGCTTTATGAAGTTTATCTTCTAAATTATTCTCCAGCCTTATTTGTGAACTGCTTTATGATACGTTTTCTGAGAATGATGATACAAAAGTACCTTTAAAAATAAATCTGAGGCTGGTGGGGAACATGTGAATTTTCAAGTCTTGCTATCCAGCTCCCATCACACTCAAAATTTGTCTTCCAACTTAGGTTCATGGTGGATCGGGACGTTGTTGGATGCAACTGGATTGAATTGCCAGCTGGAAAGTATCACCTGCGGCAAGAACATTCTGTTGGAGAATCTAGCAAGGAGAATCCACCCAAGGTGCTGTTAGCTAGGGTGCAGGGAGGTGGAGTAAGGGCTCGTTCATAATTCTGTAGGCATAAGACTTGTCTTTACCCAGCAAATAACTTAGTGAAAACCTTTTAAGGTATTGGTGGGGAATCTGTAATCCTGCAGATCTTGTTGGATAATAATTTCTATTCTGCCTGAGCAGTGACCATGTTGGATGGGTTTTCTAGAAGTTGATGTCCACCATTGTCTGGAGGGCCACAGGTTCCCCACCACTGCTTCAGAAGTTGGAATCAGATGTTAAACTATGATTAGATCATCCTTGTTAAGAGCAAGTAAGATTTCCTGTGAGGTGGTGTGTGTGCCTGAATTCTTGCATGGTTGGCTCTTCCTGTCCATGGGCTTGGCATCCGCAGATTGGAGCATCCGTGGATAGTCCTGCCCCATTCTGCACAATAGCGTGTATGAGGCCACACCAATGCAGTCGTATGCATGTCGTGCCATGACTGGGGAGAATGGGACTTTACCATCCGTGGGGATGGGAGGGCCTAGAACAGACCCCCTGCAGATATGAAGGGCCAGATATGATGGAGGTGTCTGCTCAAGGTGTGGTGGTACAGGGATCCAATTAGTTGCAAGGTATCCAGAGAAGGGAAGTCTGTTCTAGAAGATGTGGGTGTAGCATATGCGGGCTTAGGTTTAGAAAGCACATAAGAGCTATTAAGGCTGAAGAGTGTCTTAGATAAACTAGAAGCAGGTTGTGGGAGGTTGCTTGTTAAAGGCTGTAAAAACATATTGGTTATTTTGCCTTTTCTTCCCCATCTCTAGGTGTCGCTTTGTCAGCTGGAGGCTGATGTGGCTTGGATGGACTTCATTAGCCACCCCCCTGAAGGAGAGTGGCAACGCATTGCACCTTTGCGTGTGCTCAGTTTTGATATTGAATGTGCCGGACGCAAAGGTATATTGGAAGTTGAGGGGGCAAACTGCAGCATGGCAAGATAGATTGAGCTTCTAGGTATAGGTGGCTAGTTATCTAAAATCTTTCTGGATAATCACCCATTTTATAACAACTAAAAGTTCAAACTCTGAAGTGGTTTTAGCATGGGACAGTCTGGCATGAATAGGTCTCTTTGGAATATCAATAATAAATATGTCTGTTCTTTAGAGCAGCCTGGCAAAGACTGGTGAAGGTTTTCCGGTCCTTCAAAACCTGAATTGTTAGGAGGTGGCTTGTGCAGCAGATCTAGCAAGCCAAGAATTGTTGTTTGCCCTGGCTGAAAAAGTTGTTTTGGCTGCATGCACTGAGCAGATTGTTAATGTGGTGGGTCAATAGTGGAAGGTGATATTCATTAAATTTCAAGATGAACAATTACTTCACAATATTCTTAGGAGCAGAATGTCTTTTGCCAATTATAACACTTGGAACTAACAAAAACACCACACCTGACAGTGGGACAGATTATGGTCTAAGAGATTGTAAAATGAACCTTTAATGTGTTCCTGTTACAAGGAGTTAAAGCTGTGACAGAGGATTCATTCTGGTGAGGTGTCCAAGTGAATGCTTACCCCCATAGTCCAGTAGTTTCCAGACATAAGTCCTCAGTGCTTTTTGGATTAGAACCTAGAATCCTTGCCCAGTGGCCATAGTGGCTGGAGCTTCTGGAAGCTGATGCCCAACAAATCTGAGAACCCAAGTTTGGGAATTACCGGAATAGCTGCTTAAGGATAGCATGGTGGTGGGGGAAGAGCACTTCTGGTGTTAACCATCCATTTGTGTGTTTCTGCTCAGGCATTTTCCCTGAACCAGAGAAGGACCCAGTGATTCAGATTGCCAATATGGTCCTACGCCAGGGGGAGAAAGACCCCTTTGTACGTAATGTCTTCACTTTACAGAGCTGTGCCCAGATTGTTGGTTCCCAGGTGCTCTGTTTCAGAAAGGAGGAGGAACTACTCAAGGTAATAGACCACAAAGCCACGTTGGTTGGGAGATTGTGGAATTTGTATTCCATAAAATTAATTTGACACAGTTATGAAGCTGGAGTGAGGCCTGAATGATAGGGCCTATGGATCTGAGGGGCAGCGGTCAGTTTGTGGACACTGGCTAATACGGTGTAATGCTGTAGAAAAATCCCGCATCAGCTGAGAAGGTGGGGAGATGATATGTATGTATTTGAGAATTATATCTGAATATACAAGAAAGGGGGCAGCATCCTTACTCCTAGGTGCCAAGTCTTGAGGGAGTTAGTGGACCTCAGTACTAGTTTTGCCAGTAGACAGAATGAGGGAACTGCCTGAAAAAGCAGATACAAGGAAGGGACAGCAATGGCTGAGACCTCCAGCCCTTGCTTTGTGTTGGAAGGCAGAGCAGTGCATGCCCTGCCCTTAAGTGTGGTTGACGATGCTATTCATCCCCATTATTAATGTAAGATTCAACTGACAACTCAGTGTCTATATGTACAGTATAATTTGAAAGGGAGCATCTTGTCGCTTCCCTCAGGCAGAAAAATACTATGGATTTGACCCTTGGGATATTCTTCTGCAAAGAAGCTGAAGACTTAACTGCAAAAAGAAGATTTCCTTGAAACCCCTCCCCCCTTTTAAGAGGTTGCATCTGCAGAATGCTTTGCTCTCTGCTAAAAGAATAGAGAATGCTGAAAAACATTTCCCACTTAAGAATCTTTTTGGCTGCTTGTCCAGAAACATTCTTTGTGGGAAAAGTGTCAGTAGGTGGATATACGGCTGCTCCATTCATTGTTTCCTCTTTCTTCTAACATGTCGTTTTCTTATACTGCTGTAATTAGAAAAGAATGTTTGAACTGGGAGTGAGGAGGCCTGATATCTCAATTAGAAAGATTTCCAACACCAATGCTTGTAAAGATATAAGGAGCCCTTTCTTTGAAGTTAAACTATTTCTAACTTACACTGGGTCTTTTTTGAAGTTACCCCCCCAAATGCTGTCAGTTCCAAAACCCTCAGAGACTTATTTTGCCAGAGATTCTGGTGACTAAATTTTGTGCCTTTTATGTATTTTTGAAGCTAGTATTGCTGTTAGGTGGAATAAATCAGTCACTACAAGCAGCTGGTGCTGCATGACAGCAGTGGTGGTCCCTTGGGTTTTTCATTTGAGTTCCTTGTCCTCTCCCTTATAGCCCTTAAACTAACCTGCTGCTTCTGGTACAATGGAGGACAATGTCCTGTCATTAATACCGAGTTAACATTCAACTGCAGAGATATCATCTCCTTTACCTCATGTTAGAAAATGTTTTGGTTCAATTTCATGTACTCTATTGAACAGCATTCCCTCCCTACTCCTTGTAGAAGTCTACAAACACTCTTGATTGTAAAAGATATGTCACTTGATGGTCTTGGTCTGAGATTACAGAAAAATGAGAGTTTCTGTCAGTTTGAGTGAACAATACTGCACTGGATGGTCCAGTGGTCTCAGTGTGTGGAAAATGTCTATGATACAAATAACTCTTCACCTTTCTTCCAGGCCTGGGCAGAATTCATACGAACTGTGGACCCTGACATTATCACTGGTTATAACATCCAGAACTTTGATCTTCCATATCTTATAAACCGTGCCCAGACTCTGAAGGTAAGTACCTTTTCCCTACCTCTTCTCCCTGAATGCAGATTTGTTCTCATTCACACATTAATCAGATGTTGTACCTTTACCCATCCTGTCTTCAAACACAAGCAGTTCAGGTTTCCTAGGTCCAAAACACATGGCAGAAATAATCCTGTTTGAGACTGCTTTAACTGCCCTGGCTTAATGCTAGGGAATTCTGGGATCTGTAATTTTCTAAAACATTTGGCCTTTTCTGTCAGAGAGCTCTGGTGCCACAACAAACTACAATATCCAGGATTCCCTATCACTAAGCTAGGGCAGTTAAAGTGGTCTCAAACTGGATTATTTCTGCAGTGTGTTTTGGACCCTATTGTTCACACATACTGCTTTGTCCAACAGGATCTAGATCAGGAGAGAGGAATTCTTTTGTCTGAGTGACACAGTGACAATGGAAATTGACTTTGGAAATTCTGCACTCTCCCAAAACAGAGTACATCACAGTTGTAAAGACTGTAGCCCTTGATAAATTTTAATGTGCAGAGATTTGTATACATGCAGGATGACCCAGCATGCAATAACATAAAGAAGACCAGTGACATGTATGTCTGGCTCCCACATAATGTGGAAAATGAGGGGAAGAAAAATCTCCCCGCTGCCAAAAAATTCTTTCTTCCCTTTCTGCGTTAAAAGCTTGCAAGAGAGCATGACCAGTTTGACAAATTTTATTAACAATAACATAGGTGCATCTTTTTGTTACTCAAAATGTGTTTAACTCATTAATTGCCTGTGATAAACTCACCCTAAAATATCTAAAAGAACCATGTAGTCCTCATTCCTGATTTATATATTTTTGACATACAAAACGCTTTGCTGAGTATGTCCCTGTACTGCCTGTACCCTTCAGTCACATGCCTCCCAGTTCATTTTTCTGTGTTCTCAGGTCTCTACATTTCCCTTCCTTGGCCGAATTCCTGCACGCAAATCTGTTATCCGAGACTCTTCCTTCCAGTCCAAGCAGATGGGCCGGAGAGAGAATAAAGTCATTAACACAGAAGGCAGAGCCCAGTTTGATCTGCTTCAGGTAAGAAAAGATGTTAGTTCTGTTTTGCAAGTGGCAAAATGGAGGTTGAGAGGCAGAGCTGTGGAAAGAGATCTATCTGTCTTGGACTGCACTTTCAATAGTTCCCAGTCAGGATGGGAGGATTCAAGGAGTTGTAGTTCAAAAAAGTAACTTTTCCAAGTTTTGCTGAGAGGTAGTCATAGCTAAGATGCACATATCTTGAATAGATGCAAGGCCAGCATTCTGTCCATTATACCTTGCTGGGTCTTAGTTTGGCTTTCCCCTCCCCTCCAGGTTCTGCTGCGGGATTACAAATTGCGCTCCTACACTTTGAATGCTGTTAGTTATCACTTCCTCCAGGAGCAGAAAGAAGATGTACAGCACTCCATTATCACAGACCTGCAGGTAACAGTTTGTATCCACAACATGTAGCTGACAAATTTTCCTGTCTAATTGTACAAACTTATCTGGTGAGTTTTCTTGAGCAGCAATTTGGTCTCTCCTCTGTTGACTAACTTGATAAGGAACATATGATCTTCTGAATGATAATGGGCTTTAGCTCCTATCAACCAGCATGGCTATTTGCAATGGATGATGGGAGTTGCAAAATTTGTATGTTTTTTCTTGTCTCCTTGTAGAATGGTACAGAACAGTCACGGCGGCGGCTGGCTGTATATTGCCTCAAGGATGCCTACCTACCCCTTCGGCTCTTGGAGAAGCTCATGTGTGTCATTAACTACATGGAGATGGCAAGAGTCACTGGTGTCCCTCTCAGCTACCTCTTGGCACGAGGGCAGCAAATCAAAGTTGTCTCTCAGCTCCTGCGGCAGGTGAGGGGCACCTGGATTTCTCCAACATGATCAAAATGGAGGGAAAGAAAAAGTTAAAAATAAACAAGTGTTCATGTATTTGAGCCTTGCTGAAGCCAGTGCCCTATGTATGGATCTCATAATCTCCATATACCATGACAATTTGCTATGATGACTGAGGTGACAGGTGTTTGGCTGGAATCCTGGATAGTGGGGGTTGTAGTCCAATCCATCTGCAGAGTGCCAGTATGGTTAGAGTAAAGCATAATATTTAAATCTTTGGAGGCTTTCATTAAAAAATATGCACATAGTCATGTTAGCGTATAGTACATTTTATAGTCTAACTTTCATTCATTTGTCTGGAAATGAAAGGTTTATAGTCAAGCCTTCATTCATTTCCCTGTAAATAAAATACATTGAACACAGTAGAGCTTGCTTCTGAGTAAAATATGTAGATTGTGTTGTAAATATAATTCTTTATCATACAAAATCCATTAGATATGGTTCCATTATTACCATTTTAAAGTTGGCTGTTCAATAACCTGCATTCAGGACACGAGGCAGCTGTCTGGAAAAAATATGGAGAAAGGGAATGGTTTTCAGTTGGCAAGAGGGTCAGGCAAAGCTGCATTTTATCACCCTATCTGTTTCAGGTGTACACTGAACATATATATTTAAGGATTAGACTCAGAGGAAGTGTGAAAATTGGAGGAAATGACATTAACAGTTTAAGATATGCAGATGGCACCATAGCAAAAATGTGGAACAATTAGTGAAGAAAGTCAAGGAAGAAAGTGCAAAAGCAGGTTTACAACTGAACATTAAAAAAATCAAAAACAGTGACCACAGATGATTTGCATAACTTTAAAGAAGACCATGAAGGCATTGAAATAGTTTTTCCATACCTTTTCTTAGTCAGCTAAGGGCAGCTATGAAGGAGCTGGACAAATGTAAAGATATATCATTGGATACTAAATTAGGATTGTCTATGCTCTTGTATTTCCAATTTCTATGTAAAGCTGTGAAAACCAGAGAATGAAAAAAGCTGATAGGAAGCACATCAACTTATTTGAAATGGGATTCTGAAGAAGAGTGCTACAGATACTTTGAACTACAGTATTAAAAAACCCAATAAATCAGTCCTAGAGCAAATCAAGACAGATCTCCCTAAAAGCCAAGGGAACTAAACTGAGACTGCCGTACTTTGGCCATATCATGAGAAGACATGACTCAGTAAAAAAAACAACACAATAATGTTTGGTAAGGTAGAAGGCAGTAGGAAAAGAGGAGGCCTGCATTCCAGATGGATAGACTCAATAAAGGAAGCCACAGCCCTGAGTCTGCAAGACCTGAGCAGGGCTGTTGTTAACAGGGTGACTTAGAGGTCTCTCATTCATGGGGTTTCACTGATGGCAGTTAACAACAACAAAAAACAATGATCTGATAATTTCATAATTGCACAGGCCCAACCCAAGTCAAAGCTCAGTATACAGTTCTCTTTTTATTACTTTACTATTATCCATATTTACATTGTTTCTGCTTCAGCCTTCTTCCCCAAGGAGTTTATGGTGGCAAATTTTAAGCCCTGAAACTACCCTTTGAGGTTGGCCTGATGTGTGATTGCCTCTTTGTAGCTGATTTGAACCTGGGTCTTTCCAGTTGCACAACATGCTGGTTTTCTTTTACTTTGTTACAGTTTGCCTTACAGGCCTTTAAGTCCCCAACAAGTCTATCTGTCTTTTCTCTTTTAAGGAGGAAGTGCTAGAATGTCACTGCACTGTCTTGGTAGCTTTAGTCACTTAACTGAAACAACAGGAATATAATAAATGAATTGTTCCTTGCCACTGGCAACTAAATGTCTGGTCAATTATAAGGTTGAGAATAAAGTCAGACAGTTCTGGTATTAGGCTGACTGGTCTTGCCAGAAACACTTTCACGACATGTCTCAACTATCCAGCCTTTTCCAGTGGCAAAAAAGAACAGACCTGTCTCATTTGCTTATGTTACTCAGCAAAGCGCTTTGTATATCAAAAATATATAAATCAGGAATGAGGAATACATGGTTCTTTTAGATATTTTAGGACTGATACTCCAGTGATTCCTCACCATTGTATATGCTAGCTAGGTCTGATGAGGGCTACAGTTTAGGGCTGATGGAGGTTACAGTCTAACTGGAGAGCTACACCTTCTCCACACCTGATACAAAAACAAAAACACAGTGATAAGAAAGCTGTGGATACTAGGCTGGGAGGTAGCACTATGTTGTTGGGACAGTCCCATGTGAGGATGATGTTACAAATTATAGAAAAATGCCAGCAGATCCCAGACTGAAATCTTCCCTCTATTCAAAGGCCATGAAGCAAAACTTGGTGATGCCAGTGGTCAAGACAGAAGGTGGAGAAGACTATGCTGGTGCAACTGTCATTGAGCCTCTGAAGGGGTAAGAACTGCAGAACTCAACCTGGGGAGTTAAGCTTTCCAGGGAAATGGAGGTGGAGGTTGCCCTGGTGGTTGACCAAACCTGTTGAGTCACTGGTGTCTGAAGGCATTGGGCTTCATCCCTGAAAAGAGAGACAGACACCAGGATTCTCTGGAGGGAAGCCAGTGAAAGCTGGCCAAATTAAAAAAGCAAGGAGACAAGTGGAGTGCAACAAACCCTGCATCTCTTTTCAGATATTATGATGTGCCCATTGCAACCTTGGATTTCTCCTCCCTGTACCCTTCCATCATGATGGCTCACAACCTGTGCTATACCACACTGTTGCAACAAGGTGCAGTGGAGCGCTATGGGTGAGTGAAGGACGACCTAAAACAGTTGCTTTTTGAGGCTGGGACTGGGCTTCATGAAAAATTAAAAGAGAGGATGGCATTGCCCTACTCATCAGGCTGGAATGGAGAGATTCTTTCCTGATGTCATTTGTGTGTCAGGACCTGAGCAAGAAGGAAGACCAGGTTGCTGGAATTACAAGCACACCTCACTTTCCATCCTGACATTGTCTCAGTCCCTGTTGCCCTCTCCAGACAACCAAGATTTTGTCCAGGTTGAAATCAGCAAGGGGGTTCATGGGAAGGGAGCAGGAGTAAGAATAAGAGCTATATCCAAATGAGGTATGTTTGTAGAGGAAGGTCAGTGGGATCAGGAAAAAGAGGTGATGTATAAAAGAGGGGGGCAGATTCCAAGTTAATTTGCCTTCTTTTCCCCCAGGCTTTCAGCAGATCAGTTCATTCGCACCCCAACTAAGGACCTTTTTGTGAAGGCATCTGTTCGTAAGGGGTTGTTGCCTGAGATTCTGGAGAACTTGCTGGCTGCCCGTAAAAGGTGAAAGGGATGTGTGCATCTGTAGTACTTGAATAACTAGGAGTAAGGGAGTCAAGGCTGTAACTAAAGGGTGGAAAACCTGGTTTGCAGGTAGAAAGTTCCAGTTGCAGGCCTAAAAAGAGATGGGGGATATGTAGCTCTCCGTATATTATAGGAGTGTAGCTCCAGTCAGTCCTCATAATTGACTGCATTGGCTAGGGATAAAGGGAACGGCAGTGCAGCATCTGGAGCACTACATGTTCCTCACCCCTAGATTCAAAGGAACTGGGAATCAGGATTTAGAAAAAATGAGATTTGGATAGCTGCTGTCAGTCAGAACAGATAATAGTTGGGTAGAAGAGATGATAATCCAACTCCTATGATGGTATCCTCATACTGTATATAGGTGCCAAAAGCTCTGTGTCTGTTGCAGAATAGGTTTCTAGTTTTTGCTGACTGGAAATACAATTTAGAGAAGAGAAATCTGGGTTTAAGAAAAGAGAGATACCTAACATGCTTGGATTCAAAGAGTGAGTATTTAGGAAGCTGGGTATGGAAACTAGAATTCCTGGGCTTTTGGAATGGTTGATAAAGGGGAGGGGAGGGGGATGAATGGGGCACTATCACTTTTCCAGGCTCTGTGTAAAAAGGATATGTAGTAATTAATTGAGCAGAAGGCTTGGAAGCCAAGAGCTCCTTGCTACTAAGAGTTGGAAAGAGTCACTTAAGGCTGTGGATCTGGAATTTCTAAAGTAACAAAGTGCTTTCTGCCAAATTGGGCTGGTAGGAGAGCCTACTATGGCATTTCTGGTGTCTGTCTCCTATCTCCTTGTGTTCCATCTTTGAGACAAGATCTTCTTGTGTCTCATCTTTGGCTTAGGGCTAAAACAGAGCTGAAGCAAGAGACAGATCCATTCAAGCGCCAGGTGCTGGATGGACGACAGCTGGCCCTCAAGGTCAGCGCCAACTCAGTTTATGGCTTCACTGGGGCCCAAGTGGGAAAACTGCCATGCCTGGAGATCTCTCAGGTAAGACTGGTCTCTCTGAAGATTAGGGGATTTCTCAAATTTACAGTATGTTAATATCAACTTAATCCAGGAAGTTACTATTAAAGCACCCTTCTGTTTTGCCAGATGAGCTAATTACATATCAGCAGCAGGTGATTCAGATGACTGTTAAGCACTCTTTCATCTGATATCCTAGAAGCTGATTTCAGTGAATTCCTATAGGTATTCTTGTGGTGATGTTTGGCCTTGCTGTCTGCTTATATCTTGCCATAATTTGTTATTTCTGGAGTCCCATACAAATATACCAAAAAATAAGTCTCAGTGAACCTCAGTCCTGGGTAAATCTACATAGGTTTGCAGCCTAGAGATCATTAAATGAATCATTGCTTTGAAGTTGGTTGGTGGTAGGTTCAGGATAAACAGAAGTACTGCTAACACAGAATATAATTTAACTTTATGAACTTTCCTAAAAGACTAGTAAAAAATAATAAAAGAAAGATCTGAAATAAGCTGTGCATTGCAACACAGGACGC
Organism: Urosaurus nigricauda; assembly: GCA_034509955.1. NCBI lineage: Eukaryota > Metazoa > Chordata > Lepidosauria > Squamata > Phrynosomatidae > Urosaurus > Urosaurus nigricauda. Next base: position 21,707,844 of record JAOEGL010000006.1, on the reverse strand, counting down.
TGTTGAATGGGATTAAGTTATGCTTTGCAGTCTGGGCATTGGTTGTACCAAGGGTTACTCCTGAGTGGACTAGCAGAGACCGGGTGAAAAAATGTCCACATTTATAAGGATTGCATCTGTCCCTGTAATTTCTCCAAATTCATAAGAATTATGCTGGGGCAGGAATTCAGGTTACGTTTATTTCACAAGTCAATGGTAGTCTCCTTGACCCCATTTATTTGTCCCTTGTCAGAAAACATCCTATATCTACGTAATCCCTCTTTTTGCAGAGTGTAACAGGATTTGGACGTCAGATGATAGAGAAGACAAAACAGTTGGTGGAATCCAAGTATACTATTGCCAATGGCTACAGTGCCGATGCTAAGGTAAGAAGAATATGCTCAGAGGTTGAGAAAATTACTTTTTGGGGACTAGAACTCCCACAGCCTCCCTGCCAGTATGGCCAGTGAGTGTGCCAGATTGGTGACTCCGAGACTTGTTTTAATGGCTGATGGGGTGATGAAGGTAGTGCAACAATGTGGATGAAACAAGCTGTCTAGTGAATGAGACAGAAGCTGCAGGAGGAAGAGTGAGCAGAGCCATATGGTTTATGTTGGAGGTAGCTGGTATGGCTGTGCTGTGGCTGAGAAACAGGATAAGTAATAATTTACAAAGGTTGACCTTCATGTTCTTCCAACCCAGGTAGTCTATGGGGACACAGACTCAGTCATGTGCCGCCTGGGTGTACAATCAGTTGCCGAGGCTATGGAGATTGGCAGAGAAGCAGCAGCCTGGGTCTCCTGCCATTTTATTCCCCCCATCAAGCTAGAATTTGAGAAGGTGAGTGAAATGATGGATGCAGTATGGACTCGGTTTTATAAAGCCTGTCTTTGAAACAGATCTGAAGAATAGGTAAATAGTACAAGATTCTTAAAAGCACCACAACAGTTCTGTCAGTCTAAGGCCCAGATGACATGTTGGGCTGCAACTCCCATAATGCTGCTGATCTGATTGAGGCATTTGGGGGGTTGAATGACAACAGGAAGTGTCGTCATGTAAGAGGCAAAAAATCATGTGGAGGCAGCATGTGGAGGTGATACAAAAGGAGGAAGAACATGCAGAAAGATGAAGAGCACTTCTTGTAAGTCAGTAGATGCTGAGAGATGTTTGTCAACAATTACAGGAACCTACCCTGTAACTCTGTGAGAACCAAACTGCCATGATTTTAATTGCACAAGTGCTATTTACGTGCATATTTTTTGTTGTATATATAGTCTGGGTAATTTTTTAAACTTGAAATTCAATTCCAGTAGCTATTTAGAACATAAGCAATTAGTGACTGCAACATTGAACATCCATGTATGGTTTATTTAAAATCAAGCCTTACCTCTAAAGACTTTGTTGGGGTAAAGAATCTTCCCATGTTCCTTTAGTCAATGAAACAAAATCCAAATTTTAAAATCTTTTAATAAGTCTTCCGGAACAGTTTCTGGCTTTGGTGACTTGAAGCTAAAATATAATAACATGGTTCCTTGCTCTTTTTATCCACCTCCCAGGTATATTTTCCTTACCTCCTGATCAATAAGAAGCGCTATGCTGGCCTGTATTTCTCCTCCAATCCTGATACGCATGACAAAATGGACTGTAAGGGTATTGAGACTGTGCGGCGAGACAACTGCCCCCTAGTGGCAAATCTAATCAACACTTGTCTGCAGAAATTGCTCATAGATAGGTCAGTGCATGTTTTGGATCAAGGCTCATTCCTGACCATTAGCCTGACATGTGCCTCCGCTGGAGTGTGCTGTGGGGAGGGGGGAGTGAGGGCACATACCTGAGTAGAGATTGAGCTTTAATACCTATTCCTAGTGATAAGTAAAACATGAGAAACTGGCTTTAAAATGGACCAGTTTTGTATTATCTTGAAGTCCACCCATCATCAGCCATGCTCAATTTTTTATATCCTACTGGAGATCAAAATTTTGGCTTTACTGTAACTGAACCTAGAAAGACCCCCATGGTTGATTATCCATGTCTTCTTTTAGGGACCCTGCAGGTGCTGTGGCCCATGCTAAGGAGGTGATCTCTGACCTGTTGTGCAACAGAGTTGATATCTCACAATTGGTGATCACCAAGGAACTGACACGCACAGCAGATGAGTACGCAGGGCGCCAGGCCCATGTAGAATTGGCTGAGCGGTGAGTTAAAAGAGGAAATGGGTGCCTTCTCCTCTCCTTTTCTTTTCAAGAGAGAGCAAAGACCAGAAGCTCATCACCTCAGCACATCCCATATTCATTTTGTGAGGATATTGACTGAACCTTTAAGAATGAGAAACTTCCAGATGTTTAGGAATGAGAGACTTCCAGATGTTGTTGTACTTCAGTTCCTACCAGGTCAAACAGCCATGATGAAGGAGGAGGGTTGTGGACATTGCAGTTCAACATCTGAAGGTCCTCAGGGCTCTCATTTCTGGAATACATGATGCTACCTTATAATGAGTAAGGCCATTGCTATCTTTACTGACAGACAGAATCTCTCCAAAATTTCTTGCTCAAAGTGAGCCTTTCCAACTGCTTCCTGAATTCCTTATGACTGAGGATGCTAGGATTAAACAATAAACAAAACATGTGTGTTCGTCCACTGAGCAATTTCTCATCTCTTGGTTTTTGATCACAAAGAATCTTATGGTTGATCAGAGGCTTTGTTTTGCCTCCTCTCCCTCTGCACAGTCATCCTGTCCTAAGTTTGTCATTGGGGCATGTCTGTCCTTAGGACAGTGGAAGAAGGTATGTGTGTGGGTGGGGGGATATCAATGGGGCATGACCAAAGGGAAGGGCAGAAATAGCCATGGCTGGCACAGCTGCAAGTGGAACCTCTTGTGACACCCACCCCTCTGTTGTGGGCTTCCTGTCTGGCTACAGCTTTTTCATCTGCTTCAGACACACACCAATGTAACCGACCTGTTCCTTTCGCTTGGCTGCTTCACTACTTCTTGACAAACAAATCTTTGGATGGTGAAAGTGTCTGTCTCTGCAGGCTGAAACTGACACCAATTGCATTTGGGTTTTATTCTCTTAATATTCCTTCCCTCAGCCCCAGTTATTTCTCAGCAGTCTTTGTTCAAGGAAAATATGTTAAATAGTATTGCTACAATCACATGTTGGGTCATATGTTGATCTTTCCATCTCCCACATTTTAACCTTTTTAACTCTTGTGGCAGGCTGGGTTGTTCAAGGCTACTGTTTTTAAAGCTCTTGTTGTTCTCCATGCTTCTCCCCACTCAAAGCTCATTCTAGTTCTGAAAATGTTCCTCAGCCCTTATTCCCAGCACCTTCCCTTGCTCAAGTGAGGCTTGAAGATTCTGCTCAGTCCTTGAGGGTTATGTATAGTCCACATGCACTCAACCATTCTGACCCACATGATGTTTCTTATGACTTCTCCTCTTAGGATGCGTCGACGAGATCCTGGCAGTGCTCCCAACCTGGGGGACCGAGTTCCTTATGTCATTATTGGTGCTGCCAAAGGTGTTGCAGCTTACATGAAATCAGAAGTGAGTATGGGAAGAAGGCAGCAATGGGCAGTGGGGAAGTTGCTGTGGAGGAGAAAGCTGTCAATGGCTACTAATCATGTTGGCTGTGCATTACCACTGGTATTGGAAGCATTGCTTCTGCGTAACAGTGGCTAGGGAGTGTAAGAAGGAAGATGCTGTTGTGCTCATGTTTTCCTGGTGGGCTACTGGAGCTACCAGGCTGATGGGGGAAGAGTGTGGCTGCTATGTGCCTTCAAGTGCACATTTGCTTCAGTAGAAATGTATTTTTATTAAAATAGCATAATATTTATTAAAATAATATACATTAGTCGATCACTTTTTGGCAGAAAAAAAGCTTGTTGGAAGAAAACAAGTATTTATCATTGTGTTTTAGGAAGCAAGTCATAATACCAAATGATGTGTGTCTGGGAAGCAGCATGCAAGTTTTAGAGCAGTCCTTCTGCAGTTCTCAGTGGGTTTGCTTAATATCTAAATTGGTTCATGTTGGGAGTTTAATTTGGTTCTTTAATAAGTACGTTTGTGAGGAACTTGCTCTCATCTACTGCTTCCTCTTTCCTCGTTTCTCTCTCTTGAATTAATCAGTTGGGGAAGGAAGGAAAAGTCTAAGTTTAGGTGTGTGGAACTCATGAAAAGCAAGGTTTCAAAACTGTCCTTGTGGATAATCCTTCTCTAGTCTACTCCACTGTTCTGTGTCAGGTTGAAATGTTGTCATCCTTGTAGTGCTCCATGACTTACTTGCATTCCAAGGCTAATTGCTGCTAACCGGAGCTGCTTATATTATTTCAAAGCTTGGGAAAGTTATTTTTTAGACAACCATGTTGGTTGGAAGGTTTTCGGAGTTGATCAAAAATTTAACTTTCCCAAGCTCTGTGTTACTGCCAGTGTGTATGTGCACACATCCCCTTTCGGCTGTCAGAGTGAAAATTATGAGGTAACAACTCCTGAGAAGGAGAGGAGTGTTGTGTGGTAAGATGCAGTCATCGTGCGGCCTCTGTTCCCTGAACAATGCTTCCTTCCTGTTTATGTCTTCTTCTTTTTTTTTTCAGGATCCCATCTATGTGCTGGAGAATAACCTGCCAATTGACACCCAGTATTACTTGGAGCAGCAGCTTGCTAAGCCCCTCCTGCGCATATTTGAACCCATCTTGGGAGAGGGCAAGGCACAGAATATTCTGCTGAGTGAGTGAAGGCTCTGACCTCTGAGAGAGAGCAAAGTTGGAACAAGTCTTGGGTTTCATATTTGGGAAGTATGGCTCTTGGAAGAGAAAGAATCACACTCTTCTAACTTTGGAGGAGCCCCCCCCCCCCCCAGATTCCATAACAAACCCCTGGGTCTGTGCTTAGATTATAAGCAGTGAAGGTTAGACTTCATGCTAGGATGGCCAAGATGTACTTCTGCACCCAATGGAAAGAATATAACATGTCCATCTTACTGGCACCTTGACTATTAGCTCCAAAAGGGGATTTGATGCAGAAATTGGCATATCTGAATCTAATGCTAGATTTCAAGCTAATCTGTAATCAGTTTACAAGGATTTCTGTATCACAGTTATTTTCACAAAAGCAGCAGCAACAAAATGGTTTCCCAATCCTAAATGTTGAAATAAAGTATAAAGTAATTAGGAGTAGATTTTTGTTGGAAGAACAATGAGATCTGTTCAATTCTAGAACTCAGAATAAATTGCTGGTGGCAGAATTCTTTAATTCTAAATGCATATCTGTCCACAAGGCTCCAGTGTGTGAATCTTGAGACAGACAAAAACACAAAGTGGATCCTGCATGCTTAAAGTCTATTGTGTGTTAAGGTGTCTTGTGCCTAAGTGAAGCAAGGGAATCAAACCTCTTATTGTTCCATTACAAACTTGTGCTAACAGTAAATTATATTTTCAATTTTGACCTCAATCTCCACGATGAAGAGGTGGGAAGAAAAATGGGGGCTATCTTTGGAGGAGCTCCCACCCTAAAATCATCTCTTTTTGGCAGAGTTCTCTTGGAAAGTTCTCTGCTCGCCTTTCATTTGAGCCATAGGACAGAGGGCAGTGGTAACTCCCCTGGCCCAAATTTATTTGTAGGCACAAATGGCTTATTCTGTGGGGTGCTTCTCATCACAGTAGAAAAATGTACAATCAGAAATAAGAGGTGCTTGTGCAGTGATATCCCCACCATTTTCCTGATGTTTATATGGACTCTTCTCGAGTGTGCTTGAACCTTCCTTCCCTTCCCTTGCAGAAGGGGAACACACCCGCTGCAAAACGGTGTTGACAGCCAAGGTTGGAGGGCTCATGGCTTTTGCTACCAAACGAAGCACCTGCATTGGTTGCCGGGCTGTGCTCAACCACCATGGTGAGAGTCTACCTTGGCCTATCTGTGCTTTACCAAAATAAGTTTCTCCCCCTCCCCCATCAGATGCTTCTAACCAGTAGTAAATTTTGCAAGATCCTATTGCCGGAACTTGCCACAGAGTGGAGAGTGTGTGTGTGTTACAGCTCTATCTCTGTACTTTTATGATCAGCAGGAAAATCTTGCATTAGATTAGTACATGCAAGTGTGGTCTTTGCTGGCCTCTTGAGTTTTCCCTCTTTTTCAAATTTTGCAGGCGAGAGAAGAAGGGTTACCTATAAATTGCAACCTAAAGATTAAAATTTCTGGGTTCTCCTGAGAGGTAGTAGTACCAACAGTCTAGAAAAGGGAAGCACTTAGTCTTGAAACTTTAGTTTTCTGGAAGAGGGAGTATAAGTGACCAATATTCCTCTGTATGGTTGTTGCTAGGGAATGTGATATGCTGGGTGCAGTTGCATACATGTTCTCCTTTTACTTCTTCTGTAGGCAACTGGTTGGCCCCCGAATGAACAAAATAGTGGACTAGATGGCCCTTTGATCTGATTGAACACAGCTTTTTTTGTTTTTGTTTTTGTTTATTTGTTTCGAAAAGTGCTGGGAACACAAAATCCTGGCTTTGTTGTGTGGATTTACCAGAAATTTCCTGGAAATTGAATTTGCACAATGTTGTCTTTCTTGAGTGGAGAAGTGAAATTGTGGTGAGTTTGCTGCCTATAGTCCTGTCATGCTGCAAGTCATACCAAAGAATGCCCAAAAAGAAGGTACACAGAAGGAAAAAGATGGGAGAATGAATGACTTCAGGTGTGAAGTGAGCCAATCCACCATTCAGCAGGTCTGTTAGATACTAAAACTTCCTTCTTAGCCTCATAGCTTGAAAGAGTTACCACTTTAGATAATGACCTCCAGAATCCCCCAGACTGGTGAGGGTTCCTGATAATTGTAGTCCAAAAAAGTAACTTTTCCAAGCTATGTAGGCAGAGGTCCAGATCATGATAAATACAGTATTCATTGGCCAGATCTTCTCCAAGGAAATGTAAATAAGTACCTTTTCTTCAGGCCATATTGGTTGTGGCTTTCCTTGAGAAGGCATATGTGGGAAAAGGGCTCCCACAATGGAAATACAAAGTGAAGAGTGCTTTCTCACTTTCTGGTTCTCCACCAGGTGCTGTATGCAAGTTCTGCTTGGACCGCCAGTCTGAGCTCTATCAAAAAGAGGTAAGCAGATCTGTGGCAGCATTAGTGGGACCATAAGGAGCTAGCTGCATTCAGGATAAAAGAGGATGTATTGGATTAATTCAGTTTTGGAGCAATAACTTGGTAAATTCCTGAATTGACAAGAGAAAACAGAAAAAGCAATTGAAAAGCTGAAGTTAAAAATTAGATTTGCTGGACTAGCAGAGAAGTCAGAAGACTAACAAAGAATAGTAGAGTCTATGGCTGCAGTCTTTCTTTAACATTATTTCATTAAGTGCCCTTAGAACAGAGGTGTGAAAAGCACAGCGGGCAGGTGACATGTAACTCCCAAAGGCTCCTCCCAGGGTCCAATTTTTTAAAAAGAAGGACCCCAGATTGCTGCCAATTCCCTCTTGGAGATCTGAAAGGAAATTTTACCGTGCTCCTTCCAGGCAAGTTTAGTATCAGAGAGAGGCTTCTTTCTAACATGAAGCAACCTGGAAATTGACTTCCATTTCACTTCCTGTAAACAAGGCTTTGCCTGGGCCTAAAATGATGACATTGCCTCCCAAGTATAGGGCATTTGGTGGCAGAAAGATCAGTTATTTTGTAGGGGGTGTATCCCTCTGAAGTCTCATGGGCAGGGAACTGTGTTCCCCTAACTTCTCACAGTTGCTCACCCTTGTCTTATAATATGGCTTTGATCCATTTCTGTAGTCTTTGCCCTATACATTAATGCCTATAAGGTTCATAATAAATTTCTTTCATACATATTGAAAATTGTATTGTTTTATTTTGTTTTATTTTTATATCATATTTTTTCTTCAGTGAACTGAGGACAGCATACATAGTGCCCCTCCTCCTTACTTTATTCTCACAACCACCTTGTGAGGCAGGACGGCCAGAGTAGCAGCAACTGAGCATAGGCCATCTAGTGAGTTTCATGGCTGAGTGGAAAGTTGAACTTGTATTTCACATGTCCTGGCCTAACAGCCTTAGCAGATTACAGTACAGTGACTGTCAAGTGCATTGTGATGGTTAACGTGCAATATAAAGTCTGAGTCATGTTCAGTTTAGTCTATCCTTCCCCGTTTTCCTCCTTCTCCATAGGTGACCTATCTGAGCTCTTTGGAGGAGAAGTTTTCACGCTTGTGGACCCAGTGCCAGCGCTGCCAAGGGAGCTTGCATGAGGATGTTCTGTGTACCAGGTGAGGGCTAGCCATCTACCACACCCTTGCATGGCAGCCCAGGGTTTTGCCTTTTCCCATGGGATATTGGGCTAAAATATGGCCCCAAGTGTTGACAGCTGCTTATCGGGCTAGTTAGAGATGAACAGGTGGCTCCCACGGAGCGGGAGTGGGGTGGGGGTACTCTTGAAGAGCTTTATTGCCTTTGTAAATATAGCGGCTGTCAGAAGATGGGGAGTGGAGAGACAGACTGCTCCAGTGTACAAGCTATCAGCTGGTTGACTGGGTTCTCCAGCATAGGAATGGGGCATTTATGTGGGTAAAGTACAAAATAGTGGCGAGGCGGTCAAGTCCTTTGTTTATCTGGGTGGGAGAATTACATGTAGAATATTGAAATGGTAAAGTGAGTATCCAACCACAGAAGAAGGATACCCTTTTTTGAATGCTTTCTTAGGTGAAAAACTCTGCCAATAGACAGTCAGCATAGTCATGGAAAAAGATGTCTCCACTTTCTCTCTTTGATACTAATCCTCTTGCAGGAATTGTTTGAAAGCAAAAATGTTCTAACATCAGAATTCCCTTCCCTTCCCCTCCAGGCTAGAATGTGGTAATGTTGCTTTCTGGACTGCAGCTCTCAGAATCCCATGCTTGCTGGGGAATATGGTCCAAAACATGTAACATTTGCAGATTCTGGGTTCAGGGTACCTTCTCCTCTCTTACTCTCCTGTATAAGTGCATCAAGTGAGAAACAAAGTGGCTAATCTGAACCAAGACTCTTCCTGTGGACTTCACCAATAATAGCTATTCTGCTAGTCCCTTTTAGGATGCTGTGCATTCTGCTTTCCTAGTCATGTCCCACCGCTAAACTCACTTTTCCTCTTCTCTTTCAGCCGTGACTGCCCCATCTTCTACATGCGGAAGAAAGTACAGAAGGACCTTGATGACCAAGAAGTGCTGATCTCACGCTTTGGCCCTCCCACGTGGTGATGCTTCCTTGACCTTTTTTTCCTTCTTCGTAAGAGTAAAAACCCATTGCCTCCTGCCCCGTTTTTAAGGAGGCAGTAGCGAAGGCATATCAAGCATGGTAAGCCACAGGGAACATTGTCCTCATGCTGTTTGGAGAATGCCTTCCATTGCCATGATTGGGGGAGGGGACAAAAGGGCCCTGCATATTGCAGGGAAAATATCAAATTTGACCCTTGAAAGCCCTTTTGTAGGGGTCTGTGATTTTGTAATGTGAATTTCTACAAATAAATACTTTTCATTTTGTTTCTTATATGTGAGTGGCTTATGTGGAATCTGGGAATTTACTGTCAGGGACTGTCAGGCTGGAGAGTCAAACCAAGCATTGAGCAACCTATTTAGCAGCTAAAGCAATTGTTCATCTTTTCCTTTTCATCTCAACCATTTTCATTTACATAAGCTGCTAGCACGGACCTAAATGGTCAAGTATTGTGTTAAAGGCTTGGATTTTGTTTTTTACTATATTCCCAAATGGGGTTACTGGTATGTGTATGATGGAAAGCAGGTGAGTATATGACTGTGATTTATATATGCAGGTCTGTTGTTTTATAGGATGGATAAAACACTCTGTGCATGGTGTGTAGTTCAAAATAAGTGCACCCAAGATGGTGCCTAGCAGGTTTAGGACTGGATGTCAGGGCTCCTTGAGTTTGCAAAAAGATAGGGAGAGAGAGAAGAAATGTATGAATTACCAGTGGAAGCAAGGTATTTAGGTTATCAAAGAGGGCTGAGCATGTCATTGTATATTGAAGAGTGGGTCTGGATGAGTGAGGATTCAGTACCAGGGATCCAGATTTTTTTCCCTTTTCTTCCTAATTAGATGTGTGCCTGTCTTCTCATGCATGCACCTCTGAGTTCAGATATCCATGTGAGACTAATCATGCCTTGAAACTCTAAAAAATTTCTTGTAATGGTGCATCTGCCAGCTATTTTGTGGTAATCCTGAAATTTGATTTTCTTATGGACAAGTTCTGCATCCTGCTAGTTTTAAAGAAAAGTCTAGATAAAAAGAAGGCATTTGGAATGAATGGAAAATTGGATTGAATTTTTAGGTCCAGATCATGCTCAGCATAATGACCATATGGCTGGGGTAGTAGTCTACCACATTGGAGGGCACAGGTTAAGATGGTTGTTGTAGATACTGATTGCCTTCCATAATGTCCCTCTGACTCCATTGTACTGCTCCCACTGTGTTCTGTACATCCCAGGTCTCATTATCACCTTCTTTTGCACTTTCAGAATGAGATAAGGAAAACCATAAAATACTTGTAATGATTTCTTTAATGCCTGCTGTCTGTTTGTACTCCATGACCAGACAGTAGGAGTCAGCGAGTGGTGTGACCAAAATAATACAAATACAAGTTATTATAAAAGGGCTTGAAGATGTGCTAAATGGATACAAATTCAAATCTTGTCAGAACAAGTAATTGTGTTACCTTGGGGTAGGGACATCTGATTAGGTAGTACATAAAAGCTTATTCTGTAATAATTATTCTCAACTTTTAAGGTGCTACAAGATTCATATTGCTCCAGCAGAGAATAGTAGTTAGAACTCTGTGATCTGTATTCACACATGCAAAAAAGTGCACCCAAACATCTCTCCTACTGTCCTGCAAAGGATTTACTCCAAAATATGAAGCCAGAAATGAAAATAGCAAATCCTGGGAACATAAACTGCAGACTGAAAGCAGCAGGAAAGAATGAAAATCCAAAGAGGCAAAATACACAGTTTCAATTAAGCAAAGGTAGAAATCAAACATTAACCTCATATGCCAGCAGTTACAAACAAAGGTGAAGATAACCTCATCTCTTGGGGGAAAGTGTTCCACATAATAGGAACCACACTGAAAAAGCTTCCTGTTGTGTTGCCCCCAGCTATGTCTCAGAAGGCAGAGGTACATCAAGTGATCTTAGAGGAAAACCACTTAGATACAGGAGACGCTAGTCCAAGCTGCCAGGTCCCAAGCTATTTTGAGCTTTAAAGGGGTTCATCTACACTAGAAATAATGCTGTTTCACACTACTTTAACTGCCATGACTCCATCCTACAGAATTCTGGGATCTGTAGTTTTGTGAGACACAAGCACTGGCAAAAAGGCTAAAGACCTTGTAAAACTACAAATCCCAGGGTTCCATAGAATGATGTTACAGCACTTATTGTGGTATCAAATGGCATTATTTCAACAGTATAGATGCACCTGAGGTAAACACACCTTGAATTGCATGTGTGGTAGAAGAAGATGGCATCTGAAATAACAAAGGAGATACATCACCCAAACACTTCCATTCAGCCAGAATGGTAAGACTCTTGCATGTGATTTGGTGGAATTCAAGAGCAGCCACAGAGAAAGTTTGTTTGTTTGTTTGTTTCAAGGATGTATATCCCGCCTTCCTCCCATAATGGAATTCATATTACAGTAGTTTGGTAGAGATTTCACTTAATGCATGTTAGGCCATAGTTAACTAACCTGAAGCCAATAGAAGGCATTTGTCATGTCTCATTGCAGTATGTTTTGGTGATAAATTAAATTAGGTGGGGTCGCAGTACCTGGGGAAGGTGAACATTTCTCTGTCCATCTATGCCCTGAACAATAGCACCTGTGACAACCAGTGTGGTGTAGTTGTTGTTGGACTATGGAGACCAGCGTTCGAAGCCAGGCTCAGCCATGTGAACCCACTGGGTAACCTTGGGCAAGTCACACACACTCAGCCTCAGGGCAATGGCAACCCCCCTCTGAAGAAACCTGCAAGAAAACCCAATGATAGGAACAATGTAAGTTGGAAATAACTTGAAGGCAAACAACAACGACTTGTCCAGATTGATTAGTTATTTATTAACATTATCCTACCTTCCCTCCAATTAGCTCAAGTAGTGTGCCTGGTTCTCTTCTTCCCCTACTTTTATCCTCACCATAACCATAAGAGGTAGATTAGTCAAGAGAGTGTAAATGACAGGCTCTGTGCCCTTTGTGGATTGGCAAGGACTTGGGCCTGGATATTCCAAGTCCTATTCCAATTCCAGGCTCTTAGCCATCTCATTACTGATGCCAATACAGTACTGCTTCAGAACCTCCAGAATTTCACCAAACGGTAAAAAAAGAAAAAAGAAAATATCTAACTCACTGTACACTGAATGGTCGCAGATCTCCCAAAATGGGTTTTTCCCACCTTGGCTACCTGAACCTTCCAAACAGACATGACAAGCACCTTCTGCATATGACCTAAGTATCCTTTATGCAAAACCTTGAACTCTTTCCCTATTCCTTGTCTAATTTCCAAATGGTAAAACAACCATCCCTCAATGCTTCATCTAAGAAGATCAGGGTGATGCAGATTTTATTTATTAATTTGAATTATTAATTAAATGATTTATTATTTCTTAATGAAAATATTTATATGCTCAATAAAAAATTGTGGCAATATAAAAATATTAAAAGAGTAATTTTGTTGTCATGTACTGTATCTTCAGGTTGTTTCCGATTTGAACCCTGGTCTCCTGTGCTCAAACCATTACACTATGCTGGCCCTCAAAAAGAGTATTTTAAACAGACTAAAAACATACTAAACAAATAATATGACAAGTAAAAACCAATGACCATGCACAGATTTGGGTTAACTTGTCTCCCAAAGGGTTCAGCAAAAAGCTGTGATTTTACTTGGCATTGTAATGATACCAAGGTTCGTACCATTTAGGTCTCTAAAGAGAGGGTTTTCCAGAAATTGAGTGCCACAACAAAGAAGGATTTAGTCACAGGTCCCTTGCAGTCATAAGTTTCTGCTGCTTTATAGTGCACAAAAGTTATGATGTTTTTTTATGCATGTATTTGAACTTCAAATAGGAATTGGGTTTTCTGGTGGTGGGGTTTTAAAATGCTCATGCTTAAAAACCTGGCCACCTGCAGCTCCCTGACTGCAGCATTCAATGTACCATCTTCCTTGCAAGCCTGTTGAAAGTAGGTTGCCAAGTGTGATACAACTGAGCAAGGAGTTGGATAAAAAGGAGAAAGAGAGAATGCAAGAGAGAAAATAGTGAAGGGACCTCTGGGATCATCTCCTCCTCACCCCACTGTTGAGTAAGGTCCCTCCCCCAGTCCGGATGAAGGGAGTCAGGCCAGCACAGATACTCGAGAAAGGTGTCCAAAGGAGATAACCGTCTTTTGGATTCTTTCGCAAGTCTGTGATTGCCTGACCTCACGTGAGCTCTCCTCATCAGGCTAATGCAGATATGGGGGAGGGAGTATCAGGCTGTGTCCACAGCTGGGATGGGGAGGGCAACAAATTTGGCAAGGATTTGTCTCCTCCTGAGCATGTTCTTTGAAAAACCAACAGCCTCATGGCAACTGATGGTGGTGGCATAAGATTTCCTGAGTACTAGTTGAAGCTTTTGAGAGCCAGCATGGCATAGTAGTTTGAGCATTGGACTAGGACTCCGGAGACTAGGGTCATGGAACTCCACTGGGTGACCTTGGGCAGGTCACACACTGTCAGCCTCAGGGAAAAGTAATGGCAAATCCCTGAACAAATCATGTCAAGAAAATCCCATTATGGGTTTGACTTAGTGTCTCCATAAGTTGGAAATGACTTGAAAGTACACAACAACAATAGCAAAGTTGAAGCTTTATCCTCTGGATATAAGATTGAGCAGAAGCCCAGTCGCAGACTAGATGATTTTTACTCATGCACTTGGATGCATTGGCATTTCTAGTTTCTAGTGTGTGTGTAAAACGCAAAAGCTCACTTGATGACATCAGGCAGAAAATGCAAGTGTTTTTAATGGATCTGTCTTCTCTCCCCCCCCCCCCCGCCACACGCACACACACACTTTGCAACATGTGAGGCTATCCTTCTGGCCTCAGGCCAGTTGAGCATATTTTACCTTAACATTTTTCCTATAAAATGGGCACAGTTCCCTGATCATTTTGTTTTCACTATTTTGTGTCCTGCTTCCTTTCCAAGTTGCCTAACTGTAAAAGCTCCACTAAACAGCTAAATCAGCAGCTTTTTTTAGTTCAGATTTTTAAAGGGGGAAACACACAGTAACTAGGAGCAACTCAATTCCACTAAAAAATAAAATTATTCTGAGCAGACTCTGTCTGGAATGTAGAAAACAGCAGTGAGGGCACAAGGCAGGCTGGTCTCAAAAGGGAGTTTCAACCTGGGTGTTTTTCTTTCCAGCTGCCAGCTATCTTAGCTTTAGAAGTTGGAGGTAGTTGGAGAACAATAGGAGCCCACCTCATAGGAATGTTGTGAAGATGGACAAGATAAGGAATGAAAATCCACAACTTCATTGTGATGGATATTTTGTATATTTGTCCCACAAAGGATTTCTTATTTAGGACTGAGATGTGAGTGCACTGGGGACAGGGATTGATTTAAAAAGTACAGGGGTCTAGCTACAGAGGACCAAAATGTGGTCATTGCCCCCCAAATAAGGTTTTTTCTTGTTTCAAACTTGTTTCAAATTTATTGAAAACCTAAGGCTTTCATGGGGTTTTCTTGACAATGTTTGTTCAGAAGGGGTTTGCCTTTGCCATTCTCTTGGGCTGAGAGAGTGTGACTTGCCTAAGGTCACAGAGTGGGGATTTGAACCCTGATCTCCAGAGTCATAGTGCTACCACTCAAACCACTAAATCATGCTCATTCTGTGATATGAATTCTACACCTCTCCCCAATGAAGTTTTCCTTCCGTCCCTAAGTTTCCTGCATTGCAGAGGTACTGAAAATTGTTCATACCTAGGACTATTAATGTTTACTTTGGTCACATTCTCTTGATAACCTTCCCTGCCCCATTTCTTTGAAGCCTGAACTGTATTTCTGATTGCTCAAGTGCAGTTTTAAATTAATGCGATGCTAGAAATTTGGAAACTGAAGGAAAATTTCATGGGAGACAATGCCGCTGTCTTGACCCTGGCCACATAGCAAAGGGGGAAACAGTTGGAAGAAAGGCACTCTCTTGAGCATAGCTTTACAGTAGTTCAATGATACAGAGTGGTGGAATAGTTTTGGATTTTGTACTGGGAGACCCTAGCTTTGAATCACCATTTAGTTAGAGTCTGCTATCACCTTGGGCACCTCTGGCTTACCCTTCAGATCTACCCAGCATGGCCATAGTAAGAGGCAATGGGAGTTGTTAATCCAAAAGTTCTTCTGTCCTGGGCTAATGTATCTTAGAGGTTTACAAAGATTTTTTTGAAAAACTCAGAATATCGATTGATGTGTGCCTTCAATTTCCCCCCGACTTATGGCAACCCTAGGTTGAACCTATCACAGGGTTTTCTGAGGCTGAGAGTGTGTGACTTGCCTAAGGTCACTTAGTGGATTTCCATGGCCAAGCAGGGAACTGAACCCTGTGAATTCAACACTCAAACCACTACTGCATGCTGGCTCCTGAATACAGTACCCAATACTTTGACCATTGGAAGAGGGATAGGATGAAAATTTTTCTTTAAGGAAACCTCTTTTTAAAAAGCTTTCAAAGTGGCTTGCACACTATTTTAACAAAATGCCCAAAATGTTATGGAAGCCCATGTGTAAGAAGTTGAAAACAAAACACAGCAGCAGAAATAGAAACACACGTACACAAAGCAGTGAATAAAGTGAAGCAAATTGTCATAAATAAGTAAAAATGGAGTGTATAATTTCAAAAATCACAGCCACCAGGGTTCAAATTCCACCCAGTGTCATGTAAACCCAGTCCCAAGCTGGATGGAGAGGGAAACACAGCAGCATTGTCTTTGTTTTCCAAAGACAAAGCATTTGTCTTTGTTTTCCAGCCTCTCATTTGTAAAAGTTCCTGAGACCAAAGCTTGCTGAACTCTGTGCAGATATTCCCAATAAATGTAGCAAGTTTGTCTACAAGCATCATGCAGCGCTTTACCTCTGCTCTGCCTATCTTCTTTTCTTTCCCAACATGCTTTGGAATTAGATAGGCAGCAATTTCTAGCCAAGTTGAGGGTCTAAATACCCTAAAGGCACCAGATCATGTCTGATCATGGAAACTACCGTAAGCAGAATCAGCCTTGGTTAGCACTTGGATAGTAGACCACCAACCAACACCAGGTAGGCTACTTTTCTGAGGAAGGAACTTGCAAAACTACCTCTTGAGTATTCTTTGCCTAAGAAAATCCTGCAAAATTTGTGAGATTACCGTAAATCAAGGGGTGACTAGAAGGCACATAGACACATATTTAGATTATGCCTTTTGTACTGAGCTGAAGCTGCTCTTGGCAAGTTTTGGAGCTATACACTGTCCACTTACTTGAAGATTTCCTGCCCTATGTACAATGGAGTGGAATGAGGTTTATTCTTTTTGGAAGTAATTTAATGGCCTTGCAACTGAAGAACTATTCCAAATCTTCATTTATTTGTGTGTTGGGATATGTCCACATTGTTATTCCTTTGTATGAATGCTGGCAGCCACTTTACATTATTAAAAAAGGTCAGGAAATTGTTGTCCTCAAGCTTCTGGACTACAATTTCCACAATTCCCTTACCATTAGCCATAGTAAGATATAGCTGTGTTACTATGTAGAATCAGTATGTACAGAGATCTTGTAGCTCCTTTGCGACTAACTGTAACTTCTTTCTTTCAGTTAGTCTCTAAGGTGCTACAAGATCTCTCTATATACCATTAGCCATTCTAGCTGGAACCTTTGAGGGTTGAAGTCTGAAACATCTGAGAGGCCAAAGATTTACCACTTCTGCTTTATCCTTTGGAAATGGCAAGTAAACCTGTTACTGCAGAAAACAGCAATGGAGATTTGTGTCACCTGAAAGGATAACACATTTATGGCATAAACAAATGGCATTTTCTGAGCTTAATTTGTACGCCACAAGAGCATATGGCATTTCTGTTAGTCTTTGAGGATGTGGTGGGCAACATGCAGCCTATAAAATGGTGGACTGTAGTACCCAGCATCTCTGACCATTGGCTGGGGTTGTTGGGAGTTACAGTTCAACAACATTTGGAGGGCCACATGATTCCTTCTAAGAAATCTTCTGCTAACTTTGTCCACTTGACTCACAGTCAATTTTTATTTGGACAGTTGCTTTTAAACTGGGTTCAAGTTGCCATTGGCTATTGGATTATTCTTGAACAGGAATAACAGTGATAATCTCTTTCTAACCTGATCCTTTACTAGTTTACAATCATATGTAAAGTCCAGTGTGACACCTGTGTAGAACCTTGGAATCAACCAAATTTTTCAAAAGATTGAAAAGGCATTAAGTGCCTGTTATTTGTATATTTTTAAACCCATAGGCCAGCATGGTCATCTTTGCTTCTGATGTATATAGGATTACATCAGTAACAAGATAATCCAGCTGGCCTATGGTTTAAAAAATACACAATCATATACATATACATACCTCCTGCTCGAAGCAAGAAGAGCCCTCCCTTCGACCACCATCTTGAGGGGAGAGAAAGGCAGGCCACCTCCTGCTGGAAGCAAGAAGAGCCCTCCCTTCAACCACCATCTTGAGGGGAGAGAAAGGCAGGCCACCTCCTGCTGGAAGCAAGAAGAGCCCTCCTTTCAACCACCATCTTGAGGGGACTTAATTGTCTAATTAACAAATTGTAAGCCGCTCTGATAGCTTTGGCTGAAGAGCGGGGTATAAATAAAATGTATTATTATTATTATTATTATTATTATTATATGTGTAGAGAGGAGTAAATCCCATTAAATTAAGTAGTGTGACTCTAAGGCTGTGTCTTTTGTTTTAATCCTTCACCCAGATGCAGGAATCATGCTGAAGGTATTACAACACCCAGCATTCATCATTGGCTGTTCTGGGTAGGATTTATGGGACATGCAGCTCTCCATCTGGAGAGTCAATTGACTCCCAAGTCTGCCTGAGCCATGACTGAGTAGTTAGCAAGCCTCACAAAAAGTAATGGGTCTTACTCCTTAAATAAACACCAAGGTACTTAATTGAGGCTTGAACTTTTAAGATTGGATCCAGACTAAACTGCCCTCAGGTCCTATTGATTGCGTCAGGAAACCAGCGCAACATCCTCTTTTCCTTGTCCCTTGCTTGATGAAGAGATCTGGGGAACTTGAAGGCTGGCACACTTTCATGGCATTTTGACAGGCCCTCATAAAAAATGTTGTGTGTCTTCCAAGTCATTTCCGACTTCTGGGGACCCTAAGGCGACCCTATTGTGGGGTTTCCTTGGCAAGTTCAGAGGGGATATACCATTGCCCATCTTCTGAAGCTGAGAGTTTGTGACTTGCTCAAGGTCACTCAATGCATTTTTATGCTTGAGTGGGGAATCAAGCTCTGGTCTCCAGAGTCCTAGTCCCATGCTCAATGTCATTCATAACAATTATCTATCTATCTATCTACCTACCTACCATCTATCTATCTATTTATGATCCAGTATATGACATAGTGGTTTGAGCATTGGACTAGAACTCTGAAGACCAGGGTACAAATCCTGGCTTGACCATGTAAACTCACTGCATGGCCTTAGGCAAGTCACACTGTCTCAGCCTCAGAGGATGGTAATGGCAAACCATTGTCAGAAATTGGAAATGACTTGTAGGCATGCAACAACACACACATATACGTGCGAATACATTTGTGGTGCATCTATATATATATGTATGTATGTTGTGTGCCTTTCAAGTCACTTCTGACTTGATATATATATTCTGACTTTATATATATATATATATATATAGTGGTATTCTCTCACACACGCATGCACACACAAACACACCAAGGTGGGCAACTTTTCTTTCTTAGAATCGGTTTATCACACTAGAGGGCAAACAGGATTTAAACAGGAATTAAACAGGAAATGCCTTATGTTTAACATAGGGTATTTAACATGCCTTATGTTTAACATAGGGCATTTCCTGTTTAATTCCTGTTTAATTCCTGTTTAAATCCTGTTTGCCCTCTAGTGTGTAGAGTTGGAAGAGACCACAAGGGCCATCCAGTCCAACCCCCTGCCATGCAGGAACTCCAAATCTGTATTATTATTATTATTATTATTATTTCTCCCAATATAGGGACTCAAGGCAGCAAACAAGTATAAAACAATACAATTTAAACACAATACAGAATATTAAAATGCATAAATATACCATTTTAAAAACAAAACCATTATAAAGATTAAAACAGCTACAAATTATTTTAAAAAAAACCTAGCCCTGTTAGTCTGGAAAATCAGTATGCAAAAAAAAAAAAAAAAAAAAAAGGGGGGGGGGATCTAGCAACAGACTCTGACCAGCTTCTTCCTTTCTGGAGTGACTCTCAGAAAGGTGCTCTTAGACCACTTTGGTTTTTGCAGGGATGTTTTGATTAAGCTTCTGCTGGGTCCAGGTCTGGATCACTCTGAACTAGTAGAGGGGCAAACTTCTTTTTACCTGGCAAGATCTGGTTGGCTGCTGCTGGAGATTTTTTGGGGGGTGGGATGGGATTTGAAAAGGTGAGACCTTTTAGTGACTTCTTGTTGTGAGCCCCACCTTCTCATCTCCTCTTGGGGCAGGACCAGAGTGTGCCACCTGAGTGCCATCCTCGTCTTCTTGTTCTTCTTCTGCCCCCTTCCTGGCAGTGGCAAGCAGGCAGCCCTCCTTTCCTTGCGCAAGGCCAGGCCAGGCCCGCCTCCCCAGAGGGGGAATTTCACTCTGAGATCAGAGCAGGGCCTTCCCTTCCCACCCGCCTCCATGCAATGCTCTATAAATCCCCCCCTTGGCCAGCAGCTGCCTCCAGTCCAGGCAGTGTGGAAAGCAGCTGGATCTCTCTCTCTCTCGCCTAGACTGAGTGAGGAGGAGGATGCTGGACGTCGACTACCCGCAGCAGCAGTGAGTAGCAACTTTGAGATCTCTCCTCCTCCCCTTTTTAATGAAAGGACAGACTCAGCTCCTTGACCCCAGGGCCAGCCCAGCACCTCCTCACCTTCTCTGCAGGTTTCTGGATCTCCCTCTCTTCTGCTTAACCTTCCCTTCTTTTTCATCTTCTTCCTAACCTCCCCTCCTTCTCCTTCTTCTTAACCTTCTCTTCTTTTTCTTCACCTCCCCTCCTCCTCCTCCTCCTCCTCCTTCTTTTTCTTCTTCTTCACCTCCTCCTCCTCCTCCTCCTCCTCCTCTTCTTCTTAACTTCTCCTCCTCCACCACCTTGAGTGTTCTTTTCTTCTTCTTTACATTCTCTTCTTCTACTCTTCTTCAGTGATCTTTTCTTCTTCTTTATATTCTCTTCTTCTGATCTTTTCTTCTTCTTTTTCACCTTCCCTTCTTTTTCTTCTTAATCTTCCCTTCTTTTCCTTCTTCTTAGCCTCCTCCTCTTCTTAACTTCTTTTTCTTCTTAAGTGATCCCTTCTTCTTCTTCTTCTTCTTCTTATCATTCTCTTCTTCTTCTTCTTCTTCTTCACCTCTTCTTTTTCTTCCTCATAACTTTCCCTTTTTCTTCTTCTTCTTCTTAATCTCCTCTTCTTTTTCTTCTTCTTAACCACTTCTTCTTCTTTTCTTCTTCTTCTTCACCTTTCCTTCTTCTTCTCTTTAGCCCCCTTCTTTTTCTTCTTCTTAACTCCTTTCTTCTTCTTTTTAACCCCCTCCCTTCTTCTCCTCCATGACCACCACCACCTCCTCCTCTTCCTCTTCTTCTTCTTCTTCTCCAGGCTGAACATACCCAGCATAGTTGGGTATGTTTAGCCTGGAGAAGAAAAAGAAGAGGAGGTTAAGAAGAAGAGCAGCAGGAGATTAAGAGGTGGCAGGATCACCCTATTTAAATATTGGAAGGGATGTCCTATTGGGGCTGGAGAAAGCTTGTTTTCTGCTGTTCCAGAGAACAGGACATGGAGCAACCGGTGCAAACTCCAGGAAAAGAGAGTCCACCTCAACATTAGGAAGACCTTCTGGCACTAAGAGCTGTTCCACAGTGGAATATGCTGCCTTGCAGAGTGGTGGAGTCATCTTCTTTGGAGGTTGTTAAACAGAGGTTGGGTGGCCATCTGTTGGGGGTGCTTTGATGGTGTGTTCTTGCATGGCGGGGGTGGTGGTGGTGGTCTGGATGGCCTCTGGTGTCCCTTCCAAACTGTAGGATTCTATAACAGAGTGGCCTCTGAACATGTGCAGAGTGCATGTCTCTTGCACTGCAGAGTGAGGCGTGGGGGGCACATACTTGGTCCATTCCTCTGAAATGGTCAGTAGACTAATTCAATCATCCCATCAATCAATTAATCAATCCTCTGATAGGATAAGGCGGCCTTCATGGTTTGATGTGTTAATGTGCTCCAGAGGCTTATCATGATGAAACCATTTGAGGGCCATTCCCTACAAGAACATTAAAAGCCATCTGTTACAAAGCTAATTAAAAACTAAAAAGTTAATTTTTTAAAAAAATGTTTATATATCCTTTTGGTCTATATCAATAGCCTTCCTGGAGGCAAGGGAATGTACAAGAAAGAAAAGGGAGATAAATCTCCAGTCACTCTGTAGATAGTATTTATTTTTTTATTTTCATACATTTCAGCATATTTACTTATTTCAGTGGTCTTCTTTGAGGACATTATGTGAAACTAGTTGCAGAAATTTCTGGAGCTGAACTTCTCATTCTCATTAGCTGGATCGACCAAAAAAAGAAAGAAAAAGAAGCAGTTTCTTATGGATTCTCTAGGAAATGCCAATATTTTGGGACTTTCCCTCAGAGGCAGGTTGCTTGCCAAAAGTATTTTCAGGCAAGGCTTTTGTACAGAATGGTACAGACCAAGGAGACATTGTTACAGGTATACGTTTTTCCACCATTGAATCTACTGCGGCATCTGCACTGCAGAAATGATCTGGTTTGACACCACTTTTAACTGCCTTGGCTCAATGCTATTCCATTCAGGGAACTACAGTTCCCAGAATTCCATAGTATTGAGCCAAAGCAGTTATAGTGGTGTCAAACCGGATCATTTCTGCAGTGCGGATGCAGCCTACATGTGGGGTGGAGAGGAGAAGGACTCTTCAGCTGTTGAATCTGCTCTCTTGTGCAACTTGGCCCCTTCAAAAATGGAGGCAATCCTGCTTGAAGTCACCTCTTCCCAATGGCTTGGCCATTTCGTCTTTATTAGAAATAGGGTTTTTTGAACTTTCTCTATCTTTCCCCCACCCCATGCCTTTCTCCCTCTTACTTTCCGTCTCCTCCCTTCGCCTGTTATGCAAAACCTGAGGCCTGCAAAGGTGAGGAAAATTAGATTTGAATATTTCCTCCGCTCACAAGAGTGTGACTGTGAGGAGGGTGGTGTGTTGTAGGGGTTGAGTGCACCTTCTGTTTGGAAACATCCTCCCTCCTCAAAGCTGATTTCACACCAGCATTTTAAGTCCTATGAGAGCCAGCATGATGCTGTGGTTTGAGCATCGGACTACAACTCTCATGGTTTGAGTCCCCACTTGAGCATAAAAGCCCATTGGGTGGTCACACTCTCTCAGCCTCAGAGGAGGCAATGGCATACCCCGCTCTGAAGAAACTTGTCAAGAAAACCCTATGACAGGGCTGCTTTAGGGTTGCCATAAGTCAGAAATGACTTGGAAGCACTCAACAACATCTTTACATCCTATGTCCTAGTGACCCATCCACAATACAGAAAAATAGCACTATTATTCCACTTTAACTGCCATGGCTCTGTCCTCTAAAATTCTGGGACTGACAATTTAAAGAGGGGCATATAGAATATAGAAACTATAAACCACAGGGTTCCATAGCGAGCAAAGTAGAATACTGTAATAGGATTATCATCCTGTAGTGTAGATGGGCCAGTGTGGTGTAGTGGTCTGAGCATTGGACTACGACTCTAGAGACCAGGGTTCGATTCCTTCTCAGGCATGTAACCCAATGGGTGACCTTGGGCAAGTCACAGGTTCTCAGCCTCAGGGGAAGGCAAAGGCAAACCTCTGGGCAAATCTTGCCAAGAAAACCTCATGATAGGTTCGCTTTAGGATAGCCTTAAGTCAGAAATGACTTGAATGTACACAACATACACACATGACTAAGACTGGCTAGGCTCTGAAAGCAACCTTCTAAAAGTCTAGGCAGCAGGACTGGTACTATCATGTGGCAAGGTGAGTCAGTCATCTCAGGGGTTAGACATTGTGGATATTAATGGCAGTAACAGTCTGCCTTATACAGCATTCCTCTAAACTGGCTCGGGTGAGGGAGAGGACCCTATCTCATCCCCAATGTTGAAGCAAGGCCTAACTGACAGTACAGTTGGCTTCTGTACATAGAATGAATAGAGGTATTATCTTCACCTTTGCTTCAGGCAGCAAAATACCTTGGGGTGGCTTTGCCAAGCCAGCAAGGCTTAAAAGAGGGAGTAGGCATCCAGGCAAAGGTAAACCCCACAAAGAGAATCCAGAGGAATCCAGAGGGTCTAACATAAAAGGGTCTAGTAGAGCTAAGGGGGGATACTCAGGATGAATGGAAACAAGACCTAGAATGGACCAAGGTTGTTTCACCCGTCCTTAATAATATTTAGATATAACAGTGTCAGTCTGTATCTGCATACAAATGACTCTAGTAGTACCTTTGAAGCTAACTGGGAGAAAAAGGTATGTAGCATAAACTTTTGTAGACTCAGTCTACTTAGTAAGACTAACCCTAATAAGATAGGCTAGTAAGATAGACATGAGTTCTCATGGTTCTCACGTAGTATCAGCTGCAGGTTTCTGCAGATATTCAGGGAAAATTCCTACTCATGAAGAGGACCTTGCTTATAATAAGTCCTTTATTTATGTGGAGTCTTCCTCTACAAGTGGTTGCTCCTTTGCATGGCCACTATTCTAGCCTGTTTTATAGCAGAGCTTGGAAAATTGTACTTTTTCAGGCTACATCTTTCAGAATCCCCCATCTAGCATGATCTGTGACCATGTTGAATAAGGGATTCTGGGAACTGCAAACCAAAAAATACATATTTCCAAGCTCTGGCTTTTAGCTGCCAGGACTATCTGGCCTTGGGAGGTGACACTAAAGAGCACCTTGCCATTTCTCAGTGAGGGTTGGATCTACAGTCTTCTCTGAAGAGTTCAGGACCTTGTTCATCACTTCCTTTTGGACTGGGTATTAAATTAAACTCATGGGAAGATTAACCTCATATTCTGGAAAGTGAAGTGAAAGCTGCACTCAAAGCAATTGGGAAAAATAAATCACCAGGAACAGAACTGCTACAATCACCAGAGACAGAATTAACTTTAGTTCTAACTAAAATCTGCCAACAAATATGGAAAACAAAACAATGGCTCACAGACTGGAAAAGACCAATATACATTCCCCCCAAAAGGAGACACAAAAGATTGCATTCATTTCCCATGCAAACAGAGTTGTGCTCAAAATTCTCCTGCAAAAACTCCTGCCATATACAGTATGGAACGAGAAATTCTAGAGGCGCAAACTGGGTTCAGGAAAGGAAGAGGCACTACAGATCACATTGCAATTTAAAAACATATGCTGGCCTGGGCACCAGGGAATTCCATTAGAAAATCAGCATGCGCTTTATAGATTACAGCAAAGATCATGAAAAACGATGGACTGCTCTTAAAGAAATGGGTGAGAAATGGCTCAATGCTAGGGAATTATGGGAACTGTAGTTTTGTGAAACATTTAGCCTCTGTCAGAGAGCTCTGGTGCCACAATAAACTACAGTTCCCAGGAATCTCTAGCCCTGAGCCAGGGCATTTAAAGCAGTATCAAACTGGATTATTTCTGCAGTGTATTTTGGACAAATGTCTCTTGTGCAGTTACAGAATAGTATTATTTCCTGATGTCAAGTATTACAGATTTAAAACTGAACCCAATACCAGCATATAGCCTGACACCAGATTTTAGAGATACAACTTTAAAATCAACCATGTTAGTGTTGCACTATAACAGGTGTGGGGAAAACTATGGCCTTCCGGATGCATACAACCTCCAGTCCTCCTTTTCAAACCCTCAAGGAGACCCCTCCCTTGATAATTATTTACTTTTTTCGCCATTTTCAGCCACAAACCCTGCAAAATTGACCCTAGACATGGTAGATCCACCTTCAGATCCCTCCTGGTTCTCCAGCTATGGTGGCTTCAAATGCAGCACTTAAGGACCAAAGGAAGGAAATCATTCTAGCTTAGTTAAGGATTGAGCTCAGCATCACCAGTGTCTATTGAGTAATGAGAAGGGGACCCTATCCATGTGCATGTCTTGCAGTCTCCCCATCCATATTGGTGGAATATGTCTTGTAGAAGTATCCACACTTCCTAGGAGTAGAACAGGAATTCTTGGCTTACCTAGTTCTCTGTGCCAATATTAGCCTAAAATTCTGAATGACAATAATGCTCATAGAGTTGGAAATAATACCAAGGATCATCTAGTCCAATGGTTCCCAACCGTTGGTCTTCCAGCTGTTTTGGACTTTAGCTCCCAGAAGCCTCAGCCATCTTTGCCAATGGTCAAGGATTAGAATCATAGACTCATTGAGTTGGAAGAGACCACAAGGGCCATCCAGTCCAAACACCTGCCATGCAGGAACTCCCCATCAAAGCATCAAAAAGCTGGAGCCTGTCCAGAAAAAGGCAACCAAGATGATCAAGGGTCTGGAGACCACCAATTCTGGGAGTTGAAATCCAAAACACTTGGAAGACCAGAATTTGGGAATCACTGATCTAATCCAATCCTTTGTTGTAATAAAGCACTCCTGACAGATGGCCATGCAACCTCTATTTGAAGACTTTCTATGAGGGAAAGCCCACTACCCTCTGAAGCAGTCTATTCAAATAGCTCTTCCCATCAGGTCAGGGCATTTTATAAAAGAAATTGTTATACTGGGTGCCCACTCTTCAATTCAAAAGGTTCATGAGTGGAAGCTTCTCCACTACATATAATCTTGATACTCAGATTGTACAGAAAGTCATTTTTTTAAATTGGGGGAGTCAATATAGAGCTAATATCCTCGCACTTTTTTTTTCTTTCTGCTACTAGAAAAATAAGTAAATTTAAAAGAAGAAGAGTCCTTAGAATGCTTATCAAAGTTTAGAAGAATTGGTTAAAGACACAACTGATCTGAGGTTGCAAAAGATGGATATCTGGGGATTATTTTTACTTTTGGTTTGCACTAATTCGCAGAAAGCACTGAAACAGGGGCAGGACACATGCTGCTCACTGATTAAATTGTATATGTCCATTTGTGTCTATTGGGTGACCAAAAACTAGGAGTGGGTGCCCATTCGGACACACAGCTGTTACTTAAAATGGTTTGCATCAGGGAGTTATTTTCTAATGTTTAGACATAATCTCTTTTCTTATTATTTTACCCCTTTGGCTTGCAATTTATGGTGCATCTACGTTGTAGAAATAATGCAATTTGACACCACTTTAAGTGCTGCAGTATAGATCCTATGGAATACTGGGATTTGAAGTTTGACAAGACTTTTAGCCTTCTTTTGCCAAAGCATGCTGGTGCCTCAAAAAACTACAAAACCCAGGATTCTGTAGGATGGAGTCATGCCAGTTAAAGTGGTATCAAACGACATTATTTGTACAGTGCAGATGCACCCTTAGTCTCTGGAACAGCAGAAAACAATAAAGGTTTTTCTGGAGGAATGAACACAGTTGTGGTTCAGAATAAAAGTGTAAGGGCTTGAGCAGTAAATGTACATAGTCATGTAAAAATACCATTTATTTTTTCTCTCTAAAAAGTTAACAATACCTAAGAAGTAGCTATTACTATCCAGTGCATTGGGTGGCTACTAATTTTTCAGCAGAACTTGGAGAAGTTAATATTTTGGATGCTAGCTATGCTGAGTAGGGGGATTCTGGGAGTTACGGTAAAAAGGAAAAAAAGGGGGAGGGAACCTTTCCCAAGCTCTAGTTTTCAAATAGTTCCATCTCAGGTTTTAATAGAGATGTGGGAAAGAAGAGATTTCAAATGGGCAGCATCAATATCTGTTCACTTATTTCTCTTTTCTTTTGACAGATTTGAGGGCTCCCAATATGGATACATGGTAAGTAGATGGCCTAGGAATTTTGAATTCTGTGGAGGGTGTCTCCAGAGACTTAAGATGGGGTGAGCAAATAGTGGCCCATATAACCTATTTTCAAAAGTTGTCAGCAAGCAAGCAGGCAAGAGCGATATGTCAGGAACAATCTGGCTCTCCTGCAGCAGCTTGCTGGATATGGAGATAAGAAAGGAAAGAGAGATTGAGAAGGGGATGGCAGAGAGGAGAAGGAAAAGGAGTGACAGAAAGAGAAGGAAATTGGAGTGGTGAAGTCTGGAAGGGCATGCGAGCTCCTTCTCCCTCTTCCCCTCTATGTCACCCCTCTTCTGGATGTCATCCGGTGCAGACTGCACTCCCTGCACATCCCTATGGGTGCCACTGAATAGAAGTAGTAGGAAGAGAAGAGGGGATGAGATGGGTGGATAGATAAAGAAATGGGAGTGACAAGGAGTGACAGAGAGAAGATGGAAAAAAGATAAAAGGTGTAGCAGAGAGAGAGAGAAAATTGGGAGCCAGGGAGAGAGAAAGGGGGCGACAGAAAGAGACGAGAATATGAAACAATAGCATGTACGTAGTTTTTCGTGGTTTTTTTGCGCTATGTGGCCATGTTCTAGAAGAGTTTAATCCTGACGTCTCACGTGCATTTGTGGCTGGCATCTTCAGAGAATGCTGGCATGGAAGAGAGTATATATACTATGTGACCGTGGGTAGGGAAGAGTGATTTCCATGTTAATCTGTGTATTGTTATTTTGTTGATGGCAAGGCCTCAGGGTGGGAGGATATACAAAGAGGATTAATGTCTGCTTAATTAGTGATCATTGTTTGCTGGGAAAACTCCTGACCCTAGGAGCAAATACATTTCTATACTGTTTACCGACATACTAAGCAGTTTACAAAATGTAAGCTAATTACCCCCAACAAGCTGGGTACTCATTTTAGTGACATACGGAAGGATGCCAGGCTGAGTCAACCCAGAGCCCCTAGCTGGTATTAAACTCACAACCTTGTGGTTTGTGAGTGAGTGGTTGCACTACAGGCACTTAACCACTGTGCCACCAGGGCTCCACTGGTGGCAGAAGGAGGGAGAGAAAGAAATAAAAGATATGGCAAAGAGGATAATGGTGTGTGACCTGTGACTGGGGGTAGGGGTGAGGGTAAGAAGCAAGAATGGAAAATGAGTGTCACATGGAGCAGGAGGAGAGAGGTGTCAGAAAAGAATATAGGGTGATAGGTGAGAGAGGAGTGAGATAGGTGGAATCAAAAGGAGAGAGGAAAAAAGAAGTGGCAAAGAGAGAGAAAATGGGTTGGCAAAGGGAGAGAGAAGGACTAACCAAGCATCACACTTTGGAGAATTTAACTCTTTGTGGGAAAAATAAAACCCAACAGTGTGGAAGTGCTAGTGGCTGTGTATTTTAGGAGCCAATTAAAAATTTGTAAAGTTTGTTTTTAGAACTACAGCTTCCCGAAGCCCTTAGCTCTCCACAGCCATGCTGGCTGGAAAACTCTGGGAGTTATAATCCAAACAAGAAATATTTCTACACTCATGTGTTGTTGGTGGAATAAAGCTGATAAAGCAGGTTAGGGGACTCTTGTATTCTGTTCCTCCCCCCCCCCCCAATTGTGATAAATGTTTGAAACACATTTTAATGTTGCTTACCAACCTGTGCTGTGCTTTGCAGTTTCCAAATGGCTACATCTATGACATGGACTCATGTAAACAAGAACCCACCTTTCCCTCCTGCTTTACAAATCCCGAGACCACTCCAGGTAAGCCATACAGTGGCGGCAGGGGTAAAGGAGTAGATGTAAGAGGTGTGAGACCAGGAGATGGAGCTGCATTCATGCAAAGCTTGGAAAAGTTGCTTTTGGAGAAGATGCTGGATATATCTAATTTCTTGCTTTTCATGCTTGTGGATTTGCATACAATGCACTTGTTCAGCCCTCAACTGGTTTGGAGAAGAGTCTTTCCTCTTCATGTCTTCCTGTTTAGAGGCAGTCTGCAACACAAGAGGCACTCCCTCCCCCATGACTGCTGGCTCACCCTTTGCTTGCGCAATTTGGATTAAGTCATGTACTTGGTGACTGACTTCAAGGCCTAGTGAGAGTCTGCCACAGATATGCACATTTGATTATTTTTACAGAGGGAGAGATACCAGTTTGGTGGCTCTGGCGCTCTCCAAGGAGCTAGAAGGCACCTGAAGGAAGATAATGACAATGATCCAATCCTTCGGTAATCAGGCTATTTGGTAACAATGCCGCAGGACAAATCGACTCTGATGCAACTTACTGTACATGTCCTTCTGTTCCACCTCCCCCCCCCACCCCCACTGCCTGCCACATCATTGGTGTGGTTTTCCTTTGAGGTGCCTGTGTTAGGAAGTGTGGCAATGCTGGAGCGTTGGCCTGTATATATTTGTGTGCATTTTGCCTCCTTCCATCCAGTGCTTCGTTAAAAATGCTCAGCCTGATATATAGGGTCTCCCTGCCACTTTACCCTCTCAACAACCTTGTGAGGCTGTGATAGTGAGTGGCTCCTAATCAATCAGCTAGTTACAGGGCTGGGTAATAATAATAAGTGGAGTAAAGATTTAAAGCTGGGTTTTCCTTAGAGTTGGCAGATCTCCAGGTATTGCCCAGAGTTCCCAGTCCTGTTAAGTCACCTCTTGCTGACAGGCATGGTTCACGGCCACCTCTTTTCATGGGATTAGCTCTGGATGAGAGACAAGGCAGCATGCAAGCCTTCCGTCAGGGAAAAAGCCTTCTAGCTTGCTGTGCTTTGCAAATATTAATTGATTTTAATCAAGTATTGCAGTTTGCAAAGACACTTAGTTTACAACCAGGAAAATAGGTTCATTTGTGTGTGTGTGTTTTATGACAAGCTATGGGTAACTGTGATTGCTGCTTAATGCATAATGCTTAACGACATCACCAGACTCTGCCCCATAACATCACCTGGACTATCCCTCCCCTAGGTCTCAAGTTTGAGTCCAGAAATCCCAGGGCCTGAGTTGGTTCTAACTTGACAACTTTAGTTGTCTAGTCCAACTCACCAACCCAAGGGTAGGCAGTTAGGTGCCGTCTGCATGTGCTGAACTTTGTTGTTGTGTGCCTTCAAGTCATGTCTGACTTAGGGCAGCCTTATCATGAGGTTTTCTTCGCAAGCTTCTTTGGAAGGGGTATGCCATCGCCATCCTCTGCGGCTGAGAGCGTGTGACTTGTGCAAGATTACCCAGTGAGTTTACATGGCTGAGCTGGGATTCAAATCCTGGTCTCCAGAATCCTAATCCAAGACAGAAACTGCTATGCCACTCTGGAACTATGACTCCGCTAAACCCCAGCCAGTGGCCATGGTGGTTGAGGCTAGGGGGAGGAATAAACCACTCAGCTATGGGCTAGTAGACTTTCCTGAAGCAGTAAGAGTCCTGCCCGTTTCCTTTTCCTAATCTTCACGACTTCCTTCGAATCACTTCTCTCCCCCCCCCCCCCCTTTACTCTGGCTTTATATCAGGAGTAGGCAGACTCCAGCCTGTGAGCAACTTGTTGCCTCAGGGCTGTTTTTAACCCCAGGGCTGTTCACAAG
This sequence comes from Urosaurus nigricauda, assembly GCA_034509955.1. Taxonomy (NCBI): domain Eukaryota; kingdom Metazoa; phylum Chordata; class Lepidosauria; order Squamata; family Phrynosomatidae; genus Urosaurus; species Urosaurus nigricauda. Next base: position 21,677,062 of record JAOEGL010000006.1, on the reverse strand, counting down.
TCAGAAAAAGCACCAAAATGTAGGAGGGCATTTCTACCACATTTGGATCCAACTCCTCACCCCCATAGTGGGAAAAAACCATTTTTTTAAAAAAAAGTTAACCCCCTAATGCTCTCTAGGCCTAGGGGGCATGGGGGCCATTTCCATCATGTTCTCCCCACCAATTTAGGCTCAAGGGAAGCCTTTTTTGAAATGAAGTGACTTTTCACTTCCTCTTGTTAAACAAACAAACAAGTGCTCAGGATGCCCCCGAAACACGGAAAAATTCTCCTCATGATGCATAGAGGGCATTTGGGGCAGGGGGACCAGGTATCTTCCTTTTCCAGGACATGTGCTACATGCCAGCCTTTTGTTCAGGAAGATTTCCAAAATGTCATCATTTTAAGCATGACTAAGAAGCATGATATTGATATGAATGTTTCTAGCTTTTATTTAGTAATGTCGTACATTTTGCTTGAAGGCCTTACATTTTGCAGTGCCTTATCCTCCTTCGTGGTTAGGAGATTTGGTCACCTTGATTTGGGAGCAAAAAAAGCCTTTTTGTGCAAGATCTCCTGGGAGGTTATTGTGGTCCACCTTTTCACAGGAGCCTACTCTTGCTCTACAGAGAAGAGGAACACCAATAAGACCAAAATGACTGGCTCTGGAGCAGTCTTTCTTCAGTGCTAAGCACAATTTATTGTTGTGTGCCTTCAGGTCTAAGGCGAACCTATCATGGAGTTTTCTTGGTGTGTTCTCTCAGAGGGGTTTTTCATTGCCATCCTCCAAGGCTGAGAGAGAGTGACTTGCCCAGGGTTACCCAGTGGATTTCATGGCTCAGTGGGGATTTGAACCCTGGTCTCCAGAGTTGTAGTCCAACACTGAAACTACTACACCATGCTGAATATCCTGTCTTGCTGAAATTATTTGTCCTTTCACCACCTTTGTACCTCTGTAAAACTTTGAATTTCCATATGCCTGCTGATATTTCTATCTTGTAAAGGGATCAGAACCTGTAAGAACCTTGACTACTACTCAAAGCCAGTCAGGGGATCCTGGTAATTGCAGTCCAAAAAAAGTAACTTTTCCAAGTTCTGGTGTGGATGGTGAGGTTTTGCCTGTATCAGGATACACACTTGCAGAAATGAGTTTGCTATTGATACATAGGATTTAACCTGTTTGCCCCCTTTTCCTTTGCTATATAATGTAGAAAGAAAACTAAACACTTTCTTCATGTCATGTCTCAGTTCCCTGACATTGTCTTTTAAATGCCCTCTTGTGGGGAGAAGCAAGACTACAGATTTGCACCTGGGATTCACTGGCTGCACCCTATGCAAAACAAGGGTTATGTATATTTGCACAGACCCAGGCTGCAGCTGTTGGACACACAGAAAGCCCTTTGTGGCTGGGAACCCTGTGCTTGTACACGAGAAAGGCAACTGAGTGCTAGGGCCTGAGTACCAGGGTTCACAATGGGTCACCCTTGCAGTCTGGTAAGCTTTACACTGGTGTCCCACTTGTACCTGTGCTTGAAAAATTAGTCTTTAAGGTGCCACAGGACTCTGTTGCTTTTCCTGCAGCAGCCTACTATGACTAACTCTCTGGAAATAGTTTTAATAAGAGGCTATGCAAGTACAGTCAGCCCTTTTTATCCTTGAATTTTTTATCCACAGATTCAAGCATCCAGGGATTGAAAATATTCCAAAAAATTCTAAATTCCAAATAGCAAACCTTGATTTTCCATTTTATAGAAGGGATACCATTTTGCTGTGCTATTATATTTAATAGGACATGAGCATCCACGGATTTTGTTCTCCTGGAACCAAACTTGGACCCACTGTAACTTGTATAGTTGTATGTGGGAGACAGAGACAGAGATGCGAGAGAGAGCCTTCTTAGTGGCTGCCCCTTGACTCTGGAGACCAGAATGGCCCCCTTTTGGTTGTCCTTCCACCAGCAAGCTAAGACCTTTTTCTCAGACAGGCTGTTAAAACAGAAAGTTTTTAAAGAATGTCCTGGGGGTGTTGTAAACAAATGTTCTGTTTTATCATCACCAACAACAGCATCAACAACTTTTTGACTATAACTCCCAGAGTAGCCATACTGGCTGGATGTCCACAAAAGTCTTCTTCAAGCTTGGACTTGTGCTTCCCAGAGTAGTTTGTTAAGTGTGAAGGGCAGATGTGTGGCCCCAAACAAGTAGCAGACATGAGTGCAAATGATGCTCTGGGGGTGTTGTGGCCAGTTTCCCCCCCACCAATTAAAGGCCCTGGAAGCATCTGGAAGCAACATTTGCTCATGTCTGAGGTCAAATCTTCTGGCATGTTGTTGTACATCTAAGTGGAATAAGATTGTGATCCTGAGGTCTTCAGACGCAGATCTCTCTGACTTAGATCCTTCAATCTCATTTAATGCTTCACTTTTCAGATTCTTGCATAAATTGGCTTGAGATACAAGACCCTGGATATGATCCCTTTGAAACAGGACACTTCACCCAGATGCAGAATGTCCCCCTTTCCTATCCCCAGCTGTCTCTGGATTCTGTCTATAACCAAGATGAAATGATACCTACACAAAATATGTGCCTGGGTTATAAGGAGGAGTACAACAATCAGGTACAGTAATTGTGGATAGTGGATTTGCAGAGGGTGTGTGTGAGAAGATAGGTAGGACTGCTTTAAGGAAGTGGGGTCCAAAGAGTTAGAGAGAGGAAATCCAGGGTTTTCAGAGAAGGGAATAAAGAGTGAGATACAAAATATTAAGATAAAGAGTTGCTGGGTGTTAAAAGCCCTAGATTTCTTGGGAAGAAAATGCAGAGGGGGCCTATTTGTCCCCATGGCTGGTGTTTTGGATAACTCATAGGGATCTCTGTGAATCTCCCCCACCATAGAGCTGAGTAGGGTGATCATGGGATGGTTTTGATGATGGGTGGATTGTGGCATGTTGGAAAAGGTTAAATATTCCTTTTTTCCACTGCCCGCCCCCCCCAACACTGCTGTTGGGTTCAAATAGGTGGGCACTCTTTTGCTGCAGGACGTCAGGCAGGTAGGCAAGTTAGATTTATTGTCATGTTCTTTTCCTGTAGTGAATGGAAGGTAGTCTAGGGAGCTTATCAGATGATGGAAATTGGAAGTATAATCCAATGGCAATCCAAATGCAATCATGGAGTTTCACGTTATTGCGAATGAGTGTATCTCACACAATTTCAGGCAAAAGAAGTCATTCCGAACGCAATCACGGGTTTTACGTTATTGCATATTAGAGTATCTCACAAAATTTCGGGCAATGGGAAGTCATTTTCGGTCAATGGGAAGTCATTCTGAACGCATTCTGAACGCAATTAGAATTCATGTAAATTCACCAAACAAGTGAATTTACGTGAATTCAAATTGGCTCCATTTGAAATAGAGAGAAATTCCTCCTGTCTGATAAACTCCTAGGATAGATTATCTCTTGCTATTATCTATAAGGAGGGCCATAAATAATTTAGATGGCTTCGTAAAGTGGACTGAAGTCCTTCCTAGTTTCTGGTCTAAAAAAGGGGTGCGTGGGGAGTTCTAGGTATTGGATTGGGATTTTCCCACACAACGTGAAAAAATTAAAAGCAGGAACTCTCAACCAAATCTTGCATTATCCTGCCAGCCCTTCACAGTTCTCTTGTTCAGACTTCTAGGCATTCTCAAATTGTAGCATTATACACAGCATTATACAGAGCAACACAGATGATATTGTGAAGAATGATAGATATATGGAAAGATAAGAGACTAACTACCCTGTCTGATCATGGAAGCTAAACAGGGTCAGAACTGCTTAGTACTTGGATGGGACACCAACAAATACCAGATGTTGTAGGCTCGATTTCAGAGGAAGAAATTGGCAAGCCACCTGTGAATATTCCTTGCCTAAGTAAACCCTATGAAATTCATGAGGCTGACATAAGTCGAGAGGCAGCTTGAAGGAACATACACACATATAGGAAGGTAGATAGATAGCCACCCTCCTTTGGGTTCCTACACTCCTAAATGGCAGGCAGAACTCCATTCTGCCTTAGCCCACTGTCTGATGAAGGCCATTCCCATGTTTATGTTTCTTGTTTGTATTTTTTTTTGTGTGAAAAATCAGTAAAAAGGTGTTTTTAAGAAAAGGAAAGAAAAGAAAAGCCACTCTCTCCATTCTAAGTGCCAGAAGGAAAGGAGAGTAGGCAGTATCTGCTGGACTTTTATCTCCTCTGCCACTGCTGTCCCTTTTCCTTGTATGTCATATTTTATTTAGATTGTAAGCCTGAGACCAGGGAACTGTCAAATTAAGGATTTTTAAGCTGTTCTAGGTGAAGGGCAAGTTATAGGTATTATTTATTCAGAGGTTATACTCTAAATAAATAAAAATAAATTTCAGAACCTCCTCCCCTTGCTGTACAGATTAGGGTACTGCTTAATTTAAAGTAGAATGGCCAACTTGTGACCTCTCCCAGATGGTGTCATACTACACTTCTCATCAGCTCTAGCCAGCCTGGCCAATGGTAAAAGGTGATGGGAATTGCAGTCCAGCAATATTTGGAGAGCGAGCCACAAGTTTAAACAAAGAAAATGATGGGTGATCCATGAGTGCAACTCTTGTGGAAATGTGTAATTTCATCCTAGCTTGTTAGAATCAGGCTTTGAATAAACTGAACTTTTAAAAAAACCTTTCATCCTTATACCTCCTCCATGGTTTGATCTTTATAGATCCCCTACAGCCAATACTCTATTCCCCGGGATGTCTCCAGCTCATCATCTGAAGAAGAAGAATTCCATGGGGACAGTAGGAATCTTGAAGTTTCTTCTGAGAGTGATTTGGATGAAAACCTATCACCTGGGTTTGAGTCAGGTGGGTGCTGAGGCAGAATTCTAACTTGGGAAGTTAGAATCAGGCACATGCAATATGTGCATCCATAGCCACAGTACAGACTTGTACAGAAAAAGAGCAATACTGGATTTGACCAAAGGCCTTGCTAGTCCAGCATTCTGCAGAGTCAGTGGCCCAGAGAAATGCCCACAAGCACTGTGGCGCTGAGTGCAGTAGCACACACTGGCTCATGTTCCCCAGCAACTGAAATAACACAAGCAAACTTTCTGATACTTGGTCACAACATATAGCCCTAATGATGGCTCTCTTTGAATCCATCCAAATCAATGGTCATCACTCAGTCTTGATTTAGTGAATTCCACAGATCAGCTATGCTCTGTGTGAAGACGTCCATTGCACTACAGTCACAAAACAAGAACTGAAATCCTAAAATCTTAAGAGTTGAAAGGGACCGTAAGGGCTATCTAATCCAACCCCCCTGCCAAGCAGGAATATATAACTAAAGCACTCCTGAATGATTTCCATCCAACTTCTGTTTAAAGACCTTAAAGATGGAGAGTTCACCATCCTCCAAGGCAATCTGTTCCACTGTCGAACAGCTCATGCAGTCAAAACAAAACAAAACACCTTCTTCCTATTTTTTTAGATTTTTTTTTTTGGTATTTTGAATCCATTGGTTTGCATTCTAATCTCTGGAGCAGCAGAAAAATGAACAGAGCCAGTAAGTCAAGCTCATGAGCTCATGTAAACATGAAACACCAGGTTTCAAAACATTTAGCAGACTTAATGGACAAAAAGAGAATAAGTTCATCTGAGATGTTGTGATGGAGAAGAGTGCTGAGGATACCGTGACAGCAAAAAGAACAAATAAATGGGTCCTAGAACAGATCAAGCCTGAAATTTCCCTGCAGGCAAAGATGACTAAACTGAGGCTGTCATACTTTGGCCACATCATAAGAAGGCATGACTCACTTAAAAAGACAATAATGTTAGGAAAGGTGAAGGGAACTAGAAAGAGAGGAAGATCACATGCTAGATGGATGGACTCAATTAAGGAGGTCACAGGTATGAATATGCAAGAACTTAGGAGAATAGTTGAGGATAGAAAGTCCTGGAGATGTCTCATCCACAGGGTTGCCATGAGTCGAGGTTGTCTCCAGGGTAGTTAGCAACAACAACAAATTATCAAAAGAACTAAGCATTTGTTGTACAACTGGTAATTTTTCTACCCCATCTTTAAAGGACAGGGTAGGAAAATATTGCCCATTTTGTAAATGTAGTCTCAGACAGGGAATGCTGGGATATTCCTCTTTCCCTTCTGTGGTTCCTTTCACACATCACACAGAAAAGAACTAGCCTGCAGTAAGTCAGTCTCTAGTATGTTGCTACTACCTGGGGACCCATTTACCTCCCAAACAGAGCCAGCGGTCATCCTGGATGACAGCCACCTTTCCTGGTCCACATTTCCATGTTTCCACATGTACAAGTGGAGAGTGTCCACTGGCATTTGGAAACCCAGACAAGAAAGAATGAGGACACACAACAACACTGCTTGTGTGAACTCTCACTCAAAGGTAGGGAGTTTACCAGCAAAGGTAGTAACACACAGATTTTGATAGTTACAGTAAAACAAAGGTGTGGAATTTATTTGTTTTATTTATTGAAAGTCTTTATCTCACCCTTTATCAGAGGATTGGTTTTGACTTGGTGCTTGAAGGAAACCAATGTTGATGCCTGCCAGACCTCCAAGGGCAGGGAATGCCACAGTCAGGGTGCTACAGCCAAGAAGACCTCTGTGTCCTCCCACTTTATATTGCCACCACTGGCGGGACACAGAGCAGGGCCTCCCGGCAGACCTCAGCTCTTGGGCAGATACAGCCTTCCAGATATTGTTGGACTGCAACTCCCATCAGACCTAGGAAGCACAGAAAGTGATGAGATGATGGGAGTGGCATTCCATCAACAACATCTGGGAGACTCACGTGTTCCCTATCCCTGTGTGAATTGTTGTTTGTTGCTCTGTGCTATTCCAGATTCAGGCAATGACCTGAAAAATTATTAAACTCTTTCTGAATATAATGTTTCAAGCACATGCCACCTTAAATTAGTTTCAAAAATTTCTCATGATTGGCTGAAATCAACACTTTTTAACCTATGTTACCCTGCAGCTTCAAAGCTGCAGCTATAGATTGTATAGTTCATTCTTGGGGACAGACTCTGCTTACCTGAGTAGCAGCTGGTGCTGTGAGCAAACAAGCTTGCAACTTGTTTTTGTCTCCCCCTTTAGGCTCCCGCCGGAAGTTACGCCTCTACCAGTTCTTGCTTGAGCTCTTGGAGCGTGGAGACATGAAGGAATGCGTGTGGTGGGTGCAGCGTGAGGCAGGCATCTTCCAGTTCTCTTCTAAGCACAAGGAGGTCCTTGCACACCGTTGGGGTCAGCAGAAGGGCAACCGCAAGAAAATGACCTACCAGAAAATGGCCCGGGCCCTGCGGAATTATAGCAAGACGGGTGAGATCCGGAAAGTGAAGAAGAAGCTCACGTACCAATTTGGGACCTCACTGTTGAGCCAGTCAACCTCCTCCTAAGTTCCCTCTTCCAGGAATATGGGTCTGGAACAGTGTCACTAATATACTGGCCTCTGCTCTCAGTTTTCCCCAGAACCCTGTTCTAGTCTTTGCCAACCAAGCTATGTGCAAACAATCGCTCTGTGGTGGAAGCTTTTTGATGAACCCAAGAAAGAAATGTTAAGGGCCCCAGCTAGTTACCTTAAATGAGGCTGTGTAGGGAGATGCCTGGATCCTTGGTTGGAGATGGAGGAGAAGTGGGAGGAACCATGGCAAACAGGGGGGGGGGGGATATATTGTGATCAGAGCTAGTAAACATTACTCTTTTGGACTACAGTTTTCAAATACCCTTTCAGCAGGTGATTAAGAACTATTTTTTGGACTACAGTTCTGCAAATCCCCATAATCTTAGGGATACTGGGATCTTTAGTCCCAAAAAATAATAACTTTTCCAAACATGGGCAGGAGTGAGCAGAAAACCTATGGTGGCGGGGAGGGAACAGGAGGGGATCAATTTTTCCTGTGCTCACTGGGACTAAAAATACACACAAGTTGCAAGTCAAGTTGAGGTAGTGCATCATTTATTGCATAGTTGAGTCCAAGTTGAGTTATTGAAATGACTTGAGTCTGACTTGAATCTAAGTCAGTCGACCCAAGTTTCCATCACTGAGAGCAGCCATGCTGACCATAACAGTTGGGTTGGCAGCTTTTGCACCTGGGGTGCAGCAAAGTTTGTGTCAGAGGCTGGCAATAACCCTGTCATCACCACCTCCAGACTAGCAAATCTAAGACCTGGGCCACCAATTTGTAAAGAAGGAAGCTTTTTGACTAGAAATGTGTGCTGGATGTTTGCGGGGGGATAAAGTTGTCTCAGCTTGATGAGGCAGTGAGAGCACAAACACTTGCTCAGGTGTTGAAATTGTACATAAGAGAGATTTATTTAATACTATGTTTTTTTAAAAAAAATCTCTAGAGGGGTAGGGGTTTGGTACAAAATCTGATAGTTTTTAAATGGATCTATTCTGTATAAATTGTAAAATATGCAAATAAAAGAGAATTTGTGCTATTTTTAATATTTATTATTGGTCATTATAACTTTATTCTGAAGTGCAGCAGAGCTTGAAAATATTACTTGTTTGGACTTCCCAGCCAGTGTAGTCAGTGGCTGCCATGGTGGTTGTGGAACTCTGGTTCTAGTCCAAAAAAATTGCTGCAAATCAGAGTATTATCTACTCTGATTTGCAAGAACTCTGCAAGTTTCAAAGAAGATGCCATCTTTTCTGGCTCTAGTTGGAGATCAAACCAGAGATATTTTGCATGTACCTCCTTTGTCCAAGTGGTTTACTTTTCAGTAAATCCATATAGGATTGTGTTGTTATATTATTATTTGCTTACATGAAGCTTTCTGGATACTAAAGTGAAATAGTTATTAATTGATAAAGCTGAGTGGTGGTGATCCTTGGTCTAGTCTCTGTCCCATCTACCTATTCCCTACTTATAAACTATTTTACAACAGAGACTAGAAATCTGAATGTGCAGAACTATAATCCCACCTTCAATTATTATAGCAGAATCTAGTGGTAAAGCTTTCCCACTTCAGACTTGTGAGCAGGGAGTAGTATGTTTGAATGCCTTCCCACAGGAATAAAAACTACCTATTCCTCTCAGTATCCACAAGACAGCAGATCAAGAAGACCTCATGTCTAGATTCTATTTTTCTTTTGAGATGTAGCATTCAGACATGCAACCCAACATTTCCATATATGCCAGTATTTCAGTAGGAACAATACAAGTGAGGCTTTCAACAAAATGTTGCAGTAGAGAATATATCTGTTCAGATTCCAGACAGGTTACCATATTTTTTGTCACTCCCTGCCCCAACACTCAGAATTTTGTGCTTTGTGAACACGCTGGTGTGTGAGTAGTTGAGGATGTTGAGCTGGGATTTAGGAGATCCAGGTTCAAGTCCTAAATGAGCTGTGAAACTCACTGAGAGACCTTGAGCCTGTCATTTTTAAGCTTACCTATCTTACAGAGTTGTGGACATAAGCTGGGAAGCGGAAGAGACATACCGAGCATATTAAAGAAAAGGAAAGACAGAAATATACTCTATATATTCAATTATAAGTTGACCTCATGAATAAGTTGAGGGCAAGTTTGGGGGGAAAGTTAGGGATTTTGATATGACCTGTGGCTAAGTCAAGGATAAAATTTAATGGCATATAACAAAGGATCTAAAGGATGAAGCAAAGGAAAAGAATACCAAAGGACTTACAGAATTTCAATAAGCATAACTGCGTGTGCTCACGCTAAAGACCAGGGCAAGGGGGTTAGTGCTTCCAGGACAGATTACACTCTTGCCTTTCAGCAGGGGATGGTTCCTTTTAAAATAAGAGTTAAAGTACAGTGATAACACTGACCCATGGATAATTCAACTCATCTTTGGAAGTGTGTGTGTGTCAATTTTTTGACCTAAATTTCTAGACTTATACATGAGTATATACAGTAACTAATCAATTTTTTGAGAGGTTTGACATTTGGTTCCCTACATCTTTTTGTGCGCTATGTTTGCCAAACCTGGGTTTTCTTGCTGATATCTGTTGTGTATTGTGGGTGGATGATGCTGTTTTGGATACATAAGTATATGTGTTTCATATATACAGGGGTGGGAATTTTGTGGCTCTCCAGGTGTGGCATCTCCAAGTAGCCCTTGCCATCATGGCCAATGATGAGGAATTAGGGAAACTGCAAAAATAGGAAAAGACATGGACTCTTCCTGAGAAATTGAGATGGGAAAAGTGAGTGCACCTGGCCTCTACAACTTTATAGCTAGATCCTATGAAATGTGTAACAAACCAGTCTTTGCATTTCTTTCTAGGGGGATTTTCTTTCATTGCCACATGAGGGAGCTAAATCCTAATCAGAGAGAATCCTTTTGCCATGTCTGGATTCCAAAACTGCCAGCATGGCTTAAGGCCTGGTTTACAACATTTTCCCTAATGCAATTGGCCCTCCATATCCATGGGTTCTTTATTCACAGATTCAACCATCAATGTGTTGATATATATATGTATATACGGATAAATATACTCCACGGAGTTTGGTATCCATGGGGAGTCTTGGAACCAAACCCCAGCAGATACCAAGGTCCCACTGTACTCTCTAAACCAGTATCTCTTTTTTCAAAATCTGTCAAGTCAGAGCTGGCTCTGTCATTCAGCAGCTTGAGATAACTGCCCCAGATGCCAGATGTGTTTGTGATTGTGGGGAGTGTAGCAGTGCACCCCAATATTTCTTCCAAACCCCTGGCTTTTCCCCTTTGCTGAAAGACACACAGCCCATCATCCACCCCCTAAAGGTGCCTGCTAACTTCAGCACACTCTCAGACTGTGTCTGTTTGCCAGGGACAGTCCTGATTAATTCTCTTTTGTCCTCTTTTGTCCTCATGTTTCCTCGTATTTTGTCCTCTTTTGTCCTCTTTTGTTCTCGTATTTCTCAATTTCTCTCTCCTCTTCCCACTTTCTCTCTTTGACAACAGCTTACTCCAATTGCTGCAAATTAATGTCTAAAAGTACCTGGCACTCAATTATCTCATCAGAGGAGAAGAGAAGTTACAATCTTGCTCTTCCCTGTATTCTTTGCTAAAAGCAAACTGCTACATTCTCTTTTAGCTTGTGTGTTCTTCCACATTACTGATTTTTGCCCATTTCATCACATTCTGATGTGGCTTGGCCCCACATTCATTTTCATCTGTAAAATGTTGGAGAGTACTCTTCTGGTGTGGTGGGGGACTGTCTTTTTGCTAGTATTGAAGTGAAGTCAGCCCCGTTCAGAGTTGTGCACAAAATTGGGCAAATCTAGTAATTCATTTCAGGCAGATTGTTTTGGGCCATGTCTGCCTGTGAGGAATATCCTGGCAAGGGCTGGGAGATACTGTTCAATTCCCCACTTGTCCATCCTGGCCAACCATTGAGAATATCTCTTTATCATTCCAGCAGGAAGTTTTAAATCCTTGTCTCATAATTTGGCTGTGAGTGACAATGCCAGCTATTTCTGGCTTCTGTTGAAACAGGCAACCTCATCTTTGAAATGGTGTTAAATTCTTTGCCTTGGTTACCATTATAATGCTTACCTGGCATTGTGGTTGAGTAAAAATCATGACAGGGCTGCTGTATCTTTAATGATTGTGTTTCACCATTAATTTCAGCTGGTGGAGCTTGCATGACCAGCAGCAACACCTGCTGAAATCTCCTGATTTTATACAACTATTAAAAGTCAACAATTACTATCCAATGATTTCCTCTTCTATACGACTATAAAATGTACAGAATCTCTGTCTGTCAGTTGCTGCATATAAACCGTTCCTTTCATAAAATAGTGAGTAATTGGTGTGATGGTTTATATAGTAGAAAGAGCTATTGCTAAGACATGGTGATCTCAGACACAGGTACAGAGATAACAACTGAATGGAAGCAAACATGAATCAAGTCTGTTCAATGTTGTTTCAATGAAAGGAATCTGGCAACAACACCAAGGGGTGATAGGGAAATGAGAGGAGAAAGTGTGTTTATTAATTGTAACACATACAAATTAAGCCCACCTAAAGTATGAAATTGTGTACAGATTAATTAGGCAATTTCAATGCTGAACAGTTCTGGCAAAGATTATAATTGAGCTGGATCTAAAGTATCTTAATAAAGGTTGTCTGAGTCTTAACTACCGAAGCTTGGTTTTCTGAACTCGGTATACTGTCGGACTTGAAATTGTCCTGTTTTTCACCATGCACCCATACTTTGCTGTGCATATGGTTATGGATAGGCATGCTAGGTTGTGTTAGCAGCTGCTGTATTCTGAGCTGGAGGTTGATTCTTGGGTGGTGAAGCAATAAATGGTGATGTAACGGCTATGTATGTGGAAGCAAGTGGTAAATTCTAAAGTGTAACAACTCATCATAAGAGTTTATCACATGGGAGGAATTTCTCTCAATTGAGAATGAAGCCAATTTGCAATTACGTGAATTTGCTAGTTTAGCGAATTTATGTGTGATCTGATTGCATTCGGAATACATTCAGAATGACTTCCCATTTCCAGAAAATGACCCCCCATTGCCCGAAATTGCGTGAGATACTCTAATACGCAATTACATGAAACCCCATGATTGCATTTGGAATGACTTCCCATTGCTCGAAATTGTGTGAGATACACTCATTCACAATAATGTGAAACCCCATGATTGTGTTTGGATTGCCATTGCATTATACTCCCAAATTCCATTGTATGATAAACTCCATAGTCATATTGCCATCAAGAACCCACAAACACAGGCAACTATTTCCAGCCACATCGGAGTTAGGTATTTTGTAGATCTAATGGGTCTTAATTGCACAAGCCCCCCTAAAAATATTTTGCATAAATATTTTGCTAAAATATTTTGCATAACAACTGGAATAGCTGATAACAATATATTGTTTCTGGGAAATGTCATTCCACTCCTTTGCCCTGCTCTTGTGAGGTTTGCAGCCACACTAGGACGCTACAGGGAGGCCAGAGGGAATTGATGGATGATGCCCTCATCTTCATAATCAAAACATCCCAGTGCTTTGACCCTGATACCCCTGAAGTTCCCTCACCTATCATAACTGTATTGTAGATTCCTGACTGGCAAAAGTCTGGCAGAAGACTGATCCGAGGCTTTTTGCTACCATACAAAGTGTCTCTTCTCTGCCCCAATCAATTGTAGTCTAGGCTAGGTCCATATTACTACTGTTGACACAAGATTCAACAGCCAACCAAGTTGGCTTTTGTATATGGCATGGGGTGAAAAGGCACCATTTTGTCCTTTGGCACAAGAAGCAAAATGTCTCAGGTTGGCCCTGTCTGGCATCATACCTCCCACTCAGTATTGAAAACTGACTGATTCAAGGTCACTCCCCTTAACCAGATTTCTCACTCAAGTGCTGAAGAACGCATGAGTGCTTCTGTAAAGTGTTTAATGCCATACAACATTCACAGTAACTCAGATCTCACAACTTGCATTTGCAGAGTACAAGAAAAGAGGCACCCTGCCCCGAGGTGCTAAAAGTCTGTAAATCAATACAGTGGGGGAAGAGAGAGAAGAAAGAAAGAGGAAAGATACATAGCAAAAAATAAACAGGGGGAAAAGGACAGTGTTATGTATTCCCCACTTTCTTGGTGGGCAACAGATTGGCTGTGTTACTGGGTTGGGTTTCTTTGAAAGAGAGAAGGGACAAGTGCTGGAGGGCATAAAACATTTTGTGTTTGTATTGCTTTATTTACTGTGTTATTCTTCTTTAGACCATATAAACCACTCTTCATCCACAAAGGATCACAGTTTTAGCTCTCTCTTTCTCTCTCTGTACAGACAGACACACAAACAGAAGGAGAGAGAGAGAGAGAGAGAGAGAGAATGATTTAATTACAGCTTGATTTAATTTTATTTCCTATACCATCCTTGTATTGGGACCCATGGGTGGTTGACCATTTATGATTTTAAAAATGGATATAATTAAACACATGAGTAAATCATAGTTTGTTGTACACATGAGTAAATCATAGTTTGTTGTTGTTAGCTGCTTTCAAGTGGACTTCAACTCATGGTGAACCTGTGAATGAGACATCTCCTTGACCTCTCTGCTCAGGTCCTGCTGGTTGAAGCTTGATCGGGTGTATCCATCTGGCATGTGGTCTTCCTCTTCTTCTACTTCCTTCTATCTTTATCTTTATCATCATCATCGTCGTCATCATCAATCATCATCATCCCATTATTATATTTCTGAATTATTCCTGCCTTCTCATGATATGGCCAAAGTAAGACAGTCTCAATTTAGTCATCCTGGCTTCCAGGGAGAGTTCAGGCTTGAACTGTTCAGAGAGTCATTTGTTTGACTTTTTGGCCATCCAGGGTATCCTCAGCGCTCTTCTCCAACACCACATCACAAATGAATTAACTTTCTTCCTATCCAGTTGCTTCACTGTCCAGCTCTCACATCCGAATATGGTAATGGGGAAGTAAGTCATAATACTGAAATATAATGAAATGATGTATTATGTTCAAACATAAACTAAATTAAAAGCAATTTAAACAGTGAGGGAGGGGGCATTTATACTTTCTTCAGCAGCCAGGCAACTGCCATAAACCACACTGAAAAGGCAAGTTTCTAGTTGGGATGGGTGTTTAAAACAAACAAACAAAAAACCCTTCATCCATTCACACTGGTGCTCCTGACCATGACTGCTTTCAGATTTGGCTGCTTTTTGGCACATTTTCTTTGAGGAGGGGGAATTTTTCAAAGTAAAGTATTATGGAGTTACAGGAATAATTAAGCTGCTCCATTTGTTGGCAGTTCTGAAGTGTTTTGGCCATTTTTGGCTTTTAAAAAATTGGGGGCCATGCCTCCCTCCCTCATTTTAGAGGGAGAGTGTAAATCTAAACTTCTTTTGTGGAAGAGAGTTGCACAAAAGAAGATACATTAAAAACTATTCAGCCAGCAAACAAGCAAGCAAGTGAACTGTTTGCGGTTTGAAAGGACAAGTAGACTTTAAAATGCCTGTGGGGGAAAGGGCATTGTTTGGATGGTGAATCCATTCTGGATTTTAGTCTAAACTATAAAGGAATTATTTAACATGTGGGCTCCTATCCCTGGAATATTTTGGAATAGATTTAGCACCCTGGATAGCTCCTTTAAGGTTCAAATTGAAATTCAGAGAGGAATCACTGCCCCACTAAGATGGAAAACCGTCTATCACTCCTATTGTATCTCCCTTGGCAAGGCAATTTCTTTTGAGAGGGCCCTACTACAGAGAAGATGGTCTGTTTTGTCCGTCCATAACATGATTCTCCTAGGACTGTGACATACAAGGTTCATAAGGTGCCACAATTGTGTTAGTCAAGGAAACACAACCATGCAAAGTTGGGGACAGTCATTATCATACAGCGCCTCCAAATTACCATAGTGCTGCTTCTGTCTCAGCTTCTGCCACCCACATACCAGCCTCCACAAGTTTAAAATCTTTTATAAGTATAGTAATTATTTATTGTAACTGTTTAAGAGAGCTGCATGGCATAGTGGCTTGAGTGTTGGACTACAGCTCTGGAGACCAGGGTTTGATTCCAATGGCCATGAAACCCCCTGGGTGACCTCGAGAAAGTTCACATATTCTCAGCCTCAGGGGAAGGCAATGGCAAACCTCCTCTGAACAAATCTTGCCAAGAAAACCCCATGATAGGTTCACCTTTGGATAACCATAAATCAGAAACAACTTGAAGGATAAAAAACAACAACAACAAGAAGGACGGAAGGTGGAAGCACACAGCAAGCCTTCCTACAGAACAAAGGACTGACTCCTATGGGAGAGTTTCTGAGCCACCAAGATACCTTTCACCAAGTCACAGTTCTTGCCTTGTTTCTTCTTTGTTCATAACAATGCTGTTATTACATTTAACTGTCCTGCTCTTAAGCTGAGTTATGTAAGAGATGGAGCATAGTTATGCTTAAATATCACAAAAAATGTTAGTTTTTTTAAAGAGAGAAAGGTGGCATCAC
Organism: Urosaurus nigricauda; assembly: GCA_034509955.1. Classification (NCBI taxonomy): domain Eukaryota; kingdom Metazoa; phylum Chordata; class Lepidosauria; order Squamata; family Phrynosomatidae; genus Urosaurus; species Urosaurus nigricauda. The sequence goes on along the minus strand of JAOEGL010000006.1, from coordinate 21,661,109 downwards.
ACTGGCATTTTGAGTGGTGACTCTAAGCATCAAAGGCAGTCCAGGAGAAAGGATGGAGCTGTCCAAGGTCACATGAGACCTTTGGGTCAGAAAAGTCAGCCTTGAGAGGAAAAGATGTGCAAGGAATTCGTTTCAGTTCATTCTGGGTAAGAATTTACCAAAACCCACAAATTTAATCATGTTTAGGATGGAAAGAACTGGAGTGGGTGTGTGTGTTTTAATTTTGTCCGGAAGAAATGGAAACTAATAGAATTATTGGGGTGCAGAGCTTTGGGTAGTTAACTCTTAGAAATGTGAATTTTAAATCCATGTATTTTAAACCCAGTTAGTGCTCATTTAGAGTTGCCACCATTTTTATCTGAGAGTCTCTTCTTTTTTTTAAACACAGGGTATGCAGGTATCACAGGGTCTTCTCAGTGTTGGGAACAGCACAGCTAAATTTGGGAAGGGCAAGAGTTTCAGTTTGTTTGGGAATAATTTATTAACATTTGCAAATAACCTTTATAATAAGAACTTAGGGTTGACTGGGGGAATTCTGGGAGACATGGTCCAAAAAGTAACTTTTCCAAATTCTGATATGGAGGCTCATCCTGAAGACTTTTCATTTGCACTACATGCACTTCTTGATCTTCCCAGACCTCAATAAGCTTTCATTTATACTCACCCTCCTATGCTTTCAGTTTGTTTGGCTGCTTATGCTTTTGTGTGTGATTTTTTTTTAAGTGGCAATTACGTTTTGTTATTTTAAACTTTGTTAGCTACTCTAGTTGAGACATTTGTCTGAAGAGCAAGATATAAATACCATAAATAAATAAAATGGTGAGCTCTAAGATGGTAGGTTTGAGCATCAAATGGCCAGATATTAGAGTAGAGTAAACCTCTATGTGATTTGTAGTAGATCAACAAGGGCATTTTGACTCTCAAGAGCTTTAACAACATTGACAACAAAAGTATTTTCTGTCCCTCCTAAATTGAGATGATGAGATTAAGAACACTTGGGAAGACAGCAGACAATTTGTGTGTGCAACTTCCAGTTCTGAAAATAATTGCTACGATGAGCATCAGATGAAAGGGGCTATAGTCCATGAAGGTTTAATGAAATAAAACTTATTCATCTTTAAGATGTCACAGGGCTCTTCTTCTTTTCTTTTCTTTTCTTTTCTTTTCTCTTTTCTTTTCTTTTCTTTTTTTAGCAACAGATTAAAAAGACAAGCCTATGGGAAAAACTAGGCTAAGCATATGCTCTGAAGCATTCTGCAATTTTATGTCTGATCTCTTGAGTCACCTTTTTGGTATATTTTTGTGGTCACAGTGACTGAGTTATAGTGCAATAGTGCTTCAGTGAAATGTTAATGACTGGGTACTGTTCTTTTGAATTACAGAAGAAAAAATTGGCCTCAAACCATAGGACCACCTCAACAAACAAACATTATTTTGCTTTTTAAAAAACAAAATAACTTTGGAAGAATTCTAGTGCCAGTTCAACAAATTGCTATAAACAGCCAACCAGTTAAATGGAATAAGTAGATACAGAGGCGGCAACAACTGACATACCCAGCAAAACCCCAGGAACTATATCAGAACTTAAAGTGAAATTGTGTTGGCAATATTCAATTATATTTGGCCCCGTAGAACCCAGGAAGAGATATGCTAGGACTAAGTAGCCAACGTAGCACCTCTCCAGCTATGTTGGACTACAGCACCCATCATCCCCAGCCAATGTGGGAATTTGATAAGGTTCAGAATGCTGGTAATGATTACATTTTCAAATGCAACCATGACAGTTTAAATTACATGATTTAAAACTGCAGCAAGATTAATCATTAAATGAACCAGTTAGTCAGTCGAATAGATAACATTGGGATAGGAATGCCTGGCTTAATAGGGGAATGTTCTGGAAAAATGTCCACTTTTAACAGAGGTGCTGTTTTCTTGGCTGCCGCCACTCACTCCCCCCACTTTTTCTTAAATCTGAGCTGTCTTATGGCTATATTTCCCTCTTCAGCTGCCCCCACCCCAAGCTGGGTTCTTTTTCAAGTAAGGCCAGAGCTGGGGATTTGAAGACGTTTATGCCACGGCTCTGGAATTTGGCACTGGGCCCTGGGGGTCAGGTGACGCCTTCTCAGTGTCTCCTTTGCTGGGTTTTTAAAGCGACTTGGCCAAGTGCATTCTCCAGGGAGAACCGAAATACGGACAGGGACGGAGGCGTCTCTACCCAGTGATTTTAGCCATGCCTGAACCCGCCAAACCCGGTAAGGTGTCCTCAAGGTCATCTTGGGAGCAGAGATGCTGAAAAACCCTCTCTATTTTTTTTATGAAAAAAATATGAAAAAAAAGTATTAAATGGAAGACTGGGCTATTGGGCCTTTGATGGTGGTAGTGATGGCTGCTGGCAGGGTCCAGTTTGTGTCTGCGCCTCTCCATCACTGAGAAACAGTAGGGTGGCTTTGGTCCCAGATTCTCCATCACTCTATCTTTGGAGTTTGTGTCTGAGGAATCTCCCTTTAATAGCTTAAGTCTGAGTCTTTGATCACCTCTGAGACTCTCTGGAGCTGTTTGTATGATATTTGTATTATGTTTGTATGATAATTATTCACAGAGGTAGAATAGAAAGAGCACGATAATACTCTTTATCTTTAATGCTTGTATGATAATCATTAACGTAGAATAGAAAGAAGAGGATCTGAGGCCTGGTGATGCATTCTGGACTATGTATGTCTGAGGAGCATACCATGAACTAGTATGGCTCCATTTGCACTGCAGAAACAATCTGGTTTGACTGCATTTTAACTGCCATGGCTCCATGCTATGGAATTCTGGGAATAGTAGTTTGTTGTGGCATCAGAGCTTTGCCAGAATTCCATCGCATGGAGCCATGGCAGTAAAAGTGGTGTCAAACCTGATTATTTCTGCAGCACGGATGCAGCCTTTGAGAAAGACAAAATCATCTTGTTTTGGGTACATCTCAATTTTCTTCTTAATCAGTTCCAGGAAATTTATGGACTTAGTTCTCAGGCTTACCAAAACAGTTTGTTTTTTTTGGGGGGGGGGGGGTGGTGGTGGTGGTGAGAAGCTATGGGGTCAGTTATAGGGGAAGCATGGAGATAGGCAGGGGTGGCACAGTGGCAAGTGAGAGTGTGACATAGGGAACAGATGTATGGCTTCTCTACTGTAGCACTTTTAAGAAAAGCAGAGGCAACTGATGTTTGCAACAGTGTTGTGAGATTCTCTAATAAGCAAAAACTGTTTGTTTCAAGTGCATTAATGCAGGATGGAAAGGGAATCAGGCTTGGAAAACCTAACTTTATAAACTGATTTAAAACTCCCAGCATCCCCTAGCCTGAAGCAGCACCAATAGCAACACGAGACAGGTTCTCTTCCTTGGCTAGCAATGTCACCCACATTCGTGGTCTGAAAGAGAGAGAGTACTGCATATTGGTTAGAACAATCAGGAGCTGGTTTCAAATCCCTCCTTACCCACAGACGTTATAGAGCAACAGAAGGACTCTGGGCGTTTCTCAGACTAATGTGCCTAAAAATACTGTTCTAGAGCTCAACAGAAGGGCCTTTTACTGTATTTTATTATTATTATTTTTCTCTGTTACCCAGCCTCCTCTTCTACACGGTGTTGTACAATATTCACAGCCATCACCAATTCATTCTCCAAAAGATTCATCTTCTGCAACAGCTAGTGGTCAGTTACATATGTTAATCCAAAAAATCCACTTTCTTGGTGAAATACTAGTTCTCCAGTCTCATCTGAGTAGAGCCTGATTATGTTAGGTACATGCCTAACACTTTCCCATCCCTATGGAGTAAGGACTTATCTTTTTCACTTCATAAAATGCTGATTGTGCTTTTTTTTTTTTGTACCAAATTTAAACTGATTCATTCTGACATATTTGAATAAGACTTTAGCATCAGTTTGCAGAGCTAACACTCGCAACAAATGGGTTTAAATCAAACATGTTAGGTGGAATAGCATATTTTTGTGGCCTTCAGGCTAGAGTTGGAGAACTATAAATTCACCAGACATTACTGAATGACAACCCCATCATCCCCAACTAATGCCCATGCTGGCTAAAGGTGATGGGATTTGGAGTCAGACAATAGCTGAATGGCCACAATTTCCTCCCATATTTGTCTTGGATGTGTCTCTGTTCTCATTCCAAAGTTGGTGCCGTTCTTCTTCTTCTACCTTGTTTTGGAAATGCACACATTGTATGTTGATGGCAGTATTGGTCATGCCATCAGAACAGGTGGGCAAATGTCCAGGGCTAGGATAAGGAGCAAGAAGGGCCCCATCCCAGCAGGACTGACTTATCACATTTTCATCTAAGTGTAATAAAAAACATTGCTATCTAAAGAGCAGGAGACCATTAATTCCGGAACCTAGAATTGCCTGATTGCACCACTGCAATGCAATTCTAATAAATAATGAACACCTGGTCTAATTTTAAGATTGTCGACAGACACACCTTGCAGCAGAGTGCAGAAATAACAAGCCAGGGGAAACTATCTTCTCTCTCACCCCTTCCCAGTCAACAGATGGCTACATCATTTATGATAGGTGATATGATCTGCCTGGAGAGATACTCTGATCTTGTGTTCACAGCTAATAAATCATCTCTCCGATCTGTATATAAAGGTACTTGGATGTCACCCACTCACCATCATCCTCATTACTAGAAAAGTCTGACTGCAGGAACTTTTTAATCTTGCATGCAAAATGAAGTCTCTTATAATAGCAACCAGAATTCCTGCAGACAGAAAGACAAGCCATACCTGTGATCCAACCCGGTACAGCTATCAGAATGTCCTTCCTTCTGACATTTGAACTATCCTCAAATGAGGGGGAAACACTGGCAATGGTAGACACCAGAAGAAGCTGTATGTCAATCTCCCCCAATCTTTTGTCCTTCAGATGTTGTGTTGTTATTTGCCATTAAGTTGACTTCAACTTATGTTGACTCTATTAATGAGGGGCCTCCAAGATCCCTGATAATCGGCTATGGTCTTGCAGACTCAGGGGACTGTGATTTCTTTGATGAAATCCATTGACCTGTAGCATGGTCTCCCTCTTTTCCTAATGCTTTCCATTTTACCAAGCATTATTGCCTTTTCCACTGAGTTGCATCATCTCTGTATGGTGGATTCTGTATGGATTCTGTATGGTGTGGTATGGGAGGAGGTCAGTGGGGAGTGACACCATGAGCTACCACTCTAGGTGACACCAATCTTAGTGACACCACTGGCGTGTGTGGTGGTTTGTGTGTTGAACTAGGACCTTGAGAGACCAGGGTTCAAATCCCTGCTTGGCCAGAAACCTACTGGATGACCTTGGGCAAGTCACACTCTCTCAAAGGGAGGCAACGGCAAACTCTCTGAACAAATCTGGCCAAGAAAACCTCATGATGGGGTTTTGCCATAAATCAGAAATGACTTGAAGGCACACGACAACAGAAACAACAACCTCAGTTTAGTCATCTTTGATTCTAGTGAAAATTCATGTTTGATTTGATCTAAGTCACATTCATTAGTAATCTAGATATATTGGACTACAATCCCTATCATCTCCAGCCAGCATGCCCACTGGTGTGATATTTTCAAAGAAGTTTACATGGGAATAGAGATGTGAATTCCTTCTGCCTCTCCCCTCCCAACATAAGTTTCTATTCCTATTGAGGAAGCAACAGTTAAGCATATACATTACCTGACCGAAGCCCAAATGCTCTTGCTAGTTTCAACTAGCCAGGAGTGTAGCTATGGGGGAAAAGGTGGCAAAATGAGGCCACAACTTCCCAAATATGAATTCTGTGACCCAATAAGATTTCTCTTCAGTCCAGCATTTTTCAGCATTGCAGAGAATGAAATGTGGGAAATATTTCACACCTAGCATTCTTATATTTGCTGTATTTGCATTCCCTTGGTAACTTTGCCTGCCCCTTTTCTTTGGCTGCCTGAACATTTCAAAATGCTCAGCTGAAGTTTTAAGTTACTACAATGCTAGACGTTTGCAGACTGGAGGAAAATTTCATTTTGGAGAGCAGAACTTTTATTTGGGTGGGGCAATCCTTCATTCCTCCTCCTCCTCTCCATAGCTACACCTTTGGGTGAATCCATTTAATCCCTGAGAGTAGTGGCTGCTACTCCCACTACTCCTCTCCAACTCCTTTTCACTGTCCACAGGAGGCTGGCCCCCTCCCTGCTTTACTTTCCTTGGCAGGTAAAGAATTTTTTTTTGTTTGATTAAGCAACAGCATGTAGGCCAATATGTTCAAAAATACATTGTCTTGATACTGACATCTGAACTAACATGTAATGGTTTGAATATTGGACTATGGCTCTGGGTATCAGAACTTGTTTCCCTACTTAGCAGTGGAAAGGAAACCCACTTGGTGATCTTGGGTGAGTTACACTCTCAGTCCCAGAAAACCCATGATAGGTTTGCCTTAGGATTGCCATAAACTGAAAATGACTTGAAGGCACACAACAACAACAACAACAACAACAACAACAACAGTGGTAAGATCTTCTGACCAATGAAGAATGGATGGTGAATATTTATCTTTCCAGCTCTGGAGTATACAACTTTTAGAATTGTAGCAACATGCAGAATCTGACCTCTTTGGCCATCATTTACATTCTTAGTGGTGGAAGTAAATTTTAACAGTACACGAGTGTCCACAAATGCCAAAGGCTTTCCTAAAACAAAATTAGTACACCATAATCCAGCAATGGCAAACTTCCTCTGAACAAATCTTGCCAAGACAACCACATGATAGGGTCGCCTTGAGGTCTCCATAAATCAGAAATGACCTGAAGGCATGCAACAACAACAAAAAATCCCTCATTAATTAATTAATGTATATGCCTAAGCAATGCTCATATTCTATGGATTCCTTCCTTTCGCCATCTTTTATTCTTTTTATTTACTTTTCCTTCTTTCTTTGTATTACATATTAACAATCCAATTAAAATTGGGAAAAACTGAAGCAAAGACTGCTCTCAGTTGGATTGATATTTCTCCTGCAGAGCTGAATTGATTAATGAAATAACTTCCTTTACTATTTTAAATTAGATGCTGCTTTTGTAACCCATTTGGGAAGGAGTGCATTTTTATTATTATTGTTTCTTTTCCAACCCCCAACCCCTCCAATTGCTTCTGAAAAATAATTGTCACCGCCATCTACGAAGGCATGCTGGGTGGTGTATTGTTGAACAGAAAAAAGAGCTGTCTGGGTGACTTGATGTGCAAATATTGTGAGACCCTGTAGAGGTGTAACTTCCAGATGTAGAGATGTAGCTATTGCGGGGGGGGGGGGATGAGGATAGTGCCCCCAATTTAATTTTCCTTTCAGACTCAGTAGTATAACACTACTACTGAGTCTGAAAGGAAAATTAAATTGGGGGCACTATCCTCATCCCCCCCCCCCCGCAATAGCTACATCTCTACATCTGGAAGTTACACCTCTACAGGGTCTCACAATATTTGCACATCAAGTGCAAACTTCTTTTGCAATTTCTTACTTCTTTTGTAGTGATAGATGCCCCAATAGTTTTGTATGCTCTCCCCTTTTTGTGTCTGCTTACTTGGTGAAAATTGTCTCACTACACTCCTGTCCAGGTGGAAGATTTTCCTCCCTTCCTCTCCGCACTGAGTTGGCTAATGATAGACGAAGGGTAGAGGCCAGGGCCACTTCACCACCTCAAGCAACTCAAGAGGTCATTTGGGCCAACAACAGTTTAAGTTACCAATAAAATTAGGTTTGATCTGTAACCTGAACTCAGTTTCTTCTGAGACACTAGGACATCCCTATCTTACAGTGTCACAGAAGAAAATACTGTATCTGCTAATATCTGCTAGTCCAACATGGATTTGAATCTACTGATAGATTTCTGGGTGATTTGCAATATATTGGCAAGAATTTCTGGCTATCAGTTGTTTAACAATAGCTTTAACCTCTCATGACAAATTATACCGCTGAGATGAAGAAAAATATAGAGGTTACTAGGTGTGATGTAGAAGGATTGTGAGATTATTATTATGATTAACCTTTATTTATATAGCACTGTAAATTTACACAGCGCTGATTCATTTCTGTTGTTGATGTTGTTGTTGTTGTGTGCCTTCAAGTAATTTCCAACTTATGGCAACCCTAAGACAAACCGATCATGGGGTTTTCTTGGCAAGTTTTGTTCAGAGGAGCTTTGCCTTTCCCTTCCTCTGAGGCTGACAGAGTATGACTTGCCCAAGGTCACCCAGTGGAGTTTATGACTGAGCGGGAATTTGAATCTTGGTCTCCAGAACATTCTAAGCAATAAATACCTGGATTAGAATTCCATATTTTGAATTTGGTGTGTATCTCTTTTGCACAAGGCTCTGGTTTGCGAAACAGACTCCACAAGCCTGCCTTATTTATTTATTTAAATATTTATATTCCACCTTGTATCATAAGATTTTAAGGCGGTTATAGATAATGCCAATTGAAAACAATACACATCAATTCAAATTTAAAACATCAAGGGATGGTTGAAACAGTTTACAAATCATACCGATCAATCATAGAATCATAGAATCATAGAGCTGCAAGAGACCACAAGGGCCATCCAGTCCACCCCCTGCCACACAGGAACTCCAAATCAAAGCATCCTCGACAGATGGCCATCCAGCCTCTGCTTAAAGACCTCTAAGGAAGGAGACTAGGTTCCACTGTCGAACAGCCCTTACTGTCAGGAAGTTCCTCCTAATGTTGAAGTGGAATCTCCTTTCCTGCAGTTTGCATCCATTGTTCTGCGTTCTAGTCTCTGGAGCAGCAGAAAACAAGCTTGCTCCCTCCTCAATATGACACCCCTTCAAATACTTAAAGAGAGCTATCATATCACCTCTGAACCTTCTCTTCTCCTGGATAAACACCCCCAGCTCCCTAAGTCGTTCCTCATAAGGCATGGCTTCCAGACCCTTCACCATCTTAGTTGCTCTCCTTTGCACCCGCTCCAGTTTCTCCACATCTTTTTTGAATTGTGGTGCCCAGAACTGGACACAGTATTCCAGGTGGGGCCTGACCAAAGCAGAGTAGAGTGGCACTATTACTTCCCTGGATCTAGACACAATACTTCTATTGATGCAGCCAAAAAATTGCATTGGCCTTTTTAGCTGCCGCATCACATTGTTGACTCATGTTCAACTTATGGTCTACTTATGGTCAACTTAATTTGTTTTAAATTAAAAGAGCTTAAAAGAGATTTAGGCAAACTCATTCACTTTTATAAAGTGTCCTTTTCCGTTGCATTCGGTTTCTATTCTTTCTCATCTGCTAACTGGAGCTAACTCCAGCCTGTGGCATAGTTAACCAAAACAGATTCTGGGCTTTGTGGGGGGAAATCTTATCATAGAGCATTGTGAATGCCAGTCTCTCTCTCTCTCTCTCTCTGGTGTTTATACACGCATGCACAAGTGGGAGAGACTGTGTGGAGAACATGGCACAGATGAGTCTGTGGGAATGTGGCACCCAGCCTAAAAGCACTTGTATTGGTGCCAGAGGAGGAGAAGGAGGAGACGGTGGGGATGGAGCCAGCTTTTCCATGCCTCAGTGCCAAGGTCTTAGACTGATCTCACATCTCTATCACCTAGCAGGTGCACTCAGCTTAACATTAAGGGGCAAACAGGTGAGAGGTTTGCTGGGGGAGTATGAGGCTATAAGAGCAGAGTTGTATTGTAAATTGTTTGGTAAAGTGAAAGATGGACAGCCACTCTGCAGGAGAGAATTGGTAGAGGGTTTTGTGGAAGAGCACAGATCTCCTTCCTAAGTGGGATGACCAGGTGTCCTACCTTAGGCCTCCTTTGGAAAGGCTGTTGGAGGACAGTCCTCTGTCTGTCATGTGTCCCTGTGTGCCTTCAAGTATCTACAGTCCTTATGCTTCATACCAATTCCAGTGCAAAATGCACCCAATTCTAGCAGTTTTCTGGAAAAGTCCAAAGCTCGCCATTTTGTGCCAAATATGCACAAAGATGTTGGGATGTCAGCATGTTTTCCAATGTCCTGTCTGGTCTAAATCAGCACCAAAATGTGTGTTTTAGTTAAATAAATACAGAAATCCCAAATATTTTCCTAAAGTTTTTTGACTTATAAGATTTTTCACAGGAACATTACAGGTTTTAGTCCCTCTTGAATGGCACTTGCTACTGAAGGTGTCAATATATGTGTAATTATAATGTTTGGTCAAAATAAGTTAATAAATAAGTTAATAAATGTACATTATAGAAACAGTTGACGGACTGGGCCCAACATCTTCTGGCAATTTTTGTTTTGATTCAATTGGATAACACACCAAGGCTGACAACTTGTTGCTTGTTCCCAACTAAAGTAGACCAATTGAATCAATAATTAAATGGGGGAGAAACACATAGGTAAATATAACCATTTAAAAGGAACTACTGTGGGTCAAACTTACAATAAGATTTAGGTCCAAGTCTGGTGATTCTGTGATCTAACAAATTGATTTGTATAGTCTGTATCCCACTTTTTCAGCTGCTTTTAAAATATTTCTCTTCTTCCCTCTGTCCACCTTTATCCCTCAGCTTGCTTCAGTTAGTGCAAACTAAGGATGCATTCTCACTGAAGAAATAATCCAGTTTGAAACTGCTTTAACTGCCCTTGGCTTAATGCTAGGGAATTTTGGGAACGGTAGTTTTGTGATACATTTTTAGCCTTCTCTGTCAGAGAGCTCTGGTGCCACAACAATCTACAATTCCCAGGACTCCATAGCACTGAGCCAGGGCAGTTAAAGTGGTCTCGAACTGGATTATTGCTGCAGTGTGTTTTAGACCTATGTTTGTTCGACGGTGGAACACAACTCCCTTGGAGTGTAGTGGAGTCTCCGTCCTTGGAGGTCTTTAAGCAGAGACTGGATGGCCATCTGTCGGGGATGCTTTGATTGGGAGTTCCTGAATGGCAGGGGGTTGGACTGGATGGCCCTTGTGGTCTCTTCCAACTCTATGATTCTATGATTCTAACTTAGCAAGGAGGAATGAAGAGGAGAGGATGGGAATCTTGCCTTTCCCAGTAGATTCTGGCAAAATCAAACTGCTGCAGCCTCTCTGAACTTGTGTGTTTTTCCTCATGAATAAGTATTGCCATCATGATCACACTCTAATGTTGTTTGGCCATATATACCCTGGTTTTTATCTGCGAAATTTTGGATTGTATGAAAGAGACAAACTCTTTAAATTATAGATTTAGTTGTTGTAGTTTTTCTACCCACACGAAGCAGAGGTACTTGTGTGGGATGTTCTTCTGTGCCTCAATAACATGGCTACCTTTGTATACTGTGCACTTTGGCTTGGGGTAGGGAGTACCATTTGCTGCTCAGCCTCAGACAGCTAAGTATCTTGGGCCAGTACTGGACACCACTCTGCCAACCAGATTCAGTACTTTTCAGCCTTCCTTTTCAGCAGCTGCCTCAGGTAGAACCCTTTTAGCTGACAGGACAGAAGGTGTATGTGGCACTGCTTCAATTATTACTATTGCCAGTTCTTTCCCAGGTTGTGTTACACAGTTCAGTCCTTATCTCATTTTACAGCATATTCTTATCTAAAGAGCTTTGTGAGCTAGGCAAGGCTGAGACATACCCGTCCCCAAGGCCACCTGAATTTGCCTGGAATGAGTGGAGATCCGGGACTCTTGGCACTCACTATACTCAGAATTCTCACCAGAATTGTTTGTCTTGCTGATAAATCAGCTTGGAGCATAATTGTGATCATTAAAACTGAATGTGCTGGCCCAATGAAAGGACAAATACATTCTTAGCACTCTGACAAAACTAGAATTCCCATGACCCCTTCGGTGGCCACTGCAGTCTTGTTTACACGGGTAATAGGCCTGCATCCAGATGAGAAATAACTTTGGCAGCAGCCATAAAGCAATGATGAATAAGTGAAAAGGTCAATCCATCCATTTCTAAAACCTGTCTGGTTAAACTACTGACTCTGAGAAAAAGCAACAACAACAGGTATTGTCGTGTGTATTTAAAGGACCTTTAAAGGTCTGTGTGAGTGGGAGCTCAAGCTTCCCCATATATTGCCATGATTTAGAGGAGACAATAATACCACCCCACTTTCTCTCATTCTGTGCTCTTTGAATACTTGGGTATTCAAAGAGCACAGAATGGGAGTCAGTACAATTCTGAGGACACAGTTTTGTCTCAAATGTTAGGTTTCTGTAAGAGAGAGAACTGGGTGACTGAGAATCTATATCCAAGAGATTAGAGTGTGACTTTACACTCACAGAGTTATGGGACAATAGTGCATTTGCAACACTGCCAACTGAGTGTACAGACAAAAGTGAAATGCACAACCGCAACAAATAAATGCATGCATCTGCATGTGGAACACTCAACGACAACTCATGCTCAATTGCTTTCTTAACCTTCAACTAAATCTGGACATTACATCATGGCCAAGTTGGAGGGTGTGGAATCTAGAAATGGAAGAATGAACAGGAGATGAGTTACTTGTCTTGGGTGATGAATTTGTGTCCACATTCCCACCACTGACCATACTTAGGATAAATCACAGTTTGTGCTGCAAGGGTTTTCCACCATACAAACCCTATCTGCCCGTTGTTGTTGTTGTTGTGGCCCTTCAAGTCTTTTCCGACTTATGGTGACCCTAAGGGAATTCTATCATGGGGTTTTCTTGGCCAGTTTCTTCAGAGGGGGTTTGCCATTGCTATCCTCTGAGGCAGAGAACGTGTGACTTGCCAAGATCAGCTAATGGATTTACACAGCTGAGTTGGGGTTCAAACCCTGGACTCAGTGTCCTAGTCCTATGCTCAAACCATTACACCATGCTGAACCTCTTAGGAAACTGCAAAAGCACAAAGATTTCCTGGGTTAGGGGTTTTCTTGGTCCAGCCACAATCACTGGATCACTTGGTGAGGACATGACAGAGAGCCTTCTAAGAACTTTATCACGTGCACTTTCCAGCCCGATCTGGGCACAGGACAGGATCGGGTTGGAATGAAGGAAAATGGGTTTTATCGTACACAAAATTACTGCTGTGCTGCCGCCTGACCATCACCTGTACCACCTAAATCGGCTGGCAGAACATGGCTGAAGGACAGGTGATGGTTGGGCGACAGCACAGTATCAATTTTGTGTGCAATAAAACCCGTTTCCCTCCGTTCCAGCCCGATCCTATCCTGTGCCTGGACTGGGCTGAAACGTGTATGCGATAAACTCCTCCAAGGCTGCTCCTAACCTCTGGAACTTCGTTCCACAGGAAAGTATACTCCCCCCCACTTTACTTCTGCTGGCAAGCAAAGACTTTGAGCAGGCTTTTAAGGTTCAACAGGGAAGGTTCTTGTTTAGATGTGTGTTAGCCTTTAATGGATTTTCTGGGTGCAGTACAGCTGTCCTCGTTGAGTGATTAGGGCTGGAGAGCGCGTAGCATTCACACGCTCCCCAGCCCTATCACGTAACAATGCCTGCGTTGTTATGTAATGCTGTTTATACGGCGTATGTAACAATGTCGTTGAAACTGCGCAGCTTCTATATGGAACTGTGCAGTTGCTACAGCATAGAGGCGCCCAATGGCACCTTTTCCTTTTAGTGCATCGCAACAGCGACACTAAAAAGGAGAGGGGTTTCCCCGCTCCTTTTTAACTGTGCACCTTCGCCACAGCGTCTAGCTGCTGTGGTGGTCTGCAGCAAAAAAAAGTGGCTACAGACCACCCTTATTTACAACTATTTGGGTCTGTAAAGCCCCATAATGTTTAATCTACAGATTTTTAATTGCTTTTAAATGTTTATTGTAACTGGTTTTAATTTGCTATTTCTGGAAGCCACCTTGGGTCCCACTCTGAAAGGAAAGGAGCACATAAATAAAGTAAATAAATAAACCACAGTGGCACCCGGTGGTGAATGTTTACCGCCTTTCATTATTCCTGCTCCATCATCCAAGATGATGCTAGGGACCATACTATAATACTGTGTCAAGTGAAGTAGGGCTGGCCCAAGAGATTTTTGTTATCTGAGGCAAAAGATAAGCAGTTTAGGAAGAATCACCTTTAGGTACAGTATATGGAAGTGTCTGTGCAAGAGTCAACTGTTGATCTTAGGGAATGATGCTGCTTTAGACCTAGCATTGCTTGCAGTATGCCAGTTGGATTTCAAAGTGAAGCAGTTTGATTGTGTATCTCTGTGTGTGTTTCCTGGTACTTAATGGAAATCATAAAATAATAAATAGAAATAAAATAGAAATAAATAATAATGATATTAATAAATGATATTAATAATAAAGAGACTAAAGAATTTGCTCCTTAGAATTGCTTGGGTAAAAAAAAAGGGGGGGGAATTTGAATATACAATATTTACAACTATTTGGTTGGTACAAAGGTAGAGATCATAAACATGTTATATTTTAAATTTACTACTCCTGCTCTTGGAGGTGGGTTGGTGAAGTTACTTAGGTGAATAATGAAATGCTGTTATAAACAAGACGGCTATTTATCTGGACTTTGGATTCTCTGGATATTTTGGACATTCTCCAGGCCACTTGTTAAAATGTGGTTGTGCTGCATTGTAGAATTGTTTGAAGATGCTTGTTGTGCCATATGGATTTACTTGTCAGTTTAGGAGTGTTGATTGTACTATTTAGAGTGGGTGTGCTTTTTTTTAAAGTGACAATGTCATATTTTGAAAAGCAAAAAAAGAAAAAAGGACACATTTACCGACTGACTACTTCAAACGACCAATCGCTGTGATGACTCTCACTTTGCATGCCCTTACTACATAAGCTGTAGTAATTGCCACTAAAAATATCCCTAACTTTCATTGTATTTAATTAAAAACAATTTTAATTTATTATTTAGTGATATTTAATTACACCAATAACTGATCTTGCTACAACTAAATTTTCAATACCTAATTGTAAAATGAAGTGTGATCAAATAACTACAAATAATATGCTTTGAAACACATTTGATATATGAAACCCCTGCAATTGTACAAATAAAAAAATTATCTTGTGGTCAGTCTCTTTCAGACGCACTTTGTTCTTCTTCTTGAAGCTGACTAGACAAAGCTTACTTTCCTATAGATCTTTTCTGAATCTTGTTTCTTTTCTAGGTCTCATTCTCATTACAAATCTATTTTTTTTTAAAAAAAAAAAATCTCACCAAATATGAGTTGTCCTGTTATTTCCTGTATTTGCATTTACATGCTGGATAAATGGATATTACAGTGTCCAAAATGTGCCATCTATCCTATTTTATCTTATTCATATAATAGAAAATGTTAGCTTTTCCATTAAGGCAACATGCCAAAGTCTACATAACCATTTATTAACACATAATCTCTTGCAGTTTTCCAACAACAACATGTAATTTCTTGCCTGCTATCTACAGCATATGTTTGTGCATTTTGAATTTTTTCAGTGTTCATTATAATTATAATTTTTAAAGACTAAGAATAATGATAGCTTTTCATAAAACATCACTGTATATCCTACCATTTCTGTAATGGAATTAATCACATCCAACCAAAGCTACTCAACTTTTTTTTTTTTTTTAAAAAAAGACAAAATCCACATATGATATAGTTTACCTGACCTATTGCAACCCCTCGAACAAAATAGTATCACATTGGAATTAAATGTATTCATTCTTGTTGGGGTTTGTTGTTCTTGTTGTGTGCCTTCAAGTAGTTTCTGACGTATGAAGACCCTAAGGGTAACCTGTCGTGGGGTTTTCTTGGCAAATTCCTTCAGAGGGGGTTTGCCTTTGCCTTCCTCTGAGGCTTAAACAGTGTGACTTATCCATGGTCACCCACTAGGTTTTCTTGGCTGAGAATGGATTTGAACCCTGGCCTCCTGAGTAGTAGTTCAAAGCTCACAAACCACTAGACCATGCTGGTGCTCCATGCTGGGATATGGCGCCAGCTCTATACAGTATACTGTATATACTCATGTATACATCTAGAGATTTTATTCAAAAAATTGACCCCCAAAACCTAGATCGACTTATCCATGGGTCAATGTAAATACTATACTTTAACTCTTATTAAAAAGGGAACCATCCCCTTGTGAAAGGCAACATTGCAATCTTTCCTGGAAGCACTGATCTCCTTCTACTTGCCCTTCCATCCAGCCTTTAGCACAAACATTTATGCTTTCCATAATTTTGTATGTTCTTAGACATTGTTTTCATTTGCTTCATCATCTAGATCCTTTGTTACATGTCCCTGAGTTTTACTTATCCAAGGGCCATATCAAAATCCATAATTTGTCCCCCCAAACCTGCCCTCGACTTATACATGAGGTCGACTCATAGTTGAATATATACAGTAATTTTTAATGTGGATTCTTTAATACTTATAGGTGTACTTAAAATCATAAAGTTTGCTCATCTAGTTTCCAATACTTGAAATGTGGTGTGGGTATGATATAATTCTTGGGTGTCCTGTGTGTATATTTTTGCTGAGATTAGAAGTTATTTTTGTCATATGTTTTAGAGAGTGCCTTTTGTTCTCCCTTGTATTTTTGTACATTTATTATTAAGATGTATATCCTGTCCTTCAAAATACATATTTCCCAGTGTGGATTACAACATATTCAGATTAAGAAAGCCCAATAAAAATATCACAACATTCAGACTCTCTATATAGCTGGATTCATGTGGTATATGGGAAGCTTTGGCTATGTTTTGTGTATGTGTGAGATTGAGAGGAATGCACGGACAACAGCATGTTTTTAGTGGAATCACTACCTGCATTGTACAAAGAGTGAGTAGTATTTTATTTGACTATAAATTCAGCAATGTGGTGAATTATACTGTTGTGTTTTATATGGGTACTGAAAGAAGACAGTGACAGTCCAAAATGTTTGTGAGAGTGGAAATCTGGTGCTACTAAAAATATAATGAGACAGGAAATATTTGACAGATTGCTGCCCTTTCATATGGAAAACTATTACTGGAGTTGAAGTAAAGACAACTTTCCTTACTGGTATTTCTTGGTTGAAACACAAATGTTTTAAAATATGCTACTGAAAAGGGTGGCTAAAGGTCATAAATCTATAAAATGAACTGTAAAACCTTAATATGACAGAGATATATTTTTTAAAAAATAAACATAAGAAGATGTATGGTGGGAAGAGCTAGAAGTCAGGAGTTCTTCAAGCAAATGCCTAATTGCTGATGGGTGGATATCTTGAAATATCAATCTGCCCATGCTCAGTGGAATGCCTATCTTTATTATTACTCACATATTTCAGGACTGAGTCCAGTAATGAAACAAAGCAGTTCTACCTTTTTGACTCTTCCTATTTGGCCATCGCTGGTATGTAAAACTTGATGGGTATTCTATGTACATGAACCTTGTGGTGTTTGTTGGAGTATGTTTGGAGTTTTGGAGATAAGTTGCATCCCATGTTACGCACATAAGATGAAGATCAACATTTTGCAACAAGTGATAGAGGTCTATTCTAATATATATACACACATATATTTAAAGGTTTGTAGTCTGCATCTTTCCGGTCTGCTTAGACTAGAGTCTGCAAATAGTTGCGTGTGTATGTAAATGCTATGCACAGCTGAATGTATATGGGATATGCTTTCTTGGCATGTATAGCAAAAAACAAAAAACAAATCGCTATACATTTTAGATATATATGCCTGCCAAATTAATAGCTATTGCTGCTTTGTGTTAATCAATCGGGATGTATTCCTCTTTCCCAACACACACACACACACACACACACACACACACACACTTCTGTGTTTGTTGAGGCTGTTTCTCTCATCCCTAGGGGTGCTTTCTGCAGATTTTGGCCTCGGGACAAGTGAACACCCTGGAAAGAAACAAGAAGGGGTAAACCGAGAGGCCTGGCTTGCTTGAAGTGCTGATCCCAGGGGATTCTGCTCCAGCCTAGGAGTTGAGTTACCTTAATGGTTGAGCAAGAACAGCTCAAAGCCAGGCTGCTAATTATAAACATGTCTTGGCCCAGCCTGCTTTTTTGGAGCACGGAGCCCTGTTCCCTCCGTGCCCCTAATAGGACACAGGCTCCCCGAAAAGGCAATGTGAGATGGAGTCCCTGAAAGGTCAGACAAGCACTCAGGAAGGGACTAAGAGCCTACAGGTGGATGGTGCTAAATCATTGCCTCCCAAAGAGGTCTGCCAGACCTTTACAGCCCTGCAGTAGTAGTACTGGTGGTGGTAGTGTTTTGTTGTTGAACCCAGTCTCAAATCTAAATTTAATGTTCAGACACTAAATGCTTAAAAACAAAGGAAAGCACAAACAAGGAGCTGTGGTACACAAAGGGATCTTGTAGCACTTTTGAGACTAACTGAAAGAAACTGGTAGCGTGAGCTTTCGTAGACTGGAGCCTACTACCTCCGATGCGTGTTTGGAGGCTGGAGTAGTTTGGAGGCTTTAAGGTGTGAATGAGGGCATCCTTTCACTGAGGCACTCTTTCTTTAAACCGATGATTCCCAAACACTGGCCCTCCAGGAATTTTGGACTTTGGTTCCCAGAATCTCAGACTATTGGCCAAGATGACTGAGACTTCTGGGGTCTGAATGCCAAAACACCTGGAGGACCAAAGTCTAGGAATCACTGCTTTAAGAAGGAGGGCCTCAGTGAAAGGATTCCTTTGTTCACACTTAATCCTAAAGGCATTTGGGGCCTTTCCTCAGAGGTGGATTCCTAACGTGACAATAGGACTCATGGAAGACAGAAAGTCTTTCATGTGGCTTGTTTTCTTCCCACCCTCCAACTCTCTTTCCAGTCTTCATTTATCTTCTGTTGTCCCACTTTTTTTGCTTTTAAAATGTCCCAGTTTTTATCTTCTTCTCTCCCTTTCTCCCTTTGTCCTCATTTTACTTCAGTCCCTTGCAAACTGAGTTCAAAGTGTGTAGTGTGCACCTAAGTCAATAGGAGAGAGAGATGAGGAGACAGCAGAAACATGCCCTTCCCAATAGGCTCAGGCAAAAGCAAACTGCTGCAGCCTCTCCTAGCATGTGTGTTCTTCCACATTAATAACCTTTGCCATCTTGATCACACTTGGATGTAGCTTGACCACATACCTCCTGGTTTTTACCTGTGAAATGTTGAAGGACACCCACCTCCCTTAATTCTGTTACGGCAGAATTGAAGCAGCTGGCCATTGTTGTACTTTTTCATTGTGTTTGATTTATGTCTGTAAGACAAAACAGTAATTTGGCTGGGCAGGACAATCTTTGGACAAGAGTACTTGCCCTCCATCTTGCTCTACATCTATCTTCTGGCTAAATGCAAGTAGGGTAGATTAAATGTGCCTTATTCTGTCTCCTGAAATCAGTGAGAAGAAATAAAATCCTTTCCTTTCACCTTGATCTGGTAACAGCCGCTTTAGCAAAGATTTCCGTCTCATACCCAGAGAAAATATGTTCTCTGTGTATGTGTGATTGAATGTCAAGCTGTGAACAACTGCGGCTTGTACTTAATGCATAACACTTAATGACATTGTTAGCAGGGAGGAGAACTGAGATAGTAGCCCCACTGCGTCAACCCTGAGTTAACTGGACTGTCTAATCCTGAAACTTTCTGGAAATCACATTTTCTTTGGTCAAAAAGTTTCTCTTCCCTCTAGAACAGAACAGCTTTGCAGTCTGTACTAGGAAAAAACAAGAACAACTTGATTAGTACAGATCAAAGATTAATAAACTCGCAGAGTGATGCTACAGATGGCTGTACGCTCATGTGTACATGTACAGTTGAGAAGTTCCCATGAATTCATTAGGCTAAACGTTAAAGCATCTGCAATCAACAACAGGATATTCATTAATCTATTGTTGGTTAGTCCATGTTGGACAAATGTAACAGCAAATGATACATTTCATGGTGAGAATAGCAGTGTCTTGTCAGACAGATCTTTTGCAGTGGTCACAGGTGGTCAGATTTCCTCCTCTCTTTCCTTACCTGTTGGAGTTCCTCTGGGCTCTGTCTTGGGACCCCTTCTGTCCCTTGGTAAACTCATCAGTTCTTTTGATTTCTCCTACCATCTGTATGCCGATGACACTCAACTGTATCTTTCCACCCCTGACCTTTCGCCAAGGCTTGAACAACAAGTCTCATCTTGTCTGGCTGCCATCTCTCAGCGGATGCGGCATCGGCGCTTGAAGCTCAACATGTCTAAGACAGAGCTTCTCATCTTCCCGCATGAGCCCACCCTTCAATACTCCTTTTCTGTTTCTGTTGACGGCACTTCTATTCAACCGGTTCAGCAAATCCGCAGTCTTGGCTTCATCTTTGATTCCTCTCTGTCTTTACTCCCCAGATTCAAGCCACCACCAAGACCTGTAGATTCTCTCTCTACAACATTGCTAAAATCTGCCCATTCCTCTCAGCCTCCACTGCCAAGACACTGGTCCATGCCCTAGTGGTTTCACGACTAGATTATTGTAACCTTCTTCTGACAGGGCTTCCTCTCTCTCACTTCCATCCTTTAATCTCTGTCCAGAGCTCAGCTGCACGTATTATCACATCCGCTTGCCGCTTTGACATGTTTCTCCCCTCTTATCCTCCCTTCATTGGCTCCCCTTCCCCTTCCACATTCAGTACTAGTTTTTGTTGTTGATTTTCAAAGCCCTCCACCGACTGACCCCTCCATACGTGTCTGAACTTCTTTCTCCTCACACTCCTTCTTGTACCCTCCGTTCTGGTAGTCAAGGTCTCCTGTCCCAGCCGAGGATTTCCACTGCCCTGTCCCGGATTCGTCCCTTCTCACTTGCTGCCCCTCACTCCTGGAACCTTCTTCCCCCACATGCACGCCTCATCACTTCTCTAATCAGTTTCAAAATTAAGTTAAAGACTATATTGTTTAGGGAAGCGTTCCCAGGATTGTGCCGTCTGCCCCAGGATGCCTCCTTTTAACTATGTATTAAAAAGCCGTGCCCTCCCTTCAGTCCATCTGCCTTGGTCCTGGCCCCAGAGGGAGAGAAGAACCATTGGACCTCATCCCCTTCCCACCACCTTCCCCTTCTCCTTTTGTGTTGTCTCTTTTAGATTGTAAGCCTGAGGCCAGGGATCCGTCTAATTATAAGAATGTATGTACAGCACTGTGTAAATTTACAGCGCTATATAAATAAAATAAAAAAATAAAAAATTATAAGTCACACAGCTGCAACTGTATCTCTGATATACTGAACTGGCCAAGGTAGTTTTTGGTCTTTAATAGCTCTAAATTTACCAGCAGTATGGTTGCACTTTGGTTCACTTCTAATTTAAGACATATGGCCTTTTAAGAGGAGAACATTTCTTCAGTGGCTGTGATTTACAGAGAATCAGTTCTAGAGAGGATCTTGTCTACCCAACAAACTAGGAAATCAGCATAGCTATAAGGATGCATTGGCCTGGGCTTTAAATTTCTTTGGCTGAATCTGCACTACCGAAATAATGGGGTTACTCTGTTTTACTCTGGAATGTCAGTATGCAAAGGGATCTTATACTTTCATACATTTTATACATTTATACTTTGAGACTAACTGAGTGAAAAACATAGTAGCATAAGCTTTAGATTTAGGGGGAAACAAGACTATTGAAATAATGCAGTTTGATGCCACTTCTGTTGCTATAGTTCCATCCTACAGAATTCTGGGATTTGTATTTTTGTGAGGCACCAGCATTCTTTGGCAGAGAAGACCGAAAACTAAAGATCGTGTAAAACTACAAATCCCATGGTCCCATAGCATGGAGCCACGTCATTTAAAGTAGCATCAGACTGCCATATTTCTACATTATTTATGCATCTTTGGTTTACTCTCTCCTTTAAGCTTTGGCTTCCTCAGACCCCAAATTAAATTGAATAATTAGAGTGATTGGGTCAAATATTTTCACAGCTTGAAAATATTTTTTAAAAATATAAATTCCTAAAAGCAAACCTTAATTTTTCTCATTTTTATATAAGGGAAACCATTATACTATCCATTGTATTTAATGGGATTTGAACATCCACCGATTATGGTATCCACAGAGGGTTCTGGAACCAACCCTAGCAGATACCAGGGGTCCACTGTACCATGGTATTCACTGACATTGGGTTCTAGGACACTGCATAGATACCCAAATCCAAGAATGATCAAGCTCCATTATATACAATGGCAAAATCAAGGTTTGGTTTTTGGAATAAAAAAAAAAAATTAAGTTGTGGATGGTTGAATGCAGAATCCGTGGATGCCAATTGTAATACTTTCTCAGGGCCTTCTCCAGATTTCCAAATGGCACAAACCTGTACCTCCATGTTCTATTGCATTATACACCTAACTGAATATGAAGCAGGGCCAGCTCCCTCCCACTTCCCCCCCTCCTCCTCTTGATTCTGGATCTCAGGCAAAAAGATTCACTTTGACACATGCCATGATGCAACACAAGAAATACTGTCCTGTTTTTGGAGTGGTACAATTTTTATTTTATCACAGTGACATCCTGTATCCAGTTTTGCGTTGTATTCAATGGTGTCTATGAGAGTGGCCATTTATATATTATAAAAAAGGGAGGAAATAAGAAATACATCAAACAGTTCTGTACAGAAAGAAAGAAAGAAAGAAAGAAAGAAAGAAAGAAAGAAAGGGAGATGGCAGGGCAGAGTTTCTGCAAACTGATATGTAGACATGCATATTTAGAAATAATTTCTATTTCGAGTTATCATGAGGAGACCTAGTGATTGTACATCCAGGACTATTCATGGCAGTTTCAAGGACTCTACTTTCCCTCTGTTTGGTTATTCTTATAAATGAGACATAGACTGGACAGCGCAAGGACTGTTATTTGTAAGGAAAGACACATGGCAGCCCTGCAATTTGGAAATTTGATGCATTTTGCATAAACAAGGCTGTATCAAGCATCCAGACAGATTAGTGTAATCCATCCAGATAGCTGCCTCACATGGAAAATGTGCGTTTGATATACGAGAGTTGGCATAAACAATGAAAACCATAGCCCTACACATTTTTATTTTATAGTATAAAATACAGCCAGGAGTAATAAAAAAAAGACCCCTCCCAAGTTCTATTAGATCAGAAGGATAATCCTATTTGAAAGCATGTTGTTTCTCCAATAACAAAGCAACTTTCTTGAGGAGGTGTGCATGTTTGCAAGGGGAGGTAGGATCTGGTCCCTGTTGTTGCCATTTGTATATTTTCATTTGCTGGAGGAAGCCAAAAATCCCCTGGGACCACTTTCCCCCTTCACGCTCCAGTTTCCCACTGGGAGCTATGTAAAGCATCCTGAGGCCAAGCAGAACCCAGCAGGTTCTGGCAGAGTCCAGGCAACAGCTGGAGCCTTCCATTGCTCTCCTCCCTGCTCCATTGGACCAAGGGGTTATTATTGATCGCTTGTGGTGATGGCTCAGCACTCTGCACCTGGCTATATTAGGGGGTCAGAGAAGCTGGGAGAAAAGAGTCAGAGGTGGTGACTTTATTGGGAGGCAGGGAGTGCGGACTCAGCGCATAGTGAGAATGGAAGAGGGACGGCGTCATGCAAGAGGCCTTGCTTACTAAAAGGAGAGGAGCTGGGTCTCAAATCCATGTGGATATTCCTCCGTTACACCTGGAGGCCCTTGCTCCTAATCCCTTGGGAATGCTTGCAATTACTCGGTGGAATGGCAGAGACACTCTGTACATGCGCAAAGGCCAAACTGGATGACAGTGACCTGAGAAAAAGGTCAGCCCCTTTGCTTTTTATTTTATTTTTAAATAAGCTTTTAAGGAATAGACAGTCTAAGAATTAGAATGTATTTTCTCAAATCCAGGCTCATTTATATTCAAAGCAGACTCAATTCAGAGGATCTGCTGAAGCACTGCAAAATCTGGATCCAACTGAGAAACAAAGTGTATTTTTCACTCCTAAAATAGATTCAGATATGGTTATAGAGTAGACCCACTGAAATCAACTGGTCCCAGTGCTTCTGATTTTAGATATTGCAAAATGTGCATACAACTGAGATAAAACATCTTTTTAAAACAAATCTCTCTCTCCCTTTCTAAAGTATGTCCACAAACTTATGGTTTTTAAAAATATGCCACCAGTTTCCTTTCATTGTTAATAGCATTATACAGCTTATGAACCAGAAAAAAAAGGTGGAATACTACCCCATTAATTTACGTTGTTGCTTGATTAAATAAACCTTAGTATAAGTTTTGGTTGATTAATCAATGAGTTAATCAGTAGATTAAACTTCTTAAATGTGCATATAATAAACAATTGTTTTAAAGATTAAAAAAAGCAGTTTTCGATTGTTTTTAGACAATGTGTTAATTGGCTTACTTAGTGTCAGCTTACTTACAAGTATGTGTTTGTCTTATCAACAACAGTTTGATTAATGGCTAGTGTAAATTACGGAAATTGTCTCTGCCAATACTTCCTGCATTTTATTTTCAACCGTGTTCACTGTTGACAGCCCTTCTTCTCAGTATAACCTTCATGCATTTGAGCAAAGAGTTATTATCCACACTTGCTTGTTTTATAATCAAAAACTTAATCTACAGAGACACAAGACATTTTGCAATTTGCCCTGCTTTGGGGCATTGGGCATTCCTTGTAAATCCTGAAGGGTTCAAAGGGAAGAAAATTGCACCCTAGTCCCGGCACAATTGCCCATCCCTAACTTGGAAAATATGTCATCCCTTTGGAGAGGAGAAATGTCTCTTTTCAAATGGTGTACCATTAACAATTAATTGCTTTACTTTAAATATAATTTTAAAAAATAGAATCAAAGCAGTATATAAATGACTTCCAAAATAAAGAGTAAAAATATTGACATTAACACAGATGAACCATTCTTATTGCCTGATTAATCAAGCCTTTTTAGACTGTCAACATGTTCTCAAACTATAGAACTTTCTTCTGAGTAAATTCTCATAGAATACTCTATAAACCTTCCCCAGAGTGGGTGATGTGCCAGTGTCTGTTACTGAAAAGCAACAAGAAGCTTTGTGCCTTATTTCCTGGACTAGAGTCCACTTTATATTCCATCATCTGATGAAATTAACTGCAGTTCACAAAAATATATGGTGTGCTCAAGGTGTTAGTTTTTAAGGTATCACAAGACTCCTTGCTGCCTTTATTGAAATAGGTTGCATCTCTTTATCTATGAAGCACTTGTACCTGATGGTTTGGTAAAATAATAATAATACAAACATTCTTTCAAAGTAAGAAAAAACAACATGTGAATGAAAAATCATTACTAGCAAGTCAGTGTTCTGGCTGATTTCCACTCTCCAAACGATCACTCTACTTTACTTTTTTGGATCGACCATCCTAATAAAACTAGCACCACTCCCATTCCCAACAGGATTATTTCTAGCAATTATGTACTCTTCCACTGACTCCCTGTTTCCCCCACCCAGTCCAAACCCCACCGTTCTTTTTTCCATTTTCTATAGGTGGTAATTAGGGTCCTTGCTCTGGATTAACACCATCAATGGACACATTTACACTTAAGAGATGTGAAAAGCTGTAAAGCAGCCCAAGGATTGGAAGGCAGTGTAAGGAAAAAGGTGGAGTGTGCCAACAAGGGATGGGATGAGGTATATATGTGACCTGGCAATCGGTCACCTACAAGGATGGGTGCGAATAGTGCGCCAGTAGCCATGCACATTGTAAGGGCACTGTTTAGTTTGATGTTTGAAAGTGATAAGTACGGCTGCTTGCTTTCATCACCGTTCTCACAATATTTCATCACAGTTGGGCAGGATCTATGTTCAATAAAAATGTGCCCAAAATATACTTAGTATCTGTGTGATGTTCCAGCTACACTCTGCGTAACTGAAGTACCATGCTATCCTGGCACCTCACATAAAAGATAAAGGAGAAATAGGTTTGCAGTAGGATGAGGTGGAGTATACTGATGGTCATGTTCACCTCTCTGGGCAGAGAAGGCTGGCAAATTTGAACTTTTACAATTCTGACCAATTCTGTACTTAGTTATTCTCCAATTTTCTCATTGGCTAAATAGTCCAAGTCTCAACACAGAAATGTTTCAAAATGCATTTTTCAGTGCTTACTTTGAGAGAAAATATGTTCAGAAATGTATGTATTGTGGAAATGATAGGTTGGTTAAGTGTGATAGTGGGGTGGTCTGGTGATGCTATGGTTAGATGCCGATACTGCAGTCAAAACATAAGTTTGATCCTGCAAGGCTCCTGGTTTACTCAGCCTTCTGTCCTTTTGTAAAATGAGTACCCAGCTTGCTGGGGGCAATTGGCTAACACATTGTAAACCACTTAGAGAGTGCTCAGGACTATAAAGCAGTATAGAAATGTAAGTGCTATTGCTATGGTCTGTTGAAGTCAAAACAAAGGGCAGGCCAATGCATACCTGTAGTGTGATAAGAAACTATTATCCAGAATTTTTTGTCACTGTCCTTAAAGTAGATGTTGGGGTGAAAAGAAATATCAAGGAGAGTTACAGTTCATTGGGAACTTCTATTCTATCACCAGAAGTCTGAATCAGCACAATGGTTTATTTTCTCTCTATCTGTATTAATTGGCTTCCCTAGTACTAAGGTGCCTCTGTTATCATGCATAGATTTGTGAATTATCAGTGTTAATGGTGTAAATGTTTCAGCATTTAATTTTTTTTCTGACCTCACTGTTCATTTAGACCTTAAAATGTGTACTCTCTCTCTCTTTCTGTCTATTGAATAAACACATCATGCATTTCATGCAATAAGCCATGAAATCTCATGTTATGATAAATTAGATGGTTTTAATGGACCACCACAGGAGTTATATCTTGTGAAAAAAGATATATAAATAGGTATGAATTTAATGTCTTCATGAGGATTTTGGTTTTTAAATTGTAGGATTAATGTATAAACAGAACAGAATGGCCATAACTGTGAACATGTGAAAGTGACGCAGACCATATATATATATTTACCTGCTCCATACTTTGGATTTTTATACTTCAAGATGCCAACAGTTGTTTTCCAAAATATTATTATCTTGGGGGCCATTCAACAGTTGTTTTCCAAAATATTATTATCTTGGGGGCCATTCAGACTACCATATAAACTGGTTTGTAACCCGGATTAAAATCGGGAAATTCATACTGGTGCCGTTTTTTTCACTAGGGAATCCTGATCTTGCACACCCGATGTAGTGCAAATCCCCCTAAACCTGGGTTTTCCGAAAGTGGGGTATTTACCGTTTCTTTTTGGAAAAACCAGTTCAATCAAATGTGTACTTGGCTCCGATCATGATTGGGTCAAGTTCAGGGGAGGGGTAAAGGCCAGGGGGCGGAACATGCCTCCTCTCCCTGCAACCATCGGCTTTAATCCGGTGCTGTCTAATAGTTTTTGCAGCAGGAGTGCTTCATCGGGCACTTCTGAATTTTTTAAATTATTTTTACAATTTTGACAGCTTATGAGCATTCTACATAGGGCTCTTTAAATGGGAGGGGGAACCCTCAATCCATATATGGATAGTTGGCTTCCATATATGGATTGGGGTTCCCTCTCCCTTCATTTAAAGAGCTCCATTCATATTGAGCATTTAAACGAAGGGAGAGGGAACCCCAATCCATATATGGAAGCTAACTATCCATATATGGATTGGGGGTTCCCCCTCCTGTTTAAAGAGCCCCATGTAGAATGCACATGAGCTGTCAAATTGTAAAAATAATTTTAAAAAATCAGAAGTGCCCGATGAAGCACTCCTGGTGCTGAGAAAAATGGAGGAGGAGGAGGAGGAGGAGGAGGAGGAGGAGGAGGGGAAAGGATCCCCACAATCCGCACCGCTCCCAGCCCTATGCTCCATGGGCATAATCTGTCAAATGTAAAAAAGTATAAAAATAACTGAAGCGCCGTATGGAACACTTGCGCAGCCAATGGCTGCATCAGACGTCACCATGACATCATTTGATTGACAACTAGGAGGCTCCATCTTGAATTGTTACTTTTGCATGTATGAACTTCACTGGGGTAAAATGCACTGGGAAGCATCGATCAGGGCAAAGGATAGTATGAACTTCTTTCCAGAGAGATTCGGTAATGGCATGCACAATCTGATCTGGATCTAACCAGGGCAAATGGGCTAGTATGAATGGGGCCTTGGGCAGAGTTGCCACAGTCATCTGCAGAATATATTTCCATTGCAAAAAGAGCTCATTTGACATGCATAGAGATAATATTTTGCTTGTGAGGGGAACTTAAAAAAAAATGAAGGCAAAATTCCTTACAATTTTTAAATGTGGACCCAGTTTAAACTTATTTATCCAACATGTTCCTCACTTACTTTGTGGATATCCTTCTATGCTGTCAGCCATGAAAACACTGCTGCCCACATTTGCCTTCAAATTACAAATTACCCTTTCATCCAGAACAATGAGACTGTTGTCAGTATAAAGGTGATCAGTTAGTAAGCCCTATGTACAGCTGGACATCTTATGCACTTTCCATATCAGGAAACTTCAGAGCTACCAAAATATTATGCAGTCAGCTGGAAATGGTACAAGTGTGGTTCCAGATGATACAATACTGAATTATATTTCCCATAAAAATCTCACCTTTTCTTTTCCTATGGATAGCCTTCGCCCTGGAAACATTCAGGTATATTGGTCTGTACCTCCAACTAGGCTCAGCCACTTAGCGCTCATTGGGGATGATGGTGGTTGTAGTTCATCCAACGTATCTGAACTGCATCAGGGGAGGGGAGGCCGTCTCTGGTTTGTGGCTCCAAAAAACCTAGCATCAGCATCACTTGTTTGCAGAGAGTTTTGTGAAGACAGGGGATTTCCCTCCCTGACTCCATTCCTTGCCTTTTTTTCCTGCAATAGTGGGCCTAGTTAGAGAGGCTTTCTCTGACCTTGCAATTCACCTTTGCCAGCTGCATTGTCCCCTCAGAGTCAAAATGTGGGAAGAATGAAAAACTGTGAGGGAAGGGAACAGAATGGAGTGGGTAGAATTTTCAATAAAAGTACATTACATTGTAGGTGCCAAGGTTATATAATATCAGTCATAACAACATATTTTTAATCAGCTTCCACATTTGTCCTCATGCACCTAGGGGATTCACTATTTTTGCCCTTTTATATTCGTCCTAATATACCTTACATTCATTCCTTTACAGCGGCAAAGAAGAAAGAAGTGAAGAAAAAGGAAGAGAAGAAAGAAGAGAAAAAAGAAGAGAAGAAAGAGGAGAAGAAGGAAGAACCAAAAGGTGGGACCAGGAGTCCAGTTTTTGACACTGTGAAGCACATGCTTGTTATCAGAAAGTAATTCTTTATGTTTGTAAATTCCAAGAATTAAGAGTTAGGGAGAAATAGTGGGTGAATCCACAGAGACATACATTTCCTATAGTAACATGTGCTTAAGCAACTTTTTTTTTAAAAAAAAGTTTTGTCTTGTGTTAAATTGATGTAGCTGTTCCTATTACAGTGGGCCCTTGATATCAATGGCATAGTTAAAAAGATGTCCTTTATATAAAATGGCAAAATCAGATTTGCGTTTTGGAATTTATATCTTTGAAATATTTCAAGCCATTGATGTTGTTCCTTTTCTGGCCCATAATTTTTCACTTGTTCTTTTAATTTATACAATATCTGGTATTTCAAAGCGGGATTAGATAAAGTCATGAACGTATATGATGAAATTGGGGGTGTTAAATCATCCAGGTTTCTAAGCTGTATAATATCTTACTATCCTGATGAAATCCCTCATATTTTTTGGGGGGGGGGGAATTATTTCCTTTATTTCACTTTTAAATGCTTATGTATCAATTTATCTTAGCATCTTGAAACTTTATACTGTTCAGTGAAATACAGGTGTGCTCAGAAATAAGCTGCAGTGACATCGGTGGGATGTCAGCTTTACTCTTGGTGGAAGTGCCTATGTGGAAATATGATGTCAGCTTTAATCTTTTGGGGAAGGATATCTACTCAAAAATAAGCCCCACTGACTTCATTGACACTTATCCCAAATAAAGCCATATAGGGCTGGAATTTCAAACTTAAACTTGGCTGAAGAGTCTACCAGATGGATCATAGGCACCCATGCATTGATTTTAGCACCAAATAAAAACAACAACAACCCATAATTATAACAACGGATCTCCTCCCTGGAATCCCATACATGCCATACAACTCCTCCTTTATGGCCACCTTAAATTGCTCGAATTAATGTAAAGCTGAGTTGGATAGGAAGCAGATACTCTGCTTGACAAATCTAATCTGGACTTGAATTTTAAAGTTGAAAGCTGAAGACTTTGTGCACATAACAGCCTGGAATCTAGGCAAAGACATTGTCTGTCTTCCCCCAACCTGCACTAGTGTTGCACATGCTGGTAGTTGCTCTAGAAAGCTGCCAACTCCCAAACTGCGGAATTCTGCTAGACTGATTTAATGAAATGAATCACAAGAAGATGAGATGATATCTTTAATTAGAAGTGCTGGTGCAGTAAAAAATGGGTGCTTTGATGACTTTGCATTTTTCATTTTTTTTTTATTTTTGGCAAGGCTCACCATGCCACTGAGATGTAATTGAAAAGGCTGTTAACTGCTTAACAACCTACAAAAGTGAAAAATTAGTAACAATATGTATTTTAAGCATTGCTGAACCCTGGATCTCTGAGTGCAGTTGCTGCAGCAAGATTTGGTCACACCATTCTTAGCAGAATGGACAAGTTTATGTTATGGAGAGGAGAAAGACAAACACTGCTGTTCCATGGGAGGGGAAAGACAAATGCTGACATATAGTGCATAAAGCTTGAAGCCTTACATTTTGTAGCTCGCTTTATTTAGTGCTTTGTAGGCTCATATAAAACCAGAAGTGGTGTTTTTAAAAATGAAAATCAGGAAGTGTCTTCTGAATCATACATGGTTTTTGAAGGGGGATGGCATGACCCATTGAAGAGGGCTGCTAAATGGCCTCTTCAATACTTTGAAATGGTTCTCCTTCAAGGATAGAAAAACCATTTGGCATGGTGGGGGGGGGGCAGATTGCTTCCCCCAGAACTCACTACAGGCTGCATTGTTGTCTTTTAAATTTGTCAGTAGTTGCTGAAATTTACCTCAGTTACTTTGTTTGTGCTGAAATTTGGAGGCCACTGCAGAAACGTCTTACCAGTCAGCACAACAGAGCACTCCCTTCTTTTCCAGAATGTAAGGCAAAGCAAGAAAAATGACTTCCACTCTTGATTTTTTTGTGGCACAACCAATGGCAGTGTTCATTGGCATATAAACTGATGGCATCATAATCACTTATGGCACTGACAAGAAAATGGATAGTGGGAGACACAAAGAGAGATTTGTGAGCTGTGTCTGTGGCCTGTTTCCCTTGCACTGTGCACAAGATAAAGGGCAGAAGGTGTATGGAGTGGTGGCACCACATTTGGATATAAGAGGACATATATTGGAGCTTAGAAATTAGCAGGTTTATGACTGTAGCCTTTCCCAACATGGTGCACTCCAGGTGCTTTGGAC
Source organism: Urosaurus nigricauda (assembly GCA_034509955.1). NCBI lineage: Eukaryota > Metazoa > Chordata > Lepidosauria > Squamata > Phrynosomatidae > Urosaurus > Urosaurus nigricauda. The sequence continues at coordinate 21,629,652 of JAOEGL010000006.1, read as the reverse complement.
TACAAGAATGGCTAATGATCTAGGATGCTAGGTATAATGGTTCAAAATATCAGGAGGGCAATAATGTTGGGGAAGAAGGTATAACTAGATCCTAGGAAGTGGCCTTGTACCAATCAAGACAACATATCTGTTGAGCCCACTGTTGTCTGCTCAGACTGCAGCTTTGGAATCTCCGACGGAAGACTATGCCATCACTTGTGACCTGATGAAGTTCAAATATCAGGGCTTGAAAAATTTTAAAAAAATCAAAATTATATTGTTATGAGAACAAGCTTAAAGGAATCTCTGGCTCTTCTTCTCCCCCTCCCACCATCCTCACTTCCCACAGTTTGAAAATATTTGCTTCCATTTCAGATTACCCAGAACATAGTACAATATCTGTATCCAAAAAACTATGTTTAGTTTTAACTGTGGTTAGTTGGAACAAGCCCATTTTGATCCACAAGTTATCAAATTGATTTGTTTCACATAGCAACAGTTGCAATTAACCACAGTTAAAGATTCAAATGTTACCACTAAACCATGGTTCATTATGATTGTTATCAAACTTCTGCTCCTCTCATGGGTGTCACTAGTATGGTGCAGGGTGTGCGGACTGCCCCGGGTGGGTTGGTATACCCAGTGGGATTGGCATGGCTGCTGAGGAAGCGAAAAGCATTGTCATCTTTCTGGAAACATTTAAATCAAGGAATATTCACCCAATATGCAAGCTGAAAGCAGGCTTTGCTGTAACTGGAAATGCTCCATTCAGTTGTAACAAAAATAAATGACACCAGGGATAGCATCAACGATCTAACATTTTTCCTCTTTTACGTCCTTTAGCAGATACTCCGGCAGAGCAGGGAGAAGGGGGTAAGTCTCTAATAATGTCCCTTTAATTATGACACATTAGAGCTTGCATATTGCAAGTTTCCAAGGAAATCTATCCAGTGAGTCTCTTTGTATCCTATATGCAGAGACAGACACCTTTACATATAGCAATCCTTACAACCTGCAGAATGGGCTGGTCCTCCCATTAGGCAGAAAGAGGCAGATGTCACAAGTGACAGACTTTGAATGTCATGAAAGGGCAGCAATTTTTAATTTGTTATTATTGTATTTTTACTCTCAAGGGATGAGAAGAGGTGCTTGTGGCATTTTCTGCCTCATGTCCCATAAGAACTTGGCTGGTATAAAATAATTTGAATTAACCAGGTGGGTAGGGCACTATCACCATCTCCACTTCACTTGGCAAAACGCTTTGGCCTTACCCTGCCTGGCTTCCCTTTCATGAATGATTAGTCACTGGTCTGCTGATAGCTTTTTAATCAGAGATTAGAAAAGTCACTTTTAGTCTTGCTGGGGTATTCTGAGAGTTATCATCCAAAGGTTTTTTACAACCTGGGATAAAATAATGTCACCTTCCCAGTTTTTCCTTACCCATTATCTGCTTGTGTCTTTTTGTTCCTCCTCCGATTAGTAAAGCTCCCAGAGAAGGAGCCATCACGAGAGACCCTTTATAGTTGCCTTCCCAGTCCACACATGAGTTGTGCTATTGGTAGCCAGGCCCCCTGTACTGCAGCAGCCTATGCATCCCCTAAAGAACTCTAGATAAAATATCCTAACTTCCCTACATCATCTAGCACTAGTTTTGCTAACAGCTCTTCAAAATGATATGATGAACCATCCTCTTTCTTCCCTTGCATGTTCTTTGTTTCCAGATGAGCAGAAAGGGGAGCCCTCCACTCAGTCCGACGGACTCTTCATTAAGAAGCCAGAAAGTGTGTTAATTGAGAGTGGTAAGTGTTGAAGCTGAACAGCAGCAGATCATGTTGGGACTTGGAATTAACTCCTGTGAAGAACTAGGGATGGTCCTACCTTTAAGCAAAGGAAGTAATAGTCTTGCTAAATTCTGCACTAGCCAGGTCTCATCTGGAGTTCTGTGTTCAGTTCTGGGTGCCATAATGGTAAGAAGGATATAGACAAGTTGTGTGGGTTTAGAGAAGGGCAAAATGGAAAAGAGGTATGGGGAGCAAAACATATAGGGAAAGGATGAATGAGCTGGTTAAGTTCAACTTGATGAAAAAAAGAATGAGGGCTGACATGACTGTACTCTTTAAATATCCGAAAGGTTGTCACGGAGAGGCAGGCACAGGTTTGTTCTCTGCTGTCACAGAGGGCAGGACCAGGTCCAATGGTTTTAAGCCATGGGAAGATAGATTTTGATTGAACATTAGAAGGAGCTTCTTAACAGTAAGGGCAATTCAGCACTAGAACCAATTACCTAGACAGGGGGTGCGGTTCTTCTCTGGAATTCTTCAAAAAGAGGCTGAACAGCTACCAGCTGGGAAGGACCTGCAAGGCAGGTCTGAAATGACTGGAAACAGCTATCCATGGTTTCAGAGAAGGCTTTGACTTTTCACAGCCATATCTGGAGGTACTAGGGATTAGACATGCAGTCCATTTCACCACTGGTGTACAGCCATTTCCATCTTGTGAATGCTCTTAGTAGAAACGTTTCTGCTGCACCATCAGCTGGAGGAGAAGTAGCTGCTCTCTTCAAACATTATTCTCATTCTGCCCTGTGGAAATTTAGAGGGCATGAGAAAGTGTGGAGAAAAGGGGCTGTGTTCTAATGTTTCCTATGCTTGTTCTACAGGGAAGGATGTGTGCATCAGCATGCAAGTGGATGGGAAGCAGCTTCCCTGCAAACCCACAATCAAATGGTTCAAGGGGAAATGGCTGGAGCTGGGAATTAAGAGTGGGCTGCGGTTCCAGTTCAAGGACACCTTTGACAAGGAGAATAATGTGAGTTGCAAAGAAAGGCGAAGGAGCTGCTTCTAGTGCTCTGGTGCACCATCTTATTTTGGTTAATTTTGGTAAAATATGGCATATTTGCCACAACAAAAAAAGGGGGGGAGGGAGGGAGGAAAGAGAAAGATAAAAAGGCCAGATACCCACTTCTAGTTTTGACAAAATTTCATTTTTATGTTGAGTAGTGCAGAACCTATTAAAAAGGTGAATTGCCACTCCTGGTGAAAGGTTATGCATCTTTTTGCTCAGAAAAAAGGAGGCATATAAGGGAGGGATCTCAAACACAGCCTTGGGGAGCTAAAAGTTACGTCTCCTTGTTGGTTTAATGAAGATAAAATGGGAATTGTGAGAGCTGTTACCTCTCCACATGCCTTTAAAGCACTTCTGTTCTATTCCTGGGGGAGATGGAAAAATCAGTTTGGCAAAAGGCATGTTTGAACGTCTGTCTTCCTCTATAGGGAGGACGGAACGGGCCAATGAATGTTATAATCAAAAATATATGGAGAGCACTAGGTATGGGAAAGCTAAGTTAAACTTTCCCTTCTGCAAGCTGATTTTGTGCCCTCCTCCCTGGTTCAGAACTCCAAACTGGATGTTTCTTCTGTAACACCCCGTTCTATTCTACTCCCACTTAATTCAGTAGAGTTTAGGTATGCATGCCTGACTTTCACTGGATCATACCCATTATATGTACTAAACATGCTATGACAGAAATGGTTTGCTACTGCTGATTCTCCTTCATGTTTGTTTTTGTTGTCGTTATTGCTTATGTCCAAAGATCTATTCCTATGAACTAAGAATCGGCAAAGTGGTCGTTGGAGACAGGGGTGACTATCGCTGTGAGGTGACAGCCAAGGACAAGTTTGACAGCTGCACCTTTAACATTGATGTAGAAGGTATTGCTCAGGACCTTTGACTTAGAAACCTCAATAGCTTGATCTCTTGTGCCATCCCTTGGGACTATTACTGTATAAACAGTAGGGTTTAATCCTTTCGCTTCCTACACCAGCATAAATGAAAATAGCCTTCTGAGACTACTTTTATTTAACCTAGGAAGGAAGTTTCCATTGACTGTTCCCTCCCAATATCTGTCAGTTGTATTGGGAGAAAAATTCTTACCAGTGACCCAAATAGGCTTTTATATTGTCCCTGTGTAAAACACTGTTTATTAAAATATGCTTAACTTAAAAGATAACTTTGTGATTCTTTCCTATTCGTTGAGGTCTGCCATTCTAAAACATACCACCAAATTATGAGCCCTTTCATAGTACACAGTTATTGCACTGTGACTCCACATTAACTGTCATAACTCCAATCTATGGAATTGTGGGAATTGTAGTTTCATCTGAGAGCCAGTGTAGTGCTTTGAGCATTGGACTATGACTCTGGAGGTTACGGTCTTAGGATTGCCCTAAGTTGGAAATGACTTGAAAGCACACAACAGTAAAAATATTCTATTTAGTTCAAAATATGCAAAGCCACCTTTGCTGTTTCTGGGGCTTTTATTCTGCTAAGTGGAGTTCTGGAGAAAGATGGGCAACAGTTTTCTTGCCCTACATTTGATCTTGTTAAAGTCCAAATTGCTGTGGTCCCATACAAAAAGAACTCAGGAGATTGCCAAATTCAATAATCTCTCTTCTCCTCCCAGTGCAACCAGACATCCAGGCCCCACTATGAGGCATTAGCTTTCATGAGGCAGTATTGGTAAAGATTTAGATGGTAGGAATGTTAAAAATATCCTTGTCAAAAGACTGTCAATCAGGCAAGACTTTTTGCCCTTTCATAAGTGAAAAGATGGCCACTATTTTTTAAAAAGATTTTTTTTGTTGGTTTTAGCACAAAATATATTTTTTCACTAAAAAACTTCATGAAATTGTCACCAAAGACTCCCAAAATGTAATTTGTGTGTGGGTATGTACACAAATAAAAACTTGTACTCTTACCCAACAAGGAGAAAACCTTTGAAGATTTTTATTCATGCATGCATGTGAGAACAAGATACGTGAAAATTTACATCTTTAGTGAAAATTTAGTTGATGGGATTCTATTTTTTATTACTGGGTTTGTTAAAGAAACAATCAGAAATGCTTTCTTTCGTGGAAAGATCAAGCAAGATGTAAGACTTCCATGTTGTGCTTGTGTTTTCTTATCTTCCAGCACCAAGAACAGATGAAAGTGGCAATGTGCTGCAAGCTTTCAAACGGACGTAAGTGCTCTTGGCTAGAGACAATCTTTGAAGCAATACAGTCCACATGTATTGGACTGTAACTCTCACAGTCCCTCAGCCAGCAATGCTGTGTGCCTCATGAGTTACAAGCACAAGTAGATGCATCAGGGTATAAGTTTGATTTAGACAAAGAGAGCCATAAGACATCTCCCACTCCCATAAACTGTAGACTCTTCCCTTCATCTCTGTGATGCCCCAGTTTACTATTGGTGCACCAATATATTGACACTGTTTTTTATTCTTCTTGCAGAGGGGAAGGCAAAGATGATGTTGCTGGAGAGCTGGACTTCAGTGGGTTGCTAAAGAAGAGGTAGGTGGCAACTGAAGAATGTAATATATTGGGAAAATAGGCAGAAGCAAAACTTGGAGACTCCCAGATTGGAGTTCACCCAAGTAATGTTTCCAAGGTCTGGACATTTCTTATCTGGATTGGCCTTTTTGCTGTAGAACAGGGGAGCAGGGGAATGGGTATAATTCTGGGGATGAAAGTTTGAAAGGTTGTCTCTCTTCCATCCATTTCTTCAGAGAGGTCCAGCAAGTGGAAGAGGAGAAGAAGAAGAAAAAGAAGGATGATGATGATGATATGGGCATCCCACCAGAGATCTGGGAACTGCTGAAAGGCGTGACCAAGAAAAGCGAGTATGAGCGCATTGCCTTTGAGTATGGTGTCACTGACCTGCGTGGTATGCTCAAAAGGCTGAAGAAGGCCAAGGTGGAGGTCAAGAAGAGTGAAGGTCAGCCAGGGTGCCTGAGTTTTCTGCAGTAGGGGCTGGGAAGTCTCTTGAGGTCATTGTCCTGTTTGGTATTGGCCGTGGGAAGTGAGGAGGGGGGGGTCTCATCTCCATCCTGAATCTTCTGGTGGGGGGGGGGTAAGATTAAAGGCAGTTGGATTTCAAATGGCATATCTGGCTCTAGCAAACACTACTGTAAGTGGGATATGACGAATAACTATGATTTCCATTTAAATGGCCGTGTTTTGTTGGTGCACAAGAGTCCAATACTGACGCTGTGTAGGTATATGTGTTGTGTGGTGTTGGATACTTGTCTAATAAATTATCTCTCCTGTCCCTTTCAATACAACCCAGTCCCACCCCCACCATTTCCCCTTGGACTAGGGGACACTAAACATTTATAGACATGGATAGTTGCAGGGTTGGAAAGATTCTTGACAAAGTGTTCTCCAGTGGGTCATCTTCTATGATGACCTACCCTTGGGCCTTATGGGTGTTCTGGAGGACTTATTTTGGTGGTAGGTGACTATTATTTTGGGTGGGGGAAGGCAGAACAGACCACCATATTTTTGCAGTTGTGGCCATTCTTTTCTCCCTGCACCCACTCCACCACAATTCAACATCTGGGCATTACCAGAAACTAAGATGGCAGTTTTCCAGCTATCAGTAGCACTAGCAGCATTTGTCTGTGTGCTTTGAAATGGCTCCCAAGGTACATCAGGATAGACCCTCCAAGGGTTCTAGTCTCCAGGCAGCTGTCCAAGAAAGCATTTTCTGTTAGGGAGCTGTATATAACCCTGTTTAATGAATCTGTTACACTATTGTGACCTGTATGGCATCTGAATCAGTTGGGATCTGTTGGACTACTCTGATAGCACAATGCAGCTGATATGTGTGTGATGTGCATTGGACTCATGTTAATTTACAGTCTGGGGATATAACTTAGCTTGGTCCAGCATGTTTAGATAGTCTGAGAAGAGTATGTGAAGGCTTCCTAGGAAGCATGAAGTGTTTCCTAGTTCATAGATAGATTCCTACAGACCATCTGTACCTTGTGAGCCATCTGTGTACAACCCACATGAAGATTCCTCATCAGACTACCTGGCAGATGCAAATAATTGTGAGTTGTATATTGAAGAATAAATCCTTCAGAACACTTCACTTTCTCTTCTCAGGCATCATTCTCTCCTTCCATGTTTTATATCGGGCAAACTCAGTTGTTTGTGACAGGGTGACAAAACACATCCTGTACACAGACATAATCTGACTGCTGCCTTGTGTGCATTTTAAGTGATAAGGCCCTGAGAATTTCCTCTAAGATGGGAGTTGAAGTTCTATGACAGTTTAGCACAGAAAGGAACTGCAAATGGAACAGAAGCCACCATCAGAGAGGAGGAGGTAAAATGGTGCAGAGTGCGAAAAAAGTGCTTTAGCTTCTCATTCCTCTTTTCCCTTTCCAGCCTTCATTAAGAAGCTGGACCCTGCCTACCAAGTTGACAAGGGTCAGAAAATCAAGATGTATGTGGAGCTGAGTGACCCAGACCTGAAAATCAAATGGATGAAAAATGGACAAATGATCAAGCCCAGTGGCAAGTGAGTGTGAGTGGGTCTGAGGAACTGAGAGCACTTGAATTGGTGTTCTTTTGGAAATGGAGTGTTCCTGTGTTTAAAAAAGGAGGAAGCAGCCAGGAAAGGTATAGCATCATGTGTAGGAGGAATCTCTGGATTCTTTTTCCCCTGACTCAGTTGCTGTGTCTTTTCCTTCTTTTGGATAGGTACATCTTTGAGAATGTTGGCAAGAAACGCATCCTGACCATCACCAAGACAACACTGGCTGATGATGCAGCCTATGAATGTGTCTGTGGGGATGAGAGATGCTTTACAGAGGTCTTTGTCAAAGGTGAATATAGAGGCTGTGTTTGCATGGGTGTATTACAGCAATTGGGCAAAATGCTGGTTGGGTCAGAGCTCAGAACAGGTAGTTTTAAAACTACAATTCTGGGAGTTGTAGTCCAAAGAGTAAAGGTTCCATAATCTGTCATGGGGGCAGGCAGAGGATATGTTGGGAAGGGGTGGCATTTGTACAATGAACAGTACCCCTGCTATGCTATCTGTCTGTTCCTAGAGCCTCCTGTCCTGATCATGAGTGGCCTAGATGATCAACAGGTGGTAGTAGGAGACAAAGTAGAAATGGAAGTAGAAGTGTCTGAAGAAGGAGCCCAAGTGATCTGGTATGTTCTCAATCCATCCTTCCCTATCTTTCATTCTCATATTCTTCTAGCCAACTACTCTCCCTGTTTCTAGTCTTTCTTCTCTCTTGAAGTTCCCGCTACATGTGCTGCTGCTTGTAGAAAGTCCTATGTTCAATCACTGACATCCTCAGTTAAAATTAAAACTGAGTCAGAAATTCATTTGGTTCATATTTTTATTTTAGTTTACATATTTTTGCACATTTGAATCAATATATGGACTTAGTTGCCTTTTAGAAGTCCCAGGAATCTTGGGTTTTAAACAGTTGGATGTTATTGTTGTTTATTATATAAATGAGGAGCAATCTCATTGTGTGTTAAATCCAAAAGGGGCATAGGAGTGAAGGTGGAAAATAAAGAAATCTTTCTACTGAAGAAGTATCTTGAATATATTGACTGTGTTTTAAAGGTGTGTCATTGTTTTCTTTAACACATACATCATCAGGTCCTCTGCTTTATGTTTATTCTGGACAAAATACTCTGTTAAAGGTGCTATCATATCCAAATTTCAAATTCTAGATGAATGTTCAAGAACTCTTATTCTAAAAGTTCTAGTAGTCATACCAACTATGTCTTATTGCACAGGCACTTAATGCCATATAACTTATAATACTACCTTATGATAAAGAACACTGGTTTTCATGGAACATGCATGATTTTGTTGTGTTATAATAAGACACGGGACTTTATCACATGGACAAAAAAAGACGGAAGCAAAGTGCTGTGCTCCCATCTTTTTTCGCCGTGCGATAAAGTCCTAAATTTGTAAGAATAATGATATAGAAAGCTCATATTTAATGATTATTTGTAAAAGAAGTATATTTCAACTTCATATTTCTGGGATTCATTTATCCTGTTTTGCATATTTATTACACCCCAGAGGGTGTTTGGTTTTGTTGTATTTATTGCTGTTGTTACCTTCACAACAAGAGGGCCTTCTCAGTGGCTGCCCCGATACTTCCTTCCTAGGGAGGCTAGAATAGTCCTCCTCCTTGTTGTCTTTCCCTCAGCAGACAAAACATTTTTATTCAGACAGGCTTTTAGAATGGAAAAAGGGCTATACATGCTGTGTTGGTTTAATTTTATAGTTTTAACTGTATTGCTTATTGCTTTTAAAATCTTTTAGAGGGTACATTTTTAATATGGCTCTTAGTTTAATGCAGTTTTAATGTGGCTTTCTGTATGTTTTTAATTGAAATCTGTTTAATGTATAAACTGCCTGGGATAGTCCTAATCTTGGGGAAAAGGTAGAATAATAATATTTATATTAATAATAATGCAATAACAACAACAAATTAAATTTAATGATAACACCAACAGCAACACCTTCGTTCCCTGCAGCCACTTAGCCACCCACTTACATCCTGGACATCTGGTTGTCTTCCTGGCTTTGTCCAGCCTTCATTCTGCTTCCCTTTTCCTTCTTTCCACCTCTAGGATGAAGGATGGTGTAGAGCTGACTCGTGAAGAGACTTTCAAGTACCGCTTCAAGAAAGATGGGAAAAAGCACATTCTCATAATCAATGAGGCTACAAAGGAGGATGCTGGGCGCTACCAGATCATGACCAATGGTGGCCAGTCAGAGGCAGACCTTGTTGTTGAAGGTACATGGTAGTTGGCAGACCCATGGGTGGCAGATTGAAAGAAATTTGAAGGTCTTTCCAAGTGGGATGTTGTAGAATCAGATTTGTCTTTCTCCTTCTTGCTTCCCAGACAAACAGCTTGAAGTACTTCAGGATATTGCTGATCTTACTGTCAAAGCTGCTGAGCAGGCTGTCTTCAGGTGTGAAGTGTCAGATGAAAAGGTGACTGGCAAATGGTACAAGAATGGAGTTGAGGTGCGACCCAGCAAACGCATTACTATTTCTCACAAGGGCAGGTGAGCATAAAAGCAAGATGTGCATTTGGGTGGAAAGAAGAGAACGGAGAGGGAGAGAGCAAGAAAGAATATGGGGGTGGGTGGGTATGGATTTACTTTTTGGCTCTGGTTTCCACCTGCCATGTAGTTTTAATAATGCTGAATCCACAGTGGTGGTGGTCTGGGTAGAGTGTTGGATCTGGATTTAAGAAATACAACTTGTGTGTTTGTATTTAGATAGCTTTAGATGAACCGTCCTCTGTTGAACGTACTTCACTCTGCTTTTGCTGGTGTAAATTCGTTTTTGGCCTAATGCAAAAAGCCATAAATTCAGGGCAGTCAGGGCCACAAGAGGTGGACCTCCTCCCACAAGAGGTGGACATCCTCCACTTAACTTTACAACAGTAGAAAGAATTTAAATGGTGGGAGTTAAAATGGTGGCGTGTGTTTCATATAATTTTTTATTTTTATATGTTTTTAAATAATTTTATATCATTTGAATTGTGACAATTTTAATTGTTTTTAAACTTGCATGGATAGATTTTATTTGATTTTCTTCTGTGAGCTATCTTGGGTCCCACTCCAGGAGAAAGGTGGCTTATAAAATTAACAAATAACCAAGCAAACAAAGAAATAAAATAACATACGAAGAGAAGTAAGTATGTTGTTTAACAATGATGAAGGAATGTTATATCATATCACCGTTTACCTGAGTTGGTATCCTGGCCTGAAATAAATCTACTGGTTGTTTGCTCACTCCTGTCAACTGTTTGTTTGGTTTTTAATTCCATTTTAATCCTTCAGGTACCACAAGCTTGTCATTGATGATGTGAGACCAGAAGATGAGGGAGACTACACCTTTGTCCCCGATGGATATGCTATTTCACTGTCAGCCAAACTCAACTTCCTGGGTTAGTGCAAAGCAGGACTTGAACAAGAGGCCTCCTACCAAAACACCTTGTGTCTCCCAAACATAGTCCAGAAACTGATGGAAAAAAAATCAAAAGATTATGATATTTCTTTCTCAGTTTCTTGCCTCAACACACACAGTGTTCCCAGGGAATATCTAGACTACTTAGGACTTTGAGAAATTATCTTTGAGTGTGTAAACACACACATATATACATACATACACAGACACAATACTCTCTATTTCTGTGAATGCTGCTGCTTGTGCAGCCAAAACTGCCTTATTTATGCCGAATGAGGAGGCAATGGTAGACCTGATGAAACTGCAGTTTTTTAAAAAAATGTTTAAAAATCTTTAAAAACGAATTATATAAAAAGAAAACTTCTGAAAACAGACCAATGGGAGTTCTGCTAGTGCTGGACCCCAGTATCCCTTTCAGTTGTAAGTAGTTGCTTCAGAGCCAGCAGTAAAATTTGGAATGGATTTGTTTTTCCTGTGGAAAGGGATCCACTAATTTCTACAGAAGTGATTTTGAAGCATGTTCAGTGGACATAAAAACAAACTTATATACTCTCTAACCAATGGGTCTAGAAACTTGTGGTATGGCTTTGCATTAATTAATTGATTATGCTGATAACTTATCCAATTGATTAATTATGCTGATATCCAATGGACAATGTCCATCAGACATAGCTTTTTGTGGGTTTTTTGGGCTGTGTGGCCATGTTCTAGAAGAGTTTGTTTCTGACGTTTCACCAGCATCTGTGGCTGGCATCTTCTCGGAAACAAACTCTTCTAGAACATGGCCACATAACCCGAAAACTCACAAAATTTTTTAGGTGCCAGCCATGAAAGCCTTCAGCTTCCATTAGGCATTTTTTAAAAAGGGGGAGCCAAGAGTGTATTGTAAAACTTTCATAACTAGCAGCAGAAGACCTATTCTTCCGGCATGGCATGACTGGAGGCACAATATATATAACTATATATTGCAGGCATAATTTCTGATGGCTGTCCCTTTGATTGTCAGGACGTTTCTGTTGATTTCTCACAGGGACACTAAAGTTAGTGAAAGTCGTAGCACTGATGGGAGGCATCAGATATTGAATTTTGAGCAATGCTCCGAGATGTTCACTGATATTTTTTCTTTCTTTCTCTGTGTCATCTCTCCCCTTCTAGAAATCAAGATTGAATATGTCCCAAAACAAGGTGAGTAAATCCCACTTTCCTTGGGGGAAGGTAAAAAAAGTTAGGTAAATTTATATACAATATGGGTCCACAAAATGAGAACCTAGGATTTCCTCAAGATGCATGATGGGAGATTTGGGACTGACAAAAAGAATTATTTCTTCATACAGCACATAGTTAATCTATGGAATTTATGATGGCCATCACCCTGAATGTCTTCAAAGGAGAACTGGACAAATTGACAGATGAGGCTGTCAATGGATACTTGTCATGATGGCTATATATTATCAGTTACAGCCACAAGCAACAAGTGGTTACCTTCATGTGCTGCTTGTAGGCTTCTCAATGTGTGATCACTGTGTGAAACATGATGCTAGGCTAGATAGGTTTTGATGTGATCCATTATTAGTTTTCTTTCCTCCCAGAAGTTTGCCAAAAGAATAGATGAAACTGTAAACCACCCAAGAAAAGCAGAACTTGGGAAAGTTACTTTTCATACTACAAAGTGTGATAAGCGGTATAGAAATGTACTTTCTATTGATATAAAGTCCTAGAAGCACCAGCATCCTACCCAGCACAGCCAGTTTTAGTCCAAAAAAGGAAGTTTTCTAAGCTCTGAGTAAAAGTGCCAAAGAAAATATAATAGAGAAACCTGTGATCAGGTGGCCTCTATCTGCAGATCTTATTCACTTGCTATGGTGACATCCACCCTACCATGAGTTTTTCAGCAAATGCACTACCATGGTGGGAGGGCATGCTCCCATGTTATCTCATAGTCATTTCTGATTTCTCTAGAGCCTCCCAAAATCCACTTGGACTGTGGATCAGGGAAAACAAGTGAAAACACAATTGTAGTAGTTGCTGGGAACAAGCTGCGCCTGGATGTTTCCATTACTGGAGAACCACCTCCTGTGGCCACCTGGCTGAAAGGTGAAGAGGTAAGCATTGGTAGGAATGGATAGCAACATGCTCTAAACTCTAGTATGACCTAAATCCATTCGCTTGTCCCAACTAGATTAAGCCCACTGAATTAGTTCTGAATTATGTAAAGATTACTGGTTTAATTAGTTTACTCCAGTTGGAATTAGCAGTTTGTTTTAGGTCTATAAATACAATTTCTGTAAATCAATGCTTAAACACTTATATGTTTCCCACAATGGTATAACCATGCTGTTGAATGAATTTTAGCTGTTAATGTTAGCTTTTAATGTACAATATCTATCTTCCATAAAACAAAGGTTTCTAGTTATACCCTGTTTCCCTGAAAATAAGACATCCCCAAAAATAAGACCTAGTAGAGGTTTTGCTGAATTGCTAAATATAAGGCCTCCCCCGAAAGTAAGACCTAGCAAAGTTTTTGTATATAAATATATATACAGTATATAATAAATGTTCATTTCTTTTTGGTTCAACAATACATGTGAATTCTTTTTCATGGAAAAAATAAGACATCCCTGAAAATAAGACCTACCACATCTTTGGGAGCAAAAATTAATATAAGACACTGCTTATTTTCAGGGAAACATGGTTGAATCTTTTTGTGTTTTTAATCTTATCAGATGACTTTACATTTCTGGCATTGGCAAACTGACCTGAGTCTGCAAGAAGTGGGTAATTAAAAACAACAACAACAGCAACAATAACAACAACCCTCTACAGATGCAATTCCATACCCATTTACTTGGGTAGGGAATAAAACCTATTGAGTAAAATGGGACTTACTTGCAAGTAGACATGTATAGAATGGGGTTGTAGATCACTCAGTCAAAGACAGAGGGACAGATAGCGTTGCAAGATTCCAGGTTACACACACCAGAATAAAAAGAATGAGATCTAAAGTATAGTGCAGTACTTTATACATTGTACAAGTATAGCTGTTTGATGCCACTTTAACTGTCATGACTTCATCCCATGGGAGTATGGAATTTGTATTTGGTTAAGAATTTAGATTTATGTGCTAGCTGTAGTTCAAGGAAGTGCACAAGTTGAAGTTGTTCTCATGGGAATCCGTAGGACTCAAATCAATGCACAGTTTGAACTTAATGGAGCCCAATTGCTCCTAAATTTCTCCAGATCCAACTCAAAGTCCTTTGCCAAATAAACAAATGCATTAATGATTGGCAGTTCCACCAGTTGTTGTTGTTGTTGTTGTGTTCTTTCACATCATTTTTGACTCATGGTGATCCCAAGGCAACCCAATCCTGGAGTTTTCTTGGCAAGGTATGTTCAAAGGAGGTTTGCCATTGCTTTCCTCTTAGGAGTTTATCACACAAAGGGAATTGGAAGTATAATCCAATAGCAATCTGAATGCAATCATGGGGTTTCACGTGATTGCGTGAAAGCTGATCACACACATTTTCGGGCAAAGGGAATTCCTTCCGAATGCAATCATGGGGTGTCACGTTATTGCGTGAGAAACTATCACACACAATTTCGGGCACTGGGAGGCAATTTCGGGCAGTTCCAAACACAATGCAGCATCAATATGCAATCACGTAAATTCGCTGAACTAGCGAATTTACTCAATTCCGAACTGGCCTCACTTCCATTTCTTTCGAAATTGAGAGAAATTCCTCCTGTGTGATAAACTCCTTAGGCTGATAGTGCTTTGCCCAAGGTCACCCAATGGGTTTCATGACTGAGCTGAGAATTGAACCCTGGTCTCCAGCACTCAAACCACTACACTATGCTAGAGACTTGATTTTGATTTTAACATGAAAATCATGACTCTTTGCACTGTAGCTTCCCTGTGGCTATTGAATATTTCTAGATCCCATTGACTATTCTTGCCTCTTCTGCTCAATCTTTCAGGTCTTTGCAGAGAAGGAGGGCCGGGTTCGTATAGAGGAACGGAATGAGCTGAGCAGTTTTGTGATAGAGAGTGCTGAGCGTTCTGATGAAGGGAGTTACACCATCAAGGTGACCAATCCAGTGGGGGAGGACGTAGCTTCCCTCAATGTCAAGGTGGTGGGTGAGTAATATGTCAAGGCAAGAATGCACAGTGATTTCATAGCAAGGCATTTTACAAGAAATTGGTACTGGGTATTCATTCTGGGTATTCATTCATTCTGTACAATTTAAAATTATTGTAACTGGTTTTAAATTGTCTGGTTTTTAATGTACACACTTTTAAATGCATTTTTAATCTTTTTAAACTATTGTAGTTATGATTTTATTGTAAGCCACTCTGAGATCTTCTGATACAAAGCAGGATATAAATACTTCAATTAATAAATTCAATAAAATAATAAAATAAATTCTTGCATTCAAAAGGTTCGTGAGCACAAGATTTTTGTGCTGCATACAATCCTAACATTCAGATAGTGTTGAAAATGATTTTTAAGCAAAACAAAACAAAACAAAACAAAGGAAGCCAATACAGATACATTTAGATAATATCTTAACTTTTCCTGCTTACCACTAGAAAATACTTGGAGTTTAAAAAAGTAAAAATCCTTAGAATGCTTATCAAAACACAACAGATATACGATTGTAAAAAGCATATATTTGGTGGTGGTCTCTATTTTTTATTTGCAGTAAATTTCAAAAGGTATTAAAACAGGGGTGGGAATAATGAAGTTCACTGATTAAACTATGTTCATTTTTCTTCATTGGGTGCAGCAATACTAAAATTTGTGTCCATTTGGACACACAACTATTACTCCAAAATAACTTGCCTTGTAGGCTTGGCTTGGGTTAGCATTCCAGTCTTTGTTACTTTATTGTTCCTTGTCTCTGGCAGATGTTCCTGACCCTCCTGAAGCTGTGCGTATCACCTCTGTTGGTGAAGATTGGGCCATTTTGGTGTGGGAACCACCAAAATATGATGGTGGCATGCCTGTGACTGGTGAGTGCAAGTGAACTAATGACACTAGACCAGAATAAATTTTAGCTGAGAGCTAGCTTCACCAACATTTACTAGTTCAATTAGCAGAAAGCCAAAAAGTTACTTTTAAAGTTAGAAAAGCTACTCTCAGTGAGTGTAGACCACAAGTGGTAAAAGTGTGGCCTGCAGGCAGCCCTTGACACCCACTTTTACGTCCTCTGAAAACCTTACCCAGTCTGCTAAAGCTTCTCATCCACTGCAATTGTAAGATTATATTTACAGCAGTGTGTAAATTTACAGCGCTTTATAAATAAAGGTTAATAAAAAACATCACTTTTGATTTGTGACAATTTTCACCTCAAAACTGCACAGGTAGCTCTCCACAAATGTAATAAAGCATGAAAACACACCCACACCCACCCACCTTCTGCCCCCTGTACCTCTGCTTTTGTCAGAATCCCTCTTGGAACGGCAATAGGGAATGACATGATGTCCCTTTTGATCACCATTTTGAGAAGGGTTCTGAAAAAATATGAAAGTATAGAGGTATTTTGGCATGCTGGGAATGAAGCCTTTAGGAGTACTGGGAGAAAATTGTCCCTAAGCCCCTGTTCACTTGCCCATAGATGATTATGAGACTGATGGATGAGAAGTTTGACTTCGTAAAACATAGGCGCTTGGGATATTTATATAGTTCATGTCATGGTGTTGCAGGCTCCCATTACTATGATATCTTTCCATTCACATGTCTGTTTTAAGGTTTTTTAATTATCATGTTTGTAAACTAGGGGAGGGTAACCACCTACTTGAAACTGTTGACCCTTCCCATTTCACCAACACTAACTTATTCAATAAAGAATTTCCTCATCTTCTGGGGATTGAAATGAAGCTGGTGAGCTAGCATGGTGTAGTGGTTTGAGTGTTCGACTACAGCTCTGGAGATGAGGTTTTGATTCCCAGTTTGGCCGTGAAACCAGTTGGGTGACTTTGGGCAAATCATACTCTTTCAGCTTCAGGGGAAGGCAATGTCAGATCTTGCCAAGAAAACCCCACTTAGGGTCACCATAAGTCAGAAATGACTTGAAGGTACACAACAGCCTTCAAATATTTCTGTGGTTGCATAGCATATATAATTCAAGCATATCCATGTTCTGTGAATGATTGGGAACAGTACTCATTAAGGTATGGCTGTAATACCCTGGAATGCCTTGCTCAAGTGGATATGGCTTGATGATTCACAGTACATCTCTGATCACAATAATGTTAGATAATTCTGTTTATAAGAATATAAATAAAGATATAGCAAGGATGCTGCATCTTCCTTGCATTAATCCCATTTTTTCCTTTGCATCCCAGGATACCTGATGGAACGCAAAAAGAAGGGAAGCATGCGCTGGATGAAACTCAATTTTGAAGTGTTCACTGAGACCACCTATGAGTCCACCAAGATGATTGAAGGGGTGCTGTATGAGATGCGTGTCTTTGCAGTCAATTCCATTGGAGTCTCCCAGCCCAGCCAAAATACCAAACCTTTCATGCCAATTGGTGAGTGGGTAGCAGTTGATTAAGTGATGAGCAGAGAAAGATTGAGATGATGACGTTGTAAAGCAACGAGGAAAGACAGGTGGTAGGCAGATCATCCCTTAACACTACATTAGGCAAGTGGACCACATTTATTCTCCATCTTTAGCCTCTAGTTAGTTCAAAACAACATGCCAAGGAAGGAAAGGAGCTATGGTAGGTTAGGCCTGCCCTCATCCCTGGAAAAGTGTCAAAATGCCATAGCTTTGGCATTAGAGGCATGGGGAGAAATTGATGCAATTAGAGTATGAACAAATCTCATTCATACTCCCTATATACCAACATTTGAATGGAGATGTAATCATAGTTTGAGTTTTTATACTTGCATGTCACCAACTTGAAAACAAATTATAGAAAAATGTGCACTAAAATGTATAGAGTATATCCATGAAAAATACAATAAAAACACTAATAAAAACAATAAAAAATATTAGGGTAGAAAATGAGTATTGTATGCAGAAAAAAATGCTATT
Source organism: Urosaurus nigricauda (assembly GCA_034509955.1). NCBI lineage: Eukaryota > Metazoa > Chordata > Lepidosauria > Squamata > Phrynosomatidae > Urosaurus > Urosaurus nigricauda. The sequence goes on along the minus strand of JAOEGL010000006.1, from coordinate 21,611,819 downwards.
TTATGGGAAATGATTATGAAAATGCATTCTGGATATCATAGAAACTTTTTAAAAATGCAAATAGATTAAGAAGCTGGTGGAGAAAAACTTTAAGATGGAAAAATGAGAAACCAAGTAACAGATTTGTCCATCACTACCCAATGATAGGTTTGCCTTAGGTTGCCATAAGTAAAAAATTACTTGGAGACACAAAACAACAACAAAGTTTGTATTGTTGATGTAGATTTGCTTTAATGTATGTATTAATGACTCTCCCTTTTTTTTTCAAAATCCAGCCCCTACCAGTGAGCCACTCCATCTCACCTTGGAAGATGTGACTGACACTACAGCTACCCTGAAATGGCGTGCCCCAGACCGGATTGGAGCAGGGGGCATTGATGGCTACCTCATTGAGTATTGCAAGGAAGGAAGTGAGTTACTGCAACATGAAGGGAAAAGCCTAGGGAGTTTATCAGACGACGGAAATTGGAAGTATATCTAATGGCAATCCGAATGCAATCATGGGGTTTCATGTTATTGCGTATTAAAGTATCTCACACAATTTCGGGCAAAAGGGAAGTCATTCCAAACGCAATCATGGGTTTTACGTTATTGCATATTAAAGCATCTCACACAATTTCTGGCAATGGGGGGTCATTTTCGGGTAATGGGAAGTAATTCTGAACGCATTTCGAACGCAATTGGAATTCATGTAAATTCACTAAACTAGCGAATTCACATGAATTCGAATTGGCTCCAATTGGCTCCATTCAAAATACAGTAAAGAGAAATTCCTCCCATCTGATAAACTCCTAGGAATTTCTTTGCTTGAAGAGGAATCACGATTTACTCTGCTCTCCACAGAAAGTCAACTGGGTGCTTTTCACTTTTTGTTCTTTGTCTTCTTACCTGTACTTTTTTGGCTCCTTCCCAGCTGATGAATGGATACCTTGCAACACAGAATTGGTGGAGCGCTGTGGCTTTACTGCTAAGGATCTTCCAACAGGAGAGAAGCTTTTCTTCCGGGTTGTGGCAGTTAATATTGCTGGCAAGAGTCCACCAGCCACCTTTGCACAGCCTGTCACCATTCGGGAGATTGTCCGTGAGTCATTTTGGGCAACTTGAGCTATAAAATCCAAGCACATAGTACCTGTTTTGGGGGCTTTAAAGAAAGGTTGCATATTGAAAAAGCAGACTCTGCAAGTCTGAGGTGGAAGCCTTGCAAATACCTTGTTTACAAACCATTAATGCAACTATCAATTGCCTCAATGGCATTTAATTTTATTTTGCCCTGTTTAGGTAAACTGAATTTTTGGTTTGCCAGCTGATCAGAATCTCCTTCCTATGCCAATTAATTTTGGTTCATTCTTGCTGGAATGAAGCATAATATTATGCCGCCTTACCTGTTCCTGAGTCTGTCCTTAGCCCCTTCCATCATAATTCACATTCCAGTGGTTTAATCCCATAACTCTAAACTGGAGGGAAGAACGTCCTAAAGTATTACTGTCACAGGCTGTCCCCTCTCCCTACCCTATCTACCTTAATCTATGTCCAAACAACTCTCACTTTGTGTTTGAAGGCTGTTGTTACAATGGCAGGACCATGATGCAAATAAGACATACTACCTTCCCTCCCTGTCTTTAGGGGGCAACAAACTGTACTTGCCCTGTTGTGGTTATTATCCAAATAAATACTTTGAGAGTATTGCTCATATATAGCCTGGAGATAAGGCTACAACACTCACAGATCACTTTCTCCCTGCCTTCTCATCTCTCTTCACCATCCAGCATCCTTCAATATTTTCAAGTCCCTTGTTCTCTTTTGGTTTTCCACAGAACAGCCCAAGATCCGTTTGCCTCGCCACCTCCGACAGACATACATCAGAAAAGTCGGGGAACAAATAAATTTGGTGATCCCATTCCAGGTGAGCAACTAGCTGAAAAAAAAAATTGTCTGGCCCTCACCACTGGGAATGGACTGTTAAATTGACAGGTAGCTATGTGTCCTGCTTTGCAAAGCTCTGTATGACAGGTTGTCATGGGAAAGTCCTGTATTTGAAAGTCTGGCCAGCCCCATTCTAATTTAAAGCTAAACAATGGAAAGCAGATTCCTAGCAATTTACAATTAACAGTTTACAAGTGAGCATCAGACAGAGTAGGCAGGTACACAGCTATTGTGTGTTGTAATATGTTCCTGTTTAGATTAGGATAATTATTTGTATATGTAATTATTTGTAAGTAACATTCAGCTGGTGTGGTGTAGTGGTTTGAATGTTGGACTAAGAAATGTGGGAGTAAAATGTTCAAATCTCTGCTTGGCTATGGAAACCTACTGGGCAATCCTGGGCAAATCACACTCTCTCAGTCTCAGTGGAAGGCAAAGGCAACCCCACTCTGAAGAAATTCTGCCAAGAAAACTCCATGCCAGGTTCACCTTAGGCTTGCTATAAGTCAGAAATGACTTAAAGACACACAACAACAACATGTAAGTAGCTATCCCACCAAAATTCCACAATGCCTGGCTGAGTATCTGGCTAAGGCAGAAGTTTGGTAAAATCTGATAAGAGATGTAGAGTTTTGCAAAGCTACTTTTTTGGACAATATTGGCTCAGGGATTCTGGGAGCTGTAATCCTAAAATACATTCCTTGGCTCTACAGTGGATGAGTGAACAATCTGTTAAATCACAATGAGAGGCTAAAGGTAGCCTACTATACTAATAGGTACGGTAAGTATAGATTGCTGTACAATAGTATGTTACTGGCAGAAGTGAACTGCCCTTCTGTTCAACTGCTCATTTGTCTTTTCTTTCTCTGATATAGAGTGTGTGGTTTTTTTATGAACAGGGATTGTGTAAATTAGGGCCCGAAAAGACAGGCAAAATAAAGCAGTTTCGGATCACTTTGGAGGTATGCTGTTTAAATGATGCATGGGTCCTAAGAGGTCGGAAGTCATGACAAAGCCACGGTCTAGACCTAAGGACTGCAGCATACCTTTGGCGCAACTTCTGGCCTCTTAAGATGTGTGTGTCATTTGAACAGCATACCTCTAAAGTTACCCGAAGCAGCTTTATTTTTGCCTGTCTGTTTGGGCCCTTAGTTGCTTTAAACAGAAGCGGAAGTGCTATTGGAAGCAGCAAAATAGTGGCAACTTTGGTCATTGGATTATTGCAAACATTTGTAACCCTGAGTCTAAAGTGAGGTGGCATTTTTTGGCAATTGTTGATGGCTATCTAGTGCAGTCTTTCAAGAAGCAGCCTTATTTTCTACAGCAATAGGAAGGAGCAGCCAATGCTTGCCTTCCCAGCACTGCAATAGTGCCTGTTCTTCTACTGTGCAGCAAATGCAAGGAATAGTGAAGAACTGAGGGCCTAACAGAAGGAAGAGCACACAAAAGACAAGGAATCCCTGTGTTAGTATGAAGAGCAGCCAGTGGATCAAGAGAGAACCATATTAACCAGCAACTACTAGGCATGCAGCATTAGCTGTTCATCAGGGCCAGAGCCTGGGTGTACTGGAATCCAACCTCTGTGCTTTAGGAATGAGGAAGAGGGCAAAAAATTAATACTGACCTGCTTTTATATTCTGTTTTTGGAGGAATGAAGATCATAATGAGATACTTCATTTTGCAATATATGATTTATTTGCAAATATCCAATTAGAGCATGAATGGAAGCAAGCAAGCATGCCACTGTAGTTTCTACCTCTTTTGAAGAAGCACTTCAAATTTCTGATCAAATTCTAATTAAGCACAGATGGCCATATTTTTATGACTGTCATACATCCTGCTTCTTGTATATGCTATGTAATAACAATGGGATGAATTATACACTCTTGATGTTATTGGACTGAAACTCCCATTATTGTCTCACCATTGACTATGCTATCTAGCACCGATGGGAGGTGCAGCCTGGCAACACCTCTGGACAGCCACATATTCCCCATTCCTGATATATAATTTATATATCCATTTTCTTAATAATTAGTGAGCTTGTCCCTGGGCTATTTTTATCCTAGTTGTGTGCCTGCTTCTGTACATCCTATAACCATGATTTACAGTAATAAAGATTAAAATCAATGAATTTCTTTCTTTTTTCAATAACTGGTTATGTTATAGTTTTTGTGGGATTTTCAGGCTATGTGGCCATGTTCTGGAAGAGTTTACTCTTGATGTTTTGCCACATCTGTACCAACCACAGATGCTGGTGAAACACCAGGAATAAACTTTTCCAGAACACAGCCACATAGCCTGAAAACCACATTAAAAACTGTGGATTCCTGAAAGCTTTCAACTTCAAACTGGTTATATTGTTACATGCATTTTTTGCCTGTATTTTTTTCTTTATTTTGAAATAAAATAAACTTCCATGGGCAAAATCCATTGCCTCAGATCAGGCTCCCAGAGGAAAGCAGTCTGTATCCAAGATGTTATACCTAATGCTTTCTGAATCTTGCTGTTTATTTGATTTCCTCCGCTGCTTCTGTAGTGTTACTTCTTTTGTACAGAGTTTCTGTGAAAACCTTTCTCTTGTGGGTTATGTATATAGCCCTTATCAAAGTTCTGATGGGTAACCTTTAAGAAATCTCCAGAGTCAGTAGCTCCTCCTCAGAAGATATGAACTAGACACTCTGGCGCATTAACATGCAATCTTCTTTTAAAAATATGGTTGCCCAGTTACTGTAACACTACTGTGGAGGTCTTGTGACTCTCCTTGAGCCACATATGATTCTCATTCTAATTTCATATGGCCTTAACATCCTTTGGCTTTCTGGATGCTGTGACTCTGCTCTTGCTCTTTATAACTGTGATTTGGGCAATACTATTTCTATTTCACGGGTGTGAGAGGTGTGGATAAGGGAGTAGCAAAGGAGAGTGAGTGTACAAAAGTTATGGAATCCTGTTGTGTTGCAAACATCTTTTTTAGGATGTTGACACTGAGTTTATACCCTTGGTGATATGATATCACCCACATTATTTGGAATCCCTTATTAGTTTTGCCCATGTCGGGCAAATGTATTCCTTTGGACGATGCTGACTGGAGTATTCTGGAATTAGTAGCCCTTTGGAATACCATAAATTTCCCCCCACCCTGCTGTAATACTGTGTTCCTACAACCACCTGTGATCTAATAGAGTACATGGTTGGGGGAAGCTTCCCAGATGTAGAAAATAATATAATACTACAGGCTCGATGGGGGAGCAATGGAAGAGATGTGGTTAAAATGAAGAGTCCATCCATGCTGATCCAAAGCATTTTATCAACTCCAGGGTAAACCCCGTCCCATTGTCACTTGGACAAAAGAGGGGCAGCCTCTGAACCCCCAAGAGATCCACATCCGCACCTCAGACTTAGATACCATCCTCTTCATCCGCAAAGCTGAACGACACCACTCAGGCACCTATGAGCTCAAAGTTCAGATTGAGAATATGGAGGACAAGGCTGGCATCAAGATTCGAGTTGTAGGTAAGGATCATTCTACCTTGTGATTGTATGGTTGCCAAAATAAGGGTGTTTTTTTTTGTTTTTTTAAGTAGAAGTGTTTGTGGGCTGGGGCAGCAGATGTGGGAATGGGGAGCTTCTTGGAATAAGGCTTTATCTTAAGCAATAGCACAGCATGGAAATAATATATATATTAGACTACCATTTCCACAGTCCTTGGGCCTTTGGCCATGCTGGCTAGGGAATTTTGGAAGTAGTAGTCCAAACAAGTAACACATCCAAGCTCTTAATCAAGCAAAAAGGTAGCGAGGGAGATAGATAATGAGAGCTGATTTGTGAAGTGAGATTTCATTAGGTCAAAGTGTGCAGCAAGGTACCTCCTTCCCTGTTATTTTGGGCAACATTAGTTGCCTGTCTTTATCCCAGCCACACCTAGAGATCTGAAGTAGCATTTGAAAGGAAAAGGACTGGTTAGCTAAACTTTTAAATTGGAGGTGGCCAGGACTGAACCTGCCATTTTATGTGTATGGAGTACCTATGGTCGCCTCCTGATGTACAGAGGTGGGGCCAAGACACTGTTTACATTGAGGGCTGCTTAACACCAGGACAATGGAGCATGTTGTGTGTGGACAGGTGTTTGTGTGCAGACAGAGGGAAGGTAAGAGGATTCGGTCCCAATGTTCTCTCATTTCGCCTTGCTTTCTCACTGCAGTTGCTAAATTGTTAATAAGCCTTAATCCAACTCTGGTCCACCAGTCTCCACACCCCTCCCTCCGCCACCCCGTGGGAAGCCTGGATGCTTGCAACTCCCAGGCCTCAAAGACACAAGGGAGTTGACATTGGGTAGACCTGCTGACAGAACACGGAACATAGAATATTAGGGGTTATTCAGACGTTTTTGTTAGCGCGACTATGCAAATAATCTCACTCACGCATTCTAGTTTTCTTGTTCACAATATTTTTTAAAATCAGAACTCCATCTCTGAGAGTTCTGTTGCTGACACGTGTCAGCACTGTGAATAAGGATGGAGTTGATGATGTGGATGTATACGAAACGTGCTCAAGGCATGCAGAATTGTATCCCAGTTTATCAGTTTCTGTTTGTGTCAGTTATTCATACAGCCAGCAATGCAAATCTCTTAGGAAAACTTGGGGGGGGGGACGGACAAGATTGATTACCCCAGGTTAAGGGTGGGTTTTTTTGGCATCCTCCCAAAACTTACTCAAGTGTATTTGAAATGCATGCAAAGATTCAACCCACATTCTACCGGGAATATTTTCACTGTATAACTAATCCCTTTAGAGGGAGAAAGAGGTACTTTCTAGAATTGCCTTGGTTAACAGCTCTCTCCAGCAGGTTCTGTCACTGCCATTTAGAGGCATATTGTGTCACTGCACCTATGTTCTGCTCACCAGACCTGCTCTTAGTCCTTGCCTGGTACCCCCTTCTTTCTCCCTCTCCACTCTTTCTGTCTGCCACCTTCTCTTATTATTAGCTCCCTTCCTTCTTCTCCTCTGTACAAGAGGGAGAGATCATATTACGATGCTCTATATTTAAGCTGACTTGATGGGTTAAGCCAGATGACATCCCTTTCAGTGCTGCTAAAAAGACACCCTCCCTCCTCTCTCCCCAGACACTCTTTCTGATCAGCCACATCTAATCCCTATTTGGCTGTCGGAATGTCTGAAGCATAATTTAGCATTTTCCACCAAAAGCCTTCTGGGAATCTGTCTTTGAAAGAGGAGCATGCCTGAGAAGGTGTTACCCTCAATGTTGTCCTTCAGTCATCCCAACTGTCATAACTACCACTGGAGAGGGCTGGATCCCACACCCTTCTTCCTCCCACTGTGTCTGGGTGCATATTTGTAATGTGATGACATGGCAGCTCCTTACATCCAGTTTGAACTGGAAAAAATCCTAAATTATTCATTTCTCCTGATTTACTAACTTAGCACCTTGTTCTTCTTGTCGTATGCCTTCAAGTTGTTTCCGACGTAGGGTGATCCTAAGGCAAACCTATAATGGGGCTTTCTTGGCAAGATTCATTCAGAAGAGGTTTGCCATTGACCTCCCCTGAGGCTGAGAGAGTGTGACTTGCCCAAGGTCACCCAGTGGGTTTCATGGCCAAGCCAGAAATCAACCCCTAGTCTCCAGAGTCACAGTCCAACCACCACTAGCAGATGTTAAATGGTAAGGTGGGGAACCTGTGGTTCTAGGGTCACATACAGCTCTTGGGCTAATTTCAGAGGTCCTCTGTGAATATGCAAATTCAGACTTCTGCCAAGAGAGAACTATCACTCCCTGCAAGTAAGTGGAGAGGGAGAAGGAGGCAGGGTGGCCAGAAAGAGGAAAGGGTGGCTCTGCTTACTTACAGCTGTGCCTCCACTCCACTTCAGTTCTGGCCACTGCTGGCATGGCACCCTTGACAGATACACCCAAATGAAAACAGCCCTTGACAGAAAAGAAGTTCCTTCTGTAGTGGTTAATGTGTTGGTCTGGAACTTGGAAAATCAAGGTTCTAGTCCTCACAGTACCATGAAACTTTGTAGGTTACCCAAAGTTCAATCTATTTCATAGGGTGCCTGTGAGAATAAAGTATAGGAGAGCCACATTCACCACATTGAAGAAAGGCAGGATGTAATTGTAACTAATAAACAGAGAATCAGTGCCACTTCACTTGGTCTGGAGATCCTATGGATCCACTTGTACTGGGGAAGGAGAATCTTTGTGTCATCATTTAGGCAAATGGATCATTCCCAGCTCTCTCCATTCCATAATGACACAGCCCTTTGCATCCCATTTTGTCTACAGAGAAACCTGGTCCAGCACACAATGTGATGGTGAAAGAGGTGTGGGGTTTCAATGCCTTAGTAGAGTGGGAGCCTCCCAAGGATAATGGGAATTCAGAGATCACTGGCTACTCAATCCAAAAAGCTGATAAGAAGACGATGGTAAGTCAGTGCCTCTTCCCTCTTGGCCTGCCTTGGCCAGTCTAATAACATGCTGAGTTTTTTCTGGTACCAGTGTGGATGCCTTACCAGCTGTGCAATTTGAAGTGCATCACAATATACACTGATGGTGCTAAATGTATAAAATGATCGAGTACTTTCTAAGCTTAACCTTGTTTGTCTGCCCACCCCTGCTTCTGTGTTACTAATTCTTTGACCTCCTGCTCCTGCTCTTCTCCCCCAGGAATGGTTCACTGTATATGAGCACAACCGCCTTACCCGCTGCACAGTGTCTGACCTCATCATGGGCAATGAATATTACTTCAGAGTGTACAGCGAGAACATCTGTGGACTGAGTGAGACCCCTGGGGTCTCTAAAAATACTGCCAATATTCAGAAAACTGGTAAATGCATACATGGTCAAATGGACACCTAGGATTGTTCCATGATCTTACCTAAAATGAAATTGGGGAACACCTACAGTTTACTAAAAGGGGGTTGGGGATGTTCATGCCTAAAGACCTACTTGCATGGATTGTGTGACTGGTAAGCTTCTGCAGAAACTAAGACTGTAGAGGGTTTCTAAGTGTATGCAGGGGTACTGCAGGAATGGGGGACACATGGAGAGCAATGGACGGTCCAATTCCAGACAGTGGTGTCACTCAGGTTGGCATCACCCAGTGTGGCAGCTCATGGTGCTACCCCCCCCCCCCCCCATTGACCTCCTCCCATACCATACCCTATAGAATACTTACTAATGTTTTGTGTACCAATGTTACCATAAATCGTAATCCCTGTATACCGGTGAATGTAATTGCAATAGCTGTGACATAAACAAACAGAATAAATAAAACTATACCTTTAAATTATACTATGATATGCACAGCCTAAATATATTTACATGTACATAGTTTCATGTGGTTAAAATTAAAATTGGATAAGATGTGAGGTTTTTTTTAAAAAAAATTAAAAATAATAAATGTTTTAAATTTAATTAAAATATTTTTTTAAAAAAAATTAAAATAAAAAAAACAACAACCATGGGGCCTCTCATTTCTCCTCCCACTGAGCCTCACCCATTCACATCTCTTTAGTGTTTTAAAGGGAGGCAGGTGAATGGCACAGCCATTATCTTCCAAGAGGGAGCTGTGGTGTTTTTAATTTTAATTTTAATTTTTTTAAAAAAATATTTTAATTAAATTAAAAAGCATTTATTATTTTAAATGCATTTTTTAAAAAAAAACATCACATCTTATCCAATTTTAGCTTTAACCACATGAAACTATGTACATGTAAATATATTTAGGCTGTGCATATATTATCATTTAAAGGTATACTTTTATTTATGCTATTTGTTCATGTCACAGCTATTACCATTACATTCACTGGTATACAGGGATTACGATTTATGGTAACATTAGTACAACAAACATTAGTAAGTATTCTGTAGGATATAGTATAGGAGGAGGTCAGTATCACTCCCAACCCCACCCACTAGTGATGCTCCTGGTCCAGAGAGTGGTTTAGGGAGCAAAGATGAACTGGCATCTAGGACTCCTATGTTATCTGAGATCTACGTTGTGATGGCAAGGAACCAGACCTTTATGAATTCTAGGTTCACATGGACCTGATCCACACCTCTCAGACAAACATAAAAATATCAAAACTCTTTATTCAGTGTGTTCTGCTGTTGCTGTTGTGTGCCTTCAAGTTGTTTCCAACTTAGGCTAACTTATCATGGAGTTTTCTTGGCAGGATTTGTCGCCAAGCAGGTATTCGAACCTATTTGAGTCTTACTCCAGTACTCAAATCACTACACCATTATGCTTTCCACTTCTCAAATATTTTATCCTAGATACCATTTGAGAAGATGCACCAAAATACACCTAAAATGCATGCTTGAAAGTGAATAAGTTCAGAAATAACATATTTCTAGAAAAAATATGATTTCAATTACAATTAAATACATATTTAAGTGTACATTTTCATATGGATTAAAAATAATAACTCACATAGCAGTGCCAAAATGGGATAGTATATACTTATGCAAAAGTGATGCAGACCAGAAATGGACTGATTGTGCAATCCTATGCATGTCTACTCAAAACTCTGTCCCATTCAATTCACTATGGCTTACTCTCTGGAAAGTAGATCTAGGATAGCAGTCTGTTTTGTCCACACCTAGATATGCTGATATATCTCTTGATTTGCTCTCTTCCCAACCAGGAATAATCTGTAAACGACTAAACTACAAGGAACATGACTTCAGCATGGCACCTGTGTTCCTGACACCACTGGTGGACCGCACAGTAGTGGCTGGATATACCACGGCCCTTAACTGTGCAGTGAGAGGGCACCCTAAAGTAAGAACAAAATGGGGTTGGAGCACTTTGGATTGTTGAGAGTGAGTGCACAGAAAGAATGTGGGATGAAAATTAGCAAGGTGGAGGATAAACTGAAAGAATGAATGGATGGAAGAAAGTACCAATTGAAACTGGTATTTTTCACTTTTCATTTGGTGCTTTTTTATTTTAACAACTTTAAGGATAAGTAAAAGAAAATAAATCACCTTACAGTCGAATCAAGTTGTCATTATCAGTTAGTTGTGTGTGTATGTGCCTTCAAGTTGCCTGTCAACTAATGGCAATCCCATGAATATCATAAGTGTTTTCTTAGGCAAGGCAAGTTTACTTAGGCAACCTTACTCAGAGGTTGATTTGCCATTTTTCCTCTCTGAAATATCACCTACAGCACCTGGTGTTTAGTATTGGTCTCCTACCCAAGTATTAATATGGCTGACCCTGTTTATCTTCTGAGATCAGATAGGATCTGGTGTCCTTAGGTTATTTAGGCCCTTGTAAGTAATACATTTATATCCTGCTTTCCCCCAGTGAGCTGAAGGTGGTGTACATGGCTCTCCTCCCTTCTTAATCTTCACAATAACCCTGTGAAACATGTCATGTTGAAAGTGTGTGACAGGCCCAGGGTTACCTAGTGAGTTTCATGGTTCAATGGGATCTAGAACTTGGATCTCCCAACTGCTGGATTGGTAGTTGAACCTTACTTCAAGAACAATGTTCTAATTCCTGTTGAGTATTAGGTAGCTAGTGATCTTGTAAAATGTTGCTTCCATATCCTTTAATTTTTAATATTTGTTCAGTAGTTGTTTAGGTTTTATTTTCAGTTACTGTATGCTGTAATTGTCCTGCAATTAAATTTTAACTAAAACAGAACAGAAACACTGAAAAGGGAGAACATCCTCCACCACACCAAATACAATACTACCAGTATGTTGGGATGGGGTGGGGGTGAGATCAGATAGGTTGTGGGTCCTGACCAGCACTAATCCCTAACAAAGGGGCAATAATAAAACCTGAGGCAATAATTTCAGTTTATCTAATGGTAGGGCTGGCCTTGGCTAATAAGGCTTCTCCTCCACTAATTTCTTTGAGATGTTTTCAAAAGCCATCCAAGCAGTGCCAGTCAGCACATCTTGTAGCACTGAATTCTCTAAAATAAATTACATAATTTGTGAGGAAGTACTCTTTTTTGCACTGAATCTATTGCTGATGGGATGCACTGTTTCCGGATTCTAATCTGAATTGTTTCTAGATGTGTTGGGGAGTTGTGGGAATGTTGCCAGAATACAGTACAAAGTAGCAAAATGTCAACTCTAGTTTGGGGGTGGGGGATGGGGAATAACATGATTTATTTTGTTTTTGTTTTTTCAAAGCTAAAACAATTAGAACACTCAAATTTGATTTTTGCGCATTTTGTACATCAAACTGTGTAGGTGACACAATTCAAGATCTATAAAATGGTGTTTTTAGATAAGGATGAAATGTATTGATTCAGATGTTTCAGCTGGATTCTTTTAAAATTTCTTCTGTTTCCCAGCCCAAAATCATCTGGATGAAGAACAAAATGGATATTAGTGGGGATTCTAAGTTTTTGCAGAAAAACAGCCAGGGGGTGCTGACCCTCAACATCCGCAAGCCAAGTCCTTTTGACAGTGCCACTTACTCCTGCAAGGCCGTCAATGAACTAGGGGAAGCCATTGTGGAGTGCAAGCTGGAAGTCAAAGGTAATGGTGGGGCAAGAAGGAGATGGATTGGAGTTGTGTTCCATGGTTGTGTTTGCCACTGGGCTGCATCTAGGCTTTTACCTCTTTCCACTCCTATGAACACGTTTGAACTCCTATCACTTTTTGATTAGTGATTCCACACTGTCCTTTTCTCTCGAATTGTCATAATGTACGCATATTTTATTATATTATTATTATTTATTTATATTTATTTCCCTGGCCTCAGGCTTACAATCTAAAATGACACAACACAAAAGGAGAAGGGAAAGGTGGTGGGAAAGGGGATGAGGTCCAGTAGTTCTTCTTTCCTTCTGGGTCCTGGACCAAGGCAGATGGACTGGAGGGAGGGCTCGGCTTCTTAATATGTAGTTAAAAGGAGGCATCCTGGGGCAGATGGCACAATCCTGGGAATGAAACTGGTTAGAGAAGTGATGAGGCGCGCATGTGGGGAAAGAAGGTTCCAGGAGTGAAGGGCAACAAGTGAGAAGGGACGAATCCGGGACGGGGCAATGGAAATCATAGGCTGAGACAGGAGACCTTGACTACCAGAACAGAGGATACGAGTAGGAATGTAAGAAGAAACAAGTTCATAAAAATTGGGTTTGCATGCTATGATCAGTTAACCAAAGTCTTTGGACAGTACATTTGCCATCTCTCTTCCACACAGCAGCCTTTTCCTGACCCTTATTTGGGAGCACAGGTAGCTGACGAAAGGAATGAGAAGCTTTTCTTCAGCAATCATCTTTACTTATTTTAGGATTGAAGCCATTTTAATTCCAAAGCAGATGTAGATTAGGATGGGGGGAAAACACTTACTGCTGTTTGGAGGACCTGTACTTCTATCCCAGCTCTCTACTCTTTCAAACGGGAGGAATTTCTCCCAACTTCGAATGGAGCCAATGAGGATTCATGTAAATTCGCTAGTTTAGCGAATTTACATGAACCCCTGCTCCGTTCGGAAGAACCCCTGCTCCGTTCGGAATTACTTCCCATTACCCAAAAATAACCCCCTCCTGCCCGAATTTGCATGCGAAGCTTTAATTCGCAATAAAGTAAAACCCATGATTGCATTCGAATTGGCTTCCCTCTTGCCCGAATTTGCGTGCGAAGAGTTAATTTGCAATAACGTAAAACCCATGATTGCATTCGAATTGACCTTAAATTATACTTCCAATTTAGCCTCGTATGAAAGAGTCCTCTGTAAATCCCTGTGCTGGAGCAGTTATTCAGATGGATGGAAGACAAAGTACTTTTGCTCATTTTTTCTCGCTCACTATAAGTACAATGTAGTCACCATAAATTCTTGTTTATCTCCTCCTTTCTCTCTTGTTTCCCCTACAGCACCACAGTAACTGTGTTGATGCTACTGCCAAGACTGGAAGAGGTGAGTAACTTGTACTACATATTCCAGTGTGCATAGAGAGGAACAAATACAAGACAAATTGTGACTCCCTTGATAGATCCAGAAAAGGGTGACTTAGAGGGGGTGGAGGATAGTTCAGATATCATGGCTACAGCTCAAGAGGAGATCAGTGCAACTAAATTAAATTGTAGTGCTTGGAAGTTATTTTTTATTAGTTTGTAGCTCCCAGAATCCCGCACCTAATCATGGTGACTTGCCTGGGGGATTTTTGGAGTTGTAGTCGAAAAGTAAAGGTGGGAAGTGCTGTGGATTTGGGATCAGACCTGATTTGAAGCTATATTTGGAGGGGGGGGGGAGTAAGGAAAACCTGGGAGTAAGATGTGAGGCTGAGTGGAGAAGTGGTGAGTTTTGAGTGTGGTGAGAATAATTTAGACTAATGGCTTTGTTTGTGTATCTAGCCCCAAAGAGCCAGCAACCCTGATTTTTTTGCTCTGTTTTCCCCACAGCTTATGAAAGCCCCCTTCTTTTCTCCATGGTATCCCTTCCCACCTTGTGCCAAAGCTAAGGGGAGAAGGCGTTGAGGTGTATGTCTCCCCCTTTGCTCCCCATTACCAAAGAAGCCACTCATATCATGCGCTTGGATAGAAGGAGTTACCACAGACGAGCCAGCCTGCTCCTGTATCTGTCTGTCTGTGTGCCTGTCTGGTCAGTTATTGTGTCAATAAAGTGAACTTGATGGGATTGCCTGTGTGTCTGTCCCTCTTCTTTGGAAAAGAGACAGGGACTCAAGCTAGGCAGTGAAGATTTGGCTTTGGAGAGTGGCTGGGCTACACAGATGGACTCAGAGGATCAGCAAAATGTTTATGTTCACTGGCTTTATTGGAGGGGGGAGCGGGGGGATTGTCTCCTCCATCGGGATGGGGGGCGTTGCAGCAACGTCGCATTGGGAGGAATCATATCCAAGACTGGGGAGCTCGTCTGGAAGGGGAACCTTGTTCTGTATTAGTTCTGGGGGACAGATAAAGAAATCCTTGGTTCCCCAAAGTGTCTTCTTCCTCACCTGGAGAACATGTTCTTTGTTCCTCCTGCTGAAATGATGCAAAGAAACATAGAAGTACAAACAGACACACAGGCTGACAAATGAAAATGTTTCTCAAAACATGCTTGAAATATTGAAATGGTCCAGAACCTAATATTTCTATCTCAGGAATAGCAAAACCTAAAGCCCTGGGCCAAATGTCACCTATCAGATTTTTTCTGTCCAGTCTCCCAGTTTCTTGTAGTTATCAGGGAGCCATGAGCAGAGAAAAAAGATAAAAGGCTATTAAAACCTGGAGGACCTGGTGCAGGAAACTGAGTCCTGGCTTATAGCCCAGGAAGCTGTTGTATGGAACTAGGCTTAACAGTACTCTGGATGCCGGTTTGGCCTGAGCCTCTGCCTTCCTAGACACTAGTTCTTGCTTCATTAACTAGGGAGATTATCACATGGGGGACAGGATAGGAACGGGATAGCTCCCTCTTCCTTATCCAGGAAGCACTAGTGAAAATGTTAGCGTGAAACACTTTCACATATCACACTGATCCTGTCAGTGAAGTGTAATTGTATTAACGGGTTCTTCCGTTAATACAAAATGATAACAAATGACAGGACAATTACATATCACTCCGGGCTGAATAACAGGATCAGTGTGGTGTGATGTGAAAGTGTTTCATGCGAACACTTCCACTTGTGCTTCCTGGATGGGCCAATGACAGGTTAGGTATGAAAGTCTTTCCTACAAGGATGGGACAGGGACAGGACAGTTATGTCCCATCCCCCGTGTGATAATCTAGTTCTCCTAGAGAGGCCCATACCTCATTCCAGGCTTAACATTACTTCTGAACTGAGATACTCCCTAGTCCTAAGCCAGAGGTGGAGAAAGTACAGGTGACGTATGGTCCCCAACTTATTTTTTAAATTATTTTTTTAAAAAATATTCAGCCCAAAATGTCCCAAACACTCAATAGTAGATTTGAGAGAAATGTCATCATATCTCCCCCCACCCCCACCCCAGCCACTTTTCCAACAGGACATAACTCTAAATTAGCCCAGAGAAGGCCCAAACATGGCAATATCATAGAGGTACTGGTAACAGGTGGTGGTGGGAAGAATTTTTTTTCAAAGAACGTAGCTCTCCAAAGTCCCCAGGGGAAGGCAATGGAGCTCCCTAAACCCCAACATCTCCTGCTCTCCCTCCATATGCTATCAATTCCAGGAATCAAGTGGTTTACACATCCATTTGAACTATTGGCAAAATAAATGCAGGGAGCTTAAGCTGCTGGGACTCTCTGGGAAGGAGCTGAGGTTCTCACCTATGATGGTGAATTTTTTCCTGGTTTCTTCTGGCGGTAGGCAGCAGTTTCCTGCTGATACGTGATAGGAGCATCTGCGTGGTAAAAGCGCAGGCGGTACAACAGCCGTATCCACTGTCCAAATACGTGCTCCTGTTTGAGGGGGTGTGTCAGAAGTTGCAGGTAAAAGGTGCGGCCATTGGCCAGACGAACTTTAAGCTGGAATCGAGACTCATCATGGACATAAAGCCGCACAAACTTCAAGGGCAGAAGCCTGATGGATAAGATGAGAGAGGCATGGGTGTTAAGTGAGAGGATTTCTGGCTCTACCACCCAAATACTTCTCTCACAGGACTGTGCCTGAAGTTTAGGGATCCTAGTTGTTTCTCCCTGTGGTTCTTCTAATAGGGTGCTCCATTTCTAGATCTATCAATAATTTTTAGAAATGTCTCGCAAGCTCATTTTCCCAATCAAAACATTTTCAGCTGATTTATCAGTTTAATGTAAACTACCATTAGTTTTTGAAATAGGATGTTATTCTATCAGTTTAAGGAGCAGTAGAGGGAATAAATGTCAGGAATAAACTTTTCCAGGACACGGCTACATAGCCTGAAAAACCCACAAAAAACTATGGCTTCTGGCCGTGAAAGCCTTCAACTTCACAACAGGGGGAGGCTTTGTTCTGTGGAAACTTGTGTTCCGTTGAGAGTAACTTGTCAGATTGTAATTTTTGCAGTGCAGGGGCTCATTATCATGACCATGAGCTAGTGGTGGACAGGACCAAAGCCAGCGGTGGATAGAAGTACCCAGCGCATCTCTTTCTCTTACTCTTTTCTGTCTCTTTATCCCTCTTTCTTCACAGAGGAGGCTGCTAGGGAAGGAGAAATCACTCTCTTGCCAGAGGTCTGAAATGATGTCTTTTGAAATTAGGACATGAAATTAGGTCAACAATTGCATTTGATCCTAGGCCCCAAATTGCCAGCCCTGATTTAATTAAAAGAAAGAGATTCTTACCCTATGGCAGATACTAAATTAGCCCCACAAAGCAAGCCCTGCTCTTAAGTGTTAGCAACAATTTTCTGAATCATCAATGTGAATAGAAACATCACAGGCATATTATAACTTTTCAGACCTCCTCCTCTTCTCTCTCTGTGTGACTGCCATGTAAGAATAAGTAATCATGCATCTAATTCACAGTAAACATAAATTCTTTAAGCACCATTGGTTTTGTGGCAATAAAATGATGTGGCTACTCCTCTGGAATTTCCCTGTCATATCCAAACCCTACTCCGAAACTTTTGTTAAGATTCCAATGGTTTCCTCATTTTGCGTGAACTAGGTTTATTTTTCCAATGGCCATCTAGGGAAAAGCCCCTGAACCTGCTGCTTTCAGATGCCTTTGAGGACTTTGCTGTGACATTAGTGTCGAAGAAAGATTCTATTCTGGCTTTTTGCTGAAGAAAAATTCAATTGCCCATAAAAACAGATTTTACTGTGTTGTGTGCAGGCTATCCCACACTGACAGCTGATCAAAACTAGGTCCAATCAACAATGGTAATTTTTGCAGTGCAAGTGCTCATTATCATGACTGTTGTCACAGCAATGCCTCTTCCAGTCGTAAAATGCAGTAAAACGTATAGGTGGGAATCATGTGATCAGAAAGATCTTGTTGGAATGCAACTCGCAGCATTTTTCCACCATTCCTTATCATCCCTGGATAGGGATGCTAGCACTTGCATCCCTGGATAGGGATGCTAGCACTTGCATCCCTGGATAGGGATGCTAGCACTTGCATCCCAAAAACGTCTGAAGGGCTGCATGATTCCCACTCCTCCCTTAACGAACTAACAAGTGTTTTGTTTTGCATGAACTTTTGTGGACTGCAGTGCACTTCGTCATATATTTTTGCAAGCTGGAATTGTGGACTATAGCAGATTAACAAGGCTGCCCTTCCTCCAAACATTGCAAAAATCCAGGCAGCTTTATTGATCCATACACCATTTTCCCTATCAGGAGCAGATCTTTAATCAAGGTAACCAGTCTTATTGGCCAATTCAAGACAAAGCCATACCCACTTTGGATTGTGATTGGAAAAGCTTACATCAATATATTGTTGCTGGGGCAATCCATCCTCTCTCTGCCGAGGATACTGTGAGAACTGCAGCTAAGCTCAGAAGGAAAACAGAGGTGGCGGATGATGCTGATACTCCTATCAGTCAGGAAGGCCTGGTGCATTGATCCAGCAAACCCAGGCCTGCCTTCACCACTGCCATAAGGTATAGAACAGGACTGAGAAAAGTGAAGCCTTCCAGGTATTTGCTTCCATCAAAACTAGGAAGCATACCCAATGCAGAGAAGAGTGCTGGGATTTGTAGTCCAGTGCCATAATGTTGTTTTTTGTCATCACGTTGACTTTGACCTATGGCAGCCCTGTGAATGAGAGATCTCCAAGAATCCTGGTCATCAACTGCCCTTGCTCAGGTCTTGCAAACTTGGGCATGTGGCTTCCTTGATTGAATCTATCGACCTGCCTACACTCTTCCTCTTTTCCTATTGTGTTCTACTTTATAAAGCATCTTTGTTTTTCCCAATGAGTATAGTCATCCTGACTTGTAATGACACCAATGACATATGGTGTGCATGCACTTGAAGTCGCCTGCCGACTTAGGGCGACCCCATGAATGTCAGGGTGTTCTCAGCCAAGGAATATAGAGAGGTGGTTTTGCCAGTTCTTTTTGATGAAATATAGCCTACAGCGCCTAGTATTCTTGGCCTTCACTTATCCAAGTACTAACCAGAGCTTACCCTGCTTAGTTCCAAGATCAGATGGCATCTAGTCTCATTAAAATATTCTTCCTACCCTTGAGGAAGGACTGCAGATCCAGAACTGTAGTTTCCAAGCAAAAACTTCTCATGATATATCCAAAATATGACAGCCTTGGCATAGTCATCTTCACTTGTAATGAGACTACTGACATATGGTGTGTATGCACTATTTTTCTTCTTCATATGCATATTCCCTGTGTGACTTCCTTCTGAGTAGATACACAGAGGCCTCCTCTATTAAGTGCTTTGTGAATGTTGTGGAAGGGACTCACCCAAAGAGCTGCAGCTCCTCTTCAGGAAAAGGCAATGCTTCTGGACACTGACATTCGCATTGCGTTGCTAAGGATGGAGCTGGCCGTGCCAGCAACATAAGATCAGGCATTTCCAGGCTTGGGCTGGTGGCGGCAATACCCACGGTGACCCTGTTGGCTACATCCCCTGTTTTGGTAACCTGGAAAGAGAAAGAGAGTCACTTGGAAGGCTTCTCTTCATATCTTCATAATAACTAACCATCACTAGAGGATGTTTTGGGTAGCAACATTCACAAAACATCTGTTAAGGATCAAAGCTATGCAAATATGCAGATAAGTTGGCACGTGGAAACCCAACACTTGGAGATCAGCATAGTCTTTACAGTCAACTAAATAAAGGCTACATCAGTTCTAGGGAACCCATGGCACACATGGCCCTCTAGATGTTGTTAGATTGCCACTCCCATCAGCCCTACCTAGCTTAGCCAATTGTGAGAGATGATGGGAACTGCAGTTCAATGGTATCTGGAGAACTAGAGAAAGACAGAAAGAAGAGCAAGAAGGCACAGCTCCATCATGCTCTGGCCTTAGTGCCCTCCATCCCAACTGCTGTGGCTCTCAGTAAATGGTACCCCCATGGCCCTCCATTTTTCCTTTTGTGTCCGTGTGTTATTTTCCTTATGTAAGCCTGAGGGAAGAGAACTGACAAATTAACAATGCATAAACTGCTCTAGGAGGCTTTGTGGTAGAAATGTGCGGTATAAATATTCTAAACAATAAACAAACATACCAATCAACCACACCTTCTTCACCTTCAGGCTAGTTAGAAGTAGTATAAGGACAAAGCAGGTCTCTCTCTGAGTCCAAAGTAATTCCAGAATCTGGATGTTAACAATGAAATGACTTTCTCCAATGCAATTCTGTCACATGCCTTTAACAGATATTCCTTGATCTCACCCTCAAAAGTTGGTATACCTCTGTCTAAGGAGTATCTCACACAATTTCGGGCAATGGGAAGTCATTCCGAACACAATCATGGGGTTTCATGTAATTGCGTATTAGAGTATCTCACGCAATTTCGGGCAACGGGGGGGGGGTCATTTTCGGGAAATGGGAAGTCATTCTGAACGCATTCCGAATGCAATCAGATTTCACGTAAATTTGCTAAACTAGCAAATGCACGTAATTGCGAATTGGCTCCATTCAAAATAGAGAGAAATTCCTCCCTGTGATAAACTCCATAAATAAAGTATGGGAAAAAGCATTTGTAACTTTTCCATTGGACTTTACCTGCATAAAATTGCTCTCAAACAGGGGACAATCTTTCAGCACGCCATACTCCCCGCTGGCTAGGCACCTCCGCAGGTCTCCCATTCCAAAATTTGGACATCCAGTTTGCACGGAATGGGTCCGGGCTACTGAGGCCTAGAACCTGTTGGGAAAACAAGGAGGAGAGTACTGTGGGGAAAGTCCCAGAGGGAAATGATATTCTGTTCTGGTGAGATAGTAGGAAAGTGGTTAGACAAAAAAGGACTGGAAGCTCCTCCATAGCCAGAGCCCTTTTCATGTCACACCATTATTGCATTATGATTCCACTTTGGACCTTATCGGACATCAGAAATTGGAAGTATAATCCAATGGCAATCCGAATGCAATCATGGGGTTTCACGTTATTACAAATTAAAGCATCTCATGCAATTTCGGGCAAAAGGGAAGTCATTCCGAACACAATCATGGGTTTTACGTTATTGTGAATTAAAGCATCTCACGCAATTTTGAACAATGGGCAGTCATTTTCGGGTAATGGGAAGTCATTCTGAATGCTTTCCGAACGCAATAGGAATTCACGGGAATTTGCTAAACTAGTGAATTTACGTGAATTTGAATTGGCTCCAATTGGCTCCATTTGAAATAAAGAGAAATTCCTCCTGTCTGATAAACTCCTGTCAGAAAGAGCCCTGGTGCCAAACAAACAAACCCTAGCCTTCCATACAGCATAGGGGAGGAGGAGGAGTTAAAGCCATGTCAAGTCAAAGGTGGTTGTAAAATTTTTATATTGTGAATTTGTTATGACTTTTTAATGCGATTTGCGGCTTTGATTATTCACGGATTTGATTACTAGGTTCTCTCTAGGAATATCCAGGTCCTCCAGGGCAACTCTGTGGTCAACTTTAAGTAAAAGTTGCAATCAAAAAAACCTAGAGGGAACTAGGCCATTCTACTAGGCCTTTGTAGCTTCTCCAATGCAGTTCTATGGTCAGTGTTTGTCAGATATTGACCACAGAGTTGCCCTGGAGGACCTAGAGATCTATATATATATATATATATAATTTTAATTGTTGTTTTATTTTATAATAATATATCATATAATAGTCATCTATATAGTTTTTAATTGTTGTTATATTTTATATTAAAATATTCATATATAATATATATGACTATATATGCTATATATATAAATGTATAGTCATTTTAATTTTTGTTATATTTTATTACGATATAATTATATATATTATATTTGTATTATATATTATGTATGTATGACTATATATATTAGTCATCTATATATATAATTTTGTTGTTTTATTTTATAATAATAACATAGTCATATAACAGTCATCTACATATAGTTTTTAATTGTTATATTTTATATTAATATAGTTTTATATACACACATATATATATATATAAAACTATATATTAATATATATATTACTTGTCATATATATAATATATATTTATATATATATATATATATATATAAATATATAATGTATATGACTATATATATGTTATATAGGTATGACTAAATATATATATAAGATATATATATATATATATATATAGTCATTTTAATTGTTGTTATATTTAATAATAATCTTAATTGATTTTTATCTGTAAGCCGCCTTGGGTCCCTTTCAGGGAGGAAGGCGGTACTGTATATATAAATGATGAAGTCAATATAATAGTAATAGTAATAAATGAAGCTGGGGTGGAACTGCATTAATTCTGCACTGAACAGAAGGGCAGAGCGTGTGGACCAATGGGAGCTCCACACGTCACACACTCCTTATAAGGAAAAGGGAGTGGGCGGGGCGTAGGGTAAAGTGGGCGGGGCGCTGCAGGGAGGAGAGGGAGGGAAAAGAACCAATCACGGCCCGCCTGCGAAGGCGGGCCGTGATTGGTTCTTCTCCCTCCCTCTCCTCCCTACAGCGCCCCGCCCACATTCCCCTTTTGCACTAGTCGTCACGTGACATGGGAAGCCGGCGATGGTGGCTGCGGAGGCTCCAAAAGGGCCCTTTCGCGGCCTTCCCTTAATCTTCCTCTTGCTCCATCTTTCCTTCCTCTCCTTCGCCCTCAGCGCCGGAGTCGGCAGCTGTCGAGGAGAACCCGGTCTCCGGGTAAGTAAGGAATGTTTCCACACGGGTAGAAATGTGGGCCTTAGGCTGAATTGGGCCTTAGACCCGTTGGGCCCAAGAAGTCACACTCTCTCAGCCTCAGGGAACAGGGAAAGGCAGGCAAACCCCATTGTTCTGAAGAGACCTTGCCAAGAAAGAGGTAGGGTCCCCATAGAGTCAGGAAGGAGGAGCTGAAGGCACACAGCAGTAGACGAAGAAATGCAGTTTGGAGCCACGTTAAGAGCTGCCACTCATTTCTATGGGATCCTGGGATTTGTAGGGTTTTTTGCCCTGGGATTTGTAGGTTTTTTTGCCCCGGGATCCTGGGATTTGTAGTTTTTTTGTTCTGGGATTTGTAGTTTTTGCCCTGGAATCCCTGGGATTTGTAGATTTTTGCTCTGGGATTAGTAGTTTTTTGCCCCGGGATCCTGGGAGTTGTTGTTTTTTGTACTGGGATTTGTAGTTTTTGCCCTGGGATCCCTGGGATTTGTAGTTTTTTGCTCTGGGATTAGTTTTTGCCCCAGGATCCCTGGGAGTTGTAGTTTTTTGTTCTGGGATTTGTAGTTTTTGCCCTGGGATCCCTGGGATTTGTAGTTTTTTTTGCTCTGGCATCCTGGGATTAGTTGTTTTTGCCCTGGGATCCCTGGGATTTGTAGTTTTTTTGTTCTGGTATCCTGGGATTTGTAGTTTTGCAAACTACAGATCCTGGGATTTTGTAAAGTCCATCTGCAGTGGTCAAAAGTGGCGTCGCACTGCGCTACAGTTACTCCTTCCTATCCAGGGTTTGAAAAAAATCCAAAAAAGATATACATTTTGAAAAGGAAACCTCGATTTTGCTATTTTATATAAGGTACACCATTTCTCTACGCTGTCCTATTGAATGATGCTCAAGTGCCCAGGAGTTTTGTTATCCACGGGGGGCTCCTGGAACCGAACCCCAACAGATACCAATGGCCCACTGTGTTTCTAAAGCGATAAAGTCGCAGACACTCATTCTTCCACATTGGCGGCTTTGGTATTTGTGGATTTGATTATTCATGCATTTGATTAATGTGTTCTCTCTAGGAATATCTAGGTTGCAACTCTGTGGTCAGCTATGCACTGAAAGACCTAGAGATTCCTAGAGAGAATACTCTACTTGGCATTTGCAGCTCCTCCAGTGCAATTCTATGGGTCAGTGTCTGTCGGACATCAACCAGAGTTGCACTGGAGGACCTAGAGAGGTGGCCTCTCAGCTAAGAAACATGGTGTTTTTTGTTATATGTGGTTTTTCCATTTTCACAGGGGTCTTGTGGCCCTAACCCTAGGAAATATGGAGGGACAACTGTAGTTTTGAGTCTTTAATATTAAAAGCAGGAGGAGAGCTCCATTGCCCTTTTTTAGTGATGTACTTTTCTAATTGCTTGCATTTTGATTGCGTTTCAATACTACACTCAGTGAAGCTTTAACATTATAACATACAATGGCTGTCATCCTGTTAGGGAATTACTGCAACTGCAACTCACTTATATGGACATTGCATAGGTTGGACTAATGTTCTGGACAGACAGCAGCCAAAATCCTTCCCGACTTACCTTGAAACATGGCCATTTCCATGTTACTGGAGAGCAGGGGAATGAATGGGATTCATCCAACTACACAGACATCCTGAGGATCTCAGGAAGTCTTGGCAAATGCCTGTCACAGGACATTGAGCTACAGGACAATAGCAGGATGTGTCCCCACTCACCCATCCCCATCTTTGACCACAGAAAAATGGTGGGGGGCATCTTTGAAGGTGAATTTAGGAGTGCTGTCGGTGGGAAACATAGCTGCAAAGACATACATGATGGCGCAGTGGTTAAATGCCAGTACTGCAGCCACTCACTCACAGCTATAAGGTTGTGAGTTCAGTTCCAGTCAAGGGCTCTAGGGTTGACTCAGCCTGGCATACTTCTGAGTTTGCTAAAATGAGTACCCAGCTTGATGGGGGCAATTAGCGTACACATTGTAAATTGCTTAGGGAGTGCTTAAGTGCACTGATAAGCAGTATAGAAATGTACTTGCTATTGCTATGATGTACGTATATCTCCCAATGAGGACTTTTGGTCTGTGTTTTTATTTGTATATCTTAATCATGTTGTGAGATGACTTGAATTCCACTTTTGGGAAAGAGGCAGAAGAAAAATCATAAGCAAATAAATAAATCATAAGAGTGCATGAGACCAAAACAATATTGGGATTTGCCTGTGATCTCCTTCTGTTGCCTGCAGCCAGGTGAGGCCCGTGATTCTGAAGCTTGTGGGTTGAGCCTGCAGCTGGAGCATTCGTTTGAACTGGGTGAGTATCTGGCAAGTATCTGGTGAGTGTTTGGATAAGCATCTGGGGGATGGAACAAGTGTCTGTGAAGCCTTAATCAAAACAAGTGCGTCTGGGTTGAATGAATATATTTTGAGGGCTGGGACCTCTCGTTATCCTATGCATTTGAAAGTCTGCATGGGACCTGTCTACATACAAGGGCACGTATACATGTGTTCATATGCTTATAGATGTGATTTCCCACCTGTGATGGGTGGGGATTTTGGAAGTTGACTTAGAAGATGGTTTCTGTATTGTTGAGGAATAATCCTAGGATGCCCTTCTACAAGGACCTCTGATTTGCCTACAATCACTGTTTATCTGTTATTATTGTTGTAGTTTTAAGCATGTTTTAAATTGTAAATGGTTTAATTGCTTTTTAAGGGAGGGTGGGCTTGGGGTTTTTGTTATGGAATGTATATTTTAATGTTGTAAGCTGCCTTGATTGCATTGTGCAGAGGAGCAGGATAAAAATAACTACTACTATTATTATTATTATTGTAAAACCTTCATCCCCACTATCCAAATATGTTGGACTACAGCTCCCCTCAAACACAGCCAACATGGACAGTTGTAAGGAATAGTAGGAGTTGCAGACCAAAACATTTGGCAGCCAAAGGTTCCCTTTTCCTGGATGAGCCCTGCTTTTGTTTATCTGTTCTCTACTTGACCAACAAACATCTCCTTCGCACCAGTGAGCAGGAGCACTAGTGAAGCACCAGTGAAAGGCAGAGCTTGGGACATTTCATTTTTTTTTTAAATTACAGTTGTCAGAAACTCCCAGCCATATGAGGATTGGCTTTCCAAGCTTTGGCAAAGGGCTTAGTGGGGCTATCCTGTGAGTGAGTTCCACCCCCCTCTATACTGATGAGAAAATGGTTGGGAATGGGTACCACTTCACTTATCTGGGTGAGAGAGTGGTTGCAATGGATTACTTGAAGGGAGATCCTTGGGATCTCCAGGAAGACACTTGGGCCTTTACTGATAGCATGTGCTTTGGGTCCTAAAGCAGTTTTTTGTGAAGAGAAAGGCTCAGTCATTCACAGACATACTGGTAGCTGAGATTCAGCAGTAAATCCTGCTGGGAGGGATGTTATTTTACCTGGTTCCCCTCTTGTTAGATCCACCCCAATACTCTTTGTTCCCTGAGGCAAAGGACAATACACCTCCTTTTCACTTTCACATGAAGAAGAAAACTGGGCTGATAATCACAAGTTGAATCTAACTTCAGCACTGGCAGCCTTTACACATATCTGTTCTTCAGCAAAAGACAATGGCCAGTAAACTCAGGAGCAATAGTTGGGGAGCTGTCACTGCTGCCCTCCCCACTTCTGCCACCTGAGGTGTTTGCTTTAGTCTCCTTTATAATAGAGGCATACTTCCCCCTCCCTTTTACCCCTCATGGAGTACTAGAGGGTTCCCCCATTTTCCAGTGAAGGTTTCGGGAAGGCATGAGGAAAGAGGGAATTGACAAAATTCTGTGCAAACATCTCAACTTGCAGGAGCATCCATTGAGCAGAATGTTTTCCAGCCAGAACAAACCTGGGATCCTGGTTACAGGATGCAAATGGGACTTGGAATTCATCCTGCAGCTAGTAGGACTAGGATCTAGAAATTTCCTGGCTTTCTGTCTCCCCCAGATGACAGTATCAGATTCAAAAAGCGAGGCACCCTTCTGTGGAATGTGAGCCCTGATCCCAATCTTTCACTAAGCCAGAAACAGTTGACTGAAGAGGAGCGCAACAAACTTAGGGTAAGTGTAGCTGCAAGAAATGGTGGTGTGAGTTTTCCTGTCTGGGGAATTCTTGGGGAATGTGGGTGCATTCGAAGATACTTTTTTGGGACAAATTATTTGTGGAGGGAGAAAAGCTGTGGATGACACTGGCAGCTGCATACTCCTTGCAATGTCTGGACTATAGGGTAGTTTGCCATTAGCCATTGTGAATTCTACTAGGGAACTGCCTTGCAGGGAATGCTGGCCATATCCTGCCAAGAGAGCTTGGGAAAGCTGGTTCTTTAGACTATTACCTCCAGGATCCCCCACCCCATGGGATTCTGGGAGTTGTAGTCCCAAAGTGTTCTTGTGCTAGCTAGCAGAAGGGCTGTGGAATTAGCATGCTGATCAGTTTTTATTAAAAGAACTGTCCAAGACACAGTAAGTTTCTAGTTATTTTGGACAGAATTATTTCACTTCCTCTCTGATTTTCCATTCTGGGGGTAGGGGAATCCTAAATTATTTTTATTTATCTAAATCGCTGATGGGCAGAATGATTTGTATGCAGACTATTATGGGTGTTTTTATCCAGGTCCCACCACTGCAACCATCAGTAGAAGATGGGACTGCATTTTGGTGCCACTGCTAAAGAAAACTCTTTTTGTCCCCCACCCCCCGAGACTGCAGGGAAAGAGTCTGTGAGGGCTCTGTGCTGTGAAAGGGCATACTAGCACCCTCCTGTATCTCATATAGCTGTAGCAGTTACCTCTGGATTTTGTGGACTGCTGCAGTGGGATGAAGTAGAATTTTTCAATCCTAACTGTAGACATTGGAAGCAAAAGAACCTATGTGGAAGTAGATTGTGATTTCCACATCCCTGGGTATAGCTTTCAGCAAGAATGGAAGGTTTGGTAAATAATTCCTTTGTATATCTTTCTTCTGCCAGGAAGTGGCTACTGAGGGCGGGCTGTACCGTGTGCGGATTCCACGACAGCCCCTGGGGAGCACAGATGACAGTGGAGTTGAATATGTCACCTCTTTTGTTCGAGCGGTGAGTTTCTTTTGCCACTCCTAGAGAAGCCTTGTTCAGTCCTAGGGAAGGAGATTTGGATCCTGCCAGTTTGCCTGGGCCCACCTCAACTCTTTATCAAAATGCCTGAATGTCGAGGCTAAAGATGATGCTAGGAACTGTACAAAGGGAAGCCATACTTTTCATGCCTTTGAAAAGTATTTGGAAGCTACAGTTAGTGCAAAATGCAGCAGCCAGACAGTTTGCTTTCAAGTTCAATTCAAGATGCTGGTCTTGAACTATAAAGACCTAAATGGGACCAGGATATCTGAAAGGCTGACTCTTCTGATATGAGCCTGGCTGAAATCTAAGATCGGCAGCAGAAACCCTGTTGTATATCCTACCAGCTTGCAAGACTAGGCAGGTGGGTACACATGATAGATCTTTCTTTGTTGCAGCAACCTGACTGTGGGAACTCCTTCCCAAGGGAGACCAGGTTAACTCCATCTCTTCTGCATTTCCAGCAGGCAGCAAAGACTGTGCTATTTCACTTAGCCTTTGGTTCTTATAGACTTCTAGTTTGATTTTGATCGGGTATTTAATGTTTTAAATGTTTTTACCATTTGGACATCACCTTGGGGGTTCAATACATTCAATAAAAAGTTATAAATAAACAAACAACTCCAGAATCTCTCCTAGCTATCACAGCATCCTCCATTTCCCTTGTACATACCTGACCAAATGCTTCATAAAGATCCTTGGGTTAATGAGGATGTGGAAGAAATGAGCTCTTCATTTGTGGCATTTGTGGCTCAGCTTCCAAATGCACACCTCTCCATTTACTTAGTTCTTGACCATTATGGGTTTGTTTGTTTTTTAGATCTAGCCTTTCCAAACCTGGAATCCTCTTGGTGGATTAGATTGAAATCTCCATCATCCTGTGGGTACTAGGTTGGAGAAAAGCAGCTCTGATCTTAGGAAATTCTGAGTAGTGGAATGTGGCCAAACTCAAGCCAGACTGGTCCCTGGGTGTCCTGATTAGTCATCTCGCTCATTCACCTCACCAACTAGTTCTCTGGCTAAGCTGGGTTCTCTGGCTAAGCTGAGGCTTGAGTGTCTTGTGGAAAAGAATATGGTAGTCAACCTTGTATTTCTTTCTTTCTTCTCATTCTCATAGTGCTCTATGGTGGAATCCCATCTGTCAGATAGGCTGACAGTTCACACAGACGTTGCTGGGAATATCATTGGCCTTTCCATTGTCACTGTGCCGGGCTCCTGCCATGGGGCTGAGGTGGAGGATGTGGACCTGGAACTGTTCAACACCACTATTATCCTACAGCAGCCCATCCCAGCAGCAATGTGAGTTTCTGCCTAGGGCCTGTCATTGATCTCTGAAACTCCCTCAAAATCTGAACGTATTGTGGCTACAGGCACTGGCTGTGTGAAACCTCTAGGTTGGAAGACATGTGCTTGGGGGCAATGACTGAATAGGACTTTCTACATTCAGTAGACTAGACTAGACAGGGCCTTTGGTTGGATCCAGAAAGGCTCTTATGTCCTTATCAAAATTGAGGGAGGACAGGATAGGGCATGAAATTTCTAGGCTTGCCATGGAGCACTTGGGAGGGAACAACTTACCTTAAAATTCCTGAAGAATTGAGATTGAAGAAATGAGCAAAGGCTTATAATGAGGTTTATACTGATCAAAGGTATAAAACCTGTTTGGACAATCAT
Source organism: Urosaurus nigricauda (assembly GCA_034509955.1). NCBI lineage: Eukaryota > Metazoa > Chordata > Lepidosauria > Squamata > Phrynosomatidae > Urosaurus > Urosaurus nigricauda. The sequence goes on along the minus strand of JAOEGL010000006.1, from coordinate 21,582,408 downwards.
GCTGACTGGGGGATTCTGGGTGTTGTAAACCCCCTCCCCCACCACACACAAATACCTTCACTCACCTCTGACAATGAGTGGGATGGTGAGCATCAGGACATCTCTGTAAGACACGGAGCTACAACACGACACTTTCTGGGAGGGGAGAAATTAATTGTGAGCTAGAGATGGGAAGCAGAAATCCGTATCTTGAGGTAAGGAAGTATCAGTTCCCTCTAGGTTTTTTGAAAGATATCTAAAGTTTAGGGAAGATTTCGTGGGAAACTCCCAGGCAGTTTGGTAGTAGTGTAAATGAATCCAAACACTTATACGATCTGGAGTCTGTTAATTTGGAAACAGCACATTCCATTGAAGACAGAGTAACATGCTTCTAAGTAGAAGAGAATAGGATTGTGATGAATGTATAGGTAGCAGCTTCTGATAACAGCTTTTAAAAGAGTGGGACAAATGAAGAGGACAAAAAGAGAGGGTAGACTGGTAGACTGGAAAGTCAAAATGTAAGTGTGTATATGTGTGGAGAGTGTCAAAAACCTCAAATCAATACATTAGAAATAGGAATGTTATTTCGATGTGCATAATGTATTTTAGTATGTATCCTCAGATGCTAAAGATTTCTGAACTGTCTTGTGCCAGTGAGAGGAACTGCAGAACTCCACTTAGTGTGTGACTTTGGATTTTTGTCCAAGGGACAGACTATTGAATTGTGTGGGGAATGTCACATCTTGTAATAACATTCTATTTATTTATAGCCCCAATTGGAAGCTCTGCACCTCTCCCTCACTGGCTTTGTTTTGAGTTCTGAGAGGTGGGTTTTCCAGCTTTGTTACCAATGGCTTTCTTCTTTCTCTCCCAGCCCCGAGACAGCAGCATTTATTGAACGCATGGAGCAAGAGCAGGCCCAGAAAGCCAAGAATCCACAGGAGCAGAAATCTTTCTTTGCAAAATATGTAAGTGGTAGAGGAAAGAGCAGGTGCACTCTTTCTCACCCCTTCATGTAAAAATAAGTTTAGTGTTAGTTCCTGAGCCTGCCTGCTGGCTTGGTTCTTAATCTGGTCAAACTAGTGTTGCTGGGTAGGGATGGAGAGAGACTGTTGCTCCCTGCTCTGATTTCTGTTCTCCCCAATCCCTGCAGTGGCATTTAATTCTGGGCGGGGCAGTGCTTCTTCTAGCAACCAGCTCTGCAACAGGCCCTCAGGAGCCAGGACGACAGGCCTGAGCAAAAGTAAAGCTACACCCATCTCCTTTTGCTTCTGTCTTCCTCTGCACAGCTCAGTTTTGGCTTAAGCCCCTTCAGTGTTGTCCTTCTCCTCTCCATTTGTCCCATCTCCCTGTGGAGAGGAAAAGGCTTCCTTTTCCTATACTTTCCAACTTTTTTCTGTCAATCTCATGTAAAAGCTCAGTGGAAGCAGATAAGGTGGTTGCATCCTCACCCAACTATAAGAACTGTGGTGTTTGGCTCAGTAGGCCAGGGTCTATTTGTGGGAGATGTGTGGTTCTCTAGACGTTGAATGGCAGCTTCCCTCAGCCCTAGCCATATGATGAGGGATTGTGGGAATTGCAGTCCAACATCTGGAGGGTTATATGTTCCTATTTTTGTCCTTGGTAGAGTGCATTCTGAGAGTGTCAGAGTATCTTTGGGGGAAAAAAGCACTTTCAGGGCCTGTTCCTTTTTAGAGTTTTTGCCTGCCAGCCACTTTACTGTCTTGTGGCAGGGATTCCACTCCACTGCCACTGTTTGGGTGAGAACGCTCTAAAAGAAAGCAGTGTTCCTCTTTTGGCAATAGAATAGTGCATCCCTTCTTTTCCCATCCCACTTTCATCCTGTTTGGTTTCTCACACACCTCCCCCGCCCCCTCCCAGCATGGTAGAATCAGAACTCTTTTCTGGTGGCTGGTCCTCTGTTCTTCATTGGGCACAACCTTTTTCCCTCCATTGGCTGTGACTGAGGCAAGATCAGCCGTGATCCCTGGTGGTGGGAGCCTTGTGATTGGGGTTTGAAGGAAATACAAAGTCTGGGTGCAGGGGAGATAAATGGAGGAGGGAATGGTTTCAACCATGGGTGGGAGATCTGAGGAGGCTCTTCAGATGTTGTTGGATGGCAATTCCCATCTGCCCTAGTTGCACAGCCAGTGAGGAAGGATGATGATATTTGCCATCCAATGATATTTGGAGGGATGAAATTACTTCATCCTTGCAATGAACCCTCTTCCAAAGTGGAGGAACAGGTGAGAGGGCTGGTGGTTATGAGGTGCTGTAGCATGTGGGGAAGAGGTGTGGCACTGCACAGAAAAGAATGGTTTTGTGGGGGTTTTTTGGCTTCTGTAATTCTCTCTTTTTTTTCCTCCACAGTGGATGTACATTATTCCCATCGTCCTTTTCCTGATGATGTCTGGAGCTCCTGATGCAGGAGGGCAAGGAGGGGGCAATGGGGGCAGTGCTGGGGGAGGGGGACGGTGAATGGGTTGCATTTTTTTCTGGATTGTGGAAAGGTATGGTGTAAATAAATACTACCAAGATAAAAACTTGACTTGTGGGAGCAGGCCTTGTTCTGGCTTTGAGTCTGAATTGAGAAGAAATTTGAAGGGGAAACGGGAGCATATTACTGTAAAGTACTCTACATTGGGCCGCCTTTGGAAGCTGTTCAGAAATTTCAGCATGTCCCACATGCTGTGGCCAGAATGCTGACTTGGACCAGTTACAGGGAACACTGAAACAGCTTCACTGGCTACTAGTTTGTTTCAGGGTACAGTTTGGTGCTGGGTATGTTCTATAAAGCCCTGCATAGCTTAGATCCAGACTACCTGAAAGCCTGTATCTACCCACATGATGCTAGAGAGGCTTAAGATGCTTTAGGGAGAGATTTCTGTGTCCTACCATTGCCATAGGCCCCGTTTGGTGAGGATGGAGGAGAGAAAGCCTTCCACCTGGCTGCTCCCAGGCTGTGGAATTCCCTTCCATGAAAGGCTAAGCGGGCTCCCTTGCTACTTCCTTTTGCAGTTGGGAAAGACCCTCTTGTTTAAATAGACAGTTGATGAATTGGGTTAGTGGTGCCTTATTTCTGCATCACAGTCTACATTGTGTAACTTCACAAATCCTAAGTTATGTTGCAGAGGGGTAACAAACTCATTAATGAATCAAGTAAGAATGCTTTAGTGTGTTTGGGGCACTTCTGATGTGCACTGGGTGTTCCTGTTATGCTCCAGCATTTCCTAGTGGGCATCTAGATGCACATAAGGAAGTGTCCCAGTTCCCATGCACATTAGATCATAGAACATCAGTTACTCCACCATTGTGCAACAGATGCCTGTATGTAACAATGTCACAGTAGCCCCAGGTGAATATGGACACTGTAAAACCGGCCAGTTCAATTTCCCACACATGTAAAGTCGATTTACGAATACCCAAGTCCCTATTAGAGGAGCGGGTTATAAACAAACATTATTATTATTATTATTATTATTATACTGAATTCAAGACAGCTTTTGAAAATTATTTTATATATTTTAAAAGTAATGGTTTTAATATGATAGCTTGTTTAATTGTGTTAATTTTTTTATCATCAGGTTTTTAGTGTTATCTTTTAGCTAGTAAATAAAAAAAGAATATTCGTCAAAATTCAATAAACAGAAGAAATTTCTGTTATTCAAAGATTTCGAAAGCTTTTTAAAGAGAAGAAATTATGAACACTTCTCGATCAATGAGTAAGAATTTTGGTTTTTAATTCCATGGCCAGGATTTGAATATTTTGCATAAGCAAAGCTATCATTCATATTGGGTTTTTCTAAGAGAGGAATGTTTAAACCTCTGCCAAACTTCCTTTTGACATGCTAATTGAGTTTGAAATGCAAGGTAATTAGTGTTAATGTTCACCTCCCTTGTCTTTTATTTTCATTTGAGAAATCTGTGAAAAATACTTCTGGACAGGGAGAGAAAAAATAACTTCTTGAAAGTGGAACTTTTGAAAAGATTTTTTTAAAAAATTTGCATCTAGTTTTCAGTGGGAGAGAAGAAAAAAATACTACTTTTAGCTTTGTTGAGCAATACCTTGGCTCCCATGTTGAGAGAAAGGTGGGATATAAGAAAATATACATATATATAGTCTGCCCTTTGTATCCATTGAGGATCGGTTCTGGACAGCCCCATGGAAAACGACAAATGCGGGACCTTGAGTTCCGTTGTCCTTAATGGCAAGTGTGACACATGCACCCATAGAAAGCAATGGGGCTTGCCATCTCCAGATGTTTAAATCTGTGGATGGCAAGCCGATGGGTATGGAGAGGCCACTGTACCAGAATGAATTCACACCGATAACCCCAAATAAGTATGAGATTTCCATGTTCCTGAAGTGAGATGTCCTCAGTGACTCAGGACCCTGCTCCCAAGATTCAGGATTAGAAACAATTATGTGACCAAACCCATAGTACCATTTTCTATAATCTGGTACCCTCCAGAGGTTTTGGGGTGCTAATCTCATTATCCTCAGCCAGCAAGGTCAGTAGATGATGGGAACTGTATTTCAAGCACAGGTAGAGCCCAGCAGATTGGAAAGAGTTCCTTAGTAGAACTGCCTGCTTCTAGTGTTTTGTTTCCCCTTCCTTCAAGAGGACTAGGAGCTTGCTCTTTAAAAAGGTTGCAGTTGTCACGTATTCTTTGGATGCATTTGTTATTGGTAATGGGGAGGTAGAAAACAGTAGGGATCTTTCACAGCTTAGAAAGAGATGTGTGTTACAGGGAAGGGATGTAGAATCAATAAGTTACAGCTGCTGCTTCTGATAACACTGAAAACAAAGATATCTGAGAGGAGGCACCAGGCAGCCCAGAGATGCATTTTCTTCATGTCAGGTATTGTTTTCTCCATTGGTTTCTCCATTGGTGGCATGTAATTTCAGTATCCAGGATCTGCCTTCTGGGAGCAAAAAGGGGTTCCTAAAAGAAGTTGAAGCTTTTCAGAAGACTGGAGCACCAGCTTTTGGTTCATATTCAAGGGCGCACAGTTGCCTCATCAACTATGTTCATGGCTATGTTCTTGTTCCTAGGCCAGGTTAGATTTTGTGGGTAAATCTAAAAGGCTGACTTGTGTTGGACGGTCCCTGCCAACCTGATGTAACATGCTTATATTACATATGCATGTGTGCTATTCCCTTTTGGGACTCATCAGAGGTTTTAAGGCAAGACAGAATGTGGCCCTCCAAATGCTGTTGAACTGCAATTTTCCTGTGACAGGTGAAGAACATTCTAGATGTGGGATCTTTTGCCCATTTTCCCAAAGGCAGAAAACAAAGTGCACTACACAGAGAACTACCATTTTGCAGGTAAGACAAATGGTTCTTTCACATCAGTCCTTGCCACCATAATGGGGATTATAGGTCAACACCATCTGACAGAGTGGGCTTCATCAACTTTGCTTTAAGTAACAGCTGTGCTCTGTTGTGGTAGGAGAAAAGGTTTTTGCGCACAGTCCAGAAGAGTTCCTAAGTTGCCTAGTGTTAAGTAGGGAGTGACAAGTTCTCTCTCCCTTCTCTCACAGACCAGGCACAGCTTGAAAAAGTTACTGTTTTGAATTACAGGTTACAGAAGCCGCCTTTAGTGGTTAGCTAGAGAATTTTGCAAATTGTAGTCCAAAAACAGTTTCCAAGGTCTAGGTTGTTCAGGTGATCTAATAGCTGTCCTATCGCTTTAAAAAAAAAACCAGGTTCTACCCCCCCCCCCCCCCAGCAAAGAAGTTTCTGCAAACAGTACTAACTGTTTTGGTAAACATCTGTTCTTCCTACCTGTTGCGACTGAGAACCTGGCTGTATAGATCCCCCGCTCTGGTGGTCCTAGCCGGTGTTCTTCCATGCTGCGTCCCTCCAGGTGTGGGACAGCCCTTGCATGTGCGGCCCAGCTTGGCCTGCTTAAAGCTCTCTGGAGCCCCTTGTAGCTACAGTAACCACAAAGGAACAGAATGTGAAGCAGGGAGTCATTCTAGAACACAGGAAGGAAACCCAGGAGGGTCAGTCTATTGTGAGATTAGGGATAATTGATTGCTATATTTCTCTTTGTTTTTAAATTAGGACTTACCAGAATTTTTAAGTTCATATTCAGGATATAAAGAATTTAAAATACCTGACTGTGAGCGTAAATGAATTGCCTGCCAAGACCACTGAGTGCTTACTCTTAAAAAGTCCAGCTTTAAACCCCACCATATTCAGCCATGGTAAGTAACATGGTTGTCACAATTTTTCCCTGAGAGGTTTCTCATGTTTAAGAACCAAAGGGCAGGCAGACAGAACATAGTCTTCTCTATCCTGGAGAGTAATTTTGCCCATTGGATTTGGCAAGTGGTGTGAATATTTTGTTAGCTTTAAAAAAATTTGCTGAAATTTACCCAAAAGTGCAAACATCACATCTGGAAAGAACTTGGATTGTTTAAAAATCTGAATGCAAAGAAAGTAAAGCAGACATTTGGTAGAATTCAGATATAGTTGTGTTAGTTTGTAGAATAAGTATGTAGAGAGAGCTTGTAGCACCTTTGAGACTAACCGAAAGGGAGAAGTTGGCAGGATGAGCTTTCGTAGACTTCAGTCTAAGAAAGCTCATGCTGCCAACTTCTTTCAGTTAGTCTCAAAGGCCTTATACAGACTGGCCTGAAAGGCTGGCCTGTGGGTGGAGTCAGGGTGCAGTGTCCTCAAGCTAAACACCCTGACTCCGCCCCCAGGGTACCATGATGCCACATGCCACTCCTGATGGCGTGCTGCATCATGGTGTGCCTTCAGCACTGCGTCCAGATGATGCAGTGCCGAAGGGGCGCCATGCAGCCATGGCACTGTGGCTGTGGCATCCTCTGGAGGGTGCAAAAAGGAGTGCTTTTTGCACCCTCCAAAGGTCAGATCAGGGCCACGACATGAAGTTGCCGTGGCCCTGATCCAGCCAGGAAAGGGGCGGCCTCCCGCTGCCCCTTAGGGGCAGTCTATAGAGCCCCAAAGGTGCTACAGGCTCTTTTTACATACTGTACTGGTGTAGTGGTGCAAGTGTCAAGGCTAGGACTCCCAAGAGACCAGGGTTTGAATCCCCACTCGGCCATAGAAACCCACTCTCTCAGAACAAATCTTGCCAAGAAAACCCCTTGATAGTTTACCTTAGGGTCACAAGTCCGAAACAACTTCAAAGCACACAACACAGAACTCAGGCCTTTTGCTAGTCTAGAAAGGAACAGAGGTTCTGATTCAACTTGGAACTGGTGATGGTCAGATAGCCAGATGTTGAACTACTCAGCTCACAATTCTATACCATTAATGGGGCTGATGGGTGTGGAAACCCTAATGTACTAGGTGAGTCTCTGTGTTAATATTCCTTAGAAGAGGATACAGCTTTGCTTCATCTACCTGTCTCCAAATTCTGCTCAAGTGGTGTATCCAGAATATATGGAGGCATTGCATTTTTGCTTATACAGTACAAGTCCGCTTCCATGTTGGAAGACCTGGGATGGTGAAAGGAGGAAATGAGTTTGCTGAATGAGGCCAAATATGCTGTTTCTGAAGTTTCTGCTGATGCTGCTCACATCTTTTTGCATCTGCCAGCCTAGAAACTAGCTTTAGATCTTCACTCCCACCTGCTGCTCTAAGGAAGGACAAGACATTCAGCCTGCTGATTCTGCTCTCTTACAGCTGTGCTTGCAACCTGCCTTGCCGGAAGTTACTTAACTGTCTTGTACCGATTTCTCTTCAGGGCCAGGCATCTTGCTATATCAGCATGTTGTTGCCTTTTTAGTAGGCCTGTCTCAAACTTGAAGTAAAGCAAAGGTGGTGGCTGAAAGGATCCAGGACATGGAAGTGTTTGGAAGGACTAACATTATGAGTCAGTGGGACACAGTGATGAATGTTGCACAAGGGCTTGGGAGATTCACATTTATATCCTCATGGAACTCCCTGGGTGATCCTGGGGCAGTCGCTCTCATTCAGCCTTTTCTAGTTCATACAGTTGTTGCACGGATATTACAGCAAAAAAGGAAGAACCATGTCTATCACTTGAAACAGCCTGGAAGCAAAGTGGAATATAAAAAGTAACAAGAAAGGTAACTGGAAAAGTCCTTATTCATTTCTTGAACTTGAAGTCCAGTACACAATGAGGTCTGAACACCTCCAAACTGAAGGGCTTGGCTTGTTTGTTCAGAATTGACCTCTGGGTATATTTTTGGCTGAAATGATAATGTGTTCTGCCAAGGGTATCAACCCCCAACTCCGGTGCTACAGCCCTACTCCAGTATTAATCCCCAAAGAGATCATTCGAGCTCACAGTTGCCTTCCCATCCTGGCTGTGGGTAAAATGAGAGTTGTATTCCAACACATCCGGAGAGCATCAGGTCGAGGAAAGGCTGTTGGAAAAGCATCTCACAACACCATATAGGCAACAAGTGCTCACAGAACCATTTTTTCTACCTGATAGATTTAGCAATAGAAACAGCCTGAGACATGCTCTGTTTTGTCTGAAAATGATTGCCAGAATATTTGTGCACCTCTGTAGCAGAGTCAGGCTTCATAGGGCCAAACAAAGTTAGGACTTTCTACTTAGCAAGGATAATATCATGATATAAGTTCCTCTTGATTTTTAGCTGTAGTCCTCACAGTAACTGGGGTGTGTGTAAACATGACAATGATAATCAGCAATCCCTATTGTAGTGTCATCCAATGCACAGCCTGTGCTATGGTTCACTACAGCAGCCTGTGTTCTTTGGATTGTGGATGTGGCTATGATTATGATGAGTGCTTGAACTTCAGAATGTACTCATTGTTTATGAAAGGGGTAAATCCAAATCTGTTTCACCCACCACTTGCATCACACCCAGTCTTGATCTCCCAAAAGAGTGATCTGCAGATACCTGACTGATGACATGTTTTGTTTTTCTCCAGTTTTATTGATATCACGGTTTAGCAGCAGCTTCAGTTTCCAAACCTATTGCAAAGAGAGATCACCTTCCGGCCCCCTCCCCTCCCCCACTGATGCTGGTGGGGTTGTCCCCAAGCAATGGGGGGAGGTATATGGCTTTTCCCAAAAAAAGGGGGACAGAGGTTTAGGAAGCAGGGCTGGTTTTGTTTTCCCTTTTTTTGTCCCCTCCCCCCACTTCATTTCACACACTTAAAAAAAACCAAACCAACCCCAAACCAACCATAAACAGGACAAAATCTCAAAGACAAAGACAAAATGACAAATGGAGGTGCGGGAGGGAGGGTGAGACAAAACAATTGGAAAAAATCGACATTCCAAACGAGAAGAAACAGGAGGGGGTAAATAGGGAAAGAGCAACACAAGTGGGGACAAAACTAGGACACCTAGGTTCTCTGACCCAGCGCTCTGCCAGCTGAAGTCTGGGAATGGCTCCCTTACCCACTTTAGGCAGTGAACAATCATGCAAACCCCAGAAGAACCAAAAATCAACTAGGCTTAGGGAAGGAGGGAACAAGACACTTTACCCCCATACACTGACACACACGCATACACAGAATAGTCCAGAATCCACAGCCTATGATGGGGGCTGAGATAGGCCCAAATCTGGCTTTTAACGAGGGAGGATCTGGGCCTTAATATTCTCCACCATGGAGCCATTTAAAAAAATGTCACAAGCCCTTTTCCAATTCATGTCAAGGAACTCCGTGGTCGTTCTTCAAGAGGGGTGGAGAGGGAAGGGAGGGCATGACTGTTGCGTAGTACTTTTGTGCCACTTCCAAAGCTGTCTCTCTGGGCAAGGCGGTTAGGGAAGGGAGTTCCACCATCCCCTGGTCTCCCTCCTCCTCTGAGGTTAGAGGTTCATGCAGATTGAGGCAAATGATCCTGCATGCATGCTGGCAAAATGGAGGAAACTGCCCTGCACCCCCCCCCCCCGGTCACCCAACTGAGCAGCAACAACGTTCATTCCCAATCCCCCCAAGAGATCTGTCATGATGAGAGAAATTAAAAGAAGGAGAGTCTGAAACACTCCCTCAATAAGAGACCTCAGTTAACTTTCTCCTAAATTCTCAGCTAAGAAGAGAGTTTAAAGACCATACATGGGATGATAGGAGGAGAGCTTCTGACAAAAAAAATGCCTCTACCATTTTAACCTTAACGGGAAACTGTGGCTTTAACAGTCAGAACCCCCAACAGTGCAGCCAATCACCTCCCTCATCAATGCAATGTGCAGGCACACCTGTTGAACTTCTGCCAGTCATGCAGCTTAAAGCCACCGAAAATCAATCAGAACAAAAACGTGACACCCCGTAAAGCTTCCAGAACAGAGACTCCCCCCAAAACATGCATGTCACAAAAGTTAACCTTCCCCCATTCCCTGTAAAAGGACGAGGGAGAAAGCCTCCTTCCGCTCCAGACCTTTGATAATACATGTGCCCCATCCTGCATTAAAAATGCTCCTTCATGGCTGCCTTTATGGCTTTAGAAAAAAAAAATGCAACAGGCAGCAATTTCCTGGGGGAGATGGAGATTGAGGAAGGGTAGAATCTTGCCACCCACTCACAGACGCCCCATGTTGGCAGTTCCTCCAGGGTCGATCAGAGGAAACAGTCCAGAAAGTTCCAAGAGCATGTTGCTGGAACCCTAAAAGAAAGAACAAAGGGGGGAAACCCCCAACATCCAAGTTTTTTTTCCCATCTCTCCTTCCCCAATACTGCCAGTTTTCATGTTAAGAATTCTATCAGTCCCACAGTTTCTCTGCTCAGAGCCACTTCACTGCTCTGAGATTATACCAAAAACATTAGGTGATGATTGTTCTTGGCCCCGGGAGGCAGAACAGGTGGAATATATTTGCATTTTTCTAGCCTAGGTTGTTCATTATTGGCCCTAAGTAGGAGAGACAAAGGGAAAGGGGGGTACCTTCTTGGGAGCTGCTGAAGCAAAACACTTTAAGCACCTGCATCCTGTGCAGTAGTTGTAGATTAACTGATTTTGATTTAAGGCCCCCACTCTCCTTTGTTCTTTATGCAAAGAGCTTTTTATTTATTTGTAGGCAGGTATTGGCTTGTTGTGGTTGTGGTACTGTACAAAGCTTTTTAAAACTGGACAGGTGTATTTTCTCCCTCCCCCCTTTCATTACTGTATTTCTGTTGTTTTTAATTTGTCTTGCATATTACTGTATGTACTCAGGTATAAGTTAAAAAATCGACCCAAAAAACCTGGGTCGACATCCATGGGTCTCTGCCCTGGAAACACTGAGTTCCCCTTCTAGTCTCTCATCCATCCCAGCCTTTAGTATGAGCACAAATAGTTATGCCTGCTGGAATTTTGTAAGTTCTTTGGCATTGTTTTCCTTTGCTTCATCCACTTTAGATCCTTTGCTACATGGCCCTAGGTTTTACCCTTGACTTATCCATGGGTCATATCAAAATCTATAGTTTTGGCCCCAAAACCTGCCTTCAACTTACATATGAGATCAACTTACAGTCGAGTATATACAGTAAGTCACCTGTTTTTATGCTTTGGTAGTAATTATTTGATTTGATTTTACTTAAAGCTATTTTATGTCCCATGGAGGGAAGAGATGATGTATAAATCCAAATAAAGAAATACACTTGGAAGCTTTCATCGGCTTATAATTATACATCTACCTTAAATAAACAGGAACTTCTTAAAGTTACATCCCATTCTATCACATAGCCAGTCAGGTTTACAGTCATAATAGGTAAAAGGAGATTTTTGCAGGATTACTTAGGTGTAACAGTGATGACAGTAATGTTGAAATATAAGCCAGGGGATCCTCAGGCACCAAGCTAAAGGATAATTATTACTACCGTATATACTCCATTATAAGTTGACCTCACGTATAAGTCAAGGGCAGGTTTCAAGGCCAAAATTATGGGTTTTGATATAACCCATGGATAAGTTGAAGGTAAGACTTAGGGGCATGTAACAAAGGATCTAAAGGATGAAGCAAAGGCAAACAATGTCAGAGAACTTACAAAATTCCAGCAGGCATAAATGTGCTCACACTAAAGGCTGGATGGAAGAGAAAGTGAAGAGGGGTCAGTGATTCCAGATCAGATTACGCTCTTGTTTTTCACCAGGGGGTGGTTTCTTTTTTAAATAAGAGTTAATGTGCAGTACTTACATTGACCCATGGATAAGCTGACTCGGGTTTTGGGGGTCAATTTTTGGACTAAAGTTTCTAGACTTATACATGAGTCACCATCTTTTCAAAAAAGAAAAAAGAAAGAAAGGAAGGAAAGAAAAAGAAAGAAAGAAAAGAAAAACCTCTGCAAACTGTCCTTTTCCAGTTGAGAATCTAGAGAAGACCTCATCTATTAAACGGGAGCTGACAAATCACAAAAGAAATCTAGTGTTTTTTGGAGTTTGTTATTAAGTTATGACATATGGCAAATCACTTCTTCCACTGCTGCAAGATATCAATTTGTCCCAGTGTGGCTTAATTTTGGCACATTGGACAAATGAAAGAAATAATTTAAATGTAGATTCAGTCAAGGGTTTGTTGCTGGTGAAGTCCAATTTTAAGCATTTGTCTTGCTCAGAGTTCTGTAAGTCTATTCCAAGCCAACCAGGCATTTTAATGAATATAACTTCATCATAAAATACAATATATGCAATACAGCTGTAAACAAACCATATGAAATGAATTTATATTTATATGTTATGCTGAAGCATAAAAAAGTTACTTTTATTTTGTAATGTCCTACATTTTTCTCGAATAGTCTACATTTTGCAGTGCCTTGTCCCTCTTTGCTAGCTATCACATCTGGTCACCATAAAGTGATGCCATCAGGGAAAGTCTTTGGGACAAAACTTCAGGGCTTGAATAAGCAGGAAGACCCTCAGTGTAGAAGGGCAAATTAATTAACTACATACTTAAATCAATCTAAAGAGCTCTTTCCCTCTCATAAGACAATTAGGTCTAGATTCCTAGCTATACCACTGCGACTGATGCAGTCAAAAAGCTGGTAACTGTTTCCCCATTGCTCTGTTTCCAGCTGAAATTAAGACACTGTGCCAATTTCTCTTCCCGTTCCTATCTGGCAAAAGTACTCACAATCCCCAGTGACGAAGGACTGGCAGGCCATCTTAATCCGAATGTACAGTTTCTACTACAATACTGGGTTTGTCCCGTGCTGGAGGATTCTTGTTGATGTAGCTGTTCAAAGTCTTTTCCTGAAGGAAGAGAGAAGAGGAAGATGGGAGAATAGCACAACTAGCAGTATTAACACTACCACAACCAGCAGTATTATCACTGGACCACACACCCCTTTTTGCAGAACCCCAGTATCTTGTTTCTTACAGAGGGATGAGAAGATGAAGCTCCCCTTTCCTCACTATGCACTAATCCACTAGGGCTGAATTCACACTGCTGAAATAATCCAGGTTGACACCACTTTAATTGCCATGGTCCAGTGCTATGGAGTTCTGTAGTTTTGTGAGACATTTAGCCTTCTCTGTCAGAGAGCTTTGGTGCCACAGCGACCTACAAGAATTCCGTAGCATTCAGTCCTGGCAGTTAAAGTGCTGTCAACCTGTATTATTTCTGCAGTCTGGATGCAGCCTAAGTCTCATAGCTCTCCTTGGCCTTCCACCCCAACTCATTTAAGTTCAAATTTGGGGTGCTTCCCTTTCTGCTACTATTTATGCTGTTCTTTAGAAGCCGTGCTTTATGTTTTATGCTTGTAGTACATTATGATGTTCCTTCTCACGTCCTTAAAATACTACTTGGACACTACAATACTAGCATTCATTTCAACTGGTAAGCTGTTGCTGTATCATTACCTCAAGGACTCATCAGAAAGCTAAGCCCCCAAAGGGAAAAAGATCAATTCTTGTTTTACAATACAGAAAACAGTCTGGAACATTATGTTTCTATCAAGTATGTGAGTGATCTTATATCATTCCTGTTGTTAAAATAAGGATATAAGAAGATAACAGGAACTTGTGCTGGATCAGACTAGGTCCTTTCTAATCCTGATCAGGTGCCCCAGTGGCACACCAAAGGGCAGGAAATTAATGCCACTACACCTCTCTGCCTGTGCCCCCCATGAATAATAATAATAATAATAATAATTACTATTATTATTAACCTTTATTTATATAGTGCTGTAAATTTACACAGTGCTGTACATACAATCTTATAATTAGACGGTTCCCTGCCCTCAGGCTTACAATCTTTATCAGGAGGCACACTGCCTTTGAGATGAGATAATATACAGCATTAACAACTAGGAGCAGCCGAGAGGTTTATCTTTCATGACTTTGTCTTATCCCATTGTAAAGCTGTCAAACATGGTGGCCATCACTGTGCTGTGATAGTGAATTCCACTAATGAAACTATTTTAACCATGTGTAAAATTGATCCCTTTTTCATTTCAAATCATTTCCAACTTACAGTGACCCTAAGGTGACCCTGTGATGGGATTTTCTTGTCAAAATTTGTACAGAGGAGAATTGCCATTCCTCAGAGACTGAAAGATTGTGACATGGTGGTGCAGTGGCTAAATGACTGTCCTTCAGTCACTTACTCAAAAACCATAAGGTTGCGAGTTCAATACCAGCCAGGGCTCAAGCTCAACTCAGGCTTGCATCCTTCCGAGGTCGATAAAACCCAGCTTGTTGGGGGCAATTTGTTTACAGTGGTAAACTGCTTAGACACTGCTAATTCTGTATGAAGTGGTGTATAAATGAAGCTGTTGTTGTTTTTGATTCTGACATGCCAAAGCTCACCCAATGGGCTTCCACTGGTCAGTGGGGATTTGAACCCTTGTTTCCCAGAGTTCTAGTCAAACACTCAAACCACAACAACACAGTGGCTTTTGGGTTTTATTTTTAAATCTGCACCAAATTTCCTACCATTCAGCCCAACTACAGTACCCAATGTCATAATATTATGAAAGAGAGAAAACAACTTCTCCTAGGGTGCATCCAGACTTATTGAAATGTCCTAGATTTTGTTCCTGTTCTTTCCAATTTTATACTGGTCTAAAATAAACTGCCCTGGGGAGCTGGTATAAAAAGTATCTGATTGTACTGGGAGCTGACAAAAAATATTCTGGAATAAACAAAACTTTTATAGATATCCAAAATAAAATCAGAAAGAACAGGAACAAAATCTAGGGCTTTCTGGTCTTTTCAATCAGTCGTGAATCACCCATAGTTCACTTTCTTCTCACACCTATTGTGTCACTCATCCTCCCCTCATTAAATTTCTATTTTCCCCAAACTGAAGACATCCAAATGCTTTCTCCTGGGGAAAGCTGCTCTAGCCCCTTGATCTTTCTGCTTGCTTGCCCCTTTCTGCACTTTCTGCAATAGCCTTTTAAAAAATAAAGTCACCAGAACAATATGTAGTGTTGTTCCTACAATTCCCACTACACAATACATACCTCCACCAGCTGATGCCAGTGTTCGATTGGTTTACGTGGGTTTGCCAGCATCTCAGCCCAGTGATCTCTTCCAGGTGTGTCGGCATCACTGCCCACTCGGCACATCCCAATGACTTCATTGTGCCCAATGCTGAGGACAGAAGGAATATTTTGGTGCCAGCCATCCACAGAAGAAGCAGTGAAATGGAAAGGCTAACTATCTGCCTCAGAATAGGTTATGCCTGATGGGCATAAGTGTTTAACAAATCTGCATAATTCATTTACACTGTGATCTTGGGGATTGAGAGGGACAGCCGACTACTGGAAATTAACAAGGCAGAATGTTTTTAAGGCTTACTATGCAATACTTTCCCATGCACTTTGAAAACTAGAAACAGCCAAAGCTGATAACAGACAGCCCCTGTAGTCACCAGCATCTTCTTTATGAAAAATTTTGGTGCAATAGCTCAGTCAGTAAAATTGAACAGGATCTAAAGGGTTTACTACATTGTGTACTGCATGCATGAGTCCTTGTAGCAAGTAATCAGGGTCCCCAACATAACATCTGTTTTGGATCTTCTATATCCCCCAGGTAGCCTTGGCTCCTGCTTTTTACATCCTGACATTCACTAAGCATCCCCTGCAATGGTGGTCTCTATCTCTATTCAGAGTCCTAATTTTTAGGGTCCTCTTTCATTCTATCCCTAAAGACAGTATCCTGTTAGTGACATATATGCAAGCATAATTCCACTTTATGCTTCTGTAGCTATATTTGGAGGGAGGGGTTGGCGTTGTGAAGGTAGGCATTCCCCTCCTTTCTTTGGAACAACCAGAGCTCCCTTGGGACTCACTGTGTCACTGTGATAGCCCCAACATGATTGGCTATGTTTCCACAGCCAAATACAGACTGATAAATGCTGAGACCTCTGGAGAAGCCCCGTAGAGCTTGGAGGAAGGTGTTTGTGGTCTGCATCTGACTGAGAACGTAGCCAGATGCTTATCTAATCTCATTCTTCTCTAGCAATGGAATGGCCACAGGGTAGGGGAGGCTATTGCAGTGACACAGTGAATCCTGCTCACAACCATGTATGATCTCATCTGAATACTTATTTTCTTGTCGGAACTAAGGATGAAATAGCACTAGCAGTAGAATCAAGCCAATGTCCTTGAACCATAAACAATGGGAAGAACTTTCATCATAATAAAAGATAAAGGAGGGCCAATTATGCAGTTGGTACTGAAGATCCTGGTGAAGCCATTTCTAGTCAACCCTTCTCTCTCTCCCACTCACTTTTTATTTGTTACATTTATATGAATTCAAGGTGGTATATGTGACCCTCCCCTCCCTTTTAATCCCTACAATCACCCTGTGGATTGGGCTGAGTTCTAGTCCAATGCTATCACCATTACAATGTTTCTCACCAATCATAATCCATGACTGCCAATGTGATGCTGACATGTTCCATGCTGTCCTGGGGGATGTCAAAGACAAGGGCCTCATTGTAACTGGGGTTGAGGGTATTCTTCTTGATGGATGTCTTGCGCTTCTTCAACCGCCGTCCTTCACACATAAGGGAGGCCTTAACATAAGGATCTGGAGAGAGACAGGGAGGACGAAGGAAGGAGACAGAGTTATGGCAAGGAGTGGGAATTGGTCCAAAGTAAAGGCAGGCAGAGTTCAAACCCATGCTGCCTGCTACCTACCTTCCACATTTGTCCCCAACCCTGCCTCTGAAAATTACCATCCAGGACCACCATTACCATTAGGTAGAGTGCGGAAAACACCATAGGTGCCACTCAACCACTTACATCTTTGGCACACAGAGATGTGAATGTCACATGACCGACCCTGTGTGCGCACATACACAAGACACGTCACTAGTCTCCTGCCATCAAATAACTGTTCTGTCACCAGTGTTGAAATAAGATTCATCTACCAGCCCACTCCATTTCTGTACAAGGCATGGGAAAAGGAATGACATCTTGTCCTTTGCATGAGACATTAAACTGGACCAGTCAGGCTGGCAGTTTTAAACCTTGTTGGCCTAAAATAATGATGGTGGCTTAACCAGTATTGTGGTTGTTGGGCAACATTTCCCAGTCCCATCTAAGCTGGTCTTTGGTGCTTGGGAAGCAATGCCTATGATTGGCTAGACTACTTTCTCCTCTATCAGCCCCACAAGAGGTCAACATAGTAAGGCCGGATTCACACACATAGCAAAATGATTTAGTGAAATGAACAGGTGCTGCATGGGGAAGCAAATCACATTCCTGAATGCTTCTATGTGTTAAATAATGCCCTGCAAACAGAAAATTACATCACACTCTTTCTATCTTGATGAGTTGGTTGTTTTTTTTCGGAATCAGAAACCAGCACAGCTCCCTTGCAAATCATCCATGGCCTCATCAGGAGATTCAGATCTTGGGAAATGTTACTCTTTTAGACTACAACTCCTACAATCCCTCAACAAAATGGCCAATGGTAATGGTAAATGGCCAATTTAACAGCCCTGGTGGCGCAGTGGTTAAATGCCTGTACTGCAGCCACTCACTCAAAACCAGAAGGTGGCGAGTTCAAGACCAGCAAAGGGCTGAAGCTTGACTCAGGCTTGCATCCTTCCGAGGTCGCTAAAATGAGTACCCAGATTGTTGGGGGCAAATAGCTTACAATTGTAAATGAAGCTGTTTGTTTAACAAATTGTAAGCCGCTCTGATAGTCTTGGCTGAAGAGCGGGGTATAAATAAAAAACATTATTATTACATTATTATGCTGGCAGAGGGATATTGGGAGTTGCTGTCCAAAACAGTAACATTTCCATCTGAGTAGATATCAATCTACTTTTTGCTCACTCCTACCCTAGTTGTTTTATTTATTTCCCCATCTGCTCTATACCATTTTGTTTCTTTCCCTATACTTGATCTGCCCCTTCCAACCAGCTCAACCTGTCCCTCTGTGCCACTCCTTGATCTACCCCAGTCTACACCTCTAGAATTCCACTACGTTTGCCCAAATGTTAATATTAACAGTCTGGGGATCCAGAATTTTTACTCACCAGAAAATCCAGTCAGGTCCATGGCTTTGAGGTTGGTGGCCTTGATTATGGTGACTGTGAGACGTCCGGCTGTGGGCAGGTAACAGAGGGAGAAATTCAGCTCCCCGAGATCTGCTTTTTCCTATGGGAGATGGAAAAAGACCCAGAGTGTGCTTTAGGATCCATGACAAAAATGATGATGATGATGATGATGATGATGATTTCAATAATAATAATAATAATAATAATTAAAACATTGCTGGGAATATTGAAGCAGAGGCTGAAGAGCCACCTGTCAGGGATGTTGCAATTACATCTTGCATTGCAGATCTTGTGCCACGCAGGGAATTGGATTAGATGTACTAAAAGCCCCTTCCAACTCTACACATCCATGATTCAACCTGAGGAAAAAGTCTTCAGACAAGAGAAGAATAGATGGGCTTGCTGGATTTTAGTCAACACCACCCCTAGATTGGTGTGCACCTTCATCTTCCACTCTACTTGCAATTCTGACATAAGTGAACTAGGAATGGGGTTAAAATACTGTTTCCAGAAGCTGTTGAAATTCATCAGCCTCAGCCAGCATGGCTGATGGCGAAGTATTGTGGGAGGTGCAGCCGAACAGCATTGGGAAGAACACACATTCCTCAGTACGAAGCACTTCTCCTAACTACTGCTCACGGTGCTTGAAGGGAAACTTGCTTATCCTTCCGGAAACCATGCCTCAATAAGAAACTCATAAATTCTCCCTGAAAGCATGGTGCCGATATTAGAAATACTCCCCCTGTTTAATAATGACAATATATAAAATCCAGGGGAAGATCACTTCAGTCTCCTAGCACACTCTTGTCACTGACGTCAAAGTGGCTAATGTAGAGCAAAGGAACTTTAGAAAGTTTGAACAGAGTAAGGATGCACACCTTTCCAGTACAGTGGTCCTTTGCTATCTGCAGGGGTTTGCAGCAATCCCCTGGATAGCAAAATCCGTGGATGCTCAGGTCCCATTAAATACAGTGGTATAGTAAAATGGTGTCCATTATATAAATCAAGGTTTTCTTTTTGGAATTTATACTGTATTTTTTCAAATAGTTTCAAGCTGTGGATGGCTGAATCTGTGGATAAGGAATCAGTGGATAACAGACAGCCAATTGTATATCACTAAAAATATGAATCTGTATCATCAATTCTCAATAGACTACAGTACATGTATTAATAGATGGCTGATTCCCCCCACCTTAAGTCCATAGATATTTCATTCTTCCATGCATCTGATGAAACAGACTCAGTCTATAAAAGCTTAGGCTACAACCTTCTTTCTCTGTTAGTAGTACTAACTAAGAGAGTAGTAGTACTCTCTCAAAGGTACTACAGTGTCCCTTTGCATACTGATCCAGACTAACACAGCTGTCTTTGCATTCTTCTGCCATGTTATTTATATCTCACCTTTCCTCTGAACTGTCTTTCCAAGTAACTCACCAGAAATACAACCATGATAATAAAAAAAAATCAGAAACAGAAAAACAACACAAATACAACAACAGTCTCAGATAATAGCAAAAATCAGCCCATGCAATGAGCCCATGCAATCCATTTTTGTTTAACAGAAAATGTTTTTTTTTAATTTGATACCCAAGGGAAAAGAAGTTAATGTAGCTGCCTCCCAAATACATTGAGAGAGACTGTATCTTAAATAAGAAACCAGGGCACAGATGAGAATCCCTCCTCCTCAACCATGGCTTGCCTCACCTCTGACATTGAGGGCACCCTGAAGACAGAGTTATCACTGGATAGAATCCAATGATATAGCCGCGTTTGTCTGTAAAATCAGCATGTAGAGAGATGTTGTAGTACCTTTGAGACTAAAGACGTTGGAAGCATGAGCTTAAATCTACTTCCTCGGATGCACAGAGTAGTTTAAAATGGGTGGACAACTTGTTACCCTTCAGATGTATACCCTCTAACTAACCGAATTTTGCAGGGACATTCCCAATTAATCCCCTGTTGTCCCATTTTTCCAGCTACTTTAAAAATGTCCCAGTTTCTCTCTCATCTTACTTTTGCCTGTTACTCAACTTCCTTCTGTCATTGCAAACTAAGAATTTACAGTGTAAAAGTAGTTTGCACTCAATGAATTTAGCAGGAGGAATGGAAGAGACGGAATCTTGCCCTTCCCAGTGGTTTTAGGCAAAAGCAAACTGCTGCAGCCTCTCCTGGGCTTGTGTGTTCTTCCTCATGAGTAACCTCTGCTGTCTTTACCACACTCTAATGTTGTTTGGCCAGATATGTCCCAATTTTCATGTGTGAAATGTTGGTGGGCATGCACTTCCTGTGCATCCACATGTGCTAATGTAACCTTTGAAGGGAAAGGGTGAAAACTATCTTCCATCCCCTGTGAACCTGCTTTCCTCTGGCTTAGATCCAGATGTAGATTAAGAAAAGGTATACCTAAGACACCAGATTGCATCTGACCTTGGAAGTTAAGTAGAGTCAGCCCTGGTTAATACTTGGGATGGGAGACTGCCAAGAAATACCAGGTGCTGTAGGCTGTATTTCTGAGGAAGGTACTGGCAAACCTCCTCTGAGTATTCCTTGCCTGAAATTCATAGGGTCACCATAAGCGCACGGGCGACTTGAAGGCACATACACACAAAATATACGTATAGAAGTTGGTGGGACCTGACTAACTTTTAATTATACCCACCTCTTTGCCAAAATGGGTGCTCAAAATGACCAATAATAAAATATATAGTACAAACCATTATAACCTGAAATAAAACAAATATATTAAAAACACAATCAAATGCACAAAAGGCACAGAGCCAGCATCCCAACCACTGGTTTGATTTCGACAACTCTAGTTGAAACATGACTAAGACAGGATTGGATCCATAGTTCATCAAATACAAAAAGATGTTATCAGGTCAAAAAATGAGAACATTATTCAATTTCACTTCTTCCTACTCAGAACCATGTTATCAGTTCATAAAGGAAAACTTCATTCAGATTTCATTTCTTCCTACTCAGAGCTACGTTATCAATTCATAAATGAAAACATTATTCAGATTTCATTTCTTGCTACTCAGATTAAACATTAGATTTTGAAAGACTATTAATAATTACCATAATGAATCAGTTATCACCCATTCACTCCCTCAAGAGGGCTTTTTCCTAGAGCTGTCAATGTTTTCTCATGTTTGGGTTATGCAAGCACACACAGAAATAAAATTTACATGTGTAGAAATTCTAACCAGCTTTCACAAACAGTAGGAATGAAAAAATGGCACATTTATTCCCCCTCTATAAAGGCCAAGCAAATAAATATTCTTTTTTTAAAAAGGACTGTAAGGGGACACAGCTGAATTGGGACACATTTACAAATTCCAGCCTATTAGCTGAGGCTTCACACAGATAATGACTTTTGAGCATCGGACTACGACTCTGAAGACCAGGGTTCAAATCCTGGGTCGGCCATGGAAACTTACTAGGTGACCTTGGGCAAGTCACACTCTCTCAGCCTCAGAGGATGGCCATGGCAAACCTCCTCTGAAGAAACATGCCAAGAAAACCCCACGATAGGGTTGTGTATGTCGGAAACGACTTGAAGGCATACAACACTACCACCACCAACAAAACATTCTACATATGTAAACTGTTTTCATTACAATTAAACATGTCAACTCCCACATCTTCAGGAAGAAAAAACTTTCCCTTCAATGGAACGGTACTTTCCTGAAAGTAGAATATTTTAACACCTCAAGAGTCAATAAATTTTGGGATGTTTACCTTTTTAAACCTTTGTGTGTTTTAAAAAGATTTTATATTGTGTTTATATTTTATTGTGAAGTTGTTTTTTTAATTGGGTCTTCCTGGGAGCTGTCTTGGATCCCACTTTGGGGGAAAGGTGGCATACAAATAAAACAAACAAACAAACAAACAGGCTCTTCACCTTGTTGTCTCCTGTGTCTCATAACTTTATAGATTCCAGGATGTTTATGACAAGTCATCACTTTGAAGGCTTATGACCAGTCCAACAACTATCATTTTAAGTATCCCATTTTAATCTAATTCAATCCCCACTGTGCATATATACATGATGCCTGAATATTGCATATTGAAGAAGCAGGCTGTAATCAGCAAAAGCTCATGCTAAAATAAATCTGTTAGTCTTACAGGTACCACGTGACTTCTTTTCTTTCCCTTCTCACTTTCCTTTTAATCAGAGAAAAACAAAGAATTCGCTGCTTTTCCGAATACAGCCGGTCTTCAAAGGACTTTCTCCAAATTTCATATTAAAAGGCTTCTCCATTAGATGAATACAAATGTGCCAGAATATTTTTGATTTTCTGTAAAAGCTAGGGCTTGTTACTCCAGATATCAGTATATGTGGGTGGGAACGCTGTTTTAAAATGCATATGAACCAATATTTGCATTAAGGGGGAAGTGCCACTGGATATAAATCTCCATACAAAGACTTTCAAATATTCTGAAGGTTCAGTGTAACTCCCTCCTCCCCATTTCATTTCCTTTGAAGAAGAAAAGCCAGATGACTAATGCACAATTTCTTTATATCTGCAAAATAAAAGTATTAATGCATGCATGTTCTATTGATCCAGGCAAATATCCTGAATATCTTTTATGGGAGACAACAGGATTCCCAGATCTCAGGGCCAGGCCCCATTTCTCCATACCTCAGATTGCAAGAAGGAATCTCATGGCAAGAGCACTGTCTTGAAAAGAGTATTTTTAGGCCAATACTCTTATGGTGTGTTACAGGCTACCTTGTTGTAGTAGACTTTCCTGGCTATCTCTTCCCCATTCCTAGAACAATCAGGGCCGGGGCCCCAAAGGTGAAACCACCAGGCAGGGGTCTATCTAGGGAGGGACAGAACACTTTGAACTGAACACAGTTCTTCCAATTAACTCAAGGTAGTAAAAAGCTCCACGTTAGCTTCACAACAATCCTGTGAGGTTGGGCGGCCTGAGAGAAACAGAGAGAGATCAACAAGCCCAAGGTTACTGGGAGAGCTTTATGTTTCACCAGAGATTAGAACCAGCATTTCCCACGACCCAAGCCGAAATTCTAAATACTACACCAATCTATGTACGTGTCTCTAAAAGTAAGGATGCCACATACAGGCATTGCATAATTAGTGCTGATCATTCTGGGATGAACCTCTGAATACCAAGTGATGGCATAAATACAAATGTGATCAGAAATGTCACAGATGATTCAGACCTTCCAATATGAAACAAGATGATCAGTAAGGTAGAAAACAAAACCTATCTTCTATTAGTGGAGGAATTCAAAGATATAGCTGTTAGTCTGTAGAATCAGTATGTAAAGAGATCTTGTATCACTTTTGAGCTTTTGTAGACTTCAGTGCATTTAAAATGCATTTGAGGAAGTAGACTGAAGTCTACGAAAGATCATGCTCCAATTTCTTTCTTTCAGTTAGTCTCAAAGGTACTACAAGATCTCTCTACATACTATCTTCCATTAATGCACCTTAGGTCTAGTTTTCACATGGTGTTAAACCAGATCTTGGACTCTACTACTATGAAATCTACCAGCAGGTGATGTTCTCCAGCCACTGGATATTCTTCCTAAAATCTCAGCATGTAGAAAACTAACATTTTGGGAAGAACACCAAGATGATCTTCTCCCTAACACCTAGATTTCCATGTGAAGGAAATCATTCTCTAATGGAAAAGGCTGGATTTTGTGAGTCCCAAACTAATAGGAAAGTTCCAGTTTATCACCTGAGGTGTGAATTAGTCTAAGGATTTCTTGTCACATTACACATGGGCTGACATGACATGTGTTAATTGCTTTCCCTTTGCTAGAGCGTTTGTGGTATCAGCAATAGATTGGCGAATAACCTATCTCAATAATGTAATTGGTACTGTCACTATTTTCTGCATTTCATTTCCTTCTGACCTCATTGTCTACAGTTCCACTCCACAACCATGTCTACCGTATATTGTCATTGTGTGCCTTCAAGTAATTTCCGACATATGGCATCCCTAAGCCAAACCTCTCATGGGTTTTTTTTGGCAAGCTTCTTCAGAGGGCGTTTGCCATTGCCATCCTCTGAGGCTGAAAGAGTGTGACTTGCTCAAGGTCACCCAGTGGGTCTCTATGGCCAAGCTGGGATTTGAAGCATGGTCTCCAGAGTCTTAATCCAATGGTCAAACCACTACACCATGCTGGCTCCCCTACTGTATATATAAAACACCTGAAATTCAGGATAATGTAATGCCTCTGATAAACTAGACTAGACATGCTATAATAAATGACCTAGGAGTTTATCACACGGGAGGAATTTCTCTCAATTTCGAAAGAAATGAAAGTGGGGCCATTTGTGGAAATAAGTAAATTCGCTAGTTCAGCGAATTTATGTGATTGTGCATTGATGCTGCATTGCGTTCAGAATGACTTCCCACTGCCTGAAATTGCCCAAAATTGCATATGATAGTTTCTCACGCAATAACGTGAAACTCCACGATTGCATTCAGAAGGACTTCCCTTTTCCCAAAAATTATGTGGTAGTCTCTCACGCAATAACATGAAACTCCATGATTGTGTTCAGACTGCCATTGGATTATGCTTCCAATTTCTGTTGTCTGATAAACTCCCTAATCTTTAGGGTACTACAGAAGTATTTGTGGCTTTCAGCTATGGTACATAACAGTAGAGCAGAGTAGGTTGATAACTTCCAAAAACTTAGCAAATCTTCACCATCCTAAAGACATTGAGGACACCAGACACTGCTGTATTAGCATCAGGTTTCCTCCTCTCTTAGGCTGTAGTCTTCCTCACAGGCTGCTGCCACAATGGATAAAGCAATTTGACACCACCTTAATTTCCATGGCTCAGTGTTATGGAATTCTGGGATTTGTAATTTGGTGGGGTACCAAATTACAGGAAAGGCTAAAAATCCCACAAAATTGCAAATCTAGAATTCTATAGCACTGAATCATGCCTGTTAAAGTGGTGATAAAATGCTTTATTTCTGATGTGTAGCAGCAGCCAAAGATTAGACTACTGCTGACAATGCTTGTCCGGCTCTACCTCTCTTTCTAAATCTAGTAAGATGGTTCCCTCTTACATTGCCTACCTATATTCTGAAAGATTCCCTTGGTATTATTTAGTTATTTATTTAAAATATTTATATATTGCCTCTCAGGGCCAAACCCTCCCAAGGTGGCTTACATCAGAACAATAAATCAATAGAACTACAATGCCAGACTGAAAGTATACTCTCGGCCTAACCTACTCCCTATGTGGATGGAATAATGTGTTGAGTTTTTTGGAAGTGTGAAATTAGCATTGCATTGAGCAAGATCTTACCTGCAGTGTGAAATGCTACAGCCCAGATCTTAGGTATACTACTCAACGAGAAATCGAGCTTTAAAATAGCTGTTAGTTAATCAAAGTTATTATCTATTTGAACCTAGATTAATCAAAGCAGCAGAAGTGGATGGGTGGTAGATTGGATATATTGAGACTAGCCTGGCTTTCTCTTTGAAAACTAGATCTACTGATGCTTTGTGGTATATCAGCATGAGTCCTCAATGAATATTTGCATATACATAATGAGATATCTTGGGGATGGGACCCAAGTCTAAAAATAAAATGCATTTATGTTTCATCCACACATAACCTGAAGATATTTTTATACACGATATTTTTAATAGTTGTGTGCATGAAACAACATGTTCGTACACTGAACCAGCAGAAAGCAAAGTGTCATTATCTCAGCCACCCATGTGGACAACTTTGGATCTTGGAATATTTCGAATTTCAGAATTCCAGATAAGGAAGACTGAACCTGTAGCAATTTCTAGGCCTAAACTGGACGGTTGGAATGAATTCCTGATCTGTAGTAACTCAATAGCCCAATTTGTAATTGGGCATGCAATTTATCCTAGTGTGTTTATTTAAGCTCAAGACAGCATACATGGTTCTGCTCCTCATTTTCATCCTCACAATACCCTGCAAGTTGGTGAAGCAGAGAGCTAGTGAGAAGCCCAAAGTTAGCCATAAGCTTTATGGCTGAGTAGGAGTTTGAATGAAGGTCTCCCAAGTCCTAGTCTTGCAGACTCACCACTGGACTGGTTCAGAGGGTTCTTTAGGTCATTTGCTCTGCTCCAGAGCCACCATATTGCATTTCACACCACTAGATGGATAAAGGGTTCCAGTGAAGCAACAAAGCAGATATGCCTGCAGTCTGCCCACTCCTAAATTAAACTAGATTCTAAAATTAATCAAATTAGCATGAGTGACCATTAACACATTCCACTGGTTTCAGTGGGTCTACTCAAAGCAGGACTCTGAAAACCTTTCTGGCTGAAGAGGGGGGTATAAATACTCTAAAAAGAAAAACTGTAGATTGTGGTGGGTGTCATGCAATCCTCCAGCTGTTGTCCTACTGCAACTCCCAGGATGTCTCACTGGTAGCTATGCAGGCTAGGGCCAGAGCTGATGGGACCTATCTGTAGGGATGTCATGTGGAAGATGGAACAAGCTCGTTTTTTGCTGCTCCTGATAGCAGAACATGGACCAACTGATTCATATTACAGTACAATAGAAGAGATTCCCTCTAACCACTAGGAAGAGCATCTTGGTGGTAAAAGCTGTTTAAGAGTAGAATAAACTGCCTCAGAGGATGGTGGGTTCTCCTTTTTCTGAGGTTTTTAAACAGAGGTAAGATGGTGATCTCTCAAGAGTGTGTTAGTTGTGTATTCTTGCATGACAGGAGGTTGGAATAGATGACCCTTGTGGTCCCTTCCAACTCTGTCAGTCTATGACTTGGTGTTCAACAACATCTGGCAGGCTGCATGATTCCCACCCATGATCTTGACCCTATCCAAGTGTGGAATGCTGAACAGCCATGATTCTTTCTACCTTGCCCTCGCCAGTAGCTGCTTGACAGGCAGAAAATGAACAGGTGATTTCCTGGCAAAGAAATGCATTGGTGGGAAGAGCTGTGCCTGTGGCATTCCTGCCTGCCTACAGCCATGGTGGGTACAACAGCTTTACAGGGGAGCAGGCTGGGGAATTTGGGACAAACTGGAAGTTTCCATTCCCAAGCTAAATATAAATGTACAGAAGAGCCTCCACACCCATAGGTTACGGTACAGGGATCCTAAACAAACACATACACATTGAAAGGGGCAACATTAAGACGGCCTGGCACAGGAGCAGAGAGACAGGCTCAGAAGTTTAGCTGTTGGCAGCCAGGGTGGAGGTGGGTGCCAATCTTCCCCACGTGATGCATGGTTTTCTGTGTGAATATTTTATGCCCCTTTACCAGCTCGATCCCATTTGCAGCCTCATCAATATGAATGAAGCTTTCCCCTCCTTTCCTCTCCCCTGGCTGGCACTCCTCTCCTCCTCATCACTACCACCCTCCAACTCCACTCTCCCTCTCCAGTTTTTTGGTCGGCTTTGCCAACTCACTTGTTTTGGGGCAAGTAAGGGCTCTGTTGGCCGCCAGCCAGGACAAGCCCCATGGGGACCAGGGCTGAAAGAGAAGGACGAGGAGGAAAGAGAGAGAAAGTGCAGAAGAGTGGTGCATGGTGGAGCATGACAGGGCATGGACAAGCAAAGAGCTGGTGCGGGAGAGGAAAAGAGGAATTTGGGGCTGGAAAGATGGGAGAGGAATTGCCAGCCCCCTTGTGCTGGCACTGATCCGAAAGCATCCCCTGGATTTAAACAGAGCCTGTGAAATATGCATGGATGTGCCAAGTTAGGATGATTGGGTAACCTTGGGCAAGTCACATTCTCTCGGCCTCAGGGGAAGGCAATGGCAAACGTCCTCTGAATGAATCTTGCCAAGAAAACCCCATGATAGCTTTGCCTTAGAGTCGCCATAAGTCGGAAATGACTTGAAGGCACACAATTCTCTCTCTCTCTTTCAGTCTTGGGAAACATGTCCAGGGGGTAGCTGTGTTGGCCATACAGAAAAGTATGTTATTATACTTTGTACACGTTTTTATTTATTTATTTATTTTGGGAAGACAGAAAACACTTCCGTAGAACTTGGGGAAAGTTACTCCTTTGGACTACAAAGAGGCCTATCCAGGTAATTTTTAAATTAAGAGTTTTAAAGTATAAATTGATTGGTTTTAACTGATGTTATATGCTTTATAACTGCTGTTATGTGTCCAATCTCTTGTTGTATTTTAATCTGTTGTTGTTGTTCACCGCCTCAATCCATAGCGAGAGGCAGGTAAGAAATTAATATAATTATTATGAATATAATTGTGATTATTACAACTCCTAGAACTGCCCAGCCAACACGGGCAATGGCCTTTTGATTCCAAGAAGAGTCCAACAGTTCAGGTTGCTGGGTTGAACCATAACAATAAATCTTTTCTAGCAGTTTTTAATCTCTACTTGGAAGAAATGTTTTGTAAAGTTAATGGCCTTTAATTGCACATCCGAGACTAAGTCACCTCCAAATACCAATATACTGTGCTAGGAAAATTGCTCCATTCCACCACAGCTAATGTGGGGACTGCAAGTAAATTCTGAAGGAACAGAGAAGATGGGAGAGGGCACAATTGTCTCTGTTAGCCTAAAAGACCTGGAAAAACCTAGCTCTATTATAACACCACTGTTTCAGTTCACCATGCAGTTATTCAAGGCACCAAAATGTCATCAGGAGACAATAAATAAATAAATAAGTCAATTAAAAAAAATGGAGACAGCTTTTATAGTTCATAAGAATACTTTTTTCACAGCTGACTTTTTACAACTCTGATTTGATATAACCTCTACCTTGAGAGGTAGGAGTGTAAATCTGACAAAAAGTGATTTGGGCCCAAGGATTCACAATAACTTGTGAAAGTTACAAGTCAGTAGTCTTGTTATCTAGGGAGATTCTGAGAGTTATAGTCCAAAGAAGTAATAGTAATAAATTTTGCAACTCAGCAGAGACTGGTATCTTTTCAGGGTCACCCAACCAGCATCAGTGGAGAGAACAACCATGGACAGGAATGCTGCCAGGGGAGTTGCCAGAAGGCACATGCCATTCTGCACTTTTTTGTGTTACATCTCTTCCATTCATAAATCACATCCTCTTTTAAAACAAGAGGAGGTAGGAACCTTAGCATGGGATTTTCCAGCTGCATGAATTCAGGGAAAGAATAACAAGTAGCTATAAAATACTTTCCTCATCTTTAATGTCCAAAGGAGTAGGTGTGCTAGACTGCTGAAGCATAAACAAGAGAGTTCGTAAAAATCTTAACACATTCATTACCCCTATGAGCTTTACTGGCCTATAGCCCCGTTGATTAAGATGCAACATCCCAGCCTACTCTAGTCACCGACTTTAAAGTAGCCAATGGTGCAAAGGAACCCCAAAGAGAGATTAAAGTGAGAATCTGGCAATTTGTAATTCATTAGGAAGTTCCAGGCTGGCACAAGAGGTCTGAATTGGGATAAGGTTTTATCACACCACTTGTGTTAATTGGCTTTCCTAAGGCCAAGAGGTTCATGTTATCAGCAACAACAGTTTTGTGAATGGCCAGGGTTAACAGCATAATTGCTCATTGTCAGGACCTGACTCTCTGCATTCAATTTCCCTCTGATCTCCCTCTCTACAATCCCATCCCTAGCCTTGTACACTTTCATTTTCTGAAATTCTGGCGAACACTATTTATCTCTGATGCTGCTGGCTATAACTGATGAAACCTTAGAATCACAGAATCATAGAATCATAGAGTTGGAAGAGACCACGTGGTATAATAAATCTGGTACCATTGAAGGTGCCACAGGATTCTCTAATGCTCACTATATTTTTCATACACATTCACGCTCTAACATTTACAACAGTCTTATAATGCAGGCCTGTCCTACTTTTGCAAGAAAAGGTACATGTGACCTTTCACAGAATCATTCTCATGAATGATGAACAGCACAGACACAACAAACTAAAACACTTCTCTTTATAGATGAGTTTTTACTCTTGACCCTGGATTAATGTAAATATTACATGGAGGAAGAGAAGACTCGGGGTAGCAAGGGCCTTATTTTTCTCACACCGCTCTGCCCCAGGGAGAATGTTGGAATAGGTACAAAAGAGCTGCAAATGGACTGTGATGTCTTCCATTCTTGCTGTGTACTACCCAGAGTATTGCAACAACCAGGGAGTTTTCTTGAAAAAATTGGGGAAAGTTGGTGACATTAAAAATAAGACCCACACAGAGAATCCAACTAGGACCGAGTTCTCACCTTATTAAAGGTGTGTAGGTATCTTATAAATGATGAGACCCCTGTGCAGTTCTGTCAGATAGGCTGGACCACAACTCCTGCCACTCAAAAAGCATGGAGGACATTAGGAGGGCAGGCTTTTTCAAGCCATCTAAAAGCCAAGGCTAGGATTTAGGAGTTATAGGTTTCTGTCTCCACTGAGCCATTAAACTCTGTGGGTGATCCTGGCCATTCACACCTTGATCAACACCACAAGATTGTTGTGAGGAGCATACAAGCTCAAAGAGCCATGCATACCACCTTGAGGTCATCAGAAGAAAACAAAATAGAAGTGAGCCTCCATTTGTGCTTCTGAACATCACAGAAGCACATGGTTTGTGCTTCTGAACATTACAGGAACACCCCAAGCTGTCTGCCATAGCATACATATCAAAACCACCCACTTATTAAAATGTATAAAGCAACTTATTTCTCACTGTACACCATTCTCTGCCAAGTATGTATGTGCAAAGTGGAACTTGGAAAAACTCTGGCTATCCTGGTTTTCATATGTGAAGTGTTGAAGGATATGAAGACTGTACATCCACCATAAAAATATTATTTTTTTGGACCCCAAACATTTTCTATGGGGTATGAGGACATTTTTCTCCATGATTTAGCTCTTCCCGCCTCCCCTGGCCATTTTAGCCGAGGAGAGACCTTTATAACAACAAGTATGTCAAAGTCATTTCCTGTTCACTTTCTGTTTTTATGAACAGTCTTTCCTGGGCCAAAAACGGACCATCGCCCCCACAATAAAAATGTACCCACATCCCCTAAAGGGTATTTGGCGATAAAAAAGGGCCACTGGAGGACACACAAACAGCCCTGGAGGCTGCACATAGTCAGTATGCCACACTTTGCCCACCCCAGACTACACAACTTCATAGACCAGTGTCTGTACCAGTGATTCCCAAACTTTGATCCTTCAGGCTTTTGGACTTCAACTCTCTGAAGCCCCAGCCAGCTTGACCAACAGTCAGGAATTTTGGGAACTGAAGTCCA
Organism: Urosaurus nigricauda; assembly: GCA_034509955.1. NCBI lineage: Eukaryota > Metazoa > Chordata > Lepidosauria > Squamata > Phrynosomatidae > Urosaurus > Urosaurus nigricauda. Next base: position 21,550,792 of record JAOEGL010000006.1, on the reverse strand, counting down.
AAACATCTTCAGGGCCAATGTTTGGGAATCACTAATCTATAAGGAAGGATGGGAAAACATACCAAGAACATTTGGAGAGTCAGAGGTTTCCTAACCCTGCGTCTACATCAAGATTGATCTTGGAGTCATATGTGGCTTCACCCAGCTACTCATCTTTTAAAGTGATTTCTTGCCATTCCTAGGATTAAAGCCTCCTTTCTGCAATTTTTGCCAGTTTTACAGAACTACAAGTGGGCTTCTGGGTTGGTTGGTTTGTTGGCATTTTAGGCTCTCCATGTGGCCCCAGAAAGTCCTGGGGCTGCATATTGGCAGCTGCACACACCTGGCCTACACTGCCAAACAGTGGCTCTCCAGAGTTTCAAACTGAGCCTTTCCTCAGATCTATTAGGGATTAGACCCAGGACCTTCTGCATACAAAGCATATGCTCCATCAAGCAGCTGCATCCCTTGCTACAGATCAGTCCGGCCAGAGAGAGGAGGAGAGGAGCTGCTTGGCAGCCATTTTGGGACCGTGTGCTTGAGACCGTGTGCTTGTTGCTGAAGGGGAGGAGCTTCTGTGAGTCACATCTGTGAGTCACAAGGGGGCGGAGCTAGCAGACTAGCTTTATATACCACCTTCCAGAGCCTTCCAGAACAGTCCGGCCAGAGAGAGGAGAAGGAGAGGAGCTGCTTGGCAGCCATTTTGGGACCGTGTGCTTGAGACCGTGTGCTTGTTGCTGAAGGGGAGGAGCTTCTGTGAGTCACATCTGTGAGTCACAAGGGGGCGGAGCTAGCAGACTAGCTTTATATACCACCTTCCAGAGCCTTCCAGAACAGTCCGGCCAGAGAGAGGAGAAGGAGAGGAGCTGCTTGGCAGCCATTTTGGGACCGTGTGCTTGAGACCGTGTGCTTGTTGCTGAAGGGGAGGAGCTTCTGTGAGTCACATCTGTGAGTCACAAGGGGGCGGAGCTAGCAGACTAGCTTTATATACCACCTTCCAGAGCCTTCCAGAACAGTCCGGCCAGAGAGAGGAGAAGGAGAGGAGCTGCTTGGCAGCCATTTTGGGACCGTGTGCTTGAGACCGTGTGCTTGTTGCTGAAGGGGAGGAGCTTCTGTGAGTCACATCTGTGAGTCACAAGGGGGCGGAGCTAGCAGACTAGCTTTATATACCACCTTCCAGAGCCTTCCAGAACAGTCCGGCCAGAGAGAGGAGAAGGAGAGGAGCTGCTTGGCAGCCATTTTGGGACCGTGTGCTTGAGACCGTGTGCTTGTTGCTGAAGGGGAGGAGCTTCTGTGAGTCACATCTGTGAGTCACAAGGGGGCGGAGCTAGCAGACTAGCTTTATATACCACCTTCCAGAGCCTTCCAGAACAGTCCGGCCAGAGAGAGGAGAAGGAGAGGAGCTGCTTGGCAGCCATTTTGGGACCGTGTGCTTGAGACCGTGTGCTTGTTGCTGAAGGGGAGGAGCTTCTGTGAGTCACATCTGTGAGTCACAAGGGGGCGGAGCTAGCAGACTAGCTTTATATACCACCTTCCAGAGCCTTCCAGAACAGTCCGGCCAGAGAGAGGAGAAGGAGAGGAGCTGCTTGGCAGCCATTTTGGGACCGTGTGCTTGAGACCGTGTGCTTGTTGCTGAAGGGGAGGAGCTTCTGTGAGTCACATCTGTGAGTCACAAGGGGGCGGAGCTAGCAGACTAGCTTTATATACCACCTTCCAGAGCCTTCCAGAACAGTCCGGCCAGAGAGAGGAGAAGGAGAGGAGCTGCTTGGCAGCCATTTTGGGACCGTGTGCTTGAGACCGTGTGCTTGTTGCTGAAGGGGAGGAGCTTCTGTGAGTCACATCTGTGAGTCACAAGGGGGCGGAGCTAGCAGACTAGCTTTATATACCACCTTCCAGAGCCTTCCAGAACAGTCCGGCCAGAGAGAGGAGAAGGAGAGGAATTTTAGTTTTCTTTAACTGAACAACTCTGCTCAAGTGGCATTAGGTTAGAATCAGATATTGAAACAGAACCTTCCCTTTAAGTGTAAGATAGCAGCCAGTACTTACCCCTAAAGAAGTATTCCCAGTAGATTGACTGTTATATTTATTACTAAAGACTTTGCAGTATGGACAACGAGGGATCTGCCACAGTCACCTGCAACTCTTGTGGGATGTTTCTCTTCTTGCCTACAGTAGTGGAGAACTTCACATGCACCAAGTGCAAGTTGGTAGCACTCTTGGAGGAGAAAGTGCAGCAGCTGGAGTCCAGAGTAGCTACACTTCAGCAGATTAGGGAACAAGAGGATTTCCTGGACACAATAGAACTAACCATCTTGGATGAGTACCATGCAGAGGAAGATGCTAGGGTGGAAGAGGTCACTTGCCAAAGAGAGGAGGCAGACAGCTGGAGGAATGTCACAAAGAGTAGTAAACCAAGAAGGAATTGTTCGGGGAGCTTGCAGCTAGAGAATCGATTCGAAGCTCTTTCCCTTATCAAGGAGGATGAAGAAGAGCAGCATGGACAGACTTCAGGGACAGAGCAAGGGAGCCTGAGAGTCCCATCCGAGGGAACAGTCGCTGCTAAGCCTCGGAGGAGGCGTGTGGTCGTAGTGGGGGACTCCTTGCTGAGGGGTACAGAAGCAGTGATTTGTAGGCCTGACAAGATGTCTCGAGAGGTGTGCTGTCTTCCAGGTGCAAAGATCCGGGATGTGACAGAGAGGCTGACAAGACTGGTCAAGCCTACTGACCAATACCCCTTCCTTTTGGTCCACGTGGGAACTAATGATACTGCAAGACACAGCATTCAGAACATCAAAAGGGACTATGAGGCGCTTGGTAGGAAGCTGAAAGGAATGGATGTACAGGTTGTCATCTCGTCTCTTCTGCCAGTTGAAGGGCATGGTCCAGGAAGGGAGAGGAAAATAGCAGAGGTGAACAACTGGCTTCGCAGATGGTGCCGCCGAGAAGGATTTGGATTCTTGGATCATGGGCTGCGGTTCCATGAGGAGGGACTTCTTGCAACAGACGGGTTGCATCTCACGCCAGTTGGAAGAAATGTTTTTGCCAACAGTCTCAAGAACTTGATCAGGAGAGCTTTAAACTGAGTTCCGAGGGGAAGGGAGACAATATTAAGGAACGCAAAAGGGATGGCGTAAATAGTCAAACTGACATAGAGGAAACAAGGCAAACAGTGCAAGGACCCAACAGTGGGAGGCAAAAAAACTTGCACAGGCAGCAAGTAAAAGGGAACCATGGTCTGCGATGTCTCTACACTAATGCACAGAGCATGGGAAATAAGCAAGATGAACTCGAACTCCTAGTACAACAAGGCAAATATGATATAATAGGCATCACTGAAACCTGGTGGGATGAGTCTCATGATTGGAATGTGGAAATAGAGGGGTATAACCTTATTAAGAGAAATAGGCCAAACAGGAAAGGAGGAGGAATAGCACTATATGTCAGAGATATTTACACCAGTGAAGAGATCCTGGACATCAATCATGGAAGCCAGGTGGAGAGCATCTGGATAAGAATTAAAGGGGAGGGAAACAACAAGGGTGTTACGGTGGGAGTCTACTACAGACCCCCAAGTCAGACTGAGGAATTGGATGATATCTTTCTAGAACAGATGACCACACAGTCAGAAAAGAGAGATGTAGTAGTGATAGGCGACTTCAACTATCCTGATATTTGCTGGAAGTCTAACTCAGCAAAATCCTCAAGGTCTAGCAAATTCCTCACTTGCCTGGAAGACAATTTCATGGTCCAAAAGGTGGAAGAGGCAACAAGGGGGTCAGCTATTTTAGATCTGATCCTAACCAACAAGGAGGACTTGGTTAATGGGGTGCAAGTGGTGGGATCATTAGGTGGAAGTGACCATGTTCTCCTGGAGTTTGTAATACAGTGGAAAGGAGAAGCCAGGCAGAGTCAGACACGCATCCTAGACTTTAGGAGAGCGGATTTCAGTAAACTTAGAGAAGTATTGAGGGCGATTCCATGGTCAGAAATACTAAAAGATAAAGGAGTTCAGGACGGATGGGACTTTCTCAAAAGGGAGATACTGAAGGCACAATTTCAAACAGTTCCAGTGAGAAAGAAAAACGGGAGGTGTCTCAAGAAACCAGGATGGATGACTAAGGAACTTTCAACCGAGCTAAGTTTGAAACGGAACATGTATAAGAAATGGAAAAAGGGGGAAATCACGAAAAAGGAATTCAAAGAAATAGCAGGCATGTGTAGGGGTAAAGTCAGAAAAGCTAAAGCGCAGAATGAACTCAGGCTTGCTAGAGAGGTTAAGAACAATAAAAAGGGCTTTTTTGGATATGTCCGCAGCAAGAGGAAGAAGAAGGAAACGGTAGGGCCACTGCGTGGAGAAGATGGCAAAATGCTAACAGGGGACAGAGAAAAGGCAGAATTACTCAACACCTTCTTTGCCTCAGTCTTCTCAGAAAAGGCAAAGGGTGCTCAACCTGAGGATAATGGAGCAGAGAACAGAATTGGGGAATTTCAGCACAGAATAAGTAAAGAGATAGTAGAGGAACACCTTGTTAATCTAAATGAATTTAAGTCTCCGGGACCAGATGAACTCCATCCAAGGGTATTAAAAGAACTGGCAAAAGTAATATCAGAGCCATTGGCAATCATATTTGAAAACTCCTGGAGAACAGGAGAGATCCCAGCAGACTGGCGAAGGGCAAACGTTGTCCCCATCTTCAAAAAGGGGAAAAAAGAGGATCCCAACAATTATCGTCCAGTTAGTCTGACATCAGTTCTAGGAAAGATTCTGGAGCAGATCATTAAACAGAGAGTCTGTGAACATCTAGATGGTAATGCCATAATCACAAAAACTCAACACGGGTTTCAGAGAAACAAGTCATGCCAGACAAATCTAATCTCTTTCTTTGATAAAATTACCAGCTTGGTAGATGAAGGGAATGCTGTGGATATAGTATATCTTGATTTCAGTAAGGCCTTTGACAAGGTTCCCCATGACATTCTTGCAAACAAGCTTGTAAAATGTGGGCTAGACAAAGGAACTGTTAAATGGATCTGTAATTGGTTGAATGGCCGAACCCAAAGGGTGCTCAACAATGGCTCCTTTTCATTCTGGAGAGAAGTGACCAGTGGGGTCCCACAGGGCTCTGTCCTCGGCCCAGTGCTATTCAACATCTTTATCAATGACCTGGATGACAGAATTGGGAGCATACTTATCAAATTTGCAGATGACACCAAATTAGGGGGAATAGCTAATACCCCAGAGGACAGGATCAAGATTCAAAATGACCTGAATAGACTAGAAAGCTGGGCCAAAGCTAACAAAATGAAATTCAATACAGAGAAATGTAAGGTATTGCACTTAGGGCGGAAAAATAAAATGCACAGATATAGGATGGGTGACACCTGGCTGAATGAAACTACGTGTGAAAGGGATCTAGGAGTCCAAGTAGACCACAAGTTGAACATGAGTCAACAGTGTGATGCGGCAGCTAAAAAGGCCAATGCTATTTTGGGCTGCATTAATAGAAGTATAGTGTCTAGATCAAGAGAAGTAATAGTGCCACTGTATTCTGCTTTGGTCAGGCCCCACCTAGAATATTGTGTCCAGTTCTGGGCGCCACAATTCAGAAAGGACATTGAGAAACTGGAGTGTGTCCAAAGGAGGGCGACAAAAATGGTGAAGGGTCTGGAAACCATGCCCTATGAGGAACGACTTAGGGAGCTGGGGATGTTTAGCCTGGAGAAAAGAAGGTTAAGAGGTGATATGATAGCCCTGTTTAAATATTTGAAAGGATGTCATATTGAGGAGGGAGCAAGCTTGTTTTCTGCTGCTCCAGAGAACAGGACCCGGAACAATGGATGCAAGATACAGGAAAAGAGATTCCACCTGAACATTAGGAAGAACTTCCTGACAGTAAGGGCTGTTCGACAGTGGAACGCACTTCCTCGGAAGGTGATAGAGTCTCCTTCCTTGGAGGTCTTTAAACAGAGGCTGGATGGCCATCTGTCAGGGGTGCTTTGATTTGGATTTCCTGCATAGCAGGGGGTTGGACTGGATGGCCCTAGTGGTCTCTTCCAACTCTATGATTCTATGATTCTATGATTCTACAGATGAGGTACACAGTACTTTCTCTCGTTTCTTGCTCTCTCCATATATATAGTATTAGTCATACTTTTTTGCTAAGTCATCTGTAGACAATTCTTGTCACAGTGAAATGTTGAATAGCTGTTTACAATCTGGAGACAAATTCTGATGTAAGGAATCTTCAAAAATTTTCTCACCCTCAACAAGAACGGATGCTTTGACATGTCATGTTCTTTTTTGGTCACCAGCAACAGCTTCAAAACCAATCATATTTTGGGGCCAAAAATATTGTATTTTACTTGAAGTACAAAGCTTTACCCAAACAACTGCATTTTGTGTGAAAAGCAACGTTTTGAGCAAAAGACCCTTCACAAATTTTTCTTTTTAAAAAATTCCCTCCTTGGGGGATTGCTGGGAACATTTCAAATTCTCTTATATGCAATAATGGAGGAAAAAACCAACAACCCCAAAACGTTACATCCATGATAACTGACAGCTAAGAAGGCATCAAATGTTCATGGAAGAACATATTTGGCATAGAAAGGAAGCTTTTTTTTTTGGACAAGGGAGCAAGATATTCCATGGAAACCTCTTTGCTGTTTGTGTTTGTACATTCAGGGCTGCTTAGGTGCCATCTTCTGACTTCTACTGGCATCTAAGCAGCTTTGTTTTCCCTCCTCACAATATGATCCCAGACAATTAGGGATGGCATCACTTGTGCCAAGCATCAGCAAAACAGATCTGGTCCTACAGTCATGTCACTGAGGGTGAACATAGTCAATTCAGAGAGAGGGCAAATTTTGTTCATATCAAAAGAAGGCAGAGGGCATGTGTTGGCTGTCACTGCGGCAGGTGATATGAAACTTCAGAGTGCTTTTTGCCAGCTGTCCCACACCAACAGTGTGGGCACACTTCTCAGTGTATATATACACTGCAGTGGCCATTTTGGGTTTGTACTTATCTTTTCTCTTGGAAATGCGGAATGTTTTATTTATTTGTTAGTTTGTACCTTTAAAGCATGCCCTGAATGTGACAATCCCAAGAGACAGCACAATCAATAGCACAACCTAAAATAATCTCACAAATCAAAATCAATGCAGAATCTCCAAACAGAACCAGGCATATGCATTCGGCCTCAAATGAATGAACAGAAACATTTGAACGAGGTGTCAAAATGAGAGCACCATTGGCACCCACTGGGCTTTCAAGGGGAGGGAATCCCACTACCAGTGCATCACTAACAGAATCCCATCTCCTTTGTCTCTAAATGGTGTATTGCTCCCAATGGTGGAACACAGAGGTGACCTCCACCCCAGCAAATCTTACTAAATGGAGAAGTATATACAGCGAGAGCTGCTCCCTCAAATATCTAGGCCTTACATCAATGTAACGATAGACAACTGAGCACAAAAGTTAGAATTGTACAAGCCATTGTATTCCCCATTAACATGTATGGATGCAAGACCTGGACAGTTAAGAAAGCAGATAGGAAGAAAATCAATTCATTTGAAATGTGGTGCTGGAGAAGATTGCTGTGGATACCATGGTCAGCCAAGAACTCAAACAAATGGGTGCTAGAACAGATCAAACTAGAAATCCCTCTGGAAGCCAAGATGACTGCACTAACCACATTACCGCACTACCCTCTTACAGTGCTGCTTATTCCATTTTTACTGCTCTCTGCTGTGGCATTCTGGGGGTTTATAGTTCAGTGAGGCCTAAGAGCTCTCTGGCTGAGAATTCTAAATGCCCCTCCCTAAACTGCAAATCCCAGCAGCCAGAGCAAAAAAAGTGCTATAAGAGTGTAGTGTGGTAATCTAGCAAGGCTGTCATACTTTGGCCACATCATGAGAAGGCATGACTCGTTGGAGAAAATAATAATGCTAGGAAAGGTGGAGGGAAGCAGAAAGTGAGGAAGGATGCAAGCTAGATGGATGGACTCTATAAAAGAAGTCACAGGTGTGAATTTGCAGGAACTCTGCAGAGAAGTGGAGGACTGGAAAACTTGGAGCTGTCTCATCTACAGGTTGTCATAGGTCAGGATCAACAATAACAACAAAAAACCATTTAGAGCTTTGAAAGTCATAAGCGACAGTTTGAACACTGACTGGAATGGCAGCCAATGCAGTTCCTTGAAAAAACAGTGTCAGATGGCTTCTAGACACCAGGAATGTGCAACTGTAGCATGTGCAGAGAACAAATGTTTCTCCCAGGGACCTACCAAAAATTGACTGCCAAAAACAGAACAATTCAAAATCAAAAAAGCAGATCCAAAACACAAAAATACAAAAACCAGTCCAACTCTAGTTTTGAAAAAGCAGGTTCTGTATTTTAAAATCTTAAATGGCAAAGGAATCCTGCAAGCTATTTAAAAAGTAAATTGCCCCTTCTGGATGTCTCAAAGAAGGGCTATTCACTTCTTTGGTAAAGCAGGAAAATGGTGATCCAGGGAGACTGGAGAGATTAAGGTGCTAAAAACAGCCTAGTAGGGTACCTATGTCCATATGGCATACTCCTGCTACACAGTTTTCCTGCTGGCTACCACTTATTACACTAGCTATGTCCTCCATGTTATATTCAAGGGATGCCCCATGTAGCGTGCACTGAAGAAATCTAAATTTGAACTCAGTAGCATGTAAACTACTGTGGTCAGATTGTCTCTGCTTGGAGCCCCGTTCACACTAGACAATCACAGTCGCCCCTCCAAGTCCACAAACTTGAAATCAGTGGATTTGACAATTTGCAGAGGGGTGACCCGCCATTGAGGTGAAGAGCACCCTCATCTAAGGCAGATTGTTTACTCACTTCTTGGACCTAGGAACTACTGATCCATGGAACTCCATCTTGTTACAATTCAGCTTCAATTTATTTGGTCTCATCCATCCTATTACAATGTTCAGACGGTAGACTTTGATGCAAAGGAGAAATAAAACTGGGTGTCGTCACCATACTGAAGGCACCCAGCTCCAAAACCCAGGATGAATTTAATATCATGGCAAAAAGAATGGAATTTTATGCAATTTGTAATAGTGATGGGACTGGCAGAAATACAGTGAGCACTTGGTATCCACTGGGATTTGGGTTCCTGGACCCCCCATGGATACCAAAATTTATGGATGCTCAAGTCCCATTTAATACAATGGCATAGTAAAATGGTGTCCCTTATATAAAATGGAAAAATCAAGGTTTGCTTTTTGGAATGTATGTGTGTGTGTTTGTGTGTATTTTTCTTTTTCTCCAAGCCATGGGTAAAGAATCCGTGGATGGAGACGGCCAAGTGTACCTCATTGTATACACAGCCAGACCAGCACCATTCACAGAGACAAAAAACAGGTATTAAAATGCCCAGGAAAGCCCCTTGGCTTTCTTTAGAAACCCTAGCCCTCCCTCCATCCACCATCTTGAGGGAGTGAAAGGCAAGCCAGCTGCAACAGGCCTTGCCTGAAAAGAAGAAGAACCCTCCCTCCAGTCCATCTGCCTTGGTCCAGGTCTCCAAGGGAGAGAAGATCTGCTGGACTTTCTCCCTTCCCCACCACCATTCCCTTCTCCTTTTGTTTTGGGTCTTTTTAGATTGTAAGCCTGAGGGCAGGGAAATGTTTAATTAACAAATTGTAAGCCGCTCTGATAGACCTGGCAGAAAAGCGGGGTATAAATATTATTATTATTATTAGCAGAAAAATGTCCTAAAGTGGGAAAATTCCAAAGAACTCTAAAGTGAGAGAACCCCAAGAATTATGGATCAACCACAGAATGCTAACTGACTGTCAGAAGGGGAAACAGCAAAGAAGGTGGGTGGGATGGGATGGAGTATGCCACAAAAGGGCATGGCTGGCTGGCACAAGCACTCCACAGGGCAGCATCTTGCTGCAGCTTCCACATGCCAGTTGAGATGCAGGGAATCCTTCAGCTGCTTTCAGTCTTTCTGTTTCTTGAGCTTGTGGCTACATCCTTCTCCACACCAGCATAAACATCCCTACAAGCTTGCTCCCTCACCTTCTAAAATCGGCTGATTTCCTGGAGCACAAGGAACAAGACCACAGATCAATGACAATTGCATTCAAGGAAGAGAATGTTTGGGGCTTTGGGAAGTGGGGGCGGATGGGAGAGAAGGTGACTGCAGGTTTGGACTGGGGATCAAAGGGACAACTGGCACAGCTGGAGGGATGGAGGGATGGAGGAAGCACAAAACTGAGATGATGGCAGGTGAGGGGAGGGATGTCTGACTGTCACCAGGGAAGGGAACGCCAGCCTCACACCTGACTGCCCTAATTAGCCACCACCAGCTTCATGAATAACAAACACGGCTAAAAATATTCACAGTAAGAAAGGAAAAAAGAAAGAAAAGGGAGAAAAAGCAACCCTATTTGTGCAGACATCTCAGAGAGCTCAAGGGAATGGATGGCATGATGGGGGATGGGAGAAGTCAACAGGTAGGTTGGCAGCTAGCGAAGCTGGGAACATAAAAGTATTTTTGGACTACATGCCCCAGAATCCATCACCTACATGACTAAGGGTGGATTCAGAGTTTTCTATTCAAGCAGCATCTTCTCTGTGCTCTGGCTTTCCTAAACCCTTTGTACAGTTGCCCCAACATACCCACCCCCCTCCATCAGCTCCTCATTTGTATCCTGAAACATTTTTCTGTCTGACCTTGTTATTTCCCCTCCAAATTACCTCTTTCTCCTACCCAGATCAGTTCCTGGCTTATGCCTCTTCTTGTATAAGCTTTTCTACACACTTCCACACCATCCACTGTTGTACTCTGCAAACCTTTAACAGTGCAGTACATGCTGTACAAACCTCCTTTTATTTGCTCCTTGCAAAGCAGATATGCTTCTGCTTTGAAGGGCCAAACTATATGCCATTTGTAACAGCCAGGACTGAACCTCCAAATACATAAAACACTGAAACAGGTGCAAGGAACTCCAAATTTGACTGAATCAGTGATGATTCAAGTAGTTAAAAAATAATTACTCCAAACATCCCTCTGCAATATTTCTAAGACAATCTAAACCTCACTGCTGCCTGCCCAGATTGGAGAAATTAAAGGTGCATGCTATGTATACACACACAAACAAGGAAGATAAAGAAGTGGCACAGTGAAAGGTGTTCAGGCCTCTCCTCCAATACTACTATCTTCAATCTGATTTTCAGACTTGAATTTTCAAATCTTCTGTGTTTTTTTAAAGCAAAAAACTCCCCCCAATGTGTCAAGTTATTTTATTGCAGTTTATCCCATTTTATAGACAGAGTAAAGCAAGTCTGACAGAGGAGAGTGTTTCCAGCTGCTACATTAATCAAGAAGGTCTTTACAGGCTACTTTTCACATTACAAGTTTCACTCCCTACAGCAACGAATGCAGGTCCAGATCTCAGCAAAAGAGCAGAGCAGCCCATGTCACAGATTTGGAAAACTACTGCAGTATCCCACATAACTGACATGGATTTCTGTATGAAAAAGCTCCTGCAAGGGAGGTTAGAGTCCAGGTGTCCCCTTTTGTAGCCTGAACAGATCTCATGACTATCAGAGCCTCGACTCCTGAATGAGAGTGGAACAATGGTCTGCTTTGGGACTGGGCTGCGTAGCTTTGCTGGTTGGCTTTGACAAGTACCAGATTGTTCTCTTTAATGAGAGATCTCTAGCAAAGCAGTAACCTTAAAGTGACCAGGGAGAAGGACAGGGACCACAAAAACAAGGATTTCAGACTTCTTCCCAGAACAGAGGTGGGCAACTGTGGTAGGGGGCCACATTAGCCTCTCAGGAGACCTTGGAGAGATGAAAAACCCAATACATTGTACCCACAAAAATAAATCAAACTTTTTTTTTTGCTCCAAACACTCTCTTCTAGGAGACTTGGGGGGCCTTTTCAGCATGTTTTAAGGCTTTCCTTCGTCATTTGAGGCCCAAGAAAGGGAGCTGTCATGATGTTTGCAACATCCCCTGAAACTCAATCTCCCATTGCAATGTGATCCCCCTGTTATGGAATGGTTGAGATAACTGTGATACCTGGACTGAACTTTAAACACTGCTTCCTCTCCCTGACAAATAAAAGATGAATCCATTAAGCCAGTGATTCTCAAACTTTGGTCCTACGGATGTTTTGGCCTTCAGCTCCCAGAATTTCTGAGTGTTGACCAAGCTGGCAGGGGCTTCTGGGGGTTCAAGTCCAAAACACCTGGAGGACCACAGTTTGGGAATCACTGCATTAAACATATTCATTTGGGATGAATTCATGTGGCTGACTCGTATAGCAAGGCAGACTTTTGTGCCTGAGTTATTGCTGTGGCCTAGATCCAGAGCTTGAACAAGTTATAATTTGGATGATTCTCAAAATTCTCCAGCCACCAAAGCCAGGAGCTAGACTGAGAGATTTGGGGATGTGTACTCCGAAAAATGTAACTTCCCCTGGATGGGGAGATGTACTTCTCCTCTCCCCACCCCAAATAAGAACCCCACTCACCGAACTGGCTTCCATGATGTCCCTCCAAAGAGGCGTGTCATTATCTCGCTCAGCAATCTCCAGCAGATTGTCAAGAACTACCTGGCCAATGAGGTCGTGACGAGAGAAGCGGTCAAAATCGTAGACACTGAAGTGGAGTTTGCGGGAGGGCAGCTCGGCAAAAGGGACATTGAAGTTAAAAGTCTCATTGAAAACAGGATTCAGTGTCTTGCGATGCACTTTTGTCTGGAACTTCTTCTTCCGGTCGGGGAGCAGGTACATTTTCACATAGGGGTCAGAGAAGCCATTGGCATCTTTGGCAGGTAGGTCCAAGGCCCGGAGAATCCTCACCACTAGCTGCTCCGTACTGTAGGCATAACGCAAAGCAAAGCTTAGCCGCCCGCAGCTTTGAGCCTCTCCTTTCTTGGAGTCCGACTCACCCGAGCGCTGTTTATATAATTCTGGTTTGATCTGCCCAATGCTGGTCACTTGTTCCACCTTCTCCTCCCCTCCAATGTGGACTCCGGTGTCCGGGCTGCTCAGTTGCTGGGTCACAGGACGTGGCAGTGTGTTGTACCTGCAGAGAGCAGGAGAGTCAAACCAGGGGTTCCGATCATGAAAGTACAGAAATCCAGCATATTTCTTGAGACAAACAAGGAAATCCTTTGTTCATAGTAAAAGTAACGGCAGTGAGCATCTTAGTTTTGTGTAAGCCTTCAATGTCTAGTGGATTGGTTAGACTAAATCACTTTAAAGCTTTGGGTTGGATCCAGATTAATAATAATAATAATTTTATTTATATTTCCCGCCTCTCCCCCTGGATCGAGGTGGGATTCCATCAGCTAGAATACACATCCAATACAGTAATATACAATTAAAAACATACAATATAATATAAAAGCAATTAAAATATACATACTTAATAAAGGACATTCCATATAAATCATCAATTAGGTCTCCAGATTATATTTAGACTTAGTCATATTTAATAGACCCACTGAAATAAAAAAGAATTGCATAACCCCTGGCCAATGTAAGTCACATTGAATTCAACAGGTCTATTCTAATTGTTACCAATTAAAGAAAAGAGCCCTTTCTGATCTACTACAAAGATGTACAGAATGATAATAAAACTTTAGCTTTATAAATCCCTCTATACATCTTTATCTCTCTATAAAGAACACACAGAGAGGTAGGGAGAGACTGAGAAAGAGACTGGTTATTTTTAGGAACCTTTCATGCTATATCTAGGTAGATGTGTGTATGATGCAATAGCCACCTATGTAAAGCTATATCTATACATATAAAAATAGATTGCAAATGCAATTTTAGAAATGCATCATCCATCCTTCTGCCTCTCTTTCTTAAAAATATTCACATGATGTAGGTGATGGAGCCCACTCGACACATACATATTTTATCTAAAAAACAAGCTTACTCTCTTCTACAAAACTACTGATCAAGTCGTATGGTAGATTTAAGAGACTGATTTAAAATGCTTGTAGTTATTTGGGAAAGATATTTTACAGATATTTCTCAAATAACTGATTCTCCCATGTTTGCAGCCCTCATGTTGCCTTCATGGGCAACAAATATCCTGTGAAGGCTAAGAGACTAAAGGAAGTCTGATTTTCTGGTGATCAAAAGAAAGATGTTTTTTAGCTGTCTCGTTCTCTGTCCCTGCAACTCTTGGCTATATGCTTATTACATTTGCTCTATGGTTTCATTGTTGCTCTGCTCCTGCCCTCCTCTGTCCAAAACTTCATTTTCTTTGAAAAGCCATCTGTCTGGGAAGCATGCAAAGTGGGCCAAAAACATCTCAATATATACTGAAGGTAGGCATTCCCTTCTGAAATGACCATGGCCGTTAGCATGTAAAAGTCACACCCCACCCAAAGAGTGTGGAAGAGATCACCACCTTTTAGGATACTGGACTCTGTATTTGGAAAGACCAGGTTTAGTTTTTAGCATTCCATGGGCTCAACCCCTGAATCATGCCAATCCTATGCAAAGCTGGTGAACAGCAGCAGAAGAAGGTGCAGGTGCTGTACTTCCTAACATCTTGCTCCAGCAGCCCTTTTCATCTACCTTCTTTTCCGACCAGCTGTAGCAAGATGAATTGACTATGGCTCCACAAACAGGGGAAGAAAATGAGTGAAAATGAGTGGGTGATACACTGACTCTCACCATTTCAGCGATTTTATAGCAGCTGGCATAATCTCCAGGTTGCCACCTGGCAGCACCATTTATTTTCAGTGTCCTCAAAACAACCTTTTGAGTTTTTCTTGTTATTTCTTTTTTAGAGATGGGGAAGCAGACTGCTGAGGGACAGTGAGGTCTCTATGCCAGCATCCAAGAGCCCTGTCGCACAAGAAAGCAAAGTGGAAATGGAGTCGGAGAGTAACAGCTTTCTCAGTTCTTTACTGCATGACATTGTAGCACTTCAGTTCTCTTCTGTCAAACTGATTTTTTTCATCGAGAAAAAAGATATGCTTTTACAACCATTTCCTGGAGAAAGAAAACTGAAATGCTATGACATCATGCCATAAGGTATGGAGAAAGTTGCTGTTTTCTGGTTCCATCTCTGCTTTGTTTTCTCATGTGATAAGGCTCAGGGTAGTTCCAATCTCACTTCAAACACTGCAGGACTTTTGAAATCAGACTTCACCTGTGTTAACATATAAATTAATAAGGCTCTATATGGTTAATTAACAGGGCTCTTCAACGCAACCTGTTTCAGGGTTTTTCCTTGGCCATTGGAGAAGAAGGAAGGAGTGTAAATTGTATTTAAGGGTATAATGCACAGTTATAATTCAGCATATTGCACTACTTCTCCCATACTGAAGCTCAAAAAATAAGAGGTTTTCTTCCCTTTAGATCTATGCCTCTACATCTTATATGTTCTCTCTATATCTATTTTTTGTGTTAATTTACTGGGCAAGGGAAGCTCTGATAACTAACCTCCAGCTACCACTTGGCAGTCACTAAAGCCCAGTGCCATACACAGCCATGTCCTATTAGGCATGCATATATTAACCTTTCTTTTCAAAAATTGTTTTCTGGTTCTCCGATAATGACTGATTAGGCCTAGGAGGTGCCATTTTAAATCACCCAGAATGACTCTGACATAGCAACACTAGGACACTATGGGAAATTTATTGTGTTCCTCTTTTGATTTTACATAGGTAGATACTGGATGCCATTGACAGCACTATGGGAAATGAAAACAGCAGCTTCCAGAATCAGCTGTACAGGGTCAACAGGAATGGGGAAGCTATGCCAGGGAGCAGGTGGTGGGAGACTGTAACAAAAGTGTTGGGAGACAGAGTTGTTGGTGCAAGATGGACAGCCCTGCTTCTTCTCAGCAATGCTAGTGCCCTCAGGTAAGGTAAGGACACAGTCTCCTCAGTGGTGTTGGATTTTTCTGTATGTGGCATGTGATTTGTGCTTCTGTACCATCTTATATTTCACCTCAGCTGGCAAAACATCTCAGGATGGCTCCTCATAGGCCTGACACAGATCAGATATCTGCTATAACTAAGCAGACCCACTACTGCCCATTGAAAAAGAATGGAAAAGTCAGTTTTCCTAAGCTCTTTTCCTGTTGGGATCAAATCTGGTTGAGCTCAGACTCCATCCTTTAATATATATCTTCCAACTCCATCCTTTAATATATATCTCCCATTCATGCCCTTCACCATCTTCCTAAAGTACAGTTTCCTGTCCTTCCTGCTCTAGTACCAATTCTCCCATTAATGGCCCCTCTACTCTTGCCTATCTCTTGACTCACCTGGGTGTGGGTGCCAAGCTTGCTACTTGCTGGTGGGAGTGGGCATTGGGGATGGTGCCTTCCTTGGTCCCGGTCTGGCCTTCTACAGGGAGGTCCGGGGAGGTCTGGCTGACCTTGAGGTTGGCCTCTGGGTAGGAATCCATGTCGAGGTAGGACCTCTCAGGCATCTCGGGGCCCAGCTCCACCCGTTCGACCAGGAGGTCTCCAAAAGGCGAGTGATGGAGGTGAGCATGGAGGAGGTGCTCCTTGCGCTGAGTTTGTGATGCAGCCCCTTTGTCCCGCCAGGGGATCCAGCACAGCTTCCACGAGACGAAGAGGGAGACACCCAGCAGCACGATTCCACAAAAGGTCACAATCACTGAGAGAAGGCTGACCAGGATCTCTAGAGGTGAGAAGTGGAGAGGCATATACCACGAGGGAAGATCAGTGGTTAAGTGGCTTCTGGGAGCACCTGGCTGCATGATAGTTAGGTGGATAAGCTTACTTCTGTATGCCCACCACACTCCCTGCCTTAGTCTAGACTAGAGAGAACAGTCTGGAACTTTAGACTGTTATCACTAACTGCCAGGAGATAGTAGATTCCACCAAGCAACAGAAGGGCTGCTCAAAAGCCCAAAGCATCTCAAAGTCTGGAAAATTTATATATATATATATATATATATATATATATATATAAAGGGCTGGACACTATCAGTTGGCATTCCAGCAAGCACTGGACTCCAGTTCCCAACACCAAGACAGACTGACCAATTGTGCCACATGATGGGAACTGGAATTCAAAAACATCTTGAGGACTACAGGTTTGCTACTCCTAATCTACACCTCTTTTTGCTGCCTCTTCCCTTCTGTAGTGAAGAGGTTAGAATCCTGTCCAGAGCTTGGGGACAGGAGTTGGGATAAAACTGTCCATGCCTTTAACAGATTTTGCATGTATTCACATCATCAACAACCCACGTGATCAAAAAAGCACCACCCTTTCCCCAGAGGAACATCTGCTGCTGGGGAGAAAAGAGGAAGTAGAGGAAAAGCAGGGAGAAAAAAAGGGATACCAATCCCCCTCTGTCCAGCTGACGGGTGCTGGTGGGTGCGGGGACAAGGGAAGGGTCCCTGCCCATGTGAGTAACTAAACTTGCAGAGATGTGGAGCTGTACAGTTCCCAGAAAGATGAGATTCCATGGCATGAACACCAAATCTGGAATGTGTGAGTGAGATGCTTTGCATTGTTCTGGTAAAAAAACAAAATAATGTGTGAATGAGGCCTGGAACTCCCAAAATCTTCCAGCAGGACAGTTACTATTGTCAAGTGCCAAAGCGCCATAAGAGACTGCCCCCTGCCCATACTCAACCAGTGCATATTTTGAATCATATGTTACCTTTATGTGACTTTTAATTGGAATCTGCTTTGGATTCCTTTGGAATCCAGTCTTAGCTAAAAAGCAAGACAAAATGAATACATACTGTATGAGCAGAAATGGACTAACTGTGGCCCTTTAAATGTTGCTGGATTCTGACCCTCATTAACCTCAACCAGCATGGTCATTGCTACAGGATAATAGAAGGTGAGGTCCACCAATGCCTGGAGAACCATACATTTCCTATCCACTGCCGTATAATAATTGTGAACTCATACTACCAGTGCAGATCCTTAGGGACCAAGAATTGTACCATCTTTACAAAACCTTGGATCAGGGATGCCCAAGGTTTTCAAAAGTAGCCCAGTCCCTGAAAAAAATTATTTAGGAACAAAAAAAACCATCCAAGGGGTCAGAGAGAGAAGCCCAACCCAATGATGACCAGGCATGCTTAGCCCTGGACTACTGAAAAACCTCTGGGGAGGAGGAATGGAATGGAGCATTGTGGAAAACAGCTTTGTGGGCTTGCAGGCACCTTGAACAAGAACACCACATGTTGCAACATTGTGTTACAAGTCCACTTTGTATTTGTTTATCTAGCACCTACATCCAGCCTCCCAGAATCTTCTGTTGTTGAAACATCCTTATCTTGTTTCCTATTAAAACCCAGTCCTTAGACTTTAATGGTGCCAAAGCATCCAGTAGAAATTTGGTGCCTCAATAAACATACCAGCACTGACCATTACACAGATTTAGAAGCTCATGGTTTTACTTTCAATTGGGCGTAACTTGCTTTTTGCAGTACAATCTGTGTTACTTATAGTTCTTAATTCAAATAATTTCCCAGACAGACACCAATGAATTTTTAGTTGTTTCTTATCTCCAATAAGTGATGAGGATTAGAAGCTTGAGACTTTTAAAATGCAAAATGAATTCAAATTGGAGGATCCTGCAGGACCCATGAAGTCAGGGCATGTTCACTATTAATGGGGCAACCATTAATAGAGACCATGCATGCTCTCCCTGCAGGCCAGCGACGGATCTTGGGAACTCATGAACTGATTTACAATCTTAATTCCTGTGGTTTCCTTCACGTTCAGGGATGCCTGGCCTGGCTTAAGGCCATAACTTTTTCCTTCTGAGATTTTTTTCCTTCCTTCTCTTGGCTACTCACCAGTGTTGATGGGTCCTACATGACCTGTCAGTTCTTGACACTTCTCACGTTCCTGGGCAGCACACGTGTTGGCACACAGCACATGAAGAAGCTCCATTGCCCGGCGGTGTCTGTCTTCATCGTAATCTCCTGACATGATGCCTGAAAATTGCAGAGAGAAAAGAAGCTTTAATGTATGCAAAAAATGAGGTCACTCACAAGCATCTTGGGGCCATGGTTACATACGGCTGCACTGCAGATCAACATGCTTCTCTTTGGGGTGCTGCTACAGCAGGTTTCTCGGTGGCTCATTAAAGCACACTCTGACATTGCAAGCAGATAGCTTAGAAGTACCTTATTGCAAATAACCAGCTGTGCTGATTGTAAGTCCTTTTTGTAGTAACAAAGGCAGAACTAAGTGTGCATCTATTCTACACTGTAGAAATAATGCAGTTTGATACCTCTTTAAGTGTTGTGGCTCCTATGGAATCCTGGGATTTGTAGTTTTATAAGGTCTTTTGCCTTCTCTGCCAAAGTATGCTGGTACCTCATAAAACTACACATCCAAGGATTGTATAAGAAGGAGCCATGACATTTAAAGAAGTGTCAAAGGGCATTATTCCTACAGAATGGATGCACCTTACGTTACTTTACAATTATAATTTGATGAAGGAATCCCTCCCCCCCCCCCCCCCCCCCCCCGTGTAACTGTAATTCCATGTTAACCTGTTGAAGCAAAAGCAACTGAAGAGTCTTGGGCACCCAAAAGACAGACAAGTTATATTTGGCATACACTTTTGGGAGCTGTAGTCCCTGAAAAAAATTCTGATTGCTTCTATAGTTACAAGGGGAGGGGAAGCCTCACTAAACAGTGGAGATGAACATCACAAGGTTTAAGTACTGGCTCATGCTTCTGTTTCATGCTCTGTTGTGGATACTGAGGCTAATGGGAGGATAGTGTGCTTTTGCATCTTGGGTCAGTGGTTTGTAGCATTCAGATGAACAAAAAACAACAACCCTAAAAGCAGTTATGTAACTATAAATAACTAAAAGTAACTACAGTTATGTTATATGGTGTTAGTTACCTTGGGGATGGTGCTACTGTTTAAAAATGATGATGGACTATTCTGGGGGATACTGGAATTCTGACTGTAAATAATTACTCTTTAGAAGTAATCTCCAAGGCTCTGGATAGTCTATGGTTATCTCCAGGCAAAAGGTTTAGGGAATGGGAAAGACAGCTGTTCTGTTTGAAAGCCTGGAAAGCTGCTGCCAGATGGAGTAGAAGTTCTGTCTGGAGATAACAGCAATAGCAATAGCATTTGCACATCTATACTGCTTAATAGTGAACTAAGTACACTCTAAGCGGTTTACATTCTGTAAGCCAATTGATCCTAACAAGCTGGGTACTTATTTTACTGACCTATGAAAAGATGGAAGGCTGAGTCAACCTTGGAGTCCTGGGATCAAACTCACAATGTTGGGGCTGCAGTACCAGCATTATATTGCAACATCAGGCAAAAAGACTTTCCAACTGGGAAGGTAATTAACACGGGAATTCCATTTGTGTGCCATTTGCTGTCCAGTTTGGTCTTCTCTCTGTACAGAAAGGAATGGAACTCCAGGAAGTGGCACTGAGGAAAGAGGATGAGCCAGACATCAGAGAACAAGGAAGAGCCTATTGGCTCCAGGTCCAGGGAATCCCAGACTCACAGAATTGGAAGAGACCTCAAAGGCCATCTGTTCCTGCCATGCAGGAACACATAATCAAATCACCCCCAACAGATGGCCATCCAACTTCTGTTTAAAAACCTCCAAAGAAAAAGATTCTACCAAGGGAGTGTGTTCCACTGTTGAACAGCATTTACCGGTACTGTCAGGAAGTTCCTCCAAGGTAAAATTGGACTTGACAGATAAACTGTCTGACCTGGAAATGGGCAGCTTTTGGTCTTCCTAAAAATATAATCTGTGTCAATATGTTATTGTGAGCAGGGAGATGGGATGCCCCTGGAAACAACTACCGGTATACATTTTAGACTCTACCATTCTCAGCATCTGCCTTTGGTTTGGGTACAGAAGGAGAAGGTGTTGATGTGCCCATCCTCTGCCCCTTCCAGCACTGCTTGCTCTGTGGCAAAGATACAAATCCAAAGGGCTGAAGTACATGGTATGAGTAAGGCAGATGAGTAGACTGGTACAGTCCTAGTAGCTCTGAAGCACCAACGTTTAGTCACCTTTTTAGGATAAGGACTTGGAAAAAAATCCAGGGAATGGGAAAAGCAAGGCTGGAGAACTCTTTTTCCTGTTGAGGTCTGCATTAACCCAGTTTGAAACTTTTGGGGATGAAAAGCAAAATATAAGAGAACCCGCATGTTTAATGATTTGAGCGCTGATTAGATAACTAGGTTTGAATCCCAGATTGGCCATGGAAACCCAAAGGGTGACCATGGGCAAGTCACACTCTCTCAGCATCAAGGGATAGCAATGGCAAACTCCCTCTGAAGAAACTTGCCAAGAAAACTGTGTGATAGGTTCGCTCTAGGGTTGTCATAAGTCAGAAACAACTCGAAGGCATTCAACAGCAACAACAAAGCAAAGTATAAGTGGATCTGGGACAGTGGAGAGAATTCTATGTGAAATTAAATAGAGGTCTAATGTGGCCCATAGGTTCCTTGTTCCTGGAGTAAAAGCCTGAATACTTAGGCCTTTACAAATAAATCGCTTTTCAATCCGAATAAATGGATCAGTTCGGCAGCAGAGAGTGGTTCACACTACATGTGCCCCGACCGCATTTTCTTGCTGTAAAATAAAATAAAATAACACACTTGTGGTTCACACTGATTAATGAATTGATTCAATCAAACCGTTTTCTGCAGGAGTCTCTAAAAATAACCCACTTGTAGTTCACATTGGCAAATGAATTGTTCAATTTGAAGCATTTCAGCAGGATTTTTTCCCCTCTGTCCATCAATGCAATCGTACTTACATACGTCTGTAAGAGGGTCAAAGGGTAGGTGGACACAGATAGTTAACTCTCGCTTCCACACCCAGCGACCCCTTATCATGTCACATAAATCGATTCCAATCCACAGCTCGTTCACACTGATACTGAATATATTTCTGAATTCGATTTGTCAAATTGATTCTTGAAATCAATTCTGATCTGCATCTGGTTCACACTTGCATGGAATTGATTTATCCAAAATGACGCAGAAAAAATCAGCATAAAAAAAAAAACACGGGTTGAATGGGTCTAGTGCATGGCCCCCCTCTCCGAATCACTTCAGTTATTTGGTTCAGGTTTGAACCAGGATCATTTAAACCACTTCAACCTAGTAGTTAACGTATGGAAGAAAAGCTGAAGCAGCAGACAAAAGGAGGAAGAGAACAGGGGATGAAGATATTGGCCTATTTAAACAATGACTTAAGAGTAGGAGCTGGCAATCTTATCCTACTCTTAAGAAACAGGACTATTAGCCTTCCAGCCCCACATACATCTACAACCAGTAGAATGAGAAAGAGGAAACATTACCCCACAATTCTTGGAAATAAATCTAAGTGGCACACAGCAATACAGTTGGCCCTCCACATTTGCGGCTTGGACTTTAGCAGATTTGATTATTTGCAATTTTGATTAATATGTTGTCTCTAGGGATCTCTAGGTCCTCCCATGCAACTTGGCCAGAGGTTGATCATAGATTTGTACAGAAGAACCTTGAGGTTCCTAGAGAAACACTTCTCTAGGCATTTGTAGGTCTCCAGCATGATTCTATGATCAACTTCTGGCAGATGTTGACCATGGAGTTGCACTGGTGGACCTAGGGATTCCTAGAGAGGTGTTTTCTTAGGTAAAAATAGGCTTTTTTATTTTTTGGTTTTTCTACACTCACAGGGGTCATTCATTCCTAACCCCAGCAAATGTGGAGGGGCCACTGTATATCCAGGGTAGTTGTTTACAGCTAACTGCTTGGATATCAAGTTCCCTTAACAATACGACTCTAATAACTTGAGTCAGAGTGCTGTATTTATTTGTACTGTATTTATTAAAATATTTTTAAAAACACAACCATTCCATATTATAAGATCTCTGAGAGGACAGCTTAAAATTTAAAATAAAAGTAATTTAAACATTCTAAAATATCGGACAAAATAGATTCTAAAGTACAAAAGCTCAGGCTACCAGCTTCTTTCTTTCAGTTCGTCTCAAAGGTGCTACAAGATTCTTTTGAATTCTTAAACCTATTAAACAACTGATCCATTTTAAAAGTTAAAATAATTTAAACTTATCTATGTGTAACTGGAGGAGAATCTCCTAACTTGGTGCACTCCACATGTCTTGGATAACAACTCCTGCCATCTTTAGCCGTTTCTGTTTGCATCTATGCTATCTGGGGATGGTGGGAATTGCAGTCTAACATATCTGATAGGCAGTGTTGAACTAGAACTGGGAAGAAACATGTTCAGGTGGGAAACACAGCCACAGCCTTGGTTCGCTCACCATCTCTCAGCCAAAGCTACCTCACACGATTGTTGTGAGGCCTGAGGCAGGGAGAGAAACTTACATGCCACTTCAAGAAAAAGTGGAATATGAACAAAAATAAATGAATTGTAAATGAAAGCTTGTGACATAGAGCATTGGGACTGATAGGAGAGTTTGTGGAATATACACCACATCTTCTCCCCATACATCTCTTTCCCCCAAAAATCTCTTTTTGAGTCAGAGGTTACATAAAAGGAAGGTGGGGAACATATGGGTCATGCATCCTGAACCTAAGAATTGTATGAAGCAGGACTGCGTAGAAAGAAAGCACTTCACTCCAGTAACCCTGACAGAAGCATTGAATGCTGTCAGACTAGGTTTACTTTATCCCAGGCAGAAAATAGCAAACCAGGCAGGCAAGGGCAGAGAGAAGACAAAGGTAAAGCAGTCCTGCAAAAACAACATGGCCCTGTTGCATAGGCATTTATGGGGCTACTTCATTTATATAAAAGCTGGCATGAGTATTACACTAGAAGACCAGGGTTCGAATAACCACTCAGCCATGGGAACCCACTGGATGGCCTTGAATGTGTCACCTCTCTTAGCCTAAAAGGAATGCAATGGCAAACCTTCTCTGAATAAACCTGGCTGGTGTATAGTGGAGGAATAGGTTACGTGGAAGCATTTGCAGGCAAGGACTAGGAATGCTTGCTTATCCTCTCTCTGCAAATGCTTCCATCACTCCATTTCTAGACCATGCATTGGCTGAGAATTTAGCTCTCCTCGGTTGAATGCCTCCCTACTGTGAGAGGGGGAAAGGATTGTGCCTGCAAGACATGACTTTTTGACAGCAATATGACTCCTGGCTATTCTCGAAACTGGCATCTGTGACCCTTGCACATACAGAAAGAAAAGAGCAAGATTTTTCTACCGGAAGATTCATAATTGCAGATAGACCTACATGAATATGTTTGTAAGGATGTAAAGGCAAAACTGCTCTCATTACCCCTCTGCAAGCTAAGTTGGCAAAGGAAGGGGATGATGGGAGCTTGATTCTAGAAAAGGTTGGGATGTCACGGATTCCCCAGATCTGGGGCCCTTTCACAGAAAACGTCAATGTAATGTAGTGGTTTGAGTGTGAGACTACGACTTGGGAGAACAGGGTTTGATTCCCAGCTCAGCAATGAGACTTACTGGGTGACACTGGCAAGTCACATCCTCTCAGCCTCAGGAGAAGGCAATGGCAAACCTCTGAACAAATCTTGCCAAGAAAATAGGTTCATCTTAGGGTCGCCATAAGTCAGAAACTTTTTGAAGGCACACAACCACAACCACAACAATGGTAGCACTATATTTTCCTCTAACTGCCCTGGTTCCATCCTATGGAATTGTGGGATTTTAGACTTCTCAGCTAGAGAGATTGAGTGTCTCACAAAACTACAAATTCCAGGATTTCCTAAGATTCAGCCATTGCAATTAAAGTGGTATCAGGGGGTTGTGCAATGTGAAAGGGTCTCCAGCACACAACCTCTTTTTGCAAACAGTGGACTCTTTCATACGAGGCTAAATTGGAAGTATAATTTAAGGTCAATTCGAATGCAATCATGGGTTTTACGTTATTGCGAATTAACTCTTCGCACGCAAATTCGGGCAAGAGGGAAGCCAATTCGAATGCAATCATGGGTTTTACGTTATTGCGAATTAAAGCTTCGCATGCAAATTCGGGCAGGAGGGGGTTATTTTCGGGTAATGGGAAGTAATTCCGAATGGAGCAGGGGTTCATGTAAATTGGCTAAACAAGCGAATTTACATAAATCCGCATTGGCTCCATTCGGAGTTGGGAGAAATTCCTCCCCGTTTGAAAGAGTCCAGTGACCAATATGTGACTTGATTTGGGTGTGTGGCCAGCAGATTTATTATGAGTTGCAGAGGGAGAGAAAGTCTAGCACTATCTCCCTTCAAGTGTTTGTCTGAAAACCCCTCATGCTTAGTTCTGTTCTAAAAATATTTCCCGAAGGGCAGCTGTATTTGTCTGTCAAAGCAAACACAAAGGAGTCATTGTGCTGCAGCTCCTTAACAGCCCAGCAGATTAATTGTGATGAAGTGCCCTCTAGTCTGCAAAAAAATTATACCAAAGTAAATCCGTTAGCCAGCCATTTTAATGTGCTAAAATGATTGGGGGGGGGGGGGCTGTGGTTTTGTAAAGTAGCTGAAGGCATCTTGTGGTTTACACTTGAAGGACAATCCTCAGCCAGGTGCTGGACGTAAACCAGCCAAAGTGGGCCTAAATTTAATTATTAGTCCCAACTAAAGTAGATCTGCTCAATCAATGAAATTCATGTAAGTGTCAGTTTACTTGTTGTTTGCTTTCAAACCATTTCTGATTAATGGCAACCCTATCACAGGTTTTCTTGGAAAGTTTCTTCAGAAGGATTTGCCATTGCCATCCTCTGAAGTTGAGAGAGTATGGCTTGGCCCACTCAGTGGGTTTCAGTGGCCAAGTCTGGATTTAAACCTTGGTCTTCAGAGTTATAATCCAATGCTCAGTTCACTACATTCTGCTATTTATTCAATGGATCTATTCTAGTGAGATTGAAACTGGGTTCAAGTTCTGGTTTCCAACAAGTGGGGTGCTAGTTAAGCCTTCCAAAAGCAGATGAGGACACCAAGGATTCTCTGACCTCATCTCCTTTGCCACCTAAGTCACTTTTGTTTTGTCTCCAAATGACTGGGCTTGCACTGATGAATGCCTCACGTTTCCCAAAGGCACTAAAGACAAAATGTGTGTGATTATTAATTGATCATATTGAAGGGGAGTGGAACACCTCCCTAAGGAAATCTCCAAAATGTTTACCATTTTTGGAAAGGTAACTCTCAAAATCTCCCAGGCAGCATCGCCATAATACCCAGGGGCTTCTGGAAGGCATAGCTTTGTCCTATAGCTTTGTCCTATAGCTACAGATCTCTCGGTCTTCTCATAGTGCCAAAATACATGGCAGAAATAATCCAGTTTGACACCACTTTAACTGCCCTGGCTGAATAATAGGGAATTCTGGGAACTGTCATTTTGGGAGATATTTAGCCTTCTCTGTTGCCACAACAAACTACAGTTTCCAGGATTAACTAGCACTGAGCATGACAGTTAAAGCGGTGTCAAACTGGATTATTTCTGCAATTTGTGGATTGTTGGATCACAGCATTTTAATACCATGGGGTCCAGTTACTCCAAAATTCAGAGCTTTTCAGCATTTCTGAAACCAGAGAACAACTGGTGTCTGTGTGTATTTGCAATTTGGATCAACAGCTTAAGTGGGGGACTGCTCCTATTGATGGGGGAAGAAAAAAAAAGTACAAGCTTGGGTTGTTCATAGACAAAGCAAGCAAGGGAAAATGTAAAAAGCTGCAAGAAAGGGATGCAGTACTTACATATTAGTATTATTATTATGTGGTATTTTACAGCTTGGTACAGCAAATGGACTTACCGTTCCTACTCCAAGGAATTTAGAATATAAAATTATATACAGTCACTTCAATTATATAGCCTTAGTTACAAGTTCAGTTGTAGTTACGCTATGGAAACAATCATTAATTTTCATACCTTTGGCTACATATGTGGGCAGGTAAATTCTTCAGCCCCAACACCTGCCCTTATCGCAACAGTAAAATTTTAGCAACTTTACCTGAGACCCAGGAACTGATTTTCTTATACAGAGTGTTCACATTTTGTGCCTTCCCACTGGTAAAACCAGTCTCACCTGGTCAACACACTGGTTCAAGGGATGGCTATCAGGTTTCTTCTGTATTGCTGGATCCAGGATGCCAACCAATCTGGGTCAATGCCACGCAGCAGGGTAGAATGATACCACCACCAAGTTCCCAAGGATCTGAGTCCGCATGTGAGGAGCAGCAAGTTGGAAGCAGGGCATCCAATCTGCCATCCAGGGTACTGCTGGGTCCATGTGTGGCAAAGTAGGGGTGTGAGGGCAGCAGTGGCCTCTGATTAATACACAAAGGAATAACCTGCACCAATGAAGGCTCAGTGATTCTGGATGGCTTTCCAATGCTGGGATGAGGAATCATCAAATCCCCAACTGATCTTCAAGGGCTTCTTCATGGTGCGGGGAGCTGAGATGTTTTCTAAATCCTTATCACAACTGCTCACTTGGGAATTGAACTTTTCCAGTTGCCACCCTTCTTAACCACGAGGACAGCTGCAAAGATACAAAGGCAGATTAGAGACAGACTCAGTACCCTTCATTGCTTTCCATCATTGCCTGTTGCTCCCACTCTCATCAGAAGGAACAGAGCCTATGCGTCTCGAAATCCCTCTTAGACCACTGCCATACTGCCAAATTAATGCAGTTTGACGCCACTTTAACTATCATGGCTCCCTCCTATGGGATCCTGGGATTTGTTGTTTGAATAGGTACCACAGCTCAATGACAGATCAGGCTGAACACCACACCAAACATCCCAGAATTCCATAGCATTGTGCCATGGCCTTTAAAGCCACGTCAAACTGCATTCATCCTGCAGTGTAGATGCAGCCTCGATGTCTTCCTTGCAAAACCACAAATAGCTACTCCACCCACCATAATCCCTACAGCAGGGGAAACATGTGGCTCACCAAGTATCAGACTACAACTCCTATCATCCATAGCTAGCACAGGGAAAAGGAAAGCCACGTAGGCAGCCTTGAATTCATTGGAGGAAAGGCAGCATTTGACATCTAAGAAATGAATTATTTTCTCCTCTTCCCATCTTTTTCTTATGACCAGTCATGAGGCTTTCCTTTTTCTCAGGAGAAAAGCAAGTCATAGGAGCATTGGGGGGAGTGGGGAGGAGAAACAGGTTCAGAGCCTCCCCTCCTCCCAAATACTGCAGCTTCTTCCACTGCTATCACTGCATCCTTGTTGGAGTAACCAGCCTCAGCTGCCGCCCAGAATAACAAGTATGAAGGGTTGGATGAAGGCAGAGCACATCTCTCCCTCCCGACTCTAATTGTAATTGTGCTCTCTGTATGTCTGCATCTCTCACATACATACACCTCCCTCATCTTTGACCCCTTCCGTGCCTGTCTATTCTGCATACCCAGAATAAAATCATTCTCAAAAATATTCGCTCTTTTCTCTCCCGTACCCAGAACACTGCTCTTTCCCCTCCTACCACCTGTGCAAACATGCTGTTTCAAAAGGCAGAGAAATATTATTAGCATTTTGATGGGTGCTGCTTGCAGAAAGATTCTGACAGCACTTTGCCCCTACCCCCACCTCAGCAATCTTCATACACTTCAAATTTTCAGATTCAAAATGTATCTCCTGGACCTTGGAATGCTTGGTTTTCAGTGCCACACAGCCAGAAGGAAGAAGGACCTGCTTGCACAGATATCCCTTCCAAAGAACAACACACCAACAACACCTTGAGAAAATGCAATCCTGTGACTAATATTATCATTTTATTATTATTTTTCTCCTGTATGATTCTTAACCTCTTTGATTGATGAAGAAGACCGCAGAACTTCGAAAGCTGGCCAAGTCTATTGTGTGCATTTTGGTTGGGTGAAATAAGGTATCACTGTTTTGTGGATTTTGGATGTTATTGTACTTCATATCCTTTGTTATCTCTGATTTTCAGTTTGGCCTCTCCTGTGCCACAGACTATTTTGATTTCCTAGGTTTTCAGTTTGACCTATCTTCTGCTTTAGATTGTCTAGACCTCTTTATTAATATCACCTTGATATCAGTTCTCCTGATCCTTTGTCTCTCTATATTCATTTCTTGCTTCCTTGCCCATACAGCTGGATTTCTCTGGGCAACATTCCCCCCCCCCCTTTAAAAGCCCAGACTTTTAAAACAACAAGTCCTGTGCTACCTCAAAGTCTACCTAATAAATAATAATAATAATAATGCAATCATTAATTAATTAATATAACAATGTTGTTGTTGAGCCTCCCAAGTCAGTGCTTTGCAGACTACCTGATGTGCAGACCGGCACTACATTGGTTCCCATTGGGTACAATGGTTTGTTTCTTTCCTGGAAACCTGCCAGGGATCATCAGCCAATGGCTCAAGCCTGGCACTGGTCCAGGGACCATGACTTTAAGTGCCGCTTTACTAAGACACGTTATTTTGTTGTTAACCACGCTCAAGTTGATCTTGACCCATGGTGACCCCATGATATCTCCAAGACTCCCTGTCCTCCACTTTTTTGCTTAGTTCCTGTAAATTCATATCCATGTTCTCCTTAATAGAGTCCATCTAGCATATTGCCTTCCTCTCTTTCTAGCATTATTGTCTTTTCCAATAAGTCTTTCCTTCTCATGATATGTCTGATGTATGACAGCCTCAGTTTTGTCATCTGGGCTTCCAGGGAGATTTCTGGCTTGATCTGCTCTAGGACCCATTTGTTTGTCTTTTTGGCTGTCCAAGGAAACCTCAGGACTCTTCTCCAGCACACATTTCAAATGAATTTATTTTTTTCCAATCTCTTCCAACTCTACAATTCTAGGATTCTTTCTTAACTGTCCAGCTCTCACATCCATGCATGGTAATAGGGAATACAGTGCTTGTATGATCCTAACTTTTGTGCTGAGTTGTATTTCTTGGTATTTTAGGATCTTTTCAAGTTAACTACCTATGAATTTGTGTGCAGTGCATTAGCATTCTGCTTCCCTCCACATTTCCTAGCATTATTGTCTTTTCCAATTAGTCCTTCCTTCCCATGATATGCTTGACGTACAACAGCCTCAGTTTTGTCATCTTGGCTTCCAGGGAGATCTCTAGCTTGATCTGCTCCAGGACCCATTTGTTTGTCTTTTTGGCTGTCCGTGGGATCCTCAGCACTCTTCTCCAGCACCACATCTCAAATGCATTGATTTTCTTTCAATCTGCTTTCTTCACGGTCCAGCTCTGACATCCATACATGGTAACAGGGAATATAATGGCTTGTACGATTCTAACATTTGTTCTCGGTTGTATATCTTTACGTTTTTAGGATGTTATCTAGTGCTTTCATAGCCGCTCTTCCCATTCTTAATCTTCTTCTGATTTCCTGGCTGCAATCCCCATTTCTATCAATGCTTGATCCCAGGTATGAGAACTCTTTTACCACTTCTATTTCTTCATTGTCTAGGTTGAATTTGTCAAGATTCTTCGTTGTCTTTATTTTTGATTACAGCCCTACCAGAGTTCAAATCCCCATTTCAGCATAATAACCCACTAGGTAACCTTGGCCAAGTCACACCTTTTAGACTATAACTCCCAGAATCCCCCAGCCAGTATGGCCAACTAGTTTTAGTCCAAACAAGGGATTTTTCTAAGGTCTGTCATGGTGGTCAATAATGTTTATATCTGAGGCAAAGGAATTTCACTTTGAGAGATGGTGTTAGGAAAGAAATCTCTCTGGGTGACCTTACCAGTCCTTATATCAGCATGATATATCTCACAGAGGTGTTGCTAGGACAAGAAGAGTAAATTCAAGAAGGATGTGGACACACTGGACTATCTCCAGAGTAGGGCAACCAAAATGGTGAAAGGTCTGGAAACCATTCCCTATGAGAAGAGGCTTAGGGATTTGGTTACGTTTAGCCTGGAGAAGAGGTTAAGAGGTGGCATGACATTCATGCTTAAATGTTTGAAGGGATGTCATATTGAGGATAGAACAAACTTGTTTTTTGCTGCTCCAGAGACTAGGACATAGAGCAATGGATTTCAGCTATAGGAAACTAATTCCACTTAAACATTAGGAAGAACTTCCTGATGGTAAGAGCTGTTGGAAGGTGGAATATGCTGTCTCCGAGTGTGGTGGAGTCTATTTCTTTGGAGCTTTTAAAACAGAAATGGGACAGCCATCTGTAAGACTGCTTTGAGCTCTTGAGGTCACTCCCAGCTCTTTGATCGTATGATTCTATGTACACTACCAGTGTGGTGTCGTGGTTTGAGCATTAGCAACCTCCCCTTTGAAGACACTGGTCAAGAAAATTCTATGGTAGGTTCACCTTAGGGTAGTCATAAGTAAAATATGACTTGGTGGTACACAACAACAATCTCTACCTAGCCCCTTGACCATCAATCCCAGGAGGAACTGTTCAGCTCAGCCATGGACAGCAGAGCCTTTTTACAATGGCAATATGCCTAGATGCTAGAATTGTACCATGACTCATAATGGCAAGTTCTTCATAACAAGTGACCTTGCTAGCAGGTAGGCCCAAGATGGGTGGGGCGAAATGAAATCTCAATTCTCTTATGAACGAGGGAAGGGTCTACAGTGCAGTGAAGTTGCCACGTGTCCTACTTTATTCATAAATAAATAAAATAGCAAACAGTCCTCTGTTTGGTGGTGTCTTCTGTTTGAGGAGAAGTCCAACCCATGTCTGGTTTAACAAGCTAACAAACCATTAAAAAGAAAGCAACCCAGCACTGCCCATCAACAGTGAGCTCCTGAACAGAAGCAGGTTGAGTAGGCTGGACATATAGCTCATGTGGTCTTTTTGAATGCAGGGAAATGCACTGTTCTTATTTCTACATTATAGTCATTTCTCAGTACATACAGACATACATTAATTATTCTATCCTCCCCCAAGGACTTTATGGCAACATATATATCTTTTCACCTCCTTATTTTATCCATGGAACTGGTGGTTTGGGCACTGGACTAAGATTAGGATGCTAGGAGACCAGAGTTTCCACTCAGTCATGGAAAGTCACTGTGCAGTCTTGGACAATTCACATTCTCTCAGCCTTAGAGGAAGCCAGTGGCAAACAAATCTTGCCAAAATACTCCTAAAATAGTATTACTGTGAGTCAGCGTCAACTTGGAGGCACATAAGAAAAACAACTTTATTCTCACAACAAACCTGTAATGTAGGCCAGACTGAGAGACAGTGACTGGGCCAAAGCTCCCATGAGTTCCATAGCTCACAGTGAGGACTAGAATCCAAATCTCCCATATCCCAATCAATGCTGTCAATCTCTAAATCATCCTGCCTCTCTAACATTTATTATTTTTTTTGTATCCCGCTCTTTTCCCAGGACTGGGACTCAGAGTGGCTTCACAGCATTAAAAACTGTACAATTAAAAACATTTTTAAAAGTACATTAAAAAGGAATTAAATTAAATTATTATGTGGAAACAGTATACAAATTTGAATTTTCTGTTGGACTGCTGCTTTGCCACTGCATCCTGTTTTTGGTGATATAATTGTAGTATTGTAATATCCTGCCACTCCATGCAAAAAAGAGAAATGGAGGGTTCTTAGGGATGACCCCCAAAGGTATTCAAATAGCACTGGATTGACTTACAGTCCTAGGGCCTAGCTTTCTGAAAGAATGGGGACTTTGTCTGGCCTGAGCACAGCCTTGGAAAATCCCTTCTCCCTCCCCCTGCCATCCCACAACCAGGGTCAAAGAACTGGCAAGAGGACCCCGTCAATGCCAGGCATCCAGATGCTCCCTGCCACATCACATTAGGAAACCCAGTGCAAATAAGGCTGGCGCCAGCCCAGCCTTCTGAAGCCAACCCGCATGGGGACAACGCTGGGCAGAGGGAGCATGAGAAAAAGTGTGCGAGTGAGCCAGCTGCCTCCAGGGTGAAAGCAGATACACTACAATTCACAAAAACAGGCGTGATGCTACAGCACGTGCACAGATATGGACTTCACAAGCAAGCATCGTTCAACGGCCCTGCTTGTATTTCCAAAATACATCTGTCACAGGATCTTTCTCTGCAGGTCTGTGCTACCATTTAGCAAATGGCTGTATATATTGGAACATTGAAGGCTCCTCATGCTCCCCAGCAAACAGTCATAGAGGAGAAAGCATTGGCCTAAATCCAGAGTGGGAACTGTGGGGCTTTCAAGATGTTGGACTTAACTCCCATCCTCTCCATCTAATACAGCAACGGTGAGGAATGTTGGGACCTGCAGTCCAGCAACATCTTGAGCAATGAAAAAATCCCACCCTGTCCTAAAGCCAATTGTCCAAATGAGTCATTTAAATTGGCTTGTACTTGGTAAATTAATGCTCAAGTAGGCTCCATTAATTCAAGAAGTCTACTCTGAGACTAACAGCAGGATTTTAGGTCCATAACTACAGGGGAGTAGCCAGTGTGGCATAGTGTGGTTTGAATGTTGGACTATGATTCAGGAGAACAGGGTTTGAGTCCCAGCTCGGCCATGAAACCCCCTGGGTGACCTTGGGCAAGTCACATGCTCTCAGCCTCAGAGGAAGCCAACGGCAAACCTCCTGTGAACAAACCTTCCCAATCAAACCCCATGAGATGGTCATCATAAATCAGAAAATACATGAAGGCACAGAACAGCAATAACCGGAGAGCACACATAATGTTACTCAGGGCCCCCTCCACTGTCTTAATTTATTCCTCTATCCCATTTAACATTTTAAAATATTTGCTGCATGAATTCCTGTTTGTCTTTTGAGAAACCACCCATTTGGAGACTCAAATGTGTTGGCCTCAATCCACCATTTGTCAAGTATCTACAAATACTTTCCCATGTTCTTTGTTTGGGGGTGGGGGGGGGAGAGAGGAGGAGGAGCAGTTGTTTGGGGACTGTGTTTTGGAAGCATACAAAGAAAAGAGCTGCATGGTTTGTTCTTCATTGTGGGCATGTTTCAATATGTGAGATCTTTTTCAGCTGGGGTGTGGGTGGGCAGGGGAATCTTTCTATTTATTTCCAAAACATAGTGAGGCACAGTTCAAAAAATCCATCCCAGTGTCAGCCAATGCAAGCAGTCTTTTTTCTGCATTCAAATTTCCTTAACATGTGTTCTAGGCCAGGCCTTCAGTCATGGAGAGGAAATCATGTAGCTCGGCTGCACCATTTAATGCATTCCATGAAAAAAAGCCCCAGGTTCAGTTGTTCCTGGCATCTCTTGGTACAAGGGTCTCAGGTGAAGGGAAAGACCTCCTCTATCTGACCCTTGCTAAATAGAGCAGCCAGTCCTGGGTTAACTGGACAAAGAGTCTCACTTGTCTATGACAGCTTCCCATATCCCACATGTGGGCATCAATACGTCACACAAACCAGGAGAACACCAAAGCGCATTTGTTTCACCACATTGACTACCCTAAGCTGCTTACAAGGGAAAAAATTAATTCTAGCACGCTTGTGTGAGCAGGAGTGCTTAATCTTCTATGAAGACAGGACTGCTGGGGCTCAAGTCTGCCTTTTAAACAAGTCCCCCATCTTCGAAGTCATGCCCTTAGGCTATGAGTCAGAGGTATGGGAGCTATCTACGGAGAGCCAGTGACAGTGAGACATACACATAGGGACCTGGGTTTACATTCTCTGTTCAGCCACAAAACTGATCAAGTGCATGACTCTGGGACCTAGGCGGCATCCATTGTGCAGAAATAATCCAGTTTGACACCACTTTAACTGCCATGGTTATGTGCCTCAGACAACTTGAAACAAAATCCAGTCCTCCTGATATTAATGGATTACAACTCCCATCAGCAATAGCTGGCATAGTTAGAACTGATGAACGCTGAAGGTGTACTGTACAACAACATCCAAACACTTTTTAGGAAAGCCATAACAAATAATAAATATCAAAACATAGCAAATGTTTAGAGTTCAGCATAGGATAATCCCTTCAAATTTACAGGAAGGAAGCAGAAGTAAGAAATTATTATGGATGGCAAGTAGTTTTTCTTGATATGTAGTAACTTAATGGTGATAATGAGCAGAAGTGGTGACTCAGTGAGAAGACAACCCTGCACATGGTCAAAGACATACTCCTCTCTTGTAAATATAATGAAAAACATTATATATAAACAACTTGGGAGCATTTACATGAAGGACTGCCTTCTGCCCAGAGCCTGATGGAGTTCCTTTTTTTTTTTTTTTTTTTTTTTTTGGACTATTCTATAGTATGACATAGTGGTTTGAGTGTTGGGCTACGACTCTGGAGACCAGGGTTCGTTTACCAGATCGGCCATGAAACCTGCAGGTCACATGCTCTCAGCCTCAGGAGAATGCAATGGCAATCCTCTTCTGAACAAATCATGCCAAGAAAACCCCATGATAGGGTCACTGTGAGCTGGAAAATGACTTGAAGCCACACAATAACAACAAACTTCAAACCTATTTGAAGACTTTGTCTATGGGCCATTTAAATCCAATTTTAGAAAGCATATGATAATAATAATTGTGGTCATCGTCATCATCTCTTCTCGGCATACACAGGATATTGATCCAATATGGCAGAGATAGCATTTCTCAAGTCATATTGATGGCTGTTGGCTTGGTTTGGCTATGGGCCATAAAAGTTATTTGGGAACTTGCTTGTAAGATAATGTTCCTGATATTTCTGGTTTGTTTGTTCTTACATTTCAGCAAAGGAAGACAAATAGGAGGAACACTGATTTCTATTAGATAAGGGAGAGTGATGTAGTGTCTAAAAATGGATGCTTTTGCTGAGAAATCTCTGTATATGTCTGCTCTGTTGCAAATCCCACAGTGGTCAGGGAGACTGAATCCCACAGAAGTGTACAAAATGGGCAAAGTGTGGTCTCCTGGATGTTCCTGAACTACAATTCCCATTATACGTAGCTGCTGTAACCTACAGTGATTGATCATGGCAGTTGAAGTCCTACAGTGTCTGGTTAGACGCAAGTTGCCCGCTCTGGTTTATAGGACTGTAGTCTTTTCATTAATGGCAGACTTCCATAGGCAAGAGACACAGCATCTGATGGAGGAGGTTTCACTTATGAACACTCATCATTGAAGTATAATGTAGTATAAGTTGTCTGCTCAGAAACAATGGTGTAGTGGGTCAAGGCTTGCAGAGTTAACATATTAGGGCATGCAACTCCTCTTAAGCTCCCCAGTCCCTCTGAGTTAAGCTGCAATCCTCAGTATAATTTAGGAGGATATGGATTTTCCCAGCACCTGTATATTGTTGGGAACTATCCTTGTCACTAAGGTATTAGGATCTCAATATCATAATAGGTGATTAAGATCCATTAGCTCTACAAAAGTTCAACTCCTGGTAGTGATGAAAATTGCAAGTACTGGCTTGGTTCAACACAGTTACCTGAAGTAGTGGACTCTCCTTGCAGTCATTGGGATGACTGTCACCATTAGCGTGTACACCTCTTAATTTACCACTATACCATTGCTCAGGATTGACCAATTGATCCGGTACATTGAAAGCTTGCTTTTCAAAGAGATATCCCCACAAAGCAGCTTACAAACAACAAGAGGAGTTGAATATATGCATATATTTTAAAAGTGACACGATCAGACTGAACAAATATGCCAAATTTGAGGTTGATGAGAATGGAATACACATTTTAAGGACTAAATTGGGCCAGTATGAACAAATTAATTTTGAAAATCATTCATATGATGTGATCCTGCAATAGTTAAACTGGATTAAATAAATTCAATAAGCTTAATGGGATTTACCTCAGAGTAGACATGTTAAAGGACTTAAGTGTTAAGGGTCTGCAATAGTGGGAAAAAGCTGACCAAGGTCCAAAACACACAGCAGAAATAATCCAGTTTGACAATACTTTAACTACCCTGGCTCAATGCTGCTAGGGAATTCTACAGTATGAACTGTAGTTTTTGTGAGACATTTAGCTTTCTCAGTCAGAGAGCTCTGCTGCCACAATAAAGTAGAATTCCCAGGATTCCCTATCACTGAGCCAGGTCAGTTAAAGTGGTCCCAAACTAGATTATTTCTGCAGTGTGTTTTGGAAGCTATTATTCCAGCCATTCTAGCAAGTAAGCAAGCAAGCAGGCAGGCAGAGTTTAATGGATCTTACTCTCAGGTAAGTGAGTTGTACTCTTGTCTCTAAAATAAAGGATGGGAATGATTGATTGGCCCTTCATATGTTGTTAGACTGCAAATACAAGAAGCCTAAGGTAACTGAGTCAGTGGGAAGGAAGGCTGGGAGTTGACCTTAAAGTACCACAAAAGGCATTGGGTTGAGGGACTGTTACTATCCTTCAGCTATTACATTACAACAGATGAAAGCAACCATTTTTCTGTGCCTTACTCTTAAATGCATTTAATTAATTGATTGATTACTTACTTTATTGTTCAACTGATTACTTAATTAATACCCTGCCCTTCTCCTGCCATGGGGAGCAAGGCCGCTTACACCATGAATTAAAAAACAGGGTAATCTAAAACAACCCCTAATGATTAAAAAGTTAAAAGGCAAATAAATTACCGTATCAGGCAAAACAATATTTCAAATACTGTATCATTCTAACAGTTGGCAGAATAAGAATTGTTCTTCACTTTCGTAAATTTCAATTTTCTTTTATTTTTTTATTATGAGATTTGGCAATTGGATATCTTGTCATTTTCTAGTCATTATGATTATAATCAAGGATTTGAAACTACTGTTGACAGGCAATATGTTTCTTCCCTGATCCCCTGCAATATTTATCTTGTTCATTCTTCACAGGGGATACCTAAGAAAGACTGCTGATATTCCCAATTCAAAGACAAGGAAATTAGGCCAAGAAAGTGCTTCTTCTGTAAAGGTATCCAGTGAACCCTTCCAGTTTAGCAGGAAATTGAACCTAGATTTCAAAAATCTAAGACTTCAGTATCAGAACATGAGAGCTGACTTGTACACCACAACATCTTGTTATAGTACCTTCCACATACCTGAAGAACATGCATAACTTTGACACTGTGGCACTCAACATGAAGTCATGGACATCAGAGTATGCAGATATATAAAGGAGAGAACATGGGCAAAGTCACTTTTTTTGAGCTACAACACTCAGAAAATCCCAGCTGGTAGTGTAAAATGTAACTGCTCCAATCTGTGATTCAGATTTAGTCATATTTATAGCAGCAGAGGTCAGCAGATGGTAGAATGGAATCAATTGGTAGATTTGTAGTAGATCAGAAAGGGTCGCTACCAATTCCCAAATGATTAAAAATAGCAAATGTTAGGTCTAAATTAGTCTGTTGGAACAAATCCCTGATCCGAAATAACTCAGAGGCGGGTTTATATTTGGATATGTAAATTACTCCAGTGAATCTATTTGTATGTTGCATATATATCCTGCCTTCTCCAAGGAGCTTCAGGTAGTGTACATAGAATCACAGAATCATAGAGATGGAAGAGACCACAAAGGCCATCCAATCCAACCCTTTGCCATGCAGAAAGAAACAATCAAAGCACTCCTGACAGAAGGCCATCCAGCCTCTGTTTAAAAACCTTCAAAGAAGGGGAGTCCACCACTCTCTGAGGCAATGTGTTCCATTGTCGAACAGCTTTTACCACCAGGAAGTTCTTCCTAATATTTAGGTGGAATCTTATTTCCTGTAGCTTGCATCCATTGCTGCGTGTCCTAGTCTCTGGAGCATCAGAAAACAATCCATTCAGAAAACAAACTTGTTGCCTCTCCAGTATGACATCCCTTCAAATATTTAAACATGGTTAAAATGTCACTCCTTAACCTTCTCTTCTCCAGGCTGAACATATCCAGCTCCCTAAGTCGCTCCCCATAGGGTATGGTTTCCAGACCTGTCACCATTTTGGTCGCTGTCCTTTGGAAATGCTCCAACTTGTGAACATCCTTCTTGAATTGACTCTCCTTGTCCTAACTACATCCATGTGAGGAAGATAAAGGAGTGGCATAGAGATTGCTTTCCTGACACCAGTATCAAAGCGAAATTCAGCTGCCAGTCTGCAGACAAGAACCCTGACTTCTCCTTTGCCTCAGGCAGAAATATTATTGACCACCACAACACAGCTTAGAAAAATCCCTTGTTTGGACCACAATATTGCAATAGCATTTCCATTTCGATACTGCTTATCAGTGAATTTAGCAATCTCAGTGGTTTACAGTCTGTAAGTCAATTGTCCTACAAGATGGGTACTCATTTTACCGACCTATGAAAGGATGGAAGGCTGAGTCAACCTTGGAGCCCTGGGATCGAACTCACAACCTTATGGCTGCAGTTGCGGCATTTAATCACTTGCGCCATCAGGGCTCCTACAACTGCATGGCCATGCTGGGTGGGGGATTTTGGGAGCTGTAGTAAAAAAAAAAGGAGAACTGTTCACCACATATATTTACGACAAGGATAGGCTGACTACATACATGCACTATCTGGATGCGCATGGATGCGCAAAAGCACAGAGACATGCCTCTCCACCACACGACATCTACCCACCCCATTGTTGAGGTATTTTTCAACCCTTCCAAGTTCACAGAGCTAGATTAGCTGTCCCCCAAATCAGGGTACTTCCAGACCAGGCTCCTGCAATTTATCATGGGAGTTTATCATATGATGGAATTTGGAGGTATAATCCAATGGCAATTCGAACGCAATCATGGGGTTTCACATAATTGCGTATGAGTGTATCTCATGCAATTTCAGGCAAAAGGGAAATCATTCTGAACGCAATCATAGGTTTTACATTAATGCGTATAAGAGTATCTCATGCAATTTCGGGCAATGGGGGGTCATTTTCGGGAAATGGGAAGTCATTCTGAATGCATTCCAAACACAATTAGATTTCATGTAAATTCGCCAAACTAGCAAATTTACATGATTTCAAATTGGATCAATTTGAAATTGGGAGAAATTCCTCCCGTGTGATAAACTCCCCAGCCTTCAAACATGGAATAGGAGGGCGGCAGTTCAGAAATAATATTCTTCCATTAATATTGTTCCTATGTTCTTACCAATGCTACTTCTCTAATTGGGGAGGAGTAGATCTAGGAAGAAGATGGAATAGGTATATAAAAACCATGGTACAGTAGCACTAAGAAATCTCCAATGGAAAGCACCTAGCTTCCTTGGGATGATGGGACCTGTTGTCCAACACATCTAGGAGGTGTGAAGTTGTGGAAAACTAAGCTATGCATTCAGTTTCCAGCAGCAGATGATCAGAGGTCTCCATGAGCTCAAAAGCAGCACACAGAGGCACAGCCAGCCCAAGACATTTTGCTGCCTGAGGCAGAATAGTAAAATTGCACTGCCCCATTGCCAAGTCAAAATGATTCATGTCAAGGCAAGTCAAATTATTTTGGCACCTCAGGCAGAAAATCTCACAAGTGTCTCTCCCTGCAGTTAAAAATACAATAAGCACAATTGAATAACTAATGATTCCTTGCCCTGTCATGGCCTCCAAATAATCTGCTGCCTGAGGTGCATTATATCCCATTTTTCCTCCAGTGAGCACAAGAAAGCATACACAAATGGCTCTCCGCTTCCCTACATTATTTTCACAACAAACCTCTGAGGTAGGTCAGGCAGAAAGTCTGAGAAGGAGAGAATGTTGTTAGTCTGGCGGGTTTAGTAGTGCAGTGGGGAACTAGAACATAGTTTATCAAATCCCAGTCCAGCACTCTTAAAGATTAAATTACCTTCCCCCTAACTGTATGGTAATGCCTCACTACACTAATGGTTAGAGTGACCCTGCATGGAACAAATGATCATCATCTATTGTAAGAGGAGGTGAAGTGCAGCCCTTTGGACCAAAAAAATGTGGCCCCTGAAGGCCCCTGACCGAATTTTTTTTTAAATGTCGATTTTTGGACATTTTTTTTTTTTTGCCTAAGAGCCAGCCCAAAAATTTCTGAAAATTGGCTAAAATGGCAGCCAGACGTAAGACAATGTCACTTTTGGTGAGCTGAAATGCAATCGTGCAGCCTACTTAGAGTATGTAAGGGGAGGAATGTCCTCTGCTTCCTCTGCAGTTGCCTAGCTCTGACCTATTGCTTACCCCAGTTGCTGATCCTATGCACCATGCATCCATTATCAATAAGCTGTTATGCATTTTCTCACACTTGCACACTAGGTTCACTTGCTAGGAGGTATCTTAAAGGCACAATATAAATTCACATATGTACCTAAATAACCTGAAGGTAGCAGACTTTGCCTGATATTGGAAAATGAACAGGGGCAGGCCTAAATTAACCACCTAAACCACAGGTGCTGTAGGCTAAGTTTCAAAGAAAGGCAAAGGTAAATCACCTCTTAAGAATTTCTTGGCTCAGAAAGCCTGATGAAATTCATGTGACTGCTGTTAAGTCAACAAACAACTTCAAGGTACATACTTGACTTGAAAGACATTGCTGTTATTGTTGTTACTGTGTGCCTTCAAGTCATTTCCAACTTATAGGGAACCTATCATGAAGTTCATAAGTGGCTTGCCATTGCCATTTTCTGAGGCTGAGAGAGGTGGGTCAACCACCGGGTTTCATGGCCGAGCAAATCCTGTTTCCAGAGTCATAGTCCTATACTCAAACCACTACACCATGCTGAAAAATACACACAGCCATAGTACAACTTGACTCAATATCATCAATAACGCAACTTGCTTGTGACATCCACCACTGAAAAGCTTTCTGGGCAAACTCAAACACACATGGAACCAAAGCTTGGAAATGGTCCTGTTTTGTGGACAACTCCTCCCAGAATCCCTCAAGCCATGCTATCTGGGAGGTTGTGGGAGTTGTCATCCCCAAAAATGCTTTCCTGGGTTCTGAAGAAATGTTCTGCCACAAACAGGGCACACTCCAAGAAGCTGGAGATTCCTGCTTCACTCTCAGAGCTGTGCTTGATGGCACATCAAAAGAAATCTGCCTGGACAACTACTTTGTTCTCATGACATTTGTACAGATCACCTCCTTGAATGACAGAAGGAGAGACTGATTTTCACCTGCTGTGAAGACACAATGAACTCAAGGAAGTGTCACACACCCTGCTGTAAACACTCAACCTCTCCTCTGAAGGTACTAGTGGTGGATGGGTTGGAAGCATAGACAGGCAGCGGAATCATCTGTGCACATATCCCCCCAAAATTGAAATCTCCAGGCACACACACCTGTGGTACACTTGTCACAAGTTTGCCTGACGCTGCTGCTTCCCAACACACTAGCTGGAGACTATACAGAAGGAAGGAAGCCGGGTCTGTAAAGGTGTGTGTGATGTGTACACAAGGGAAGGGGGGAAACACTGGGATTTCAGTTCTCTCTGGCTCCCACATTGATCCAACACCGCTTCAATCACTCGCCATCCTCCACCCCCGCATGCAGTGAGTCATTGGGCTGTGTGTGTGTGTATAAGGGAGATGAGGAGGCAGAACAAGAGAATGGGGAGATTTCAAGGGGAACCTCCTGGAAGGTGGTTGTTTGAGCTGGTTAGTGTCATCGCCATGCTGGGGGAAAGAGCAGAGCATGCACACCCACATAACCAAAATAATATCTCCCTCCCACTGCCCTGACAAGGTCTCCAAGGCCTGGGGAGGCAGGAAAAGGAGGAGGGAATCGATAGAAACCAAACTCAATAGCTTTCCAATTTACACATGAAAAGAAGGAGCCTGGTTTCTCCCACACAGCCAGTAGAGAATGGAAGATGGAATAATGCTTAAGATTTCACAGGTCTCTGGCTACAACTGTGCGCTAGGAACAGCACATTCATTTCCCCCCCACAAAGGGCTGGATTCCCTGCCCCAAAGGCCTTGCATTTGAGAGGAAGGAGACAGTGAAAACATGAAGGTTGGCATTCTCATTTAGCTCCATAGCTGCCCACGCTGACGGCGGCTGTGTGCCAGGAGCATGGGGACCAGGTTGTATAAAAGGGACTCCACTAATTCAGGGCTCTTGGATTTCCAGACAGGCCTCTCCTTCATGATCTATATTTCCTGGCAGGGAGGGGAGATGGAAGAAAAGCAGGGTGTCTCTTGTATAGTAATAGAGACACAACCGTGCTAATGAGGCAATGGGCAGGTGAACAGTGGCCAGCGCATCGCCTGCAGGAACTGGCTGCCATCTGCTCACATGCAAACGGATGAAGGCAGGTGGACAAGATGGGAGCAAATAAGGGAGAGTATGAGCCTGTTCCCCCAACAGTCACCTTTCTTGCACCCATGGGTCAATTCTGATATATAATCCTTCTTCATGAAAGTCCCTACAGCTACAGAGACCATGCCTCCCCAAAATCAGCTTTGTTAATCAATACTGACAAACCTTTTCTAGAACTTTGCATCTCCACCTGGTCTTCTATAAAGCTAATGGATAATAATTGCTTATTCAGAACCAAGCCAGCTCCCCTGCCCCAGTCTAGCTGCTACACAAGTTGCAACTAGGCTCAAAGGGGACATGGAAACTTGTTGGAGGAAGGTTAACTTATTATTTCATTTTTCTTGTCAATCAAAAAGTCTCATGCTTTGACTCCACAGGCTCCACCAAAGCACTGCTTGCGGCTCCTCAGTTCAATTGCTCCCTCCTGCATTGGTTTGTTC
The DNA here is from genome assembly GCA_034509955.1 of Urosaurus nigricauda. Taxonomy (NCBI): domain Eukaryota; kingdom Metazoa; phylum Chordata; class Lepidosauria; order Squamata; family Phrynosomatidae; genus Urosaurus; species Urosaurus nigricauda. Next base: position 21,507,282 of record JAOEGL010000006.1, on the reverse strand, counting down.
TGACTTAACAGGTTGCTCCCCACAAAACCACACACTTGGAAAGAACCTGGAGTGTATGGTGCACCATCTTACCAATGCAACCAAACACTTCCTCTTGAGAATTCTCCCCCTCTAATTTCTCAAGGCTGCAAATGGGAATCTACATTCTCATCAATTCTTGCCCTGCTTCACTAGGTCATGGTCTTCATGCTCAACAAACCGTGGAGTTCTCTTTCCTAGCCCCACCTCCCAATCATCCCACAGTCCTTTATTTCCATGCCCACAGAACCAAGAACAGTAGCTGGCTGTCCAAAAGAGCCCATTAGAGTACTGCTAAGTGGTCCATCTAATATTCCTTTCCTTCCACAAATTCTCAGAAGTAGCCAATCAAATGACTGTGCCCCATCAGATGAATTTTGGCAAAAAGCGGGGTACAAATAAAAGTTTTATTATTTATCATTATTACATCCTGCCTTTCTTCTAATGAGTTCAAAGTGGCATACACAGCTGAGAGTCAAAGTTACCCAATGTTAGTTTTTTGTGGGGCTTTCGGGCTATGTGGCCATGTTCTAGAAGAGTTCCTTTCTGACGTTTCACCAGCATCTCTCATCCAAAGTTCTTGCCTTATTGGGGACTAGAACTTTGATCTTCCAAGTCCCAGTCCAACATTCTAACCACTATGCTACTCTGGCTTCCCAAAACCCACAAGCAGGACATGGAGGACAATAGAACTCCTGTGCTCTTGCACCCATCATCTAGTTTTCCGTGACAGTGTTGGAAACCTTTGCTTATTTTATCCTCATATGCACAAATTTTCCTGGTTTGCTTCCCGCTAAGAATAGTTTTCAATTGCTGTTTGCACTTTCTGAAGCCTTTGGGAGTATTTGCATAGAACTATATATGGTTTTTCTGTGCAAAAAAGGATGGGATTTGTACAGAACATGTGTTCTCTGCATAGAAGATGGTGCATTCTGTACAAAGTACACTGCTTCTTTGCAAAGTATCCTGCACAAACGTTTTTTAAATGCAGAAAAAACACTTGTATTTCTGCACAAATAGCCCTGAAAAACTTCCCAAAGTGTGAAGAATCTTGCTGCCACTCTGTAGGGTTTCCAGATTTCAGAAAATTCTTTTTGAATGTGAAACATAAACAAACATTCATTCCATCTCTATTCTGTGATACACCTTTCTGGATATGGTGTGTGTGTGTGTGTTCCTATCAGTCTAGCTTTTAAAAGTCCTCTTCCCCTGCCACTGAAAGACAAATTAATAGGTCCAATCCTGACCTCTCATTAGAAGTAAAGATGATGAAACTGGGGCTGTTGCAGTTTGGACATATCATGAGATGTGATGACTCACTGGAAAAGACAATAATGCTTGGTAAAATGGAAAGCAGTAAGAAAAGGGGGAGAATGCACAATAAGTGGACTGATTCAATCAAGTAAGCCATAGCATTGGCTTTGCAAGACCTAAGCTGAGCTATTGATGATGGGGGCTCTTGAAGATCTTTCATTCATAGATTTGCCATAAGTTAATATCAGTTTAATAGCAAATAACTACAAAAGCTAGAAGCAATCAGGACATCTTGTGACCAAACAGTCTCAATTGATTTGCTATGGCTAGGAACACTTTGAGACAGACCGAAATGCCCTCAAATCTACTGGTACTCAACCTTTGGCCCACCAGATTTTGAACTTTTAGAACCCAGACTTCTAGAATAAGGCTTCTGGGAACCAAAGTCCAACATGATCAGGAGAGCCAAAGGTTGAGAAACACCACATCATAGCAACAATACCATTAGGAGTACAAATGATCATATCCAAAATACTTACACCCTAGAATTGTGTGGGCATATACATGTACACACACACACAGAGAGAAAAGGAAACTTTAAAGCAATCTTCCTCAAGCTGATGCCTTTCAACCATTTTAGTCTCCCAATACCATGATCGTTCATTGCTTAACTGAGGCTCATGAGAATTGCTGTCCAAAATATATTTAGGGAGTTTGGTAGGGGAAAGGTACTTCAAGGCAAGGTCATTCCTTTCAATATAAATCAAATGGATATAAATCAAGTATAATGGCAGAAAAGGCCTACTGGGAAATATTTTAACTTCTTTGGACACTCAGGCTGCTTTCAGAGAGATGGTTCCCAGAGCTAACAAACAGATTATACAGTGGTTCCATTACTTCCTTTCAGACAAATTGTTTTGCAGAAAGGGAAAAAAAAAAAGAATGACAAAAGAAATTGTACGAATGCACACAAATGCCAGGACCCCAATGCCTCCTACTTCATCCATTGGTGGGGATGGACATCTCGTAACTCCTTTCTCCATTTCAGTGCACTATTCACTGGATCTATGCCCAAAGATACAAGAACCAGAAAGAGAACCACTAATGTTTTTTAGTTTTCCTCATGCTTTCAAGTTTTCATTCCTCTTTTTAAAAAAGAAAATGGATCCCCAAAAGTAAGGAAAATACTTAGATTTGAAAATGCTCCCCCAAATCATTTTTGTGCCCCAAAGGTAGTAAGTAATATTAATTACACAAGACATATAACACGGTTACCAGCTGTCACACACTTTATGAAAGACATGCTATTTTGTTCTCATTTTGTTGTTATTTGCCATAATGTCAAATCTGACTTATGGCAATGCTATGAAAAAGAGATTGCCAAGAGCTGCTGTCATCAATTGCCCTGCTCAGATCTTACAAACTCATGACTCTAACTTCCTTGACTGAACCAATCCACCTGTAGTGCAGTCTTCCTCTTTTCTTGCTGCCTTCCACTTTACCAAGGCTTTTTTTTAATGGATCATGCCATTTCATGATATGTCCTAAGTATAATGGCCTTTGCTTCTAGTGAGAGTTAGGCTTGATTTGCTCTTAGACCCACTCATTAGTCTTTTCCCCCCCCCGTTGGATGGTATCAGTAGAACTCTCCTACAGCTTCAGAGGAGTTGATGTTTCAGAAGAGTTGATCTTCTTCTTATACTCAACTAAATACTCGACTGTAAGTCGAGGTCAGGTTTTGGGTCCAAAATGACAGATTTTGATATGACTTGTGGATAAGTCAAGGGTGAAACTTATGAGCATGTAACAAAGGATCTAAAGAATGAAGCAAAGGAAACTAAATGCAAAAGAACTTACAAAATTCCAGCAGGAATAATTGTTTGTGCTTATATTAAAGGCTGCATGGATGAGATGACAGAGAGGGTTCAGTGCTCCTAGGAATAGATTGTGCTCTTACCTTTCACCAGGGGATGGTTCCTTTTAAAATAAGAATTAAAGTACACTACTTATATTGACTCATGGATAAGTCAGCTCGGGTTCTTTGGGATCAATTTTTGGCTAAAATTTCTAGACTTATACATGAGTATATACAGTAATACTATGTCTCAAATATAGGAGCCAGTGTGGCGTAGTGCTTTGAATGTTGGACTATGACTCTGGAGAGCAGGGTTCGATTCCCAGCCTGGCCATGAGACCCACTGGATGACCTTGGGGAAGTCACATTCTGTCAGCCTCAGGAGGAGGCCATGACAAACCTCTTCTGAACCAACCTGGCCAAGAAAACCCTATGATAGGTTTGCCTTAGGGTTGCCATAAGTTGGAAACAACTCAAAGACACACAGCAACAACAAGAATTTAGTCAATTAACTAATTAATTGAAGTCCAGAATCAGCTGAGGGCCCCCAAAAAGGAGTATGGCTAGTTTACCAAGTTTTGAAGTAAGCAAAGTGATGTACATGGCCACCTCAAAAGTTCACAACTCTTAAAAATATTACATACAGAGCTTACAGTCTCACACAGCAGCACACTACTGTTCCTTTGATAAACCCAGGAGTCCAGCCTACAAGCAGCTCTCCATCCCACCTACTAGGCCCTGATCCTGTCCCCTATGACCAAGAGTACCGGCTTCTTTCCTTCCAAAGTCTGCCGCCAGCTTTCTCCTGAGTTAGCGTCTCTGAGTAACATGACCCACCCCTGTTGCATCCACAGCCATGTCGGGTCGATAGGATGCCTTGTCGCTGCCAGACGGAGGAATTCCATCTCCATCCCACAAACCTTCCCTGCAACTTCTCATGGAACACAGCCTCACAAATAAGACCCACTGAGTGCAAAGGGCTGCCCAGCCACAGCAGGAATGGAGGCAGGATGCTCCATATATTTGTCATTGCTGTGTGCCTTAAGGTCATTTCCAATTTGTGGCAAACCTAAGGCAACCCTATCATCGGGTTTTCTTCACAAAATTTGTTCAAAGGGGCTTTGCTGTTGACATCCCCTGAGGCTGAGAGCATGTGCTTGCCCAAGGTCACTCAGTGGGTTTCATGGCCAAGTGGAGAATCAAATCCTGGTCTCCAGACTGGTAATCCAACACTCAAGCTACTACACCACATTGGCCCTCATATATCCATCCCCACATTATTCCAATTATTTAACAGTGCCACCTAACTTCAGTAAGGTATATCGTGTCTCTCCAAAAAGCTGAAGGCTGGATGCAAAATTCACCATACTTAAAGCAGAGCTTTTGAAACCAATAGGTCTCCTCTAAGTATGACTTAATCTGGAGCTAACTCAGAATTTCTTAGTACTCTAAGGGCTGTGTCCACATTTCAGAAATAATTCACATTGACACCTCTTTAATTGCCCTGGCTCACTGCTATCGAATTCTGAGGACTGTAATTTTGTGACTTTTAGCCTTCTCTGTCAGAGAGCTCTGGTGCCACAACAAACTACAAATCCCAGGATTCGATAACATTGAGCCATGGCAGTTAAAGTGGTGTCAAACTAGATTGTTTTTGCCATGCAAATGCAGCCATAGAGACAAAAAGCATTGCGGTATAGAGAGGGGTTGACTCCTGAATTCTGGGAATGGGGGGGGGGAGATGAAAGGATATTTAGGCTGGGTTTGAGCTCAGAGCAAGGATTCTTGGGATCCTGAGGTGAAGAAGGGATAAAAGAGAGGTGATTGTGAAGCAGATCCTAGTGGGACCAAATAAGGGCACAGAGACCAATTTAAACTAGAGGTAGGCAACTGAGGCCCTTCAGATATTTTTTGATCTACAGCTTCTCCATGGCCAAAATGGGCAATATGAGGGGAACCTTTGCCCAGCCTGATCTAAAAATAAAAAAAATGAAACAAACCCAAAAGCTGATGAGATTGAAAGGGAGGGAGGTAAAGACAGTAAGGAGTTGCCCCAGGTAGCCAATTTGGGCATTACAGAAGGACAGACTTGATCATTTTTTATAAAATTCTTATGATTGTATTTTACTGTCAAGGATGGGGAAAGGCATTTGTGAGATTTTCTGCCTCATGGGCCAAAATAACTTGGCTCCTAGACCACGAGGGCTGCAGCTTGCAGCTTCACCTCAAGCAGCAAAAAGTCTTGGACTGACCCTCCCTCGGGCTCATAATATGCTATGCCCCTTAGTTTCGGATAGCAGGGGCCATTTTCTGCTTTACCACAGGTCACACAATTTTGTGGCTCCAGTGTGTTTGGGTGTATGGGAAATGTTCCCTTTTCAGTGGAGTCTAATGTTTTAAACTGATAAATGAGGCTTTTCTACCCTACAGGCCTAAAAAACCTTGTGTTCCTCCCCAAAAAACAACAACCCCAAAAGTGGAACCATCCACGTAAGGCAATGATGATCTGCCTGCCCTTCCTAAGCATCTCTGAGGTTGCAGGAAGGATCAAGAGAACAGATACTCTGCTTAGAGCTAACAGGCAAAATAAGGCTGGGATCTCATGAAAGAACATCAAACTGATAGATCTAAAAATATTTTCTATTGCATTTTTACAGTCATGTAAGGGAAGAGATTTTTGTGCCAAAATATCTAAATTGGGCCATGATTTTACCAGTAAGGTGCCATTTGCTGCTTTGTTTCATGCACTTCAGTCTTGGGCTGGCCCTGTCTCAAATTAGTATACAGTCAATCCTCCATATCCATGGATTCTTTACCCACGAAGTCAACCATCCACGGCTTTAAAATATTCAAAAGAAATATAAATTCCAAGCAGCAAACCTTGATTTTGCCATTTTATATGGGACTTGAGTGTCCACGGATTTTGGTATCCAGAGATGTTCCTGGAACCAAACCCCAGTGGATACCAAGGGCCTGCTGTACTTTGTCATTCACACCCACACGGTAATGATACACAGGACACACAAGGTAGAATACTGCAAAGAGCAGGAGGGATCACAAGGCCAGAATGACTGGAAATTAGTCTGTGATGAGCTTCTCATACAATGTTATTTTTCTAGGTAAGAAATGTATGTGTGCTGCATGAATACCAGCAGGATGAGGAATATTCGTATCTAGTGGGCTCTGTAGATGTTCCATTGTGACAGACGTATCGTAAAGTGGGCACACGTGTCCCTCTCCCAATCAGGTAATATACCATTTCTTTCGTGGAAGTTAAGTACAAGGAGAATATTTGACATATGTGAAATTTTGCTTCGTGCCCTCCCTGCCCTGCAGGTAATAATACTGTGGGAACAAAATGGTCCCAATCCCAGGGCCACATTTCCTTCATTCCAGAACACTGTCATGCTCACTATGCTCACTCAGCTACACACACGAACACACGCATGGACAGAAAACACGCGTTAACTCCTTGCCTTGCTATGTATGCACTGAGATGCTGCGGCGCACAGGAGAGGGGTGTTACTAGGATTCTATTTATTACACCCAGGCAAACAGCTGCTCTGTCACACTCTGGGTGCGTTCACAAACCCAGTGCAAGGTGGGATGGTGTTACACACATCCGTACAAGACCGTGTGTGTAAGAAACAGTGCTCTTATAAGTACATATGCACACCCCCATCAGGGTGACCAGATGTCATAACTGCAAAGGAGGACAAGGCACCACAATATGTAGGACATTCAAGAAAAAGGCAAGGCATTCCAAAATAACAGCTAAAAATTTTCATGTAAATTCATGCTTCTTAGTCATGCTTGAAATGGAGGACCTTTTGGAATCCCTTCCAGACAAAAAGCTGAAATGGAAAACATGTCTGAGGGGCAACAGGGGAGGCAGAGGCAGATGGAAGAGTGGGGCGCAGTGGTTAAATGCCTGTACTGCAGCCACTCACTCAAAACCAGAAGGTGGCGAGTTCAAGACCAGCAAAGGGCTGAAGCTTGACTCAGGCTTGCATCCTTCCGAGGTCGCTAAAATGAGTACCCAGATTGTTGGGGGGCAAATAGCTTACAATTGTAAACCGCTTAGACACTCCTTAAGGGTATGAAGCGGTATATAAATGAAGCTGAAATGAAGCTGTCTGAGACAAGGAATCTTCCTTTTCCTGGACATGCCCTACATTTTAGCTTGCTGTCCAGAAGGAATTCCAAAAGGTTGTCCATTTCTGGCCATCCTGGCCACTACTCCAAGGTACAGTATACTCCTTCCTTGCTTGAATACAGGCCGCTGTGAGTGTGTCTACGTACACACATGCACACATACATACACTCCAATCTCGACAGCCATCTCTCAGGGATGCTTTGATTGTGTGCCTTCCCGTATGGCAGGGGGTTGGACTGGATGGCCCTTGGGGGTCTCTTCCAACTCTAGGATTCTACGATTCTATGATTCCAAAAGTATACAGAATGTGTTTCTTGTCTCCTGTTCTGCCCACCCCGTATTTCTGCTTGGCCTTGCCCCCAGGCCCCCACAAACCTATTTTACATGCTTCCCCTATTTCACATGCATTTACCTCCCCTACTGCACCCCATTATTTCACCTGCCTCTACCTCCCCTAGTGCACCCACTGAACCCAACTGTTTCATCTGCTTCTACCTCCCCTACTATACCCCTATTGCACCCCACTGTTTCACTTGCCTCTGCCTCTCCCACTGTACCCCCTTATAGCACCCCATCTTACCTGCCCCTACTTCCCTTGTTGTACCCCCTTATAGCACCCCATTTCACCTGCTTCTGCCTCCTCTACTGCACCCCTATTGCACTCCACTATTTCACCTGCCTCTGTCTCCTACTGCACTCCCTATTGCACCCCACTCTTCCAGCTGCCTCTGCCTCCCCTGTTGCCCCTCTTGCACGCCCTCCTTTCCCTGCCTCTCCCTCCCTTACATTGCAACGCCTCTTGCCCCCCTTCCCCTTGGCATGGCAGCCCCCTCCCCTGTGCCCTTGCCCCCTGACTGTGCCCAGAGATCCTTCCACTGGGGGAAGGCTGGCAGAGGATGCCCTCCTCCTCCTCCTCCTCCTCCTCCTAATCACATTAGCCGCGTGTTGGCCCAACAGCCGCCCCGGGGAGGCTGGCCCCTTGTCTGTGCCCTGACGTGCCAACCGCCTCCTAATGACAGCCTGCGCCAGGGAAGGGCCAGGCAGCAGCAGGAGGAGGAGGAAGAGGAGGAGGAGGAGGAGGAAGGGGGGCCCATCACCTGCCCCTGCCCCCAGCAAAGGGCCCAGGGGAAGCCTGGCATGGCATGGCATGGCATGGCATGGCATGGCATGGCATGGCATGGCATGGGCTTCTCTCCTCCTTCTCCCCCCCCAATGCCAACACATGCCCCAGACATAAGATCCCCCTCCCTCCCACTCCTTGCCTGATCTGCCTCCATCCCTTGCCCTGATCCCCACCTGTGCCACCCCCCCATCGCCCACTGCCTTACCAGTTGTCCCCTCCCCATCCTCTCCCCCCCCCCCATTTGCATGGCATGCCTTGGCACCCCCCTTTTGGACCCTTTTCCACCCTCCCTTCCTAACCTCTCTCCCTGCCTCTTTTCTCCCCCTGCAAGCCTCATCCCCCCTTCTCTCTTTAAGGGGGGGGGATCTCTTCCCTTTTCCCTCTGCCACCCCATCTTTTCTTCCTCCATCCCTCCATCAAGTGGGGAAAGCCCAGCTCCCACCTGGGGAGTCCCAGCCTCCTTTACCTGCTGCATAAGGGAGATGCTAGGGGAGGTGGGATGATGCTGCTGCAAGAAGGGCCAGAGGGCTGGCTGGTGGCTGAGCAGCTCTCGCCTCCTTCCTTCCTCCCTTCCCTCCTTCCTTCCTTCCCTCTCTCTCTTCTTTCTTCCTCTCCTTCGCCCAACTGGCTGCTGCTGCTGCTGCCCTGGGAGTCTGCTTGCGGTTCGGAGCGCCGCCGCCAGAGGGCGCCCGTCTTGGGTACCAAAAAGGGAGGCGCGGCTGCACAAGGAAGAGGAGGAGGATGCTGAGCTGCTTCAGGAGCATCACTGTTAAGAGTTTGTCACCCGAGGGCTGATGTCGGCATTAAGGAGAGATTAAAGCGTGTGTAAAGCATCCCGTAGACGAAGCGGAAAGGGAGAGTTAATTGCGCACCTGATTATCACACACAACTGTGCAAATGTCAGAAATGCATCCCGAAAGTAAAAAAAGATGCACATCAATGCTTCTTTGGGACCACGTGGGCAGCAGGTTTTGCACAACGCCGTGTGAAACTGTTATACGTAATGACATGATCTTTCTGGAAAATGTGCAGAGAAATGTAAGATCCTGCACTTAGGGCAGAAAAATGAAATGCAGAGATATAAAATGGGGGACATCTGGCTGAACGAGACCACATGTGAAAGGGATCTAGGAGTCTATGTAGACCACAAGTTGAACATGAGTCAACAGTGCGATGCGGCAGCTAAAAAGGGCAATGCAATTTTAGGCTGCATCAATAGAAGTATAGTGTCTAGCTCCAGGGAAGTAATAGTGCCACTCTACTCTGCTTTGGTCAGGCCCCACCTGGAATACTGTGTCCAGTTCTGGGCACCACAATTCAAAAAGGATGTGGAGAAACTGGAGCGGGTCCAAAGGAGGGCAACTAAGATGGTGAGGAGTCTGGAAACCATGCCCTATGAGGACCGCCTTAGGGAAGTGGGGATGTTCAGCCTGGAGAAGAGAAGGTTAAGATGTGATATGATAGCCCTGTTTAAATATTTGAAGGGATGTCATATTGAGGAGGGAGCAAGCTTATTTTCTGCTGCTCCAGAAACTAGGATGCGGAACAATGGATGCAAACTGCAGGAAAAGAGATTCCACCTCAACCTTAAGAGGAACTTCCTGACAGTAAGGGCTGTTCGACAGTGGAACACACTCCCTCGGAGTGTAGTGGAGTCTCCGTCCTTGGAGGTCTTTAAGCAGAGGCTGGATGGCCCTCTGTCCGGGATGCTTTGACTGGGAGTTCCTGCATGGCAGAGGGTTGGACTGGATGGCCCTTGTGGTCTCTTCCAACTCTGTGATTCTATGATTCTATGGATATTCACAGGATATTCACAGGATTATTATTAATATTACATTCGTCCCTCCATATTTGCGGCTTTGATATTTGTGGACTTGATTACTCACAAATTTGATTAATATGTTCACTCTAGGAATATCTAGGTCCTCCAGTGCAACTCTATGGTCAACTTTAACTAAAAGTTGCACTGAAAGACCTATAGATAAGAGTTCCTCTAATGCAGTTCTATGGTCAGTGTCTGTCGGACGCTGACCACAGAGTTGCACTGGAGGACCTAGAGATTCCAAGAGAGGCGTCCTCTCAGATAAAAACATTATGTTTTTGTTATTTGCGGTTTTTCCATATTCACAGGGGTATTGAGCCCCTAACCCTAACGAAATAATAATTGTAAGCTGCTCTGATAGCCCTTAAGGCTGAAGGGCAGGGTATAAATACTCTAATAAATAATAAATCAAATAAACATGGAGGGACAAATGTATTTTATTTTATTTTATTTTATCCCACCTTTCTCCTAACATAGGGACTCAAGGCGGTGAACAACAAGTATAAAATACAATTAAAAACAGTACCAAAAAATATAAAAATATATAAATTTGAATTTTTTTAAAAAATAATTAAATCATTTAAAGAGTTAAAACAGTTATAAATTAAAATATAACATAAATGCCTGATCTCCTTTGTATGAAAAAAGAGTGGGTCAGGAGGAAGAGATGCTGAAGCAGGACCATGGCCAGTGGGGCAGGGATGGGGGGACTCTGAAAGAAGGCTGGAGCCTTTGGGATTCTGCTTCCCCTTGCTGCTGAAGAGTGTCCTTGCTGTGTGCATGTGTGCATGTCCTCCATTTTGAGCACAACTAAGAAGCATGGCTTTCTATTTTTATCAGCCCAGGGTGACCAGGTGTCCTTCTTGTCCAGGACCCATCCTCCATTTCAGCCTTGTCCAGGAGGATTTCCCAAATGTCCTCCATTTTGAGCAGAACTCAGAAGCATGGATTTTTATTTTTATCAACCCAGGGTGACCAGGGAGTTTATCAGATGACGGAAATTGGAAGTATAATCTAATGGCAATCCGAATTCAATGATGGGGTTTCACGTTATTGCGTGTTAAAGTTTCTCATGCAATTTCAGGCAAAAGGGAATTCATTCCGAACACAATCATGGGTTTTACGTTATTTCGTATTAAAGCATCTCACGCAATTTCGGACAATGGGGGGTCATTCTGAATGCATTCCGAACGCAATTGGAATTCACATAAATTCGCTAAACTAGCGAATTCATGTGAATTTGAATTGGCTCCAATTGGCTCCATTCGAAATAAAGAGAAATTCCTCCTGTTTGATAAACTCCTAGGTGTCCTCCTTTTCAGAACCTGCCCTTCAGGAGGAATTCCCAAATGGCCTACCATTTTGAGTGTAACTAAGAAGCATGGATTTCTGTTTCTATTAGTGCAGGATGACCAGGCGTTCTCCGTTTCAGCCTTCTGTCTAGAAGGAATTTCCAAATTTCCTCCATTTTGAGCATGACTAAGAAGGATGAATTTAATATTTCTATGTTCTGAGCTTTTATTTGGTTATGCCCTACATTCCCCCCCCCCCCCCCCCCATATCCTACATTTTGCAGTGCCATGACCTCTTTTGGAGTTAGAACATCTCGTCACCCTGGACAAGGCAATGCAAAATATAGGACCTTCTGGGACATTACAAAATAAAAGCTGAAAACACTCATAGAAATATTACATTCATGCTTCTTAGTCTTGCTCAAAATGCATTTTTGGGGAATTCTTCTTAGACCAAAGGCTGAAATGAAGGACATGTCCTGGAAAAAAAAAGATGTCTGGTCACCCTGTGGAGGTGGGGCTGTGTGGTGTATGCACAGGGTGACCAGATACTCTAACTGCAAGGAAGGAGGACCTTTCCAGAGAAAAAGGAAGGACATAACCTAATAAAATCTAAAAACATTCATAGAAATATAAAATCATGCTTCTTATTCATGTTCAAAATGGAGGACATTTTTTAGAATTCCTCCTGGACAGAAGGCTGAAATGTAGGGCAGGTCCTGGAAAACAAGGACATATGGTCACTGTCCTTGTTTTCCAGGATACAGTATCATCCACAATCCACAAAATGCCTTCATTGGGCCAACCAAAATGCAAAATATACTGTACTTATCCATGGGTCAATTTCAGTGTTGTATCATAACTCTTATTTAAAAGAAGGAACCATCCCCTTGTGAAAGGGGTATAATTTGTTCTGGAAGCACTAACACCATTGCCACTTTCTCATCCATCCAACCTTAAGAGTGAGCACAAAGAGTTATCTCTGCTGAAATTTTGTAACTTCTCTGACATTGTTTTGCTTTGCTTCATCCTTTAGATGCTTTGTTATATGCCCCTAAATTTTACTCTCAACTTATCCATGGGTCATATCAAAATCCATAATTTTGACCCCAAAATTTGTCCTCGACTTATACATGAGGTTGATTTATAGTCGAGTATGTACAGTACATATTGCAAGCATTTGAAGATCCACTGGCTTCTTCATCAGGCAAAGGGGTTAAAAATCATCCAGGAGAAAGAAAAAAAAAGAAATGACGATGTTAGTCGTAGGCCTGCCTTTGGTCAAGATGTTGTGGTTGCTGTCCTCCTTTGGATAATACAGAAAGTTATTCCTCCTTCTGGCCATGTGGATATTGGGAGATTCTTGAAGAAGAACCAGGCCAAGGCTTTTCTTCTTCATTGAACAAAGGATTGTTACCTTAGAGCATCCATTCTGCCCCATCACACTTTTAAGCAGCTGTTTTTAAATGTAGGCATTTTCTCAGCTGAAACTTTAATTGGTACCAAGGGATAGAGAAAAGGTGGCTAAAGCAGTGTGTCAGGCCAGCATAAGTGAAACCAGCTGCTCTGATCTGGGCCCTTTTCACTCAGGTGCCTTAGATAAGGACTCCCATCTTCTCCAGCCAGACTGTTCTGAAATTTCTCTTGGCCTTCCCCTGGCCAATGCTCCAGCCAGATGTATTCATTTACAGTGCCCATCTTCTCCTGCCAGGCAAGGGAAGATGTAATCCTATATAGCCATAAGACTGTGTCGAGGATGGTAGTTCAAAAGTACTGAAGATTTTTGTTGTTATTAACTGCCCTGAAGTTGACTTCAATCCTTAGCAACCCTATGAATCATAGACTTCCAAGTCACTTGCAGATTCATGGCTGTGGCTTCTCTTATTCAATTTATTCATCTGGAATGCAGTTTTCCTCTTTTCCTATTGCCCTCAACTTTACCAAGCCTTATAGTCTTTTCTTGTGAATCCTTTCTTCTCATAATATGATATGGCCAAAATACAAAACTCACAGTTTTGTCATCTTGGACTTTAGAGATAGTTCGGGCCTGATTTGTCCTAACATCCATCCATTTGTCTTTTTAGTGGTCTACAGTATTCTGTGCGCAATGTGTTTCCATTGACAAACTGGTCTTCAGGTTTGTGCTGCCTCACAAGAGGAGGCATCATGCAACGTGAGAGGTGATGTTATGCCACCTGGATTGTACATGGCTTTGCAGGCACCAGTAACAATGCCTAAATATGCTGCAGTGTAGTTTGACACCACTATAACTGCCATGGCTCTATCATATGGAATCCTAGGATTTGTAGTGTGTGGTAGTACCAGAGCCATTTGACAGAGAAGGCTAAATAGCTCAAACACTACAAATCCCAGAATTCCATACCATTGAGTGACAGCAGTTAAAGCTGTGTCAAACTGCATTATTTCTGCAGGGCAGATGCAGACAATGACACAGTTGTCTTCCCAGCATAATCCGATTGGCCCTGAGTAGGCTGGTAATGGTTAAAGATGGATTTGCCTCTTTGCTAAGGTCTCACTGCAGTACTAGAAATTTGTGGACTTAATTAAAATTCAACTGAGGGTACACATTTCTCATTTGGATGGGCAACTGCCTCATTTTCCCCATCCTGGTGGAGATTCAGAGCACCATTCTGTGTTTAAAATGTACCTCTACTTTAGGCCTTGCACCCATTTCAAAGGAGTCCAGGACAATGTTAAAAACTGCAGAGCAATGTTCACATCCAAATCTGGGAGATCATAGTTCTCTTCTCTGACTTTTCAGGAATCATTTTTTCCTTCTTAGGTTCATATCTAGCTCTTACATTTATGGGAATAGAAAGAAATAAATTGCAGGTGAGCTGATGTTCGGTCCAATTACTCACTAAGAAATTAGCCTGATTTCTATTTTCCGGCATTCTGGCCCATGAACGCAAAGAGACTGGGAATGTCTGATAGGCACTTGCCACTATAGTAGCTCTTAATTGCAATTTAATTTGATTATGCGGTTTGAAAATATTGAATAATAAAATGGTATTAAACTAGCTACAGGTACAGAATCTATAATATACCATGGCAATGGCTGGACTATAACTCCCATAATAGTGGGGCTCCCATTGGCAATGCTGCATAGGACTTCTGGGAAATGTAGTCCAAGAATCTGTAGAACACATTGGCCCTGCCCTTTACAAGGCTTTGGCTTCTGGTTGTTCTACAATGATTGTCTGCCATTATGCCACTATAGACTTGATTTCTCTCACCACAAACATTTCTGGTAATAATTCCATATTTTTCATTTTCTTAAAAAAAATCACTCAAGTTTTGAGTCTTTGTGGAATGCTTGGAGTCTCATTTGATGGGTATTCAAATCTTATTTATGCAGCTGTTTGGCTTTTACATTAGGATTTGTTTATGCACTTTTCATTTTGCTTCAATATGGGGTAGAAACATCCATTGGAATCGTATGCTAATAACTATAAGGATACTTATCTGTGTAGCAGAGGTGTTATGAAACTCCTTTATTGAATTGCAAAGATGCCTAATGTGACATCAGGAAGAGTGCTCGAAGTACATTAGTGCCCAATGCACATCAGAGTTGATGCACGTTGGTCCCCTTGTGCACTGCTCTTTCTAAGATATGGGAAATCTTTAACTATTTCAGTTTCTTCTTTGTCTATATTGAATTCCTCTTCCGTGGTCATTATTTTTGTTTTCTTAATGTTTAACAGCAAGCTTGCCTTAGTACTTTCCTTTCTGAGTTTCTTCAATAATTATTTCAAGCCTTTGATGTTTTCTGCTAGTAGTATGGTGTCGTCTGCATATCATATTGTTGATATTCCTTCCTTTGATTGTCACTCCTTCTCCCTCTTCCTCTGTGTATATTTCCTGCATACAAGCTGTATAGATAGGGTGATAGAATGCAGCCTTGTCTGACCCTCTTTCCAGTTGTGAACCACGCTCTTTCTCCATATTCCATTCCAAGAGTAGCCTCCTGTCCTGAGTATAGGTTACACATCAGGACAATCGAGTGTTTTGGTACACCCATTTCTTCAATGATCCATTATTTTTCATGATCAATCCATAGTTTCCATGATCTATGCAGTCAAATGGTAAAAAGACAACATTTTAAAGAAAAAATTGAGGAGGATGAGAAAGGAAAGCAGCACAACTCATGTTCTTAGTGTTATAAGGTTCCTCATCCTGGTTTAGTGTTAGCCATGTTAGAGGAGGGGTTCTGGGAGTTATAGTCCAAATAAATAAATAAATAAATAAATCCTTCCCAACTGTCATCTTCTGGCCTAGAGGGAGTGAAAGGACAGGTCCAATGCCACTGGGGATGATGAAGAAGAGCCCCCCCTCCTTGCCAACTGTCATCTTCTGGCCTAGAGGGAGTGAAAGGACAGGCTCAATGCCATCGGGGCTAAAGATAGAAGAAGGTCCTCCCTCCTTGCCAACTGTCATCTTCTGGCCTGGGGGGAATGAAAAGACAGGCCCAATGTCATCGGGCCTCACCTCGCTTAAGAAGAAGAGCCCTCCCTCCAGCCCATCTGCCTTGGTCCAGGCCTCAGAGGGAGAGAAGAACTGGTGCACCTGATTCCCTTCCTCACCACCATTCCCTTCTCCTTTCATGTAATGTCTTCTTAGATTGTAAGCCTGAGGGCAGGGAACCGTCTAATTAAAATAATAATGGTAAGCCGCTTTGAGAGTCTTTAGGTCTGAAGGCAGGGTATAAACACAATAAATAAATAAATCAAAATCCAATCTCTAAAAAGTGTGACTGCTTGGTTCTTGCAAAGTCCAATAAGCTGGATTCCCAAGGGAGCTGATGTTAAGCTCTGCTTTACCTCACTGTTTCTTTTTCCTCCTAGTGGAATGGCCATGGGGTAAGCTGGAGAGAGGCAAAGCACAATAGAGCTGGCTTCTCGGGAGGGCAATTTAATTTCATGTCCTGCACAGAAACCAACATTTTTCTTCTGTTCCCTACAACCCAGCTTGTAGATTAAGGAGAGCGATACTGCTTCAGTCCTAGCAGGAGACTCTGTGTGTTTGCTGGCTGGGGACAGCCATCTGTGCTGGCACCACATGCTCTCATTTTATGGTGCATTGAGAAGCCACCTGGGTGTTTTTGCACCATGGAACAAGCAACTGTTTGACTGTTCGCATTTTAGTGTGGAAGGTTTTCTTGTTTGCCTGTTGGGAACGGGGGAAGAGGCAACAAATGAGGACACAGCAGCATCTGTGCATGTGCACACACACAACCAAGGAGTCAACTAGTCCAGCATTTGGAGACAGAGGCAATGGCTTGCCACCCTTCCCCCAACATACACAAAATTCAGAGATCATGTGATGTGCATGAATCTATACACACTCTGGATTGCCAGTTCCTTATTGTTTATAGCCAGAAATGCATAAACTGACTTTATGTATGCATGCATGTACATGCTTGATATCGCCAACACATCACATTGCTTATATAATGCAAATAAATGCATGTTTGCCTGTGTGCACACTGACTTGAATCAGTCCTATTATTTAGTCATTTCTACCAGTGTTCATGCATGCAACTCATACATGGCAGATGAACTCTCAGCACATGAAAAACCAAGGTATCTTGGTTAGATAAAGCCACAAAATTCCTGTCTCATTATTTTGTATGTATTCAAGTACAAAAAACACCACGTTCCACCTATTGCTCATCATAATCCACATTCTTCTATCTCTTTTTTGTGTCTGTTGTTATGTTGCTTCAGAAGTTGGTAATCTAGTGCTTCCAGATGTTTTAGACTACAGCTCTCATCATCCTTCAATTGGTCATG
Source organism: Urosaurus nigricauda (assembly GCA_034509955.1). Taxonomy (NCBI): domain Eukaryota; kingdom Metazoa; phylum Chordata; class Lepidosauria; order Squamata; family Phrynosomatidae; genus Urosaurus; species Urosaurus nigricauda. Next base: position 21,489,949 of record JAOEGL010000006.1, on the reverse strand, counting down.
CTAATGATATGTAATGTATGTAAGGTCCTACATACTTTGATAATGCTATAGAAATAATTGTCTGAACCAAATTTAACCTTTGGTTTAACATGCATGGGTCAGCCTTCCATTCGTTAAGTTTATTGTCTTCTTTGTCAATTTGTTTTAACATCACAACTCCATATGGAACTAAGAACTTGTTCGCCGCCTTCAGTCCCTATATTGGGAGAAAGGCATGATATAAGATGATGATGATGATGATGATGATGATGATGATGATGATGATGTTTAGTACACGTGTTCAGAATGCTATTCTCTGTTTCAGCCTTGCATAACCACTAATAAATTCCCATTTATTAGGAGGAAGAATACAAAATGCATTTTGATCCAAGGTTTCCCTGACCATTAACAAAGTTGTTGCAGAGAATTGGGGTGTAGCTATCGGGAGGGGGCAAAATGAGAGCATTGCAATCATAAAAGGATTTTGACTCTCCAACCCAAATTTAGGTCTTCGGTCCACAAATTTCTAACACTATAGTAACTTAAAACTCCAGTTGATCATTTAGAAATACCAATTAGGTATCCATTCAAAAGGGGTAGACAAAGTCTCTCGTGGAATGCAAACACAGCAAATATTATAGTTTTAGGTGTGATGTAGTTGTTTGAGTTTTGGAATATGACTCCGGAGACTAGGGTTTGAATCCCTGCTCAGTCATGGAAACCCACTAGGTGACCTTGAGCAAGTCACACACAGCCTTAGAAAACCCTGTGATAGGGTCACTTTAGGGTAGCCATAAGTCAGAAAACACTTTAAGGCACACAATAACAACAACAAAAACAAAGTGTGAACCATTTTCAGCATTGCAATGGCAGAATTTTGGGGACTGAAGGAAAATTTCATGGAGGGGGGCTTAATTTTAATTTGGTTAAGCAATGGCTTCATTTCACCCCTCCCATAACTATACCCCTCATGCAGATTCTTTGAGCTATACCACATTTAATATTTACCTTCACTTCAGCACCGTATGACTGTTTAAGGGGAGGGCAGGACAATATTAAAATCTGCAGTAGAATATCCCCCTCAAAGACTGGGAGACCATAATATGTCTGGGTATAATTTTTTTTTTCTATTTGAAGCTTGGTCCTTTCCTCTAATTTTAAAATGGGGTGGGGGTGGGTGGTAGAAGATGCAGAACATATGTTATCTTGGAAATGCTCATTTATCCGTATGAAGGTTAGGGTACATTTCCACAACACAATTCTCCATTTCATGTTCAAATAGCAGCTCAACCCTGGATCTGTTTTCAAGGCTGCCAAGATGATCAAGGCCTTTACAATTCAGGAATAGATACTTTTAGACTATAACGTCCAGACTCCTCTTGCTACTATGGGCATGTTTGCTGGGGATGCTGAGATCTGATATAAAAAATGACTTTTCTGACCTCTGTCTAGCATTAACATCTTATTCTATTACTTAGATCTTCCATATGTGTACCCTAACTGCTTTTAAAATGAACATTGTGAGTAAGCAACACATTCTAGCTATATTTGTGCTCCTTAATGCACATGCACACATGCTTGAGTGTGCATACATGCACGCATGCACACATGAATGCACACACACAGAGTGCTTGCCTCTGTTTTAGCCAGCAGAGTCACACAAGGTTATTTATAATATGTTTATATATCCATTAAAAATACAATGGGCTTTTGGTAACCACTGGGGTTTGGTTCCAGGATGCGTCGTGGATACCAAAAGCCATAGATGTTCAAGTCCAATTAAATACAATGTGGTAGTAAAATGGTGCCCCTTATATAAAATAGAAAAATCAAGTTTTGCTTTTTGGAATTTATATATTTTAAACAAATATTTTTAAGCTGTGGATGCTTGAATCCATGGATAAAGAATGCATGGATGTGGAGAGCTGAGTATATACACTTCCCTTACAAGCATCATCAATCTTTATCCACAGATACATCAGTCTTATCTCTCTGTCATTTAATCTCTCTAAGACTATCAATTCCTTTGCATATCTGCACATCTCCTTGTAAAATCTCACTATTCATCCATTCATCCATATACCAATCTATCTACTGACTTCCATATGTACACATTTCAGACATACTCATGATTTATTATTCTTCAGACCCATCTAAGTAGAGATAAAACTGCAATAATTTCATGTTACCATCCTGCAGTCAGGCCATCACTTTACAGTTAATGAACTTTTCAACATATTTGTGCATATATATTCTTGCAGGGTGTCACTAAAGGATGTGAGAGCCATACCAGGTGACACCCTAAAAAGGGGGGGGGGGGTTTGATGTCACATCACTGCTCCACAAACATCTGGACTGCAGTGTTTACCAGCATCCTTTTAAACACAGAAAAGATGGTGTGAGTAGGATGACACTCAATGGGAGGAGAAAGGAGAGGCCCAGGGTTTTTAAAAAATATTTTCAAAATTGTTTAAACATTTTAGAAAATATTTTTTACAATTTTTCTTTTAAAATAGCACATCTCACCAAATTTTCACTTGAACCACAAGAAACTATGTACAAGTAACTGCATTTAGCCTAAATAATTTAAAGGTATAATTTTAATTTTGCTAGTTGTTACTATTATCATCGCTGTTGCGTGTCCCCAAATCATTTCCGATTTATGGTGACCCTAAGGCGAGCCTGTCATGGGGTTTTCTTGGCAAGATTTGTTCAGAGGAGTTTGCCATTATATCTCCCTGAGGCTGGGAGAGTGTGACTTGCCCAAGGTCAACCAGTGGGTTTCATGGCTGAGTGGGAAACTGAACCTTGGTCTCCAGAGTCGTAGTCCAAAACTCAAACCACTACGCCACACTCAGTGATATATGGGAATTACGATTTATGAGTAACATAAATTTTTTTTTTACTAAGGATTCTGTATGGTGTGGTATGGGAGGAGGTCTGATGGTGGTGGGGCTTACTCCATGAGTTACTGCACTGGGTGAGACCAACCCTAGTGACGCCACTGGATACACTCATGTTTATACAGAGAACCAGTATACCTTTCCTGTAATGCCACATACCTATATGACTCCTTTCTAGATACACTCATGTACACCAGAGCTAGGGAATTTGTTTGTTTGTTTGTTTACGGACTGTCAATCTTAACATTTGAAATTACAATGAAATGCACATTTTAGTGCAACAATCAGTCTCTGGCAGCTAATTTCAAACTGAATGGAAAAACTAAATTTCTGTGATTAACCTCATTACTTGCATTTATAATTGAATTTAGCACTGGTATGGCCTTTCCAATAGTCTAGACCCTACCTGCATAATAGTGGGGAGTGATGAGGGGTGACACAAAAGGAAGGAGAGGAACAAAAACACATGCAATTTTGATCTGTGAATTGAAGAATAAACCAAAAAAGGTGCACATGTGATGTATTTCAAGTATGACAGATTTAAACTATTGCAACTGTTATGAGTTCTCCTAAAGGACCAGTGGGAGTCTCTCTACACCTTCACCAACTTGGTGATTTCCATATGATCCAGACCACATGTCCCATCAGCCCCAGCTAGCACCACCAATTATCATTGATGCTGGTAGCTGTAATCTAAAACATGTGGGAGGCCCATTCTCACAACAGTACAGTGGGCCCTTGGTATCCACTGGGGATTAGTTCCATGACCTCCACTGACACCAAACTCAGTAGATGCTCAAGTCCCATTAAATACAATGGCATAGTAAAATGGTGGCCTTTAAATAAAAAGGAAAAATAAAGTTTTCTTGTGGAATGAATATATATATTCGCAGTGGGCCCCCCCATAAGAGGGGAATTCCCCCCCCCAGCATATGGGAAAAAATGCATAGGCTCAAACCCCATTTGTTTTAATGGGGGAGTGTTTCCACGAGTGGTGCGACGCACACACCATGGACGCGGGCACCATTATATTTCCAGTGGCTTAACGTTCTGCGTAAAGCCACGTATAGCACGCCCACATATTGCGTGGGCACACTGTGTGATTTTGTCATTTTATATAAAGGACACAATTTTACTAAGCGATTGTATTTAATTGATTTTTAATGGATTTTTCCATTTTTCTGTTGTGTTTAATGGATTTTTACACACACACACACACACACACACACACACAAACAGTATTTTCAAACTGTTCATAGTTGAATCTATGGATTAAAAAAATCCATGGATATGGAGGGCCAACTGTCCAGAACAAAACAAAAGTAACTGACTCCTATATATACACACTTGTGTATGTTTGCCTGTGCTTTGCTATGTATCTATTGTGCACATGTTATATACAAGGGCACAACGGCCATGTTCAAGTTTAAATGCAAAAACTATGGCATAATCACAGGTTAAATTTTTCCATTGCAGTCTGGAGTTCACTTTCAAGTCTTAATGGTGCATCAGTACTTCAATTCCTAATTATCTGGATTTCAAATGTTCAGGCAAGAATGACATCTTATGCCAAAATTTTTGGCTCCTAAAATTGGTTCATCCACCAAATCCTCTGGGGACCAAGATGTGATCAGCCACTGTTGTTAAAATGCCAAATTTAAAATCTGGAGATTGGATGTTTGAGTGTAATGTTTTAGTTAACTTTCTAGTTCAGTTTTGCAACTTCCAATATGGAATCTCAGTTTCTAAAACGAGGGTGCCACTATGCTTTTCTGTTAAGATGCACCCAGAGTGTACACACTCCGCTGGCGTGCATGTTCACAGCCACAGCCGCCATGCATTCCTTTGTTTCTCAGCATGTCCAGGCTCCCCAGAGATTTCTCTTGCTCGTGCTTGTCCGGTCTCTCTGCACTGGTTTGTGCAGAAACAGCCCTTGGGCTGTGCTGACTTGCAACATATGGTCATTCTCTTGCCTGGCCACTTTCTGTAATCATGTGCTTTGTGGCGTCCGGAGGACAGAGTGGAATATGAGGCAGGATGGCTGGGAAACAGGACTCTTGTGATCACTCATATGCCCACAGGCCATTCCTCTCTCTCTCTCTCTCTCTCTCTCTCTCTCTCTCCCTCTCTCCCTCTCCCTCTCTCTCTCATTCTCTGTGATTTCTAAAACCAGAACAGCCAAAGTACAAGTCTGCCTAGAATTTTTTTCCCTCCTAACCTGGAAACCCATATACCCGAACCCTGATTATGAAGCTGGGTGTTCACCTTTATCTAAAATGGAAAATAATGTTCATGCGCTCACAAAACTCTGCTGTTTGTTTATACCAAGACTAAGCTATGGATTGGGAACAAAGTTTGAACAAGGGTACTGGGGAATTTTTTTTCCAGTCCTGGGAGACAGACTCCTCCTGAGATCTATCTCCCAGATTGATCAGATTTATCTCAGATAAATCACTGATCAGAGATAAGATCTGAGGTTCTGATCCCAGGGTGCATCTACATTATAGAATTATCTCAGATAAACCATTGATCTGAGATAAGATCTTGGATTCTGATCTCAGGATTCATCTACACTGAGAAATGTTGCCATTTGACAGACTTTAACTGCTATGGCTCCATCCTTCATTTGTACTTTGGGATTGTACTGGGATTTGTACTTTGGTGAGGCATTAGCACTCTTAGACAGAGGTGGTGAAAGATCTTGTAAAAACTACAGATTCCAGGGTTTCATAGAGATGGAGCTGCAGCACTTAAACTGGTGTCAAACTGTATTTTTTGTACTGAGCTGGAATGATGATGAGACATTTTGCGGAAGGGGTGGGACTTTGCAAAAGAGTTGAAAGCTTGGTAGAAAATATCTGCAACCATGTTAAGCCTATGGATCAGAGGTTTCCATCCTTGCTGAAAGCCTTTGCTGAGATTCAGTTATAAAAATACAGAATAAGGCCATTGTATATTTTGTTTGCTTGGTAATTTGGATTTAAAATGACTTTTCTATCCCAGGGACTTGTGAGGACTCACCAGCTTGTATAGCATCAAAGAAGTTTTATAGTCTTAACTATGCATTATTCAAGGTCCTATTTACTAGTTGTGCAGTGTAAAATTATGCTAGTGTAAAATAGCAGAAAATAGAGAAGACATGGAACAAGATTGTTATTGTTGCAGTCATTTCCATCCTATAGGAACCCTAAGGCAAGCCTATAACAGGGATTTCTTGGCAAGATTTGTCCAGAGAGGAACAGACACTGGTGATAATTAAGAATGAAAGTGCAAAATCAGGGTGACAGCTGAATATTAAGAAGACAAAAATAATGACCCCAGAAGCTTTATATCAGCTCATAAGACAGTGGCGAAGACATTGAAATTATTAAAGATTTTCTATACTGGGCTCAGTCATCAATCATACTGAAAATAGTTAAGAAATCAGAAGATGATTTATTTATTTATTGAATACAATACAATTTGGAAAGGCAGATATGAAAGAACCAGATAAAATCCTCATGTGTAAAGGGCATACCGTATCTGAACACCAAAGTCAGTATCATCTACACCATGGTATTTCTAATTTCTATTCATGGATATAAAAGCTAGACAATGAGGAAAGCTGACAAGGGAAAAAATCAACTAATTTGAAATGTGTTGTCAGGGGAGAGTTTTCTGGATACTGTGAACTTCCAACAAGGCAGATAAATGGGCCCGAGAGCAAATCAAGTTTGATCTCTCATGAGAAATCAAATTACTACATTGAGGCAATTGTACTGTGGACATATAATCAGAAAACATGACTTACTCAGAAAGACAATAATGCTGGGGACACAGGAAAGCAATAGGAAAAAGGCAGATGCCATTACAGATGGATTGATCGGATAAAAGAAGCCATGACTCTGAGTTTGTAAGCGAATATCTGTGCCATGGCTATGAAGACAGTAGCTTGGAAAACTAATTTTCTTGATTGCAACTCCCAGAATCTATGTCAGTATGGCTACTGGACTGTAGGAGCTATAGTCAAAAAAGTAATTTTCTAAGCTCTGGTCTTTCCTTTTGCAACCTGTTGGGAAGAGAGGATTGGAAAAGGGATACACAGAGAGTAGAGGAGGGGGAAGATGTGAAAAGAAGAAGAAAAGATGCTTTCCACTTTTGGCTCCGACTGTGCCCACTGTCAGCACATGGCACATGACAGAGTGCCCTCAAAGGAATGCAGTCCTTGGTGGAAAAACAAAACACCACAAACCCATACCTGTAATCTCAAGGGACACAGGAAGCATTTTCTGGGCACACACCTGTGCTCTTTAATTTAGCAGCTAAGAGATGGATCTATAAACCAGGAACTCCCTGATCCCAGGCTCATCTTAGCTATTAGCTCACAAACTGCCCCAAGGCAAGCCACTCTCTCATAGTCTCAGCCTCATTCTTCCATCTGCACAATTATGATAGAGCCGCCTTGCAGGGTTGTTGTAAGGCTTAGTGAGATGTCTTCCAAGTGTTCTGGACATGCTAAAATTATACTGAAAATACTGAGGATTATATGATAATCAAAGTGTGCAAAAGCGAAATGCCTTGCTTGCCTGCACACATGTGGAAGACCAGCGCATGCAAGCATGGCATTCGGATGCACATGCTCCAGCGCGCAAGGACGATGAATATGTGTGCACCCATCATTCAGGCATGCAGTTAGGACCATTTCATCAAGGGAAGGAGGATGGCCAGCTCTTTGGCCATGGGCACCTGCCTGTCATTGTCCCTTCCTGTCATACCGTTGCCTGGCTCCTTGTCAGCACGTCGTAAGCTAATCGTGGGCGACAACCAGGCCTGACGGGTGAGGCTACCACAGGAAAGAGCAATTACTCAGAGCATGCAGGGGAAATCCAGGAGCAGAAAAGAGACTGAACAGACAGGAGAAGAGAGCTGGGCTCCACTGGACAGCCTTTGATGGCTCCAGGAATGCATGCTCATTTTCTTCCTTTGCAGCATGCCATTTTCCCCACTCAGACCTGCTCTGACCATGATGGCTGTTGTTGTCCAAAACCAGTGGAGTATACCAGGAAGGATGCTTTAGATGTGCATCAATGACTTTTATGGAAGACAGGAATTGCTTTCTTTACTTTGGCCTCTGGTCTTATGTGAATGCCAGAACATATTATAGTCCATCTCTGTTCCCACAGTCTTCCTATCCATGTCTCCTGGTCCCTTCCATGCCACATAGTTACTGTATAATGTTACAGTACTGTATAGTGCTATGATTCCACTTTAAATGCCATGGCAACATCCTGTGGAATCTTGGAATTTATAGTGCTGATAGGGAAGTACTAGAGCTTTCTGGTTGCGGATTCTAAATGCCTCCTTAAAATGCCAGTCACAAGATTCTGGGGGTTGTTTCCATGGAGGTTAAAGTGGAACCATAGTGCTATAATTGTTTGGTGTGAAAGGGCCCCTGATGTCTTCCTGTTGCAGGAGAGAACTCACAAGAGTTGTGTATGGCCTGTGTTAAATAAGGCAGTTGTTGGTGTCAGTATTCTGACTTCATTGTCTACCATCTCAGCCCAGAGGCATCACTACGCGAGTGTGGGCTGTGTGAACTGCATTGGTTGACACTTGAGAGGGGGCTGTACACCCAGTGGGACTGGCACGGCTGATGGGTAAGAAAGGGCATCACTTCTCTTTCTTACTCACCCAGCAGCCATGCCAGATCCTAAATGGACCCTCTGGAGCCTAAAGCACTACTACTCTCAGCAGCGGCCACTGTTGGAGAGGGCAGTGCCTTCAGACTGGCAAGGCTGCCACACTGTGCCCCTCAGCAGTGGTCTGGCTGGGCAATGGCCAGCTGGCCAAGGGTGCAGGCAAGCTAGGCAGTGGAAGGGAGCATGGGACAGTCTGCCCCTCTGCTGCCCTTTCCAGGCACCTGCATTGAATGACACCAAAGGGAGTAGCGCCACTGTCTCAGCCTATAGTTGGAGGGACTATGTATATCAGAGCATGGGTAAGTTCCTATAGATACAGATTAGATAACAGATATATAAAACTGCCAGAATATCCCAAAACTATACAGTGTTCCCTCCAAATTCACTGGAGCTAGGGTTGCAGGACCCTGTGACAGTGGAAGAACCGCAAATAAAAACAACAACAACTAAGTCCTCCAGCGCAATTCACCAGAAATTGGCCACAGAGTTGTGCTGGGGGGCCTAGATTCCTAGAGAGAACATAATGTTCAAACGTGTGAGGAATCAAATCTGCAAAAGTCAAAGCTGCAAATGTGAAGGGCTGACGGTAGTGCTCAATTTTGAAGGGCGATCACTCATGGCGATGTTTCCTGTAGCAAGAATCCACATATAGGTTAGGAGATTCTGAGTGTTTTAGTCCCTTTTCTAAACACTTGTGTCCATACCTTTGGATAATGTGTCATATATCTGAGGAAGTAGTCTGTTGTCTGACCCGCCCCCCCCCCCATGCTATAATAAATGTGTAAGTCTTAAAAGACTGGGTTGTTGTTGATTTTTTTTTTAACTGAAATGGGCATCATATGGCTATTCCCCCTGGAAATTGGTCTTCTCTTCTTCTGCACTCTTCTGATCTAGGGGAAACCATTTGTCTGCCTGCCCTGCTGCAACACTGTCAAGCTCTTCATGTTCAAAGCCTTCCCTCCCAGCAGCATCCAGACACTCATTTGCTCCACTCCATGATAAGAAGAGCCAGAAGTCCCAGCATCCCCCTCCTCAACCTCCCACCCTCCTAAACCAGAGTCTGTGCGCTCTGAAGAATTAAGAATGAAAGGGGCTGGGGCAAGAGTATGGACCTGTTATTTCCACGGCAACCATATCCATGGCAACAGGCCAACCAATCAGCCACTTCTCCCTCCACATCTGGGTGATGCAGGAGTGGAAGAGGTGGCGTGGGGTGGGATGGGGAGACAAGAGGGAGAAATTGCCAGGTAGCACCCCAAATGTGACCGAGGGAGGAAGATTTTCCTCGCACAATCACCGAAAACACCTTGCTGGGCTGAGGGTGGGAGAGCTTTGGATTCAGAAGGCTCTGGGTTCAGTACCTATGGTATTTCCAATTGAAAATAATAATCTTTGGTAGCAGCTAGGGCCAACCATACTACTGGTATTAGAAGGGGTGAAGCCTTTGCCTCAGGTGGCAGATGCTTGGAGGTGGCAGGAGGATGCTGGAGGAGGGAGATGAGCACCACATGGCTTGCCCAGCCCAGGGTGACCAGATGTCCTAACCACAAAGGAGGACAAGGCCCCGCAAAATGTAGGGCCTTCAAGAAAAGGGGTGGACATTCCCCAATAAAAGCTGGAAACACTCTGAGGAATGAAAATTAATGCTTCTCTGTCATGCTCAGAATGGAGGACATTTTGGGAATTCCTCCTGGACAGGAGGTTGAAGTGTAGGACACGTCCTGGAAAAGGAGGACATCTGGTCACCCTTGCCTTGCACCATCCCTGTTTTGCCTGATTGCTTTTGTCAGGGGACTCTTTCATACAAGGCTAAATTGGAAGTATAATTTAAGGTCAATTCGAATGCAATCATGGATTTTATGTTATTGCAAATTAACTCTTCGCATGCAAATTCGGGCAAGAGGGAAGCCAATTCGAATGCAATCATGGGTTTTACGTTATTGCGAATTAAAGCTTCGCATGCAAATTCGGGCAGGAGGGGGTTATTTTCGGGTAATGGGAAGTAATTCCGAACGGAGCAGGGGTTCATGTAAATTTGCTAAACAAGCGAATTTACATAAATCCGCATTGGCTCCATTCAGAGTTGGGAGAAATTCCTCCCCGTTTGAAAGAGTCCAGGGTTGATGCAAAATTCAAGCCAGTTTAGTCAGCTTTTATAAGAGCCTTGGGCAACAAAATTATCTCAGGACAACTCTGATAGCAAAGACAAATAGGACTTTGAACAGCTGGTGTCAGTCACTCTGTCTCTCTAACTGCACTAAGTGGCTAGAATTAAAAACTTATGAATCTATCTGGGGATAGCCATGTTGGCCATACAGCAAAGTAGAATAACATCCAAAATTCACAAAACAGCCATATCTTTTTTAGGTACTGAGAGGCAGCATGGCATAGTTGAGTGTTGGACTATGACTCTGAAGACCAGGTTTCGATTCCCAGCTCGGCCATGAAACTCACTGGCTGAACTTGGGCAAGTCACATGCTCTCAGCCTCAGAAGAAGGCAAAGGCAAACCTCCTCTGAGCAAATCTTTCCAAGAAAACCCCATGATAGGTTCATAGCACTATAACTGAGTAGTGTGAAAGGTCTTCAGTAATGAAATAAAATGTAACTGGCTAGAAGCTGACTTCTGTACATCCAAACATATGTTTTGCCCTGGCAGCAGAATGTTTTGGGTTGGCCTGTCTCCAAGTGATGCAGAAATTCCAGGACTGCAGTACTTATCCAAGGTTGATTCCCTTTGGAAGGAGACTTATGGTCCCAATCGGTGGCTTATGATGTCTTGTAACATCTTGTTTATTTCCCAATAAACATTTTAACCAGAGTTAGAGGCGGCTCAGCTTAACCATTTCCACAGAGAGCCCAACTCCACTGTTCCTAAATTCGCTATCCAGGGTAGAAGCCAGCCAAACCACCATCCCTGCCTCCTTTGCAGAATTGAAAATTTTTGCTTCTTAACTGTCTTAACTGTCCAGAGGACTCTTTCATACGAGGCTAAATTGGAAGTATAATTTAAGGTCAATTCGAATGCAATCATGGGTTTTACGTTATTGCGAATTAACTCTTCGCACGCAAATTCGGGCAAGAGGGAAGCCAATTCGAATGCAATCATGGGTTTTACGTTATTGCGAATTAAAGCTTCGCATGCAAATTCGGGCAGGAGGGGGTTATTTTCGGGTAATGGGAAGTAATTCCGAACGGAGCAGGGGTTCTTCTGAATGGAGCAGGGGTTCATGTAAATTCACTAAACTAGCGAATTTACATGAATCCGCATTGGCTCCATTCGAAGTTGGGAGAAATTCCTCCCGTTTGAAAGAGTAGTTTGTCTCAAAGATCAAATCTTGCTCTTCTTTAGTTTCCTTTTGCAGGCAGCTGTGATGATAGATTCTTTAAGCAAGAATAGAGGTGTCCTCCTTGCAGGTATTTCCTAGCCATTGTTAAGGATAGCAATTGAAAGAAATTGGTCCATCTGTTCAGTTCCTATGGCAACATTGCTTTGACCACAGGAGTCATGGAGGCTTGCAATGTGGGGTTGCCAGGATTTTTTCTTTAACAGGGACAATGCTATTAGTGGCTACACATATGGATTTCCTGTTTCCTTTAAGGTTAGTTGCAATTTTTGCAGTAGGTGGTAGGGATGGCGAATTACTTCTCTCAGCAACAATACAGAGCTGCAAGCGATCTTTGTTATACTGTAGACTGCTTCTGGGATGGGTTTGTCTTGAACCAATGAAGATTCATTAGCTTTACGCAAGACCTGTTCCTCATGGAGAGGGACACTGCTGGATTTGGTTTAACAATAATAGGTCTGCATATCAACTTGCAATTTGGGATTCTCCTGCGGGGTGGGCATGGCTGTAGAAACTGCGCTTCAGAATTTATCACTAACTAATGGGATCAGAGTGTCTGACTGAAATCTGGAAGGAAATGGGCTTCACTGGGCCTTGATAGTCCTTGGGTGACTTTGGAGCAGTTATTGCATTGTACCATATGAGACCATTTGCCAATCTGGGCCAGTGTTATTTGCTGTGGCAGTGGTAGGGGTAGGGATAGTGGTTCTTCAGGATTTCAGATAGAGAAAGGTTTATCTCATCACTTGATAATGATGATGTTGATCTGCTAGAACAGTAATTCCCAAACTTTGATCCTCCAGGTGTTTGGGACTTCAGTTCCCAGAAGCCCTCTAGAAAGCTTGGGCAGCAGTGGAGCTGAAGTTAAAAAAAAACATCTGGAGGACCAAAATTTAGGAACCACTAAATGTGACAAGAATGTGGATTTTACAGACAAATATGGTAGGACTGCAATTACAATCAACCAGTGTTGAGTTGTGATAGGAGTTAGAGTCCAACATTTGATAGACTGCATGAGAAGAATGTGGTGTCGGGGTTTGAATGCTGGACTACAGCTCTGGATTTGATTCCCAGTTTAGCCATGAAAGCAACTGCATGCCCTTAGGCAAGTCACACACTCTCAGCCACAGAAGATGACAATGGTAAACTTTGGCTGAACAAATTTTGCCAAGAAAACCCCATGATAGGTTATCATAAGTTAGAAATGACTTGAATACACACAACAACAAATGAGAAGAAAAACTGTAGCATGTTGGGGAATATGAATCAGTAAATCCATAGAAAGATTGTTCACACTGCCATAGGATTCTATGCAATACTTCAAACAGTACATAAGTATAGGGCCCCACTTAAATGAGTGTGAGTCAGGATGGGTGTGCAAAAACAAGACTAGATTGCCACATTCTGAAGTGAGCTGAGTGTAGAGCACAAGGAGAATTCTTCTGGATCAGACCAAAGGGCTGAATTCTAGTCCCAAAATAGCCAATCAATGTCCCAATGGGAAGCTCATAAGGCAAAAGTGAAGGCAATTGCACCCTCTCTTCCAGTCAAGTTTCCAAGCAGCTGGATATTCAGAGGCACATTATTTCCGAGATTGAAGAAAATATATAGCTAGCAGACCTAGTGGCCACTGATAGCCTTATCCTCCAAGTAATATTCATTACTGTCTAAAGGGCCCTCACCTTTGTAAGGCCATCTGAAGTCAGTGAAGTAGAACACATTACCATCTAAATAGAATTCCCCACCACCACCACATCATTAGGTTTAGAGCATAAAATGATGCTAGATCCTGCAATGGATTCTGGGACTGTGTTCTGAGAGTTTTCATGTCAACATCAACTGAGATCTTGAAAGGGGGATTCTTCTGGATTGGGCACTGCATTCTTGGCCCTCCTGGCAATATCACGTTTCTCCAAAACAACAGCTTGAGGTTGCTTGTTTATTTAGGCTGGCCCCAAATGTAACCAGATGGTAGACTGCAGAATGAACGTGCAGTTGTTTCTCTGCATGTCTAGCTTTGCCAATTCAGGCTTCTGCTGTTGCACAACAGTAAGGCTACCAGTAGTGTAGTGGTTAAGTTTTGAAGTGCCAAGGCTCATTGTGACAGTTCCTGTAGCTGCATCTCTAAGGATGATCCAACAATACAGGCAGCCATATTGATCCATATCAACAAAGCTACTCTGGCAGTGTTCATTTCTGCCAGGAACAGGTCTTTTGCAAAGTTAATGACTCTTCACTGTGGAATTACTTTGCATTACCATATATTGTTGCTAGGACAATCAATTTACTCATGATTGACTGACTGATTGATTATATTATTTTTAACCTGCCCTGGTCTCAGGATGTTGTACATTCAATTAAATCACCTGAAAAAAAATTGCAGACACTTAGAAACGATTTAAAAACTCAAAACGAATTAAAATCTGCAATGTGATAGGCTGAAATCCAAGCCATGGTCAAACTAGGCCCAGAATATGTGTATGAACAGCCAGCTTTCATCCTGATGCCAAAATAAAGCCAATGTTGGCACCAGTTTGGACTCCAAAGGGAGGGCATTCCACAATCAGGGTGTTACCCTCAAGAAGGCCCTCTCCCATGTCTTTATATGATGTATTGCTCCTAATGAAGGGACCAAATGGTGTCAGATGGTTTTTATACAGTATTCCTGCCAGATGTCCATATTGTGTTCACCGCAGTCTTTATATTGTCTTCGACAGGAGCCCTACATAGGATACATTGCAGTAATTTAAATAGAAATTTAGTATTAATGCACTAACTACTGTAGCCAGATTGTTGCTGTTCAGGATGGTTGTAGCAGGCAGTCAAACTGACACTGGCCCTAGGTAGTCCAGGTCACCAAGTCCAGTTGACAAATATGGATCTAGGTGTACCCTTCAGGTTTGGAACCCATTTCTCCAGGGAAGAGCAATCCCATCCAAATCAGGTTGCTTATTTACAGTGCTTGGACCTGGGAACTGCTGATACACACAGCCTCCATCTTGTTAAAATTCTGCTTCAGTTTATGGGCCCTCATCCAGCCCACTGCAGTGTTCAGAGTGTGCATAACTCCACTTAGTCAAGGAGAAAAGAATTGGATGGGCTGCTAAAAGATAGGGGAGATGATGCTCCTATCCCTGTTAAAATATACCCTCCGACTCTCCTGATTTGTCATGCACAGTCTTAAGTAATTCTCTGTTACCTCACTTTTTCAGATGTTTTAAAAATGTCCCAGTTTCTGTCTCTTCATCCTGCTTTCCCCTATGTCCTCAAACTTACTTCAGTTGCTACAAACCGTGTTCAAAATAAACTCAGCAAAGAGGAATCATGCCTCTCCCACCAGCAGACTCAAGGAAAAGCAAGAAGTTGCAGATTCTCCTAATCTGTATGTTCTTCCTATTTAATAACTTTTGCCATATTGGCCACACTTTGAAGCTACTCTGATGTCCACATATGTCCTTGTTTTTATCTGTGAAAAGTTGAAAGGTATGCAGTTACTGCTTAAGACATTCGCTGGAAGGTATGCTAAGAAAAATAAATAAATCCCAGCACTTATACTTTGTGGCTTAAGTGCAATTGTTGGTCCCAAGTTAGTAAAAACTTGTTAAGTCAACACTTATATATTTTTCTATTGATTCAGTCGATCTTTTCCAGTTGGGCTTAATAATTGGATTGAAGCCTTCGCAATCACTACTCCACAGAAGGCTGCATTTATTTATTGCGGCATGGCAAAGGCTCCTCCAAAGCAGACTAAGTGGTGGTGAGCAATTAGAAATTGAATTGTGGGCAGAACGTACAAAGGGGGAGCAGTTGCATGAGCATCATTTTATGCACTGTGCGTGGCGCCTTTTTGCAGAGCCACCCTTGTGCAGCACTAGTTTTGATATGTGATTTGGTTGGCTCAGCCACAGAGAGGTGAGAGACAGGACTTGGCAGTAAGAAAAGGATCCAGTTCCAGGAAATAATACTTTATCAATAGGACAATCTGTTGCTTTGAATAAGGAGTAAAAGAAGCTGCTCCATCCAGCTGCAAGTGCCTGATCCTCCAAGGAAAGCATTCCACCCTGAGCCAGAGCTGGGTAGACACAGGAATGCACATCTTCAAACATTTCAGTCTCATAGGTGAAAAAGAATAACATTTCTTTCCTCTATGAGAAAATCCTTGAAAACTGGTTTTTGAGGACTATTTGCAATTAAGGAATTATTCCATGAAAAAAGCCTTTTTTTACACAGAAAATAATGTTTTTAAATAAATAAATTTGTAGTTTGAAGAGAAAATCATGTTTGACTCCACCACCACCAGAAACTTTTAAAATCCCAGCACATTTTCCACACTGAATAACTGTTGAACCACAAAGATTCTCACCCATTAAAGTTTCCTGATATTTGGGAAATTCCTGGGATTCAAATACTTACAAATATTCTTTCCAGTCCTCCACTCCCTTTGTGGGAGAAAGGTGGCATATATAAATGAAATAAATAAATAAATAAGAAATATAAATACTGTGACTGGAGAAGGCTCTAATTGTGGTCTGCATCAGCTTCATGTCTTCACTCTTGGGTACCATTTGTACTTCAGGAGCCAAAAGTATTCCAGTTGGGAAAGGGATGGGTCACCTTGTAGCTCTTCATTCATCACTGGACTACAAGCCTTATCACCCTCCCAGAGATCCGAATATTTACTTTTGGTCCACAATTCTTATCATCCCCACATCTCTGACAATTTTTGGACTGCAAGTCTCACAGTTCCCTGGCCAGTGTAACTACTATCTAAGTTCTGGGACTCTAGTCCCAAAAAGAAAGTTTTCCATCTCCTTCCTTGCCATCAACTACACTGGCTAGGGCTGATGGAAGTTGCAGTCCAATATCTACAAGGCCAATGGCCATAGATTGCCCACCCCGATACTGGTGCCTGGTTTCTTAAAAGTTCTTTCTACCACTTGGGCTAAAACCAAGAACTCTGACTCCTTCCCATCCTGAGATCAAGGACTCCCCCACCACCACCTCAGTTTTTCTGTCATATGAAATTAGAACTCTGCAAAGTGACAAAGTGACAAAAAGTTGAGCGATGACTTGGTTACAAAATGCATGATTCGTAGATGGGATGCACTACGACAAGATGTGGTAATGGAAGCCATTAGCCTTGATGGCTTTTCAAAAGGATTCATGGAGGCAGGAGTGCGATCTAATCCATCCTGCCAATTTAGACATGATCACTAATGGAATCTCCATGTATAGAGGCACTGGCAGTCCTATATATACTAACAGCAAACTCATTCTTTGAGTGCCAACCATTATTTCATCCAAACAGCATAATGTATACATAATACAGAGGCATCAGCAGCCTGCACGAATCCCTATGGTTTATAAAAGTACAGCACTGTACCAAAATAAAATTGAGGGGAAAAAAATAAAAGTAACTGTGTGTGTGTTGTGCAACCATCAAATAGCTCAGGACATGCTCAGTGGCCATTAAATGTTGACTGACTTGCAAAGGGAAGATTGAACAGGAGAGAGAATATACTGAAAAGAGGCATGGCTGGTGGTTGGAACAGATAACATTCCACACAGCAACATTTTGTTGCAGGTCCCATTTGTATACTTTTGAATACTTGGGAGACTATCACATGGGGAAAATCAGGCGATTAAAAAGGTATGATCACAGTGAAGATTTTCAGACAGTGTCACGATCTTCAGGACATAGAGCCTGTCAGTAACCAATATGGATGGATCAAAGATTTGAGAAGGAAATCAGGCTTATCTATAACTGTTCAGGGTCTTTTGTCTACCCACAAGCAGGCCATCAAAGTCATGCCCTGCCCTTCCTAGAAGACTATCACATAGGGGTGGGAGGTTCAAGGGATTAAAAAGGTATTTTCCCAGAAAAGCTGCATGAATGAGGTGAATATTTTTACACACATTGTGATCTGAGAGGACTTATCTCAGGAAGAACCAGGAATGCTCCAGCAGGAAACCATTCATGGGACTGGCTCAGGCAAACCCAAACTGGTGCAGCATTTTCTAGCTTGTGTGTCCTTCCTCATGAATAACTTTTGGCATCTTGATCATACTCTGATGTTGCTTTGCCACGTATGTCCAGGTTTGTATTTCTGAAAGGCTGGAGGGTATGGGGTCACTATAAGTCAATAGGAGACTTGTAGGGGTGCAAGTCACACTCTCTCAGCCTCTGGAGAAGGGCACATCAAAGAAATGTGCTAAGAACACCCCATGATAGGGTCTAACAGTTGCCATAAGTCAGAAACAACCTGAAGGCACAAAGTAACAACAAGCACATTTACACACAGAGGGGCTCTCCAAGTTTTTAAAAAGGGTTTTTTCTGTGTCCCACCTGGAGATGCCAGAGACTGAACCCAGAACAGTCTGTATACAAAGCAAGTGTTCTGCCACCCAACTATAGCCCTTCTTACATTCAAAAATAAAATGGTGAACTAGTCATTTGCTGCAATGGGGCTGGGGAGACAAGCATACACACACACACACACACACACACACACAGATATCCTGCACTCTAAGAAAGCTACCATATTGTACAGCTGTGATTACCTGAAGGAGACTCTTCATGTGCAAATTATAATTGAATCATAAAATGGAGAATAAAAACAAGGCCAGCACTGCCAAGCATGGCTGTGTGAATGTTAACTCCAAAATCAATAGGATTTGCTTCAGATGAAATATGTTTAGAATAAGAATGCTGAAGGGAAGCCTAATGTTGATTTTTCCTTCTGAAATCTAATGTGCAGGCCAAAGATTCCCTCCACCTCTGAGAAAAGCACTTTGGGTTTCTGCCCCCAATATGCCTGATCCTTCTATGCTTGAACCATTGGGACATTTATCCAGCAAAATGGGAAACTGTAAAGCTCAAACATATTGTAATATTCCCTCTTTCTGACGTCATTGAAGCATTGATCTCAATCATTTCATGGTTGAAAAACCCACATTCCTAACTCCCTGTCCTGCTCTCTAAATCTAACATGCATACCGATACACACATACACTGAATACTGGCAAACTTCACAAGGTTGTTGTAAGAATTACCTGAGAGCATTCTGTCACCATTAAGGAAGAAAATGGTGATGCGACAGAGGAAAAAAAAGGAAAGCAATAAGCACCCCATGGGCTTTTTTATCACTGGAAGGGAGCTCTTTATGGCTGCCTGTTGTGACAGGGGGTGGCCCTGCCAATGTTTTGTAGAGAAAATTGTTCAGTCTCCTTAGCCATCTCAATACTAATCAATGCCTATTTGGAAGGGCAATCCTTTTGCTAGTTTGGCCTTTTGCACACCTTCTTTTAAAAAAGCATTATATAAACAACCTCTCACTTTGGGCTGAATTGATGCATCTCGAGGACCATTCGGAAACCTAAAGCATTCCTATGGCTTTTCAGCATGGTTGTTTTTTTTTAGCAGGTTCCCAACAATCTTGTTATGGGGCTTCTGGCTTGTTTTTGGCACAGATGATGAGCTGGCTGGAGGACAGGACAGCAAATATTAGCAGGGTCTCCAAACAGCAATCTGACTATCCTGCATCTTAGCTCTGGTAAGGAGATGCTGCAGCATCAGACCCTTCCAAAAAAACCAACTTAATTAAAATCTCTGCAGCCTTGGTTAATGGCAGGGCAGGGAATAGCTGGGGGTTGACTGGAGGTTATTGCTAGATCTCTCTTTCCCTCCCTCCTGCTCTCTCTCTCTCTTTCTATGCTATTAAAAATGGAATTAGGATGGACATGTGTGTCCTACCTGATCGAATCAAATTCTTTCCTTGAAGTCCAATGCTGGTTTAAGGAAAAAGAAGACTAAGAAGAATGAACTGAAAGGGGTCTTGAAGTTGCCCACCAAATTAGCACCCGCACTGCAGGCTGAACAGACATGAAACCATACCTTCCAAGTGTCCTGTCTTGTCAGGGACAGTTCAAGTTAATCCTTTCTCATCCCACTTTTTCAGCTGGTCTTAAAATGTCCCATGCCTCTACTGGGAAAGGCATGATTCTGCACTCTCTTCCTCTGCCTGGGCTGCATCTGCACTAGAGAAATAACCCAGTCTGACACCACTTTAATGGCCATGGCTCAATGTGATAGAATTCTGGGAATTGTAGTTTGTTGTGACACCAGTGAATTCTATCGCATTGAGCCACAGCCGTTAAAAGTGGTGTCAAACCAGATTATTTCTCCAATGCGGACCCAGTTCTGCTGAGCTACCTGAATTTTAACTCTATTTGCACTTTGAACTTAGTTTGCAGCAACTGAGGACAAAGAGGGAAAGAGAGAGGAGGAGAGAAATTGGTACATTAAAAAAAAAAGCTCAAAATGGGATGACAGATGGTTAATCGGGCACAAGTTGGAGTGTACGCAGCAGCAATACTTCTTTTTCTAAATTCCTCAACAATGCCAAAAAATTCATGAAAGTCCAGGGGCTCCCTAGGCCACACTTTATTGAGTCCTGACTTGATTAAATCTCAGAAATCATTTCTGTATCTGGACTGTAATATGAACTGGCATGTGCAAATTTCACACAAATTTGTATTTGCATTTGTCCCCTCTGAGCCCTCTTACTTTGGGGGGGGGGAGGGGGGGCCGAGAGGAGATTTGTAAGCAGATTTGTGGGAAAACAGCTGAGAAATTTCATGGCAGGTAGCAACACCTCCATCCGAGTTGTGGACTCAAGATTCTGGAATCTTGGCTTTGAATCTTGGCTGTTAGTGTGCTAGGAGGTTAAAAACACCCAAACCAACAAGGGTGAAGGTTAGCTGGAACAGGTAGACTTGCCACAGGGTGCTGGAGGATGGGCTGGGGTTGCATGGAATAAATGGCAAAGGATATGAAGAGAAGTTTTCTGGGAGATTTTTGTTCATGATTTATGTCAGGGCCAAAGGATGTGTGGGTGACTGTTGGGCCACACCTTCCATCATCCTCCATCATTGTCAATGCTGGCTAGAACTGAAAGGTGGGGTTACCAGATCTTAGTTTTACCCTTGATCTCAAAGCTTGGTCCCTTTTCATCAGTCCTCAAAGGTAAGGGGACAGAGGAGTAATTAGGGTAAGAATACTATCTTGAAAATTATATCTATCTATCTATCTGTCTGTCTGTGTGTACATATATATATATATATATATAGCAATTATTAAGGAAGATCAAAGAAGAAAGTGCAAAGGCAGGCTTAACACCGAACATACCCCCCCCCCCCCAAATAATGACCGTGGAAGATCTACATAAATTCAGCCTAGATAATGAGGAAATTGAAATAGTCACAGATTTCCTGATACCTTGGATAAATCATTGATCAGAATGAAGACTGCAGTCAAGAAATAATAAGAAGATGAGGAATGGGGAGGACAGCTATGAAACAATTAGATAAGTTCCTAAAATGTAACAATATCCAACTGAGCACTAATATTAGAATCATATAAGCCATTATGTTCCCCATCGCCATGTATGGGATGTGAGAGCTCGACAGTGAAAAAAGTGGACAGAAAGAAAATAAACTCGTTTGAGTCATGGTGCTGGAGAAGAGTGCTGACTGCTGAACATGCCAAAAAAGACAAATAAATGTGTTCTAGAACAGATCAAGCTTGAACTCTCCCTGGAAACCAAGATGGGGAAAGAAAGGTAGCAGAAAAAGAGGAAGGTTGCGTGCCAGATGGCTATAATCAATCAGGGAGGTAGAGGGCTTGAATCTGCAGGAACTAAGCAGAGCAATGGAGGATACAGGGTCTGGGAGGTGTCTCATCCATAGGATCGCCATGAGTTGAGGCCAACTTGAAGGCAGCTAACAACAATAATACACACGCACACACACACACACACTCTCCATGAAGGTGTTGCACTCAATTAGTTCAGCAGGGGAAGAGGAGATGAAGGGATGGCATCTTGCCCTACCTTGTAGGCTCAGGCAAAAGCAAACTTCTGCAGTTTCTCCTAGCATGTGTGTTCTTCCTCATGAATAACTCCTGCCATCTTGACTACAGTCTCATGTTTCTTGGCCACGTGTGTCTTGGCTTCCATCTGTGAAATGTTGGAGTTTATGAAATCTTAGGACATTTTGGGGGGGGGGGGGAAGGGGGAGGAAGGTACATGTTGAGATTCAGGTGTCAATGTATTACCAAATAGTTGTAACCAATGTCTCTGTTCCCTTCCCCCAAGGATGCAAGATGATGAGAAGGAAGGTGCAAAAGTGCTTGCTGGTTCCAGCAGTCAGCAGGATCCAGGTAAGGGCCAAGAGGCAGCCCATGACATCAATGTGCTGACCTAGCTTTCTTGATCTGTGGGACTGGGGGGCTTCTGATGCCTAGCCAGTCCACATTCTCCTCCCCGTCTTTTATCCTGCAGTATCCCATCAGAAGTAGCTGCCAGACCCAGCTTTTAATATAATTATTCAGTCTCTCTAAGTGCTATTCAGCTGAAATGCATGCCAGGAGAAATGCACAAAGACACTGATGAAGAAGGGTAGATGAGCCAATGGGGTGGGCATTGAGGGGCTGCAGCATAAACAGTGAAACAGACAAATATTTGAAGACAACCCCTTGAAAACATCCTGTGAGGCAATACATCAGTGAAACAGGGGGCGGGGTGGTGGTGGTTGCATGAAGGTGTCTCAAGCTTTCAAGCAGAGCTGAGAAAAGTTACTTGGGGGGGGGATACATCTCTCACAATCTGCCTCTCCCCTTTAGTCTTAAGGGCTTGAGAAGGAGGGGCTTATCACATATAATTTCTTATCACACTTTCCCCCATGATAGTGCTTTGATAATGGTTGCATGGATCTGTCTTCCGTACTGCCAAATGCCACTGTTTGAAAGGAAGGGATTATGACTGTCAATCACCTCCTGAAGCCAGATGTGTGTAAATACAGTATACACATAGCAGCCAGCTTTGGGAAGGTGTTGGCTGCCATGATCACTGCTCTGCCCCCCTCCCAAAGAGCAGGGCTACTGTATGTACATTTATACAGCACTTCCGCACAATTGTGGCTACCAGCTGCCCCCAGGAAGCTGGCTTTTCTGTGAATGTGCACAGAGCTGCTGTTTTTGGGAAGGTGGTAGCCACTGCGATAACTGCGAGGCAGAGAGGGACATGAGCAGAATTGTGCCCACTCACACCATGGTGTTGCTTGATATGTGGAAATGTAATGGAAGGGACCTATCACAGGAAGGCAGTAATGGTTTAGAGCCTATTGACGGGTTTTGCCTATCAATAAAAAAGCTCAGTAATGAATGGAATGCAAGGGGGCAACAGGATAGACACAAAATAATGTAGTAAGTACCAGCCAAAGATGCTTTTTTTTTCCTGTTAAAATAGCACTTTTCTAGCCTGGTGTAATAAAGGCCCGGTACAGCAGGGCGGTTTGTGGCACCCTGGGGCCAAAACTAGGGTTCAGGAGAGCGGAGCAACCGCATGCTCCTGAACATAATACGGAATGGCACCACCAACATGGTAGCCTCCCGTTCACACGAGGCGTCCATCATGACACAAGTGTGGTGCAACTTCCAAACATCACAGTGCTGTGTTTGCATCATCGATGCATGACAGTGTGCTAATGGTGCACTCATGGCGTCTGCTGTGTGCACCAAAAAGAACCTGCTTTAGAGGATTCTTTTTGGCGTGGAGGGAGACCGTGCAGTTTGGCTGCTGTGGCCTCGCTCAGGAGCAAAAATGGGTTGCTCTAGCCCACCCTTTCAGGGCAGTCTGTCAAGCTCCAAAGTCTGTAATATATAGCATCACCAGTTTATCACTTGATCTCAGTGGTGGTGGTGGGGGAGGGGAACTGGGATGCTCCTGACCTGACAACCCTAGACTTTGGTTATATTGCAAAGGGAGGCACAGCAGTGTGGTTAGCCTCAATTCCAAGGGGGAGAGGTTTTCTTATCAGATTAAATGCTTCTCAACTGGATCCTTTACATCTCCTTCCAAGGAGAGACTGACAATGGCAAACAGTAAAGGTTGTGCAGTGGCAGTGATGGTAAGTCTTCTTCCATTCCCAGCCTTCCATATAAAACTAGTGCTGGTCTTACTGCCTATAGGCAGAAAATAAGATTTGCTGCATGTACTTTTCCTCTAGAGCACAATATTCTCACTTTTGCTCTATCACAGAGGTGGACAACGTGAGGTTTATAAGCCACATGAAACCCTTGGGACCGCAAAGTATGGCCTCTGAAGCACCTCAGAAGCCTCACCCCCTCTGTCAAAATGTTACTTTTTTCATTCTGGTTTTGGGGACTTTTTTACACCCCAAATCAGTTGCAAATGGGCAATTTAATGCTCTGAGAACCTCCAGCCCCCAATTTCCCCAAAGGCAAAACACACATACACAAGATCAAAACGCATACACACAAATATAAATTGGTCAAAATGATAGCCAGAAGTGATGTTACAGCACGCTTGACACACGGAAACATAAAAGTGTGGCACACTAGAGGGGTACAGAGGAGTGAATGGTTCATCCAATCTAAAGTTGCACAGCCCTGCCTTCGCAGATCTGCCAACCCAACACGAGTAGCCTATTCAGTTTAGGAGTGATTTTGCACTTGCTTCTTGGTTTATGTCAGGCAGGTGGTCAGCCCCCACCTGGAACACTGTGTCCAGTTCTGGGCACCACAATTCAAAAAGGGTGTGGAGAAATTGGAGCAAGTCCAATGGAGGGCAACTAAGATGGTGAAGGGTCTGGAAACCATGCCCTATGAGGAAAGACTTAGGAAGCTGGGGATGTTTAGCCTCGAGAAGAGAAGGTTAAGAGGTGATATGATAGCCCTGTTTAAGTATCTGAAGGGATGTTACATTGAGGAGGGAGCAAACTTATTTTCTGCTGCTCCAGAGAACAGGACCCGGAACAATGAATGCAAACTTCAGGAAAAGAGATTCCACCTCAACATTAGGAAGAACTTCCTGACAGTAAGGGCTGTTGGACAGTGGAACACACTCCCTTGGAAAGTGGTGGTCTCCTTCTTTGGAGGTCTTTAAGCAGAGGCCGGATGGCCATCTGTTGGGGATGCTTTGATTGGGAGTTCCTGCATGGCAGGGAGTTGGACTGGATGGCCCTTGTGGTCTCTTCCAACTCCATGGTTCTACCAGTATAGTTCTATTTGGAGGCCTGTTGCAGCAGCCTCTGAGACTGGACAAAATGCCCCCAAACTTCCCATGCTACCTTAGGGTTTTATTTTTAATAGTTGTAGTTTATGTCTTTAGTATCCTCCCCCCCCCTTTTTTTCTTTCAGCCCCTCCTCCTCTGGAACCTGAGAATGAAGAGGCATCATCTCCTCTTTTCCTAAATTTGGAGCAGCCAATCCCTCCTCCACGTAAAACTTCGTAAGTACAACTTGTTTGTTGTTGTTGTGTGCCTTCAAGTCACTTCCAGCTTATGATAACCCTAAGGCGAACCTATCACAGGGTTTTCTTGGCAAGTTTCTTCAGTGGGGGTTTGCCATTGCCATCCTTTGAGGCTGAGAGAGTGTGACACCAGGGTCACCCAGTGAGCTTCATGGCTGAGTGGAGATTCAAACATTGTTCTCCAGAGTAATAGTCCAATGCTCAATCTACTACACCACATTCTCATGCTTAGGGCTGAGTTATAGTGCACCTTAGGCTGAGTTATATGGTATCATGGCTGGCCCTATCATTTGGCGGGCTTGGCAGGTGCTTTAAGGTTTAGAGAACAGAGGGGGTGGTGTAAGCTACACTCCCTTTTTCTTTCAGGCCTCTCCAGATGTTCCCATGCGCTGCCTTCCTCCAGTCTCATTCCATACATTTCTACTGTCCCAATTTGGCTGGGACAATTCCATTTTATCTTCTGTTCCCCCACTTTTTCAGCTGCTTTTAAAATGTCCCAGTTTCTGTTTCTTCCTCCCACATTTGCACTTGTCAGCTTTCATCATTTGCCTTGTTCAAAGTGTCAAAATAGCCTGAACTAAATTTGCTAAGTAGTGGAAGAAGAGAGGAGGGTATTGGAAGTTATCGCATGTGCCTTATCCTGTCTTTTCCTGGATTAGATGCTGGATGAGATACACAATGGGATAACTGTCAATAATGGATCTTACCGCATTTGTCAATCTTTGTCAGGTGCTTCAGGGGTTGGATGATACAGGGGGTGGTGTAATGGAGGTTGCTATTTCCTGATCTAAGATCTAAGACCACTCTAAATAAATGGAGGGGGGGCGGGATTTTCCCATCTTTGAAAAGCTGTGGGATTAGCCCAGGTTGCATATGGGCTGCATACTGGCTGCATATGCCTGGCCATGAGAGAATGCAGTCTTTCAGTTAAATGCGTGTGTATCCCATTGGGGGAAAATGGGATAAGATGCATGCAATAATCTCCATAGAATCTGGCTCTTCTTGGTAGGCTCAGCCAAAAGCAAATTGCTGCAGCTTCTCCTAGGTTATGTGTTCTTCCTTAATAATAAATTTTTGTCAACATTATGACTACACTCTGATGTTGCTTAGCCACACGTCTTGGTTTTCATGTTGAATGTTGGCAAGAAATCCCTCCCCCTCCTTTTATGCTGATAACCCAGTGGACAGAAGAAAAGATGTGTTAGATCAAACTTAGAGCCCTATTAAGTCCAACCTTTGGTTTCATTCTGTGACCTATGGAAGCCACATTAACATGCCATGAGTGCAATAATACTCTCACGGCTGAGTACAGTATTATCCAAAATCCACAAAACAGTGATACCTTTATTGGACTAACCAAAATGCACATTATATGGCTTTCAAGTTTTCAAATCTCCACAGGCTTCTTCTGGTGCTTCAAAAGCTTGCAGCATGTCTAATATGCATTTTGGTTAGCCCATTGAAGATACCACTGTTTTGTGGATTTTGGATGATATTGTACTTTGCTACATGACCAACACAGTTACCCTGGAATATATACTCTTGTGGCTGCTGCTCTTCCTGAGCAAGTGGTATTCAGAGGTACACTGTGTCTGAGACTGGAAATATTACATATAATTGTGGCCAGGACTCATTGTTAGCTTTATCCTTTAAGTAACACTCATTAAGAAGCAAGCCCTTTCACACCTAAAATAATTAAGTCCAGAATCTAAAATGATCTCATGGCATCACTGATTGCAAAGGATTCCAGGTTGGAGTTCTGAGAGTTTTAGCCCCATGGTCCTCTGAGACCTTGAAAACAATGATCATGAATCACACATAGCTTTATTGACTTTTCAGAAACTATTGTGATTCACCTGAGTAACAGCTTGGGGTTGCTTGCCTTTATTTAGAGTAGTCTTAGACCATGGGATAGCAATTGTCTGGGTTTGGCTGGGCTAAATGGAAACAGATAGTAGCACTATAGAAACACCTGCTCATGTTCCACATCAGTTGATGTGGAGAATACCCATTATCTTCCAAATAATATGTTCTATTAAGAAAACATCAGGCTACCTTTCTCGGCCATTAAAAAAAAATCTTCCTGCCAGAGGAATATGCAATAACAATATTTATGGCTCCAAACGGGTGTTTGATATCTAGCTATGAAGACAAGAAGAACCCTGTTAGATCAGACCAAAGACCCATCTAGGTCAATATCATATTTCTCACAGTGGCCATCCAGTTTTTTGTTTTTTTTTTTTTTTGCATCTTTTCCAGCTTGACATCTGGTCTGAAATGTGACCAGAATTATACATAGTCTTCCAAGTGTAGTATCACCTTAGATTTCTGTACTTTGATACTGACTGATCTGTTTTTGACCCCTTTCCTAATAATCTTTCATAGCATGGAATTCACCTTTTCACAGCAGCCAAACTCGGGACTGGACATTTTTATTGAACTTTCTATCACAATACCTGTTGGGAAATGTTTAACTTCCATAGGTTAACATGCAAACTAGCAATTATTGGGTATAGGCAAAAATTTAGCTAAGCTAACAATCTCCAAATCCCTCTCCTGGTAAGTCATCACTAGCTCAGGTCCAATCAGTGCATATGTGAAGGATTTTTAGGCCAATATGCATCACTTTACTAATCTTGAACTGCATTTGTCATTTGATTACTCATTCCTGGATTTTTTAGCAACCCTTTCTGAGCTCTTCATTATCTCCATTCATTTCCTGCCGCCTCCTTGCACTTGATCTCACTGATTATCCCAGCTTCAGATATTTATGAACAAGATTAAAAGCATAATTACCAATACAAATCTATGAAAGTCTCTATTGGGAGAACTGTCCATGTATTGTGACACTTTGTGTCTGCTTTTTCTTTCCTATTCCTACATTACAGTATTTAACTTTTATGTTCTACCTTTGCCCCTCACATTTCAGAGTGGTTCTCCTTTCTCCCATTTTATTTTCACACCAATCATATGAGGAAGCTCAGGCTTAAGGTTAGATGGGAGGAAAAGGTAAAACTGGCTCAGGCTGTCCCAGTGAGTTTCATGGCTCAGTGGACACTAGATCCTGGATCTCCCAAATCCCATCTCAACACATATGCTACAACATTTTATAGATGGAAACTAGGAAATGTGTGGTCAAGCAATATCAGAATGTGATTAAGATTGCAAATGTTGTCAACGAGAGGGGGGAAAACCCACACAAATTAAGGGTGCATCTACACTGTAGAAATAATGCAGTGTGACACAACTTTAACAGCCGTGGCTCCATCTTCCAGAAGCCTTAGATTTGTTATTTTGTGAGGTACCAAGCACTCCTGGGTAGAGAAACCTAAAGACCTTGTAAAATTACAAAAGAATGGAGATACAGCACTCAAAGTGGTGTCAAACTACATTATTTCTGCGGTGTACATGCATGCTAGGTGAAATGGCAACAGTTTGTTTTGCCTGAGCCTACTGGGAAAGGCAAGACTATGCTCCCACCGCTCTTCTCCCTTCTGCTGCGTTAACTGAGTGAAAACTACTTTGGCAATTTGAGCTCATTTTGCAACATCTCAAGCAACTTGAGACAAAGGGGGAAAGTGGAAGGAAGGGAGAGAAACTGGAATATTTTAAAAAACAGCTGGAAAGTGTAAGGATTATTTGGCAATATCCCAGTAAAAACTGGGACAACTGGAGGGTATGCCAAAAGTCTAAGCACTATACCATGCTGGCTCTTAAGCAATACCGTATATCTGCTTTTTCAACATTACAACAGTATCTCAGTTTTCTTTCTCTCCCTAGGCGTCAATACTTGAAGCGCATCATTGCTGAATACGAGGCTCTGGACATGGAGATGCCCTGCATCCGCAAGTTCCCCAAACCACCAGCAGCCCGTCCTCTTTGTCTCTGTCTGGAGAGCCCGGTCAGTCTTACTTCATTGGGAGGGAACAGAGTCAGGACTAGCTCCACATTTGAGGGAGGTCCTGTGCAGAGTTCTGTCCTGGTGGATCACCTTTTCTGTCAGAGGGTGCCCTGGAGGAGGACGAGCAATTTTGAGTATTATCAAGTGTCTGGTTCTAAAGCGAGTTGCTGTATGCCTTCCCTCTTAGGGTGACCCTATCATGGGGTTTTCTTGACAAGGTTTGTTCAGAGAAGGTGGGTATTGCCTTTCTCTGGAGTTTATCACATGGGAGGAATTTCTCTCAAATGCAAATTTGCAATTACGTGAATTCACTAGTTTAGCGAATTTACGTGAAATCCGATTGCATTCAGAATGCATTCAGAATGACTTCCCATTTCCTGAAAATGACCCCCCATTGCTCGAAATTACATGAATCCCCATGATTGCGTCCGGAAGGACTTCCCATTGCCCGAAATTGCGTGAGATACACTCATTCACAATAACATGAAACCCCATGATTGCCTTCGGATTGCCATTTCATTATACCCCCAAATTCCGTCGTATGATAAACTCCTCTGAGACTGAAATCATGTGACTCAAGGTCATCCAGGGAGTTTTATGGCCAAGTGAGGAATCAAACCCTGGTTTCCAACATGGGGTTACGGGGTGGGATGGGGTGCATATCTAAGGAGAAATACTGCATCATGTTGGTAGAGTGACTCCATAGAACCAGTTGCTGAATAATTGATTTGATAGGTCTATCTCAGTGAGGACTGGTGTGGCAAAGCATATATCTAATTGTTTGTTTTCAGCAAACTCCATTGGAAAGAATAGTACATCAGGAAGAATTTTGTGCAGTTTTCTCCTGTTATTTGAAGTGCTGTGGAGGAGGGGGAAAATATCTTCGCTTTTTTTTTTTTTTTTTTTTGCATGAACAGATACACACATCATTTTCTGTGCAGAAAATTAGCAGAAAACACTCTTTCCTGCACAGAAAAGGGGTGGCAGCTTGCACATACACCATATATTTTTCTCTGCAGTGTAATTCCTTTTCAGTTTTGGAATATTCTAATATGGCGAGAATACTGTGAAGGAAATTTTTATAATCAAGGATTTATGTCCTTAGTTGGGACTACCAATAAGAGTCAGGACTAAAAATACAATTAATGACACCATGAGTGAGTTATCTATCTGTGAGCCTTCTTAGATTGTTGTTTGAGCATCAGCTGTTGATGGGCAATGTCAAAGCCCCTAGCTTTCCCCTTTTTAAAAGGTTTTCTTTAAACCAGACTTGGGGCATATCCACACTGCAGAAATATAGCCGTGTGACATCACTTTAACTGCTACACATTTATCACAGATTCCTGGGATTTATAGTTTGCTGAGGCAGCAGAGGTGTCTGACAGACCACACTAAATACTTCACCAAACTACAAAGATGTAGCCATGACAGTTAAAGTTGTGTCAAACTGCTTGATTCCTGCAGTGCGGATACTAGGTTGGCATGACCAGCCCTTTGAACAGAGACTTGTGTTCATAGAAAACCCATGAGTTCCATTTTTCTCTCTTATTAGTATAGAATATTTGGGACAAACAGGGGAAGATGGCTAAATGCCTTTATGTTCTCTTTGTGAGCTTACTAGAGGCATCCTGGCTGACTGCTGATGGAACTGGATGATGATCAAGGCAACTCTTAAGTGTTTTTTGAGCCTTCTGCTTTTGCCATGCTTTCTTCATATGGGCAAGTCATTTTACTGCAGTTTGGACTGTGCAAGGCTCTAGTGGGTTTAATTCAGCTGGGGATTCATAAAAGGCTATCTTAAACCCATATTGCAGATTTCCTTTAGGAAGAAAGTAGTCCCTACTGGGTGGGCCTAAGAGCTGGCAATAGTTGCAATGGAAGCTGACAGTTGAACTTTTTGTTTTTTAGCCTGAAAAGGAGATGAACCATGCGGAAGTTCTAGCAGCTGTGGAGGCAGTCATTCCCAATGCCTTTGAAACAGGCATTCTGCGCAACATTCAATTTGAGAACATTAATGTGATCTGTGGCACTGCTGGGCGGAAGAACAGGTTTGTCCTTCCACGTCCTGCCTCCTTCCTCATTCACCTGCTAGACCTCATTGCCCATCTGGCTTGTGCTCCTAGAAACCCCAGGAACAGTGGCATCCCTGAGATTGGTGTCACTTGCTGTGTGTGGGAGCAATGGGGAGGCAGTGAGGGGTGGTGGTGGTGGACTCTTCCTCCCTTCCTCCTGTCCCTTGTTTGCCTGTCCGTGGCTGGCCTGCCATTGCCTGGCAAGACTGCTGCAGGGGGTGGGGGTGGTTGGTGCAGCCTCTGGAGGGCTGTTTGGGGTCTTGCTCAGGTGCTGGGCAAGCAAGAAAGGGTCATGGCGCCCTTTCTCGCTTGCCCAGAAGCCATGCCATCCTCACCAGGGTACCACCTCCGGATGTCAACTGGTGTGGTGCACATCCCACACACCTGCCACTGCCCAAGAGTCCCCCTTTTTTCTCCTTCTTTGCAATTGTCACATGCTTTAGAGGTTCAGCCACAATAGTCCCGAAGGGAATAGACCCTCCCCCAGTCTAATTGTGGGTTCCCAGGTCTCAGGGCCTGGATCCTCTTCTCCAGTCCTTAGAAAAAAAGAAAAGGAATTCCAGGGTGAGAGCACAGACTGATAAATGTCTCTGTGTGCACATGTACAAATTCCTTGATTTGTCAGACTTTGTCTTTTTTATTTGGATGGCATCTTCTGTGCAACTGTAGTTGATGTAGTTGATTAAGGAATCATCCTTAATGACACCACCAGGAACTGCCCCTTGTAAAATCTCCCCTGAACTGTCTAATCAACAATTTGTAAGCAACTCTGAGAGCATTTCTAAAGAGCAGGGTATAAATACAACAACAGCAACAACAAAAAGCACCAGAGTCTGCCTCTTGTGACATCACAAGGGCTCTTCCCTAGGTCTCAGATTTGGGGCCCCGAAATATCAAGGCTTGGAGTTTTCTGGTGGAGAATTCTAAATCCCCTTCCCCAAACTGAAAAGGCCCAGGATTCCATGGGACAGAGCCATGACAGTTAAAGTGGAATAATCACACCATAATTCTGTAATTCTGTAGTGTGAATGAGCTTCAGAAATCCTAATTATCTACATGTAGTACTAGTTCCATCCCTGTTCACTGAAGGTGTTTTTGTCATCAGCTACTTTGCCATGCTGGTCACTACCATGTTTTTAAATTTTGACATTTGTGGAACTGTTGCCCCTTAGGGAAAGTCACAGCAGCCCTGGCATCCCTCTGCATCATGATACAGCTATACCTACCAGGCATTTCAGTTCCCTGCAACCTCACTCTTCTTACTCCCCGTCTTTCTGTGCAGGTGGCTGCTCACTGTGTCCGACTTCCGGACCCGGAACCAGCTCTTGTGTTCAGGATTGACCTTGGGCCAAGAGCACTTTGTCTTGCGACGCTGGGATGATCTGGTGATGGAGGACTACCGCATGCACCTCCGAAGGGCACTGGCACGGCAGAAGCTCCTGGACACCCTGAGTGATTCATGGGATGGAAATCACTTGAATGGGATGTGAGGCCCAGAGAATAGTTTGCCTGTTTGTCTATCTGTTTTCCTTTCTCCCTTCTCATACCTCCTCGCCCCCTTTTTTTTAAACTTTAGAGACCACCAACTTGTGTTATCTCCTGGTTTCCTTTTCAAGAATTGACAATCCAGTGTGGTACTCCTTAGCCATTTCTGCTAAGAAGAAATCTAGGAAGAAACTGCCCCCTGGAGGCATAACTTGGTACTTTGCTTCTGATATATTTTTTTTCTGCAGATGCTCAAAAACACTCCTTTTCTCAGCAAACCATGGATGGAGGGAGAGAGGAGGCGTAGCTGATGTTCGGAAACTGGCATGCAAGCTGGGCTTTTTGATCTGGGAGCTGTTCCTTTTTAATTCTAAATTTGGGACAAGCTAGTTGCCATTCCTCAGGGAAGAGTGGAAAAGCAGCAGCGCTTGGCCTTGCTACTACAAAAGGTGTATGCCCTAGTAAGAGCATTGGTCTTTAATTGGCAGTTTGGGAATCACAAATGGGTCATAGCCTGACCTAAAATGGGTCATTCTGTGATAACTCCATCGAGTTTTGCTTTTGTTAGGAGTTTTAAAAGGATTTTTTTAAAGCAAAAAGGGAATGCATGTGCATTGTGCATATGTGTGTACACATATAAAGAGGGAGAATCAAAGTGGGAGAGGGGGCAAGGAATAAAAGTGTGTGTGTGTGTGTGTGTGTAATTGTGTATATGTGTGTGTCAGAGAGAGGGAGGGATGGAGGGAGAGAATAGGACAGGGTCCAACAAATGAAGAAATGAAAGTATGAAAAGGGATGAAACAGAATATGGAGAAGGAAGGAAGGAAGACAGGGGAAAAAACAAAAGGAATGAGGAAGAAAGAAATAAGAGACTATAGAGAAGGGGGAGATGAAAAAGGAGGAACATTGGAGAGAGAAAAGAAGGATGGAGGGAAGTACCAACCAAGCAAAAAAAGGACTGAAAGTGGATGAGGAACAACAGAGGAAAAGAAATAGAAGAGGAAAGTAGGCAGGAAGGAAAGGAAAAGAAAGAGAGATGGAAGGGGGTGAAAGGAAACAAGAGAGAGAAAGTAGTAAGGTAAGAGTAAGAAAAAAAGAGGTGAAAGAGAGAATGGGAATAACAGAAGAGAAAACATGATGATAAATGTAGTCAAAGTAGGCATCTTTGCAGATTCCTGTACTTGAAGTATTAAAGGCTGGTGCCCCAGCTGAAATGAAGACTCAGCCCAACAACATGGTTTCCCTACTAGCACAATTGAGAATTTGGAAGGGTCTCCTCCAGTTTCTGCCACACCACATGAATCCGGACTTACTTCATTGGATGGGGCCCAAGTGCTCTTTTTGTAGTGCTGTGTTTCACTGTATGTTTTTGCACAATGGCAGGAACAGGTAATCTTCCCTCTCCCATAAATGAGACAAGAGGTTTGTCTTCTGGAAATGTAGAAAGATGTCAAATCATGGCATACTGGCTTGGATGTTGAACTAGGACTCTGGAGACCAGGGTTCAAATCCCCACTCAACCATGGAAACCCATTGGGTGACTTTGAACAAGTCACACTCTCTCAGTCTCAGAGGGAAGCAATGACAAACAAATCTGAACAAATCTTGTCAAGAAAGCCATGAGATAGGTTTGCCATAAGTCAGAAATCTCATGAAGGTATGCTACAAGAACAACATAATAGTTAACTGGAAACTTGGATCACTTGCTTATATGAGTTAGTTCTTATGTACTTAGTTGTTCCAACAGTTTTGAGTGACCCTCCTCTGTTGAAATTTGTGGTAGACTATACATCTCAGAGGGTGCAAGCTCACTCTGATCCCGAGACATGGAAAGCAATCTCTCTGATCCTTGGCAGTCTTTTTATTGCCTGCAGTGTGACTAAAGGCCTGGTTATAAAGGACTGAATAGTAACATGGATATATGAGTCAAGGCATGGGGGATATGACATTAAAGTGGTTTTATCTAATCCTGCCTTATATTTATAAAAGGCAATGCCCCATGGCTGCAGAATTTGGCAAGATGGAAGGGCTCGAACACCAAATCTTTGGTAGGTTACTCTTGCCAGAGCTACTGGGAATGTTGGAATGGAGTTCTCTGTGGCTGCATTTGATGTTTTTGGATTTTCAGAGTCCACGTGCTTCCCCACCAGCCAGTTTTACCCTCAGAAGTAACCTGGCAAAGTAGGATGGGCTGAGAAAAAGTGGCCTAAGGCCATTTAACATGGCTGTGGAGATTTAAACCTAGGATTTTCCTGTTTACGACTTAACGCTATGGCCTCTAAACCACACTTGCTTGCTCCAGCATCACACAGGCAATAAGTGGCTTGCTCTCTTTCATCTACTGACTTTTCCCTGTTGCTTCCAGTTATAGCTTCACTTTATCCCCAGCCTCCATATCAGGGCGAGCCTGCTCTTTAGGCATTGAGACAAATGGCCTCAGGCACTTTGTGATTTTAGGTGCTGTGAAAAGGGAACAAGGGTCAGTTGTCATTTTGCTGCGTAAGATAGGGAAAAGTGCTTGTGGGAATGTCTGCTTCATGGGCTAAAAGAATTTGGCTGGTTTCAGATATTACTCACTTAGCTTGATGCATGTATATGTGTGCATGGAAAGGATTTACCGCTGTCTTCCAGGCAACAAATGGCTGGCCCACACTTGCTTTCTGACTCCCCCTTTTATAATGGAAACTTTGGCACATGTAGAGGTGCAGGATGATGCACAGCAGCATTGCAAGAGCCAAGACCTGTATCCCACACATGTTCTTTGGCTTGTTTCCTCATGTCAGCTTAATTATAGGAATGAGCTGAGGTGCACAGCTGTAGTACCCAGCCTCCTACATTCCTCAATTTCCACGTTAAAAGCTTTCCCAATGGTTTCATTATTGAACCTTATATTTATAAAGGTTCCCCCATGGCTCCAGGATTTAGGGAGATGGAAGGGCTAGAACACAAAATCTTTGGTAGGTTACTCTCGCCCGACTTGGTAAGCTACTGGGAAAGTTGGAATGGAATTCTCTGTGGCTGCATTTGATGTCCTTGGATTCTGTGTGCAAATGGATCCCACTTTGGTCCATCCATCTTCTTGGTTTTGGAGCAGCATTGCTGATGGTGCTGGCTCTCTGCTCTGATTCACCTCATTTTTGGTCTGGTTGAACATTATTCCATCATAGAATTCAAAGCAATTCTATGCTTTGTCCTCCTATCAAGGCACTGAATTACCCCTGAATCAGCAGCTCAGTGTCAGCTTGTCCACTGCACCATGTACCTTCAGAGTGTGTCTCAGTGCATTACTCTAAGGCATTTTTACCAAGAATTGTGCTAAGGCAAGACAAATCTTTCTGGAAAAGTGGGTTAACAGATTATTTCATTCCCTGCCACACAGCTTGTGATGGAATTGTAAACTCATTGTTCTTTGTAAATTCATTGTTAGGATTGTGTCTACACAGAACACAGGGCAAGCTTTCTAGAAAGCTGTAGACCAGCCACAGATGGGCTTCAGTTTTGCTGGATCTGCTTTACTCTTCACTGGAACCCTTAGGTCTGCCAACTAGATGGCCAGAGATAACTCAAAGCAAAGGGAGCCAGTCACCAACTTCATCTGATTTTGGCTTGAGTCCTAATTCTCAGTCCCACCTAGAATAGATCCATTGAATCAAGAGTTGAATGGTGAATCAATGCAAAGGTAAATCCTACTGACTGAATGGGTTTACTCCACTTGAAACAAACTAGGATTTAGGCCTTAATCATCGTCCAAGGAGTTCTGCAAATTGTCAAACAGACCCATAATGGGGATGCCATTCACTTGACATTCTTTTCAGTCATGTTGGCCAAAATCCTGTATGGGGTTTACATATATGTAAACACCATAGTTATAGTGCTCACAGTGAATCCTGGCTTGACATCCACCTCAAATCTCCACTTACCAGACAGTAGTCACTACGATAAATGGAAATTGGTTCCCCTGTCACTCAGAAAGCAGCTGGCTGTTATTTTCACCCTCTCCTATAAGTGATTTTCAGTGTGACGGACAAAAAGACAGGCCTTGACACAATTCCCCTTTATTCTGGTTATTGCTTGTGTGAAGATGGGTGGAACTGTCAACCAGCTGCTTCCTGAGTGACAGAGGAACAGGTCCCATTGATTGCAGTGGCTGTCGCCCAGTAAGTGGCGAATGGAGAACTTTCACAGTCCTACTTAATTCCTAAACTAGGAACTATGTAGTGGCTGTGAATATATAACTGTCATGAGTATATAACTCCACATTATGCATTCATAACTGAGTATTCCAGCCGTTGTCTCTAACATCCATGGATTGGTGACATACCTATACATGGTAACAAATGTTTTAGTTTCTAATTTGAATGCATTTTTACAGGAGTGGGGAGAACTGCAAATTTGAATGGGAAACATCCCCAGGGCTTCATCTGCATTGCATAAGTAATGCACTTTGACACCACTTTATCAGTGCTATGGAATCCTGGGATTTGTAGTTTATTGTGGCATCAGAGCTCTGACAGAGAAGGCCAAATACCTAACAAAACTACAAATCCCAGAATTCTGTAGCATTGAGCCATGGATGTTAAAGTAATGTCAAACTGCATTATTTCTGCAGTGCAGATGCATGCTGAGAGTTCCTTCTGCTGTGGCCATGTTTGGCTTGAGTTTTGCTTGGAAGCTTAGGTGCTGAAGCAGTTTACCTATTGAGTTACATTTGCAAATTACTTCCCATCTTTTTTTATTGTGTGTGTGTGGGGGGGGGGCTCACAGCTGAGCAAGATGTCGAGCACAGGGCTGTAACTGTTATTTTGTGAGAGGTGAACTGTAGCCCAATAACTCCTTGTCCTCATCACAATTGATCTAGGATGACAATGACTAAGGCAAAACTCTTGGAACAACCTCTGAAAATGAAGGCAGACTCTCACCAATGCCTTGTTCTCAATTTCTCTCCCCACTGTCCAGTAAATCCCCAAAAGACCTGGCAATTTTGGGGCATCTGTAGCGAAAATGTAGCACACCATTGACTGTAAGATGTCTTTCTTCCTCTTTGTCGGCGACATAACACACATCATGGATGCAAACACACCTGGGGGGAAACTCTGTATCCCATAGAGTTTATATTTGCAAATAAAACCAGTAAATTACATTAGTCGCTCTGCACAGGCATTGGAGGCAGAGACAGGACAAGGGGATTCAGTAGAGGAACATATAAGGGGTGTGTGTCTGTGTGAGTGTAAAAGAGAGAGAGAGAGAGAGAAAGAGAAAGAAAGAAAGAGAGAGAAACTTCGGCAGATCTGCCTGAACGCCATAGGGTGGGCTTAGGCAGCACAGAATTAATTACATTCATCTTGGGAGATTCTGCCCACAGGATGAGGTTTCCTAGGGATGTGGTTTTGGGAAGGGTGGTGGGGAAGAAGTTGAAGACTTAGGATTCCTGGGTTCAAGAGTCACTCTGGAGATTTAAGCGGCACTCCTGTCCCTCTCCATAAAATATCCTAAATTCTAGGTAAGGGATATAATAGAAGTGTACTCTAGAGTAGGTAGAAGGAACTGAGGGAAAGGTCTTGAGTGACAGGAACCAATCCTTCCATCACAGCAAGAAACCAGACTGGGCTCTTGAGTGAGGATCATGACACACCCAGGGGAACCTGATGGGATGATGTGGGAGATGGGTGACTGGGGACCTTTTAAGGCCGCTTGGGCCAAGAACCAAGCTAGACTTTTCAGAGCCAGGTGAGGTTCTTGAAGGTGGGAGATGGGATGGCTGTGCCTTTTGGCTCAGGAGCCAACCTGGCTTCTTGCAAAGATGTGTAGAGTGAGGCTGGGAATTGGGACCTAAGGAACAGAATTCTGGCAGCTCTCTCCAAGGGACAAAAAAGAAGGAAAGATGGCTGAGGGACAAAGGGGAGAAGTCTATTATACATGACACCTGGGTGCTACAAGGCCAGGTGTTGGGGGCAATGATCCCCTCAGAGACTTATATCAGAGGATTAAATGGGGTGGAGCGTACCAACTCCCTTCCCTGTAGCCCATCCCCACCCAGCAATCACAAAAATCAAAACACAACCCTGTCAGGTGCAGGCATTACCATCCCCACCCCCACCCACCCCCACTCCCACCCATCATCCCAGGGAACAGATCCCTGAAGCACAAAGTCAACATTACATACTTCATTTCAGTACATTTAAGGCAAGAGGATTCAATGCTGCAGTTCTCAACCCTTTCAGGACCAGTCCATCCCTAGACAAACTTAGTTGCATGTTGAGCAATTTCTACTTTTTGCAACTCACTAGGATTCTCCTTCATTCCCGCTCAGAGAATCCAGGAGTCCTAACACATACACACCCCACACACATTAAACTACCGAGTCAAAAAAAGTCCTCTTGGAGGACTCAGATGTTCCTGTGAGGTTCCAGTTCTCTTTTTTCTAAGGCAAGCGATCCCACTCTCCGCCCCAAATATGGGGTGTACAATCTGAACTAGTAACAACACCCCCACCCCATTTTGACTTCATAATCGTGCGTCCTCATTTATCCCACCCCACCCTTTACATTCTGCCCTTTCGCCTCAATCTTTTGACATATCTCAAGAAATGAGACAGGCCCAATAAAAATCTCTTCTTCATTCTAAAGGGAAAAACCAGAAACAATAGTAATATAACTGAGGAGCAAATGCTCCTCAAAAGTGCCAGTGCACCAAAAGTGGCCACCTTGTAGTTCTCCAGATGTTTTTTGGAGAGGTTACTCCCATGATTCTTTATCGTTGGTCCAGCTTGGTGGGGGCCTCAGTCCAACAGTATCTGGAGGAACACAAGCTGCCCAGCCCTGCACTATCATGAAGTAAAGAGGTAAACTGGGGCTGGTGCAGCATCTGCCCCCTTCTCCATACAGCCCCCACACAGTTTCTTGGCTATCAAAGCTGGGGCTCCTCAGAATACAAGAACAACTACTTGATGGCTCAGAGAAACAAGAACCTCCCAAAATGACACTCCTGAGATGGAGTCTCAAAATTTGGCCATGTATCTGTTGTAGACAGTCCTGAATTTTCAACCCTTTCCCTGCCCAATTCCATGAGTCCCATTCACTAGTCTTTCTGTTCCACCCCACAGGCATGGCTTTTGTGTGAGATCACCCAACTACTAGTCTTTTCAAAAATCTAGACCTGGAGCCTTCCCCAAGCAGCATACAACCCTCAGCCCCTCAAGAGACCTTGCTCCCAGCCCCTTTACCCCATAACCCCCTCCCCAATCTCACTATATCATTTTCCCGAGAGCTG
The DNA here is from genome assembly GCA_034509955.1 of Urosaurus nigricauda. Classification (NCBI taxonomy): domain Eukaryota; kingdom Metazoa; phylum Chordata; class Lepidosauria; order Squamata; family Phrynosomatidae; genus Urosaurus; species Urosaurus nigricauda. The sequence goes on along the minus strand of JAOEGL010000006.1, from coordinate 21,449,985 downwards.
GAACATGAATCTATGGGGGCTGCCTGAGTGAGGAGCTGAGAACAGCAGCATGGACTCCTCCCCTGCCTAAAATTGGAGAGGAGACCATCTTTCCCACCTCCCCACATCATCATCATTTTGGAAGACATTCTAAAGTTTGTTTCATTTTGCTCCCTCCTCGGGGCCTGTGGATGGGAGAGGCCAGTACGGCCAGTCTGAAGAGACAAGACAAGAGCCCTTTTCTTTAAAAAGAAATAAATAAAAAGATGGCCACCTAACCAGCAGCACTCAGGTGCAGGGTTAGCGGCACGTGTCACTAGCCACACAGTGAGGAGGGGAGGGAGTTTTCACCATGTGGCACTAGGATGTGGCATTTGGTGGCTGCTGGGATATGAAGGGAGCAGACAGCAGCCATGTTTGGCGATGGGTCAGAGTGAGGCCACATGGTACAGAATTGTGGCTTTGGAGGCACAGTGGGAAATAGCCACGTGGCCTGTTAGGTTGTGGCAGCAACAGAGAAGGGGCACTACAGGAGGTGTGGGTGGGTAGGCAGGATGACAGTGATGTGGCAAGAGGCATCCTGAGAGGGAGGCACACAAAGCCACATGGCACAGAGCCAGGGCACTAGAAGGGTTAACCCAGCCATGCAAAGTAGGTGAAGATGTGTGACTCCCAACTCAAAATAGTCCACCAGTCATCCACTTGCCCAGCAATGTCTGGTTAAGGTTGCTGTGCAAAGACCACTCACATCACTTTAACCCTTAGCACTTTTGCCTCTTGTGCCTAGCCTAGCTCATCAAAATCACTGCCAGCTCCTTCTCTCATCCTTCTATGGCCTACTTGCTGTCTTGCCTTTATTTCCTCCTGCGATTTCTGCCACCTCCTTATAAGCACCCACTTGAGGCCTTCTGAATCCAGAGCCTATACCTGTCTCTTCCTTTGGCTGTGGTCAGGCACTTCATCCCCTCTCAAAAGATGTTGCCCATATGGATTTCTCAAATCCTGTCTTTTTACAAGCTGGGCTGGGGATGATGGTCTGTTTGCTGAGACAATGGCTGTCACAACAGGAACTCCTTTTTGTAAGCCATTAGTGCTTGCAGTCTTTACTGTCTTTTGCGAATCATCCCCGCTCTGCATTTCCTAACCACAAGGGGTAGAGATTCATTTTGTTTTACCAAAAGCAAAGCTGAAATTTTAAGGTTCTGCAAATATCCTGGCTGCCCACGTAAACATTTTATTTGCCTGGGGCCTGTCACCAGTTGGGTTGTTCTTTTTCTTTTTTTAAAAAAAAGTTTTTTCTTTTTCTTTTTTCATTTTTTTGCATGCCTGGGTTAATCATGTACTGTAGTCATGAAGGGAAAGGTACATTGCTGGTCTTGATAGGTGTCAGATGCATAAAGATACCCAACAATATGGAGTGTGGGTACATGTGTGACTGGAGCCAAACGGTACAGAAATGTGGTGTGGCTCCAAAATAAAAAAATAAATTAAAAATGCAGCGCACTATGCCACATGAGTTAACGGTCATGGGGGAGGGAGGGCTTAGCTGTATGGCACAGAACTACGGTTTCAGAGGCGTGAGAGTGGGGTTGGCTGCATGGCACAGTCACGGTGGGCTGGCGGTGGCTAGCTGTAGATCTAAAGAGTCACAGCACAGGTGAAGTGATAAAATGGGGCCAGCCAGAAGGCCTACAGTCATAATACAAGTCCCCACACACTTCCCCACAGCTCATAATCCCTGATGTGGAGATTGGGAAGGAAAGGGGTCAATGAATTTCCCCCCTTCCACTCCCGTTGGACGGAGCATCACACTGAGGATCCCAGCAATGAGCAGCGGCAAGAGCCCACCCTCCCCAGCCTGTGTCCTGGAAAAAAAAGCAGTCTGTCCACTGGGTTCTGGTGTCTGAATGGCTGCAATGAGGAGGACACGTTATGCAGCACTCCCTTGTATGCTGGGCTCTTTTTGTTTCTTTGGCAGCTGAGCATTGAAGAGAAGCGGGGGACAGACACTCCATCCATAGCACAGATATGGTCAGTATCAAAGACCCCTCTCCCTGGGAATTCAGGGCAGTGGGAGCATGTGATGCTGTAGGAGACAGCAAGAGACATGGAGTGGGAGCACCTACCCACACCTTTTCTTTCTGCCCCCTTTCTTCCCTGCTCCAGCCCCTAAAGCATCTACCTAACTGGAGCTGGAATCTCTGCTTGCCACAGATACCCCTCTGGCAGAAGGACGCAAAGAGAGTCCCCAACTTCTCAGGGGAAATGCTCATATGGAGATCTCTCCATTCTGGAAGTGCAGAAATATGTGAAACATGCACACATGAAAATGGCTCTGGCACAACAAGATGAAGGTTGACCCTGAGTATGCAAGCCTGAGTGAAAGCATGACAGCATAGATGCACATGTATGCACACCAAAGCACAACTTGTGAAGGAGCTGTTTGCAGACTGTTGCAGCCAGGGTTGTATATACTCTATGGCAAAAAAGAAGAGGCAAGGGCTATTACTTTTGGCAGCATCAGCATGAACTTTTGACACAGTGCCACGTCACCCATCTGCTGTGGCCCACAAGTTCTATTTCAAAACAGGTCTTTTCTCTGTGGAAAATTACAAAACCTTCCTTGCTTGCCTAAATGAAGCCTTTGCAAACTGAGGCTATTGATATATCATGAAGAATATATGGATTCCTGTTCCAGGAAAGCTATACCAGTTTAGATAGACAGGAACCGTTCCAGAGGAATCTATGCTAACAAGACTTGTTCTATATGAAACTGCCAACAAGGTAATGGAACTCAGCCAAATGTGGAACTATGTAGTCAATCAGTTTAGAATGAAGATGTATGACAAGAACTGAAAGAGCTATAGGTAGCATATCCCTTTTATGTAGATGATCTGCCACCTGGGGTCTTTTCACGTTATGTTTCTGTTGGGCCCTGCTTTGATGTGAAATTTTCTTGAATGCATGTCCCATTATAACCCACCTGTGTTTTCTCACTGATATTGCTGATTCTTTGTAAGAAAAAAAAACTGAGAAGATAGAATAGCATATCCTGCATGTGGACAATCTGATACTAAACAGGGTCAGGACTGCTCACTATAGGGATGAGAGACCACCAAAGGAATGCCAGGGATATCCAGGTGGTAATCCTCCTGCCTGAAGCCCTGGTGAGCCATTGTTGCCAGTCAGAATTAACAACAGCAAGCTACATAGACCAACAGCCTGAGATTTCTATGTGAATCAGTGCCAGAAGCTCTCCATCTGGAAGACCCCTTAATTCCAGATCACACAATCTTCTTTGTGGTACCACTAGAGGGTGTCAACATATTGATTCTGTGGTAAGAACCACAGCTAGCCAATTCTCAACAAGTTAAGAAAATCTTCAGTTCTTAAACCACAATCCAGGTTGCTTTGGAGAGGCCCTGCCAACTATCTCTGCTGATATTATCAGATAAATTTATCACATGAAGGGGAGCGGGAGTTTATCCCATGAATATCCTGGAAAAATGGCATAATTATGCAAAATGATTTCACATGAAGTTGCACAACACCCACCATTAAAGTGGTAACAAAGAAGCATTAACACGCATCTTTTAACTTTTGGGATTTCAGCGACAATGCATTTCCGATATCGCTTTATTTGCACAATTACGTGTGGTAATCATTTGTGCAATTACTTGCCATTTTTGCTTTATCTGCGGGATGCTTTAAATGCACTTTAATCTATATTTAATGCTGAAATTACCTCCAGTGTGATAAACTCCAGAATATAGTTGATGTTTCCTCATGGTTAAAATAAACCTGAAATGACATGGGACATACAGGGTACTTGCCTGTGGCAACAGACCTCATTTCCTCACCAAATCTGAGTGTTCATGCTAGTTAATGCTCCCTCCCCTTATTCTGCTGGCTCCAAGAGATTCTGGCCTTTGGGAATATTCTTTGATGGGCAATCTGGGTGATGGGTAGCACCACCACACCACTGACCAATGGGTTGTTTTTACTGGTAACCTTGACTTGTGAGCTGCACATCCAGTAAGCGAACTAGCTAAGGGCATTGTCACTGCTTCAGAGCTCAGCCTCAGCACAGCAAGATTTCTTTCTACACCAAAATCACCAAGTTGGTTCATCAAAGCCGCACTATTCACACTATCAGGCAAGGTAGGCAGTATTGTGAGCCAGTTAAGTGCTCAGGGTGAGAGCTATGGCTGTGTGTACACCTTGCCTAAGCCTGCAGTTCAATGTGGGGTGCCAGCTCCTCTGCATTGTGAAGTTCTTAGTCTCCATTACAAATGATAAAGCTTTTAATTTTTATGGCTGTGAAGGCAAGCCTGACTGAATATAGACAACATCTAATAAACTCTTCAAAGACTGGGGGTAGGGTGTCTAACAAGCTGCAGGAAACAAAATTGATACCCTCCTCAGTACTAGCTAAAATAGGATTCATTTTGAAAGGTACAGAAATATAAGCCAATGTAACTTTTCTGGGAGCAAGTCTTTTCCTTTTTTCTTTTTTGAAAGGCAGAATACTTAACAACCCCAGTAATTGTGAAGATGCAGCAGCCAAGCTTTTACAGTGATGTGCAAACAACAGCTGGAAGTGCAATCAGCAACATGGTGGATGGCACAGGTATGCAGGTATAAGATGTTGTATAGTTGGATGACCTAAATGTGCTGTGAGGCTGTTGAGGCAAGCTGGTATGCCAATGGAGAATGACATATTAGTGTATGTAAATAGGTAGAGATAATACATGCATACACACAAATGTGTGTGTGTGTATAAACCTCTGTGTGCAGCTTCGGAAGTGGTTGCACACACCAAGTGTCCATACACTAGTGTCAGTGGCATCTGGCTGGATGAATGAAATGAGCAAATTGCTACATGGCAATGCAAAAAAGGAAAGTGCACACCCCGGTAAGGGTGCCCAGGCAGGCTTTGGTGAGCTTCTCAGAGTATCTCTCTGCCAAGGGGGGGATCCCCACCCTACCCTGACCCACAGGGTCTCTCTTTGCAGCTTCCCCTGTGCCCAGCCCCACAGCTCCAACCCCTCCACCTCATTTGTTCTCCCCAGTGGTGGAGATCCATTGTACATTCAGGTGAGAGGCTCCCCGGGGCAGGGCAGTTTCCCCCATCACCTCTCCAGAAAGAACTTGAGGGCACGGGCGATGTTCATGCGATGTCCAACTCGTGTCACACCCAGGTCAATGAAATCTTCCTTGGTGAGGGATGGCAGATGGGAGCCATCAATTTCGTTGTCCAGGAACCGGTCGCGGTGCTCCCCCAGCTTCAGGTAATCCAGCCAGTCGGCCACATCATATTTGGTCCAGAAAGGCAGCGGCTTGGAGCCAAACGGCTTGTCCGTGGCTGGCGGCAGGAAGTGGGTGGGAGACAAAGAGCGGCTGCCAGAAGGGAAGCCCGGGAAAGGGTGCTCACCCCCAGAAGTGGGTGAACCACGGAGATCAAATACGCCGGTATATATGGGCACTGAAGGCAAAATGGGAAGGGAGGAAGGCCTGGGGGTGGGGCTGATCTTGTGCTCACTGGGCAGGGCAGCTGGGCTGGGGGCACGGCGCAGGGCTGGGCGAATATCAAACTCCACACTTTTGGGATGCTTGCCCTGGGGGGACTTGGGCCAGTTGTGGAAAAGGCTGCTTACAGGCTTGGAGGAGATCAATGATGGGGATGTCTCATCTGGGAGCCTACAGGGAAGGAAAAAGGAATGAGACTTGTTAGTATCCACAGTGCTCCCTCCTGGAAAACAACAGGGGTAAGAATTACCAGAACCAGATGTTGGTGCTTCCCTACAGTCCCAAAACACTCTCTTTGAAGGCCTTCCCCATGTACAGTAGATGCTCTCCAAATGTACTTGACTGCAGTCTCCTGTAATGCCACAAATGGCAATCCAAAACACTTTAAGAGTACTACCTTGGAAAATGCTGCCCTAAAAGTCTTGCTGGCATATCCTTCATAAGCCCTGGACTTCTGAAACCTTTACAGAACAAGTCAAACTCAAAGCAAATATAGGTAATGCAATGTAGACTCAAAGTTCTCACATGGTTATTACTTGCTTTTGGAGTTCTTTTTATCAGAAGCACTTGCTCCAAATTGTTTTTTTCTGTTCCTGGGTGAAAATGTTTTGTGACGGCAATTTGGACAACAGGACCAACATCCTACAGATAAAACCATTAACCCCTGTCCCCCAAACCAACGAAAGGATTGCTGTTTCCTTCTGTTTTCTTGGATTAAGGGGAACAGGAAGAACATGAAACCCTGGAGGAAAATATCCATGCAATGGAACATTATATGTAACTTGACACCCAGAAGCCCTCTGGACAAGAGGAAAAACACTTCTGCACAAGGTACGAAACTCCCCATAAAAATGATACCCAATGGGTCTTTCTCAATCAGCTTTGGAAGAAAAGAGAACCTCAAGGTTATATTACAATCTATGTCAGTCTTGCCCAACCTGGCACTCTCCTGATAGGATAAATTATAGTTCTCATTTTCCCTGGCCACATATATAAGGTTATTAATCAGATGTACCTAGAGGACACCAAGTTAGGGAAAGCTGGTCTACCTTTTGCCCTATCCATGACAAAGGCCACCTCTCTATGGCAGCTCTCCATGCATATGAGGCTTTCATGTAGGTCATCCTGCCAGTGACAAACACTGCCAGAAGCATCTGAAGATAACATGGAAGTCTTTCTAGGATTGCGGGGAGATGGGATCCATGGAGCAAATTATGTTAGGCATGCCACAAAGAAAAATGAAGTATGAAACCCAACCTTTAGAACAGGGGTGAGGAAAGTGTATTCCATGATTTACAGACTTGCCTGCCCAGGCAATTTTTTGACAGTTCCATACCTCTCATTTAAAAAATTACAATGTGCCCCCCCCCCCAAGTGCTCCCAGGCAAGACCATTTTATAATCAGGAAATAAAACAGAAAATGGTATCTCCTGGTTCAAAAATGGCTTCTCCAGGTCCTCAAAAAAATCAAATCAAATCAAAACACCCCCCCTTTTTTTTATCTCCAGAAAGGGTTGTGTTTAGCCTTCTGAAGTCTGGTGGGAGGTGAGTTTGGCCTTTGGACCTTGGCTAGCTGCCCACTGCTGCTTTAGAACATCTGCTCCATGGTTCTTCATGAAGGTGGGAGAAGCAATCCAACACAAAACATGTTTTAATCCTATCAGATGCATGATCCTTGGAAGGGGTTTTTAATTTCCCCATTACTACTTTGGTTTCTATCAGAACAGGTTGGGGCAACCATCATATACAGGTTGTGCATAGGAATAAGCAACAACCTGACAGGAACAAAGGTTGTGGGGGGATCAAAACTTTTGCAAGTGTACTAATGGATAGTGGGTGAAGGGATTTAAAAAACTAGTCTCATGCCAGGAATATCTTGAGAACTGGAGACACACAAGAAGCACCCAAGTGAAGACCAGAAAAATGCCAGATAGAAGTCCACTCCAGGCTTATCCCACATTTACTACCTCTCCTTCGGAGAAGATCTGAGCCTTCATCAGAACCAGCATTTATTGAACTGACCTTCCTGGGGATCAATTCAGGCCCTAGAATGATTAAGGACCCTTTCATGCTACACAATTATAGACCTAGGATTCCATTTCAACTGCCAAGGCTGCATCCTAAGGAATTCTGGGATTTGCAGTTTAGGGAATGGAATTTAGAATTCCCAGCCAAAGAGAATTCTAGTGTCTCACCAAACTACAAATGCCAAGATTCCAAAGGAAGCAGCCATAGCAGTTAAAGTAGAATCATAGCACTTATAACAATGTAGTGCGAAAAGCCCCCGTAAAAGGAGGGAAGAGTTGTATCTCTCCTCCAGGCATATTCATTTTCATTAAACACACACACAGACACAGACACAGATCAAGATCCTTGGCATCACCACAGGTCCTTCCAAGGACACCAGCTGATGATGCCCATCAAGAGACAAAGAGGACTTTCCCAAAGGGATGGCAGGAAGGCATTGTAAATAGAGTGCTCAAGTGACAACAGGTCACTCAGGACTCAAGGCTTTGCTTCACAGTGGGCCCATACAGACAAGCCAAATGAAGTGGCTTCAAGCCACTTTGGAGGTATGCTGTTCAAATGATGCACACATCCTAAGAGGCCAAAAGCCATGCCAAAGTTGCGGTCCAGTCCTAAGGACCAGAGCACAGCTTCGGTGTGGCTTCTGGCCGCTTAGGATGTGTGTCATTTAAACAGCATGCCTCCAAAGTGTCCTGAAGCTGCTTCATTTGACCTGTCTGTTTGGCCCCAATGTTTGAGAAGAGGAAAGGCATTTCAAGACAGTGTCTTTTTCTCTAAAATGTGCACTACCAATGGAACCTCTATGGCTCTTCCTTGGAGCATGCACACCGCAAACTGCAACTGCACTGTAAGTCTGTTAGAATGCATGGATCAAATAAAACTGAACTACATTGAGAAAGTGATACTGAATAGTTACCAGCAAGGGATGGGATAAGGGGATTACAAAAACCCTCCTCCTTAATCTGCACCAGTTCAGAAATACTTTGTTTTAACACCTACCAGTGGCTACTTTTTCTCTAACCCAGTGCATGTTCTATGCTACCAAACAACCATCTCTTCTCAGAAAATGCAGAAGTCCTAACACCCTGGCAGTCTCTCCAAAGATAACCTGCCTTTGCTCTTTTTTTTTTTTTTTGCTCAAGAAGGAAGTCATTGGAGGAACTGCAATAAATTCTCCCAGCACCGATGTGACTGCAGATGAATGACAAAATGTAGCAAATAAAACTCAGCAATGTGACTGCATTGAGAATGGAGGGGGGCTGCAGACCCACAGTGCATGTATACTCACATTGGTACATGCACACATGCAGTGTTTAATGCACCGTGACCTCCTTTACCCATTCTGGAAGTTGTGGAAGAGAAGTAAGTGTTTACAAGAAAGCAACCTCAGCAAGAAAGGAGGTGAACCAGACATTGCAGATTCCATGATACAAATGTAGATGTTGGAAGAAGAGTAGGCAATTCAATTGCAAAGCTTCTGGGACTAACACACCATGCCCTAACAGCCTGAAAGCAAAAATTCCTCCTGCTGAAACTAGTATCTGCTTCAAGCTGTATTTAAGGAAAACCTAGGTTAACCCTCATCAATCTAGGGCCTTTCAAACCCTTTATCACCTTGCTCAGTTAGGTGCAGTGATGTGGATGGGGCAGAGAGATCAGCTTAGTAGGCACTGATAGGTCAGAAAGGAAGGGGGACATTGAGAGCACCTTGCACCATGGTACCCCAAAACGTGGAGCTGGACCTTCCATTCCCTGTCTAAATGGAGAGCACTCACAAATACACTCTGCAGCCTTGCACAATTTAGGAGTTTCATGACAAACACTGTTTTCTCAGCAGCCATTTCTGTTGGAAAGGGCTCAGGGCAGATCAAAGGAAGTACTACTTCACACCATGCACAGTTAAGCTGTGGAATTTGTTACCACAAGATGTAGTGGTAAGGTGGACAGTTTTCAGAGGGGAAATTCAGAGACACAGGAGAATAGGACTGTCAATCGCTACTAGTAATTATGACTGTATTTTCTCCAGTCTCAAAGGGAGTGTACCTCTGAATACATTTTACTGGGAAATACAACTGGGAGACAGGGTGTTCTTGCCCTTATGACTTGCTTGTTAGCTTCACAGGGGCACCTAGTTGACCACTGTGGAAACACTGTTGGGTTAGATTAGGAATGGGCGAGAATTTTGTTTCAGTTCATTTTCCACACTTCTGAAATCTGTATGTAGGAGAAAACAAAACTGGCAGATTTGCCATCCTTAAGACTGCTCCCAAGATGGGAAAAGTCATCCCTCTTATCTGCACACACACACACCCAACCAGGATGCAGATTAAAAATGGTAAACTCAACTCAACTTGGTGGATCAAAATGTTCTGCAGACCTGGTGCACTTTCAAACTATATAATTATAGCACTGTGATTCCACTTTAACTGCTACAGCAACATCCTATGAGCTCCTGGGGTCTGCAGTTTAGGGAAGGGTACATGCTTAATCAACAACAACCCCTGGGATTCTATAGGATGCATCCATGCCTGTTAAGACAGTTTCATAATATTATACTGTAGTTGTGTAGTATGAAAGAGCCCCTGATTTTATTGGGGACAAGGCCCTTTCGTCAACTACCATCGTCATCTGCATCAACAACAAAACATGATGGAACCTCCATCTACATAGTCAGGAATCCAAAGAGCCAGGATGTATGTCACAGGCACATGAAATGACATTTTGACATCAGGAGGGATTTCCCTGAAAATGAGAAGCTAAAAAGGGATCAAAACCCAAAATGCTTCCATGCTTTGTGAAGAACACAGGTTCTCATATGACGACTCCAACAGGAGAGGGGTGAGAATCTGTGAAGGAAGTTCCCTACCAGTTTTGCTGAGTTGCTCATATGTTACTAGACTCAAATGCACACCTTTAAGATGCACATCAGCAACAGGGGACTCTTACTAAGTGCATTCTCCCTGAGGCATTTATCAGTGGGTTTCTGGCCAATCTATGTGAGTTTCAAAACACTTTTTTGACTCTTTAAGAGCTTTAGCACATCGAAGTTCTATGTTCAACATTCAAGAAAAACTCCAACCAGTTACCACCCTGAAAATACTTGTATGAATGCTTTTTGAGTCTAGACACACAACACAAGGGACTAGGTATATCCTACTTGTGCAATGCACACACATGGGCATGCAGAGAGGCTTCAAAACATGTATGTGACTGCATGAGTCTGCAACACAATGGGCAACATTTTGTGCCTACAGTGGTTAATTAATGTTCTGGGTGGACATAGGAAGAACAGGTAACAATCAGTTTGTGCACACAGCTGTAAGCCAGAGATATAAAAAGCGTATGCACAAGGAAGCACTGTGAGTACATCCCCCCCATCAGAATGAGACAGGTGAAGTGGTTCCTTTGCCCTGTGCCTGCAAGCACACCAAACGATGTAATGGTGGTAATAAATAAATAAATAAAACCATTAAAAAAGAAAAGCCAAGCATTGACGGGAGAATGAGAAAAGGAGACAAACCCAACTGAAACACGAGATGCAGCATGCACGGGGCTGGCTTCCTGCTTCCTGCTCCTGCTCCTCCTCCTGCTCCAGCCGCCTAGTACCTTTGCCTCTGTAGGGAACTGGGCCGCTCAGAGCTGAAGGGAGCCACCGCATCTGGTGGCCGTGACCACGATACCCCGCCCATCTGCTGCAGCTTGGTGCTCAACTCGCTGATGATGCTGGCCTTCATGGTGGACATGGGGGAGGCCTTGGGTTCCTCCCAGGGCAGGGGAGATTTCTGCGGCAGGTCTTTGCCTGGCTCAGGGGCTGCTGGCTGCTGGTGGTAGGGTGGAGCAGGTGTGAGGGCAAACATATTCTCAGTACATGCAGAGACTGAGATGGTGGAACTGGTGGGGGTAGCCACCGGCAACCGGCCTGGGAAGGGCCGGGAGCGTAGTTTTGTCTGCAGTGGGTTCTTGTCTGTGGTGCTGCTACCACTACCACCACTGCTACCCCCTCCTCCTCCCACGCTGCTACTTCCCCCAAAAGCTTGCCCATCCAAATAGGTGATGTAAGTGTCCAGGAGCTCTGTGCCTTCCCCAGACATGCTGGACAGGGTGGACACACTACTGATGGTCTCCAAATGGTGGTCACTGCTGCTTCGGCTATCCACCTCCTCAATCCCTGAGTCCGTCACGGCTTCTGGAGCCTCTGCTGCAGGAATGGCAATGGATGAAACAACAGAAGAAAAGTTGACGTGAGGGGCTTCCTTGGTTTCGGTGGTCCCAGCCTGGGTTAGGGTGGCTACCTCACTGTCGTACGATGTCAAGCTGGAGGCCGTGGAGTCTAAGGTGGTGGGGGCAGAGGGAGCAGCTGGAGGGGCCACTGCTGTGGGAAGGTCATTTGACCCTTTAGGTGGAGACTCGGGTTTATCAAAGCTATTGGAGAACTCGAGGGGTGGCGGGAGTGGCTCTGTGAAGACAAACTCATCATCAACATCAATGGAAGGGGCTGGCGGAGGCAAGACCAGTAGCGGGAGACCGTTTTCTTCGGCTACCCGCTCCATTGGTGCAGCAGTGACCTCCACTTTCCCGCTCTCATGGCTCCCTTCCTCTTCTTCCTCTTCCTCCTCTGTTGGGCGGCAGTTCTCCACAAAACGCACATGCAACTCCAGCTTCTCCCCTTCTTCAGGCCGTTTCTCCCAAGGCGTTGCTTTGGCTGAGGCCGGAGATGGGGGTGGCTGCTGCTGCTGTTGTTGTTCAGGCAAGTGGTGCCGGGGACTCTCTGGTTCTTTCCGTGGTGATGCTGGCCGTTGGTGGTGGTGATGCTGCTGCTGTTCTGATGTCCCCCAGAGGCGCAGGATGGAGCTGCCAGGAGATTCGGGAGTCTTTGGTGACTCTCCGAACCGGGGTGAGGATGGGCGTGAGTGCCTGTCTTCTCGGCTTTCTTGCTGCGATTGAGACTCCTTTAAGGCCCGCTCACGAGCTACCAGTGCTAGCCCCAGAGGGGATCCAGGATCTAAAATCTTGCCAGTCAGAGGATGAATGAGAGGAGTTGAATGGGGCTGGAGCTGTGGCAAGAAGCTGGAGCACACAGAAGTGAAGGCGCTGGTGGTACTGGCTCCATATGTCTTAGCGGCACGAGACTGAAGGTAAGCAGAGGTGCTTCCGGCACCGGTGCTGCTACCAAAGCTGGGAGTCATGTTAAGCTGGATATATGGCTCACTGGAGAACATGCCTTCATCGATGGATTTGGAGTGGCGGAGACGGGGCATGGGGGTCTGCTGGGACTCATCATCGGGCTGCTCAGTGGAGAGGAAGAGGGCAGACTTGCGGCGAGCCTCGCTGTACCACTCACGGTCACGGCGGGCAGCCCCAACCAAGGCTGCCCCAAATTGACTGGTGAAATCCATGCTGTTGTGGAGCTGGAGAGATGGGACAGGCACCACTGGTTCTGGCTGGCTCTCTGCCTCCATGCTGCTTCCTTGACTGCTGCGCCCACTGCTGCTGGTAGAGGGAGCTTTAATGATGATGGTGGGGATTGGGATAGAGCTCTTCTCAGGCGGCGCAGATGACGGGGGCTGCAATGAGGATGGCTGCATCGGTGAGGGGGGTGTGCTGCCTTGTTGCTGTTGCTGCTGGCGCTGCTCATCCTCCACTTTGGTCTGCTTGACCAAAGGCCCTTTGCGGCGCATGGGCTTGGTGGGGACATACATGGCGGTGTTGGTTGCACGTGGTGGCAGGTTGTAGTAGCGGAGGTCAGGGGTGTGGCCCCGCCAGCCACGGGCAGTTGCCCCTTCTGCCCCTTGCTCGGACTCTTGGCGGTAAAGGGACATCTTGTCACGGATGCGAGGAGGTGGCTCATAGGGTGGATCTTGATGCAGGGAAGCTGAATATAACTTGGCCTCGGCACTGGGGTTGAAGGTCGAGCGGGCTGAGGGTGTAACACGTCCGGAAGCTGAGGGAGAGGTACTGCTGTATGGAGGGTCAGGTGGGGAAGTAGTCGGAGGAGGTGGGATGTCATCAGAACCAGGTACTGAAAGGCTGCGGCTAAACTTCATGGCAGGGGGAGTGAGGTAGGGCTTATCATCCTCTGCAGCCCCTGTGGAGGGAAGCAATACAACCATGACTGAATTGTTCTTCTGTCCCTCCAATGTCTACCCAAACAGAACAACCCTCCTCCCAAACTGGCTCAGCTCCTCCAGATTTACATTTGTGAAGTATTATTACAATGCACAGACACAGCAAACTCATCTCATGGGTAAATATTTATTCCTACCAATGGTTATTGCCTGGCTATTGCTCCTAAGAGTTATTGCTTCAATAAGTTGCACTTTAGTTCTAACATGCCATCATATGATGAATGCTTGAGACAAACACACTGTGGCCATTTCCCTCCATACTTCATTTGTGAAAGTCCCCATTTGGTTCCCTCCAGATGTTTTGGACTACAAATTGTATCATTTTTCCCAGCCAGATGGAGAGGCATGAAGGCAGTTGTAGTCCAAAACATCAGCCAGTTGTAAAAGGTTCCCTATTTAATTTAGGGGGATCTGATTCACCTTCTCTTCCTTTTCATCCCACAGATTATTAGATTCCCCCCAAGACCCTGTCTCACCAATAGACTTCTGACGGAGCATCATGCCTGGGGGATGACTGGTTGGCAAGTATGATGGGCGCTCATAGCTGGCCTGACCAAGACGATGTTGTTCAAAACTGGGCTGAAAGAAAGAAAAGAAATAGAAAAAGAGAGAAAAGCCAGAGAAATGGTAAACAAGGCATCAAGGACAAATGAAAGGAATGAAGAAGTGCGCATATCATGTTATATCCTTCTAGCACTGAATTCAGGTGGTGCATGTTGACAGAGATGGAATCAGATGGGATCAGTGAGAAATAAGAAGCAGCTATTGGCATGTATGGTCCAAAACACATGGCAAAAAGAATCCAGCTTGAGGCCATTTTAACTGCTCTGGCTCAAAGCTAGGGAATTCTGGGAACTGTAGTTTTGTGAGACATTTAGCCTTCTCTGCCTGAAAATTCTCATGCCACAATAAACTACAATTCCCAGAGTTCCCTAGCACTGATTCAGGACAGTTAAAGCGGTTTCCCGGGGGGGGGGGGCTATACAGACCAGCATTTTGTGCCAGCCTGTGGGTGGAGCTTCAGCACAGCGTCCACATATTGGACACCGTGACTCTGCCCCATCACACCATGACAGTGCGCACCCTTCTAGACGGTGCATGACATCATGGCTGACTCCAGAGCAGTGCCCAAATGGTGCAGCATGGAAGGAGCATCATCATGTTGCACCGGTGCACCTAGGATGCCCCTTCTAGAATGCAAAAAAGAAGCTTCTTTTTGTAGCTCCTTTTTGCTCCCTGAGGAGGCCATGGCGTGCAGTTGCTGCAGCTCCAATCCAGGGTGAAAAGAGGCGACATCCTGCTACTTGCCTGTACAGTCCCTAAGACTGGATTATTTCTGCATTTTGTTTTGGACCAGTGTGAGGCCCCTGTGATTAAAGAAGTAAAAAGGATTTGAAAAACACAAACCAATACAAAGGGAAAACCCTTACCCTCAAAGCTAAATGAGGGCTGGTAATTCTCAGTGTTAGATCATGATCAAGCTAACTACACCAGTGGCATCACAAGGGTTGGTTGGCATCACCCAGTGCGGTAACTAACAATGTGACTCCCACTGACTTTCTCCCATCCATACCAAACAGAAACCCTAGTAATGTTTTTTGTATTAATGTGACTCATAAATCATAATTTTCACATTTTCACAAAACCCCCAGGAAATTAAAATAATATCTTTAAATTACAATATCATATGCACAGCCTAAATGTATTTACATGCACATAGTTTTGTGTGCTTAAAGTGGAAATTTGCTAAGATGTGATGTTCTTAAAAAATTTTTTAAAAGAATAAAAAAATTAAAATTTTATTTTTTTTAAAAAAGTTTATTTTTTTAAAAAAAATCTTAGAGCCTCTGTTTTCTCCTTCCACTAAGCCTCATTCCAGTCACACAGCCTCTTCAGCATTTTATGGGATGCAGGCTAATGCTACAGCTTGTTTTTGCCAAAAGGTAGATGTTTTGGCAGCAGTGGTGTCACCCCCTCCTTAGGAGTTGGTCACCTGGTATGTGGTCTGAACCCTCTGTGCCCCCTAATGATGTCCCTGAGCTACACCACATTTCACCAGATTACGAGTGGCCTCTAAATGCATGAAAACAGAAAATGAAAAGAAAAAACAAAACAAAAACCTATACTTCTGTGTCTGGTAGAACAGTACACCTTTTGGTCTGTTCCCCCCCCCCCTTAAAAATTATGTTGCTCAGGGTCCGTGTGTCTTAATCCAGCTCTGATAATTACAGAACCATAAAGCAAAAAGATACTGCAAGAGTCATTTAGTCTACACTCTGCCATGAAGGGATACACAGCCAAAGCACTCCAGAGCGATGGCCATCCAACCCTCTGTTTAAAGACCTCTAATAAAAAAGAGTTCACCACCCTCTGAGACAGGCTTTTCCACTACTGAACACCTCTTACAGCCAAGAAGCCCTTCTGAATTTTAGGTGGCATTTCTTTTATTGCAATTTGATTCCACTGATGTGTGTCCTAGTCTCTGGAGCACTTGGAAATAAGATTGCTCCATATTCTACACGGCATCTCTTCAGATATTTAAAGAAGGCTGTCTTGTCACTTCTCAATCTTTTCTTCTCCAAGCTAAGCACATCCAGTTTCCTAATCTGTTCTTCATAGGGCATGGTTTTCAGACCTTTTCCCATCTTGGTTGCTCTCCTCTGGACAGACTCTAGCTTAATATCCTTCTTTATATGTAGTGCCTAGAACTGGACATAGTATTCAAAGTGAGATCTGACTAAAACTGAACAGAGTGGTACTATTATTTCCCTCAGTTTGGACACCATACTCCTGTTGATATAAGCTAAAACTGAATAGTAAGGAAAAGTGGAATGCCCTACTTGGAATGACCATTTCAAATTCCAAACAAAAACACCTCTGTCAGGAAGATGCACTGCTAATTCTGTTACAAGCCACACTCTTAGGCCAATTTCCCTCTTTGCAAAGTGAAGCTTGAGCTTTTTTTTTTTTTAACTTAGAATGACCGCTCTAGTGCACCAGAGGTAGAATGTCTTTCTTTCAAAAGATTATGGTTTAAAGGTTTAAAAGTAGGAAGGCTCACAATATGGTAAAACATTAGTTCTTCCCAACTTTGTTGCTCTCTAGTGGTACTGGATTACAACTCCCATCACCCATGGGCATAATGATAGAAGTTGTCATCCAACATACCTGGAAATTGCAAGACTGTGGAAGGTTACTGCTACTGCAATATCCCCTCCTCCTCCTGGCACTTTTTCTTTTAAAGTCACCACTATCTGAGTCTTCCATATATTCTTAGAATGCTTAGATGTGCTTATGGGCTTATATATGTACTTTTATGTGTGTTTGTTCACATGTGAAGATGTAGGTAAATTTTTGTTGATATATGGGTCTCAAATTGTGCAGTGAAAGCAATATAATGTTAATAATAACCACTATTACTTATCTCCTAAGTTTGTACATATATGGTGGGAAGAAACTAATTTCCTAATTTAATAGCAAAGAGCTACGCTAGAGGCCAGTTATAGGTATTTAAGAATAAGAATGATACAATACCACAACATTTATAGAAAGTTAACAACAAATGGGGAAGGGAACAAATTGACAAGTTGGGAAGGAAGAAAGTATGAATGAATGTTGTAGGTTTAGTAAGTGTTAGAAGGTACAGAGCAGGTGAATGAAGGTATGTGGGAAGCGAATAAAATGGAAGAGGATACATAGGATAAAAGACAGAAGTCAAGATGTGAAGAGGAGGTAAGAAGGTATGAGGTGGATATGTAGTTGTTGATGTATTGAGAAGGTATAAGTTGAAGGATTACAAAGGATTTACTGGAAGTTAAGAGAATGGAAAATTGATAAGAAGGGTTGTAATGGGTACGTATGTCGGCACTTATACATTATGAAAATTGCGAAATTCCTGATGTATTGCTTAGATTTGTGTGTATGTATGTATGTATGTATTTGATTTTAATTAATAAAATTTTTAATAAAAAAACAAGTCACCACTATTTGAGTCTTCCAAGCATAGTCCTCCAACTTACCTCAGCAGAGAAATAGTTCTTGGTGGTGCCCCGAGACTTTCCCAAGGAAGGAAGCCCTCCACTTCCACACCCGTCTCCTACGCTGATAGTCTGTTGAGCTGCTGCCAAGATCTCATCCAGTTTGTCTGCAATGAGGGGGAGACAAAAGAGGAAACTCATCATAAAAGAGCTAGGACCCCTGTCATCATAGCATAGTTCCCCAAAAGAAGCAGCCCACCCTTCTTCTAGCTATTCAGCTCAGCCACTGTTCTTGATCAGTCCAGAACAGAACAACTGTTCATGAACAGTCCAGAACTGAGCAGAAAACGGAATTCTTGAATCTTAGTTGGTCTCTTTGTGCAGGCTATAGGATTACACTAAAAGTAAGCTGTCTTTTGTGTGGTCTTTTAATATTAAATTATTCCCACTCCTACTTCTGCTCCTGCTAGAATCACAATGCAAAGAGATCTTGTAGCATAAGCTTTTGTAGACTTGGAGTGAACTGCATCTGAGGAAGTAGACCGAATCTATGAAAGCTTATGCTACAGCTTCTTTCACACAGTCTCAATGCTGCTAAAAGATCCCTTTGCATGGTGATATTCCAGACCAGCCGGGCTATGTCTCCGAATTCTAGAATCACCATTGTTCACCATTGTGCTTTAAATTAATGGAGAAGGAATGCATATGTAAGACCCAGGATAATTAATAAGTGACAAGTTATGCATTCTTGGAGAATGAGACCAAAATCACAAGAACAAATGAAGAAGCCATATGTTATTATCCATCTAGCTTAGTACAGTCTACTACAGGAATGGAAAACCTGTAGTTTTTCAGGTACTGTATTGAATTACAACTCCTATCATGCTGGCTACAGATAACAGAAGCTGGGAGGACCACAGGTTTCCTACTGGCACATTTTGAGCAGGACTAAGCCAAAACTGCTAGGTTTTACCCCTACACTTCATTAGGAATCAGAATGTTTGATATCAGGAGCTGGCAATCTAATTTTTTAGAGGCAGTTGCCTGTTTTATGCCTGCTAGTACCTCTTATCATGTTGTACAATACTGAAAAAGCATGTCTCCTCTATAGGACAAATGAACTAAGAACAAGATTCTACGCTCTGCTTACCCAAAAAATTACAAAATGAAAAACCATATTCTGTGACCTGCACAAACCTGTAGATTGTAAAAATTTTATTCTGCAGCTCCTTCTCCCAACTATTTAGCTTTGGTGTACGTAATAAAGCATTAGGTGCATTCTCAGCTTACAGTACGTCAGAGGAACACCAGGCCCCATATCAAATACCTTTAAAAAGTGTTTTAATATTTATTGATTATTGTGATGATTTCATTCTTTTAATTTTTTTAAAAAATGTTTCTAGTTCTGCTTGTTAACTCTACTGAGCTCTATTTTGGGATAATGGAAAAGGGTGAACCAATCAACCAACCAATCCATCCATCAAATTTATGCCAACACAGCCTCCTACCTAGTGTCAGAGTCACAGGACTGTGGGGGGACATGCATTTTTACTCACTCAAAGCCATCTGATAGACTGTCCGCTTCTTATCAGTGCCCATCGCTGGTTCATAATCTGCAGAGACAATAGGAGGGGAGGATAACAGGGGGTGCAGGGAGTGGGGATTGGTGATGGTGTATCAGGAAGGGCAGGTCTGGGATGCTACTTGTGAGGGAGTGGGTGGCAGTGATAGATGAGAGCACTGGTGGGAGAGTGCAGAGCAGGGTTGGATAGGAGGCAATGAGAGAGAAGCAGGTGGGTCAGTGTGTGTGTGGAGGGGGAGTGAGGAATGTGAGACACTCACCTGCTTTCTTCTTCCAGGGGGAGACTGAATGATGGGAGGGAGATAGCAAGAGGGGAAGAAATTAGCATGTGCTTTATAGACTATGGCAAAGCCTCTGACTGCATAGATCATGAAAAGTAATGGATTTCTCTTAAAGAATTGGGTGTGTCACTACATTTGATTGTCCTGATGCGTAACCTGTACTCAGGATGAGAGGCTAATGTTGGAACAGAATATGCAGAAACAGAATGGTTCCCAATTGGGTGGGGGGTCAGACAAGGCTGCATTCTATCACTCTATTTGTTCAACTTGTATGCAGAAAATATCATACTCAGAGCAGATTTACACTCAGAGGAAGGAAGAGTGAAGACTAGAGGAAGGAATATCAACAATCTAAGAAATACCCATGAGACCACGCAGCTGGCGGAAAATGCCAGAGTTGAAACACTTCCTAATGAAAGTCAAGGAAGAAAGTGCTAATGCTGGCTTAGAGCTGAACATTAAATAGCAAAAATAATGATCGCAGATGATTTATCTGAATTCAATGTATAAAATGAAAAAAAAAAAACCTGAAATATTTAAAGATTTCCAATACCTTGGATGAATCATTGATCGTAATGGAGATTGTAGTCAAGGAATCAGAAGAAGACTGGGAAGAGCAGCCATGAAAGAACTACACAAGATCCTGAAGTGAAAAGATATGCCACTGAATACTAAAGTTAGGATTGTCTCTACCATCATATTTCCCATCACTATGTTTGGAAGTGAGAGATGGATGGTAAAGAAAACTGACAGAAAGGAAATCAACTTATTTGAGATGTGGTACTAGAGGAGAGCTCTGCAGATACCATGGATGGCTAAATAGACCAAAAGACTCCTAGAACAAATTAGGCCTGAACTCTCCCTAGAAATCAAGATAAGTAAATTGATGCTGTTGTACTTCAGTCATGTCATGAGAAGGCATGACTCACTAGAAAAGTTGGTAATGCTTGGAAATGTAGAAGGCAGTACAAAGAGAGGAAGACTGCATACCAAATGGATAGACTTAATCAAGGAGGACATGGCTCTGAGTCTGCAGCACCTGAGCAGAGCGGTTGAGGATACGGTATCTTGGAGGTGTCTCATTCACAAGGTCACTATGAATTGAGGTCAACTTGAAGGCAGTTAACAACAACAACAAAGAATTAGCACCACCACTTGTGCGGTAAAGATTGTTGGGAATGAGGTTTTAAACCCTCCCCTCTCTATTAGACCGTGGATTCATAGGTAAGAGCATGACAACAGGTAGAAGATGCTAGATAAGGGACTGGGATCAGTAAGGTGTCCATTCCTGTCTGAAACTGTGGATGTGTGGCAAGCAACCCTCTTACTTAGTGCTGTAGACATAGACAAGCCCATGAGGAAGCCTAGCTTCTTCTGAAATGATCAAAGTGTTAAATAAAGCATGAAAATAAAATTAAGAACAAACCCACTAAACTCTTAACCTAGAGATGGAGAAGATGTGGCCCTCTAGTTGTTGTTACAACTGCAATCCCCATCAGCCTGGCCAGCAGAACCAATGGTGAAGGATTGCAGGAGTTGACTCACAACAATGCAAAAGGGAGGAGCATAAGCTCATGTGTCTCAATTTTTAAAACGAGCAGTGTATGCACACATGTCTGTGTATGTAATCTAGGCTATAGTTTCCTTATTACTGGGGCAATATTGGAAGTCAAGGAATAAGAACTCACCTTTCTCTACTGGGATAGGTCATATTTTGAGAGTCCCAGGCAGCAGTGGGTGGACAGAAAGAAGATGTAAAAAGAAAAGAAGCAAACAAACTGTCCCCATCCCTTCTATAACAATAAAAAAGGCAGGGGGGAGGGAGGGCTGTGTTTTGCTTATCAAGATACACTCTGGATTTTATAATCATCCCAGCCTCTTAAAACTCAGCATAATAAAAATGATAATTTGGTTTGGCAAGCAACTGATAACAGGGAGAAGAAGCAGTAGCATAAATCACAGGATACAGAAGAATGCATGTATCCACTCTACAATTAGCATGCATTTGAATATACAAATACTGGTATCTTATCCTGTCTGTTGGTCACAACATACCGTGTTTCCCCAAAAATAAGACATTGTCTTATATTAATTTTTGCTCCCAAAGATGTGGTAGGTCTTATTTTCAGGGATTGTCTTATTTTTTTCCATGAAGAAGAATTCACATTTATTGTTGAACCAAAAAAAAAATTATATACTGTATATATATTTATATACAAAAACCTTGCTAGGTCTTACTTTTGGCAGAGACCTTATATTTTAGCAATTCAGCGAAACCTCTACTAGGTCTTATTTTGGGGGGATGTCTTATTTTCGGGGAAACAGGGTACTTTTCATCTGAGCTTGGCAAAATTCCTTCTTTGGACTATGGCTTCATCCAGTATGGCCATGCTAGCGGGTAAATATGGGAGATGTAGCTTTTAAAAAGTGACTTTTCCAAGTTCTGCAGTGAGTGCGCCTTCCCCCTTGTAGAAAATGTCTTCTTGCACCTATGAGAGGGCCAGCACTGGGGTGAGTAATTTTTCACACAAAGCTAGTTGTTATTATGTGCCTTCAAGTTATTTCCAATTTATGGCAACCCCAAGGTGAATGTATCATGGGGTTTTCATGGCACAATTTGTTCAGGATGTGTTTGCTTTTGCTTTCCTCTGAGGCTAAGAGAACGTGGCTTGCGCAAAACCAACCTGCGGGTTTCCATGACTGAATGGGGATCTGAATCCAAGTCTCTAGAGTCATAGTCCAATGCTCAAACCACTATCCCACAGAGGGGCACATTCCTGACCACTCTTTGGGATGGAAATTGCAATGCATCACCAACTTACCCATTTCCTCCAACTCAGAAGTCATAGATTTGGAGCGCAAGGAGATGGCTGGAGGGGGCAGCCGTCTTGCCTGCTGTGGTGCTGCTGCTGCAATTAAAAAACAAGAAAATGGTTGTAGGATCTCACTTTTTAAACCAGATCTGTGTTCTCTGGCTTTCAGAATTAGCTCTTCCCCTAACTAGAAGAGTAAATTCTCAACTATTTCATTAGCACACACACACAAGGACAAATAAAAATAATGGCAATTTTTTCCTTACTGCACAATAAAATACATCTTTTTTAATTCAAATGTACTAAAATATTGTAGAGGAATTATTCTGCAGAAAAAAAAATGCAGGGAGGAGGTTTGCACAAAAATACATTTTCTGCACAGAAAACAGGTTCCGTATGCAGTGTGTAGGAAACCTATTTTCGATGCAATAAACCCAATTTCTGTGCAGAAAACAAAAGTTGTTGTTTTTTGAACAAAATCCCATAATGTTTTTTCTCAGCAGAATAATTTTTCCACAATACTTCAGGATGTCAAATATCAGGAAAAACAGTACAAAATGAATTTTCCTAGCATTTTCCAACCTGGAAACAAATAATTACAAATATTATTTCCATCTCTAATCCTGACTTCCTGGACCTCAATCTTCTCTCCAAAAGAATGTCCCATATCTCTGTTCAGATTGCAAGAGAACTTGAAGACATGTATTTACCCACAATGGCAAGGATGGCAATTTGTGTCCCTCCAGATATCACTGAATGGCAGCCCTAGCCCTTTGCTCACCATTTGCTATGGTGATGAGGGCTGACGGAAACTGCAATCCAATACCAAGAGGGCCACAAGGCTGCCCATTAGGGCAAGGACAAGAAGACAAAATGTCAGTACAAAAAACAGATGAGAGAATTGTCAGATAGATAAGAGAGATCAGTGATCACATGCAAGCTAATTCTAATTTAAATAGGCTAAAGTCAGTTGCCCCTGAATAAGAGTAATATGAATAACATTACAGACTAAAAGGATCGTTTACACATGCCTCTGAAGTCTCATTTCATTTTCATTTTCTAAGGCAGCAATCCAGTATAGGCTTATCTCAATGTATGAATCACTGAACTCAATGAGGCTTGCTTTGGCATATATAGAATGGTACTATTCCTTTGTAGGAATAGCTAGGAATAGCAGCTAATTTCAGGGAAAATTCAGGTATCCCAAAAATCTTTGTTTTCAAGAACATGGGAAAAAAGGAATCTATCTTATTACTAGGATGTTTCGAAACTAGATTTTTTTTTGTCATGCAGTTGTCCTGCCAAAAACATGGAACTGTCCACCATCACTGGGCCATAGGAGATTATCACATGGAAGGAAAGCATGCTTTTCCTGTTCTTAATTCGTGTTATTAGTGCAATCACACCCAACCCATGCTTATCTCATTCTTCTACCATCTGTATACAGTAATGGACCCGTCATTGAGTATTAATGGGATAAGGGCACGGGGTGTGTGTGTTTGATAATCTTCACCCTGATTGCAGTAATAACATGAATTAAGCATGGGAGAAGGATGCTTTCCTCTCTCATGTGATAATTTCCATAATCTGATTCCTTTGCAGGGGGGTTGACACCCTGCTTTTCAAACTCAGATGATTCTCCTCCAAATATTGCTGGTACAGTATTCTGTTCCCTTGAATTCTTGAAAATAAGAAAAAATTGTTTTCCATACAGAGGACTTGCCAACAGTAGTGCCATCACAGCACAATACTGGGGCAGATACTCAGTGAAATGAGCAGAAGAGCCCCCAAATAAAGAAGGACTAGTTTATCACATTTTGAAATAATAGATTACATTATAATCTAAAGTAAGCATGTAGAGATGCATACAATCATTTGAAGTAAGTGAAGAAACACATGTATTATGTGTATGGGAAGGTGAGGTGTAAGACCTTCAAGTTCAGGGTTTAAAATTAATTGTACCACTGATTAGCACTTCTGATTTTTCCCCCTCCAGGTCATCTCTATTGCTGGAGACTGCTGTAGTTTATCACAAAAAGTAGTGGTACAGTACCTTTCTTCCTCATGGCTTCTTCCATTTCTGGGTTTCGTGTGACCATCACAACCTTCACCATCAAGTTATTGCCACCCTGTCGGATCATGTTGACAACTTGTCGATGACCAACCTTCACCACATTCTGTCCATTTACCTGGAGTAAAGGACTATTGTTAAATTTCTGTGAGGTGGTGGGAAGTAGAGTGGTAGGGAGGGAGCAATCATGGCAAGGTTGACTCTCTCTTATACAGAGTTCCAAAATCCCAAATAATCCAAAACTTTTTTTCATGGGTGGCTGAGATAGTGACACCTTTGCTTTCTGATGGTTCAATGTACAGAAACTTTGTTTCACGCAAGCAATTATTTAAAATATTATGTATAAAATTACCTTCAGGCTAGGTGTATAAGGCATATACAAAACATAAATGAATTTCATGTATAGATTTGGGTTTCATCTCCAAGATATCTCGTTATGTATATGCAATTATTCCAAAATCTAAAAACAATTCCAAAATCCAAAATACATCTGGTCCATTTCAGATAAGGGAGACTCAACCTGTACTGCTGTTTCCAAACTCAGCACTTCCTTCATTCTCTCATTCTGTTCTTGGACCTTTTTGATCCCCATGTTTCTCCCAGTCAACAACACTGCAATGAAAAACTTGGGGTCACCTAACAAAATAGATTAGCAGTAGATTCAGGACAGAGAAAGGGTAAGTACCTTTTCACATAAATCTTTGACAAATTTCACTGCCCCATGCTGGGATGGTGGGCATAGGTTCTGGTGGCTTCAAAGGGGATCAAACAAATACACAAAGAATCAATGGCTATTGTTCATGCCAGTAAATTGGAGCTTCTGTATTCAGAGGTAGTGTATTTCTGAATAACAACCACTGGGGAGCACCTGAAATAGAGGCTACTGCTTTCAAGTCCTACTCGTGGACATGCCAGTAGCATCTGTTTGTCAATGTGGGAAGCAGGAAGTTCAACCAATGAAGCTTTCTTCTTATCCAGGAGAACATTTTATTCAGTGGTGTGCCAATGAATTTTGAAGTGCAGTTGCTCATTGTGAAAGACTCCACAGCAATATTCCCAAAGAGAATCCAAAACTGTAAACAGCTGTCAACAAACAGCATGTCAACAAACCAGTTCTAGCATTTTTCATCTTGCCGACTCTACAAAAGGCCTGCTCTTAGTCAAGATGAACCTGTGTTAAGATTCATGACATGAGAATCTGCAAAGTCTCATTTATGTGTGCTCTGGTTACATCCAGAGTGTCATGAGCTCTACATTTGTGCTGCCTTTGAAGATGAAATTTCAGTTAGGGCACAATACAGATAATTTCAATCCTTGCTGGATTTAACTGTTCGGCTTATATTGTACCAATCCTGTACCAGCTGTACTTGCTGCTGATGCATTTCTCACCACAAATTAAAGTGCAAGCTTTCACTTTTCAAGTTTCAAACCAGGAATGGAAGCACACTTCCCCAGTTCTTCTTGGATCACTTTCACCTATACTATTTTTTCCCAGATGAAGAACTGCTAATCCTAAAGGTCTCCAGGAGCAAAGAGTGTTCTTTAAAACAAGGCATGGACTGCAAAACCTTGTTTTTACTCCTGCAAAACCAGAACTCCAAATAATTTTGCCTCCATAAATGGGCAGGCTGTTGCAGGCTGTGGCAAGTCCAAGGGCATAAAATTGGGCACTGGAGATTGTACAGCCTTGTCTTCACTGCTCTGTGGCCAAGTTGTTTGAAAGACTACCTTAGGAAGCAGCCTGTGTGCTAACATCATTGTTGGAATCTCTACTTGGTGGGTCACCATTCAGATTTGTAAAGTCAGTGGATACTAGACTGAAGGACTTCTAGGTGGTGGCCCTTACTCCATTGAACTCCCTCCTAGGACATATATGGGTAGCTTTATCTGCAGCTGCTTTTTAAAAAAATAATTTATTAAAGCAAAAGCTGAACATTTTTTATGATATACAGGCACACCTCATTTAACAATGCCTCCAACTGTGAAGCTCTGTTCTACAAAGGCATGTTATGCTTGTCCAGCTCTTTCACTCTTCATCCTCTGTCTAGCTCAACTTTTTAAAAGCACCATTGGAATTGGGATAGTGAAGAAGGGTTGGAGAAACCAAGACTTTTGGAACTTGACTGCAGAATCATTTCTTCTTTAAACAATGCAATAAAACTTGAGCTGGGAAAGAATGGGATTTTACTGAAACATGTTGTAACAACGTTTCTCTTTTGTGGTATAGGCATCTACTCCTAGTCTTTCAAAGTTATTTCTGCCATCGGAACTATATTTTCCGTTAAAGAAGTAATGTCCAGGAACACATCTACTTCATTAAATGAGGTATACCTGCGTGCTGCTTTTTAAAAAAAAGTTGACTGTAAAATAGATTTGAAATTAATTTTATGAAATTGTTACATGATAGGGAATCATACGATTAACACTGTAATAATCTGCCTTGGGAAGACTGCAGTGTTCAAGGTTGCTAAGAGATGCATTAATTGTAGTAACAAGTTGTTATTCTTGTTGTGTCTTCAGGTCAGTTCCGACTTATGGTGAACCTATCATGGGGGTTTCTTGGAAAGATCTGTCATTAACTTACCATGAGGCTGAGAGCATATGACTTGCCCAAGGTCACTCAGTGGGTTTCATGGCCGAGCTGGGAAATGAATGCTGGTTGTAGTCCAACGCTCAAACCACTATACCATGCTGGCTCTCATACTATCATTATAATAATATTATTAATAAAAATAGTATGTATAGATGGTTTAACTGCTTTTAAAAATAACTTTTACTGTATATATTTTACTGATGATTTTGTACATTTTTAATTGGTTCTGGTTTTATATATTTAAAAAGGCTCTGAGTTCCAGTATTGAGAAAAAAGTGGGAAATAAATAAATAAAACAATAATTTAAAAAAGATGATGATGACAATCATGATGGTGATGACGAAGATGATGATAAAGAAAACCATTACCTCAATGAGGAAATCCCCCATGCGGAGACCAGCACGCCAGGCCACTCCTCCTTCATCCACTGACTCCAAGTACTGCAGAGCAGGGAAAGCAGGAGTGGGTGTGAACTCTTCAATTGGGGTCTGCGCTGTAAACAGAAAGATGTGTTAAGTGATGCCCCTGGGAGCTAAGCACGTACCAGACTGCAAAGTGGGGGAATTAATAAGGTAGCATAATGGCAAAATGTGGGGTCCTGGCCTTGGTTGGCATTTCTATAGCATTTACTCTCTCAGAAAGCTTACAAAGACACGATTCATGTCCCCTATCTTTCCTTCAAAGCCAAGAAGTCACAACAGAGCTTGGGAAGTGTTCACAAAAGTCAGAGTCTTTGCATTGGTAAGAAATCACAGTTGATAGGGCTGCCCAAACCTTTTTGCTGCCTTATGGAACAGAGAAGATTTCATACACATAGAGTCCAGCTTAAAAGCATAAAATGACTGGACTGGCACAGAATCTTTCATCAAGACTAGTGAAAGGTTTGCCTTCTCCACCACTTCTGAGGGCAGCTGACAGCTTAGGAAGTTTAGGGCAGGCTGCGTGGCACAGAAAGCTCTGTCTTCCAGAAGAGAGGAACAGCTAGCACATTCATGAGGTACCCAGGAAGCTAATACCCAAATCTCTCAGTACCACTGGTTGAAGTGGTCAATTTCCTATATGTAACAGTAGGGCTATCTCAGACACCCAGCTTTCACCCATCTATGCAATTAAGAGGCAGGCTCTATGTCAGGTGAATTTGAGTCTCAGTCTTCCTTTGAGTGCAATATACCCCTGGTGCTCAAGTGTAATGGAAGGCAAAGATTCAGAGCCTGGCTATTACTCCTTCCATCTTGGAAGGCTAAATTCTTCACTTGGGTATAACTTGTTACCCTTTCTTGCTGCTATTTTCCTACCATTCCTACACTTCTGACAAAGAAGAGATGTCAGTGTTCCCACTTAGGCTCTTGATTCCCTCTATCAACTCTCCCCCTAGCCATCCTAATGCAATGATGGTTACCACAGGTTAACCAATCCCTGTCATCTTATTTTGAGTATATGCCAACATGGACTCCAGAGCAGAAGAAAACAGTGGAAGTGGACAAGTAGAGACCTAGGCTTCTTTGACAGACAGCCCCTAAAGGCCCAAGTCAAGGGTAACACTCTCCTTCTCACCCTTGGCCCCTCTTAGTACAAAGCCAAAGCCTTCGTTGTCCTTCTTCTGCAACAGCACCGTCTTCTCTTTAATGATGTAGTCACTAAAAAGGGAAAAGACAATAAGGATAGGTTAGGAGACAGGTTTAAACAGAATTCCCAATTCAGGCTTTCTCTTTTTCTCTTTCCCAATGCACAGAGAATAACTACAGCATATTACACTGCCCCCACGTTCCTCATGCTGCCAAGATAACATCATTCATGCAGGGCATCCATGGTGTGCCAGGTCTGCACAACTTGTTGGCTCTAAACCTCTCCTCTTTTTCTCCCTTCCCATGTTGATACAATGCTCTCCTGCTGCAAGCAGAGCACATTCTACCAGAAACCAGAAAACCTACTGGAAAGGATCAACACACTTATTAAGCTTCTGAAAGAGCATGCAGAAGGCTTGGCAAAGGGAAACCTTGAGGCAAAATTTGGAAGAGAGTGCACAGATTGCTGCTGTACAAGTCTCTCTAGCACTACACATGCAAATACAAACCTCTTCCTTTTACACTCAGCAGAGGCACTGGATGTCAAACACACTGCAATGAGCTCTATGGCAAGCAGAGGAAAGCAGCATCCTTTTACTGCAAACACAGAGGTCTGTCCACAAGGTAAATACACTGCCCGCTTGGATTGTACTAGACAATCTTCTCTATCTACAGCTTAGATAAAGGCCACAGTACACATTTCCCACTGTACATAGAGCCCCAATACAGAGGGCTCTTACCATTGCACTCATGGGGGAAAAGAATGGCCAATACAGAAAACACTGCACAGGCATATTCACCAAGTGCAGCAACTACTGCATAGCATTTGCTACAAGCAGAGTAGATGAAATAGAGCTTACTGTGCCAGGCAACAGTTCTGTAACATAGACTATATTGTGTATGTTCACTGAAGCTGCACCAAAACATTATGGGTTACACAGAACAAATGGCACTGGCCCAAACACACATGGACTACAGAAATAATTGCACATGCAAATACAGGGCCTCCTACAAATACAGAACAGTACTGCCAATACCAAATATACTGGGCTTTGTATCACCTTCCTCTGCATACTGCAGAAATAGTGCCACAAAGTAAGAAGCACAAGCAGTCACTTATTCCAGCTACAAAGAGCAACAAACCTTGCACAGACCTCTGGCACTGCAAAAACGGCCATTATTTTTACAGTACTTCCAAACTGCAAATGCAGTGCCTGCTGCCCGTGGTGACAGCAAATGCACGTTTTTAAAGAACTGCACAAAGTGAAGTTCACTATATAACATAAAAGCATTTTGCAGGTTTCATTGTGCAATCTGGGATGAAATGACCTAATATGCCCCCATCCCCAATAGTGTTATCAGATGTTCAAATAGCAATAAGGGACAGTTGAAATTCATGACACGTAGGGTTGACAATCAGAAATCAACCATTAAGTTTGCTTTTATGCTTAAATACCAAATGAAGGTATTGATTTCAGTTAATTTAACCATATATTTCACTGTAAAATTAACATCTACCAGTGTTATTATCCTGTATACATTCATAAATGACACATGCATGTATTTCTGTCTTTATGAAGTATCCACAGCCCAAAGTACAGGATTTTCTGGCTTCTCAATCAGTTTGTACAACAGGAAAAGCTTTCAAACCCTCAAATAGGGACACACTTTATAATAAGGGATACCTATTGGTCCCAAAGGGTCATGTTTTCCAATCCTCAGACAAGAGATAACTAGCAATCCTACTCATAGAATCATAGAATCATAGGGCCATCCAGTCCAACCTCCTGCCATGCAGGAACTCCCAATCAAAGCATCCCTGACAGATCAAAGGCATTAGTAGAAAAAAGGACAGCAGATACAAGTTACAGGTCTGAGCAACCCTAGAAATGTAGTCCCTAACCAATTCCTAGCACTGCTGCTAAAGTTGCCCTGATGTTGTCTTCCAGAAATGGTGCATGAATCCTATCTCCCAGTTATGTCACCTGGCTGACCAAAGCCTGCATTTGGTTTTCTGGGTTGCTGGTTGTCCAGCCCACCAGTCACAATATTTTTGTGAATCTGCAGCCAAGAATACTTTTGGAGCACCATGTAGGCCCAGGAACTGACACATAATTTGCAAAGGACAAAACAGTACATTGTTGTGTGCCTTCAAGTTATTTCTGACTTATGGCAACCCTAAGGTGGCCCTATCACTAGGTTTTCTTGTCAAGATTTGTTCAGAGGGGGTTTGCCTTTGCCCTTCTCTGAGGCTGAGAGAATGAGACTTGCCCAAGGTCACCCAGTGGGTTTCCATGGTTAAACAGACTTAAAACCTCCAGATAGGTCTCCAAATAGTCCAATGCTTAAATCACTACACCATATTGGCTCTAAGACAGTACATACACAATTCCTATGTGATGTGGTTAACGATATATGAGAGACAGGTCTTTGAATACATTTTTGAACAGTGGAGGAACATGTGCAGACAACACAGAAAGTACACAAATGTGTGATACTGCCATATAAAGCCAGCAATTCTTGAAGTCAACAAAAGGTGATTTCCCAAGACACATGTGAATAACTGTTATGCAGGAATATCTATGTCATAAAAGAATAGTTCACAATGCTCACAACTGAAGACTACTGGCCAACTGTATACCCACAGAATTCCTGAAAAGCATTTCTCCTCACATGAATTCACTCCCCATCCAATACAGCAGCCCAAATATTTCTAAACTGAAAGCAGCACAAGCAAAAGAATACTATAAGTCTCCTTCCATTCTTCTCCCCATTAGTCTCCTTAGGTTAAAGAGGATTTCAATAGCTGCTGGTAACAATTGAAATATCATGTTCATCCTTATCATGTTCAAAGCTGACCCTTCCATCAAATGAGAAGGCAACAACAATTTATAGTTGTTCTAGGTTAGAACTAACTGGGGGTGTTTTGGTGATCTTCATGTAACCAACCAGTGGCAAAAAAAATAAGAATAGGGAATATTGCGCTACATACTCCCATCTTTTAGCAGACATGGGGAACCATCTTTTAGCAGACATAGGGATGCTGACTGGCTACATCTCCCATTACTCCAACCTCTTGCTACATAAACTGGGATGATGGAAATCTAAAAGCATTCAGAGGGTCACCATTTGCTTTCACACCCACCCCTTATCTTAAAGATGGTTTAGCATAAGACATGATCATGATGAGAGCCGGCTATGTGTATATTCTTGCAAGGAAGCCAACAGCACTGCTTCAGAAAGAAACTCCTACCGTTCATTTGTATTCAGGGCACATAGGCCCAGCATCCTAAATCAGCAAGATGCAACTGATGGACCAGCTTTTCCTTTCTGAGGAAGCCATTCACAGAGTTCCCTACACAAGCACATAGTTAAGCAAGGCCTTGAAAACATCACCCTTGATTCCTAATCTTATGCACCTAACCCATAACACAATTCAGCCAGCCTCAGTTTTCAGCACTGCAGTGTAAGTGGAAAGGGATTTGGATCTCGATCTTCTAATAAAAAAAAAGAAAAGCGAGTGCCTTATTCTGCATGATAAAATATATGTAGGGGTTGGCTAATGTACTGAAAGGAAAACCTGTACATACTTTAAACGTGGGTGCACAAAAGCATGTATGTCATGCTGAAATGTTCTCAAGTCAGTACAGGCTCACTTGCAACCAACATAACAGAATCATATGTTCAAGAAGCACATACATGTTATAGGTGTGCACCCGAACATGTGCGTTTGTCTCCGGACTTGCACCCCCTCCATAGGCAATGACACATGCTTCTACAAGGATACAGAAGGCCCAGGCACGGGGGCGGGGAGAAGGACATTTAAAATGTACCCCACACATGCACAAACCGTGTGTGTCACCTACTGTAAGGTCAATAATGCCGGCAAATGTATTCCAACGGTACACATGTTTCAAATGCACAGAATGAAGACACGCGAGCCAAAAGACATGAAAAACTGTATACAGAAACATAGAAACGGCAATGCATCCCACATACACCCATTGCCAGAAATGTGTGTATGGTTCTGTTCTCAATCGCCTTTAGTCCACATCCCGGATTTAGCACACTGTGGGCTCCAAAGCATTGCTGATGCTCAGGCTCTATGAAGGGCACAACAAACCATATTCCACACAGCTTCCCTGTCGTTCACATATGCACAGACGGGCATTACGTACACACCCTTCCCCCCTTGAAGACATACAAAGTGGATTCCTTGCCTGTGATTCCTGACCATCCATAGTAATCTCAGAGCATACTGCCGCTGCCGCTCAGGCAGCCTCATTAATCAATAGTGAAGCTGTCTGCAGTGGATGGTGCCTGTGCATGCCCAAGCCCAGCCTCACACCCACAGCATGGGCAGCAGCAGCACACGCTTCCCTCCCTCCCTCCCCCCAGCCCTCATGGATCCCAAGGAAGGCCCTCCACCACCTAGACCCACAGGAAGCCCAATCCCTCAGCATCGTCCCCTTTCACCCCCCACCCAAACCCAGGTACCCAACCACCCACCCAAAACCAGCCAAGGGAGTCCTTTTAACATGCATGACCTGCCCAGCCATGCAAACCCTTCCCACGCAGGCTCTGCCCAGGATTCTCAAAGCAGGTGCCCCAGAAGAAGCCTTATGTGTGCATACACACACAAACCACACACACACATCAAATACAGATACAAGCCACACACCACACACACACACACACACACACACAGAGGCCACTCACACACATCAAATGCACACAAGCCACTCACACAGACATCAAACACACACACACACACACACACATGCCACACACCACACACACATCAAAGACACACACAAGCCACACACACACAAGCCTCTCGCTCTCTCACTCACACACCCCAAATACACACAGAAACCACAAACACACACACACCCCAACCAGGATGCAGATGCTGCCTCTCTGCAGGCACCCCCACCTTCCCCCCCCCCCCAAATATCCAAACCCAAGCCCTCCCTGGACCCATCCAAAAAAAACCCCGCAAACCCATCCCCAACAGAGACACGACGATATATAGCCAGGCACCCAGACATCATCATCATCATCATCATCATCATCATCATCATCATCATCACACCTTTCCAGAGGAGGCATGTTCTTTCTCTCCTCCTCCTCATCCTCACCATCACCAGGCAGCAGCAGCAGCAGGATCATTCATTCACACCGCGCCGGCGCAAAAGGAGGACGAGGACGAGGACGCGCGCGCTCCCGGAACCCAATCAGCCCCCCCTCCCCTTTCCAACCCCCCCCCCCTTTTCCCATCTATTTTATTTTTTTGGCAACTCTCTCTCTCTTTCTAGCCTCATCAACCTCCCTTTCTCCTTCCCTACTTTCTTCTGAGTGGTAGGATGGATGCTCAAAAGGGATGATGTTGGAGAGGTTTAGGGGGGAGGTTGGATCCATTGTGGGGAGGTTTGGGCCCCCCTGCCCTGGCTCAAGGCTATGGAATTCTGGGAGTTGGAGTTTGTTGTGGGCCCCGAGCGGAGCGGAGCTCCGCTCGGGGCCCACAACAAACTCCAACTCCCAGAATTCCATAGCCTTGAGCCAGGGCAGGGGGGCCCAAACCTCCCCAGCATGGATCCAACCCAAGAATGGCATGAATGGCTGGGAAAGAGGCATGAATGAACGCCTCAATGAATGAATGAACCAAAGTCGGGTCTTGGCCGCCTTTGCGTAAATAGACCTCCGCCTTCCCTTCTTTCCTTCCTTCTCTCCTTTTCCCCATCCCTCCATCCCTCCATACCTATAGATGTACCAAACGCTTCGTCGCCGGGGCCCCAAGGCCGGCCAGCTGGAGGACAAGGCCGGCTGGGATGGTGATGGTGGTTGTCGATGCTGCTGCTGCTGCGGGAGCTGGCTGTTGGGGTGATGGTGCGGGCTCCTATTGCCGCTGTCGTAGCGGGCCATGGTGCTTCCTCCTCCTCTTCTTCCTCCTCTTCCTCCAGGGACGATGGTGATCCCGGGTTGCCAGCGGCCGCTGCCTCCTCCTCGGTGGGGCCCAGCCTCATCCTAGGATGGGGAAGGCAGCAGGACGGAGGAGGAGGAGGAGGAGAGGAAGGCAATGCAGGGAGGCTGGGGAGGAAGGTGCAGCAGGAGCACCACCAGGCTCACATCACCATCACCATCATGGGATGGAGGGATGCAGGCCGGCCTTAGCTCAGCTTTGGAGCCTAAGAAGAAGAAGAAGAGTCCGACACACAAGCAACAACACACAACGCCACCGAGCGGGAGAGCGCACGCCGGCGACGACGACGACGACCCGCTTCCTTTAACCCTTGGCGCGCAAGAGGACTTCCAGACTGCACTGCAGGAGGCGAGGAGGGATGGAGAGATGGATGATGATGAGGATGATGATGGGCCCTAGAGGGAGAGTGGATCCTGCTGCTGCAGCCTCTGAGCATGTGCAGAGCGCGCTGCCCCCTAAAAGCCAAAAGAGGCGCTTCCAGGCTGGCTCGGAGGCGCGGCGTTTAGACGACACGCGTGCCCCTCCGGAGCCCAGCGGGAATAAAGTGTCCCCGTGCGGAGGAGTTTTATCACGGAATTGGAAGCGTATAATCCAACGGCAATCAGAACGCAATCATGAGGCTTCGCATTATTAATTATTATTATTATTATTTATAGCCTGCTCCTAAAAGCCAAAAGAGGCGCTTCCAGGCTGGCTTGGAGGTGCAGCATTTAGACGACACGCGTGCCTCTGGAGCCCAGCGGGAATAAAGTTGTCCCCGTGCGGAGAAGTTTTATCACGGCAATCGGGGCGCAATCATGAGGCTTCGCATTACTATTAATAATAATAATAATATTTATTTATTTATTGCCCTCTGTCAATCAATTGGAGCGGTTACAACAATTAAAAAGATGCAAGCTAAAAATTACAGTGACCCACCCACCCCTTAAAACTGGATTAACATCAAAGTTAAAAACAACATAATTAAAAATTTCACCATATAAAACAACGATCGATTGCACGGGTGTCAAAGGTCGAGGTGTTAAAAAGTGAGGGGAGAGCTTGACCCACTAACAGAGCCAGGAGTTAAGGGCTTTCTGGGAAGGCCTGCCGGAAGAGATGCATCTTTATGGCTTTTTTAAAGCAGTCGAGAGATGTAATAAGACGCATCTCATCCGGTTGGCATATTGCGCGAAAGCCGACCACAGGCATGTTGGAGTCATGGGAAGTCCTTCTGAATGCAATCGTGGGGTTTCACGTTATTGCGTGAGAAACAATGTCACATAATTTTGGGCACCGGGAGGCAATTTCGGGCAGTTCCGCATGCGATTTGGCATCAATACGCAATCACGTAAATTCACTGAACTAGCAAATTCACTCAATTCCGAACTGGCCCCACTTTCATTTCTTTCGAAATTGAGAGAAATTCCTCCCATGGGAGAACATTCAGAGAAAAGTAGTTTCAAAAAGAAGCAGTCCCCCCCCCACTTCCTTCCAGCTTGAAGCCATAACGTGGGGTCATGACATGCGCACTCCAGCAGCTGCCTTGGGAGCCGGCGGTGCGGTTGATGGGGTTTCAATGTGGCTTCGAAAAAGGCAGCTTCAGGCCACTTTTTCCTGCTCATCTGTTTCGCCCCTTCCTCTTTTTCTCTCTCGCGCACCTGGATAACGCAGTGGACCACACTCCTTCCTGGGAGTGCAGTGGAGTCTCCTTCCTTGGAGGTCTTTAAGCAGAGGCTGGATGGCCACCTGTCAATGGGGATGCTTTGATGGAGAGGTCCTGCATGGCAGAATGCGGTTGGACTGGATGGCCCTTGGGGTCTCTTCCAACTCTACAATTCTCTGTTGTGTGGGGAAGGAGAGGACTATGGATAAAAGACAAGCCCGACTGGGCTTCCTTCCTTCCTTTTTTTCCTCCCTCTCTAACACACACTATTCTCTCACACACCATCACAAAAGGCCCAGGCAAAACAAACCTCCGGGGAGAAAGTTGGGATATAAGTAAGTATCATCATCACCATCATCATCTTAACGAAGAAGATTCAGTTCCTTCCTTCCTTCTTTTCGTTCTTTCTCTCTCTCTCTCTCTCTCTCTCTCTCGCTAACACACACACAAAGACCTAAGCAAAACAAATGTTCTTGCCACCTTCAGTCCCTACATTGGGAGAAAGGAATAAATATCAATATCATCATCACCATCATCACCACCACCACCATCATCATCTTAACACAAAAGATTCAGTTCCTTCCTTCCTTCCTTTCTAACTCGCCCAGGCAAAACAAACCACCTTTGCCACCTTCAGTCCCTGCATTGGGAGAAAGGATAAATATCATCATCCTCGTCATCATCTTTATGCAGAAGATTCAGTACCTTCCTCTTTCTTTTCTCTCTCTCTAACACACACACAAAGGCCTAGGCAAAACGCTCTCTCATCACCTTGAGTCCTTATATTGGGAAAAAGGTGGGATATAAGTAAATATCATCACCACCACCACCACCACCACCATCTTCCTTCCTTTTCTCTCTCTCTCTCTCTCTCACACACACACAAAGTTCCTTCCTTCCTTTTCTCTCTCTCTCTCTCTCTCTCTCTCTCACACACAAAGGCCCAGGCAAAACAAATGTTCCCTCTCCCTTGAGTCCCCAATATTGGGAGAAAGGTGGGATATAAGTAAGCATCATTACCATCACCATCATCATCTTAACTCAGAAGATTCAGTTCCTGCCTGCCTGCCTGCCTGCCTTTTCTTTCTCTCTCTCTCCCTAACACACACACACTCTCTCATACACACACACAAAGGCCTAGGCAAAACAAATGTTCTTGCCACCGTCAGTCCCTATATTGGGAGAAAGGTGGGATATAAGTAAATATCATCATCATCATCATCATCATCATCATCTTAACACAGAAGGTTTAGTTCCCCAAGCAACCCTAAATGGAAAAAGCATGAGCAAAATAATAAAAAAAGTATTTTTTCTTTACCCAACACAGTTTCCAGTCTCGGGTCCCACTAGATGTGTGGCGACAGGATGCTTTGAAAAAAGGAGTCGGCAACTTCACAAAATCTTATCTGCCAAGAGGGTGACTTGGTCGTAATGGTTTAGTGAAACCTCAGAATCCAGGGGTGTGTGATCCTCATTCAGCCCACCTACCTTCCCAGGAGTATTTGGTTGGCCAAATGTGGAACGATGGGTTACAATTGATGGGTTACAATTCCCATCATCCCTGGCCATACTGGCTGAGGCCAATAGAAACAGGAGGCAACAAGAGCTAGAGGGGACACAGGTTCCTCACTGATCCCAGCCGGCTTGACAGGATTGCACCTGGCTAGTAATAGCGGTCAGCACTTGATAAATACAATACTACCTTGTCCTAACAGTGACATGAGGAAACCCATAGGAAATCTGCACTGTGGGGATAAGACAGCACATGGAAAATTTAATCATTTGGATCACCATTCCCAGAATCCCCCAGGATTCTGGGAGCTGTGGTCCGAGAGGGTAATTTTTTCCAAGCTGTGGAACAAGGGCAAACCAAAGGGAAAAAAAGGACGCCATGGTTTTCAGTAGGTTTGGCAGCTGTTTATCATTGACCAAGGAACGCTTACACCTGCCCATCACATCCTTAATATGAAAGTGGTTACTACAAACATCATGGCAAAATGTCCAGGAATATGCCCTCATGAGTCTCTCATGGGGCTTGCTTCCAAGTAAAGGGAGCACAGCACTTTTGACATAAGAGTCTTAACATTCTGCGTTACAAGTCAATACAGTTTCAGTGAGTGAGATTTATTTTCAAATAAACGGCCTGTAGGGTTGTGGCTCTGAGCTACAGTTCTGTGGCAACTGATGGGAGTACATTGCACTGCCTTTAATGAGGGCAATAAATCACCCTTTCTGGTAAGGTTAAGGTCTATTCTCGCAACTGTTCTCTGGTCTTCCCTGCCCCATCCTTTCAGCTGCAGAGCAGCCTCCTCCTTCTCTCCATGCATGAAATATGTGAACTTTGTCCAGAGTACTCACACTTAAATGACTATACATTACTAGCATCCATGTACAGACATACTATTATCATTCTTATTCATACACAAAGGCAGGCAAGCTGGCAAACCAGTGCCTGAAAGAATTTCTCTTCATGTGAAAGAATTTTCCCCAAGCACATAATTCTACCAAAGTTTGCTTTTTAAAAAAGACCACAGATGGCTAAGGGGTGGGACAATACAAAGTTGTGTCTTGTTACATGCAAGCTGCGATAACACAGCTACTGCTTTGCAAGTTCCAGAGAACATGAGACTGTATGCGGGTGTGCATTCCTCAGGAATACAAGAACTGCTTGACAAGGGGACTAGAAAAGTGTCACTAAACAAGGTTAGAATTTAAGGCAATGATTTGAAATCACTAGTTCTGGTCCTAATGGGAAACAAACTTTTTCGTCTCACCCCCCCCCCCCATCCCTAGTTCTTCTGGAATCTTTTTTCTTAAGTTTGCTTTATCAGCTGTACAAATTAGGGATATCCCTCCAGACTTCTATAATTCCTTTTGGAAAAATACGACTCAAAGGTTGTTCTAGAAGAAGGCATTATTATTTTGTTGGTGTGTATCACTACTATAAGATTACATATTATCTGAATGAACTGCTAAAACCATCTCTGACTATTCCTTGCCTAAGAAAACCCTATGAAATTCATGGGATCTACTTAAGTTGACAGGCAGTGGCTTGAAGGCACACATACATACATACATACATACATATGTACAGGTATGTAACAATCACCTTTAGAAGGTCAATAATGTCTCAATAATCCATAGTTATATCCATGTGTACACATACACACACACAACTTGCATGTTAGACAATGAAGCCTTAGAAGCGTTTTATTTAAAAATACAAAAGAAAAGCTGCTTTAGCAAGGAGTATTATCAACAGAGAAGCAGTGTTGGGAGGGTGCTTAACCCTTCTCCTTCGTCGCATTTTTTCTTTATGAATCTCTCTCTCCCTCCTTCCATCATTTTTTTTTCTTACATACGCACTTCTCTCTCTTTCTTTCTGACACACAAAGACAGGGTGTTTGTCCTCTGAAACATTCAAAGTGCATGTTTGCTCTCACAAATTCATGAATCAGTAAGAATCTTTCTAGAGGAAATTAATACCTATCTCTTAACATAATACAACATTAAGAGCAACTCCTCCGGTGCTAAAAATTTTTCACCCCTTGGCTGGATAAATGGGACATAACACAATGTATTTATTGAACTCTCATTCCTTCTCTCAAACAAATGCACACTATCTTCAGTAACCTTGTATGCACTGTACCAAAGTAACAATGTACAAATAACACGCAGAAGCTCTCCAAAGCACACATCAGTCCATGTTTTTTCTTCATTCACACTTACATTTCAAACTTGAATTTCTTAATAACTTATTTTTCTCAGTTCAGGGCTACCTCACTATAAGGACCCCCCCCCCAAGTTACCTTCACCTCACAAAAGCAACTTTGGTTGGGACACAGCCAAAGTTAAAGGCGTCAACCTTGTTGAAAGAAAAAGTGCATTATAATACCCTACTGTTCCATCTCATCCCCTCCACCACTTTCCAAAGCACTCCCATCCCTCCCCGATCACTGCCCCATGGGTCTCAAACTTGCCCCACTCACCCAGATCCATCTGACCCCATGGTGCTGCCCAACTGGTTCATGTGGCTGGTGGTGCCCCAGTATGTTCCATCTTCAATGTCTGCCTGGGGACAAAGGTCATTGTCCTGAGAAGTTCTGGGCCTCTCCAGCCACTTGGAGGGGAGAATCCTAAGCAGGAATTGTGCCAGCCCCGTGGTGGGAAGCAAGAGGGGGTGCACTTGCACATGGGCATGCAGACCCCACAGCAGCTCGATCTAGAGCTCCTGTTTCTAGATTCAATAATAGCCCGGCCTGAAATGCACTGCCTTCTCTTGCTAGGCTCAAGGACGTTTGCTGGCAGTATGGAATGCAGTGCAGTGCAAATCAGAGCATCTGAGAGACACGGGCGTGGAATAACTAGGTCCGCTGGGGAAGAAGAACCAAATGAAAGGATTCAGGGCGACGGGGAGGGCAATGGTAGTGGTGGAGGGGTGGTGAGGAATAAGAGTCCAAGTTGAACTCTGGTGGCCTGTGTATTTGAATTGGGGTCACTACCAGGGGCCAAGGGGAGAGCAGAGGAATGGAGCCAGTTCTGGAAACATCCAAGGTATTTCCTGTGGCATGTGGGTCACAAAAGAGGACAATAGTGCTGGTCCTTGGAAAGGATAGACTTATGGTAGGGGAGTGGGGGGAAATTCACAGGCAACTGTAGAACATGCATTTGAATTGGCACATTTCACTAAAGAGATGGGAAACAAAATACAAGGCATAAAAAAGAGAGCTAGGGGATATGAGTCAACATCATGGGCAGGTAGTTATCAGACTCATGGGCCTGACCTTTCTTTTTAGTAGAACTCAGAATTTACCCAGAACAGCATGATGCAAAAGACAGATACCTAGAAAGAAAGAATTCTTCACTGAGGAATCTATGCTGAGTACCAGAACTGAACTGGAACCTCAAAATCTTTCCACATACTCCAAGAGTTCTTCACTTCACCACTATAATTTGGGAGGGAAGAAAGGAAAGGCATTCTGTTCTTGCTATTATTAAACATGTGGAAATTAAAAATCCTTGTCACTCTGTCACCCAGAGATGAGCCAATGGATCCAGATCTACTTTCTCTGCCTGGCTCTGATGTGCAAGCACAGCTACTGGGGGGACAGCAAAATGAGGGCACTGCCCCTTCAAATAATTTTTCCTTCAGGCCTCAAATTTCTATCATTGCAGTAACTTAAAATTTCAGCAGAGCATTCAGAAATGCAGTTTAGGCATCCAAAAGCAAGAGGCAGCAAAGCTACCAAGGGAATGAGAACCCAGCAAATTCTAGGTATGAGGGATTTTCAAAGCCTCACTCTCCACGATGCTAGGGTTTTGGGGACTGCAGGAAAATGTATTTTGAGAGGCAGAATTCTAATTTGGGGAGCAATTTTTTCATCCCCCCTCTTCACAGCTGTAAACCCTGCCTAGTTTACACAGATCACTTTAACATGCAGGTAAAAGATAGAAGGAAACTGCAAGGTTCATCAGTTTGGCAGCTGCTCTCTCTCTCTCTTTCCTCCTCCCTCTAGAGTCCTTTGTGGAGCCAAGAGAAGGTGAAAGAGGGTAAGAGTCATCAGGCGTGAGAGGACAAAGAAACTTGTCTTCCATAATATGCCCTGGTAGCAAAGTTGATGGATCAGATTTTAGAAAAAAGGATTAAATAAATTCATTGGGGAAAGGTGCCTCAGTGATAGTAAGGGACAAACTACACATTACATAATAAAGCTTATAACTGTGGCCCAATAGCCCCCAGAAGACACAGTTCAGATCAAAGAAGTGATGGCAAGTTATGAGGAGAAAGGAGGATCTTCAATATTTTCCTCAACCGTCATTTAAAATCCCCTTTCTCTCTCCTTACTTTAGGGTTTAAAATGCACATTTGTCTTTGAATAGAAAATGAAACCATTAAAATAGTTAAAAGATTTTTCATACCTTGGCTCAGTCATTAATCAGAACAGAGACTGCAGTCAAGAAATCAGAAGAAGACTAGGACTAAGAAGAGTAGCTATGAAGGAACTAGACAAGTGTGGTTCCTTCCTGAAGTGTAAAGATATATCATTAAGCACTAAAGTTAGGATTGTCCACACCATCGTATTTCCTTTTTCTATGTATGGTTGTGAAAGCTGAACAGCGAAGAAGGAAGGTGAAAAGTTGGTAGGAAGAAAACCAACTCATTTGAGATGTGCTACTGAGGAGAGTTCTGCAGATACTGGAGACTGCTAAAAAGACAAATGAAAGGGTCCTAGAGCAAATCAAGCTTGAACTCCCCGAGAAGCCAAGATGACTAACTGAAACTGTCATACTCTGGCCATATCATAAAAAGACATGACTCACTAGAAAAGCCAATAATTCTCAGTAAAGTAGAAGGTAGTAGGAAAAAAGGAAGAACACATTACAGATGAACTCATTCAATCAAGCTATGGCACTGAGTCTGCAAGTCCTAAGTACAGCTGTTGATGAGAGATTTGGAGGGCTCTCATTCATAAGGTTGCCATAAGTTGAAGTTGAAGGCATTTAACAACAACAACCACTCTGCAGTCTTAGGCACAGGGCGCTCTGTGGGCCTCTCTGTGCATTTATCTGATGCCATGGGTGGGCAACTGTGGAAGACTAGGAGGTCACATTAGCCCTCCAGGAGGCCCTGGAGGGCCATTCTCTGCGCCATGTTTCCTCCCAGAAAAATGTCCCAAATGCTTTCTAGGAGACATGGGGACATGTTTTGGGCCTTCCTGCATCCCAGAGGGCATTTGGGCACATGTTGTGGGGGGGGGGGGACCTCTTGGGCAGCTTTGTCTTGACTCCTGGTGGATTGTGGGGGAACTTGAAACATGGTCCTCTAAGAGGTCTGGGATCACAAAAATGGTCCTGGGGAGCAACATGCCCATGGGCTGCACTTTGCCACTCTGGCATAAGGCAGTTACTACCTTAAATTTCCCACAATGGTTGGGGCCAGCCTAAAACATCTTGCTGCCAGATGACATCTCTGCCACTCCAAGTTATTTGCAAGAGACAACCCAACTGCTAGTTGAACTTTCCTTTGACACTAGCAATGGGGTAGAGTCCCCCAGCACACCTGATGGTGGTAGGCTTATAGTGGGGGAAAGTGGGAAGGAAAGGCCAAGGAGGTGCAAAAGAACCAGTTGGATGACTATTAATGCTGCCCTCCATCATGAAGTAGTTGTCTGACTCTGCCTAATGATGGACCTTAATTTCTTCTTTTTTTCTTAGAGAATTTTAAATTTTATCTAGGCCTGTCTTGCTCAGACCTGGTCTCCACAAGTGACATAATGGGAAAGCTGAAGTATTTGTATCACTTCTTGATACAAAGAAAAATGTTTTTGAGTGCTCCCATATACACACTGCACTACAAGTAGAAAACTGGCACAAAACAGAACCTAGATTAGAAACATTATGAATATATGAATCTACCTCAAACTGAGGTCTGTTCTGCACTACAGAAATAATGCAGCTTAACATGCTTTAACTGCCATGCTCCAATACTATGGAGTTTTGGAATTTGTAGTTTTGTGAGATATTTAGCCTTCTGTGTCAGAGACCTTTGCTTCCACAGCAAACTACAAATACCAGAATTTCATAGCATGGAGCCATGACAGATAAAGAGTGTCAAACTGCATTAACTCTGCAGCACAGATTAGACCCGAGTTAAACCATTGCTCTTTCTAGGCAAATTTTATTATTTAGTGGTAAATTTGAAGTATAGGCAGTCTTCATGGCAGTCCACTAAAGAAAGTCCAGCAATACAAACAGCTGCAGAGATTCCTATCAACAAACCAGATCTTGGAGTGTTCAGCTCCAACAGAAGCATATCTCTTGCAAAACAAATAGGACTTAATCATCCATTCAAGTCCAAGCCATTACAAAACATTGTGGATACTACAGGCCTGGCATGTGGCAATGAATTGTTGCTGGGAAAATCCATTTGCTTCCCAGTGACTGTACGGATTGCAGCTACACTCAGAGGGAACAGGAGAGTCAAAGGTAGATGGCAAATGTCACTGTCTGCCCTAATCATAAAGGCTCTGTACTTGACCCCACAAGCTTAGGCTCCAATACTCCATTGCTACTTGACTGGGAGTAATTCTCCAGGTCGTCTTATTTCCAGAGTACCTGAGACAAGGGAGGGGTATGAAAAGAAAACAGCAGTCCAAGATTTTTGAGGTGATTTAACAGGTATAGGTGTGAATATGACAGCGCAAGGGAGGACGCGTTACAGAGAATTGT
Organism: Urosaurus nigricauda; assembly: GCA_034509955.1. Taxonomy (NCBI): domain Eukaryota; kingdom Metazoa; phylum Chordata; class Lepidosauria; order Squamata; family Phrynosomatidae; genus Urosaurus; species Urosaurus nigricauda. The sequence goes on along the minus strand of JAOEGL010000006.1, from coordinate 21,405,585 downwards.
GGAACAAGAGTAGATCTGAACACAGGTCTTGTTGAATGTAGACTAGAATGGCCTACACTTCAATCTCAATTTACTGGATAGTCCTGGGCAGGTTGGACTTTCCATACTCTTTTTATCAAGCTGCTTGTGAAACGAAGATAACAAAGCACTTTGTACATTGTGAGTGCTGTGTAAATGATTCATTTAACTAGATCTGGAAGCAGTGGGTGCGACCATAATTAGTCTAATAAGGGAACTGAAAAATTGGTTCCCTCCTCCACATGTAGGAAACAGAAATAAAGATATTATTTTGCTACACTCTCCACAAACAGCAGGCATCTGTGAACTAAGATGGAAAGGTAGTTTTTCGTATAGGCTTTGGGAGCTTTTAGGGGTGAAATAGGTTGGTTTTCCAGGTCAATAGCTGCATAGTCTATAAAGACTGGACTCTTGGGCTAAATAGGTTTTTGGTCTCATCCAGGATGGTTCTTCCTCTGATGTCTAATAAAGCTGAACTTTCTGGTCACTGAATTCTGAATATGTCAAATGCAGAACCAGGACCATCTTTGGTTTAGCTTTCCTCAACCTACAGCCCTCCAGATGTTCTGGACATGGGGAAAATGGGCAGAAATGATGAGATTGCAGTCCAAAAGATCTGGAATATAGCAAATCTGGGGAAGGCTGCTTTTGATTTTTACCACCTAACTTAGCAAATATAGCAGTTAAACCAGAACTAGATGTGATATGGTGAGAGCTATGATTTTAACCCATTATCTCCAATAACCATGTAGAAAGCGGAGCAATAGTGCTTTAAAGCAGCAAAATGAGCTAGTTGGTAAAGACTATGGACTCCTCCTACCATCACCTTGTTGCATTATCTGACAAAAAATTCTTGGGAAGATAGCCTGAAGGGAGTTAAGCCATGCGAGGAGGGCCACATGCCCCCTTGACTCCTTAAATCAGACCCTCTTTCCACTAACTTTCCATGTGACTATGGTATATTTAAATTTAAATGCAAGATATTTTTGCCATTATGTTTGGTTTGACCTTTAAGCAAGCCATTATGAAGCCAATGCAGTGTAGTGGTTAGAGCAGCTTCCCACAGATGGTGCCCTCTAGATTTGCTGGAATATAATTCTCATCATCCCCAGCCAACATAACCACCCAACATATCTGGAAGGAACCAGGGTGCGAACAGTGTGATCAGCAGTGTCAGATCAAACTCAAGGAATTCTTGGTTCAAATCCCTGCTCAGCCATGAATCTCCTTTCAGGTTCATCTACCTTACAGGTCTCTTAAGAAATAAAATATGTACATGTCAGAGGAAAAGGACTTTGTATGTTGCTATGAGATTCTTAGGAGTTACGTGTCTATATATAAGGATTTCTTCTCTAATGTAATTTAATAACTCAGTGATTAAAAGAACACACTACAGCTACTGCTAACAGCGTCCTTTTAATTTCAAACGACAACCTTCATACATTTCATGTTATCATCCCTGGCTTTAAAAAACATTCCCTTTCTTCATGTTGAGCTTTGACAATTTATATGGAAATTCCCATCCATCCACCCCTCTTTTTTATAGACAGTCACAGGTAGAACAGATAAAAGAAAACAAAGCACAGGACTTCTCTCTCTCTCAATCTGTGTGTGTGTGTGTGTGTGTGTGTGTGAAATCTCTTTGATCACAGTCACTTCATTCCACTTCATTCAACAAAGCAAATTCTAGATCACAAAAGCTTATACCATAATAAATTTGGCTGCCTTTAAGGTGCCATAACACACTGTTGTTTTGGCTATAACTGACAAACATGACTACCTCTTGGGCTGGAAAAAATGTACTTTCTAGATGTTGTTGGATTGCGCTTCCCATCAGTTCTAGCCTGCATAGCCAATGGTGAAGGAAGGTTCATGGGAGCTGGAGTCCAACAACACCTGAAAGACCATCTTTTCTCCACCTTTCCTTCATGTATTCACAGTCCATCCTTTCCACTGGCCTCCCTTCATCTTTTTAGTACAAGCCCTGATTCCACTACTTCCTGTGTCACACCTGCAACTGGAAAGGTCTTTGATACTTTCAAGATCCCTGACACAATCAAACAAGTTGGAACCTATTAGGTAATGACCCCAGTCTGATCTTTTTCCACATATTAGTGTTTTCCCTGTTCCCTAACCCATGGTCACATAATTCAGACTCCTGAATGGCATAGGCAGACAGCTAGAGCAAAGAGGGATGCCTACAGACTAGCTCTCACTAGATTATTCAGACAAGTGAGCCAAGCTACATCCTATAAAGGAATACAAGAAAGGTTACTCTTTGAATTATATTCTTTAAATATGGTTAGAGTCTTCAAACAAAGCACATTCTTCCCCCAATAAAATCCTATGCATGTTTACTTGCAATTAAGTGCCACCTTATTCAATAGGGATTCTTCCCATGTAAGTGTAGACAGGGCTGCAGCCTCACTAAGCTGTCTGGAAAAATTATTTTGCTGAGACGCATCAGATCCACCCAATATTCTCTTTTAAGCTGTATGTATTCCAGAGGCCACAGAGGAAGAAATATTAAAGAACAACAAAACAAAGAAACAAACTGAACATTAATATGGTACTCTGCTGTGCCCTCAGAACAGAAAAATAACCTGGGATCCTTCATAAATATACTGAGGTGTCTTGAACCCAGTGATATTCTCTCTTTCTCTAACACAAACAGCTTGTTTCATACTTTTATGTCTCCAGTCTTTAGAGTTAGCTAATTAATCATGAGTGGTAGTTTATTATCTGGTACTCATTTTCTCATAGCTAGTGCATTCCAAATAGCAAAGAGGATTACCTGCTCCTACAACAGTTTTGCTTGAGTTTTAAATATGTCTTTGCTTCATGCTTGACCCAAAGAGACTGTTTGGTGATATCACAAGGCCAGAAACCTTGCCATTCAGTCTAGCAGGAGTACTTAGATTTTCATGAATGACACTGAACAACTAAACACAGGAAATGGGGGTATCTGGATGTGTGTATAAAGGTAAAGATATTCCCCTTTGACAGGATTGTCAAGTCGTGCCCGACTGTAGGGGGCAGTGATCATCTCCGTTATTAAGCTGAAGAGCCAGCATTGTCAAAGAAACTTTGTGATCATGTGGCCAGCATGACTGCACAGAACACTGTTACCTTCCCATGAACGTGATATCTATGTATCTACTTGCACTTTTACATGCTTTCGAACTGCTAGGTTGGAAGAAGCTGGGACTAGTGACAGGAGCTCAATCTGTCATGCAATACTTGGGCCTCAAACTGCCAACCTGCCGATCTTGCAATCGTCAAAGTCACAGTCTTAACTGATGAGCCACCATGTCTCACAAAGATGTGTGCATACCAGAAGAAAGTATGACCTTCACCAGATGAAATTATTACCTTCATGGTCTTAAAAAGTTAAGACCGAGACACAATCATGCTCTTTTGCATGGTTTCATGTCCAGATAAGGATGCCTCACACATAGAGACTAATTGTTGGGAATTATTCACTCACCTGGGAGCATCAAAGCTGTCATAGGAGCCCACTGTATAGTGCCTGAAGAGTCGCTTGGCTTTGTCACTACGGCTTTCTGTGAAGGAAAAAGGAGAAAAAAGGGTGTGGATTAGAGATGGGGTTTTTGGTACACGCTACCAATTTTTTTTTCAGTTACATGACCTTTCATTCTTATTACCACTTCCTCTAGCAGCCACTGAGTGGCAGCACACGTTTTAGTGCCCATGAGGTCTGCCTGTTCCAGAAAAGGAAAGGTCCTCATGAAAAGGAAGAAGAGGCAGCCACAAAGCAGAAGGAAAAAGAGAAAAAACCAATTATATATGTTCCATTTATCCTATCCTATTTTATAATAAAGCACTGCCGTGACCCTATTTTGTCTCTATTTTTGTTTTTCTGATGTTTGGGGGATGCTTCTTTTATATTTGCTATTACTGCAAGTGCTTCACAATACTTTTGAAATGTAACTTTGCTACAACTTTACTACCCCCCCCCCCCCAAAAGGAGAACAAACTGCATGTACTTGCAATACTTTTGATTATCTTTTCAAGCTATTGATGGGCTAAGGGCTCTGAAGGTTGTAGTTCAAAAATATACCTTTTCCAAGTCCTGCTGTGGAATTACCATAGAAATATTGCACAACATAGGAAGAAGATGAAAAGATGTGATCAGCCCTCCATTAGCCAATTCAGGCTTTTATGGGTTGATTTATAAGGTGGCGGTGGCAACAACAACTACGTTTTAGTCCCTTCTGCCACTCTACAGCTCTTTCAGTAAGGGAACTGCTTCTTATCTGTACTGAGCAATGGCAATATCAAGTGCACAGGCTGCCATTTTGCACTTTGCAAGTGTGGGGTTCATTTTGATCTGTTAAGTGTAAAAACATATTGTAGGACAAATTCTACTTGTTTGGTATTGCACCCTTTTGGCTTTTGAACCACAACATCTGATCCAGGCTGGGACTAGATGTGTTTCCAGACATAGGACACCTAGTGCTTTATCGCATGAGAAAAGAAAGCTGAAATGGTGCGGGACAGTAGTGGCTTTCTCTATGCCTCTCCACATGCCATTGTAGCACCTCCATTCTCTTCTGAGGAAGACAGTTATAAATGGGTGCCTTTTGCTGAACGGGTTTTTTGAGTGCAATAAAAGACATACTTTTACTACCATCTCCCGCACGAAGAGAACAGAAGTGCTATGTTAAGGCTCCTAATGTAACAGATTAAATTTCACTGTGTAGCAATTCTGTCTTCTTCTCTTTAACATTTTTTTAAAAAGAAAAGAGGCAGAAGAAGAGTAAAAAAATCTGGGGGGGGGGGGTTCCAGGTGGAAAACACCATTGTCTTGACTCTCCTATAAAACTGTGATTCAGACAGGGTGACTGAGGGTTCAAAGCTTCTCTGAAATCATCCAAGGTCAAATCTCTCTTTGTTGTTGCTTGAATACAAAGTGGTAATGTGTAGACTGCTTCTCTTCAAAGCCTCTTTGCTGTTAAGTTAATTCTGAACTGTAATTATGATATAGTGCTCACGGAGAAAGCCAGTGTAAATTTTAAAATAGTCTGTTCAATAGCCTTACATTTAAGAAAAAGGGAAACAGTTTGGGTCAGTTTACTAACCTGTTTTAGAAATCAATGAATGGGGGCTTTCAGATGGAGGACTCCTAGTTTTGCCAGTCCAAAAACACTGCATATATATTCCTGCCTTTCCCTCCCTAAAGTGTGTGGGTAGATATGTGTGCATGTGCATGCATGGGATGTAAAGAAAAAAGAGTGGGAAAGTACAGGAGGTGAAGAGCTGAAATTCAGTGACTATTCTGTAAAATTCTGTGACTAGCCAATTAAAGCCTCATCTCAAAGCATCTCAAGGAAAGTTACTGTAGTAGTTTTAAATATAGCATGTGGAGAAAAGTTTCAGTGATGTAAACTTCATTGTGTATGTGTGTAATTCAAATGAGTATAGGAATGTCACAAATGCAGTAAATGTTCTGGGTTTTTGTTGTTGTTTTGGGGTTTTTGGGTGAAACACGGAAGGGTACATGTAACTGAAAAGGAAACTACATATATGGCAGCAAGAAAAGCTGGAAATGAAAAACATTCAGCAACTCGAGGAAATATGCCCAATTTAAATCACTGCATCTTTCTTTAGTTACATTTGTTTGTGCACAAAAACATTTCATGACAAATATGATGGTATGATGGCAGAATGCAGGGCAGTGAATCATAAAACCCTAGATTCATCTAGCTGGAAGGGGCTGGAAGGACCATATATTCAAACTCTCAAACAAATTAATCTCCAGTAGAAGAAAGATGGGCTGAATGTATTGAGAGATAGTAATTCCCAGTAGGAGAGTACCCGTATACTTGTGTGGTATAGGAAAAAAAAGAAAAAGAAATGAAAAGAGGGGGAGGGGTTACCTCAGATATTGAAAAGAAAATCTGTAATGAGATCATGGAAGTAATACGCACACATACACACGTATATGGTAAGTCTAAAAATTTTAGTCAAAAAATTGACCCCAAAAACCTGGGTCAACTTATCCATGGGTCAAAACTCTTATGAAACTCTTATCAAACAAGGAACCATCCCCTTCTCTGAGTTGAGTAGCAAAAGGTGAAGGCTTAGTCTGTCTCAGGAGAAACTAAAAGAAGCACTTCCCCTCTCTACTCTATTTGCCAGGGTACTGCTCCTGGCATTTTTGAATATATGGGTGGGGAAATAGCATTCATAGTTCCCTCTTCACCCATCTGGGCTTTAGGGTGAACACAGTTATGACTGCCAGATTTTGTAAGCCCTTTGGCATTATTTTCCTTTGTTTTGTCCTTTACATCATTTGCTACATGACCCTAAGTTTATGCCCACTGGTCATATCAAAATCCATAATTTTAGCACACAACCTGCCCTTGATGTATACATGAGGCTGACTTACAGTCAAGTATATACAGTAAATGAAGCATAATTTAATACTGTATTCCAATTGTTCTTCACTCAATGGCCTTTTGGTCCATACATTTTTAATGCACACACATGGAAATGTAACATCCAAAGGGGATCTGCATGTTATCCATTGGGGGAAAAGCAAGTGTCTGCATTGATTATTAATTAATGTTCAGACTGAATAGTGGGTGTAGGAAAGACTGGTAAAACCGAATAGCAGAAAAAATGAAATAGGCCTGTGGAGATGCTAGTCCAAAGAAAGTCAGAAGTGGGATCTGCAACAGAAAGTTGCAGTGGTGTGTTGCCAATTCAGAATAACACTGCACCAAAGGTTCCACTAAGAATATTTTCAGCACATTTATGTTAGCTTAAAAGTGGGTTCATTAAAAGACATAAAAAGAATGAGAAAACACCACAGTACTTATAGGATGGAGACATTATTTAAAAATTGAGAGGAAGGAGACGAGGGCATCTTAGATTTAATGTCTGGTAGCAAATAATTCCTTCCTCACTTGTCATTCTCTTCATTCTAAAAATGTTTTTTGCCCTTGCTGTGGCAAGATTTCTGTCCAGGGATGCTATGGCATGATGTATTTGTTGAAAGAAATAGCTGCCTCTGCCACTCAAATGAAGGCAGCCATTTTGTCCCCAACACTACCCCAGAAGGATGCTATACAGTAGATAGTAGCCTGCAGTATTCTTCTGTGAAGAGCCTATCAAGGGAAAATGGCCAAGGAATGGGCTAGGAATGCAGCTGTTTACTGACACAACAGAATCTTTTTGTTTTAAAGAATGAACAGGGAGGGAGGGAGGGAAGGATTGGGAGGAAGCCTCTCCTATTGATTGTTGTTAGTTTCCTACCACTGATACAGTAAAAATATATTGTCCATGCTAACTCTGAAAAGTTTAAAAAGTGACTTCTCACATTCACAGTAAGAAAATGAGACTGCCAATGTAAGAAGCTACTTTTGGCTCAGTGCTCTTTCAGAGTTGTAGACAGCCATGCTTTCTTCCAGGATCTGTTTTTTTGTTGTTATGTGCCTTCAAGTTGACTCTAACTTAAGGAGACCCTCTCATAGGGTTTTCAGAGGAAGTCTACAATTGCTTTCCTTTAAGGCTGAGAGAGAGAGAGAGAGAGAGAGTGACTTGTCAAAGCAGCAAAGCAGACTGGCAGCTTGAAACATCCTCTGGCCACTTCAGCTCTGTTCAGACCCTGCTTGGCTGGGGATCGTGGCAACCGGACGGCCCGCTCTAAAAGTGGGCACCATTGCGGTCTCAAATGAGCTGCCAGCAGGAGCATTTTTTTTGCAGCTCCTTTTGCTGGTGGCTTTGGGCCACCTTAGGCAGCCTTGGAGTGGGCATGCTCCTGAAGCGACCAGAAACTGCACCTTTTGGCCTGTCTGCTTTGGGCCAAAATCACCTAGTGAATTTCCATGACTGAGCAGGGATTTGAACCTTGATTTCCGTGAGTTCTTGTCTAACACTCAAACCAATATACCACATTGACTCTCTCCCTTCCAGGATACTCTGTTTCCAGTTCTCTTGGCATTCCATTTTTCCTACTCAGATTTTTAGCATTAAATACCCACTAAATATGCTTAGTCCTCACTGGTCTCTTTTTGGATTTCCCCATGTGCCATTTGAGGGAAGTACTTCTGCAAAGGGGTATTAGAAAACAATTTTCCTGAGGTTAGCTAATTCCTCTTTGTGCACGGATGGTCCCATTTTGGTTACTTAAAAGAATCAGCTGTGTATATTGGAACACCTACCTTGCTTCCCCTCCTGTGACTTGTTGGGCACTTCCTCCACACAGTCTGAGGGGAACCAGCCTACACGACCCTTGACCTGTCCCTCCCAGAAGCCGCCTTCCCCGACACTCAGCACTGAAAAGAAGACAGGCATTGTTAGGGGGAGAAACATGCTATGTACAAAAGTGGGACAACCATCAGAGTCAGCAAGGTGTGAGAAAACCAAGACTGAATCTCCACCCATAACAGAGGCATATCCACCACCCTTTGGCTTAACTTCTAGACTAAAGAGCTGAATCTTATGTGTTGATGTCTTTTGGTTGTTGCTTTAAAAAATGTTTAAAGCTCTGGAGGTTTTGAAAGCCAGCACCAGAAAATCTTGTCCTGACCATGTCTCAAATATTACCTGCATTTGGGGAGGCTACCAACAAAACTGTGCCAACTGATGAACAAATACACTTAAGCTCTATAGAACCACACAGTATGGAACTTTCATCTCATTGTTTGCTTCTCTCTTTCCACTTTTATATCTAAAAGCAGATGTAAAGGTCAATGTTCTGAACCAGCCTTCTCCAAAACTAGCATCCTCCAAGGAGTATTCGACTACAACTTCCATCATCCCTGGAGAGTACAGCCACAGATAATGAGACCTATAATCTAATATATCCGGAGGACACCAGGTTGAGGGAATCTATACTTCAGGTTCTTTCAGACAATGCAGTAATCTAATTCTTTCTCCTCCTCCTATTTTCTGCTTTAATGCACTGACCTGGAGACCTGCAGTACATTTTGGAGGCAATTACCTTAAATGTATGTGCAGAAACAACATTTGTGTTATCTCAGAAGGAAATGTAAACACCTATTCTAGAAAAGGGATTCTTAACTGATGTCCACAATTCACCACTAACCTATGGTGCCCTCATATCATGGTTGCTGAAAACACATTCAGAATAACACAAACTTCTTAAAGGCATATTCCAGAAGAAACCATGAGCCCCAGGGTCAGCTTCTTGGTCACCTGCCAAGGACTCATCACTGCTCCCTCTTCAGACTGTATTGTAACTAACCACCATGGCCTGAGGTACTTCCTGGTATTTCCTAAATCAGTATCATTAGTGTAGAATTCAAAGGCATAAATGTGTTAGTCTGGAATATCAGCAAACAAAGGAATTTTGTAGCACCTTTGAAATTAACTGAGCAAAAGAAGTTGTGGCATAGGCTCGTGTAGACTTGGTCTACTTGCATCTGAGAAAGTAAACCAAGTCCACAAAAGCCTATGGTATAACTTCTTTTACTCAGTCTAAAACGTGCTACAAGGTCCCTTTGTACAGTATTACCTCTGTCACTGTTATGTCCTTTCTTTCACTTGTTGGCCTCACATCTAGGGGTGGCTGGTTGCTTCCACATAAAAGTGCTCTGTGTTTGGTCCCAATTTTAAAGCCACTTTCAAAGTGCTGAATCTGTTATACTGAACAGAGTTAAGCACCTTGGGTGACTCTTTTTAGGTTTGGACTTAAATCAAGAAAAGATTAATTGCCCCCACTGGACACATCTCCCAGTCCACAAAAATAAATGGGGGAAGGGGCAGGGAGAACAGCATGGTGAGGGCCTACCAAGCAACATCTGCTCCAGCCACTATTTAAAGATGTGGGAGTCCTGACCTTTTATTTCCATCTAGTCATTCGACTACAAGACCACGTCCATCTCATCCTGGCATTATGTGTATTCTCAGACCATCAATGAAATCAAAGCCCTTCACCTCAGGAAAACTATCCTGATTCCACACACAGTTATTTGTGTGCTGTGCATTTTCATTAGATCTTCTAACACTTGATGCTAATAAATGTTGAATTTTGGGAAAACATTTTTGAAAGTCGGTTAGCTACCAACCACAAATTTGGTGCTTCAGGTATTCAATACACTGACTTTCCAAGCAGTTTTGCTTACATTTGTGACTGAAGTCTGAACTAATTGTCTCATCTACTTATGTCTTCCTCAAACAAGCCAACTAAACAGTCTTCCACTTAGCTAGGTATGATCTACAACAGTGGGTCTCAGCTTTTGGTCATCCAGATATTTTGGACTTCAGCTCCTAGAAATTCTGACCATTGACCACTGACCATTGTAGACTAGGGCATTTTACAGTTTAAGCCCAAAATCTGAAAGACCACATTTTGAGAACTATGTTGATCTACAAAGTTTTACATGATTTGAGGCCAGATTATCTGGAAAATGATATTTTCCCATACACATCCAAGTTTTAAGAAGTTCTTCTTTCAACATCTGAACATATGTGGTGGAAACTGAAGGCTGCCTTTAGGCTCTGGAACTCTTTGCCAAAGGAACCCCAACTGTGTCCATCTCTAATGTCCTTCTACTGGCAGGCAAGTCCATTGACTGGCATCCTGTTAGTTAACAATGTCACAGGTTAGACCTAAGTCACTGTAACTGCTTTATATTCTCATGTGTGAATGCAAATGACCCTGAAATCCACCTTAAAAACCCAGCAGCCATCCAGAGCTGTTCTGCTGGTGCTTGGACAGGGCACTGCAGGATGTGGCCAGCCCTCTCCCAGCAACAAGTGATGCTGCAAGGAGCAGAAGCAAAGACCCCATCAGAACTTATTGCAACTCTTCATCACAGCATCACTCACTGGCGAGAGGAGGCTGGTCACATAATCCTGCACTGCACTGTTCACCAAGAGAACAGATTTTCATTGCTCTGGATAGCTGACCAGCTTTTAAAGTGGGTTTCAGAGGTCAGATGGAGAGTTAAAACAGCTACAACATTGTGGCTACATGTTTGATGCACGATCTTGACCACTGTTATTTAGAAAGGCCTGTTGCCCCTAAATTGACTTATAACCTGGATGCTGTAACTGGTCTCAGCTAATTTTTATTGATTTTACTGATCTTTTGGTTTTATGCTTTTAAAAATCTTTGTTCTTTTATTGCTTCACAGATATTTTACTGTATTTGTATTATTGATAGAGCACCATTTGGAAAAAAGCTACAAAATTAAAAGCATAACAGCACTCAGGAATATAAACTGCTGTTTGTGAATCCTTTGCAATTACATAAACATTTCTCCATGTTACTATTTAATAAATGTTACCGTCATACAAGATGTTGCCCTGAGTGGCCTGGTTTTAATAAAATTCTTGCATCTGTAATACAGTTGTTAATAATACAAGTGCATTTCTCCTTATATAGGTTTCATTGGCTATTCTCTACATACATCAATTATTTTAGGGCAGGGTGGTATAACTTTCAGCCCTCAGCCTAATTTCAAAAACCCTCTGAAAGATCTCAGTTCAGACCTTTGGAAAGTGTGATCTGTTCCCCCCACCCCACCCCAATAACCCACTGGGCAGAAAGGAAGAGGGAGACAGAAAATTTAATTTTAAGGAGTGGGTGGTTGGGTATGGGTCATGTATATTTTATCTTGCATTTTTTAATTGATGTAACCCGCTCCGATTGGATACAGAGGAGCGGGCTATAAATAAAACTTTATTATTATTATTACTATTATTATTATTAAAATCAATTTAGTAGAGCAGAAAAAGAGAGGGAGAAAACAAGAGAGAGAGAACACACAATACTTTTGACTCTGACTATGCTCGCCACTGGCTTGGTTCCACACATCAGAAAAAAATATTCCTTGCTTGGTTTAAGTCGTGCTTTTATTTCCCTTCTATCCGCCCTGCTCAGGACAACTTTACTGGAACACAAAAGCAACTTTCTAATGCATACGCCTTTGACACATCTTCCAGAGCAAGGACCGTTAAAAGACTGTGGTAGTCCTCATAGAAGAAACGACAGCTGTGGCATCTGATACAACATAGCTAAGAATCACTGTGCTAGAATGTCACAGGCCAATTAGGGCACCATGAGTATCCTTTTATTTCTCATCAGTCCCTTTCATAGGGGAGGGATCATAGCTCAGTAATAAGAATACATGGTTTGCATGCAGATGGTCCCAGCTTCAATCCTGGCATCTTCAGCTAAAGTATCAGGTAATAGGTTAAGAAAAAAAAATCTGCTGGAGACTTCTGAGTGTAGCTGCTTAATTTGAGGTTAGAGTGTTTGTCCATTTAGTTCAGTACTTTCTATTCTGATTTGCAGCAGCTAAAAAGCTGCTGCAAATCAGAATAGAAAGTACTGAACTAAATGGACAAACACTCTAACCTCAAATTAAGCAGCTACACTCAGAAGAAGGTTAGAAGATGATTGAAAAAAAAGCAATTAGTTACAGTTGTAACTAATAATTGGTGGGTTGAGAGGCAATAAATACATGCCTTAAATCAGCTAAACAAATTATAGTTCTGAGACTCCAACCCTAAACATAGTTATTATTGAATGCTACAAGCTGCTGGCTTGTGATACAGAACCCATTCTCCCCAAGCCCGTTTTGCTGTTCACTGTCACCACAGAGCCCTAGACAAGAGTATAGCCTGAGCCAGCACATGAACCACATCATGGTCCTCCTCTACTACTTACTATTTATAGAGGACAAATGCACATAACTATAAAAATAACTAAAGACTTACAGTTACACTGCAAAAGAAGTCGAGTTGCCTCTCATTAATTGATAATTGCAATGGAATGTAGACACTGTATAGCTTTTTAACTGGGGGAAAAATGAATTCATTACAAGTAACTAATTATTCATAAGTGATTAATTCCAAGCTCTGAATGTAACAGATGAATCTTATTTCACAATTCAAATACACAATTCTTCAGCAAAACTTCTGACCTGGAAACTCTTCTCTGGACACAAACACACACAATTAGAGACCACAAACCACTCACATGTGGCTGACAGATGTACACCAAGACATTCTAGACACCAACTAAAGACAGAACACAGCAACACAAAACAAGCCTCACAGTCACCAAGACTCTCAACTTTACTTGTATCAGGAAAATGAAAGGTTCTCAAAATGTGAGGTAGGGAACAGCCTCCCCATATATAAATAGATAGATCCTGCCCTTTACAATCAGCATGTATCTTGATTGCTCCATGTTCCCAAGTACCATTCAGTATGATGATATCTGGGTTTCCTGGCTTGCACTGAGTGAATTGTGTATGTGTATGGTGTGAGACCTATAATATATAATCTAGAAATGTCCAAGGCAAATGAGCCACATTTGAGTTGTCTTCCATTTTCCACTGATTCCAGATGATCCTCTTCCTCGTATCAGGAATGGGGAAGGGGCAACTTTTAGGATTTTTTTTAATGTCCTTTTTGGGTGCACATCCTTTTCATTTCTTCAGCTGGAAAGGCTGCCTACGACAGAGTTTGAGAACCCCTGTGATAAGCCCAGTGATCTCTCTCAAAGAACCCAGACACTGTGGGCTCAGGGAGAACCCCTGGGCAATCCAAGGGTGTGCTCAGAGATTAACGTACCCTTGATCTTCTCGCCCTTGCTGATGGAGAGCTCACCCTCGGCCTGGGACTGGTATGGTTTCACAGCCATGAACGTGCGGCCAGGCACAGCTGAATAGAGTTTCCGCTTCACTCCCCGGCTGCTCAGCGTGCTGCCTCCAGCAGATTCCTTCTGATATCCACTGGAACTGCCAAGGGAGAGAGTGAAAGAGAGGCCAAGACGTAGCCAAGTACAACACATGAATCCTGAACCTGAGTGCAAATATGTTTTGTACTTCTGTAAACATTAGGGTTCCTAATGATGGCTACTTTTGTGTGTGGATAGTGCCACTTTGGTTACATAAGGATCCACACTCAGAGAATGAATTTGCTATCTTAAATTTGCATGATTTCTCCCTTGCGATTTCACCCCAGGTCCAAAAATTACTTTGTACCTTTGTTTTTCCATAGCTAATTAATAAATTATTATTATTATTATTATTATTATTATTATTAAAAAAATTATTTATAACCCGCCTCTCTGACTATGCAACTGAGGCGGGGTACAGCAGGTTAAAACAAAGACATATTTAAAATCATTACAATCCAAGCCCACCTCCCACCTCTTAAAAATGGATTAAATTAGAAAAGATTAAAATAACGCAAACAATACCATAAAAAAATAGTGTAAAAGCAAGACAATGTTCTTCGTCAGTATGGGCAAATAGTAACTGGAAATATGAGCTGGGGATAGATAGTTTCGGGGATGGGATTAGTCGTTTTCCGGGAAGGCTTGCTGGAAGAGATGCATCTTTAGAGCTTTTTTAAAGCAATCAAAGGATATTATAAGACACAGCTCGTCCGGCAGGTACGTCTTCCAGGTACAACTATTTGTGCAGAGGTCTCCATGCAATCTTGGGCTATAAAAGGTTCCCTTGGCAGGAGACTTGTGCATTATAACCATACACACAAAGAGCCTTTCTTTGCAGATGTCTGTATGGTAATACTTGGAAAAGTTACTTAATGGACTGGATAAGGGAGGGGTTGCAGGTATGGGCCTGCTCCCCATTTGTGTGATTGTTTTCACTGTAAGTCAAATGCTCATTGAACTGGTTTCACTGCACCTTCACGCAGTCTTTTAGGAACTGGTGCTCCTACCCTTTAGATTTTATAATTTTCCAAAGCAAACCAGGAACCAAGGCCTTCACCTCAATATTGCCATCAGCAACTTCAGTGGGTTCAAAACGCTACAGCCAGAATGGTGACTGGAGCCAGTTACACGGAGCATATAACTCCCATATTAAAACAGCTTTCCTGGCTACAATTCAAAGTGCTGGTCATGACCTATAAAGCCCTACATGGCTCAGGTCCAGACTATTTGAGAGACTGTATCTCCTCATACAAACCAGCTAAAAGCTCTAAGATCTTCCAGGGAAGGCTTTTTCTCAGTCCCGCCACCATCTCAGGCTTGTTTGGTGAGGACACAATAGAGAGCCTTCTCAGTGGCAGCTCCCACCCTCTGGAATTCCCTTCCATGGAAGGCTAGGCTGGCCCCCTCCCTGCTTGTTTTTCACTGGCAAACAAAAACACTTTTATTCAAGCAAGTTTTTGAATCTGTTATCAAGAGAGGTGGTTTATACAGGGTATATATTTTTGTGATGTTTTTGACTTGTTATGTTTAATGCAAAATTTATATTGTTTTAAATATTATTATTGTGAAGTTTTGTTTTTAGATGTTTTTATCTTGTAAGCTGCCTTGGGTCCCTTTTTGGGAGAAAGGCAGCATAGAAATTAAGTTAATAAATAAATAAAATAAATAAAATTTAGAACCTTGAAGGAAATGTCTAGGGTCCTATGCAGGAGACTGAGCACAACAAGAGGATCCTAAAACCAGTCAGATGTCTCCCACTCACCCAAAGCCAATTCTGAAGCATCAAGTAAGAAAAATACCTGGGGCGACCACGCTGCTTTTTTGCCTCATCTGTGTGGCGCCCGCGTGATGGGGAACGGCTGCGAGCACCACGGGGACTGCTGGAACTGCGCAGGGTTCCTGTGGTGATCTTCTGTCCCTGTACAGCTACAGTGCCGGATGGGGTGGAAGGAGGTCCGTAAAGCATCCAATCTGGTAGGTTCATGCTGGTGTCACTGTTGGCTCTCAGCAAGGTATGGGGCACTGTCAGGCTCTGGGAGCCATCTCGGCGTCGGCTAGCATATTGTGGGGTCTCCTGGAAAGGGACTGAATGGGACAGTGATGTTAAAGAAAAGGAAAAGAGAAGTGGGAAGAAATAATGATGAGGGTGAGATGGGTGCAATAGGTCATACTTGGGGGAAAGGACCATATGGCCAAACACATAATAAGATATAAGTTGTTTATTCCAGGACACTGTAAGAAATTTAAATGATAGCCCCAGTGTCCAACGGTACATTACACAGTGACATTAGACCGGGTACTCTGGAACACTGTGGAAAATTTAAAATGAAAGGTAATGATTCTCCTGTTAGAGGATCAGGATAGGTTCTAACGGTGAAAAATAGTGGGGACCTAGAAGTAGCCCAAGGATATCACCTACCTAGCCACAAGCTCTACTGAATTCACCCAGACTTCCTTTTGAGCAAGTGTCTATAGGATTGCACTGAAAATCTGTTCACATTTATAGTGCAGACATTTTGATAACCACCCTTCATCAAACTCACCCATATCTGAGTCTCGATGGCTCTTGATCAGCTCCCCCAGTTCAAAGTTTCCTGCAATGACTGCCACCTTTTATAGAGAGAATATGTATGCATTTATGAATGGGAGACATTCCTCTTCAGTTGCTGACAAACCCATAAGAAACTAGGAATTTCTCAGATGTGTTTTGTTTGAAAAACCCAAGGCAACTTCCTTGCCTTTGTCCTTCACTTTGGAAAACTCTCACCAGAGTTCCAACAAGGGAACATCTTGTACAAGCAGCTGAGAGTTGTCTGAAAAGTTCTGCCGATTATTGTTGTTGTTTATTAATTTTATTATACCTCTCACCTCTCCCTCAAAACTGGGAGTCAAGGTGGCTTACAAATTAAAATTATTACAACATACTGGTAATTAAAAATATATAAAAGGAACAGTCCTGTTTTTTTGTCAGAATTCCCAAGAACCTTCTTCTGCTACAGTCATTTGATGGTTCAGGGTTGAACCAGTACCAAAAGGAAACTGAGCAGCATTGATGACTTTTCTGATCTGGTACAAGAAGGAGAGGGGACACTACTCCCTACTCCTCCATCTCCTGTATCCTGCAGAAGACAGTCCACAGAGACAACAGCACCAGATGAAATGAGAAAGATCTTAGTGCTAGATTCAGCGCTTTAGAATGTGATAACAGAGGACTGGTTTCTTTAAAAGAAATATCATAGAATGTATGGTGAGATCTTCAGAATGACGTGAGTCTAAATCCAGTTGTCAGTCCCAGCTAGATCAGATTCATTCAATCCATGGAAATTTGGCAAGTTAACACATATGCAAGTTCCAGTGATTCAATGGGCCTACTCTAGTTGGGACTGTTAATTAAATTTAGGCAAGGAATTGTTATTCCTTGGCACACTATGTCAGTCTGAATCCACAATCACACAAATTCGCATGCTCAGCAGTTGATACCTGGCACTGAAAACAGGTCCAGGGACTCAGCCCTGAGATATTTTGTCTCCAGTTTGGTCAGGATGCCACACTCTTAATTTCCCCTGGAACTGATTCACCGCATACCTGGAACGCAGTCTGTCCATGGTTATTCTTGATCTCTTTGTTAGCTCCCCGATATAGCAAAATACGAGCACAGCTCTCCTGGGAGGTAGGGGTGGGAAAGAAAAGAAAGAGATTGAGGAATCTTGAGGGGGGTGTGATGAAAAAAGCACCATGTCCAACCATGATACTCTATGGATAAAGAGTATACCCAGAGATTTACACTGATGAGAATGTACCAAGATGTATTTAAGACTTCAAATCTCAAAGTGGATACATGAGATTCTTTTTTATTTCATTCATTCTCACATACAAGCATTGTAATTCAGACAAACTGATGCAGAACATGATGCTCTTCTCATTACACAGGCAATTCCCATTGCACATAGGGGGGATCTGAGGTTGACAAGTGACTTCAAAAGGCTTTTCAAGTGAATAAATGAATACAGAGAGCAGGATGCAGATCTTCCAGGCGAAAAATGAAAATCCTATTCTAACCTCTGGCCCAATATGAATGACAGCCTTTCATTATCAAGATTATTTAAAACTCGTGGTCATTCAGAGAAGATTCTATGTGATGTTTTATCCCATGCTTTTAGAAAAAGTAACCTTTTCATTCAAGTTTCTTTTTCTCTCCTATAACCCTTCAACAAGCCTGGCTTTCATGCATTTTACATTTGCCATCCTAGACTTCCTAATAAACACCTCTTTTTTAATCAATAAAAGTATAGTGTCTAGATCAAGGGATGTAATAGTGACACTCTATTCTGCTTTGTTCAGAACCCACCTGGAATATTGTGGCTTTACAGACTGCCCAAATGGGGTGGTCCATAGGCGCCCAGAGAAGCGCCGGACTGGGCCCTGGGCTGCCTCACGGGCAGCCCTTGTGGCCCCAATCCGCCGCTTCCCCAGGCCGCAGAGAAGCGGCAAATTGTCACTTCTCCATGGCCTGAAGTGGGGTGCAGTGGGAGCTCTGGGAACCCACTGCACCCCACCAAGGGCAGCGCTCCCAAGGCATCTTTGGCACAGCCGTGTGAAGATCGTGCCAAGGATACAAATGCCAAGAAGCAGCTCTGTTTCGGAGCACCTTCTTGTGCCACGGAAAGGGTGCCATAAGCACCCTCCTGCGGCCCAATGCCATCAGGCGTGTGCCACGCCATGTAAACGTGCTGTGCGCCATGACATCATCGTAGCACGTGCGTATGGACGGCGCACTTTAAAAATAGCACTGTCTATATGCGCTAGGGCTAGGGAGCATGTGGTTGCTGCGAGCTCCCCAGACCTATTCACGCCGCGGGGATGGCCCTTTTGGGCTGTCTGTACCGTGCCATTATGTCCAGTTCTGGGCACCACAACTGAAAAAGGATGTTGAGAGAGTGGAGCATGTCCAAAAGAGGGTGACTAAAATGGTGAAGGGTTTGGAAACCATGCTCTATGAGGAACGACTTAGGGACCTAGGGATGTTTAGCTTGGAGAAGAGAAGGTTAAGAGGTGATATGATATCCCTGTTTAAATATTTGAAGGAATGTTTTATTGAGGATGGAGCAAGCTTGTTTTTCTGCTGTTTCAGAGAACAGGACCTGGAACAATGGATGCAAGGTACAGGAAAAGAGATTCCACCTAAACATTAGAAAGAACTTCCTGAAAGTAAGGGCTGTTCGACAGTGGAACACTCTCCCTCAGAGTGTAGTGGAGTCTCCTTCCTTAGTCTTTAAACAGAGGCTGGATGGCCATCTGTCAGGGATGGTTTGATTGTGATTTCCTGCATGGCATGGCCCTTGTGGTCTCTTCCAACTCTATGATTCTATGTTTATTTGTTTACAAAAAACTTGTTTTGAATATTTCTAAACATAAATTTTGTCATAAAAGGATTTTCACAGGTATAGGAAGATACTCCCCTCCTCCTCCGCCATTATCAAGCAATGTAACATGCAGTTTAGCTACTGAATACTGGCTGGTGGGCCTGGAAAATCTATTGTGCTGTTTTTGAAAGGCATTCTAAATTTCTTGTCCCTTAGGATTACAGGGAATAATCAGAAAAGTTGAAGATCTAAAAGTGCACCTACACTAGGAATTCTAGTACTTGGAGAATATCTTCCCCTGGCGTGTCTGTTCCTTTGCCTTCTCAAGGCTTTAACAGAGGAGGGAAATATCTAGTTCTCAAGATATTTTGAAATTTAACTTACCCAGTAAAGGATTTGGGGAACTATCAACCAAAACACTTGAAGGAATGAAGTTTCCCTACTTATAAATTAGAGTGAAGATGGATGTCATATCCAAACACAGATACATTTTGTTTTACCTACATGAGTACAGTTTTGGATTTCAGAACATGTGCAGAGTTTCTTGTAAAAAACATGGTCTGGAAGAGCTTTAGTTATATGCAGAACAATTCTGGTCACCTGATTCTCATGGTTCCAATGGATAGAAGGGACTGGGATGATCTCCACAAATTTATGGGAATCTGAAAGCACTTAAAGTAGCCCTCCTATTTTGGATAGAACATAGGTGGGGCCAATGGTGAAGTAAGTTCTATTTCTGGTGTAAATTATCACATTAGCCAATCAGAAATTACTTAGAAAAATGGTTCTGCCTTCCTAATAAGCATTTGACTTCCATAACAAAAGAGTTCTCCAGTTAAGACCATTTGACTACAGTTAAAAAAGAAAAAGAAAAAAAGGAGGGTTAAACTGGGAAAACAGATTGGAAATAAAACCAAGGGCAGCGGTCAGTACTGGTTGTCCCCAGCAAGGGTCCAGAATTCCAGAATCATTAGATGGTGCTGTTGGTCTTTGTCAGAATACAAAGCCTCATCACACCTACCTTGTTGTAGAGTGCACAGATGTGTAGTGCTGTATTCCCAGAGGCGTTCTGTGCACCTGGCTCAGCGCCGTAGAACAGCAAGTGTTCCAAGTGCTGGGAGTGTCCATGTTGGCAAGCCTGGTACGTGGAGAAGCAGAGGTCAGGAATGCATGGTGGGTCTAGGTGGTCAGATGGACAGGTGCATGTCACAGCCACCCCCCTTTAGGCCAGTCCTTAGGCTTGGAGCCAGCCCTGGCAGGAAACACACATAGGCTGTAAGATGGTTAGCTAGCTCTCTTGCCCAGAAAACTGGGGGCTACCAGACATGGAATCTGAGTGTGCCTTGGGGATCTTGACCAACATGTAAGACTTTACCTGGTGTATCTCCTGCCAGCCATTTTCATCAGTAGTTCCAATGTGCGCCCGATTGTAGAGAAGAAGTTCACAGCAGCGTGGGTCACCTCCAACCATGGATGTGTGGTAGAGTGGAGTCAACCCACGGCGGTCCTTGTAATTGGGTGAGCCCCCAAGGTCCAAAAGTGCCTATGGAAGGCAAACCAGAAGATACTAATGGCAATAGCAGGTTAAGCCCTATTTCCCAACTCAAAGCAAATTAAAATTGTGTTCCCACAATGATGTCTTATTGTACGCTTACCAGCCCTGATAATAATCAGGGATAGACAATCTGGTTGCCCCCAATTGCTTTGGACTACATCGCCAAAACCCAGTCGATAGTGTCAAAGGTCAGTAATTATGGGAGACACAGTTGAAAACACTTGGAAGATCGCATATTTGGCATTAAATAAACTTTAGATTCCATTTTCTTATTATAATTGTCATTCATCTGTCACTTCCTCCACTTCACAACCATCTCTCTGGTGGTCAGTGAAGAACAAAAGACTATTGATCACTTCCCTTGAAATCCTGGAGACATCAGCTGAGTTTATGCACTTCTACTGCATCTGCAGGATTCCTCCTAAAGTTCAAGAAATTGCTCTCTTCCCTGCAGAAACATGCAATGCAGCTGAAGCCCTTTGAACCATGGCTTCCCTGGCATTTTGAAATAACTGTAAATATGTCATGAGTCAGTAGGCTGAAAGCTACTATGGCTCTTCCATGACTTACCGACTTGCAAACTGAAGTTGGCATGGAGCCCACCACATCGGATTATGCTTGTTGCCTACACACAGTTATGCATCAAGTACAAATCCTGACAAGGTCCTCAGGAGAGAGGGCAGATGGCTATTTCTTGAATCTTCTAAACAGGGGTGTAGCTACAGGAATGACAGGGCAAAGTGAAGGCAAGCCACCCCAACAAGAATTCTGAATCCCTAATGAAATTTGCCTTCAGTCCCACAATGCATTTTAGGGAAAAAGACACTGAAAGTAATTAAAATTTAAAACTATTATATTTGTGGTGTTCACATTTCCTTGGTAACTTTATCTGCCCTTCTTCTTTGGGTGCCTTAGCAGTGGTTCCCAAACTTTGGTCCTCCTGATGTGGACTTCAGCTCCCAGAATTCCTGACTGTTGGCCAAGCTGTTGAAGTCCAGAAGACTTGGAGGACCAAAGTTTGGGAATCACTGCCTTAAAGTGTATTCCCAAATGTTCAAATGAATTTTTAAATTACAGTAATGCTACAAATTTGAGAACAGAAAGAAAATATCCTTTGGTGGAGGTGGAACTCTTATTTGGGGAGCAATGCCTTCATTTTGCTCCCCACCTCACCCCTGCAGCTACACTCTTGCTTCTAAAGCACCTGTACATTTTTGACATTATATGTCAAAAGCATAGCACAGCACAGCACAGCACAACATAACATAACATAATATGTAAAACATAACATATCAGGTGGTTAGCTAACATCTGCTAGTATCTTTATGTGCTCCTCTCACATTTTTCACAACTTAATTCTTACATAAGCTCACAGTGCCAAGAGCAACTAGCATTTAGCAGCTGACATTACCATCAGGGCTGAATAATGGTGAGAACACACAGCTTTGTGCAACGCTGTGGCTCCATCTCTTGCACGGAAGTCTATGTGAGCGCCACCAAGGCACAGCAGCCGGATCACGTCAATGGTCCCATCCAACTGGGCTGCTAATGTCAAGGGTGTCTCTGCAGAGAAAACATAGGATGACTATTGGGATTGTCTGTGGGCTGTGTGATCGGTACCCAAGACTATCTTTCCCTCCCCATTTGCATCTCCTTGATAGTTACCGCCAGTGTCAGAATCATGATAGTTGGGGTCCAACCCTTTGTCCAGGAGTCGTGCCACTTTCTCAGCTGCTCCATGTTGGACGTATTCCAGGAACTTCTTCAACCCCGTCTGGGGAAAGATTTGCCAGTGACAGCCCTTGAGAGTCAGGGAAGGGAGGGGACAGAATACTGCGGGTGGAAAAAAGGAACACAGAGGAGCTGGGCCTAGTTCTTAAACCACCCAGAACTTCTCATGAACATGAGAAGTTTCCAGGCTGAGCGCAAAGCTGCCCTGTGCACAAGGGCTCTCTAGATTACCCTTGTGGGAAGGGTAATTTAGGGAGAGGAGGAGATACACATTCCTTCTCAATACAGCCTTGTAATTATGCCTAGCAGAAGTCACATTGTTGTTGTTATTCAGTGCCTTCAGGTCAATGCCAGTTTAAGGTTACCCTATCCTAGGATTTTCTTTGCAAGATTTATTCAAAGAAGGTTTAACACTGTCTTCTCTTAGACAGAGAGTGAGTGACTAGCCCAAGGTCATCCAGTGAGTTTCCATGAGCTGAGCAGGTTTTGAATGCTGGTCTCCCAAAGTCCTAATCCAATGTTCAAAACAGAGAGTCACCAGCCTGTCATTTGTTTATTTTCAACTAACTAGCTAAGAAGAAAGTACCTTCCATTTTCATGCTGGCTGCAGAGGAAAGAAGCAAGCAGATCAAGTAAATCAATGTACCCTTAAAAGATGCCCACATCAGACATAGTCGTGTAATGGAGCTGCAGTTTGCAGGGTGAGTACAAGCACTTTTAGATTAGCAGAGTGGCAATGTCATCTGCTACTCTTCTCATGTTTTCCTATCACCTCTGGGCATAGCTGCAGCCCTTACAGTAGTTGAGGCAAAGGGGTGGAAGAGGAGTGTCTTCTCTGGAGGTGGTTTAAGCTTTGTTCTTGACTGAGCAACTAACTCCCATGAGCTACACAAAAGGTTTGCTCATGATGGAGTTGAAAACAGTTAGAAATTATTTATGGATAGATATTAAAACAGCTGCCTGAATTTTTTTTAACTATCAGTAGGAGGCCTGGCTAAGGGGACTGTCATAATGAGTCCCTGCTCTTCAAAATTTACTGCTACACCACTGTTCACACAATATTTTGCGAATGGAAGGCAAGATCACAGAGTATGAATGCTGTAGCTTTACAAAAGCTGAGAGTTTTTTGGTTTTTTTTTTTTTTTTTTTTTTTGGACTAAGTGCAATCTCTTTCCCAATACAGACTCTTCCATTTTAATTGATTGTTAAAGCTGGAACTGTTGAAAGGTCTCTCTTCTCTCACCTTAGTGTGGAGTTTTGCCAGCTGCTTCTCATCCAGGTTGGTCTGCTTGTAAACTCGAGTCTTGTAGCGGAACTGGAAAATATGTTATGATGGAACAGTGAGGAATGTTACTGTGGTTGCACACATGAAGCCTAGTCATCTTCAGATACTTTTTTTAAAGGTACCATCTTGTCAGTGTTGCCACCACTGCCCCTTGCAGCTAAGAA
The DNA here is from genome assembly GCA_034509955.1 of Urosaurus nigricauda. Lineage (NCBI taxonomy): Eukaryota > Metazoa > Chordata > Lepidosauria > Squamata > Phrynosomatidae > Urosaurus > Urosaurus nigricauda. Next base: position 21,381,782 of record JAOEGL010000006.1, on the reverse strand, counting down.
AATCTGCAAAAGCCCACAGAAAAAAGAGGGAACCCAGTAGAGGACACATGGCCCTACAGCTAGACCTGATTCTTTTTGTTAAACCAAGGCTGGGAAATGTTAACTTTTTGGACTACAACTCCCAAATTTCCATGCTAGATGGAGATTTTAGGACATGTTCTGAAACAATTATGCTTTTAATCTCTGTTTCTTATACTTAATGAAAGAATACTATGTCATTTGGATTTCAGCGTAAACCCGATCAGTTGAAGAATGTACAAGATTGCACAGTATGCAGTATTTTTAAAACAGTGATTTGGAAAGGGCAGACAGACAGACACTAAGAATGAAAGAGCAACAATGCCTCTGAGCACATGCTTAGCCTCAGCCTAGAAATTTATTTTCCAAATATCGCTGAACTCAGATTTCTTTTAAGAGTGGCCAGATGTTCTATGTTACAGAAGACCTTCTTTGAAGGAACCCTCTACTGGAATGGCTGTCTGTTCCATGTCTAAAAAATAGCTCTAAGAAGGGAAAGCCAAAAGGGGCTTTGAAGTTGTCCATCAAGAGTGAGCAGCTGGATAAGAGACAGATGGATCAACTGGTTACAGTGTTCCCCAGCTATGTATTGTATTTGTATTGTAATTATTTCCAGATTTCCCTCTCTCTATATAAATTAGCAATACATATCTGTATCCTCTATTGCCCCCCCCCTTTTATTACACATTTCCTTTTTTGAGGCCATCCTATGTAAATGGCCATCCTAAGAAGGTAGCTAGCCCCTAGCAGCTAGGAAACAGTGATAGGCTTGAAAATACAAAGGTGGAAATGCAGACTGCCTAAACACACCCACACCCCACATGATTTTTTTCCAAGCTTTTTTTCTCCAGCAGCCTAAGTGGGCAGTAGAGGTGGAAAGGGTACATTTTCTGTTATGAAACAAGAAACAGAAAGCTTTCCAATCTAGTCATTTTTTTATGGTTTGCATTTTATATTTTTGAATTATCATATGCCACCTAGAAAACTCTGGTTTTCAAGTGGTTCAGAAGTTCAATAAATAAATACATCACTTCAAATCATCTAGAGATCTACAACTAGATCCCAATCTACTTGCTGCCCACCACTGTTTCAGAACACTGTGTGGTACATAGCATTTATATAAACGTTCTTCCATGGATGTCTGTGACTAGAGACAAGATGTGTCTGGCCCCTCCCTACATCAGAGATATAACTTCTATAGATCTGAAGGAAGAATGTCAGCTCCAGATATTCATATGATTCAGTACCACCTACTCTTCCAGAAGTGCCTCAAGACATATCTATTTTCCTAGTCCTTCTCTGATTTGCTGAATTTGTCGCTCTCCCTCTGTTGCCTTCCTTTCCCCCTTCCCCCACCTTCCTTGCCTCCAGTGTCTGTTTACTTAGATTGCAAGCCTGTGGGCAAGGTTTCATCACAGCTAATCTTATGTTTTATATAGTACAGTGTAAACATATTAAGTTGGATCCTGAGGAAGCAAACCATTGCTAACCTAAGTCGTACTGATTTTAGTGAGAGCCAAGCATGACTAACATCTAAACTCAACTTACTATGGGTTATATTCAGTGGTGGCTTGTACTACTCCAAGGATGGGAACTGTGGGGCTAAACAGACAGGCAAAAAAGATGTGCTTTCAGGCTGGCTTGAAGGTGTGGCATTTAGATGACACATGCCTTGAAGCAAGCAGAAAAGTGCCCTTATGCAGAGAAAAGCCATTTCAAAAAGAAGCAGCTTTTTTCCGCTTCTTCCTGGCTTGAAGCCATGTCATGTGGTCATGATATGAGCACTCCAGTTGCCTTGGGAGCCAGCGGTGCGGTTGGTTGGGTTTCAATGTGGCTTTAGAAAAGGCAGCTTCAAGCCACTTTTTTCTGCCTGTCTGTTTCGCCCGTGTGTGTCCTTTTTGTGCTGCTAGATTGCAGCTCCCATCAGCTCTTGCCAGTTTAACCAATGGGAAGCGACAATAGGTATTTTAGTTGATCAACATCTCATTCTCCTACCAGGCAATAAGGGAAAGCTATTCTGCTTGCATAAGGCACTGGCTTTTTGCTGATCCTGGTTCCTACAGCTTTTGAGGTGACTACAGAAATTAACTCATAGTGGGTGCTCAGGTTCTGCTCCACTGGAAAGAAGTGCTTTTCACTAGTGCAAACACTGACTGCAGCCTGGTGTATTTATAATGTGTTTTATTTTATTTTGCTGTTATTGATGTAAGCTGTTCTGTGTATGATTTTAAGTAACAGTATTTTTTTTAAATAAAAAAAAATAAGTAAAAAACAGTTTTTACATTCTTCATTGAATAGCACTCTGCTTTTTGGGTCACCACTGCCAGCACAACCACCACCACCACCACCACGATGATGATGATGATGATGAGGATGATGAGGATGAGGATGATCTCCTTAATCTCTTCCTCCTTCTCTAGCAATTCAAATCAGCACACTAATCTCTTCAAAAAGCAAAATGAGGTCAGATGCCAGAAGACACTATTCTTGATAAAAATAGGAAACAACCTTATACCAGGTCAGGTTATTTGTTGGTTTAGCTCAATGGTTTCCAAAATAGAGTCCCCAGGTGTTGTTGGCCCTGTATTCCCAGAAGCCCTAGCCAACATGGCCAATGCTCAGGTATTCTTGGAGTTTTAGTCCAATGACATCTGAGGACCTATGCTTGGCAGTCACAAACTGCCAGTACTGTCTCCTCTAACTGGTTCTGTCCTTATTTTGGGAGAAGGGACCAGGACTCAATGCTTAAGTTGATCAGAAAGTCTTTAGGCATCTTCATTTAAAAAAAATGATATGAATAATCCCTACCTAACTGATATTTTCTCTTTATTGGGGTCTGGAATTTTGCTCTCCTTTATATCATCACCATCACCATATGTGATTATTGTGAGCTGCCTTGTGAATCCAAAAGTTGGGAGAAAAATATTTTACATTAAATAAAATCAACACAGTAAAAGGTAAAGGTTTCCCCTTTGACAAGACTGTCTAGTTGTGTCCGACTATAGGACACATACTAACCTCTTTTACAATATTTTACATATCCATGCTGCTGCTATTATTGTTGTTGTTGTTGTTATTAAAAACAGGGCTCGTGATGGATCAATGCCTCCTTGGCACTGTAAATTTTTCCTGTTGGCTGAGATTTTTGTTGCTTGGAGCAAAACTCACAGTGGCATTTGCACTAAATAGTGCAATTAAGGCATACACTGTAGAAATAAAGAACAGGGTGCCTTTGAGCATATTTTGTCCGTAGAAATCTGTTTCAATGCCAGAAGAGAGATGTGAGTTTGTGCCCCTTTCCCACAGATGTTCAGTCCTGGTTACTTCAAGCTTTCAGCATTTAAGCAGCCTGAAATGCTGGGGGTGTGGGAGTCATTTTGCTATTGTTATGATTTTAAAAATGAGAGGCAAAAAGCCTTTACAATCTAATATAAATCACCCAGAGATCTATCTCTTGATCCAATTCTACTTCATCCTGCTGTAGGCCCAAGAGCAGACCTACCTCCAAGTAGGGCACTCCCTTCTCAAAGCTTTGTGGGTATTCACGCAAGAGGCGCTCTTCATCCAAAAATTTGGCATCCCGCCCATTGGTGGCTGGCTGGAAGAGCCCATAGTTTAGCACGTCCTTGAGACTTTCATTGAGAGTGCAGAGAATTTGTTGCTTTGCCACCCAAATGGCTGCATCAGGGTTGAAACGCAGGCATTTCTAAAATGAGACAAAGACAGGGCAGGCGTGGGGAGATTAGAGTAAAAGGAATGCATTACAACAGCACAAAGGAGCATCCTTTCAGAGTTCAGTTTAAAACAGATGCCTTTTTTAAAAAGCTAATTTTTTTTATACTGTTCTTCCTTTCTTCCAGCAGGCCCAAGGCAGTGCAGGAACACATTCCTGCTATTCCCACTGTTAATCTTTTAACAATCCTGGGAGGGCTGGCCAACTCAAGATGATGGCCTCCTCTAATTTCACATACTGAAGGTGACTGGATTGCCCACTGAATCTTCTTTCCCCACTAGCAATGGAATAGGATCATCCATCACACCAAGGAGGCTAGGTTGAGGGTGGCACACCAAATCATAGGACTGCCAGACTGAAAACTGGAGAGAACTCCTATTTTCAGGTTGTCAAAGGTTATGTAGAAGAGGGGATTTAGCAAGTCCTTCTAAAATTGCTTTTTCTATCTACCCATGAAAGAAGGAGTGGGCAACTACTGTACAGGGACAGAGACCATTTTATCTCCCAACACCTGTCAAGTGGGCCACACTAGTGAGTTTCAGCATACACAAAGTGATGTGATGTCACTCCCAGTTGCTATTTTGGCTCATTTTCTGCAAATGTTATATCTTGTGTGTGTGCTTTGGGGAGCTTTAGGGGATTTTGTAGGGCTAGAGCTAGAAAATGATCTGCATATTTAGACAGTTTTGGCCTATTTGTGGACAAACAATTGCCTGAAAATCACCCTCCTAATTTTTTTTTAAAAAGATAGTGGCCCTGGGGATGGTAGTAGAGAAGTCTTCTAGACTGCACTCTGCCCACCCCTACATTAAAGGATCAGGAGCTCTCTTCAGGGTTCACTTTGGCCACCCTATGTACCATACATACCTCACTTCTCTACGAGAGGGGAAAGCCCAGGATTTGAGGAGAAATGGCTGAGGGAGCAACTTTTGGTACCCTTCATCCTGAGTGTTGGGTCACCCTCAAAGATACTAGAAGGAATGGAGTGTTTGGGCAGAGGCTCAGCACACCTGCAACTTTGTTGGTGCAGACTCAACTATTTACAGTGAACAAAAAGATGAGAGAGATACCGTAGCAAACACTTTATGACACTGGAAACCATATCAATTGCTTACTCTGTGAGAGACACTCAAGCCAGTTCAGAGACTTGGCCCTGTTCTTAAATCTAGACTACTTTTCTGCACATCTCCCTGTCAGTTTTGGTTCCCCAGCTTCTGCTTGATACCCTCGTTTTCAAACTTCAGATTGCTAATTAACCACTGGGCTTCTCATTCCCCCAAGTGAGTTATGACAATGAGACTGCTGCTCCACTCTGCCCAATGGTAGGGTGGCCTGACCTTATATTAGGCTGTGTAACTGGCTCAAGATCATATAATAAGCTTAATGGCTGAGTGGGATTTGAACCTGGATTTCCCCAGTATGATCTCACCATCTCACCACACTGTCTTTTATGAGATAGCATGTTATATTAGCACTTGATCTAACCTTTCCAGCATTTCTGTTCTCTTCAGTTATTCAAAGACTTTTTTAGGCTGTCATTTATCTCAGTCAATCACACTGGATAATGTGCATTATGAAACATGTACTATAGCTACCTTCCAGGGATAGGGAGGAAGTATAAGAAATCCTGCAGTGTTCACTAAAATTATCCCTCATTGTTAGAAGAAGTTAGCCTTTTCTATTTAATTCCCCATTACCATAACCAAAGCTACCCTAAAGAATAAACAAGACAACTCTTAATTTCATTAAAACTGCACCAAAACAGTCAATCAGCTAAAGATTTTAGGTAATTGATATATGGATTAATCCGCACAGGCCTTTGCCCATAGCCATAAATTTACTGACGAGAGAGCTTCAAAATAACGAGATGGGGTATTGGTGCAGAAGAATCAGAACTGAAGCATTTTTAATAACACTGAGTACAGATATCAGGCAATATTAGTGCCTACTGCTTTTCAGTTATTCTTGTGTCTTTGCACTCCCTAGAAAGTTAACCTCTTATTGAAGATTTCTGTAGAATACAGCCTGCATACCTCCTCTTGTATCTTTATAAATGAAAGGGACAACTATTTATTTTTGTGTTTTTAATTGAAAGCTGAATCTCAAGCAAAGAGTTTGCCATCTCCCTGAGGGAGCAAAGCGTCCTGCAGCTATGCCCTGGAGCAGCCCTTGCTTTTAGTGATTCTTTTAACACAAGAATTGCAACAAAACCTGAGGAATGTTATAGTACAAAGTCTGAGGGTGCATCTACACTGATATGAAAATGTAGCATAATTTTGTGTTACACCAATCCACAGTAACCATGAGCTTGTCTACACACACTGAGGTGAGTTTGGGAGAACCATCCACCCAGTTCTCCCTTTTGAAGACACCCCGGTCTGATAAATTGCAATTGCAGCTCTGAGGGTTTTTTCCCCCCTCTCTGACACCCATGTATACAAATGTATGTATTTTTGAACTCCTCTCCCTGCCCCCCCACTCTCAAACGCTCACATACAGATTTTCTGGTCAAAACTAGGATAAATTCCCACTTTTTTCCTCTGGATTAAAGCCCTGAAGGTGACAAAAAGTCCCATATTTAACCCCAGTTGTCCTGTACGGTATTTGGACAGCTTGATGAGAACAATAGGTGAGTTTTATTTGGCCTGTGTAGATGTGCCCTGAGCTAGTGAGGATTTCAGTGTCCACCTTTTAAAATGAACTAGATAGTGGTGGCAGTGATCTATAAGCAGTATTCATGTGGGGGAGTAGACGTCTGTGTCCTATGCACAGTGCTGCAGTGAAGTAATTTTAGATTCTGGACATAATGGTCTTATGTGGGGGAGAAGTCCTCTTTTTTTAGGTGGTAATCCTATTGCTCCACACATTTTTAAATGTGGGTAAATCAGGCTTGCTGCTTTCTGTGGGCCTTCCTACTCACTCTGTTGAAAATGGCACTGGATATCTGTCCCAAAGTCCTGACAAGATAGCAATAGCATTTATAGACCCTGCATATTCCCTTCGCACAGTGACAGCCCAGCTGTTAGGAAGAGTGCGACAGACACTTCAGGCAGCAGATTTGGGATGTAATGAAAAGCCAGTAAATTGTTTACCTGTTATTATTGTATTGTTATTTCTAGAAGTGGTGAGAGAAGTGCTTGTGGGATTTTCTTCTTTGAGTGGCAAAACAGTTCAGCTGGGTTTGAGTACTTATGTGCCTTGACCTGGGAAACTGGAGAGGGCTCCTGTACCTTTAATAGATGTATAGAAGAGGGAATTTCAGGACATGTTGCTTGTTATTTGGTTGTGTGACAAGCAACACCTGTTGGAATTCCTTCTTCAACAAAACCATTAAAGGTACGGAGCTCTCTCAGTCTGGCAACCCTACCTAGGAGTGGAGATTGTTATTTGCTCCTCCTCCAAGAGGAGCTCTGGTGATGCAGTGGTTAATGCCTGTACTGCAGCCACTCACTCAAAACCATAAAGTGGCGAGTTCAAGATCAGCAAAAGGGCTCAAGCTCGACTCAGGCTTGCATCATTCCGAGGTTGCTAAAATGAGTACCCAGATTGTTGGGGGCAAGTAGCTTACAGTTGTAAACCGCTTAGACACTCCTTAGGTGGTATGAAGCGGTATATAAATGAAGCTGTTTGTTTTGTTTTCTCCTCTGGTAGCAAAATGTCTTAAACCAATACTGCCTGTCCTCATACCCAAAGAGGATAGGGGCCAATTTTTGCCTCTCTGTAGGCTGCAGCCATCTATCCAGGCTTAATGATACCTCTTTGTCATTTATGGTTGCCATTTTGGGTGGTATATGCCCCCCCCCCCAATAGAGTAGGGTTACCATATTTTGAAAAGAAAAAAAGAGAGAGAAACATTTACCAATTGATTACTTCAAGCCATTGATTGCTATCATGATTTTCACTTTAAATCTTCTATAAACTCTGGGCAGTTGTTAGAGGAGCCACCATTCCTTAGTTGAGTCACTCCATCAGACAAGACAGACTTTTCTTGTGGCCAGGCACCATCCTGGCAATGGCAGTGGGGCACCTTTCTCCTCTCGACTCTTTTCCTTTCTGATGGGCCTTCCACTAAGATTAAAGAAGGATGGCGACCCCACTGATGACAACAATGGTGGTGGTGCTGCTGACCCAGCTGGATGCTGGTGAGTCACTCAGTAATCCCCGCAGGGCTGAGAGGCTGGTTGCTTTGGAAGCTTCTCTCATCCTGGTTTAACTCAGCAACTCTCTCTTTTCTCCTCAGAGCTCTACTACCCGATTGCATGCTGACTCCACTCCAGATCTTGTAAGAAAACCTTGACATTTAAAAAACCTGGACAGAAATTTTAGCTCTAAAGAAGAGAGGGAAAGTTTAAGCAGGAATTTTAGCTCTGAAAAAGAGGTCATATCCTGAAAAATATGTTCATATTTTAAAAATGGGAAAAGAGTTTAGGAGGTTCTGGAGCTTGTGGCCCACAGTGTGTACTTTCTCCACTCCTGCTCCACATGTTCACTTCTCCAATCCTCTGTGTCTTGCTACTGTCTGTTCCCTAAGTAGGGGTGTCACTATGGGGCTGCGAAATGCACCAGGTGACACCCTAAGGCGGGGTGACACCACTACTCCCCAAACATCTGCCTTTTGGCAGAAAAGGACTGTTATACTTGCCTGTGTCCTTTATGATAAAAGATGGTTCAGTGGTGCAAGGCTCAATGGGAAGAGAAAGAAAAGGCCTCTGTTTTTTTTTTTTTTTAAATTTAATTTCAAAAAACTATTTTTTGTATTCTTTTAAAAAAGTTATTTTAAAACATATCTTACCAAATTTTCACTTTAACCACATGAAACTATGTACATGTATATACATTTAGGCTGTGCATATGATACTGTAATTAAAAGGTGCAATTTTTAATTCTGCTCATTGTTTATGTCAGAACTATTACCATTACATCCAGTGATATAAGGTAATCACGATTTATGAGTAACATTAGTATAAAAATAATTACTAAGGATTGTCTAGGGTGTGGTATGGGAGGAGGTCATGGGGGGTGACACCATGAGTTACTGCACTGGGTGACAACAACCCTAGTGACACCACCATAAGCACCCCGATTTGTGTCACTTCTCCCCCACTGTTAAATACTGGGCTGCCACAATGGCAATACAAGGGATGCAGGAGCTTGGTGATTAAGGCACCAATTCTGATTATCAGAAGATTGGAAGGTTGGCAGTTCAAAGCCCGAGTGCCGCATGATGGGGTGAGCTCCTTTCACTAGTCCCAGCGTTTGCCAACCTAGCCGTTCGAAAGCATGTGGCATCATGCTGGCCACATGACCACCAGAGTAGTCCTAGGACAACACTGGCTCTTTGGCTTAGTAACACAGATGAGCATCACCCCCTACGGTCGGTTACGACTAGACATTCATGTAAAGGGACTACCTTTACCTTTTTACAGTGGCAATACAGCATGCCACTGTGATCACTCATAGAAATGTAGAGCAGGAAGATATAACAAGAGCCAGCCATCCAACCCCATTCTGCTATGCAGGAACACACAATCAAAGCACTCCTGGTAGATGACCATCCAGCGTCTGTTTAAAAATCTCCAAGGAAGGAGACGCCATCACTCTCTGAGGCAACATATTCCACTGTTGGACTACTCTTACTGTTAGGTGGAATCTCTTTTCCTGTAGTTTCAATCCATTCCTCTGGAGCTGCAGCAAACAAACTTGCTCCATCTTCAATATGACACCTCTTCAAATATTGAAACAAATATTTCACCATTTTGGTTGCCCTCCTTAGACACACTCCAGCTACTCAACATCCTTTTTGAACTATGGTGCCCAGAACTATACAAAGTACTCCAGGTGAGGCCTGACCAAAACAGAATAGAGTGACACTATTACTGTTCTTCCCTTCATCTAGACACTATACTTCTACTAACGCAGCCTAGATTCCAGCTTAAAGATGTAGTTTGGATATTTGAGCTACATGATGTAGACCACCTCTATATGGAAAAGCTTTTTGGCATTGGACATGCTCAGTCAGCAGAATGCGTGAAACTGACCAGTCACTGCCTGTACCCATCATCTCTTCATCACACACACCAGAGTGGGATAATTATTAAGTCAGGCATGGCCTGTGAGGAAATCAGTGATGAGGGCACAAATAAAAATTCAAAGGCTAAGTTGTGGTTGGAATTACATTGAACGAGGAGTAGAACACAGAAAATGAATATGGAAACCATGCCCTATTAGGACTGACTTAGGGAGCTGAGTATGGGGAAGAAAAGTTTAAGAGGTGCTACGATAGCCCTGTTTAAATACTGTATATACTCATGTATAAGTCTAGAAATTTTAGTCAAAAAACTGACCCAAAAAAACTGAGTTGACTTATCTATGGGTCAATGTAAGTACTGTACTATAACTCTTTTTTAATAAAAAGGAACCATCCCCTTGTGAAATGCAAGTGCATAATCTATCATGGAAACACTGATGCCCCTCTTCCATTCTCTCATCCACCCAGTCTTTAGTATGAGCAGTTATGCCTGCCAGAATTTTCTAAGTTCTTTGGCATTGTTTTCCTTTCCATCATCCTTTAGATCCCTTTGTTACATGCCTCTAAATTTTACCCTTGACTTATCCATGGGCCAAATCAAAATCCATAATTTTGACCCTGAAACCTGCCCTTGACTTATACATGAGGTCGACTTATAGTCGAGTATATATGGTATTTGAAGAAGTGTCATACCGAGGCTGGAGCACGCTTGTTTACTGCAACTCAAGAGAATAGGACCCGAAGCAATGGATTCAAATGAAAAGAGATTCCATATCAACATTAGGAAGAAAAGTAAGAGCTTGACAGTGGAAGACACTCCCTCAGAGAGTGGTGGAATCTTCTTTGGAGGGTTTTAAACTGAGGCTGGATGGCCATTTGTTGGGGGTATTTTGATTAGTATTCCTGCATGGCAGCAGGTTGGACTGGATGGCCCTTGAGTTCTCTTTCAGTTCTATTATTTTATGAATTTTGGGCACAGAAGATGAATTTTGGAGGTGCAGAAGTACAGGACTGCAGTGGCAAGTAGGAACCACATTATTGTAGGGATACTCTATATTTGAAATAATAAGGAAAGAGCTGGCTGCTCCTTACTTTCTATGGAACTCTATGTTTCCCCACAGAGTTCTCCACACACGTTAGCACCATGCTGGGGTTTGGCCTCTTTCTTTCTGACTTTCCCAGTACAGTAGTCCCTATCTCCCCCCGCCTCACCTCACAGACTTCCAGGGTCAGATGGGGGTGTGTGTGAGGAAGGGACAACCCGCCAGGCACATGCTGTCAGCTCCATCCCTGTTTCCATGGCCACAACAATTTGTGATCTCTAGCAACGGTTTCCATGGTTGCCCCTGTGAATAGAAATGGGACCCAAAATGGAAGGGGGGGATGTAGTAGATTTAAAGAAGCAGAAAACTGTTTTCGCAGTGGGGGACCAGGGAGAGATGTGTTGCTATCTCTTCCAAAGTGACACTGACCAACAAAGTTGAAGGTTATAATAACTTAATGTGGCATGTACATTCATGTTTTAAGACTGCCCCCGCTCCTGCCCAAGTATGAATGAAGTATTTGTGTTGGGGGAAGGGGAGAATCTTCAATGTATATACAGGTATTGAGAAAGGTGTTTTAAATAACAAGATATGAGAGGGAAATAATGAAAGACATTAAATAAGATAAGAGATTTTGCATCAACTCTCCATGAACAGTAGGATAGAAACAAGGGATGTTCCATTTCTACAATGTTTGGGCCAATTTTGAACTTCTTTTGGGAACAGACATTCTTTTTGGGAACAGACATTGTTTTTAGATTGTACAGCTATACATAGGGTTTGTCTTTATTTCTTAATTTTGTACAGCACTTAGATATGGTGTAGTTTATAAACTGCTACTGCTACTATTACCATCACCACTATCAACAGCATATCCTCTAGCAAGCTCACTCTAGCTTAGCTTAGTAGCCAATGGACCTGTCTGCAAAAGGCTCATTCCTCCCCTCCATCTGATGTCTTTCTGTTTGGACAATGGTCAGCCCAAAACCCTGTTCTAGTGTGACCAATCTGGACAACATCAGGTATGTTCAGCACAAGAACCAGAGTATAACAGCCCTAAAGTGAATTTGAAAAACATGTCTTACTTGGCATCTTCTGGGAAGATCTGGAGCCCTCTGTTTCCATGCTGGGTTGTATGTCTGCAATGGCATCTCACTGAGCTGCCAGGCACACCTACTGCTGTTTCCAATCGCTCACTCTGAGGTCAGAACGAGAGGCCGAGTCGTGTGATCATTGTTGAGCCCCTCAGAAGCAGAAACATGCCAGGCCACTCAGTGGGACAGCTGGCCCATAGTGTAAATGAAGGGCTATGTAATAGTGGGATGTCAGAACAGCTCCAACACCAGGATACTCCAGGCTGCTCCTGAGTATCCTGGCCAATGCAGATAAGGCCAATGACAGTAGTGACTGGCACTGTAGTGTAGTAGCTGAGTGTAGTAGCTGGCTCTGTAATTACTTTCAATGCCCCACAGCAGGGATGGGTAAGTGCTGGTGGTCCAGGGTTAAATTTTCTGCCTTGGGACTCACAACTGGCTGCACTACTATAAAAGGCAAAAAAGAAAACAAACCAATCAAACAGGGGAATGTGGTCTTTTGAGGATGCCAGGCAGAGGAATATCGTGGGACAACCCTGAAGGATCTTATTTATTTTTGCTGTTATCACCCTTTTCCAAGACTCATGAATGGTATGTGGTGGTCCTTACCACAGAAAGTCCTCAGTGTATGTATTTTATTTCAATTAAAAATATAAATGTAACCCCTCAAGCTGTTGGTGGGGATGAATTGTCTGGATGTGTTAAATGCTACCTACATTTTAGGCGCATTTTTACACCTGATTCTTCCTTTCTTTCAATATATATATGTATATATATGACACTTAGATCCAATTTTTTTTAAAGCAGTGTATGTCAATCAAACATACATGAAACAGACAAATTAAAATACACTTTTCAATGTGCTAGCAATAACATTATACATGACAAAACATTGAAAAATATAAACAATTTTACTATAAAAGTACACCACCCCTCCTCAAGACTAAAAAACTTACTGATAATCTATTGACACAGTGCTGATATTTAAAAATTGGGAATCACATCCTGGCAAATGCTTGGGAGTAGAGAATTGTCTTAACCTGCTATCAAAATGGTGATGGCAATGGAGCCAGGAAGGCTGTGCTGGGGAGTATATTGCAAAAGACTGAGGGTAGTCCAATGGGAAAAGCCTTTTCTCCCTTGGTGCCATCACTGAAGTCTCTCTTGGAGGAGATACTGGGAGGAAAGCTTCAGATACTGATCTTAGAGTATGGACAGCTTCATGAGAGGACAAATAAAAGAGCCATACAAAAGACACTGCCATCACCCCACTATTCATTTAAAGAAACTAGCTGGATTGGCAACTGAATTTCACTTTCAGTCCTCCATACTAACTGAGAACAGGAGGTTAGCTAAGGGTGTAATGAGGCAGCCAACATGGGACACACACCTCTGTCCTCCAATTGAGAGCAATGGCCAGAAGGCTGCTACTGCAATGCCCTCACTCTGCCTAATGGTAGGGCTGGCCCTGTCTACATTGGTGTATCAAATGAGATGGGGCTGGCATGCATGCAGTGAAACTATTGGGTATTCAAAGAGGTTGTATGCAGCTATTAAGAGATGTTAGTAGAGAGTAAGGAAGGGGAAGGATGGAAGTACACTCTGCCTAGGTCTGCAGCTGGCTGTCTATATCAAAGGAATGCTGGATAAAAGGAATGGTGCTGGTAGCAATGTCTGTATATATGTGTTGCTGAGTGTCCTGGTTTTATTGCTAATGAAGAGAGAAAGGAATGTGTTCCCTTTAGTGCTGAGCTAAGGATGAATCCAGTTCTGCATTAATTACCCCTCAAGGGACTGAGGTGGTGGTGCTGGGGTGGGGTGGGGTGGAGCTCAGCCAAGAAGGGAAGTCCCATTTTCTTTTGTCCATTAGCAATTGCCCTCCCCTCCCTGCCTTTCGTTCTCCTTGTTGCACACACAGCATTTCACAAATGAGGATTTAAATCCAAGGTCACTGGGTGCAAAGCCCACCTTTGTCCACAAAACACTGCACATTAAGTCATCCTTCCCTTAGTTATTATATGCTGTACAGTTTATATTGCAACAGTATCAGAGACAGAGAAAAAGGCATGAACAAGGAGCTGTGTCCCAGTAAATTTACCTGATGTGAGAAATAATTTAGCATATTCTGCTCACCTACATACATTTCCTCACCATAACACTCCAGATGTATTGGTCTACAGCATTTGTCATCCCTAGTTGGCATGGCCACTGATAGGAAGGCCAGGGAAGGCTGCTGTATTGTAACTAAACCTGTGCAAACTTAACTCAAATAAAAACACACTCTTTCCTGTTTATCCCTGCTTCGTATTCTTCCCCTTCCTACATTTGCATCCTTGTTTTGAACTACAGATTGTAAGCCTCTCAGGGCAGAGTCATTTCTAGTTTTATTCCCTCTCCATTTTCTATTTTAATTTTTTAGTTGTTTCTCCATGGTGCAGACCACAGTGGATTTGGCAGTGAAAATGTGGCCCCTGTCCCCACAGAATTGCTAATTCCTGTTCTGCAAACTAAACACTCATACTATAAGTGAAGGCTGGAGATGGCACTGGCTTGGTTCTCAAACCTACACTTTTGGTTTGTGTTTGGGCAGTTTCACTGTGCTTTAGACTTTTCTGAAACAGGAATTGTCCAATTCCAATTTATTTCATGTTCAAATTTGGGCAAGTGACAATTTCTGTTGTTGTTAATTTCAATTTATGACAACCCCTATGAATGGAAGACCTCCACGGTGGTGTCTGCACTAGCCAGACTACTCCGTGGGAAACCTCCCTATGTTACCTCGGCACTTCCATTGCAACATTGGGCAGCTGTTTGCATGCGTGACGCACTGTGCATCCCACTGTGCCACCTGCTGCAACCGGTGAGTTTAACTCACTTCTGAGGTCAGAACAAGCCCAATCTAAATCACATGACTGGGCAGCTTGCTCTGACTTCAGAGTGTGCAATTCTCACCAATGTCAGCTGGTAACACAGTGGAATGTGGGTACAAATAATTGCAACAGAGGGCTCTGGATAATCTGTTGAGGTTTTAAAATCTGTGACAATGGGGTTATACCTTGTGTTTGGTTGCTGAACTGTGCAGACATTGTCTGGACAATTCACACCAGAATCAGTGTTTGGGCTGTATGTCGTCTAGACTCCCTGCTAAGGGGATGGGGGGGGGGGAGGAGGAGATTTAATTTGGCCTGTGCAGACAGGACCCAAGACACCCTGTTATTAACAGCCCTGCTCTGAACTTGAAAATCATAGAATCATAGAACTGGAAGAGACCACAAGGGCCATCCAGTCCAAACACCCTGCCATGCAGGAACTCTCAATCAAATCGTCCCCAACAGATGGCCATCTAGCCTCTGCTTAAAGACCTCCAAGGAAGGAGACTCCACCACACTCCAAGGAAGTGCATTCCACTGTCAAACAGCTCTTACTCCTAATGTTGAGGTGGAATCTCTTTTCCCGTAGCTTGCATTCACTGTTCTGGGTCCTGTTCTCTGGAGCAGCAGAAAGCAAGCTTGCTCAGTCCTCAGTGTCACATCCCTTCAAATACTTAAACAGGACTATCTTATCACCTTTTAATAATCTATTCTCCAGGCTAAACATATGAGTTTTTCCTCATAAGGCATGGTTTCCAGACCTTTCACCATTTTGGTTGCCCTCCTCTGGACACTGCCCAGGTTCTTAACATCCTTTTTGAATTGTGGTACCCAGAACTGGAGACATTGTTCCAGGTGAGGCCTGACCAAAGCAAAAAAGAGTGGAACTATTACTTCCCATGACCTAGACACTATACTTCTATTGATGCAGCCTAAAATTGCATTGCTCTTTTTAGCTGCTGCATCAGACTGTTGAGGACAACCAAAATGGTGAAGGGTCTGGAAACCATGCCTTATGAGGAAAGTTAGGGAGCTGAGTATGTTTAGCCTGAATAAGAGACAGTTAAGTGGTAATATGATAGCCCTGTTTAAGTATTTGAAGAGGTGTCACATTGAGAATGAAGCAAGCTTGTTTTCTGCTGCTCCAGAGAATAGGACCCAGAACAATGGATGCAGATTTAGGCTTGTGGCTTTCCTTAATCAGTAATGCAATCTTCCTATTTTCCTACTTTGCTGTTGTGTGCCTTCAATTCATTTTTGACCTATGGTGACCCTAAGACTAATCTATAATGGAATTTCTGCGGTTGAGAGTGTGTGATTTGTTCAAGGTCACCCAGTGGGTTTTCATGGCTGAATAAGGAATTGAACCCTGACCTACAGATTCCAGTTCTAAAATCACTACACCATGGTACCACCTTCCACTTTACTAAGCATCATCATCTTTTCTAGCATAATGTCATCTCATGATATAACCAAAGTATATACAGTGGTCCCCCGGTTTACGAATCCCCCGGGGAACGAAATCCCCGGGATCCGAAACCGGCGGGACCAAAAAATATCCCCCGGGATCCGAAGGATCCCCTGGGATCCGAACAAAAAAACCCGCGCAGCCCCTTTAAATCGGCCACGTGGTCCGTTGGAAATAGCGGTCCCCCGGGAAACGAATACTTCCGGGTTACGAAAGGTAATCCGGAACGGATTACCTTCGTAACCCGGGGGACCACTGTATTAATTTTTAGTGAAATGAATATTATGAAATTGATCAGACCTGAAAAAATCCTCTACCCTTGCGTTCCACCACTCCTCAGCTTGCTCCCACCTGCTGATGACCCTCCACTTACTCCTGCACTCTTCCCCCCACCTTCCACTTAGCTTCTCACCGTCTGGTGCAGGTCAGGAATGCCAATTCGGAAGACCATCATACTGAAGTGGGCGTCTTCGGGTACTGTCATGGAGCGACTGTGGGTAGGGTTAGCGGGGCTGGCTGGGGGGCTGGGCCCCTCGCGGGAGCTCTCCGAGCCCGACTCCCCCTCGGGGCACTGGGAGAGGTGCTCCTCCTCCTCCGCGCTTGTTTCGGGGCTCTGGGGCATCGTCAGAGGTGCTGGGCACCATCACTGGCTGCACTGCAAAAAAGATGAGGGAAAGAGATCCAATATTATTTTCAGAGGAGGTGCAATGAAGGAGATATTATTTATTTATTTATTTATTTATTTACAGTATTTATCCCCCGCCCTTCAGCCCTAAAGGCTCTCAGAACGGCTATTATTAGGAATGAGAGTCTTCATCAGAGCACATGGAGGGTCACCACAGCTTATAACTATTGATATGTGTTCTTCTAATATACACATATACACAATTACTGAACTTCATGGCCAGCCCAAGATATCTTTCAGCCTGGGGATGAAGAATAAACTGCCAGACACATGCAGACTTCCTCCAAAGACATAGGAAAACTGGGTTGGCAGCTGGATTTTACCTCTCCTTTGGTCAAGTGACATTGTCCTGCACCATCCTTAAAGGCAGAAAAGGTGTGTGTGTGTGTTTATGCGTGCACATGTGTGAAGAACAGCCACTGTTTCATCCACTATTCTGCCCTCCAGCAAAGGAGGAAAATGGCCAGGAGTTCAGGAGAAACAGACAAGGGTTGCTGTTGTGTTTTTGCATCTGCTTTGTCAGCTGGTGGACTTAATATGAGCCCCCTTTGGAAAGGCAATAATCCATCCTACCCACCCCAAAAAGACACAGACCCAAATGCTCATTCATGCACAAACTAAGAAAGTCAAGAAAAAAAATAGTAAGTACATTTCTATACCACTTACTGCTGTACTAAGTGGTTTACAAAGTGTAAGCCAATTGCCCGCAACAAACTGGGTATTAATTTTAGTAACTTACTGAAGGATGCCAGGCTGAGTTAAACTTGAGCCCCTGGCTGGTATTGAATTGACAACCTTGTGGTTTCTAAGTGAATGGCTGCAGTACAGGCATCTAACCACTGCATTATCAGGGCTCCCTGTGGCAAGTTTGGGGGCTCTAAAATTAGGAAACTCCCAAAACCTGAGAAGTTTACATCTGGATTTGAAAAACAGGGATTTTAAAAATGTTAAATATGTAGATGTGTGGTGTATGTGCATGTGTGCACTCACATGACCTATTTAAAAAGTGAGTTGCTATTTCTAGAGATTTCCAGGACAGTCAATATGATCTGGGGGAGTGTATAGGAATGAAGGAATGAATAAAAAAAAACAGATTTGGGGAGGTCTTGTGGGCCCAGAGCCACTCCTTTCCCATCCATGAAACAACACAGATCAAACCAAAACAGTTGCTTTATCACATTAGAGATTTTCTGACAAAACACACAAATGTTCAGCAGGGTCAGCATGAGAACTAAAGTTGTCACCCATCCCTTGTGTAGTTTTAAGCAGAAAGTAGATGATATTTCCTCCTTGTGGGGTTTCTTATTTTAAGGTTCCTTTCCCTTATTTGGCACAAGTGAATTAAGAGAGAAAAACTGGCTGTAATCAGAAAACCCTGGATAGGGTGGGGATGAGCAGATGGGAGCCTTTGCATGGCTGTACTGAGGACTAGGAGTGGAGGTGGAGGATTACTGTGGTTTCATCCCTCAGCATCCTCTTGATTAGCCTCAACCCCTTGGCAAATGGTTTTGTGCCTGGGTAAGTTGTCTATCTACAGTGTTGGAAACCAATCTGCATTCCAGATACACAGAGAAAATACAAATGTGGTAAGAAACCCAGGGGAGATAGGGAATAAAGGCCTTCTAGCTCTTTTCGCCACCATCTTCCTCCCTCTTTCTACCTCTTTCCCACTCCTCTGCCTACCCCTTGCTTGCTTTCTGCCATCCCTTTCTCTTTTTCCCTCTTCCTCTCCATTTAATTGTTTGGCTGGAGAAGATGCTGCAGCCTAAATCCTGTTAATTCCAACTAGAGTAACGCTATTGAATCAACTGGACTGACCTACATGTTGACTCAACATTTGAGACAATGGGTCTATTCTAGTTGGGACTAGCAAACAGGATTTCAGCCAAGGGATATTAAGTCTTAAATTAGTTCATTCTTGTCTGTGAGGTAGAATCTCTCACCACTGAATGAGATAATGAGGTTTTGCTTCCCCCCTACTTTAAATGATTTTTCACATTTGAGAACTTTCTAGTGAAAAATTCATTATTTTATTATTTGCACATTATTTTTGTGCAAAAGTATTTTTGCTGTTGATGCTAAAGGCTTTTTATTTCAAGCAAGAGCAAAAAAAAAAAAAAACACCCCACAAAAAAACCCCTAACAGATGCTGACATTATTTTCAAAGGGATGTCTCAAAACACCCTTTCTCATTACGGATGAGAAAAACTACAGGTAGGTACTTTATAGTCCTAGAAGGTAGACAGAACACTTCCAGAGGCTTAGGACAGGATCTACCATCAGGCAGAGTGAGGCATGTGCTTCAGGCAGGAGAGGCAAAGTCGCAGGAAAGGACAATGAGGGTGGGCAAGAGAACACTATGTTTGCCATTTGGCCTGTACTTTGAGCTCCTTGAACCTACCATGTTGTTTTCAGGGGCAGTGAAAGATGTTCTCCTCAAAGCCAAGGCTGCTTTCAGATGGCTTTTGAGAAGAGTGAGGGCTGAGTAAGTTCATAGGGGCTAAACAGACAGGCAAAAAGAGGTGCTTTCAGGCTGGCTTGAAGGTGTGGCGTTTAAGATGACACATGCCTTGAGGACAGCAGAAAAGTGTCCTTATGCAGAGAAAAGCCGTTTCAAAAAGAAGCAGCTTTTCCCACTTCTTCCTGACTTGAAGCCATGTCATGTGGTCGTGACATGAGCTCTCCAGCTGCCTTGGGAGATGGCGGTGCGGTTTGTCAGGTTTCAACATGGCTTCAGAAGAGGCAGTTTCAAGCCAATTTTTCCCGTCCATCTGTTTTGCCCCATAGATTATTTACTCTGATATGTAAAATGACATATTTGCCATGTGAATGTACACACACACACAAACACACACACACATTTTACTCCTGATATATGAAAAGACAGATGGGAAACAAATGTATGCAAATGGAGGCAAATAGAAACATTTTGGGCTTCCCTTTCAGTTCATTGGCAATAACCTACACCTTATCCCTGCTTCTTCTGAGACTGGGCTTGATTATCCAGACAGTGTATATACTCTGAACACTCAGAAACCAATATCAGTTGTTCCACTCTCTCCTCTTCCTCCTCTATTCCCTTCCCCTTCTCCATGCAAACTACAGAGCAAATTATCAAGATTTACAGGCTGAACTATTGTGTGCAGGTTTTTTTCCCCAGACTGTGCTTGGTGCACAAATAAGCTGTTTGTGCACATGGTTAAAGATTCATGCCACCACTTTGATGTGGGTAGATTTATTACAAATGAGGAGAGCAGGGACAGCCCATCCATTAGTTAGAGTGAGGCAGCCACCTCAGGTGGCAGCAGTTGCAGAGGCAATGATGGTAGCCATGGCTGCCTTCCTCCACATTGCCAGAGCCTCCACAACATACATTGGGTATGGCTATACAAGTAATTTCGTATGGGTGAATGCAGCACTAAAAAAGAAAAAAAGAAAAAAAGAAGAGGAGGGAGTAATAGTGTGGTTATACCCAAGGCTAGCCCTTCCGTTAGCCGGAGTGAGGCAATATTAAGCAGCAGGTGCTGGTCCTTCTGTTGGAAGAGGGAACTTTGTGTTTCAGGCAACCAGCCTGCCCACTTGCCCCACTAAGCCCACAGCCCTAACAGGTGATGGAAGATGCAGTCCCACTACAATGCCAAAGTTCCTCTCTCCTTATCTTGACCTTTGCCTCATGCAGCAAAAGGTTGTGAGGGTAGCCGTGAATATACCCATTACACATTATACTATAGCAAAAATTTCTTGTTGTGTGCCTTTGTCATTTCTGACTTAAGACAATCTTAAGGTGAACCTATCACGGGGTTTTCTTGGCAAGTTTCTTCAAAGGGAGGGGTTGCTCTGAGGCTGAGAGAGTGTGACTTGGCCAAGTGCACCCTGTGGATTGACATGGCCAAGCAGGGATTTGAAACCTGGTCTCCAGAGTCATAGTCTAATGCTCAAACCACTACGCCATGCTGGCTCACATTTATCTCTGTTAGTCGATACCATACCTTTGGCTGTGTGGAAAAAGGAAGCACGAAACATACTTGTGCAGATCAGAGCATGGAAAAAACCTTTTTTGGGACTACAATTCCCAGAACCCATCAACTAGCATGTCCGGTGAGCATACTACCTGGTGAATTTTGGTACTTATTGCCTAAAAAGTTCCCTTTCCATGTGCTGCTGAAGTATAATTTTGTTCTACTTACAAACAAAATGTTCCTTTGAAGTCACCTCTGTTTGTTTAAGTTTCCTATGGACCTTTAGGATGGGCTGGAGTGCCATCACCTCCTCTGCCTCTCAAGCAGCAACGTATCTCAAGTTATCACTGAAATATGCTTCCCAGATGTTTGTGAAAAGTGGCTTGTATTGGCAGATGATCCCAAATGTTCACACTCACTCACACATACCTCTATTGTGTACATCTGTAAATATGAGTAAACACACACAATCTCCCCTGGCCTGTCCAAGGCATCTTGATAAGCATTCTCTCCCTCCTCCCTCTCTGCCATCCCTTTGCCCTACTAATTTCTTCATCTCACTTTAATCTACTCTTCTTTATTCCATTTGTCCCAACTTACTGATGCATTAGAATTATATGCACCCTCACCAATGAGCTGGGTATGAACAGTTCCTTCCCCACCATGGGCCCTTGCCCGAACACATCTGCCAAGTGTTCCCTTCCGCCCCACCCTGGTCTCCTTCACTGACTTTTTGTGCTCTGTGTCCCAGATTCCAGCCGGCCCCAGGGCCCAGGCAATCTGGAAGGAAGCAGCACACGACGTCCCAGAAAGCAAAACAGCCCTGGGACACCTGCCCCACTTTCGGCACCTGCCAAAAGGGCCTATAATTAGCCCTAAAGGACACCACTGACCCTGCCCCCTGATGCTTTTCTGATCCCATTTACTAGCTATCACAGACATGCAGATTGAAGAGGCAAGGGGATGTGGGCAAAACAGACACTGAAGGCAAAGCACTCGATTTATACGAGGAAGGGCCCTGGTTCAAGCACTGGCATCTTTATATACACAGTCCTAAGGTGACAGAGAAAGATACTTTGCTTCCTGAAACCCCCGAGAGCTACTCCCTGTCAAAAGTATCAAATCTTGAGCTAGATGGATAAATAATTTGATCTGACACAAGGCAACTTCCTATACCCCTTTTCTATGGGAATTTTAGCTAGTTATTCTGGCTAGAATCCATTTGGGGCACTCAACTCAAATAATGGCACATTACCTGAACAGGTAGTTCTAAAAAGGCAGTGTTCCACTGTTTGGGAACAACACAGGACCATTTCTATGTTCCCGGAAAGCAGTCTTCTGCAAGCAAAGTAGATCTTAATAATGGGGCTGATTTACAGCGATACAGGTAGTTCTTTGGATCAGTGCTTCTCAGGCTCTCTGAAGTGGGAGACTGGCAGTTTCTTTTAAAAAAACGTCAGGTACCATCATCACACTTGTGACCATTGCCTGGAATAGTTTATTCCTGAAAACTATCTGCATGGTTCCAGGAACTACCACTAAGGCTGCATCCACACTGCAGAAATAATCCAGTTTGACACCACTTTAACTGCCATTGCTCAGTGCTATGGAATTCTGTGAATTGTATTTTTGTGAGAAATTTAGTTTTCTCTGTCAGAGAGCTCTGGTGCTACAACAAACTACAACTGCCAGAATTTTATAGCTTTGAGACATGGCAGTTAAAGAGATGTATAACTGGATTATTTCTGCTGTATGGATGCAGCCTATGAATAGTGCTGCTTTTAGATTGCCATTTAGAACTTTAAATGTTAAAACTGACACGTTTAACTGAGTGCAAAAAAAAAAAAAAATGGCAAGCAATCAAGGATTGTTTTTATTTTCTGTATCAGGTGTGGTACAGTTATTCTGGGTTTTATTCCAGATATTTATAGAGTCACCATACATCAAAGTAAACTTGACAGAAATAACAATCACAATCCTATTCCCCAAATAGATTCAGCACCTTAGGCTCAGAACAGACGGACAACATGATGTGGCTTCAAGCCACACTGGGGGTATGCCATTTACATGACATACATCCCAAACGTGCCCTGAAGCTGTGCTGTGGTTTCACCAACAAAAAAGAATCAGGCCAAAAAGGGGCAGATAGAACCCGCTCCTTCTTGAGGCCTGGCTCAGGACCACAGCAATGGCCTGGATTGGGCCCGGGCATGTGTGGTTGCTGCAGTCCTGGCATGAGCAGCATCGGCGCGGCCTCGCACCACTCCTTTTGGCCGGTCTGTTTTGGGCCCTAGATAGTTTTTTTTTTAAACCCTCACATGGAACCTTCTGGCCACCTCTGCAACTGGTACAGGATTTTCTGTTCTTGTAAAGTATTCTTTATACTATGCACAGGTTAGTAGCCTGGGTGTTACATTTTGCACCAGAAGAAGTTTTGTATGCTCAGCTGGAGATGGCCAAGGCTAGCTCTACTATTAGGCGGAATGACATAACAATCTCAGAAAGCAGACATTAGAGCTTTTTCAGCTGTTCCTTCTGAGTCCCCACATCTTTCTTTTCATTTTTCACTGAGTGGTGCTTCTCAGGCTGTCTGCTCTGGGGCACAAAATTATTTTTTTCTAATGCACCAAGGACTGGTATCAAATTTGTACCTGCTGACTAAAGCTCTTCCTTTCTTTTCTGGGAATTCTATGTGGACCAGCAGCCAGAGGCTTATAGACCAGCACTAGTCCAGGGGTCACAACTCTGAGTAGCACTGACTTAGAGGACAGAGCTGTGTGTTGCACACAGGCCACACACTCCAAAATTATCTGCTGTTCTCAAGTTTGGGGAAAGACTGTATTCTATTACCAGTGTTGAAGGAAAGTTCAACTGCCCATCCAAATCAGCTCTTGTACATGGAACTGGGGGAGAAGGTATGTCTGCCTGTCCTTTGCTTCAGACAGCAAAATGTATTGATATGACTCAGGAGGTGGAACACTATACAGAGATTTCTTGTTGGTAAGATACCTGAAAACTATATTTTCACCCTCCCTATGACCATAGAATGAAGATCTCTCAAGAGTTCTCCCTTTTCTTCTGATACATCAGAAATACCCACAGTGGGAGACAAGATATTGAATGTACTGTATTAAGAATGCCAGAAAGAAAACCAACCAAGTGCAGATGAGGTCAGAGGGCAATTTGTACAAAAATGTGTCCTGTTTTGAAGTGTTAACATAAACTGGCTTTTATTTTTTCTGGAGGACAGGCACAATGAGTTCAGAATTGGTCTTGGGAACAGCTCAATGTGTAGTCCCTTTCATGGTCCATCTCTCCAAAGCGACTTCCAAAAGCAGATATACTGGCATGGTTGGACAAAAAAACTTTCTCAGTCATTCATAAAACTATTTCAACAGTGCAATCCAGATGGGTCACAAGTCTCCTGTATGCCATATCTCCACAGTATATAATAACTGTAAGTGCTGGTGTGGTGTAGTAGTTTGAGCATTGGATTATGACTCTGGAGTGATCTTGGATAAGTCACACATTCTCAGCCCCAGAACACCCTGTGATAGATTTGCCTTAGGGTTGTCATAAATCAGGAATTATTTGAAGGCTGTTGTTGTTGTTGCTGTGTGCCTCCAAGTCATTTCTGACTTATAGCAATCCTAAGGCAAACCTATCATGGGATTTTCTTGGCAAGATTTGTTCAGAGGAGGTTTACCAGTGTCTTTCCCTGAGGCTGAGAGTATGTGACTTGCCTAAGATCACCCAGTGAATTTCATGGCCATGTTAGGAATTGAACCCTGATCTCCAGGGTTGTAGTCCAACACTCAAACCAGTATCCCATGCTGTCTCTCTTCATACAACAATAAATGATAACTGTAAATGTTCCAGGTGGATGTTAATGATGGTGGTAGTAAACAGTATGAATACAAGTGTGGCAAAATGTGCATATACATAACATTTGAATAACACCTCAAGTGTTATTCAAGACATCACCGCGAGTGAGAGGTCACACATGTAGACAGACACAAAAGTGGCTAATGAAAACAGTCAGTCACCACTGGGAAGTTTTGGGTGGGTGAATTATTCCAGATCGCTATGAAAGTTCACTATTAAGAGACAGCAGTGATAACAGAAGAGTATATTCACCAAGTACAGGGTTTGAGGGGTACTAACATATTAAATCACTCAGTGGCTGCAGGACAGAACTATAGGATGAAGCAGCAGTAGAAGAATGGCTGCACTGAATATGCTATGATGACACTGGCAACTTAAGCATAAAGAAAAGGCTGTAGTCCAGTGAAAGAGGACCTGCCTTGCATACAGAAAATTCCTGTTTCAGCCTGTGCCTAGCATTTCCTAGTAAAAGGCTAAGGTAGCAGGGTTGAGAAGACCCTGCCATGAGACCTGGAGACCAGTGCCTGTCAAAGGTAGAGAATACTGACCTAGGTAGAACAGAATTTTGAACTCAATATAAAGCTATATTATTTGTTCACACCCCACACCCACCTTTCTAGATAGAGATGTTAGAGTAAGTTACTATTTTGGACAACACCTTCCAGAATTCCCTTGTCAGTATAATTGCACCTTTTCCAAACTGAATAAATGCCATCAAACCAGCTTCGACTTCTAGTTACTCTATGACCAAGAGACCGCCAACTCATCTAATTATCAACAGCCCTGTTCAGGTCTTGCACACTCAATGCCATGGCTTGCTTGCTTGAGTTTATCCACCTGGTCTTCCTTTTTTTTCCTATTGCCTTCTACCTTGCTGAGCATTGTTATCTTTTCTAATGAATCATGTCTTCTCATGATATGTCCAAAGTATGACAATCTCAATTTAGTCATATTGACCTCTAGAGAAAGCTCAGGCCTGACTTGCTCTAGGAACCATTTATTTGTCTTTTGGGCAGCCCATGATAGCCACAGACTCTTTCTCCAGCACCACATTCCAGTTGATTTTCTTTGTATCAGCTTTTTTCCTTGTCCAGCCTTGGTAACCATACATAA
This sequence comes from Urosaurus nigricauda, assembly GCA_034509955.1. Lineage (NCBI taxonomy): Eukaryota > Metazoa > Chordata > Lepidosauria > Squamata > Phrynosomatidae > Urosaurus > Urosaurus nigricauda. Next base: position 21,355,886 of record JAOEGL010000006.1, on the reverse strand, counting down.
AAATCAGAAATATGATGGCATGGACAATCCTGATTTTAGTATTCAATTATATATCTTTACACTTGAATGAATGTATTACATTCAAAGTACACTTACATACTAAGAAGAACACTGCTAGGTTAAATGAAAGAGTCATGTTTTGCATGTTTTGCACTCCAAAACATGGAGGGCACCATGCTACGGAGAATGCATTAGCATCTTCCTGCTATTACTCCCTGTCAGCATCTCATTTAAATATGCCACCTCTGTGCATGGAGATTCCCATTTCACTATCCTGGCTAATATCTGTGTCTCTGGCTGTGTCTAAACAAGCAACCTAATGCAAATTACTCATTTGCAGAGAAATATCCAGAAACACAGAGGCACTGTAACACAGAGAGAACACTGCCCCATATAGCATCTGTACACATGTTAAAATGTGGACACTTACACATGACTAACATGGAAAAAGCTACTTTTTTTGGATTGTAACAACTGGAATCTGCCAAATACATGACCATGCTGTCTGGAGGTTTCTGGGAGCTTTGGTCCAAAATCAACCCCTTTATAAACTGTGCATATGTAGCCATTCTACATATGCTTATACCCCACAAATAATGAGGCAGAATAATACAGTGACACGAACATGCACAATGGGCCAGACCAACTCAGCAGGCAGTACAGGAAGCTGGCAAAATTCAAAAATCTTTAGGCCATGCATGGGCAACCTCAGCTAGAACCAGAACCACAGATGGATTATTCTTGAGCAGAGCTTGAAAATATTACCTTTCAGATGACAATTCTCAGAATCCTGTAGCCAGCAATTGTCTTTTGGTTGGGGCATGGTAAGAGTTGTAAGCAAAATAACTTTTCTAGGCCATGGTCTAGAACCATCTCACATCCTCTTTTCATCTCACCTTTTCATTTATACACGGATTTATACACTATTCACTAATTCACTCATTCACTCTCTCTCCTTTTCTCTCTTTGTCTCTTTCTTTCCTCTGAAGCAGGAAAATGCCCATTTCAGAGAGCTTAAGGTGTAGATGCAATTGTTTCCATTCGCACTTGCAGGTTTTCCACACCAAAGCCCTTTCTCTCTTGCATCATCCAAGTTAACAAGGCTAACAATGCTTTCACACACTCATATGAGCAAAACAGCCAGGGAAACAATTTGGGAAACCTTTTGAGAAGGAAACACAGTCGCCTTCCTTACTATATAGCATTGTCCACATGGATGGAAAAAAATTTTTATTATTTTTTTACCCATGGAACCAAAATACCTTGAACCAATTTGGTATGCACACATGAGCATAAACATACACCATAAATGGATCTGACTATTTCCAATTACAGCTATATCTTAGTTAATGAAGTAGATGTGTTCCTGGGCATTACTTCTTTAACATCAATTTTGTGCCAGAGGCATAAATAACATGGAAATAATAGGGATACAGTCCTAGAAGAAGAGGAGGAGGAGGAGGAGGAACATGTTTCAACAAGCTTTCTTTTCAAAACTACAATATGCACATGTAAAATGAATCAGAAAGCCAATGTGGTGCAGTGGTTTGACTAGTTCAAATCCAGGCTCAGCCATGCAAGCCCACTGAATGACCTTTGGCAAATCACACTCAGAGGAAGGCAAAGGCAAACCCCTTCTAAACAAATATTGCCAAGAAAGCCCAACAACAAAATGAAACAACAAAGACAGGTAAGCTTTGCATATGTAAACAGAACTATTCTGAGTCTTCTATGGACTACCTTAAGGCTGCTTCCAAAATGCATTTGGAGATTACTTTTTTAGTATTTCCATTCTGATGGCCAAACCTGTAGATCTGTGCATTCTTAATATGATGGTGCTGGAGCTGATGAAGTAGACAATGCAGGGCTAGGCTAGGCTGGAGTAAGCAATGGGAAGCAACAGATGTTTTGGGCAGTAGATTGGGGGGGGGGGGGGGCAGCAATGATAGCCTCTTAGCCATTCCTCTTGAGCTGTTTCCTTCTGTCAGAGAACGTGCCACACCACCTGTCCTGGGTCCCAAAACTAGTCTGTGCTGTCAGTAATAGCAGAGGACACTATTGCACTGTCAGCACTGAAGCTTGTGAGTTTGGACCAGGCACCATTTTGTCCTTTTACTTAGGAGGCAAAATATCTTGCACTGGCCTCAACCACACAGTGTACCTTAAGGCCTTATTCCCACTACATTTTAAACTGGTTTGCAAATCAGTTTGAAGTGGTTTAAATGACCCTGGTTCTCACTTGAACCAAATCACTGAAGCGATTCAGAAAGGGAGGCCATATGCTAGACCCATTTAACCCACGTCTTTTTGATGCTGATTTTTCCCACATCTTTTTGGATAAACTGATTCCGCACAAGTGTGAACCACATGCAGATTGGAATCAATTTCAAGAATTGACTTGAAGAACTGAATTCATGAATAGATTGTCAGTGTGAATGAGATGCGAATCAGAATCGATTTACTATGACATGATAAGGGGTCACCGGGGGGGGGGGAGTGGACGTTAACAACCTGTATCTGCCCACCCTTCAACCCGCATACGGAAGTATGTAAATGTGGTTGCATTGATGGACAGGGGAAAAAATCTCACTGAAAACACTTCAAATTGAACTGATTCATTTGTCAATGTGAAAAAGTGGGTTGAGAAACTCCCACAGAAAATGGTTTAAATTGAATCAATTTATTCATCAATGTGAACCACAAGTGGGTTATTTTATTTTACAGCAAGAAAATGCAATCGGAGCAAATGTAGTGTGAACCATGCTTCACTGCCGAACTGATCCATTGATTCAGATCGCAAAGTGATTTATTTATAAATAGAAATGAGGCCTAAGTCTCTCCAGCTGGCTAGTATGAATCTTACTCTTGTCTACCAGACCTAGCCACTCCAGACGAACTGTTTGTGTTGACTTTCACCAGCTCATATTAGCTTGTAGCACACTAGCACTCACCTCCATTGTATGACTTTGCACATGGACAAAGATATGCAATTGAATAATACTATTTAAAAGAACCTCATACAATGTGCTGGGTTGCATATTGGCTTGTATAACAAAACAGTTTCTCATATATTTCATAATTAACAAATACTGGTGTTCACCAGCACAAAAAACTGGGTAACATAGTCGTTAGAGTGCTGGATGAGAATTTAAAATATTCCAGTTCTAGATGCTACTAAGGATGCATCCACACTGCAGAATTAAAGCAGTTTGACACCACTAACTACCATGACTCTATCCTACAGAATCCTGGGATTTGTAGTTTCATTAGAGACCAGACTTTTTGGACAGAGTTGGCTTAATACCTCACCAACCTACAAATCACATCATTCTGTAAGATAGAATGATGATGATTATTTATTTATTTATTTATTTATTTATATAGCGCTGTAAATTTGCACAGTGCTGTACATACAATCTTATAGTTAGACGGAAGAGACAACACAAAACGAGAAGGGAAAGGTGGTGGGAAGGGGATGAGGTCCAGTGGTTCTTCATTCCCTCTGGGGCCTGGACCAGGCAGATGGACTGGAGGGAGGGCTTGGGTTCTTAATACATAGTTAAAAGGAGGCATCTTGGGGCAGATGGCACAGTCCTGGGAATGCTTCCCTAAATAATATATTTTTTAACTCAGTTTTGAACCTGGTTAGGGAAGTGATGAGGCATGCATGTGGGGGAAGAAGGTTCCAGGAGTGAGGGGCAGCAAGTGAGAAGGGACGAATCCGGGACGGGGCAGTGGAAATCCTCGGCTGGGACAGGAGACCTTGGCTACCAGAACGGAGGGTACGAGAAGGAATGTGAGGAGGAAGAAGTCCAGACAAGTAAGGAGGGGCCAGTCTGTGGAGGGCTTTGAAAGTCAACAACAAAAGCGTGTACTGGATGCGGAAGGGGAAGGGGAGACAGTGAAGGGAGGATAAGAGAGGAGAAACATGGTCAAAGCGGCGAGCGGATGTGATAATACGTGCAGCTGAGTTCTGGACAGAGATTAAAGGATGGAGGTGAAAGAGAGGAAGCCCTGTCAGAAGAAGGTTACAATAATCTAGTCGCGAGACCACCAGGGCATGGACCAGAGTCTTGGCAGTGGAGGCTGAGAGGAATGGACGGATTTTAGAAATGTTGTAGAGAGATCATCTACAGGTCTTGGCGGTGGCCTGAATCTGGGGAATCTGAATGATCTGAATCTGAATGATGGCAAATAAAGTACTTTATTTCGGCAGTGTGGATACACCCTCACTCCTAATGTTCATTGGGTTGCTTTTTTATTTTATTTATACTCCACCTTTTTGCCATAAAGGGATCTTCAAAGTGGCTCACAATAAAATAGTACAAATACATAAAATGAATAAAAATATTAAAAATTCCCTACTGTGGTTAAAGGCATCTTCCAAGGCAAGCTAGTTCTTTTCAAAAATCTGATGGAAAGAAAGGTCCTTGAACCAGTCATTCTCTCTCAGCCTCATCTACCTCACTGGATGGATTTCAAGGATAAAATGCTGGGGAATGAAAATATGTGCTTCTTGGAGCTCCATGGAGGAAAGGCATATAAATATAACAAACAAACAAATGTAAAAATCTGATTTCCAGGTCCAGGAATTAGGCAGGCAGTCTGTTCTGGATGTTAGCATTTCCCCAGACAGGCAATTTCAGGGAATGTAATCACAGAAGTGATGCATTTGTTTTTGACAGCTGCTGTTTGGTTTTATGGTTTTTTAACAAATAATTTGAACTGATGAGTTCAGACATTTGTAAATTTAGACATGTAATTTTTAGATTTGTGATTTTAAATAGTAGGTATTTGTGATTTTTGTAGTTGTTTTCTTCAGGTTGTTTCTGACTTATGACAATGCTAGGGGGACCTTATTAGGGGATTTTCTTGGCAAGATTTGTTCAGCGAAGCCTTTGCCTTCTTCTGAGAAAATATGACTTGCCCATGGTTACCCAGTGGGTTTCCAAAGCCAAGTGGGGATTCAAACCCTTGTCTCCACAGTCCAATGCACAAACCACTATACCATGCTGGCTCTCTTTTTCTGTGAACTGTTATCCACCCTGCACTTCTTTAGTCAATCATTTACAATAATCCACAAAAACTGTGTTCTCTGGTTTGTCTCCTCCACAATAAGTGCAACAAATCATAAGTTATTTCTCTGGCTAGTCAGGTAAGAGACAAAATGGACAGTCAGTGCCTCACAGGTCTATTTTGCTGATGAACCAAATGTCTGTAGTTGATTCATCCATGTGAACAGTGTGCACCACTACTTTGCTTGTATGCAGGGTTTATGTGGAACCCTGGTTTACTGTGACATCCAGAGCAAGTCAGTGAGAGACAGAGAGGTTTGTGCTTCCCTCTGATATGCTTTCAAGAATCATACAGTTTATTGTTCCAAGAGGTGAGGTGTGAGGGCTAAAGCACCATAATTTGGATTTTAGAAGCATTAGCTTTGCATCAGAAATAATTAAGACTTCTGCTGCATCTTAAAGCATAACACATTTGTTCTCAGAGCCAATGTGAATTAGACTGTAAGTAAAATATACAGACTTGAACTATATGTCAGTAATGTGTCTCATGGCACAAGCCAAATACTGCCACATTTTGGGTATGATGCCAAAGGACCATTGTGGCAAAACTTTCACCAAAAATAATCATAATTAAAATGGAAATATTTTTTCATGAGATCCCAATTTAAGCAGAAAGATGTCTATTTTTTAAAAAAATACACCCCAAAATGGAAATCAATCAATCAAAGAATAAAGGTTGTATAGCTAGGACAGGACCATTGTATGTCTGTAGGGAAAGGCTCATATTTTAAGTTAGTGTAGAGTCCAGAAAAACAGCACTTTGGCACTTCTCCTAACAGTTGTCTTGTCAGGGAGATAGGTAGCTTGGATGTAAAATTCTATCAGTTCCATTTTAGTTGTGTTGCTCTGAAACCCATTAGCATCCTTGTCCCATTCCATTCGTCCTCCCTGCTCAGAATTTTGTAGTTTTCATATACACTGTGTCAAAACGTCTGCATTTTTACAAATCTACCTACATTTTTATACTTTCCCCAGAGATTAAAGTGTGTCTGCTTTTTAAAAATATATAATTTACACTTAATCATACTTCTAAAATGTACATGTTCTGTGCCCATTTTTTCTTTGCCAAATTACACTGAAAAACTCAGAAATGTACATATTTGTGAGGGAAAATGTAATTTGCCCCACTGCCAGTCTTGTTATTGTGTGGCGCCAAGTAATTTTTGACATAGTGACTCTAAGGCAAACCTATCATAAGATTTTCTTGGCAAGTTTCTTCATAGTGGAGTTGCCATTGCCATCTTCTGAAGCTGAGAATCTGTGACCTGGCCAAGGTCACCCAGTAGGTTTTCATGATTGAACAAGGAATGAACCCTGATTTCCAGAGTCACAGTCCAACACTCAAACCACTACACCATGCTGTCTCTCTCGCTAGCCTTCAGGAGGTAAAAACTGAGTGAAATGCTAACTCAGCAAAGTCCTAGTCAGTGGGTAAGAGACTCATAAGAAGAAAGTTAACCCCCCCCCCTCACCTGATGAAATGTATTCCTCAGGAGCATTTGTATCGGTGGCAATTACTGTGAGAAATGAAAAGCTTTCTTAAATTATAATGTCCCCCTCTCATTTAATCTTCAATATATTCAAGGGGAAGCCTTTCAACCATGATGTGAATTTTCTTCTGAGAAGTCTTTAGTTCTTAACCTAGTATTGATACATGAGATGGTCCTTGTCAAGTCATGCTGAAAGACACAACCTGTCCATGGGCAAAGCGACCTTCAGACAATCATCTTGAAAAAGGCATAAAATGAACTTTGCATAATTCCAATCCAGGACAAGGCTCTGCATTCAAGGGGCCCCCTGGTCCAAAGTGCCACTTGGTAGTCTCACTTGGCCACAGTGGCAGCTCTCTTAAAACACCAGATGGGGGATGTTAGTCACAGTTTTAACAGACACTGTAGATAGTAAAAGATTGGCTAGATCCAGCCTCTTGGTGCTTTGAGTAGTAAACAGATATAGACATATGGGAACCAGGGTAGTATCAGCAGCAGCCTCTGGATCTGGCAGGGCCCAAGAGAACTGGCAGTTGCCCAGGGATGCCAGAAGCTGGTGCTGGCACTTCTCTACACCTGTTATCAACTGCATTGATCACCAGTTTGTTTGTGACCTTGATTTAAAGTGCTGACATTAGACTACAGCTTGAGAAAGTTAATTTTTGGGATTACTGTTTCACAGAATCCCCAGCCAATATGACCTCTAAAGCTCTGCAGAGTAACTTTCAATACTTTTAGAATCTAGTAAGACCTTCAAGTCAGTGATTACGGCTGTATTACACTGCAGAATTAATGCAGTTTGACAACTCTTTAATTGACATGGCTCAATGCTATGGAATTCTGGGATGGTAGTTTTGTGATAGATTTAGCCTTCTCTGTCAGAGAGCTCTGGTGCCACAACAAACTACAAAACCCAGGATTCCATAGCACTGACCACAGCAGTTTAATCTGCTTCAAATTGCATCAATCCTGCAGAGTGGAAGCAGCCTATGTTCTTCAGTATTAACTTACATTCTCAGTGCTGTTTCCAGTTTTTCAAGAGCCCTTGGGTAAGTTACTTTCTGTGGGCTTGCCTCTTTCTCTTCCTTATGTCTACTCTCATTGGCTATACACTTATTGTTACATCTCTTCTACTCTTTCCATGGGAGATGGTGTTTATTGGGCCCAGAAGGAAAGACAAATCATATGCAGATTCCTTCTCCTCACTTCTCCTGTTTGGACTAAAGCAGAACATGCAACAACACCAAAAAGTGTGATAAGGTCAGAAGTTGTCTGAGACTGGCAGTGGGTTTCTAACAGAGTGTGGGCAGTTGCCCAAAATGCTAAGCCCTGGCATCAGCTTTATCCCCTAAGATCAGCTTGAAAATCCTACTTTCTTGTCACTTAATACTGGATTTATGACAGATGGGTACCAGAGACGTTTGAAAGTTTTCCCCAATGAGATTTGTAGTGTTTCTTCTTTTGGTACTTCATGTGAGTTTTTAGTATTCTATGTTTAAAGCAGATTTTAGCATTTTATCTCTTCTGTTTTAAGTGCTGTTGGTTTTTAAACAAAAATCCAGGAAACATTCCAGGAGGAAGTTCTGCTGGTGATCCTCCATCAACAGAAGGCTTTGGTCAACAGAATTGGGAGTGGAATAATCCCTCCTTGTCCCTCAGGTCTCCTCTAGAGTGTTAGGAAACTGTTCAGAGCAGATTTGGCAGGCAGTGAGGTCTTGCAGGAGGGAGGGAGAGAATGGAAATGTTCCATTGCAGGAGCAGAAGTTTTCTTAAGAAATCTTGGCTTTCACCCAGTGTTTATTCATTTCTCCTCTAAATACAAAAGCTCCAAATTTAAAAGGCATGGCTACATAACATCCATTGTACAGAGAAACAGATGTCAAATAAAACACAATATATTTAAAAATAAATAAATAAATAAACCCAAGGTTGTATGAATAAAAATGTGTCCTTTTTTCATTGTTATATCTGAAGACTGTAGCCCATAATTTAAAGATAGGATGACTGTATTGGGATGCTTTATTTTGTTTCTTAATTGTTATCACTCTTTTTTTTTTTTTTTTTTTTTTGGGCACTCTCTATAACCCATTATTTTGAGTAGGAATATTTACTGAAAAGCAAGATAATAGCAAAAACATTTTCTATGGCTACTCTATCCACTATCTTCATTTTATTACAGCTTTGCCTGACTTGATGTCTTCCAAACTTGTTCGTCTACAACTCCCATCCTTCAATCAGCATGGCTGTGCCAACTCTGGATGGTGGCAGTTTTAATCTAAGATATCTGCAGGTTTCCCACATTAAGAAAGATTTCTCCAGAGGAAAAAGTTTCTGTTTTAATAAGCTTTGGGCTAGTCCTTCTGCATATCTAACACCATACCAACTACTAGGTAAAATGAAGCAGACACCTTGGTGTCAGATGCTGGAGGCGGAGAGTGCTGGCATGCTGTGAGAGGACAGTGAGCCCTGTGGACTGTCCTGCATATTATAAGCTCCTCCAGCACCAATAATGAAGATTAAACTCAATGGCAGCTGGTGGATACTATGCCACTGGGGTTGTGAATCTACTCCATGGTTTTGTCTTCCCTTTAAATAAATGATCCAAAGTTCTAAACCTAGTTGTGGGGGATAGGGTTCAGGACTTTGGATAGCTCCTTATAAATGAAGCTAAGCTTTGAGTGTACTTACCACCCAGCTGTCATTGAATTCGACTGCCAGTCTGGGCAGCTCCACTACACAGAATAACAAGAGGGGGTTATCTCATCCTATGTCCCTGACAGCAGAAAGATTAAGATGCAGGGACATTGGAGATTGTCTACATTACATGTGGAGTTTCCTGGATCTCTCACCCTCCCACCCCATTTCAAACTCTGGGACCAGTTCCCAGTCTTTCCCTCTTTGTCCCTTGGCAATGCCCTACTGGCATGCTCATCAATTTGTGGGAAATGAGGCACTCAGCATGTGAACCGAGCACTTTCTCTTGACACAAGTGGCTGAGAGCTGCCACTGCTGGTGCTCCTGGGAAGAGGGGATGTTTGGAAAAATGTTACAACAGTGGCAGGGGCAGTGGCGGCAGAAGCGATGGCAGAGGTGCCAACTCCAGGGGAAACCCCACAATAAGGTGAGATACCCCAAATCTGGAGCAGATAGAACCATGTGACCTTATCAACCCAGATTCAGAGATGAGGCTGCATTACCTTATAAACCCAGATTCAGAGATGAGGCTGCATGTTGAATAGCCTTAACACCCCAGATTCTGGGGGAGGGGGGGATTTTAATGGGTTTTTAAGCAGTATAAATAAGCCATAGGATTGGGCCAGATATTCACATGAGGAGAAACAATGGAAGCAGCCAGCAGAAAAGGCTGCTGTTGGGGAGGGGGCAAAGATGATACATGGATCTACATGCCCTGTCTCTGGCACTTGGTTAGCAGAGGAAATGGAGGTAGCATCAAGCCTTCAAGCCAGCATCATCCTAGACACACAGGCAATCCAGTAGTGAATCATCCAAAAGTAGGACAAAAGAGGGCAGTGATCTGCATAAAACTTGAGCATGCAAATATTTTGCAAATCATTGTCCCCTTTTTTTTTGTCCTTGCACTGCATGTCCAATTTTGCTTGTATCTGTGTTTGATGCATACATTTGCATACTAAAATTCAGACATCACTACTCTCATTTAAACAGAAATATAATGCATCTTCAAAATAGGGGAATCTGTAACCAGGTGGCCTGTGTTATCTGTCTGCTCAGAGCAAATAAGTGATGGACAACTTCAAGTTCTTGGCTTTTCACCCTTCTTGTGTTTCTTGATCTTTAAACAGAATTGGAACTGGACAGTCCTTCAAATAGAGGGCACCTTCAAATTAAGACCCATCTTCCACAAAGCAGGACACATGGTTGTCCCAATCGCCATGAGCAGGACAGTGCAAGAGGTACTCAGCATGTCAACCTCCTTTATAAACTGAGGATACAACCCAAAAATCATCTGCGACTTTATAGTGAGTATTCAATTCAGGTAGATAGTCCTGTTCCATCGCACCTAATGCATAAAAGGTGCCATGAGCCAACTCTGGCTTAATACCAATCCACTATAGCTATTTCTTCTTTGCAACGACACAGCATTCTTGACTCAGAAAATTAAAATGTTGCATTCAAAGCAGGTTACGCCAAACAATCAAACTGATGGATATTTGCTTTCGTGGCATAAATTGGCTCTATTTGCATTCTCTGTTCTGAACCTGACATGTGAGAGTTTCTTTTCTAGGATTTGTGGCAGAATGGTGCAATAACAGGCAGGAAGAAGATTGGGCAAGCAAGCAAGGTTTGGTATGAATGTATGGGGAATGAGCACAGGACTAGAAGCTACAGAAAAGCAATGGGCAGATATGTAGGACCCAGAAATGATGAAGGAGTGCTCCTGAGTCTTGGAGCCTTTGGTAGACAATAATAATATCTGGCATTTCCTGAACACATGTCAGAGTAATCAGCATGCTTCGTTTAGAATCTGGATGATGAGATAGGGCCTAGATTTTATCTTATATCCTTACAGCGATCTTGTGAAGTAGGGCAGTATTGTTAACCCAAGAATTACAGGTGGAAGGCTGAGACAGAGAAAATGGGTTGGTTCAGACACAACCCTGTCTGCACTTCATTATTCTCCCTTCTTTATTCTCTCTTCTTTCTTCAGCTATGCAGACCATAATTTGTCAGATTCTTGGGTTAGTCATGTGCCCTTAGCCTATCCTACTGCACAGGGTTATTGTTAGAATAAAATAGACCACGAGGACCAATGTAAATCATGCTAAGCTTCTTTGAGGAAAGGTGTGACAAAAATGCAATAAAAATAAAATGTATAGTTTATTTATACAATATGGTGGTACATCCAAGCTGGGCAAAACATGATTTGTCTGCAGACTAATGGTAGTAGCTGATAATATGGATCCTGGTTTTACAAGTTAAAATTTAATCCCAAACTATAGTTAGCTTAAACTAGTTTAGGATTTCAGTATGTCTTCTTTCTCTAGCCCTCAAGCAGGGATGGTGAGCCTTCTGCCCTCCAGAATTTGACAGACAGCTGCTTCTATCATGTTTCACCACTGGTCAGGGTAGCCAGGACTGTTGGGAACTGGAGTTTATCTGAAAGACAACTGGTTCCCCAACCCTGTGCAGGAAGTAAACCTTACTAGCCACTAACTATGCCATGATCTCTGAATTACAAAATCCAAATAGAGTTTAGTTTGGAAACAGGTTAAACAAGTTGACTGCTTGATGTTCTTTAATAGTACCTCTAAATCTGCTGTATGAGGCCAGTTGCCTCACTCTGTCTTAATATTCTACATAGACTATGCCTTGTACAGTTTCAGCCAGCCGTTGGGCACACTGCTGAGAGCTAAAATAGATAGGAAAGTGAGTGGCATAAGGTAACAAATAACAAAGTATCAAATGTGTTCCGGTTTCATTTTCATTACTTGAGGCCTAAAAATCTATAGGTACAACCCAAACCGCACCTCTTCCAGAACCCTTGGACTGCTGCTCTGTTCTTGGACTCTAATTCCCAGAATCCCTCAGGGGTTTTATTTTTTTGCATAGGAATAAAGTGATGAAAAATGTTTGGTTGTCATAACATGATTTCTCTTTCCGATGTATCTTGCATTTATTCTATATGTGGCGCAAGTTTTTTGGGGTCATGGTTCAGCGCATTGGACAGTGCTTTTAAAATTCAGACTGAAATCGGCTCCCACAGATATGGAAGCTACCAGCTACCACAAGATTGTTGAGGCACACATGTTTGAAGAAATTTTATAGAAATGAAAATGGGTTAATCATAGAATATGCTTTGTTCCTGCTCAGTAACATCTTGGTTGACTCCCAGCTGCCTGCCTTTTTGGACATTCCTTGTGTACAAATATAGGAGATGAGCATTTAAACTTCCAAATTTGCCTCCACACCATTGACATTCCTGAGAAAGTCCAGATGAAGTTATTAGACACTCCAATGGATTTATGCAAAAGAACGTACAGTGGTCCCCCGGGTTACGAATCCCCCGGGGAACGAAATCCCCGGGGCCCGAAACCGGCGGGACCGCAAAAATTCCCCCGGGATCCAAAGGATCCCCTGGGGAACGAAACGGAAAAACCGCGCAGCCCCTTTAAATCGGCCGCGCGGTCCGTCCGCTAAAGCGGTCCCCCGGGATACGAGCATTTCCGGGTTACGAAAGGTAATCCGGAACGGATTACCTTCGTAACCCAGGGGACCACTGTACTAATAAAAGAAAACAATAAAGTTGGATGGGGCCTTTTGAACACCTAGCTCAGTGCTCTGCTTCATGCAGGAAGTCCAGTGCTGATGAATCTCCAAAGATGACCAGACCATGCTGCCTCACTTTGAAAATTGATCTTGTGTGTGTGAGAGAACACACCACCCTTGATTCCATTATCAAACTTTGCTGAATTCTTTTTCACATACATAAAGTTTTGTTCAGAAATCCTTCCTCCACTGTTTTATGAATGTACTTCCAAATTATGCCAGTCAAAGTGGCAGACTATTTCAGTGTCATAGCCATTTGATACCACTGTAACTGTAATGATTTTACCCTCTGAAATTCTAGGATATGTAGTATGGTGAGGTACTCAGAATTCTTTGCTTGTCTGGCATAGTTTGCTGGTGTGAATGGAGAATATGAGGAGAAGAAGAGGGTAAAGAGATAAAGCCTCTGTACATATTACCCCTTAGTCCCCAGTCTCCCTGTGTTGAGAAAAAGGCCTAAACAGACACTCTGCTCACATAGGTAGAGCATTCAGCATGCCTGTTGACTTTGTATCCAATTACATGGACTGTTCTAGGAAGTGAGGAACTGAGGGAAACTGAAGGCACAAAACGTATGTTGCCCCTACACATCTGTGACGAGAATCAAAAGTTCACAAGATGTCATGGATTACACCTTGCATGAGCCTTTCCCAGTATAGCCTATGGTGAAAAATGCTGGTAGTTGCAGTAAATCATATCTGGCAAGTTGCATGATTCTACCCACTTGTCCTCATTCAGATAGATACTTGAATGTCACTTGTCTCCAATCCTAATCTTCTTCACAGGGTAGCTGTGAAGATACAAAGGGTGGTTATGCTGAAGAACTGCATATGTTAGCCTGAATACCCTGAAGAATTCTTTATTTGAGAAGTTTACTCCAAAACCAATTTATAAATAAAAAACCATTTGAAGGGAGAGCAAGCAGAGGCCTTGATGTTCTCATTCCATGGTACAGAGTGAGCAGGCATGCAGGTGACCTGGTCACAATCTTTTCCACTCACATTCTATTTCTATTTAATTTCTAATTTAAATTATTGTAATTACTACTTCATTAACTTCTAGATTGGGGCAAATAACATGCAGTCCGTGGACTACATGCACACTCCACCCATGTCCGTACTCCCTGAACCTTCCACACCACATTATCTTTTTCACAGAACTTCCAGCAATAGCAATTTCCCCCTTTTAAAAAGGCACAGCAGCCTGCACCCTCCTCCCCCATACACAGTTTTTCCCTTAAATTTACAAAACTAGAAATGGACTTGCAGTCATTTCTGGTTTCAATTTAGGGGAGTGTGCCCCAGGGACAAGAAACTTGACAACATTTAAATCAACATGTGCAAATTATATATGAATCTAAATTTGTCCAGTTGTGCAGGGTGTTTTGCATTCTCCCCTCTTTTAGCAAAACATAAGTGGGCCATCCATACGTGCTCTCTGTACATAGATAAGTTCCCACAAAATGAGATCAGTACATAGGTACTCCTCTCAACTCCCTCATTCATCCCTTTGTTCTTTTTTTATTCTCTACTGAAAAAGACCATGAATTACTCAGGTGCCAAATCAACAAAGGGATGAGCTTGCAGTCACAAGTCCAATGTTAGTACACAGCCTTGTTCAGCAAACGCTTACAGGGTTCACCCCTGCTGATAACAGACCAGGTAAAGATACCCTTTTTTCATTAACATATTGCAAGCAGGAGCATCGTTGTCATGTGTGTTGATTCAGAGAGCAATATCATGTCATGCACATGAAGGCATTTTGCCCACAGCCTCTCAAACTTGGATCTGCCTTGCTAAACTTGCATGAATTTTGGCATGCTGGAAGCAGCAGATGCGAAAGCTCTTCCAAGCTGGCATGTGGTTCTTTGCACTCATGTGGTCATACATTATGCATATATCCCAGTAGATACATGCAGCCATGCGCTAGTCTGAAGATGCTTCTGCATCTGCTACTTCCAACGTGCCACTAATTCAAGCAACTGTAATCTCACACACCACCCACAATCTCTGAAGTGTGAACCATCCATGTTCAGTTTTTGCATATTCTTGTACATATTCTTTCTCTCACACATGCACACAAACATGCACAGTCATGAAAATATATGTACTCACATGTGCAAGTGCTGCATGGCACACAAATATTTTGACATATATACAGTAGAGAGGAATCACAGAATTATAGAGATAGAAGAGACCACAAGGACCATACAGGCATACAGAATCAATCCGTACAGGAAAAGGTGTACAGTCAGCTCTGTATCCATGGATCTTTTATCCATGGATTCAGCATCCACAAGGGTTTGATTCCCTCCTTGGCCACAGAAATCAGCTGGGTGACTTTGGGTGAGTCACACACTCTCAGCTCCAGAAACCTTGTGATAGGGTCATTGTAAGTCAAACAAATTGAAGCACACAACAAAAACGCAATCTCACCAGTGCCACATATGCTTTCCAACAGAAGACTTGATTCAGGCATGGCCAGCAGTTCCACAGGTACATGTGTGCTCTTATACAAGCACGTTAGGGGACTTGCATGCATGCTCAGTTATTTAACATGAATAGCCACATATACAGACATATACTCATCAAAGAACACATGAGAACCTCTGTGTACAAACATGCTCTTAGTTAAGCATGACCACATATCTCCTGACAGGAATGGGGACATTGTGTGTGTCCATAGACTGGCACAAGGACCTTCTCGCATGCTACTGAGCCAGGCATGTGCATATCCCTCCTCCCTCACACACCGCAGTAGCTGTTCTCTCTGCACACCCAGCAGAAATACTCTCAGAAGCATGAATCAAAGACTCGGGAGCTAAGAATAGCCAGGCCCAGCTGGGCGGGGGAGAGGCAGCGCAGGCACCCTTAGAAATAATGTTAGCCTGGGAATGGGGGGGGGGGGGTAAAAGGGAGGTGTAGAGATAAGAGATAACTCCCCACACACACTTATACCAGAAAGTCCATCTACAGTAACAGGGGGAGGCTCATGAGAGTGGGAGAGGGAAGGAAATCTGCTGGGTCCCCACCCTACATAAATCAGAATAATATCTTAGAATAGAATTAGATAGATAGATATGAGAAACAAATGACAATGAAGATGGGGAGGGAAATAATTTTAAAAAAAAAGGAGAGCTGATATTGCTTTCCCTTCCTCTTGTTGACCTGGACACTGTTCTCTTCACTAGTCTGGTGCAAGCAACTCCATTTGAAGGAAGGAAAAAGGACATTCTGGATACTGAGGCTAGGAGACAGTCAAGTACAGTGATACAGGCTGGTATATAGACTGCAAAGGCTGTACTGATTACATGCAGCCACACCAAGGTATGTAGATTGGGAGAAAGAGCCATGCAAAGAGAGTCACACAGATTCACATGGAACACACTGTCAAGACTTGGCACATGAGGAATGGCGGTTCTGTAGAAAGGCTGCAGAGAGCTGATCTAGTAACAATGTCAATTGCTCAGTGTGTGTGTGTATGTGTGTGTGCGTGCTTCTTTCCCAGCCTTTTTACATCCCTCTAGTGCCACGTGCATTGGATGTGAAACGAGGCAAAATGAGGCTGATGTGACACCTGCACACTTACATACTTATTCTTTAAACAGGTCCGCACACACAGAGACACCCTCTTGCTCATAACTACAACTGTTTCCATTTTCTATAGCATAAACATATAGGCACACATCTACAGGCTGTTATACTGTATATGCACAGAGTCTCTTTATCTCTTTTACAGGCACACACACTCACTTATCCATAAAAACACTGGCTCAAATGCACATGCGACTTCTATACATGCCTGTGTAATCACCTTTGCACAGAATTACATGAAAACTCTTTAGGCCACCATGTTGCTCAATTAAAAATCTGGTGACTTTTGGAAAACCTGGATCCTTTTAGGAGATGTTTGCAATTCAGTGGGCTTTGAGCCAGTTGTTATCTCTCCATCTTCCTTCTCCAATCCATCAAAAGTGAATAAAAGGGTGACATGTCACATTGCAAAGAAAATACAGGGTTTGTAACCTTGTGTTTTTCACCATATGGCCAACAAATGAATGGGAAGAAGGAGGATTATGCTGAGAGAATCAAAAGATAGTAGGAGATACTTCACTGAGCTCCTATGTTGGGGAATGGTGGAATATTACCCATTAATTTATGTTGTTGTTGTTATTTTAATTTAATATTTTTGGTCTACAACTTCTAAAATACCTCAGATTTGGGGAGTTGTAATTCATATTTTGTGGTGCAGTGGTTTGAGTGTTTGACTCTGGAGACCAGGGTTCAAATCCCAGCTTGGCCATGTAAACTCACTTGGCCATGTAAACCTTGGGCAAATCATACTCTCTCAACATCAGAGGATGGCAATAGCAAACCTCTGCTGAAGAAACTTGCCAAGAAAACCCCATGATAGAGTTGCCTTAGGATCACCATAAGTTGGAAACAACTTGAAGGTACACAACAACAATCAACAAATTCATATTTTGAACTGTGCTTAACCCTCCCCCTGACAACCTTTTGAGTTATCACCTGCGATTGTCCTGGACTGTTTTTAAACAGTTTCTTCCCCTGGTGCAGGGTAGCAAGAAGACTGTGGTCTGGAAGACATATATCAAAGAGAGCTAGAGGGCATGGGAAAGGTTGCATATCCTCTCTCACCTTTCACTTCTCTCTTTTAAAATGTACACATATTCTCTCACACACACATACACAACACATCTACATTTGTGATATTGCAGCAAACATGGTTATAAGATCACATAATTCCAAGAGTTGTCACATCCACCCGTCCTAGCTCTTTGCAAGCTTTTTAGCACCAGAAATCCATAAAGAAAATATTGCCTGATCCCTGGGACTCTAATAATATATTAATAGACATAATGGATATCAAACCATCAATTTCAATCATTTAATAAATTAAAATAATCATCCATTAATATCTATAGGTGTCCCATGTGTGACAAATCACACTACCCTGCCAATTCCAGTGTGCAATACATGTGCAATTTTACTTGAGAATATCTCCCCTGGCATTCCCATTTCCCCTTGGTGTTCAAGCACTTTCCCACAAGTAGGTTCTCCGTGAAACGTTCTTTCCATGCTATGGTGGCTCTGTGGAAGCTGTTTTTTTCTGTGGGTAGTACTAGCCCCACCACAAGGCAAAGTGAGGCAGCTTGTCAAGTGGCAGATTTCTGGTGCCACAAAAGGGCAGCAAATTGTTTGTTATTAACTTACTATTGAATTTTTATTGCCAGGAATAAGGAAAGGTATTTGGGGGATTTTCTGCTTCAGGAGCCAAAATAACCTGGTTGGTCTAGGTTTTCTGTACCTTGACTTGAACATCAACTCTCTCTCTCTCTCTCTCTCTCTCTCTGTGTGTGAATATTTGCTACTCTGTCTCTGGCAGGAAACATCTTGACCCAGCGTTAGCCATAAATCTATTCCACATTTATTGCAGCTCTCATGTGGGTGGGATCAATTGTTTCCCATGTCATCCTCAGATTTATACAATCAACACCAACCATGGAGACAGCCAGTGCCTCCCATGGCAGCAAACCTGCTCCTAGTTTTAGAATTATTATTATTATTATTCTAAAGTTTATTTATAAAGCACCATAGGTTTATATGGCACTGTACAAAGTAAATAGTCAAAATATAGATAAAAGCCTGCCTAGCGCATAAAGTCTAAAAACAAAAAGGGAAGAATTTATAAATTAACAACATGTCATTTAAAAAAAAACTCTTAAAACAAGGACTACAGTATAAAACAGAACAAATTTTAAAGGAATTATGCAAGGTGTTGAATCTATTTTCTGGATAGCATTAAACAGCTTTAATAATAGTCCCTTTAACCATAGAAGTTTGTTGCCCCAACATAGCAGCCACCATCCATCATCATGCGCACATGTAGTGATGTACTTCTCAACACTGGATGAACCTATAAATGAGCAGCCCCCATAGTACTGTGGTAACATTTCAGGATTGCTCATATAAGAATCACAGACAGGTCAGACAAAACAGATATGCTTAGTCTTCAACAAACATCTCCTAGAAAGGCAGACATGTGGCTATTAAGGGGAGCAAAACAGGCCATTGCATTCACCAAAACGTATTCAGTTCCCTAGTGAAATTTTCCTTCAGTTCCCAAATTTCTAACATTGTAGTAACCTAAAACCTCATCTGAGCATTCTATTTAGACAAGGGTTCTTCTAGCACCTTTGAGACTAAAGGAAAGAAAGAAAGTTGGCAGCATGAGCTTTTGTAGAATTAAGACTACTTTTTCAAATGCATCTGAGGAAGTAGACTTAGGTCTATGAAAACTCATGCTGGCAAGTTCTTTCTTTCAGAAAGGGGCTCTACAGAGAGCTGGATTGGGTTCAAGGCAACCTCATGCCATGGCCCCAATCCAGCCTTTCATGGGTGCAAAAAGGAGCCGCTTTTTGTGGCTCCTTTTTGTGCCCTCGAAATGGCGCCATAGCCATGACGACACGGCTATATGGTGCTCCTTCAGAGCTGTGTCATATGGACGCAGCACCGGAGGAGTGTCATGATACCACGCACTGTGTGGAGCGGCACACAGCATCATGGCACCCTGGGAGCAGAGTCAGGGTGTGCATCATCTGGTTGCGAAGCCCTGACTCTACCCCCAGGCTGGCCTTTCAGGCTGGTCTGTAAAGGCCCTTAGTCTCAAAGGTGCTGCAAGACCACTCTACATACTGATTCGACAGACTAACATAGCTATATCTTTGAATTCTATTTAGACAACGAGCAAAGTTACCAAGGGAATGCGAATACAGAAAATACAGGAGTCTCTAGATGTGAATGCTTTTCAGTATCTCACACTCTGAAATGCTAGAAATTCAAGGACTGAAGGCTACACTTCTGTAAGAAGGCATATACACACCAGTGCTGCCCAATCACTCATGAGGCACACAGGCACATAGATGCTTTATAAAACAACCCATGAAAGCAATACAAAACCATCTCACTAAATACAAAAAATTAGAACTACTTTGTGTTACAAAGCCCCATAAGTGAGAACGCTGAATGGCTTAATTATGTACATGGAGTGCAAAGTTAGCTGTTACCTGGTCCTGTCTATTTAACATTAATATAGGACTAGTTTTAAGATGTTACACTAGAATAAAGGAAATTTGTTTGACCTCTGCTGAAAGTAATACAAGTGAAATAATTGATGAGGATTTATCATTTTTACTACTATTACTATTAATCCCATCTCTTGGATGCCTTTTTCTTAAAAACAAACAAACAAATTCTGAATACAACCAACAGGGATAATAAAAGTACTGGAAAGCCAGTATGGTATAGTGGTTTGAGTATTGGACTAGGACTCTGGGAGACTATGGTTCAAATCCTCATTCAGGTGTGGAAACCCACTAGGTGACCTTGAGAAAATCACACTCTCTCAGCCTCAGAGAAAGGCCTTGGCAAATCTTGCCAAGAAAATCCTGTGATAGGGTTACCTTAGGGCCACCATAAGTAAAAAAAAAAAAAAAAGACTTGAAGGCACACAACAATAACAATAAAGCTGCATTATTTGTCACATATTACTAGATTCTGTCTGGAAGGAAGAGGCCAGTCAATACCACAGTATGGAAAAGTTATTTTGACTATAAAATAAAAAATAACTTTTCCAGTCTCTGCGTTCATGTCCATGAGAGAAGTAACTTCAAGTTCACTGAGACTTTAGGCAAACCTCTGCCAGCTCTTAATCTTGATTTCTGATCTGTGAAATGGGAATAATTTCCCATTTCCACAGATTTCCAATCTGTGAAATAGATTTGCCACTGAAATGTGGAAGATGAATCTCAGATCTAGGAATGACAAAGAAATGTGCATTAACTGTTTTGTTCTTTTTACCTTTTTTTCCTTTATACAATTTGTGGTCAGCATGACAGCAAACAAAAGGGTGTTCATATCACTAAGAAGAAACCACAAATGCCTGATTTCCCCCTCCCCTTTTTGAATTATGGACAAATAGATGCGAACAGTAAAACTTTTTTTCTCAGAATAATGCACAAAGACAGGTTTTCTTTTCCATATTAATAAAAAGTGTGTTAATTAGGAAAATCTCATACCAAACCTTGTACACATTTCCACGTAGAAAGAAAACAAATCAAGATCTCACAATACTCTAAAAAAGGACAGGAAGAAATGCAGGTGGAATGCAAAGAAATGCAACAAGATCAAGACTCAACAGATTTTTTTTATGTCTACTAAAAAAGCACTTTGGACACTGACCAATGTTAATGGGGCTATGCATCCTTCCTTATAAAGGACATCTTCTAATTGTAAAAGGACAGTGCTTCATTTAACTGTCCCTTGTCCAAGTCTGGTTTAAAGATAAAGAACCCTAGCAAAGCATTTGATTTTTATTTGACCTTTGATTTTTATTTACCTATTTAAATAGGCAACTAACTTTGCACCTGAACAGCAGACTTTCCAGGTCACCTGGCCCCAGTTTTCCCTATTTTAATTGTACCATTATTTCTGCATTTTCATCTGTACATAAAAGTTCGGATATTTTATAAAAATCCATTTGTTTTGGTTATGCAGTTCACTGCCCGCTTTTTCAGTGATACATATCTGGCCACCCTATTGGCAATGTAATACCAAACAAGTTTACTCAGGAGCACATCCTACTGAGCTCAATAGGGCTTACTTGTCAGTAAATACTGTATGTTTAGGATTGCAGCCTAACAGCCCAACTGTATGCATGGCTACTGAAAAGGACATCCCATTCTGTGCAGGGCAGTTATTCCCAACAAATTAAGGATAATAATACATTCGCTAATTGTAGTTAGCCAGACTTAGGCCATTCGTAACTTTTTGTCCATTTAAGTGAACAAAAGCCCTACTCAGGTCAGTGAGACTTACTTCCAAGTAAACATGCAACAAGCTGTTGTACAGATATGAATAAAAGTAAGGGCCCAACAAAACTGTGTAGGAAAGCAAAAGGATCCCACACCATACACATAAAGAGAAATGCAGAAACACACACCTCACTTGCACAAAATTATTCGTATGGTAGTGACTGGTGTTTTCCACATTTGCAGGGCAGAGGATGAACCCACTCTGGGTTTTAGTCCAAACTTTAAGGAGCTATCCAAGAAGCAATATCCCATTCCCCATATAGATTAGGAATTTTGGATATTCCCTTTAAAATTTGGACTAAAACACAAAGTGGATTGGTTCACCTCAAATCCTGCCTATCCTCCAAATGAGCTCAAGGTGGCATACTCAGGTCTCTTCCTTCCCACATATCTTCACAACAGCCATATGAGGTAGGTTAGACTAAGGGCTAGTCTACACATAAAGCGTATTATGTGAACTGGTGCACATTTTTGCACATTTGTATTGACAGTTAATTATCCTCCTCTTCCTGCACAAATCTGCATCTATACACATCTATTCACACACAGTATGCCGAAAATGCGCACTTGTCCTAATGCATGTTAATACAATGGAGAGCCCCATGTGTGATAATGCACATTAGTAAGGATTTCAGCATATATTCCAGTAAAACGTGCAAAGCCTTTTTCAGCAGAGTTTAAGGATTTCTTTCTTTCTTTTTGTGGGGTGTGTATACAAAATGCTCAAACTCCTGCAAATCTCATGTGGCTGGATCCCATTCAATTTGACTGGAACGAGAAGTCTTTTAAACACGTAGACTAGCCCTAGGAGAAAGCAACTGGCCCAAGGTCAGCAGGTGAACGTCACCACTAAAGCAGCAACTTAAATCTCCATCTCCCAAATCTCAGTCCCATTCAGCCAAGCTGACTGTGTGTAGCTTCTTCCAGAGAGATATCACATATAGCACTGGTTAATATATTCAGGACAAAAAGGCCTCTAATTCTGTGTGGTGCAACTTCATAGGGCAGGAAAACTGGGAAGCAGAAATGCATATTTCAATAGCCACATTAAAGGAACTCCAGATAAAAGAAGTTTTCTACTGTACCTGGAAGGACACTGACCAATGTACAGAGAGCTCTACTGTACAAGCAAGCGTTTAGCTCACGCTTCATTTGTACAAAAAAGATCCACAGTGGTATACTATCAGGCAAGGAGAGCATTCTTTCACCTAAAGGCCTAATGAACATAGTGGAGAAAGCACCTAAAGAAGCCACATGGAGGCAATTTTACAACACAGCCGTGACTTTTGCCGCAGATGAGTGCCAAAGAGGCAGCATGTCCCTCAAGAACCTGGCGTGTGTGCCTGCGCATAGATGGACTGTGACTGCCACAGCTTATCTATAATGGGAGGGGGATGAACACAAGCAGACCTCATGACTACACCCACACAGCAATATAGGAACGTACAGATGGATGCAAGCCAGTGTTGTGTGAACACAATTATACAATCAGAGAGAGAGGTCCAAAAATTCATTAAGAAGACGTTCAGTAAACTGGAGCAGATATGCCTCCGTTACAACATACATTCCACTTCCACCACTCCTCCTCCCCGAAATCCAATACCACCACCAAAATCCAATACCACCACCCTCCAAAATCCAATATAATGTTTCAAGAATTGCAAAAGGGAAATACAATCCGGAGAAGGGGAGTGAAAAGAGGGGACACGGTGGATGCGAAGGCATAAAGATGAGCAACCATAAGAAAGGAGCATAGGAGAAGAAGGCACCGAAGCCCCACCCACGTTTATGGGAACAGGATGCCCTGCTTAAGCTTCACTGTACGATTTCTAAACCTTTCCAAGGTTTCTTCCAGGCTCGCACATTCCCACGCTGTACTTCATAATCTGGAGGGCTAGGAACTTGCTTCCCTGTTTGGCAGAAAAACCTTGGGGGTTGTTGAAAATGGGAGGACAAGGAGGCTCTGCCCCTTGTGCAGCGAAATCACCGGTGCACGCCCAGAGATGCAGAGGACTGGAGCATCCCTGCACATGTGCATCCTACATGGCTGCGTGTGCGCCTTCGGTGTGGGAGATTGCTTGGGCTCTTCCTTGGGCACCTTTCAGTCAGGATCTGCTGAAAAGACTTGACACCTAACCGTTGAGAGGATAAGCATGGCCACAGAGGGACTTCTCTGTCCCTGCTCCCTCCATCTCTTCCCAAGTGCAAACCCAGAGAGGAAAATGGTCCAGCTACTGGGAAAGGGAAAACGTGCATGGCATGCATGCCCTTCTCCTAGTGCACACTGGGGGAGATGCAGCCACACCAGGTTGAGGCAGGATTTGCACAAACACACACAAGAGATTTGCACAAACACACACACACACACACAGAGAAGGAACAAGATGCATGCCTAATCTTCTGCCTGCGATTAAGCTCCCAGGGAGAGGAGCTGACATAATGGTTGCACATATATATATATATATATATAGCCATCCAGGCACACACACACACAACACAGGCAGACCCTCTCTCCCTCCCTCCCATCTTCTCGCTCCCTCTTTTTTTGGTTTCCAGCACATCACTACCACCACTTTTTTACACACACCTTACCAAAAATGCACACACACACACGTGCAATATGTATATGTGTGTGTGTGTGTGTGTGTGTATATATATATATATATATATATATATAAAATAAACCCAAGACAAATGCACCTGTGCACAGGGCTACCCGCACGCCTGCCAAGCAAGGAGGCATGTGTGTCTGTGTGTCTGTGTGTGCACACACCCCAAGCAGATGGTCCACCCCAGCAGCCTCGCTAGTTGCACACCCTTTGCACATGTCCGCACACAACCATATCGGCAAGAAGCTCCCGGCATATATATATATATATATATATATATAGCATCTTTTTCTTTACAGCTGTCCCTCCCTCCCACCCTATATAGGTTGCCCCCTGCCCCCTTAGAACCTACCTATATATATATATATATAAGTACAAGTGTGTATGTGTGAGAAAGGTGTGGAAAAGAAGAGGCGGGAAACTCCTGCCTGAAGAGGGTCTTTTTCTGCTTAGTGCCCCCGCGCCTCAGAGATGCCTTTATGCCCCCCACCCCCCCAAACCTTTCAATGGGGGACACCACCACCACCCCCTCCCCCCCCCCCACCCAGAGTCCACCAGAGGGAGGGGGCGTGTCGGGGTCCAGGAGGGCTCTCCTCCTCCTCTCCGTCCTCCTTGGCAGCACCTCCAGCGGCCATGCCTCCCTCCTTCCTTCCTTCCTTCCTTCCTTCCCAAAGCAGCTTGGCAGAGACCGAGGCGGCGGCCACCCTTCCTTCCTCGATCCAGCTGTAGGATACCCCCCAACTCAACCCAAGAGCAAGCCCTGAAGGAGAAAGTGGCTCCCTTTCTGCAACCCCGGAGTCCCTTTCAGACATTCCCCTCCTCCAGTCCCCGACCCACCTCAGCCCCCTTGAGTCCATGGCTGTGTTCACACTGGAGAAATAAACCGGTTTAATTGCCATGGCTCAATGCTGTGAAATTCTGGGAATTGTAGTTTGTTGTGGGGCCCAGAGCGGAGCTCCGCTCCGCTCTGGGCCCCACAACAAACTACAATTCCCAGAATTTCACAGCATTGAGCCATGGCAATTGAACCGGTTTATTTCTCCAGTGTGAACACAGCCCCTCCTGTCCCCCAGACCCTGCTGCCGCTTACCTGCCGCGGAGGGGAGCCTCTCAGCCGGACATGCTCTCCTCCTCGGGGGGGACCCTCCTCCTCCTCCTCCTCCCTCGCCGCCTCGGTCCCCCCCGTCCTCCTCTTCCTCGCCGCCGCCACCCCTTCCTCCCGGGGAAGGGGGTGTCTAGTAGGGTGGGGTGTGTATTGTGTTAGTGTATTGTGTGTGGGTCCTTCCTGGCAGCCTGGCGGAGGGAGGTGGGCGGGGAGGGAGCCAGCGGTTTCCAATCGGGAAAGGGAGGAGCGGCGGCGTGGAGGGGAAAGAAAGAAAGAATGGAAAGAAGGAGGGATGAAAGGATGGAGGCTCTCTCAGGCTCGCATGGCGTCGCCCCTTGGCTGCCTCGCCTCCGTCTCCCAGGGCTCTGGTCCTCTCTCTTCACCAGCCGCTCCCTCTTTCCTTCCTTCCTTCGTTCCTTCTCTCCTTCCTGGGGAGGATGGGCAGCAGTCCCCCTCCTCCTCCTCCTTTCCCTCCTTCTCTCTCTCTGTTCTCTTCAATATCTCTCCTCCTCCTCCTCCCTGCTCTCTCTTTTTCTGCTGTTCAGGAATGCATGGGGTTTTTTCCCCCCTCCTCTTGCCTTTCCTTGCCCACCCAAAGCCCATTCATAGCGTCACGTGGGTGGGAAGGGAAGGGAAGGGAGGAAGAAGAAGAAGAAGAAGAGAAGCAGCAGCAGCAGCAGCCACAGGGAGGATCCCACACTTACACACACTCACACACACACACACACTGCATCTCTCTTCCCCCACCCAGCCCACTCCCCTTTCTTCTTCTTTTGCTCCTCCTCCTCCTCCTCCTCCTCCTTCTTCTTCTTCACCACCACCTCCTTCTTCTCCTTCACCTTCTTCTGTTTCAACTCCTTCTTCTTCTTCTTCACCTCCTTCTCTTCCTTCACCTTCTTCACCTTCTTCTTCACCTCCTTCTCTTTCTCCTCCTCCTCTTTCTTCTTCTCCTTCTCCTTCACCTCCTTCTCTTTCTCCTCCTCTTTCTTCTTCTCCTTCTCCTTCACCTCCTTCTCTTTCTCCTCCTCCTCTTTCTTCTTCTCCTTCTCCTTCACCTCCTTCTCTTTCTCCTCCTCCTCTTTCTTCTTCTCCTTCTTCTTCACCTCCTTCTCTTTCTCCTCCTCCTCTTTCTCCTTCTCCTTCTTCACCTCCTCTTCTTCTTCCTGATCTTCTCTCCTTCTTCTCCCATCACAGACCAGCTGAGATCCCCTCTCAGGGTTCCGGCTTTCCTCCCAGCCTTGTCGTTTGCCTCCCATCGTGGAAGAGCCCCATTTGACATTTCCCATCGGCTTCCCTTTGTGCCTTCTTCTCTCCTCCACAAAGGCTTCCTGCCCTCTTCGTTCTCCCGGCTCCCCCTTTGAGCCCCAGCCGTCTTTCTGATCAGTCCAGTCCCCAGCCACCACCCCGCCTGGAGAAAGAAAGGAAAGCCTTCGCCTCCCCTCGGCCCCCCATCCCTCTCAGGAGCTTTCTTTCCCTGCTTAGGTCCAAAACACACTGCAAGTAACAATCGTCCAGTCTGAAGGGTCCTGCCAGTTGTACTTGATGGGGGCTCCAGAGTTCAGCTACTCTTCCCAGCACTGAACCAGGGGCTGCATCCACACTGGAGAAATAACCTGGTTTGGCACCGCTTTAAGTGCCCTGGCTGAAGGCTATGGGATTCTGGGAGTTGGAGTATGTTGTGGGGTCCAGAGCGGAGCGGAGCTCCGCTCTGGACCCCACAACATACTCCAACTCCCAGAATCCCATAGCCTTCAGCCAGGGCACTTAAAGCGGTGCCAAACCAGGTTATTTCTCCAGTGTGGATGTGGTCCCCAGATCCAAGGCAGCTTGTCCCTCGCCACCTAACCACCCCATAATTCAGCCCTCTCCACCCAAATGGGCTTCAGGGGGTTGTGGTTGTGTCCTTTCGAGTTGTTTTGACTTAAGGTGACCCTATCGAGGGGGTTTCTGGGCAAGATTGTTGCCTTTGCCTCCCTCTGAGGCTGAGACTGTGTAGTCACCCGGTGGGTTTCCATAGCTGAATGGGGATCAAATCCTGGCCTTCAGAGCTGAAACCAGTACACCACACTGCCTCTCTCAGGGTCTAAGTGAATCAAATGCAACCCCCCCCCCTTTCAGTTTCTTTCCTGTTAATTTCAAAAGTGTGTTTAAATGCATTTTCTGGTGAGGAGGCGCACAGCTTCCTTCCGTATTACTTATTGATTACTTTCCCTAAACCTTTCTGTTTGCCGTACTGTTCTGTTTTTAGTTTAGGCTAACACTTCTTTGCACTCTTTCACACGGGAGGAATTTCTCCCAACTTCGAATGCAGCCAATGCGAATTCATGTGAATTCGCTTGTTTCGCGAATTTACGTGAATCCCCATTGCATTCGGAAGGCGTTCGGAATGACTTCCCATTACTCGAAAATGACCCCTCTTTGCCTGAAATTGCATGAGAAGCTTTAATTTGCAATAACGTGAAACCTAAGATTGCATTCGGAGTGACTTCCCTTTTGCCCGAAATTGTGTGAGAAGCTCTAATTCGCAATAACATGAAACCCCATGATTGTGTTTGGATTGCCCTTGGATTATACTTCCAATTTCCCACGTCTGAAAGAGTCCTTTGTTTTGATCGGGGCGCAGCTTTCATCAGATTCTCAAAGGGGTCCATTATTCCCACCCAACGGTAAAGAACCATTGCAATAAACTAATGTAGAGACACAGTTCGGTACTATTCCTCTCTCATATGAAATCCTGCAGTTAATGGCATCAGAGACTATTTGCCTTGCACAACCCTGGATCACACAGCCCCATGTATCCTTATGTCCCCCTGCAGCACAACCCCCCTGTATTGTGGCCCCACACCTCAACATGCCCTTGCACCACAGACTCACCTCGGCCCCACACATTATCATACCACAGCTACGGTGTTACACCCTGAAACCTACTTACATTCACATCGTGAAAGTCTAGCATTGCTAGACATCCACCCTCCTCAGTGAGCACTTAACCTTTGATATTTTGAACCAGTCCTTCCATGTATCGCTATCTACAACCAGCCTGGCATACCATTTCCTAGCCCTGTTTACATCTCAGATAAATACAGGCAACCTCCCAATCTGTTTTCCCCACCTCACAGCCTTCTTAGTTGTGTCCATTCAACTAACTCAATCATTTCCCTCTTTTCCACTCTCCTCTAGATGGCTAATACTCCAGCTTGAAAGGAGTGTTATGAATATAACTAAGAGCCAGCATGGTGTAGTGGTTTGAGTGTTGGACAATAACTCTGAAGACCAGGATTTGAATTCCAGCTAAGCCATGGAAATCCACTATGTGACCTCAGGCAAATCACACACTCTCAGCATCAGATATGAACAAATCTTTGCAAGAAAACCACGATGGTTATGACTTAGTTTGTAAGTTTGAAACAACAACAACAAAAGATATAAAGCAAAGATGGGGAACCCAAAGCAATGGGGCTAAATCTTGCCCTGCTGGAGTCCCATTCTGACCATCTGCGGTTGTCCAAGAGGTCACATCTTTTTCCCGTGACACCATCATTGGGTGGTTTGCTTGCTTTTGGCCCCGTCCAGACTAGCCCATTTGCCCTGGTATGATTTAACAGTTCTAAAAGGCATCTCCTTAGATAGGAGTGGGGACCTTGCACACACACACACACACACACACACACCACATATTGTTAGACTGCAGAGCTTTATCCAGCATAGCCAATGGTGAGGAATGCTGCAAGTCAGTGTTCAATAAAATCTGCTGGGTTGAATGATTCTTTAAAGGTTATTTACTTGTAATAAACAGCTTTACACTACAATGCATTGCTATTGTTGGTCCCAGTCTCTTGCCCCACACACCATAGGAATGCAGTGCCTCCTCCCAGAACATTTCTGATACTGAATCTGACCCTTGACTGATCTACAGAGGGTGCCATTTAAATTTTAAAAAAATACCAAGTCTTAGAAATGAAGAACACATACACATAATTATTTTTTAAGACAGAACTCTTGCCCTGAGATTCCTCCTCTTTGTTTGAGGGCTGGAGAAGAGAAACCATATCCTGAGATCTGAGAGCCCTACCTAAAAATACTTCCAATTCCTGCTATAGAGTTTGATGTAAGTCAGTGTAGTAAAGTAAGCCGGTGGTTGGATTGTCAGATTGAGGCTTGACATATGCAAGTTCTAGATCCCATTGATCTATGAAACTGACTGGATGACTTTGGGCCAGTCACTCACACTCAGCCTGACCTATTTCACAGTGTTGTTGTTAGGATAAAATAGGGGGAGGAGAAGCATACATGCTTCCTTGAGCTCATTTAGAAGATAGAAATGTAACTAATTAAGCAATAGCTATGTTTTTGAAATCAGTGGGGTTGGCCATAATGCTCAAGAACAATGTTCTTGACACATGTTATGCACACATGAGACACATTTCATGTATTTTATGCATGCACATGGCTGTCCACGAATCCTGGTATTTGTTTGTTGGGATTTTTTGTTTGTCTGCTGTTTATTATTTTATATTGCCCTTCAATTTTATTCCCAAAGCAAGTTTATAAAAAGAATCAAAGTACAAAAATGCAAATACAGGAACACATGCATACTAAAATGAGTTAAAGTCCACAAAATTATAAAAGAAGTGTTTTTTTTTCTTTCAGCAGGATAAAAATTGCATCAAAAAAGGGCAAGAAAACAGGGAAGTCTTGGCCTGCTGGTGCACTGAAAAAGTCAACAAAGTGTAAACGATATATCACATGGCACTAGAGATAGTGATGCACAGGAGCCATTTTAAACACACATGAGCCAATGACCATACAAGGCTGTACATCAATCTGGGAAAACTGCAAGCTTGGGGCCACATGTAGCCCTGAAGGATATTTTTTTCTGGCCTCTGACATGATTATTTTCTGGCCC
The DNA here is from genome assembly GCA_034509955.1 of Urosaurus nigricauda. Taxonomy (NCBI): domain Eukaryota; kingdom Metazoa; phylum Chordata; class Lepidosauria; order Squamata; family Phrynosomatidae; genus Urosaurus; species Urosaurus nigricauda. Next base: position 21,325,502 of record JAOEGL010000006.1, on the reverse strand, counting down.
AAGAAAGAGGGTGAGTAGCTTCTCTTGCAACCTCCAGGTGCAACAATTTACAGTTTAAAGCAGTGACAAAGTCATCCTATAGTGTTTGGCATTTTGATAACTGCCCTCTAGAGTTGGCTCTGCCCCATGGTGATGCTGTGGATGAGACATCTCCAAGACCCCCTGTCCTCCACTGCTTTGCTTGGGTCTTGCAGATTCAGGCCCATGGCCTCTATCCATCTGGTGTGCAGTCTTCTTCTCTTTCTACTGCCTTTTACCTTCCCTAGCATTATCATCTTTTTTTAGAGAGCCATGCCTTCTCATGATGTGGCCAAAGTATAACAGCCTCAGTTTTGTCTCCTTGGCTTCCAAGGACAGTTCTGGCTCAATCTGTTCAAGGACCCATTTGTTTGTCTTTTTAGCCATCCATGGTATCCTCAGTACTCTTCTCTAGCATCACATCTCAACTAAGTTTATTTTCTCTGTGTCAGACTTCTTCGCTGTCCAGCTGTCACACCTGTACATGGTGATAAGGAATACTATGGCTTGGACAATTCTGTCCTGCCCATTTGTAGTCTTCTTATTTTTTGACAGCATTCTCTGTTCTGACCAATGTTTGATCCAAGGTACAGAAAATCTTTAACTACAGGCACCCCTCTTTTCTCACAGATTTGAGGTCTGAGGTCTTGAATATTCACAGACAGGTGACCTCCATTATTTTTAATGGTGTGTGCCCTGTGCATACTCATGGGCATGCATCCCATTCAGGACTATGGGGCTTGAATATATGCAGGTCTCCATTTTTGCGTGGAGGGGTCTGGAATGGATCCCCCATGAAAACAGAGGGCCAACTGTATTTCGATTTCCTCATTATCTAGGTTGAATTTATGAAGATCCTCTCTGGTGTTTTTTTTGTTTGTTGTTTGTTTGTTTTCTTTATGTTCAGAAGTAAGCCTGCCTTTGTACTTTTTTTTTTAACCTTACTTAGGATGTTATCAGACAATGGAAATTGGAAGTATAATCCAATAGCAATCCAAATGCAATGATAGGATTTCACGTTATTACGTATTAGAGTATCTCATGCAATTTTGGGAAATGGGAAGTCATTTTCAGGCAATGGGAAGTCATTCTGAATGCATTCTGAATGCAATTAGAATTCACGTACATTCACTAAACTAGCGAATTTATGTGAATTTGAATTGGCTCAATTCAAAATAGAGAGAAATTCCTCCCGTCTGATAAACTCCTATGTAATTGTTCCAAGTCTACTATGTTTTTTGCTAGTAATGTGGTGTCGTCCACTTACCTTAGATTATTGATCTTCCTTCCTCCTATCTGCACTCCTTCTTCTTCTGAGTCTAAACCCACTCTTTGGAGAAATCATATTTGGCATTAACAAATACCTACATTTGAGAACCTGAAAAGGACATCCAGCCACTTTGAGGGTTGTTTTTGTTTGTTTGTTTGTTTGGTTGGTTTTCTATTCAGCCCATGGAAGATCCCAGGCTATAAAAGTGGTCCATGTACATGAATCCTGGCATATATAGTGATAGTGTACTATAGTCAGAGAGAGGGATTGCCCTACCATTAGGCAGAGGGAGGCAAATATCTCAAGTAGTAGACGCTGGGAGGAGAGAAGTAGTAGGCTCCCCAGCTGTTCCTCCTAGACGCCTTGTATGTTTCTTTGGTTTAGAGAACAAAGCTGTATCGTTCTGCTTATTTTGTACTCTCTAAATTAGCCTGGGACCCTTAGGTGTGGTGGAGGATTCTAATCCAATGCCAGTGCAGTACAGAAAGATTACCATTCTAGTACAGTACCAGTACCAGTACTAATACCAGTGCAGAAAGATTACCATTCTAGTACAGTGAATAGAGAGAGAATACAGTCGCTCCTCTGTATCCATGGATTCTGCATCCATGGATTCAGCCATCCAGGCTTGAAAATATATTTTCAAAAAAAAAAAAAAAATTCCAAAAAAAAAAAAAAAAGCCCACAAAAAAACAAGACCTTAATTTTTCCATTTTATATAAGGGACACCATTTTACAACAACACTGTATATAATGGGACTTGAGCATCCATGGATTTTGGTTTAAACAGTTGGGGGAGGGGGTTTCTTGTAACCAAGGCCCACAGATACTACTGGACCACTGGACCACCACTTTCTCCTTGCTTCAGGTAGCAACATGTCTTGGATTGTTCCTATCCAGAGATGGGAGTGGGCCTCAGATCCTGTTAATAATCTATTTAGACTATATCCCATCATGTGACTCAGTGGGGCACACAGGTTATTACCAGATTCAGTAAAGTGGCCATATCTTGTGCCTTTCAGCAATTGTCTGTATGAAAAATATTCAGCAGTAGTTCTGTCATTTGTCAGAGTGAGGTGCCTGCCCCAGGCAGCAGATTCTGTAACTCATGAAAAGACAGCACAAATGGCTAGTGATTTAAAGCCAGGGATGGGGAGCAGTGTTGGTGAGATCTTCTGCTGGAGACACCAAAATAACTTGGCTGGGTTGTGTTTGTACCTCAGCCTTGACTCTCCATTTACTGCTCTGCCTCAGCCTGCAAAATATTTTGAGATGCCTCAGATTCATAGAATCATAGAAGAGACCACAAAGACCATCCAGTCCAATCACCTGTCATACAGGAATATATAATGAAAGCATTCCCGACAGATGGCCATCCACCTCTGTTTAAAAACTACCAAAGAAGGAGACTCCACCACATTCCAAGGCAGCATATTCCACTGTTGAACGACAGTACATTCTTCCTAATGTTTAAGTGGAATTTTTTTTCCTGTACTTTGAATCCATTGCTTCGTGTTCTAGTCTCTGGAGGAGCAGAAAACAAGCTTGCTTCATCTTCAATATGACAGCTCTTCAAATATTTAAACATGACTATCATGTCACCTCTTAACCTTCTCTTCCCCAGGCTAAATATGCCCAACTCCCTAAGCCACTCCTCATAGGCATAGTTTCCAAACCTTTCATCATTTCAGTCTCTCTCTTCTGGGCACACTCCAGTTTACTGAAGATGATACATTTGACTGGGAAAGAAGAATCTTGGAGATGATTTAGTACATCCTGCTACCATCTAGAACTATTTTACATTTTTCATGTATAGGATATTGATACAGATACATTAGTAGCACTTGATGGTTTCTGTGTTGGGGGTGCTGTATCTGTGTTTGAACTTTAAAGGAGCTATTAAAAGAACTGAATTTATTTCAGGGATAACATTTAGCACCTTAGATAACTCCTTTGAATTTCTTTGATCTGCATGGGTCTAAATATGCTAGCTATGCTACAAAAGTGTGGTACTTGAGACATATGTGTCATGCAAACACACATGCAAATATAAATTACTATCTAATAGGTTTATAAGATTGTAATTTATATTTTTTAGGTATACATTTGGTGACTGCAGTGAAGGAATAAGGAGACTGGGAATTGGAAGGACAATCCATGAAAGAACTATATAAAATCCTAAAGTACAAAGATATACAATTGAGCACTAAAGTTAGAATTGTCCAAGCCCCATCACCATGTATGAATGTGAGAGCTGGACAGTGAAGAGCAGTGAAGAGCACGGAATTGAACCCAGGTCTCCAGAGTCGTAGTTTGATGCTCAAACCACTACGCCACTCTGGCTTTCATACCCTATAACTAGTTTATGGAATGGATTTATTTATCCCCTTCCTCTCATTTGAGGTGCGGTGTTGGAGAAGAGTGCTGAGGATACCACGGATGCCAAAAAGACAAACAAATGGGTTCTAAAAGAGATCAAGCCTCAACTTTTCCTGGAAGCCAAGATGACGAAACTGAGGCTGTCATACTTTGGCCGCGTCATGAGAAGTCGTGACTCACTAAAAAAAGCAATAAACTAGGAACCATAGAAGTTAGTAGAAAGAGAGGAAGACCACACACCAGATGGCTAGACTCAGTCAGAGTCCTAAATCTGCAGAATGTAAGAGATAAGTGGAGGACAGGGAATTTTAGAGATGTCTCATCCACAGGGTCACCATAAGCTGGAGCTGACTTGAAGGTAGATAACAATAAAATAAACATGACAGATTAAGGTCCTGTTTTTTGACTGGAGTCGTTGAAGTAGCACACCATCAGAGTGTAGAAAAATTATTCTGGATAACAACTCTTAGAATCCCCCAGCCAGAATAGCCAATGGCCCATTGCTTGGGGCTAATGGGAGCTGTTGTCCAATATATCTGGCAGGCCTCAGGTTGAGGAAGGCTGATTTATTGGGAATGGCAAGAAATGCCAAAATATGACGTGTATGTGATACACCAAAACATGTGTTGACAACCAGCCAGAGAAAAATAGACATATAACTGGGTATAGATGGGTTGTGCAAAAAGGAATACTGTTCTGGGGCATTCCATTTCATATATAAGAATAAGTGTCTCTGCAGTGGTGACCAGTAGCTCCCATGACAGTTGAGCAGTGGTTCCATTCCAGGTTTTAACTCAGGCTTTGAAGGATTTCCCAGATGGGTTCATCTCCTCAAATGGCTCTTTTAAACAATGTCATAGCTTGGAATGGATTCACCCTCCATATGTTAGCCACTAGCCTCCAATGTATGTGTACAAATGTGTAAAGGCTTATTTTTATGGCAACCGCTATAGCATGTGTCAGTCTACTTGTGACACAACTAGAGGCTTTGGAATTAGAGGAAGGGGATAAATAAATCCATCCAATGAATTAGTTATGGAGTATGAGAACCAGAATGGTGTAGTGGTTTGAGCATCGAACTATGACTCTAGAGACCACAAAACCCATTGGGTGACCTTGGGCAAATCACATACTCTCGGCCTCGGGGGAAGGCAATGGCAAATCTCCTCTGAGCAAATCTTGCCAAGAAAACCCCATGATAGGGTCACCGTAAGTCAGAAATGACTTGAAGGCACATGGCAACAACATGTTACCTGTGCAATGATGGAATATGCTACTGCCCCTCCCTCTGGTTTTCTTATAATGTGGTGTGTGTTTGTGTGTATGTTTCAGATGTAGCTGATCATTAATTGCAGCAAACCAAGGCACAGATACTTAACACCCATGTTTGATGGGGGTTTTCCATAAGAATCTGAGAAGAAATCTTACTAAATGTAAAGTTACCAGATATCTCTTATTATACAGTATGGGATGTCCCTTTTTTGAGGTCTGTAAAGCTTGTCCCTTATAGGACTGGTTGGTGTCCCTTATAATACGGAATGTCTCCTATCTGAGAATTAGAAAGGCTTTCCTTTTAAATAGAGTGAATGAGATGTCCCCAAAATCTGAATTTTTAGGTTTGGACCCTTCATAAAGACAGAAATGTGTGCATTATGCAATTTATGAATGTGGACAAGATGTTAATTTCACAGAGGAATGCATAGCTATTTTAGCTGAAATCAATACATCCATCTGGTATTAGGTAGAGCACCAATCTGTTAATAGCTACTTCCTGTTTGCCAGCCCTTTATGTTATGCATTTTCTCTGTCCCTTGCTGCTGTTCTGAAAGCCTGGCAACACAAACTGGATGGAATTGTGCAGCTAAGTCTGGGTGACTTCCCCTATAAGGTCAGATATGCATTTGTGGTGTTCTCTTGGACACAGCATATGCCATGAAATCATGGGTGGCACTGATGTTGTGGGCTGACATCTTGTTAGCAAGTTACGTTATTGTAAGCCTGATTTATGACATTGCAACTCACTTTTTTATTATTGTGCAGAAAAAGGGTAAGTCTGGAATAGAACTCCAAACTACCAACCCCCAATCCTCCTTGTTAGCTGTGAAGCGCCCCATCCCCAACACAGTAATTTTTTGGTTGTCAGACAGTGACAGGATCAGTGGCAATGCATCCAGCTATTTTCCACACTGCAAGGATAGTCATCTGCAGGGACATCCCAGGAACCTCCAGGAGTCCAGCTGTGGTGCCCCCAGCTAAACCAAAAAAATAAAAAAAATAAAAAAAAATGTATTGCTACTGACCCTCTTGCTCTTTGACAACCCAGTAATAGGAATGTTTGAGGGGGCTGTGAGGCTTACAAAGTGGACTGACAGTGCATCAGGAGATATAGCTATGCAGACATAGCTAGGTGAGATGTGTACATCTTCATTATTTGGACCATGGTACCCCTACTTGTTTGATCATCTGCATTGGCACACTGTTTGTTTTGGGTTCAATCTAAAGTCTCAGAGAGCCAGTGTGGTGTAGTGGTTTGAGTGTTGAACTATGACTCTGGAAACCAGGGAACCACTTGGCCATGAAAACCACTGGGTGATCTTGGGCAAGTTACATGATCTCAGCCTCAGGGGAAGGCAATGGCAAATCTCCTCTGAAAAAATCTTGCCAAGAAAACCCCATGTTCGGTTTGCCTTAAGGCTTCCATAAGTCAGAAACAAGTGCAGGTAAACGAGGAAGAAGAAGAAGAAGAAGAAGAAGAAGAAGAAGAAGAAGAAGAAGTGGTAGTGGTAGTAGTAGTAGTAGTAGTAGTTTAGGACATGTTATTTGAAGAACTACCTGCATCCATTCATGTCTATGCAACCTTTAAGATCAGCATCTGAGGCCCTGCTATTTCGTGCTCCTGAGTATGACATTTATCTGGTTTCCCCACGTTTTTTGAATCCTCAGCCTCCAGACACACATATATGATGTATTCTTTTCTGCAGCACTTTAAAAACATATTTATTATGGCCTGCATCTGTTTAATTTAGCACACTGTCTTTTTACTTAAGGTTTTATCTGCTGGTATTGTGTTACATCTCATTTATAATTTGAATAATTTAACTACTGAATATTTGCCTAAATCCAATTGCAAATCCCAACTAGAGCAGAGCCTTTGAATCAGTGGGAACTTGCATAGTAAATTTTCTATGCATGTACTGTGGTGGGGTAGAGGGGAGCGAAAGAAACTCCCTTTTCTGCCATTAGTACAAAGTATCCGTTCGGCAGCTGCTTTGTGTGCATTCCACAGCATCACGTCCATTTATTCAATTCATTTACTTTAGTTTGGAATAACAAATTGGATTTGTTCTGAAATATGGGGAGGTCTTGAGGGTTTTTTTTTAAAAAAAATTATAACAAATTTTAAACACAGCAAGGAAATAGGAAACTGATATCGATAATAATTCTATGATCACAAAAGCATTCAAAGAAAATCATTTTATTTTTAATTTTGACCAATTTAAAGGTTTGATTATATAACTTAATGTTTGATTTTTTTTTCAAGGTATGCTTTGTGTCACTTTCCCTCCTAATCTGAGAAAAGGAACTATAAGTCTATTACATTACACAGAGTAACACAAAGACAGACAGACAAACAGATAAGCCTTTTGGGGTCAGACATGGAGACATCTAGTCCAGTTCGTAGCCACAGGAGATAAGGCTTATCATCCATAATGCATATAGAAAGATGACCAGGAGTACAGTGTTTTGACAGAAGCAAACAGAGGTGAGTGATTTGTTACAGAGAAGAGCAAACATGCAATTGTTATATGACAAGGATACAGGCATAAAAATGCACAATATCTGTATTGTGCAGTGTCGATGGAACACACAGAAACACCCACACATTTTGGAGTGATGGCAGAAAGAAAGGGCATCCTCTTCCCCCTTCACAACATACACAAAGAAAAGTTATTTTATGGAGCTGTGAAGAGGTGCAGCACTTTCCCAACTGATATAAATGAATTCAACTAAATGTCAGCATTTGCCCCTCCTGCATTGGCGGGTGGGGAGTGGGTAGGAAATCTTTCTTTTCAAAGTCAATTTAAATCCAGTTAATCCAGATTAAAACTGGCCAGGTGACAACACCACCCACAAATACAAAAGTCTGGCCATGCAATCTAGGCTGGGTGAGGCTTTGGCCTGGTCTCCCACATCTGGATTGAATTAGACATTCCAGCTTCTGGCTGGCTGAAGTTCTTTCCTCCTTCCCTCCCTCTTCTTGATTTTCATTGCCTGAGGAGGGAGACAGAATTCCAAGAGAGAGAAAAAGAGGCAGACACTGTGTCTCCTTTACGTGAATTCTGAGGAGTTTCAGAGAATTGAGAGAATCTCTTCTCTTCCCCAAACTTTGGTCCTGTGTCATTTGTATGCCAACATCCAGGCCAAGAGCAGGAAAGTGCCATGGACTTTAGGGCCCTGATCCAGCTGTTGTTCTTCGGGATGCTGCTGCTCCCCATAGCTCTGGGACAAAGGGATGAACTGAGCTCCGAGGAGGAAAGAAAGGCTCTGATGCTCAAGGTGAGAGAAAAAGTTCCCTTCCCCTCCTTCCCCATCTCTTAACCTAAGGGTAGCCAAGCCTCATGGGCTATAAAAAGAGGCATCGTAATTTGGCTTGGGCAGCATCATAATTTGGGAGGGGAGGCAAGGTGGGATCAATCTGGCCTCTTGATGTGGCCCTGTTGCCCTTTGTACAGAATGAGGACCTGACCCAGAATAGCCACTGAAAGTTCATCACTGTGGAGAGTCCGGGGAAAAGTTGTTTTTGAGGACTACAACTCCCAGAACCCTTCAATCAACTTTTGGTTGTAGTCTAAAAAGACACTTCTCCAAGCTCTGATTCTGGGGTATCTAAACCCTTCTCCTGCTGAGGCCAGGGTGGTAAAAAACAAAACCTCACTCACCAACTTCTAAATAATCTTGTATAAAAGAATCATTCATTTTTGCCTGGCGTTGTCTAGGAAATACATGAAGTCACTTTACATACTAGAATAGCCCATCCAGCTAGTATTCCTTTCCCATGTATTGGGCAAAGGAGACAGCATCCCTTTGGTTTCTCTTTGGCTGCATCTTCACAAACCTTTTTCAGGAGAACTGAGGAGTGATAGCTTCTTTCTCTTTTGATCTGAAAGGTCCCACTCTTGGTTTTTGTCCTGAAAATATCTTCAGTCCCCTTTGTTCACCCTGAAATCTCTTGGGACTGCTCCCAACACCAGTCTTTTTGTTGTTAAGTTATTCTACATTCTGAACATATGGGCCCTGTCATGCTTCTACCCCTCTTTAGATCTTGAAGTGTATTACTTCGCATCAAAAATGTGATAAGCCAGTTCTTTCGTCTCTTGACACTACAGCTGTTCAGCACAGAATTTTAAACGCCTCACAAAACTATGAATCCAAGGATTTCATAGGATGGAGCATTGGCAGAGTGGGATGGAAGTGCTGTAACTTGTCCAGTGTGAAAGAGACTCTGCTCTGGGCAGTCTTCTGATCATTATATTGAATGGGGCTCTGGACATTTTAGTACCACTGCCCAGCGCTCCCTGTTCTCATCCATTACAACCCCTGTTGTTACACAAAATATAAGGGTTTGGATAGGGCACCCACAATCAGTATACAAAGGGAGAATATAATTAGCTGAAATGAAGGCTGTGAGAGGGTTTCAAGTAACTCAAAAGCTGGGGTCAGATTGGTGTATAATAATTGCCAAAAACTGAACTTCCAGAATGTAAGTTCCAAATTAGTTTTATTTGTAATGGCAAAAGGGGAAATCAACGTTCACACAAAAACATGCACTTACACATACATACAAGAACTAGTGACATACTATGGGAACTTGGTATCCACAGGTGATCCATTCCAGATCACCCTGCAGATACCAAAATCCAGAGATGCTCAAGCCTGTGTTGTCCCCAATGGTAGCGCATGCACATGGTTGCACCACCATTAGGGACAATGGGACTTCAGGTAAGCATCCGTCCTCCCCGATGGCAGTGTAGTCCTGTGCATGCACATTACCACTGGGGACAATGGGTCTGTCCCTAATGGCGGAGTGGTCATGTGTACGCGCCACTATTGGGGACAATGCGGGCTTGAGCATCTGTGGATGGCAAGTCCATGGATACCGACGTCCCACTGTAAAAGGTAGTAGTAAATAGTGATTTTTAGGGTTGCAAAGGGTTGCATCTCCAAAAGCATAGATCCAACTAGGGATTCTGTGAAGTGAAATGGCTCAACAACTGCCTGTGGATCCATCAATACTGAGGAATCAAGGGAGATACTGACAGCGTGTTTGTCTGATCTCAACTGAGACCTAATTGATAGTATTTTGGCAGACACTTTTATAGGACAAAATATATCTTGAGGCAGTTTTGGGATTAGGATGAAGTTCCCATGAGGGAAGACTAGAGCTGGAAGTCTGTAAATGGCTGGATAATCATCATGAATGTCCCCTTGACAAAGGAGTCTCACTACCAGAGGGAGGTAACCTTGGACTTATGTTAATGTGTGCTTGTCCCTTGAGTAAATCATCATGGAAGCATTGGTGCTCCCTTGTCCCATCAATAACGTGTTCTTGGAGCCACCATTTGGCAATAACACAATTTCTGACGGTTTCCTGATGATTTACACATGGTAAGACTCCTGTGTGATATTCCCCACAGTCTTTTCTAATGATTCAGAATTGGGGGCATACTTATCAAATTTGCAGATGACACTAAACTGGGAGGAGTAGCTAATACCCCAGAGGACAGGATCAAAATTCAAAATGACCTGAATAGACTAGAAAGCTGGGCCAGTGCTAACAAAATGAAATTCAATGCGGAGAAATGTAAGGTTCTGCACTTAAGGTGGAAAAATGAAATGCACAGATATAGGATGGGGGACACCTGGCTGAATGAGACCACATGTGAAAGGGATCTAGGAGTCCAAGTAGACCATAAGCTGAACATGAGTCAACAGTGTGATGCGGCAGCTAAAAAAGCCAATGCAATTTTAGGCTGCATCAATAGAAGTATAGTTTCTAGATCAAGGGAAGTTATAGTGCCACTCTATTCTGCTTTGGTCAGGCCCCACCTGGAATACTGTGTCCAGTTCTGGGCACCACAATTCAAAAAAGATGTGGAGAAACTGGAGCATGTCCAAAGGAGGGCAACTAAGATGGTGAAGGGTCTGGAAACCTTGCCCTATGAAGAACGCCTTAGGGAGCTGGGGATGTTTAGCCTGGAGAAGAGAAGGTTAAGAGGTGATATGATAGCCCTGTTTAAATATTTGAAGGGATGTCATATTGAGGAGGGAGCAAGCTTGTTTTCTGCTGCTGCAGAGACTAGAACGCGGAACAATGGATGCAAACTGCAGGAAAAGAGATTCCACCTCAACATTAGGAGGAACTTCCTGACAGTAAGGGCTGTTCGACAGTGGAACACACTCCCTCGGAGTGTAGTGGAGTCTCCTTCCTTAGGGGTCTTTAAGCAGAGGCTGGATGGCCATCTGTCAGGGATGCTTTGACTTGGAGTTCCTGCATGGCAGGGGGTTGGACTGGATGGCCCTTGTGGTCTCTTCCAACTCTATGATTCTATGATTCTTCTTCATAATGTGGCCAGCCTCAATTTAGTGTTCTTGGCTTCCAGAGAGAGTTCTGGCTTGATCTGTTCTAGAACCCATTTGCTTGTCTTCTTGGCCATTCACACTATCCTTGGCACTCTTTTCCAACACCACATCTCAAATGAGTTGATTTTCTTCCTCTCCACTTTTTTTATTTTCCGGCACTCACATCCGTACATGGTGATGGGAACACAATGGCTTGGACTATCCTCAGTTAGTGTTCAGAATTATGTCTTTACCCTTTATGAACTTATTTGTTTCTTTCATAGCTGCCTTTTTCAATCCTAGTCTTTTTCTGATTTCTTGACTGCAGCCTCCATTCTTATCAATATTTGATTTAATATTTGAATCATGATGCATAGAAGGGAGGAAAAGAATTTTAGAAACCACAGATAAAATATTACATGCCTAAATAATTATACTTGTCAAGACAGAAAAAAAAATAGATACATACTAAGGGACAAATAGGAATAGAAATGCAGATCACATAAACATTGACTTGGCCATCAGTTGAAAGTGCTAAGCCAAGTCACAAAACTTGGTTACAGTTCTAAAAGAGTTACATGTTTTTATAGTCAAACAAGATCCAGAAATCCAGGCTTTGTTCCAGGCATCAGTCACAACAACACAGCATCAGTGGCATCTGGTCAACTGGCAAATGAGCCAAAGACAAAGACTTGTTCAAATCAAAACATTGTCTTAAAATAAAATAAATAAGGCTGTGTGTTTTTCACATTGTAGCACAAATGAGCTTTTATTATTCTGTTTTGAGGTCAATCCACACTGCACAATTACAATAGTTCTATGCTGCTTTAGCTTTCATGCATCTCTCCCACAGAATCCTGTGATTTGTAGTTTGGTGAGGGACTTATAATTTTTACAGCAGAGAGCTTTAATGTATAACCTTTAACTGTCGTGATTTGGCAGGGATAGCCCAAGCTAATCTAATGCCATCCCAATTTCTCAACTGCTTTCAAATGTCCCAGTTTCTCTCTCTTCCTTTGACTTTCCCCCTCTGTTCCCAGCTTAATTCAATTGCTGCAGACTGAGTTCAAAGTGCAAAAGTAGTCTGCACTTGGATAATTCAGCAGGGAAGAGAGGAGAGAGACAGAATCTTGTCCTTCCTATGGTAGTAGACCTAGGCAAAATCAAACTGCTGCAACCTCTCCTAGCTTGTGTTTTCTTCCTTATTAAAAACTTTTTGTCTGTTGATCGCACTCTGATATTGCTTGGCCACAAATGTCACAATAGGAAAAACTGAATGCTAATGCTGTAGTTCAAGATTCTTTAGGATGGAGTCATGGTAGTTAAACTGGTATTAATTTGCCATAATAGTGTAGTAGGTATACTTCTGAATTTCCCAGGATCTTTTAAATCATGTTAATTTCAGACAGACTCGACAGTGTTGATTGACCTCAAAACTGAATAATAAAAACAACAAATCATATTTCCTTATCAAAAGCAAAACAAATCAGACTTAAACCCTATACTCACTTGCCTGGGAGGGAGACCCACCATGAGGACTGTGACAAACTTCTTAATATACATATATAGGACTGAACTTGTCGTGAGTTAATACTGGGCATGGAGTAAGATGCTTCATAGACAAAGCAGAAAACAAAAGGGCAAACAGTATTTCAGGACCAAATTTTTTAAAAAAATTATTGAAGTAGAAACATAGAGAAACCTGGTACAGCTGACATTACAGCTTTGCATAACCTGATGCACTCCAGGTGAGTTGAACTGTACCTCTTATTGTAACTGCTGAGAATGATGATGGATGTTATGTAAAACATTTGGGCATCATTTGTAGGGGGCAGGCAGAAAGAAAGAGAAGGTGCAGGGGAAGACCAAGAGGCATGTCTGCATGTTAGTGGGGGGGGGGGGTATAGAGAGAGAGGAGATTAGTATATGTGGCTTTTAAACTGTGATTAAACCAGGAAAAAAGTGGCTTTGATTATATTTACTGTATCATACCATGATGCCTCTGACCCATAGCTGCTGTGTCCCCCAAGCAGTTAGGGCATCCCTTTGATGGGGGAAGCCCACCAACGTGTTTGCAATCACACAGGTTGCCAGGTGTAAAATGTTGTAGCTTGCAGCCAGGGCATTTGCCTGATTGGCTATCCTGTGGTGGTGTACCCACCTCTTCCCTTGTGCCCCTTCCCTCTTGCTATTTCTGAGAAGCCTGATTACCTTTATTATTTTTTTCTATTTTTTTACACTTAAATTGCAGTAGCAGAGTTCTGGAATTGTGCAAAACATTAAATTAAATTAAATTTAAAAAATCCAAAAGGCATGCTGGTTAGGTATAGGTTAGGGAGGCAGAGTTCAGGTGGAGTCAGGAAGAAAGCATGATGGTGGCAGCATCCCCAGTTACACAACTGGAAAGATGTACAGTAATATCTATTACACTAACAAATATAATTCCATTTTCATTGAGATTCGTGTTTGTGGCAGGAACACGGCTTGTAGGGTAAAATTCAGAGTCATGACCAGCCCTACTCTTTGAGGTCTACATAAATTCCCTAAAATGTCAACAAACAAACAAACAAACCTGAAAGTGAAAATAGGTTTTTAAAATGCTAAGAGTGGGGGGATGCAACCTATTCAACAGGCAAATTGCTTCTTGGGGGCGGGGGGGTCTCTACAAGAAGCAATTTACTTTGTTTTTGCAAAGACAAGTTCAGGAAGGTCCTGGAAGGTCCAAGGGCCACAAAAATAGCTTTAGGGGGCTACCACCCCCCCCCCCGAGGTAGAGCCAGGCAACAAATTTGGGGCATAATGCAAGAACAGCAACAGCAAACAAGTCAATTATTTACATAGTTATCACTGCCAAGGATAGGAAGAGGCCCATATGGGATTTTCCTCCTCATGCGCCAAAATAACTTGGCTGCCATGCATTTTGACTCGGGTAAGTGGTAGTGAGGACACTATTTGCTGCTCTGCCTAAGGCAGTAAAGTATCTCTGTACTGAGTGGACTTCCAAAAACATTAAGCTGTCTTCTTCATCTTTCCTCTTAACCTATTTGGCAGGGTTCCTGTGATGATAAATTAGAAAATCCTCTTCACACTTCCCTGAAACCAATCAGGACCGGTGTCAGGGGTCAGCATTGACCAGACCTACAAAGGCTCTCACTGAAACAGGAGGATCATCACTGGTTCTATTATGGCCCCCATGTCCCGATCCCCCATGTTCTCCTCCTGTTACTGTTTCGTCCCTTTTCACTTCTCAAGAGCAGAAACAGTGTTTTGTGTTGATGGAAAGTTGAAGTTCCAGCTGCATCAAGAAACAATGTCATGTGCAAAAATCCAGTGCTTCAGAAAGTTTCTTTATTGGGCTACAACTCACAGAATCGGCCAATATGGCCAGTGGGAGATTCTGGGAGTTATACTCTGAAAAGGGAACTTTTCCAACTTCTCCAGCAGCCTGAATTTGCTGCACTGATTTGAGGAAATGCCTTCCTTTCCTGCCCTGCTGATAACCCCTTTCATGCTTTACTGTGATCCCTCTCCATCCAGCATCTGCAGGAGGTCCTGGAGTTGTCAGAAATGATGGAAGAGGAGGATGTAGGAGAGGTCACCCTGAAGGAGACGAAGGAAGACTCAGTTGGTAAGGAGGTCCTTGAGGGAGACCTGCAGGATGTGGAAGAGGAGGAGGAGGAAGAAGAGGAAGGGCCTGAGAAAGAGCCTCCCCATTCTACTCTGATGACCCTAACAACACCATCACCAGCTCAGGATGAAGAAGAGGATGGCTTCACGTATGTCTGTGAGTACAGTGGAATAGTCAGGTTACCTCTTTTTCAGAAGGCACCTCTTCATTTCCAAAGGAGTTCCCTGTTCTAGAGCATTCATAGCCTCAGAGAAACCCCACAGATGTTTCTTCTACCGACATTTAAAGAGGAGCAATTTGATAATTTAATGGAAAATGGTTTTTGTCTTAGTAGACTAGACTCTGGAGACCAGGGTTCAGATCCCAGCTTGGCCATGAAATTATCCACTGGCACTGGCAAACCTCCTCTGAACAAATCTTCATAATAAAACCCTATGATAGGTTCACCTTAGGGTTGCCTTAAGTCAGAAAGGACTTGAAAGCACACAACAACAACAACAACAACAACAACAAGCCCTACTACTGATCAGAGTGAAGTGGGTGCCTGTGGTGGCAGCCTACTGGCCATCCCACTGTTTTGGAGGACAGGACAAAGCAATGTGTTACACAGACACAGTGGGCTTCCCAGAAGAAGCCACCATGGGGCTTTTATCACATTACGCTGTATTATTTCACATCAACTGCTATATTATTTCACATTAACTGCAGGATTCCTGTGAAATCCTGGGATTTGCAAAGAGGGGGCCTTTAGTATTCTCTTATGAGAAGAGATGAAGAGCTCTTAGGTCTCATTAAACTACAACCCCCAGAAATCCACAGGAGACAGCCATAGCAGTTGAAGTGGAATAATAAAGCTACAACAGTGCAGTATGATATTGTATCTCACCGGGATCTTCTTCATTTTTTTAAATTTTAGAACTTCGTAGCACTGCCTCTTTTTAAAAATAGGAGCAGGATTCTGATGGACATTTGGAATGGTTTATAACTGGTTGGTTGGATAAGAGGTTGTGCTTTAGATCTCTTTGGACGATCTCTCAATTGGAAACTGTGTTATAAAGTAAACTTGGGTTAGGTCACATTGTATGGCATTTTGGAAGGTGACTGGGTGCATCTTAAGAGGAACACACAGAAATAAAATGCTTTAAGTGTAACAAATAGAAAAAATAATAATAAAATAAAAATAGCAGCAGGATTGTTTGTTTGGCCTCTGTGTAATTATTAGATTTGTTCTACAGAGACCTACGTTTGAATCCCAGTTTAGCCATGAACTGATTTGTAAACTGCTGCTATGTCTTCCCTTAGCAGCCATTCAGGGAAGCTGAACACATTTTGTTTCTCAAGACTTCCCCCTCTTACATTTTGTCCCATGCCTCCAAATGATAAATCTTTTTGTTCTCCTCATCCCTGATTTCATCCTTTGTCCTCAGGCAACGAAAGCAATTACATCAAACCCAAATCAATTCCTAGCTTAAATCCCCATTTCTTTGGTCTTGACTGAAAGAAAAAGTAAACCTACCCATCAGTGCCTGTCTTCTTGGTTATTTTTCTTATTTCAGTCTGTGTTCCTCTTTTTGAACAGTGAATATTGCATACACAATCAAAAATTAAGTCTCTATGTAACATCAATATAACAAACTCTATATGAACATTTGACACATATGCACTGTCCAAAGGTTACATACATCCAATGGCATGCCAATAGAGCACTTGAATGCTGAACTCTTCTGCCTGTGATGCTCAGTAGTATTGCAACATTAGGATGCAACCTTTCACACCACAGAAAATTATGCTTTAGTTCCCTCCTAAATTGTTGTTGTTGTTGTTGTTGTTGTTGTGTGCCTTCAAGTCATTTCCAGTTTATGGCGACCCTAAGGCAAACCTATAATGGGGTTTGCTTGGTAAGATTTGTTCAAAGGTGGGTTCATACTTCATTAATAATTTTTTAAGGGCAAAACTATTTACATTACAAATGTGTTATGTAACTTGATTCTAGTTTAAAATGAGAGGTAGCATTTGGGGTGCATCCACATTGTAGAGATAATGAAGTCTGACATCATTTTACATGCTCTAGCTCCAGCCTATGGAATCCTGGGATTTGAAGTTTTATAAGCTCTTTGGCTTTCTTTGCCAAAGAGTGCTGGTGCCTCACAAAACCAGAAATCTCAGAATTCTGTAGTATAGAGCCATGGCAGTCAACATGGTATCAAACTTCATTATCTCTACAGTGTGGATGCATCCTTGTCTCACTATCGGGTTTTCTTGGTGCTAGGTTCTTGCAAGGGGATTCACCATTACTTCCCTTGTGCAGTGCTAACATGTGCTAACAATGGTGTCACACTTGTTTTCTCGCTAAGATCCTGGTTGTTCATACTGTGGACAACCAGAAAATCAAACAAATGGATACTAGAGCAGATCAGGCCTGAACTCTCCCTGGAAGTCAAGATGATCAAACCGAGCCTGTTGTCTTTTGGCCACATAATGAGAAGAAGACTCACTGGAAAAGAGAATAATACTAGGAAAGGTGGAAGGTAACAGAAAGAGAGGAAGACCACATCCATATGTGGATAGATTCAATCAAGGGGGCCATGTGCCTGAAACTGCAGGACCTGAGCAGGTCAATTAAGGACAGAGGGGCTTGGAGGTGTTTCACTCATGGGGTTGCCAGGAGTCAAAGTAGACTCAAAGGCAGTTAACAACAAACCTATGGATATATATTTTCAGTCATTAGAAGGTGAAAAAAGCCTACTTTTCTTACTTTAAAAAACTCTATTTATTTCTGTGCAAAGTTGCCCTTTTTGAGTGCTCAGGGAAAAGATAAGGGGAGAAGAGCTAGGGGTCATTTTAGATACAGAGATGAGTGAATGATTGCATGCTTCCAGCAGTCTTCTGGTCAGGATTCCTGATTCTTGTTTGTTTTTGGCTAAAAAGGGGGAAAAGGGAGGAGTGCACAGAAATTTGGAAATTATTGTTTTACCATTCCACTTCAAAAAGGTAGTTGTTGCAGTAGTTACAGTTAACAAGAAACTATTCTGTTTCTCGTTATTTAAAAATTAAATATATATATCTGTTACGTTGATACTACTGCTGTCCAGTAGTAAAAAAGATTCCTTAAGTAGTGAGACTTCACACCATACACTAAGGGTGACTGAAAACCATTAGTTATACTGCACACAAAGTAAAGTTATTTTACATTATATAACAGTAGTAATGTAACTTAGCTTATGCTGTGGTTATTGAAAAAGAAATTAATTACACATATGGTTTTTAAAAATAATAATGAGTTATTGCCAAGATCTGCGAGAGGGAATGAATACTGGGCAGGATAAAAGTTTAGCATAACTGGGTGTTATGCTTAGTTTGGCCAGCATTCTTAAAAAGGATTCTGCAACAGCTCAGTCCTGGAAAAGAAAACACAAGTACCTAGACAGAGGTACAGGGAAATCTGGCACTAGCTCCTAGAAACATCTCATTCCTGGGAACACAATATTTTTGCTCAGCATGAAGTGAACAGTAGGGGAGAAACCACACACACACATAAATACATTGTTGGTGAATTGTATCAGTAGCTAAATGGAATATAGGCATTTTAGTGGTTGAAATGAAAGCGATCATAGAAGAGCAATAAACAAAGAAAATGGATTTTGAATGATTCTGCCTATTTCAGGCCTGTTCCCAGAATCAGTTACTGCCTTTTAAGATAATTTTAAAATCCTTAGTTTTTATTTGCCATTCAAAAATTCTTGATTGAAGTTGAATATGTATGTAATAAGCAGTTTTGTTCAGCCATCAAGTAATACATAAAGATTTTTAGAAACATTGGCATCTGAACAAAAATGATATGTCACATGTTTACCATGAGAGTGTTGAGCAGCCTAGTATTCTTCTCTCCAAATTAGCTAACCTGATGTGATAGCAGAGGCAAGATCTGGTCAAGAGCTTTCTTGGTTGGTCTGAAGCTGGAAATATCATCGAAAATGTATAAAGGAGTAGATAATTTCTGTTGAAAATGTACATCACAGATCGGAACATATTATTTATGCTGGAAATGTCAGGAAGCAAAAATAAATAAATATTGGAAATAGATTCATGGTACACTTACAAAAACTAGTATTAAGGCCAGAATTTTACTTATTGGGATTGACTGGAGAGGATAGAACACTGAAACCGTATGAAAAACTATTATACCTGATTACAGCTACCAGATTAGCCTATGCGCAAAAGTTGAAAAGTATGGAAACATCTTCAACAGATGACTGGATTTTGAAGACTTTGGAATGATCTGAATTGAATAAGTTAACAATGTTATTAAGAGAAAAATCAATAGGTGCATTTTTAGAAGAACAGAAACTATTGTTACCGGTCTTAAAAGAGAAAGGAGAAATGAGGATACAAGCTGGGTATATAACAGGTCTTAAATGTTTAAGGTATATGGAAATACAATTAGCCCTTTGTATCCACTGATTCTTTATCCACAGATTCAACCATTTACTGCTTTGATTTTGCCATTTTATATAAGGGACATCATTTTACTATGCCAATGTATTTAATGGGACTTGAGCATCCATGGATTTTGGTATCCATGGGAGGTCCGTTGGATATCAAGGGCCCATTGTGTGTGTTGTGTGTCTTCAAGTTGTTTCCAGCTTATGGCAGCCTAAGACAAAGCTATCATGGAGTTTCCTTGGCAAGATTTGTTCAGGGGAGGTTTGCTATTACCTTTCCTGGAGGCTAAGAAAGTGTGACTTGCCCCATATCAACCAATGGGTTTAATGGCTAAATGGGGAATTGAACCCTGGTGTCTAGAGTCATAGCCCAACACTCAAATCACTATGCCATGCTGGCTCTCATGCTTAAATTATATATAAGTAAAAGGACAGGAAATGGGAAATTGCTTTTAATAGTTATAAATGTGGTTTATCTTAGTCTTGTATTTCCCCTTTTTTGTATATGGTGTGAATTGTTGTTTATTGAAAGTTGTTTTTAATATATAAAATATTAATAAAGCTGATAAAAGAAGATCTTTCTTAGTTCACAGTGTCATTGGCTATGTTGTTTTGTGTTGATGGAAGCTGAAGTTCCAGCTATATCTGAAAAGCTACAGGTTGCTTACCAATAGTTTAAGAAAACAAGCTGAGTTCAAATAACTATTAATTATTTTGGCTTGGTTCCCTAAAATGTAGTTTATATGTTAACCACAGTTCACAGTGAGAATGAGAATGGAAGGAAAAGTTTTAGACCTCTTCATTGCAGGTATGTCAAAGAAGGAGTGGAGAATGCAGGAATCTAAGGCTCTATGTAGTGCAAAACTATAGTTTAATAGTATTATGTCTCAGTGTAGCCCACTTGTATTTTCCTACAGGAGTGAAACTGCCAGCAGTGTGTAGTGGTCCAAGTGTCGGGTTAGGATTCTGAGAAAGCAGTGTATATATCCTTGCGCAGGTTTGGAAAGCCACTGGGTGACCTGGGACAACTCACCCTCTCTCAGCTAAAGCACTGGCAAACATTTCCTGAATAAATCTTGACAACAAAACTCTGTTGTAAAGTTGCCTTAAGTTGTAGCCAATTTGCAGACACATAAGTGAAACTGAACTGTCTTACCCTCACCACATAATACTTAGTCCTATTAGGATTTCTCACCTTTTATGATGGAGATGGACAGTAGCAGTCTGTGCTGCTTTTAAGAAAGATGCTGAAAAGGAGAAGTGTGATTCTATTACCGAACTTAAGGAGATGGTTACAAATACCTTTGTTGTTGCTATGTGTCTAAGTCATTTCTGATTATGGCAACCCTAAGGCAACCCTGCCATGAAGTTTTCTTATCCAAGGCCACGAAGTGAGTTTCTTGGCCAAATGGGGAATCAAACCCTGGTCTCCAGAATCGCAGTCTAATGCTCAAACCACTGCACTATGCACAACTAGTTCCTTGTAATTAATTCCCTTTTGAAATAACTGCTGCAATTGCATTACATTACAGGAGTAATTTAAGAAGGGATTATATAATCCCCTTGACTTTGTCACTTTTTAATCATTTCACTAAAGGGTGCAGGAAGAATATCACAGTGTCAAGACATAGCTGATCCTTGCGCTCTGTTATGGGTGTTGAGATGACAACATAGACAGAAGAGAGTGTACTTTGTATTACAGGTTGGTAGTTGATAGAATTCACTCATACACACACATATATAGAGAGAATGTGAGTGTGTAAATAGTTTTGTTACTTTGGAGAAACAGGAAAGTGAATGATTACTTAAAAAGCAACAACTCTGAAATACCCTGGTGGTAATGAACTGCTTTGGAGAGGGGTTTTTACATGCTCAGGCCTATAATGATGACTAATTACTTGTTCAAAAGTAACCTTCCAAGCAATGCTCTATTTAGCAATAAAGCATGAGGAACAATGTGGACCCATCTGCAGACACTACTTTTGTGGCTTAATTAGCCTTATGTAGAGAAAGCATGGAAGAAGCAGTCTTGGATTTCTTGTTAAAAAACCTCCTGCAGGAATGTCAGCCAGGATGGCTAGAGAGCAGCTATATAAGGGAATATCTAATTAATATGTCTTATTATAAACCTGTCATTGTGCTCCTGAAATGTGCTTCTACTATGCCAGGGACAGACATGCTTTATGTTTGCAAGATCAATTTTGATTTCCACCAGAAGAGATGGGAAAATGGAGGGGGAGGGGCACAAAGGCAGACCTGGAATATTGGAATGAGGCAACTCTGCCCAGACTAGGTATATGTCTGGGCCTGGCTAATTTAGGAATTTCAGAGGAGAAATTTCTTTAGATCACAACAAGGATGGAAAGGGTTAAGGTTCTTCTTCATCTCTGCCCTGATTCTGTAAATTGTAGCAAGCCGCCCCCCCCCCCGGCCGATTGCAAAGTTGATGCAATTTACATTTTACAAAACCTGCATCTTAAATGCAAATATGTGCTGAATATCATATCTCTCATATCCAAGCTCAGCTCTTTCCCGTTAATGGTATTGCCTGTGTACCCCCTTTCTTCTGATTTCCAACCCACAAGGTCAGAGTGCCCATTCTAAGCCACCACCACCACCACCACCACCACCCTATAGGCCAGGGCCACCTAGATCTCTCCACAAGATCTGAAGCAGCCACAGGCCACCCGGTCTTATCCATCTCTTACACAGAGAGACTTATATGGGCTAAGAGAGAAACACACTCCTGAAGAGTCTGGCATATTTTCCATATTATTACTGTTAACCCAGCCAAAGGAATCCGTTTTCACCACCCTGGTCATTCTGCTCCTGAGCTGAGCTGGTTACTGGTATTTATAATTGACCGCAGCAAGAACATTGGCCTTGTGATGTGTTAATTCACTGTTTACACGGGGGAGGGGGAAGAACACTGTGTCCTTATCCTTAGCAGGAGCTAATTTTCTTTTAAAGGAGCCTAATGCAGGTGGTAAAAGCAGGCTGAGTCTCCACAGGATGCTGCTCTCTGACAAATCCAGAACTCTCCAGATGTGTCATATTACAGTGGGTATTATTCTCAACTAACTGGAGGAAAATGGGTATTGTAGTCCCAACAAATCTAGCAGGGCCTGGGTTGGGAAGGCTGCTGCATTTATTTGTTTGTCCTCTCTTTGCCCTCCAGAAGTCTGGAAGTGACGTGCAGCAAACAGAACTGGCTGTGTGCAAAAATGTTGCTTTTTGCCGAGAAAGCAAAAAAAAAAAAAAATTGTGTGTGCAAACCACAAAAAAGAAAAAAAAAAAAGCTCTGAAAAAATGCACCAAAAACATCTTATAATCATCAGGGAGAAAACTTTTTGAAATTATTCATTCTTGCATGTGAAAATTAAATTAGTGAAGATTTACATCCCTAAGGTGCACACATGTGTATGTATACACACCATAGCTATATCCCTGCCCCTCTCCTAGCTGGGACTCAAAGGAGCATTATTCTCTTCTTCACAGTTGACACCATGTCTTCTTTCTCCTCAGTCTCACGTCTGAATAGCCTGGATGCAGCTGTCCACCGCCTCAATGTACAGTTTTACCACATGGACATGCGAGTCTCCCAGTTCTCCCAGGGCTTGGCTGAACTGAAAGGGGGTCTGGCTGAGGCCCACGAGTCTCTTGCCTCCTTGAAAGAAGTTGCCACACGCAACCAGAAAGAACTTGGACGCATTGATGGTAAGGAAGGAGAATTGGGATTGCCTTAGATTTTCCCACAGGAAGGATGGAGATAGAGGAGACAAGCTGTGCTGGCTGGCTCCTCCAGCTTCAGCCGCATCTGAGGGGCTACTCAGAGATGACAGTTGTACGGGTGCTGTCAGGAAGAAGGAACAGGAACAGAAAAAGGTGGAAAAGCAGAGTCAGAAGGCTCTGGGAGTTAGCAGTGGAGGGCCTGCTGGAATCTGTATGTGTCTGATGATGCCAGCACCTAATATTAGTCCTGTAAATCATGCTTGTAAAAAAATCAGTGTGTGGAAAAGTTATGTTTGTGGACTACAGCTCCCAGAATCCCCCAGGCAACATGGCTGTGGAAGTTGTTGGAGCTGGAGTCTAAAAATTATTCCCCCCAGCTTTGCTAAGTAATAACTTTCCTTATCACCCATGGTGAATCAAAATTGTCTTTGAGTGACCATCTTGGGAAGCTTCAACAAAATGAAAGACGGCTGTCTCTTTTTTTCTCCTTTATTTTTCAAATGTCTAAAATAGGAGAAGTGATCTTATCCACATTAGTTACAAATAAGACAAACTGCACCCCACAGTATTTCATGGACCTCAGTTGCAATGACTTCTGCAGATGCAGACTTTTCAAAATGTGTTTTCAAGGTGACCAAAATTGTTGCCAATGAAAGTGTTTGTTGTTGTTCAGATATTAACCCTATTCATCTAAGAAGAACAGGAAGGAAACAGCAGTGGACAGCCTATGCAAATTCATTCTTTACCTATTTATTAGACTGAAAGCTAAAGCAGAAGAGTTGGTTAAACTGGAGTTCCTTGCTCAAAAGCAGGAAAGACAGATGGACAGAGGCTTGGAAAGGAAGGTAGCTTGGGAAGATACTTTGGGTAGAGTTCACTTTGTTTCCAGATAGAGGAAACTGATACATCAGAGTATAAGGTTCTGTGAAGTTGGTGAGAGAAGCTGTTCAGCATTCATTCTCAGGCTCAAAAATTTAAATTGAGGATCAGATGACCTTGAAATTAGGGCATCAAATTGTCTATAATGCTTTGGAGAGGAAGCAATCTGCTCTAACAGAAATGGGGAACATGTGGCCCTCCAGATGTTGTTTGGCTGAAACCCTCAGCAGCCTAGTAACCAGCACAACCCACACTGAGAAATTATAGAGGTTGCAATTGATCAACACTGGAGGATCACACCTCCCCCTTCCTGCTTTAGAAGCATCCTGTTTCTTAGATACACGTTAGGTCCACTGTCTGAGGGGCTGTATAGACCGGCATCGAAGGCTGGCATGGGAGCGGAGTGGGGGCATGGAGTCTACATGACACACACCCCACCTCCACCCCCATGCTGGCCTGATGCTGGGTGCCCCACCACATGGCAGGTGGCATCATGGCATTCCTCTGGCACTGCATCCAGATGACACAGCGCCAAAGGGGTGAAGAAAAGCCAGGGCACCAGTGGCTATGGCACCCTTTCCACAGCGCAGAAGGGAGCCTCTTTTGCAGCTCCTTTTTGCACCATGGAAAGGCTAGATTGGGGCCGTGGCATGTGGTTGCCGTGGCCCTGATTTGGCGAAGAAAGAGGCAGCTGCAGGCCACCCTTTAGGGGCAGTCTGTACAGTCCGACATTGTCCCTGTATTGTATCTAGATGTGACTGATGTGACTTTGGTGAAACAAAATTAAGAAACCCCTATGGGGTTGAAGTTTCCCCACTCTTCCCTAGGGCAGGGGTAAGTTATTTGCAGCTTCTTGCCTCATTTCCAAATCTGTCTGCAAGTTACTCTTTCAGACCTCCAGAAGGAGGGATCTTCGTGTGTGGAGAAGAACAGAGGAAGCTGTCAGAAAAAGAGAGACAGAGGGAGAGAAAAAAGGTGGTACAGGAAGAAGAAATGTATGGCCTTGCTCACATGGTTTCAGCCTTGCCCACTGTTAGCTTAAAGTACTACAGAGCAGTGCTTCTCAGGCTACCTGATGAGGGTGGTCAGCTATTGTTTTGCTCCAATATGCCAGGGATTGGTACCATATTTGTGCCTGTAGGTGACAATTGTTTCTTTCCTGGAAACTTGCCAGAGACCTGCCCCAGTCCAGGGACCACCACTTTGAGCACTGCAGGAAAGATTGCCCCACAATGGATTACATCTTGCAGTCCTTATAATGATTATCTTGTGGAAATACAGGGTGAAGGGGGAGAGTTTATCTATTCCTAGAGCAGAGATAGATAAAGCATGACCCTTTGGATGCTGTGGGACTATAAATCTCATAATCCCTCACCACTAGTTATATTATCTTGGACTCATAGAGGTTGTTGTCTAACATCACCCACAGGGCTGAGTCCCCCATTTCTGCCTCAGATGCCTGCTTCATTTCAAAAGTGCTTGAAATAACTCCCATCCAGAACAAGCACACTGAGTGGTCACAGACCGATCCTATCACTCAGAAATCAGTTTCCTTCTCCCATCCCAATCTTCCTTCATTTTGACAACTCAGTATTGTGTGTTTGTTTGTGTGTGTGTACACATGCCTGCATGCATGTGTATATTGTGGAATGATTGGCAAAAGTGTCCCTTAGAAGGGCTCTGAAAAAGCGTCACTTCTTTTTTTTGCATTTGAAAGGAAGGAGTTAAACGGGCTTCTGTGGGCACAGGGACAAAACAGATGTGACCTGTCTGATCTGTGATCTCTTTAATTTAAAAATATAAACATAACAAATTTTTCAAGCAGCTGGAGGAGTATGATGTTTTCATTCTGAAGGAATAGTTCTGGTACAGTGTTCATATTCTTAACCCTTTTCTTCTGGTCTAAACCCACAGAGCTTGGGGAAATTACTTTTTTGGGGACTAAAACTCCCAAAATCCGGCTGCCAGCATGGGAGTTGTGGTCCAGTCCCTCCCAACCACAAGTCACATTTCCAAATTCTGAATTCTTCCACTGGTTCTGTTAAGTAGAAGCTTGTGTGTGTGTGTACCATATTTATATATGAACCATGTTTGTGGTGGATGATGGGTTTTGTAGTCCAGCACGTGCAGTGAGTGCCTGAATGGGGAAATCTGGCTAGGCTGTGAAAATGGCAATGGAGGAAATCCATGCTGGCTACTTCAAATATATATCACGAGCATCAATCCCATCTCCTTCATCACATCTGTTTTTGCTTCTCAGCTTGCAAAGGAAGAAGCTGTTAAGGAAATGGGAGGTCATGCTGAGAGCTCAATTGAGCACCTCAGGTTCCTGGAAAGCTGCAGAATCCCTCCTTTAAGGAAAGCTCAGAGCTGTGCGCCTTTATGCCAGAGAAACGGTGATGGAGAGGTCATTTCAGAAGGACTTCGGATTTCATACAGTGTGCAGGGCAGAAGCAACTAAAAGATCAAGGGATAGTTGAAGTCATACCCTGAGCTTGTGTTGCAATAAGAGAATGGAGGTGAAGAGGTTTTACAGCCAGAGAAATGTGGGAAGTTGTCTCATAGTGGGTCTGTCTAGCTCAGTATTGCTGATACGGACTGCTAGTAGGTCTCCCAGAGTCTAGGCAGGATTGTTTTTCCATCCTGAAAACAATGAGAAGTGAACCTACCTGCCAAATATTGCCATGAGCAATAGCATCACACCCCAGCCTAGTACCATCTAGGCACTGGGGACTATGGCTTCCCAATAATCCCTGGTCAACATAGCCCATAGTGTTTGGGAATAATTGGAACTGTCGTCCAGCACATCTAGAGGGCATAGGTTGAGGACCATTCAGGTAGCCAACTGTGCAGCAGGCAGGAGCCAATTTTTGCAGCCTGTATTACAGAAGAGCAATGGAAGGGGTATCATGTTGGCCTTTTTCTTGGGTCTTTGGCTGGAAACAATTGTGTTGGGGTTGGAGTGGGCTTCTGCATTTTGCATTTGAGGTGCCATTTTGGATCATTCTAAGGTGAAAAATCACCCTAACATTGATGTGAACATTTGTTTGAAAGGGTTTTGTTTTTTGGATGATCTGGGGGCTCATGCAGCCCAGTTTTTTGAGGTACAGAATCTGTGGACCTCCAGAAATTGGGGGACTTCAACTCTCATCAGTGTCAGCCAGAATAGTTAACAATGAGGCTTGATGGGAGCTGTAGTTCAGTAACATTGAAAAGGTTGTGTGTTCCCAATCTTTGTCTTAGTTAAAGTGTGGCATTTATCCAGTAGCTACTCTCTGACCACAATAAATTCTATTGAGACTGGAGATTGGAAGTTATTTCTGGACTATATAATTTCTGGAATTATTTCTGAATCTATCAGCCACATTGCTAGTGTGGGTAATTACAATTAAATGTATCATAAACTTCATCCTCATCTTTATGCCTTCCCAGGTTGCTTGCGGGGCCGGCGCACTCAGGTCAAATGCTTCCTGATCTTCAAACACTTTGAGGTCTACGATGCAGCCCAAAAACTATGTGAGGTCAGAGGGGGTCACCTGGCAATGCCCGCTGATGCCACTGAGTTAGCTGTCCTCCGCCGCTACCTTCACGATGCCTTCCAGCCCTACAACTGGCCAGCCTGGGTGGGCATCCACGATCGACGTTCCGAAGGTCTGTGGCTCTTTGAGAATGGACAACGTGTCTCCGTCTTTGACTGGTACCGTGACCACTTGGTGACCCAGCCCAATGGTGGTACCCGTGAGAACTGTGTCTCCCTCAGTTCGGATGATGGGAAATGGTGGGACAATGACTGTGAGCGGCGCATGTATTACATTTGCGAATATCGCCTCTAGGGAGGGAAGAAGCTGCTCCTTGTCAAGCTTAGTCCCTTGTGTGCATCATTGAATGTGCACTCTGGCATTACCAGTTCAGTGATCAGCAGCACATGTATGCAGTGACAGGTTACAATCTCTGGGAGGCAGTAGCTTTGCCCATCTTTTGCATGTATGTAAGTGTGCCCTTTTCCTCTTCCTCCACACAACATTCTATTCTAGTGGAGGGGAACATATGGCCCTCCTGATGTTATTGGACTCCCATTTCCCATCTGCCCAATCTCATATGGCCAATGATGGTCAAGGATTGTGGGAGTTGTAGTCCAACTAAATCTGGAAAGCTGCACATTCCCTTTGGTGCACTATCCAAAGACACATCTACACAATATTATATACACACGCAGCTGCTAATGGCCCTGTATTATTGTCTTAAGGACTTTATCACATAGGGAAAATCAGGGCTTTAAACAGCGATTATCCCATGAAAACTGCACAATCACAATTAAGATTTTCATATGACGTTGCGATTGAAGGGCTATTATCCCGGGAATAAACAGGCAATAAACAGCAACAAATAAATCTGTTGTTTGTTAAAGAAAAACAGATTTGCAATCCCAAACCGGTTGACACAAACATCTAGTTTGGCCCTAAGTAAGATTTTTGAACAGGCATGATGTGGGAAACCTGGCATCCAGTATATCATACATCTGTGTTTTGGGTGTGTTTACCTTAAAGCAGCCATGTGGCATCCCAGAACTTGGATGTGCACAGGTGCTTAATTCCTAACACTAAACTGCCTCCACTGAAGCCAGAGCATGGAAGAACCTCACTTGTGGACAACAAGTCCCAAAAACCTTAGGAGATTTCTGGGAGTCATAGTCCAAAAAGTGACTTTTCAAAGTGACTTTTAAAAGCTTTGACTTTTAACAGCAATCAGCCAGGCTGAAAAAAAAATATAAGCACATCACAGTTGTTTTGGAGTAAGCAGAAACATTTATAAGAGCTCAGCATAGATCTCTCACATCATTTCTTTCACATGAAGAAAAGCATACGATTTAATTATATGATGCTTTTTATTTTAGGCTTCCCTCCCCAGAAATCCTACCATAAGGAAAAATGATGGATATCTCCCCTCACCCCAAAGTACATGGCTTTAAAAAAACACCTCTCACTCCTGTCTCCTATATAAGGAACTATGCAGGTATTTAGAACAACAAACATTGCACATTCTTCCAAATGATTATCCTCTTTTTATTCCTTCAGGGGCAAGGCTGACTGAAGTACTTATAGGCTGGAAAACCTGTATTGTTTTTAGATGTTTTTAGACTGCAATTCTCATCATTCCTCACAACTGGCCATGCTTGCTAGGACTGACAGTCCTTACAGTCCAACAGCAGGTGTAGGGTTGTAGCTTGGCCACTCCAAACCCTCTTGTGTTGCTGGCCAGCGCAGGGCAGGTTGATTTTCTTTCTCACATTGCCAAATAAAGTTTAGCAAGAACCCCGACGTGTAGTTTATCATATACTGTATATGGACTTTTCTCACCTCAATCCAAAGCCCATGGATTGCAAAAAGCACCCTGTAAGATCAAAGTGGGAAAGCATGAAAATAATAAGGGTTAAGGAAATATGGACCACATCTTGGGACTCAGTTGGCAACATAGGGAGAGCAATATAGTGATGTATACTACTATACAGTACACCCCTATACTCTACACTGCAGTATAGAGCCAGCGTGATGTAGTGGTTTGAACATTGGATTACAACTCTGGAGTCCACAGTTCAATTCCCGCTAGGCGATCTTGGGCAAGTCACATGCTCTCAGCTTCAGAGGAAGACAATAGAAAACCTCCTCTGAACAAATCTTGCCAAGCAAACCCCATGATAGAATTGTCTTAGGGCTCCCATAAGTCAGAAAAGACTCAAGGCATGCAACAGAGAGAGAGAGAGAGTATAGTGACATTCCTGACCCATGAGCACACCTATTTCTCAGTTCTGCTGTGTTGTTTCCTCAGGCAGGACTTGGCTCTTCAGATTGGATGAATCCAATTTGTTTTTTACTCCAGATCTATCACTCTCAGCCAGGCGCAAAAGGTCCACATTTTAAATTACAGACCCGGCAGCTTCTGAGCCTAGAGGTTTGTTTTCAGTACTAGAAATGAACTGTGAACACAAGTTCTCTCCAGGCTAAGCCAAGCCCAATTCCACAGCTTCCTTTAAATAGGAAAAGGCATTTTATTGTTGCCATTGTTAAACAACTGAGAATCAGAAGCCCTTGTTGACCTACTGCATACTCCAACACAGATCTACAAAGTAGATCTATTCCCATTCCCAGGCCTGTCCTAAGGTATTAATCTTGCAATTTACTGGTGGATAAATCCTTACACAGCTGCCCCAGTCCCCTGCTCCCCCCATATAATTACAAGCAGAAGCATCTTTTTAAAACAAAGCATTTTTATTTACTTGTTGAAGCACTGAATTTGGATTTTTTAAAAACAAAACAAAGCCTAAACAAAACTTGCTCCAGCTTGGAGTGGTGGGGTCAAAGATTCCTGGGACTCCCCCCTCCCCAAGATGTAGGGGATGATAATACTGGGAACAGCTCTGCTCCTTCATCTTTTGCTTAATAGGTTTTAATTTTTCAGTGGCATGCAAAAAAAGGTTGGAAAAAGGAAGGGTGTGTGTGAAGGAGGAGAATCCAAGAGAGAGAGCAGTAAAGAAACGGCTAATACTTTCTTTGGTTTACTGTCACTTTACTGCCCCAGAAGATTGGAATACGGATAGGCTCAGATTCCCAACAGGAGCAACGGTTTCTGATGTCACAGTTTCTTTTATATGAAAGATTTCTTAGATGCTTTTTGGGCAGGGAAGAGAAAAGAAGAAAGATATTCACAGCATTGATAGAGAGAAGCTGTGGGAAAGGTTTGCTATTTTCTCCCCCACCAGCCCCTACTCCAAAAGGAAAAGAAAGGTATAATCTCTGTGTCTTCTGTCTAAATCTCTTCCCAAGCGGTACCTGCAATGTTAAACAATCAGTACCCTTCTCCTTCACCAAAGATAACACTTATCTATGATAAATTTTTAGGAGGGGGGAATCAGGGATATTAATATCTACCATGACCATCCTCCATCTCTCCCCTCTGTAATGCATTGACTAATTATAATCCAGATCACTTGGAATATTCCATGCTGTTTTTTCCTCCCTTGTAGATGAGCTAGTTCTGCCTTCAGTGGTTCTCCCACCCCTCTTCTGCTGCTGCTTCAATTCCTGTATAGTTTTCTGTCTGTCTCCAGGCTTCCACCCTTCCCATGTAGTCAGAGCTCCACCTATCCTCTCACACACATGGAATATTCCAGCCATAGAATATTCCTCCATGCCCTCCCCAACCTGGTCCATGGACCATTCCTGTCCTCAAATGCTCTCTTCTTCCTTCCCTTTCAAGAACCATTCCTGTCCTTTGCAGTGTACCGACACTTTTAAACTGGCGAAGCAAAGGATGACTGTAACACACACGCTATACATATAATAATTCCCTCTTTCTTATCCATACACATCCTCTTGCACACATGGAATATTCCTGCACTTCAAGCCACCCACCCCTTTCACCTTTTCATATCACAAGCTCCCTAGCTTCCCCCTCTGTGTGAAAGATGGACTATTCCTCTTTTCCAAAATGACTGCTAACTGATGAAGCATCATCTTTTCTCTCCAGGCTATTTTGGCTTAAGGAAATGGCTCTTATCCTCACCCCTTGAAGGGTGAGACTCTATCCAAAACACAGAACACGCCTCTCCCTCAGAGTCAATAATTTGAAAAATTACTTTTTTGCACTATAAATTCCAGAATCCAATGATCATGCTGGCTGGGGGACTACTTCTTGTAGTTTTTTCCCCCTCCTCTAAGCTCTGTATATTTATCACAGGGTACATTCTTTTCCTCTGTGTGTGTAGTGGGGTGGGGGAAGTGGCTAAGATTCCCTTGGCAGATGCACCCAAAAGCCTTGCCCACCTGACCTATTCTCTTTGGCAAGTCCTAATACAGCATGGCTCGGTTGCCATGGAGGAAGACCAGCATGTCCACATGTTCTGGTGTCAGGGCTCGTCGCTTTGAGCAGATGGCATTACCAGCATTGCTGAAGAGCCAGCCAGCAGGGACTGAGGTTGCAGGGACACCAAGCAGCTTGCGGGCTGCCTGAGCCAGTAGTGGGTACTGAGTGTGGTGCATTTTCCACCACTGCAGAGGCTCCTGGCCAAGGGCAGAGGCCTTGCTGGTTTGGAAGCTGGCTGTTTCTTGTTCTGCCTGCTGATGCGCAGAACTGATGCCTGAGGCACTGTGCATGTTGCACAGGTCTCCCAGCAGGAACTCGATGCCGGTATCTTGTTTTGGCAGCTTTGCAGGAGGGGAGGAAGAGGCTGCTTCGGTCAGGGCAGAGTTCAAAGCTGAGGATCTCTCAGCCAAGCGTGATGCTTCTGTCTTGAGCAAGTGCAGGGTTTCCACCCTGTCAGCATGGCTCAGGAAGTCAAGGCCACGGAAGCGGGGGTCCAAAGCACAGGCAAGGTTGAGGGCCTGGTTGACATCTGAATTGGAGAACTGTTGGTTTAGCTCCTTCTGAGCTGCCGCTTTGGCCTCCAGGGCCAGGGTCGAATCCCACTCGTTGGCTACTAGGTGCTTGTAAAGAAGGCTAGTTAGCACAGGCTTGACAAGGGACAGGCTGGAGAAAGGCTCTTTGGTAAATGTTGAGGTAGCAATTGCCATTGGTTTGAGGACTTTGACTGTATCCTGAAGAGCATCCCAGTCCTGGGGATGCAAGGTCGCCTCCCCATCTGGGCCGAGTCCCACCAGAGGCTCACTGTGCTCCAGCAGGTCCTGCAGAACTGCATAGACACTGTGCCATTTGCCCCTGTCCCGCAAGAAGCGGCTGAGGTGAGCTTGCGGGAGTGGTTCCTGGGTCCTCAGTTTCTCGGACCGCCCTGCCCCAGCCAGCACCCAGGAGGCCAAGCTGTGGAGCCGTTCCAAGGCCCTCTGCACTGCTGGCTGGCTCAGCACAGCTTCCATTGCTGCTCGCAGGGCCTGCCCAATGCAAGGCACAGCTGTCCAGCCAAGTGATGCTGCGGCTTTCTGGGTGGCAGCTCCTCTGAGGCCCCCCACCGTGTACAAGGTGCTGTCACGCACCCCCCACTCCTTGCTTGCCTCAGCCAGGGCTTCAGCCAGGCTTTCAGCGCTGGGCTCCTCAGGGATGGGGCGGCTGGAGAGGACCCATGTACGAGGTTCAAAGCAGTCGTCCACATAGTGCAATGTGAGTGTGAGGTAGGTGAGGCTGCTGCTGTGGCACCATATGTCCATGCTGAGGGAGCATTGGGGCAGGGCCTGCACCAGCTCCCAGATTTTCCCCTTCACCTGAGTGTACATGTCCTTCAGCACTGTATGAGCCAAGGAGGCAGCATCCGGGGGTTTGAAGCTGGGATCCAGGACTCCTAGCATCTGCCCAAACCCTTCCCCTTCCACCACCTCCACAGGCATGAGGTCCAACACAATGAAGTCAGCCACTGCCCGTGTGGTCCTTCCAGGTGCAGGAGGCCGGGAAGGTCCAAACTCACCCATCCCCATTCCCCCTTTATCAAGGGTAGTGGTCTGAGTCCCCATCAGCTGGTTATACTCACAACGGTGCTTGTAGATGAGATGCTGGCGCAAGTTGGTGGTGTTGCCGCTGTAACTTAGCCGGACCCCACACAGCTTGCAGATGATCTTGCTCTTGTCCAGGATGCGGCCATAAGCATCCCCCTGGAAGCCAAAGAAAGTCCAGTAGCGACTTTGGGCTCTTCCCAATCCCACCAGGTTCTTCATCCCTTCCAGCAGGGGGAAAGTGCTTCCTCCTGGTGGTGGAAGGCCTGGCTTGTGGAGGGGCAGAAGTGCTGAGGCAGTGGCATCCCCACACAGGTACTGGGTCCGTGAGGAAGGGGCATGAGGAGCAGGGGGTGAGGATGGAGTCTTCAGGAGGAGGTCTTGGAAAAGTTTCATCAGCAACTCCTTCTCACCAAATTCATATTTAAAGTGCTCACCTGGGAGGAGAGATGGCAAAACATGCATGAGAAAGCCTCATAAATATTGGCTATCCTGGCTCATACTGATGGGAGCTGTAGGTCAAAACAGCTTCCTCACCTCTAAAGCAGACACTACTATGCCAAACGAAGTCTGTTCTCCTGTGAGACAATCTGGATGAGCTGATCTTGCTTCCATTCCAAAGTTCACTCTTGTTTTTTGTCACTGATGCAATAGCGATCTATAAATGGGTGGTTTCCCAAAGAGGCTTGTTTTCCTTTTAACAGGTGGTTTTGGAAGTAAGAAATGGCCAAGCCAAACCAAGCCATCATAACATTTCTGTTCATATTGTGCAGAAAGAAACTCACACACATTCTCTTCAAAGATGTAATGTTTCGTGCAAAGCTTGGAAACCTTTCTTTTTTAGACAACTTCCAAAACAACCCAGCCATCAGGGCCACTACCAATGCCGGTGGGGTATGTTTGTGTATGTCCAGAAAATTAACTCAGAAAAGTTACTTTGGGGGAGCAGAGCTCCCAGAACACCCCCCCCCCAACAACATATCAAGCTCTGGTTTTATGGCTGCTGTTATGTGTTGGGAGACAAAAGATGCAAAATAAGAGTTTCAATTTGTTTTTAACAATACATAGAATGTATTGTAAAACAGATCTGATGATATATCCCATGACCTAAATACAGAGTTATACTTCTCCCTCAACATCTGGCTGTTTTCCATAGCTGGGCTGGAGAGGGGCAACACAATAATACAGTATATGTTGTGCATGCAGGTATTTCCCAGCTTTAATTCCTGGCATCTTTGGTAAAAAGTACTAGCAAGGGGGAAAGCCTATATCTGAGCAGCTGCAAACTGTGGGTTAGAAGAACCATTGCGCCTTAGTCAAGGTTAGGATGCTGGACTGGCATCCAGGTTCAAACCGCCTGCCCCTCCTCAGGCTTGAAATCCGTTGGGTAACATTGGATTAGTAATCAGCCTGACCCACCTCACAAGGTTGCTATAAGGACAAAGCGAGGAGGAGTAATTTTATCTGTCATCAGCTCGCTGGAGGACATGTGGGCTACAGATTGAACTTATTATCCAAACAATAAATAAGTTTTCTGTAATCCCATTGAAAGCTGAAGAACTGATGGGAGTGGAGGAAGGCAAGAAGGCTTGATAGCATATATTAAAAAAACCCTCCCCTTCCCTTCTACCTACCCAAGCGTAATCCTAGAGTGCGGGCATACTCCTCTCCTATCCACACAAGCAGCTCTGTGTCAACAGGTATGGTTTGGCAGACACGGTAGTAAATGTACCCTCGGTACTGGAAAACGGTCAGGTTCTGCTCATCTTCGGTGGAGGCACATGCCACGTATCTACAGGGAGAAAAGTAAATCGGGTTTTGGGCCATGCACCATGTTTTACTCGTTGGCCAACGTATCAAGTGGTATAACCACTGTGTACAACTAAAGGGAATGATGAGTTCTCAGTCCTCATGCAGCTGTGACGTTCTTCTCAACTGGGCAAGGATGGACAAAGTGTGACCTGCAGGCCTCCAGGGGTCAAATTGTTTTGCTCCAAAATGCTTTCTAGAGGGTGTGTCATGTCTTTTTGCCATGTCTTTTTTCCATAGCATTTTCTAAAATTACTAAAAAGAGGCTAAATACATGGCAAAAATACTCTCCAACCCCTTAATGGCATTTTGAGGCAATTTGTAATTTTGAGATAGATGCAGTGTATGTGTGGGGGACTGTGGCTCTCCAAGGACCCCTGGGGGGTTGATGCAGAGCTGTGGCCTCCCACAGTTACCCATCCTGCTGTAGGACCTTACTTAAAACCAAAAGATATTTCTGGGAGAATCAAAGCTACATTTTAAACACTAAGTTCAAATAGTGTACAGTTGGCCCTCAGTATCCACAGGCGATCTGTTCTGGACATACATTCACCCCACATATACCAAAATCTACAGATGCTCAAGTTCTGTTGTCCCCAATGGAGGCATGTGCATGAAAACGTGCCGCCACTAGGGACAATGGGACTTCAATGGCAGCACAGGCATATGGCCGCAAGACCATTAGGGACAGCCCCCGTTGTTCCCAGTGGTGACGTGTGCACATGGCCACGCTGCCATTAGGGACAATGGGACTTCAAGTGAAGTTCTGTTATCCCTAATGATGTCATGGTTGCATGCACCTGCTGCCACTGGGGACAATGTGGGCTGGCCTTAATGGTGGCATGGCCACATACATGCACTGCCATTGGGAACAACATGGGCTTGCTGTATGTGGCTACTCAAATTGACAGCCGACTGTACATTCTCTTGCTGTTCTAGTTAGGTGTTTTTTAAACAAAATACTCACCTCATCCAGCTGGATCTGGAATCATCAGATGCATCAATAAAGAAATAGGAGCCATTTTTTCGCACCTGAAGAGAGAATGAAACAATCAGAAAGGGGAAAAACCTCAAAGTTCTCCCCACCAACAACTTCTATCCAGAGCCTGGAAAAGTTCAAAGAAGCATCTTTTCCATGCTTTGTTTCCATCCTTCTCTAAAAAGTTTCAGAACACCATGGACACTCCCAAGAGATGGAACTGAGCTAGGCAGTGGGGTAGAGGTGAGGCAAAGCAATGGGGTTGAAAGCACCTTGTGTTTATGTTACCAGCTGGGTGTGTTTGGCTTATCCTTGTACATAACCCACTCCAAACCCCCCCCCCCCCGCCTTTCTACTCCTCATAGTTTTCCAGATGGCTGTAGGCAGCCAGAGCATACAAAGACAGAACTAGTAAAGAAGCGCCATCTACAGTGAATTTGGAAAACTCTGTATCCCTTAAGGCAGGAGCTGGAAATGTTAGGCTTGCAGCAAGACATAGGTTTTTTTCCTTCACTGGAACCCACACAGTCCACCAACTGGAGTATGCTGGGAGACAGGGATTCAAGGGAAGGCACAAAAAGAAATTGTGGCTCATGAGTTGAAGCCAATTACTGCACCCCAGAAATAGTTCACTGGGATGACCACCCTGTACATAGGATTGCCAGGTGTCCCTTGTTATAAGGGACGTCCCTTATCTGAATGCCAGGAAGCTTGTCCCTTATAGGGTTGACCTATATCCCTTATTACAAGGGATGTCTCCTATTTGAGGGCTGGAATTCTTTTCCTTTCATATGGACTAACAAGAACTCAAAAATCATGTATAAGGCAGAAATGTGTGCATCGTTTTGTTTCAGAATGTGGACAATATGTTAATTTTACCGAGAAACACATGGCTAAGACCCAGTTTGCACTGCAGAAATAATGCAGTCTGAAACCACTGTAACTGCCATGGCTCAGTGCTATGGAATTCTGCACCGAGCTCGGCAAAGTTAGTGCTGAGGGCTTTTTTCTTTGTTCTGTATTCAAGTAGGCCACTGATCATGACTGTGTTGAGATGCTAGCCTTAGAGTGAAATGTCCCATCTGAAAATCCTTGCCCAGCCACAAAGATTTGGAATTGGAGTCCAACAATGTCTGAAGGACCACACTTTCTCGCCCTTGCTCTAAGGTTTTATTGCTTTTAAACCAATGGACTAACGTGACAGATCAATGGTATATGGGCAGCTCAATGCGACAGACCGATGGTATACAGGCAGCCCATTTGTCAATGCCCTACTGCAGCGCCCTCTATTTCCAGCCAACGAGCAGGTGATGATGAAAGCTATAGTATAACACACCTTGAAGGCCATCAGGCTGGAGAAAGAAGCAATCCTCCCTGTGCACAGACACATATTTCCTTACACACTTAAGATATAAATCCTTTTTCATGGGCTCTCTTATGCACAACCAACTTGGGTTCTTGATCATCACTTTGTTGCAAAAAAAAAAAAAATCTATGATTTTTATTTATTACATTTTAATATGAAGGGACATTTTTTTTCTACAAGCACCACCTAAGGATCCCTTTGGCAATGAACTTTTTTGATATTTCATTTGCCTGGAAGGGGAACCCAGTACAGAACAAGTCCCACAACTCATGAGGGTTTTGGCATTCTCAACCTGCTATTTGGTGCATCTCCTTCAAACATGACAAATTACTTATCATTTTAAAGCATACATCTCCAACCCTGCACCCTTCAGATAAGTTTGATTTGAAAACCCTATCATCCACACAATGTATTTACATGCCTTTAGGTTGCCTGTCGAGTCATGACAACCCCATGAATTTCACAGGGTTTTCTTTGGCAAGATATTCTTAGGCAAGGTGGCTTTGCCAATTCCTCTCTCTGAGATATAGCCCAGCACCTGGTATTTGCTGGAGATCTCTCATTCAAGTACCTCTATGAAAGTTGTAATCTAATCTATTTTGGAAGTCCTCAGTATTAGAAAGGACATTTTAAAGTATGGAAAATAGTGCCTGCACTAAAGTTGTAACATAGTCACGTGAAACATGTGGCTCTCAATTTTTGTTGGATTATCTCATCATCGGCAATCCTGGGGGGCATTTCAGTCCAACAACATTTGAAAGACTGAATGATTCCCATTTCTGCATGTGGTTCCTTAAATGTGTGAACTAGATCTCTTTGCACACTTTTTGCACAATCCAATTTTTATCATGGCTAAATGTCCAGGATGCACAGCACCCCGTGTCCTACGGTACTAAGTGTGCCACTTTCCCCTGTTGCACATACAACTGCACCACGGATACTTAAGCTTGGTGTACAATTGGGTTTTCTGCTTGCAGAACTTTGAATATGAAGATTCTCTTATTACTTAGCTACAGTCTTGGAAAAAAAAAATACATTTTTGGACTACATCTCTCAGAATCCTTCAGCCAGTATGGGCATGTTGCCTGGGGGGACAGTCCTGGGACTGGTAGTCCAATGAAGTAACACTTTAAAGCACCCTGGTGTCTGTGCTAATAGTTTTGTGTGTCAACTGGGCCTCTGAACAAAACTTAGAGGCTGTAGGGAAATTAGATGCTGTGGACAGCTTTGGTTGTGTACAGCAGACACATTAAAAGAGCCTTGTACAAACTGGTACCTTTTAGATGGGATGGACTACAAAACCCATCACCCTCTGCAAGCACAGCTAGGGGAGTTGTAGATTAGAGCACTGGCTTTAAAGTATCTTATCTCCGAGAGGATAAAGGCACATTTAATTTTCAAAATGGGTGTTATTGCATTCACAATAACTGGGCGAATGCAACCTGTATACAGCCCGGATCCCATTTTTGAAAAGCATCGGAATAAGCCTGACTGGCATCCGGGTTGTATATGGGTTGCATTTGCCCAGCCACTGGTGAATGCAATAACACCTGTTTTGAAAACTGAATGTGCCTTTATCCCATCGGTGTAAGGTGCTTTAAAGCCAAATGCACTAATCTCTGTAGACAAAGGCTGGAACCCTGCTGGTGCACTATGCAGTGCAGTGCACTATACAGTGCAGTGATGGTGAGGTAAGGCAGGCAAAATCTGCAGTCTCTAAGCAACTCATTTCTTCAAGGCCTTTCTTCATAGTCTTTTCACCCATGACCTTTTCCCTCCTATTGCCACTGCCTACTCTGGCATAGCTATACTGCTGACATGCACCAAGAAGATACTGGCCCAAGACACTTGGAGGGCACCAGAAGCTACCATGAGAAGTTATACATTGCCAGAGAGTAGTGTGTCTTACCGCCCAGGAATAACAGGTGCAGTCGCCATGTTCCTGGACCACTTCACCCTCATAGGGCCCAAAGATACAGCCACGAGGTAAGACAGGAAGAGTGCTCCAGACACCAAAGCCTCCCTGGGGGCGCTCCTTGACCACAAGTCCCTCAGGCAGAGACAGCAGTGCCCGTGACGGAACTCTTTCTGGAACAGTGGAGTCAGCCACAAAAGTAGGGGGCCCATGTTTTGGGCAGGAGTCCCGGAAATAAAGGCGGCAATCTTCACAGACTGAGGAGGGGGATGAGAGATGGTTATAGACCTGATCCTGCTGAAACATCACAGATCAGCCAATACCTCCTCAGGGTTGTTGTGAGGACCAAGCCATGAGAGGTATCTACATATCAGTGCTAACCGAAATGATGGTCCATGAAACAGTGCCAGTCCATGAGCCATACACTGTCATTCTCCTGGAGAGATTCCAGGAGAGAAAGAAACAACTACTGTATTGCCAATGGGCACAAATATGGTACCAGTCTCTGACAAAATGGAAAATAAAATTGCCAGTCTTGCACATTAGATAACTTGAGCAGCACCGAAGTATACCGCCCAACAATTATTGGAGAATGGGCAAGGCACCCCAAAACAAAAAGATCAATAGTCAAATGCACCATAGCTCAAGTCTAAATACTGAAAGGATGTCAAATATTTATTATGAGTTACATTTTTAACCAAACACTGTGTTGTTTGTTTTCAACTTATGTCCAGCTTATGGGAACCCTAAGGTGAACCTATCACATAGTTTTTGTGGGGGTTTTGGGCTATGTGGCCGTGTTCTGGAAGCTGTTCCAGAACATGGCTACATAGCCCAAAAACCGTACAGAATCTATGGATTCTGGCTTTGAAAGCCTTTAACATCACATTGGACAAACTTTATATAGTTTGGTAGTTCTTCTCCCATGTCTCTTCCTGTCAGGCTGCAAATGGCTCCCACAGACATTTGTTAGCAAATGGAATGGCAACATCTAGGGAAATAGGACCTTTGATAATTGAGATGAGACAGAAGTAAGATTTTACTATTACTCACAGAGCAGCTCATCTTCCAAATGGGTGCAGGCATCCTCAGCTACTTGCATGGTGTGGTGGAGGACTGGGGAGACTGCAAAGCAATAGAGAGGTATTATTTGAGACAAGAGTAGATTTCCCATTTCCCTGTCCACTTTGTATCTTCGCAACTTGACAAAAACAAAACTTTTTTGGATTGCAAATCCCACAATCTTTGAGGGGGTTCTAGATACTCTAGTCAAAAAAGTAACATTTCTAAGGAGTTTTATCACATGACGGGAATTGGAAGTATAATCCAATGGCAATCTGAATGCAATCGTGGGGTTTCGTGTGATTGTGTGAAAGCTGATCACACACATTTTGGGGCAAAGGGAAGTCCTTCCGAACGCAATCGTGGGGTTTCGCGTGATTGCGTGAGAAACTATCACACACAATTTCAGGCACTGGGAGGCAATTTCGGGCAGTTCTGAATGCAATGCAGCGTCAATACGCAATCACGTACATTTGCTAAACTAGCGAATTCACTCAATTCCGAACTGGCCCCACTTCCATTTCTTTCGAAATTGACAGAAATTCCTCCCGTGGGAGAACGTCCTAGGATCTGTGTAGCCTTTCAATGGCCTGCCCAGGAGGAATTTCCAAAATGTCCTCCTTTTGTAACTTAACTAAGAAGCCCACCAAATAACACGCCATGCTAAGCAATGGCAGGGTGACCCAGAGGTCCTCCTTTTCCTGGACCCGTCCTCCATTTCACCTTTCTGTCCGGCAGGAATTCCAAAATGTCCTCCATTTGGAGCAGGGCTAAGAAGCCCATGGAGTAACGCAACACAATAGGCAATGTTATTATTAATTAATTAAGTAATTATTATTAATTATTATTTTTTATTTATTATTATTATTATTGTCAATGGCAGTGTGCCCGGGGTCCTCCTTTTCCTGGTCATGTCCTACATTTCAATCGCCTGCCCAGGAGGAATTTCCAAAATGTCCTCCTTTTGTAGCTGAACTACTTAACTACACATCATATTAAGCAATGGCAGGGTGGCCCTGAGGTCCTCCTTTTCCCGGACAGGTCCTCCATTTCCCCCCTCCTGTCCAGGAGAAATTTTTTAAAAAATGTCCTCATTTAGGAGCATAAGTGAGGCACCCATCGACTAACCTTATGTGGCAGGCAACAGGGTGACTGGGCGTCCTCCTTTTCCCGGACGCGTCCTACATTTTTGGGCAAAAAAATGTCCTCCATTTGGAGAACAACTAAGAAGGGTGGATTTAATATTTCTAGGAGTATATATAAAAAGGTAATGTCCTCCATTGTCCGGGAAGGTCCTACATTTGGTGGGACTCTGCCCAGGGACCCCTTTTCCTCCCTCCTTTCTTTCCCCCCAAGAAACCCCAAACCAAACCAGACGAAAAGAACCTCGATGAACCGAGAGACAGAGAGCCCTCTCCTTCTTTCTCTCACGCGCCTTGTTTGGGCGGAGCTGGATCGATGCCGCTGCGGCAGCTCCTCCGGAGCGATCCCAGCCTCTCGCTCTCTCAGCCGCCGCCTCTCAGGTCCATCTGAGCGACTGAGAGGCTGCTGCACAGCAGCCACCTTCCCCTGACAGCTCCTCGCGCGTCGCAGCCAATCACGAGCCGCCTCCTCAACGTTCCATCCAATCAGAGCCTCGCCGGGGGTACGAACTCCAGCCAATCAGGGGTCTTCTCGGCCTAACGGCTGTTTTCCCTTCTCCCAACTGTTAAAAGGCGGGACCTTTCCCCCCTCTAGCCAATGAGGAAGAGAGA
This sequence comes from Urosaurus nigricauda, assembly GCA_034509955.1. NCBI lineage: Eukaryota > Metazoa > Chordata > Lepidosauria > Squamata > Phrynosomatidae > Urosaurus > Urosaurus nigricauda. Next base: position 21,283,215 of record JAOEGL010000006.1, on the reverse strand, counting down.
TTGAGAGATTGACTCATTGTGGGGGCGGGATTTATAGAGGAATGGACCAATAGGAAAGGAGAATCAGAAAAGGGCGTCGTTAAGTGGCTGAGGAGGGTGCCGACTGCCTTGATTGACACTCTGGGTGACACTACTCCCCTAAACAGGTGACTTTGGGCAGAAATAATTTAATTCTATTTTAATTGTCACTTTTGTAAGCTTTTATTAAATTGTGCTGGGCTTTTAAACTGGAAGCTGCTTTGAATCCAAATTTTGAGACTAAAGTGGGATGATGATGATGATAATAATAATTTATAATAATTTATTATTGCTATATAATATAATATATAATTATATAATATTGTACATTATATAATAATATTTAATGTATAATTATAGCGTATACAAAAATAATACATTAATATAATAATAATAATAATAATAATACATGGCTTCGTTGATTTCTTGCCACAATTTGCGAAGTCCAAATTTTGGAACTAAAGTGGGATGATAATAATAATAATTTATTATAATAATGTATTATTACTATATAATATAATATATAATTATATATTATACAAAATAGTACATCATAATAATAATAAGAAGAATAATATAACATGGCTTTGTTGATTTCTTGCTGCAATTTGCAAAGTCCAAATTTTGGGACTAAAGTTGGATGATAGCAGTAATTTATCATAATATAAATTATTATATAATATTATTATATAATTATATATTATACAAAATAATACATTAATATAATTAATAATAATAATAATAATAATAATAATACATGGCTTTGTTGATCTATTGCTGCAACTTGCAAAGTCCAAATTTTGGGACTAAAGTGGGATGATAATATTAATTCATTCCTGTGTGAGAAGAAATTTGCTACACAACTCATACTCTTCACAGACCTTCTTCTGGGTGTCCTGTCTGTGTACATAAACTCTGTTTGTGTTTGCCTCGACAAGGGTCATTAACCCAGCATGCACCTTCCTGACAGTCCAGTTCTGGGCACCACAATTCAAAAAGGATGTGGAGAAACTGGAGCCATGTGTCCAAAGGAGGGCAACTAAAATGGTGAAGGGTCTGGAAACCATGCCCTATGAGGAACGCCTTAGGGAGCTGGGGATGTTTAGCCTGGAGAAGAGAAGGTTAAGAGGTGATATGATAGCCCTGTTTAAATACTTGAAGGGATGTCACATTGAGGAGGGAGCAAGCTTGTTTTCTGCTGCTCCAGAGATTAGAACACAGAACATTGGATGCAAACTGCAGGAAAAGAGATTCCGCCTCAACATTAGGAGAATCTTCCTGACAGTAAGAGCTGTTTGACAGTGGAACACACTTCCTCAGGGAGTGGTGGAGTCTCCTTCCTTGGAGGTCTTTAAATGGAGGCTGGATGGCCATCTGTCGGGGATGCTTTGATTGAGAGTTTCTGCATGGCAGAATGGGGTTGGATTAGATGGCCCTTGTGGTCTCTTCCAACTCTATGATTCTATGATTTCCCCCTCCACTTTGTTCAGCAACCATCTGTCTAGAAATAAGTAAACTTGATCTGGTGTTCTTTTTCATGTCTCCTTAAGAAAGTGAGAAGGAACAGTCTCAGGTTTTGGCTGGAAACCTCAGCGCCTGGGACAAGCCTGAACTTACAACCCTATGTATGTGTGCTTATTCAAAAGTAAATCCCATGGTATTTAATGTGGTTTCTTCCCAGTGACTGGACGTCTGAGTAAATATGCATAGAGACATGCAATTAATCTGTTTGTATGTAAACCGCCATAAAATGACTATGTAAAGGTCATTTTGATAATAGATATTACCTCCCACACTTTATATACATTTCTACAGATTTCATACCAGCTGCAGCAGTATCCCTAATATACCAAGCCCGCCAAGATCAGTTCCTACTCTTACTATCCTCTCCCCCACCATCAATATGGCTGAACTCCAGTGTACTAATGACCATTGACCTTTCAATGTAACAAATTCTTCATTTATAGAAAACCAGACCTTGAGAACATCTAGTCCGACTTCAGCTAAAAGGGAATGTGGGGATCTTGATTTGAACATTATATAAAGCATTGAATGGGATCACAAGGTTTTGCTTTTAGCAACTCTACTTACTAGACTTTTCCACACCTCTCTCTTTCCTCCTGATGTGCATTTGCTATGAAATAAAGGGTGCCCCTCTTTCTTTCTTTGTGGATGCTAAAGCAGGTTGAAAACTGCCACAAAATCTAGTTGCATGCACAGATTGCAGTTTTAAAATAGAGTTTATCCTTTTTTTTACATTCTCACAGCAAAGAAAGTGATCTTCTATTACACTGATTATAGTGGCTGTGTTGACTGTGGACTGTGACAGGGGAGAAGTGTTTTCCCCTCCGCAGCCTTCTCTCTTTCCCATAATCAGTGTAATTGTCTGCCCTTATTTGACAGTCTCTAAAATAAATGGTCACCCATTTTCTTGAATGGCTTTCATCCCAGTCCCCCACACTGTAATCATACATTAAATAAATTGTAGCATATATGTGATGAAGACTATTTAGTGACTATGTGAAAAAGAAGGAGGGGTCACCATTTTATTAACTGATCACAGTTAAGGGGACAAAACTATTCATTTCCATTCATTACAGCCAAAAAGGGTGTGATTTTTTTTTTATATAACTAGACAGTCTAGACTTTGTATGAATCAGAATTCCAGTATTTCTGAATCTTCGTTAGATGTTAATCCAGATCCTTGGCTAAATTGTACAGAGGAGCAGGTAAAACTAAAGGACCTGCAGACCACCACAAAGGACTCCAGGCCTTGGAAAGAGGATTGTGGATTGCCCCCCTTCTACCTGAGACAGAAAATTCTGTTTCAGAGCAGATACTAGTTATGCAATGCAAAAGGGCATCTCTTTCCTGAGAAAGACTCCTTGGGAGTTAAGGACATCTTTAGAGCAAGGTCCTCTGTATGAAAAGGCTCTTCCTATGAGTCTTTGTAGTGATGTGCTGTGAGTATTTGTAAATGCAGGTCCACAAACTTTGGGGAAGGTTTCTGGAACACCTTCTGTATACCTGCAGTACATCCAATTTGTATTCTTTCTGACAGTTTATCTTAGTCTATTGGAGCTTCTCATGATCTATTGGAGCTAGGCCTGCCTCTAAAATACTGGGTTTAGGTTTACTGGATAACCTGCTTCCTCTTTGAACTCTGTCCTTGGACTGCCTTGATTTCCACCCTTGGCTCTGTTTAGAAGAAGACATATACTTCCTAGCTATTCAACACAATCCCTCACTCAGCAATTAGCATGCTTTAGAAAGGAAACACGTGGATCATGTAGGAAAATGTGACTATGGTGAGTAATTTGTTCTGGTTTCAGGATTTCAGCTTTTTGGTTCCAAAATGTTCAGTGGAGTTTTTTCAGCAATTAGGATGTCTGGTTATATTTGGTCTCTGAGTATTTGGAGCACTGGAAATCCATCAGTGTGTGACCTCACACCCCTTCCTTCCAGTCAGCTTTTCCACCAGCACTTTAGTCCCTTGCTAATTTCTTTTCTGCATTCTGCATCTGATTTCGAGTCCTTGGAGAGAAGCAAGATTCAGGAGATTCTTTTCATTACCAAGACACAGCCCCAGGAAATGTGAAATAGGACATTAATCCTCTTTCTATGATAGTCTCCACTACAGTCCGTCAGGCCCTGAAACCACATTTCCTGAGTATTGTTACTATGATTGTGTTTTGGAACTTACAATGATATCTAATATTTTCTGAGTTATTCTCTTTCCAGAAATGCAGAACATCTTTTCCACTTTGATTTATGTGTCCAGGTTTGTTTTCAGAACACACGCAGGACAAACATTTTATGATTCCGATGACAAAAGCAGATGTGTTAAGTGCAGGGATATATTTATGGTAATATATCTGTGTTTTTGTTCTAACAAGGCAGTTGTAGGAAAGGGGGAGGAGAGTGCCAGGACTGTGACCATAACAAGTGAAGTATCTTGTAGAGTTGGAAAAGGGCAACTAAAATGTCCAAGGGGCTACAGTGACTCTGAGAAATACAGTAGTTGCAATGTTTGAGGCTTTGTAGTTCAGGGTGGAAAAGCATGTAATGGCATCCTTGCCTACAAAAAGCATATGAAATGTATGCAGTTGCCATAAATCTACAGGCAACTTGAATGCATATATGTTCACATTGTCTTTTCCTGTGAGTCATGTCATCTCATAATACGTCCAAAGTATGACAACCTCAGTTTAGTCATTTTAACTTCTAGATGAAGCCAAGAGTTCAAGCTTGATTTGCTCTTGGACACATTCATTTGTGGGATTGTTGTTGTTTTGTTTGTCTTTTTCTTCCAATGGAATTCATAGAACTGTCCCAGCTCCACAATTCAGATGAACTGATTCTTCTATTGCTCATAATTTGAGTGTTCCTTCACAAGGGGTACAATTGGTCACTATGAAGAATTTGACTGAGTTGGTCTATTAATATATTTCCAGATTCAGTGATCTAACTGAGAAACCATAGTTATGGTGATGATAATAATGCAACTCCTTTTCCAGTAAAAGGTATTCAAAGCCATAAAAATTGGGGCTGAAACCATGGATCAACTCTGACATCTAGTGGGAAAAGGAGTGAATTTTCTTGGTGGCAGGAAATGACAAGGATCTTGCTGTCTTCAAAGAAGTAGCTGTGTTAGTCTCTTCATCCTGCAGTATAAAGAGAAGGAAGCAGCAGGGGGAGAAGGAATCTAGCAACACCTTTAAGGCCAACTGGTTTTATTTTAGAATGAGCTTTCCTACCCACTTCTTCTGATGCAGTACAGAGTAATATCCAGGCCTCAGGATATAAAGCATATTTGCACAATTGTGGGAGTGGGATGGAATGTAATAGGATCCAGAAACATGCAATCATGACCTAAATTTTCAAAGGGGTGGGTATGATGAGATAGGTCTTTTACAGTTTTCAGTTAGTGTTGTTCTGTGAATGCAATAAAGCTGTTGACCAAAAGTCAGTTTCCTTGGGTTCAAAATCTCTTGAGAAGATTCCTTTTGTTACATGTGCCCTCTATGGGTCTGAAACATGGGTAATCTATCGCCATCATCTACGACTCCTTGAACGCTTTCATCAGTGCTGTCTATGCACAATCCTAAATATACACTGGACTGACTGTGTGACGGATGTTGCTGTGCTTGAGCAAGCAGGGATCACCAGCATTGACGCCATGGTATTGAAAATGCAGCTGCGCTTGGCAGGACATATTTCTAGGATGGGGGACCACAACCTCCTAAAAATAGTACTCAATTGTGAACTCGCCAAGGGTTAGCGTATGAAGGGCGCCCCAAAGATGAGATACAAGGATTCCCTGAAACAACATCTCAAACCCGGCCAGATTGATCACCAACCATGGTCTGCCCTGGCCTCACATTGGGAGGCATGGAGATGCACTATCCACAGTGCTGCAGCCTCTTTCGAGAACGAATGAGTCTCAAAGAGAAACGACAATGCAAAAAGAACCAGAACTTGGAAACATCACCCAAGGAGACTTTCTGCTGTGCTCTCTGCAACTGGACTTGTTTATCTCGGATTGGCCTTTTTAGTCATCAACATGCTTGTAGAAAGCATGGGATGAGTCCTTCCTGGATCTTTGTTAGCGAAGAAAAGCCAGAGCGAGAGAGAGAGAGAGAGAGAGAGAGAGAGAGAGAGATACATTTAGAATAAGGAAAGGCTAATGCAGGGGGAGACTCTTTGAGGGAAAAAACCAGCAACTCCCATCAGTTCTAAGCTGAATAGAAATATATTAATAAACTAACTCAGTCAAATTCTTCATCATGATAATCATGGTTCAAGGACAGGGCAGCAACAAGAGCGAGATGACATGGTGTGATAATAGGTATAACTGAAGGTGCTATTATCCAACTTCTATGGCAGTTTAAAAATCACATGTGATAAAGTCCTCTAATGCAATACTGTTTTTGGATAGCTCCCACTAGCCAGTGCTACTGAGATTTTATTGATTGTTTTTTTTCGTCAATTGATAATCACGCTTCAAGGATAGGGCAGCAACAAGAGGGAGACAACTTTGTGCGATAGGTATAACTGAAGGTGCTATTGTCCAACTTGTATGGCAGTTCAAAAATCCCAGGGGTAGTGGGAGCTGGAGTCCAAAAACAGCTGAAGGGATGGATGGATGGCAGCTTTTATGTCAATGGAGTGGTGAAATCACTCTGTGTTAGAGGATTTTATCACATGTGGTTTTTAAACTGCCATACAAATTGGACAATAGCACCTTTAGTTATACCTATCACACAATGTTGTCTCCATCTTGTTGCTGCCCTATCCTTGAAGTGTGATTATCAATTGATGAAAAACCCAGCAATAAGATCCCAATAGCACTGGTATAGTGGTAGTCATCAGAGTGGTAAATTACTCCCATGTAGGCTGCATCCACACTGCAGAAATAATCCAGTTTGACACCACTTTAACTGCCAAGGCTGAATGCTATGGATTTCTCAGAATTGTAATTTTGTGAGACATTTAGCTTTCCCTGCCAGAGAACTGTAGTACCACAACAAACTACAGTTCCCAGAATTCCATAGAACTGAGCTATGGTAGTTAAAGCAGTGTCAGACTGGATTATTTCTGCAGTGTGGAGGTAGCCTCAGTCTTTAAAGCACTATCCATGGTTCTGAGACTTTTGGGGGAGTAAAGTTGAGAACTGATTCTTTATGTAAAGTACAGACTAGAACCTAGTGCAGCCTCACTGTACCATTTGACATGAAAGCTATCGGCTGCCTGGAGGGCTCTATTTTGCCTACCCATGATTGGTTTCAGCACTAAATATTATCTCTTGTATTGCAAATGACAATATGATCAGGAAATCTACCAGTTTCTATCTGCATTTACATTTACATCTGCATTTACATTTACATTTTCTAAACATCAAATAGCATACTATAGTGTGAGTCAATTCAGGGTTCTAGTACTGTAAACCCATTGCTCTAGAATCCACATCCCTGAACTGATTTTGACAAGACTTGATATTTATGCTTTGAATGACATCTTAAACATTCTTGTGCAGTTTTGGGACTGACAGACAAACTTTAAGGTTTGTTCCAGGCAGTTGCAGATTTCGGTCCCTTTTCCATGAAGCTTGTATAAACCAGATTTTAAGGACTGTAGTGCTTCGATTCCATCTTTTGTTTCATTCAAATTATAAGCAAAATAATTAACATCAGTGCACTCAATGCTAGGTATATTTGCTAGTAGTAATGTTAAATATATATATATATATATATATATATAATATAATAGTGGTAACCAGTGAGAGCCAGCATGATGTAGTGGTTTGAGTGGTGGACTATGATATCCGAAACACACTGCAGAAATAATCCTGTCTGATATCACTTTAACTGCCCTGGTTCAATGCTAGGGGATTCTGGGAATGGTCATTTTGTGAGAGATTTAGTCTTCTCTGTCAGAGAGCTCTGGTGCCACAAGCAAATTACAATTCCCTAGCACTGAGCCAGGGCAGTTAAAGTGGTTTCAAACTGGATTGTTTCTGCAGTGTGTTTTGGATCTGACCAGAGTTAAATCCCAGTTCAGCCATGAAAACCCACTGGGTGACTTTGGGCAATTCATCCTCTCTAAGCCTTAGAGGATGGCAATGGCAACCTCCTTTGAAGAAACTTGCCAAGAAAACTCTATAATAGGTTCGCCTTAGGGTCACCATAAGTCGGAAGTGACTTGAAGGCACACAACAAAGGGGTAACTATGCTGATCATAAAGCAACATCCCAGATCGACATTGTGGATATCTTTATGAGACCAAACACAATATGCAAAAAATAATTGCACTAGCTTTTGGAGCACATTAGGTTCTTCATCATGCAAAGGTGTTTAAAATCACATAGAAGAAACAAAATGTTTATGTATATGCAGTTGTACTTTGCTATGTCTTCCGCCAGGTGGCAAAGTTGTTTCATTTCCCCTCTTTTTCTCCTGAGAAATGAGCATGTTAAAAATCTGTCTCCCTCACCTGCTGGCTCAGCTGCAAAGGACAAACCAAAAACACAGAAACCAGTCTCCAAGCACTGACTGAGAATATTCAGAATGCAAATGGACACTTTCACGGGCTGTTCTCCAGTTGTCAAAATTTTGGCCAAGTAATCCAGTGAGATTTACACTGGGAATATGCTGCTAAATACAAATCCAATGTCCCATAAAGCTTGGGTCCAGGGACCATATACTCCCAGATGAGCCTGATTCTGTTTACAGAACTTCTGGGGCAGTCCTTTTCTTTGTTCTACCACTTTTGCAGCTACATCTGGTGGGAACTTGGGAGAGGGCCTTCTTGGTGGCTGCTCCCAGGCACTGAAAATCCCTTCCTAGATAGGTTAGTTTGACATCCTCCCTATTATCCTTCCATAGGCAGACGAAGACCTTTTTGTTTTGGCTGGTCTTTGAGGGCTGATTGCTCAAGTGGAAAAATGTTTTTCAAAATGTGTTGTACTGTTTATCTGTTGTTTCCTTTTTAATGATCAGGCTTTTAACTGCTTTTAATTGTATCTTTAGTTCAATTGTATTTTTAATGTTTCGCTAAAATTTACAACTGGGGAAAAGTAGGATATGATAATATTATTATTGATAATAATGCCACTGAATATGAGTTGATGGGGTGCAGTAGTTTTGCACCCTGCTTGAAAATTTTAAGGAGGAATGTGATTGGTCACAGTAGACAGAATTGTTCATCTAGTTCACCCTGAGGTTCATATGGCATCCCTTAGTCCATTTGCCTAGAAGTGTGATGCTGTGATGGCAATCGTAGGGGGGCTTGTTGTACCAGCATTGATCCATTCATGTTGAGGATTAGCCAGAAATAAACTCCACTTCAAAGGAAGAATTTGGGCTAAGATGGAATAAATATTGTTCAAGCACATGAATATACAAAGCCTTTTGGACTCCCTCTTTTCCCCCTACAGTTTTATTTCTTCTGTTGGCTTGCTTGCTGTTTTGAGAACGTGACTCTAGAAGGGAGGGTGGGGAGAGGAAGCAGGCATGATGACATAAGGAGAGACAGTGGCAAATGGTATTTTGAATGAAAAAGACGGTGCCTTTGAAAACAGCAGTGGATTTGCAAATCCCTTGCCTTCCTGGAGTCCAGATCAAAGGGCTGGTCTACAGTTCGACATGTGCAATCCAAAATTATATCCTTGTGATGGATTTGGCCCAATGTTACCATGATTTGAGTCCTGTTTATGACAAACATAATCTCATGTCATTATGAGACCTGGCATGATGCCGTGATCAGAATGCCAGCCTAGGACATTTAGATCTTCACTATCAGTAAAGCTTGTTGGTTCACTTTGACCTTGTTATTCTGTCCCACTCAAATCTACCTCAGAATCTTATTGTAATTGATGGTGAAGCTCATTTTCAGTGACGATAAAAGGATGAGGGTGGATAAAACAATAATTGCTCTGTGCTTGTTAGAAGAAAGAGAGATTATACCATAACAAATGGTGAACAGATTCCTGTCTGAAGATCACAGTGGTCTTTGTGGAACCCAAGAGGTTTCCTTATATCCCTAATATTATTACAGGAATACAGCTTCCAGAATCCTCAGCCATGCTGGATGAAGAATTCAAGGGCTTGTTGTCTCCAAAGTCATTTTTGGCAGGCTCCCAGTCAGGGTCAGTCTGTTTTGTTCATGTACTGTCTATTCTACCTCACCTTGGTTCCAAGGTTTCATACAAAGCTTCTTCCTGTTTTTTTAAATTGGTGATGATAGGAAATTGAACTTGAGATCTTCTGCATTCAAAGCATTTTTTTTTACCATCCATCTATAGCCCTCCCCTAAAGCACAGTCTCCTCATTCTCCTTGGAGAACAGTTCCATGGGGATTTGAACCTGTGACCACAGAGCAGGAACAGAAGACTAGAGACTAGGGAGTTTATCATATGACAGAATTTGGGGCTATAATGCAATGGCAATCCAAATGCAATCATGGGGTTTCACATTATTGTGAATGAGTGTATCTCACACAATTTTGGGCAATGGGAAGTCATTCTGAACACAATCATGGTGTTTCATGTAATTGCGTATTAGAGTATCTCACACAATTTTGGGCAATGGGGGGGGGTCATTTTTGGAAAATGGGAAGTCATTCTGAGCACATTCCAAAAGTAATCAGATTTCACGTAAATTTACTAAACTAGAGAATTCACATAATTGTGAATTGGCTCCATTCACAGTTGAGAGAAATTCCTCCCATGTGATAAACTCCTAGGAAGTAACCAAGAATGCTGCTTGAAAGAGAGTATGTGTGCATGTCTACATGTTTCCCTGCAAACAGCACTATTTTTTTTTAAACCACTTAGCAAGAAGAGTCTTTCTAAGATCAGATGAAAGACTTATTGAGTCCAGTTTCCTGTTTCCCACTGTTCTCAACCCGATCCTTTTCAGAACTTATGTTGCAGGGAATGAAACTGGGTGGTGCTACTCCACTGTTATCATCCTTCATTGTATAGATGCAAGTCTTAATTTATATCAGGGCTGAGTTCTTGGACCAACAGTGTAAATTGAGACAGGTAAATAGGGGGGATTAGTTGCATATTAAATAGCTGGACATCTGGAGGATGCATTCTGACAGAGCTGAATTAGCTGCAAAGTTCACAATTTTACTCAACCTGCCATCAGTTTTAAAGTTTTAAAACATGAAACACCAGAGCTTTCCTTTTCCAGGCTTTTCTTTGTTCTCCTGAATTGCTCAACTGTACAGGCATGCTGAGTTATATGCTGTGGACAAGACAGTCATTCATTTTTGTAGAGACATAAATTTGAAATGTTGTGAATTGGGACAATGCAAATGGTAAGTCACCTGTATTTGCTGACATACCCTCTCTGAACATGTACATTTCATATTGCCATGTCTTGAGACTAATCCCTTTTGACAGGCCATTTACCAGAAACATCAAAGGCAACTGGGCGTTTTTGCTTTATGTCAATAGTGAGGACACTTTGGCCCTCCAAATGTTTTGAACTTTATTTCCATGAATCATGGCTAATGGTAAGGAACTGTTGGAGTTGTCCTATCCAGTAGTATTTGGAGAGGTAACACTTCCTCATCTCCTGCTTTCTCCCATGTGGTAAAAACAACTACATGTGGGCTTAAGAAATGGCTCTGACATAGTGTGAACAAACTTGATTTTACTTTAGCCATGAATGCACAAGATGGCCTTAGGCAAGCCAATGTTCTTGACAGTAAGATAAGTGATAAAACATCCCATTGATCAGAGCATCAAATTTATTCTAATGACAAAACTCAAACTCAAATGTGCTTTTGACTTGTGCCAAGAGATACTCCCCTAAGCTTGAGAAATGCAAGAAATGCAACTTGTTAACAAAATCCAACATTGATTTTTAGGGCTCTGGAATACATGCAAAAAAAATTAAAATCACTCAGAATAAATACAGTTCTTCAGAATAAATCTGCCAAAGTGAACACTGCAGAATAACTAATAAGAGTAGCTGAATGAATGGATGAATAAGAGAAATCATGTTGATTTCCTTCATTGGAATGAATTAAAAGCCTGCAGAAAAGATCTTTTCTTGACAGATTTTGGGGTTCTCTTTGGGGGGAAATGGATATATTTAATCTCAGGTACACATGACCCTGTCTTTAGTCTGATAGGAAGCAGTGGTTACCTGAATACATTTGTAGTATGTGTGTAGGAGTGGACAGAAAAGCTTATCACAGATTTCTGCCAGCAGAAGGTTCTATATATCAAAGCAGGGTAAGGTTGAAAGATGGGTGTTTCTCATTCTTGTTTTGTTGCAGCAAGATATCTGTTGGCACAGCTGGCACAGTCAGACTGGACTGGTTTGTTCCTGTCTTTGGATTCTCTCCCTGCCTTCCCCGCATCTTCTCACATCCATTTCTGCATTATAACTGGAGTCATCCATTCAGAACAAATGCCTTTATTCCATAGATATACCTATGTAACAGTTGTTATGATCATTTTATTTATGGTAGGGGCTTTCCCCTAGTGGTTGCATGCAGGTGATCATCTTCTGGATCAAATTGTATCCTGCTATTTTCATTCAATAACCAAGAATCAAATATTTGAGCAATTCCTGAATACTAGGATTGGAAAATATGGTTTGATCCTAGTTTGCAGTCTTGAGTTGGAAGAGCCGATTGTTCAGATCACAGTTTGCTGTGGGTGGAGGAATAGATGTACATGGCAAACATCCTCACATACCAATGGCATATATATGTCTGTACCTGGCTTCCACACCACCAAATGCATCTGAAGAAGTAGACTTAAATCTACAAAAGTTCATGCTGGCCATTACTTTCTTTCAGTTAGTTTCAAAGGGGCTACAAGATCTTTCTACTTACTGTTTCTACAGACTAATACAGCTGTACCTTTGAATGGTAAACTGTGGTTGGATTAAAATAAAAACTATGGTTGGATTAAAAGTGACTCTACTCAATGTTTCATAGACTGCTGTTCCCTCTTATTGCTGGCTGAAGGGATTCTGGGAGGAGTAGACCACAAATTAACTTTCACAGGCTCTGCCTAATTATCACAATACAGACAATACTGTTCAGAAGTCATTATTCTAATGTGCAAAGGCAGTGGAGTCACTAGAGTTGGTGTCACCCAGTATGGTTAGTCTGGGAGGGGGCAGCAGAAGCAATCTCCCTGACAAAAGCCTGGGTGCTGCTCCCAAGGGACACCTGCAACCTTGGCAGGCATGGTGGAGGACCTTTGCTGGGGGGCACAGGGGGCCCTTGGGAGGGAGGGAGATGAGGAGGAGAGATGAGGGCCTCCAATGCAAAAGAGAGGTCCTTTGGGGGAAGGCCTCTCTCCTCCTCCAACTCTTTGGTGGTGGCAGTAGCATGGCGGTTTCACCAGATGGCACAGAGGCAAGCAAGGAGACTCCTTTCCTTACTGGCCTGCTTTCATGCTACCCAGCTGAGCTACCATGCTACAGCCTCTGCTAAAGAGCTGCTGCCACTGAATAGTAGCCTGTCAGCTTGGCTGGGCAAAACAGAGGCAGGCAGGCGGTGAGGAGAGCCTCCTCACTTGCCTCTGTGCTGCCTGATCTATCCACCAGACTATTGCCACTGCCAAAGTGCTGGAGGAGGATGAGCTGGCTGGGCAGGAGAGGGAGGAGACTCCTTTTCCTGCCTGGCTAGAAAACCACCAGGCCTAGAACTTTGACACTTGATTTTGTCACCCTGCAGCCTTTCTAGGTCTGATAGAGCTTCTGGCTAGATAAGAAATGGAGGAGGCTCTGTTTGCTGCCCTGGCAGCAAAGTTGCCAGGCCCAGAACTTTAGAACCAAGTTCTACCTCTACAAATTCACCTCTCTGAGGTGTCACCCAGTGTGCTCTACACACCCTGCACCTCCTGAATGACACTCCTGTTCAAAGAGATACATTTTGTGCAGCCAGAAAATAAAATGGGCAGTGCGCTCTTGATGTTGTTGTTTTTTGGTGTTTGTGTTCAGTTTGCAATCAGGAACAAGGTTAGAAAATTAAAATGACTACTGCTATCTTATAGTCATCATGATCTTATATTACTGGGACCAAGTATCTGATTGCTGTATCTGTGACCAAGGAGGATTCATGTCGAGAGATGGTCTAACCGCTTGGATCCTGCTGTATTGCTATATTGTCAACTACATCCAGTGCTCCATTTACAACATGGATTTAAGGTTTGCTGGCATCTAAAAAGTCCTGCTTTTCTTCACCAGATTTGGTAGACTTTTATCATTACATAAAGCTTGTCAATTCTAGTATGGCCCACTCTGCCACCACTCCTATGAGGCAATGCCAATGTATCTTCAGTCAGGATTTTTTTAACCATCAGGGAGCCCTGTTAGCTTCAAAAATGGCTCTGCAGGGCACACGGCCCGTGGGCTGCACATTGCTCACCCTTGGTTAGAGCATGGCTCTTTTATGTCTGGTAACTATTAGGAAATAATGGGAGTATTCCTCATATGCCATTTGTCTTCCTATGTGGAAACAATGATGGTGGGCCAAGTCTGATTTGGTCAGACTTAGCAGTATATCCTTTCCCTGATTTTGCTACACCTCTTCTCACTATAAATGTCACCATTTCTTCTTAGATTTTCATTTCCTGACTAAAGCTCTGTGTAATTATATGACTCAAAATGTCCCATTCCTGTTCACCTTAGTTCACTCACCCCAACTACTGCAATGTTTATACATTCCATTTCTTGTTTTACTATGTCTACCTCCTCCTGATTCATGCTCCCTCTGTTCCATGTTCCTATAATATCTGTTGGGCAACTTTGGACCTTCCTTTCACCTCTGAGCACTCAACAGATGAATTTCCCTTTGGCTTGAGTCCAGTTGTGTCATTAGCCATGGCACTACTTGTAGTTGTCCTCTGATCTACCCCAGTAGCTTGTTGAATGCTATCTAACCTGGGAGTCTCATTTTCTGGCGCTATCTCTTGTTTCATTTTGGATTGTCTCATCATAGGATTTTTTTTTTTTTTTTTTTGGTGGTAAAAGATCTTCGAAAGGAGGTTTACCATGCCTCCCTGTGCACAGTGCTAACACGTTATAGCTGTGGTACCACTGCCATCTATAAGAGAGCCTCCACCGGTGTCACCCTCCACCACTGCTGCTGCCTAGTAGCTGTTTGGCACATTTAGTCTGGTTCCCTAGAAAAAGCCTGTCTGACATGGGGCACCCTACCAGCAACACTACTGCCAGGATCAGGAGCATGCAATCCCACCACCATGGAAAAGTATTGCCATTGGTAGCACTGGTGGCACTAAGAACTGGGGCTAAATAGGTACATCTCGTCACTAGCTGCTATACCCAAATAAATTGCTTCCCAAGAAAAATGTTGTGTCCCTGGCATTTGGTGTCCCTTGGTGGCATTATGCAAGAGCATGAATGAAACAGTGCATCCCCGTTCATGAGGGACTCTTGTCTCCAGCAGAGGGGTGCACATGTGTAGCCCTCGTGTTGAGAGAAAGGAGTAGCATCTGTCTCTGGCCATGCTGGGGCTTGGGGGAGGGGAGACTACCACACGTGGCCAAGAGCTATTTATAGCTCTCTGCAGCCTGGTGCAAAAGGGATCATGTGGAGCGGCCGTGCTATTTATAGCAACGGGCTCTCAGCAGCAGCACCCGACTCACATCCTAATAACCCACCGCAGAGAAAAGAGAGAGAGAGAAAGAATGGGAGAGCGAGGAGGAGGAGGAGGAGGAGGGGATCTTCTTGCAGTATCCCACCCAAATCCCAGCCTGCAGTCTTTTGTCAGTTCTCCTTGATTATCTATCTCCCTTCCCATCCATTTGTGAGAATTTTAAGGTTCACTTTGATTAAGGCAAACCACCGAGTCAGCAACACACTGTGCAAAGGATTTAATATAATCCTACCCATTCACAAAGAAGTCTACTAGGACCTGAAAAATGGCCATATTTGGCTCTGTATTAGATTTATTTATAAATTATTTTGACCATTAAGATTAGATGTTTTGGTTTCATTGGAAGACTTTGCATAATTACAGCGGGGAAGAGTTGTTTTCAGTTTTTCTCTTTCACCTTGAGTATGTCCACCACACTGAATACCCATTGCACATTGAATATCCAATGTCCATCACACATTGCACTGGATTATCTTCGGTGTAATGATATCCTTAGTTTAGAAAAAAACAAACAAGCACCCATTTTGTAAATACTGATTTGGCAATGACACTAGTGGGTACTGCTGGTTTTGATGACATACATGATGAAGTTTAACATCTGGAAAACATTTCTAAAAAACCAACTGGTGCAAATATTTAGCTTTCCATTTTTAATAGGGTTCTCTAAACTTGTGGAGATGAAGGGATACATTTGAAATTTCTGGGCAGTCAGGAGCGCCAGAGTAAAATGGCTGTTGTGGTGGATATAGCCAACCTGAAAATAAACATTTTATTGACAAGAAAAGAGGATGAGTTTATAAGGCAAACATCCACATACAAGGGAGCGGTCTGGTTTGAAACCCCCCAACACTTCTTTGAGCCCAAGGTGTTATCTGTATTTTAGGATTACCTTCTGGTACCTTTTCCCTTTTTCCTCCCACCTTGTCACTCATTTCTCTTTTTCTCCAAAAAGCCTTTACAGAGCAAACACACCCTGTTCCTAACACACCACTCTCCCTATCTATTCCCATTTTCCTCTGCATTCCTTTCCACCTCAGTTCCAATCTCTCTTCTTCCTCCTCTCTTGGGTCACCTCCAGTATTCCTCTAGTTTACCTCCTGCCATTTCCAAGCTTCCCTCCTTACTAGATGTATTTCTAGCCCATCCTTCCTTTGGGGGCTAAGTGGAGTGTGCCCTTGACTGCTTTATAGTGAAGCTCTAGCTTCCACTCATCCATGAACCATCTTTGCTCTGAATAATGTCTTTGGGTTCACAGGCATCCTGACTAATTTAATTGTGTAGGTTTTTTTTAAATGAACTTTAAAATCACTGGTAGCAGCAGGGTATTTTTTCTGCCACAGAGGATGATGTTGGTGAGAACTGTGATGCCCACTAAATAGACCCATATATATATATATATATATAGAGAGAGAGAGAGAGAGAGAGAGAGAGAGAGGAGGGAGGGAGGGAGGGAGGGAGGGAAAGGCTGTAGCACGTGGAGCAGTAAATTAGTATCCAAAAAGTCTTTGGATTGTCTGGCAAGGTGACCAAAGTGTCAACACAAGATGTCTTCCACAGAGCCCTTGTTTTTATTAGCTGCCCTCAAGTTAGCTTTGACACATGGCAACCCCATGAATGAGACACCTTGAAGCCCCTTTATCCTCAACCACTCTGCTCAAGTTCTTCAGGCTCAGGGCCACGGTCTCCTTGATTGAATCTATCCCTTTGCTATATGGTCTTCCTCTCTTTCTACCATCTTCCACCTTTCCTAGCGTCATTGTCTTTTCTAGTGAGTCATGCATTCTCATAATATGCCCAAAGTACAACAGCCTCTGTTTAGTCACCTTGGCATCCAGGGAGAGTTCAGGCTTGATCTGTTCAAGGACCCAATTGTTTGTCTTTTTCGTCATCCACAGTATCCTTAGTACTAATCTCCAGCACCACATCTCAAATGAGTTGATTTTCTTTCTATCAGTTTTCTTCTCTGTCCAGCTCTCAGATCCATACATAGTGATGGGAAATACAATGGCTTGGACAATCCTAACTTCAGTGTACAGTGTTATATCTTTGTGTTTTAGGCTATTGTCTAATTCCTTCATATCTGCCCTCTTGAGTCCTAATATTCTTCTGATTTCCTGGCTGCAGTTTCCATTCTGGTCAATAACTGATTCAAGGTAGGGGAAATCTTTAACTTATTTCAATTTCCTTGTCATCTAGGTTGAATTTCTATAAGTCTTTCACAGAGCCTTGCCTTAACAACTTTTCTTTTGTTGCTTTATCGTTTGGCCTGGTATTTGTGTGATGCATTGGAGCTTTCAAAGTTGTTGTTGGACTCAACATACTTGCTGATTTACAAAATATCTAAAGCCTAAGAGTAAAAACAGACCCCTGCCCTGAAAATCTTCCAATCTCAGTTTTGAAGAGTGGGATAAAGAATAAAAATGTGTTGAAAGCAGAGCTTGGAAATGTTACTTTTTAAGACTACAACAGTGCGGCCGCAAGACATACTGGCTGGGGGATTCTGGAACTGTGATCCAAAAATGTAATATTTCTGAACTCTTGATGAAAGCTGTGAGAAAAGGCACAAAGATAACAAAGAAGGTAAATGCAGTTAAGACACCATTCCTGAGGACAGTGACCTATGATAAAAGGTTAGTCAGAAATAGTAATACTTCCATCTGAGCAAAGGTGTCCAGTTATGCTGGACTTGCAAATAAGTATGCACAGGACTCCATTGATATGGTGCAATCCTAGTGAGTGAGCTCTGTCAGTTTGCTCATAGGATTGCACTGTTAGTCTTAATTTTAGGTGATGTGAGGACAAAGTGATTGATCCAAAAATCCCACCAAAAGGTAGATGTGAAGAAGGATTTCAGGAATAGAGAGCACCATGTAGATTAAGAGGAAGAATGGGGCAGGTACAAGCCAGAAACTGGGCATGTTCCGGAATTTGAAACATGCAGGAAAAATTTGGGGTCTCAAGTCCTATTACAGTTGGCCGTCCTTATCCGTAGATTTTTTTATCCACAGATTTGAGCATACACGGCTTGAAAATATTCCAAAAAAGTATAAATTCCAAATAGCAAACCTTGATTTTCCATTTTATTTATGGGACACCATTTTGTTGTGACATTATATTGAATGGAACTTGAGCATCCACGGATTTTGTTATACACGGAGGGTCCTGGAACCAAACCCCAGTGGATAACAAGGGCCTACTGTACTATGAGAAGCACAATGTCTGCTATTGTTCAGCACCATCAATGCAGGTGACACAAGCTGCAGTAGCAAAATAAATAGGTCTTCCCATCTCACAGCAGTTTATGCTGAAAACTAGACACTATATACTAGCTGGGCCAGACCATCCCATGACTGCAAGTGTAGAGGGTGGCTGGGATACCAATGTCGTACTGGTAGAGTTTCATTCTGTTTGTCTGATGGATTTGGGACAAAGGATCATGTCATATGGCTAACAGTACAAGAAGAAACAGGGCAGGACTTAAATGACCAGTCATATTTCATACTAAGTAATTTAGGTAAGCAGCTGTAGTTGTGGGGATGCAAAATGAACGTTTGTAGCCAGTATCTTTTGTTTCCAATGTTGCAGTGGCTTCTGAAACACAGCTTAAAGGAGTGGCTGTAGCTCAGTGATAGAACACAGACTCTCCATGCCAAAAGTCCCCCTGGAAACTCCTAGTGAGGCCAGCAAAATAAATTATGCTTGGAGGTCCAGCAAGCTGCTGCCAACTAGTGCTGATGAAACAGAGCTAGATGAACTGGGGTCTAGTTCAGTGTAAGACTTCTCACTGTGGTTTAAAGTTTGAGAAGTTGTGCAGCTGGGTTAGAGCATGGAAAAGTGAGGGTTTTTGGACCACAGCTCCTATAATGTCTGAACCATTATTACTACCAGTGGAAGATTCTCAGAGTCGTGGTTAAAAAGTAAAACTTCTGAGCTGGGTGTAAGCTGAGAGTTGTTTTCCAACATTCTTGGAGATATTGGAAAGGATTCCAAGATGTCATTCTTTGGTCTTGTAGGACAGTAATTTTGAATGAAAAAATGTCTTCCAAGTGCCCTCAATCAGGAGTGATAAATATAAGATATCTCTGTTGAGGATAACTTGATGAGACCCAATATAGAAATTGCTTGACACAGAAATGTTGTCTTCATCCTAAATAGAAAAGGTCAGAAAGTGACCCTAAGGCCTAAGAAAGGTAGAGCCATACTAAAGAAAACATCTGTTTAGACAGTTCAATCAAAAATCCACCAAACAGTGATACCTTTATTGGCCAACCGAAATGCACAATATAAATGTTGCAAGCTTTTGAAGCTTCGCTGGCTTCTTCATCAAGCAATCTGTTTAGACATTTTTTTAAAAAAAAATGCAGTATCATTAAATACAAAAGGCAGAATTATTTATGCCATGGTATTTCCAATTTCTATGTTTGAGTGTGAAATCTCGACAGAAGAAGGCCAAAAGGAAAGAAAATAAACTCATTTGAAATATGGTGCTAGAGTTTGCTGTCTAGACTGTATAAAAACTATTGCAATTGTATGCAGAAGAAGACTTGATTAAAGATAATATGATTAAATGGGCCCCAAACTGTGGACATACAATAAAATTACAGCTGTGGAAAAAGACTTGGATTATTAGACTGAAATACTCATTGACTTAAGAGGTGGGAGAAAATTATTACAAAATTATTTTTCGATGGTATTTAACCCCAGACAGACTATGTGGGATGTATGGTATGGGCAACAACAGTTGTTGGAAATGCTTAAAAGAAATTGGAACATTTTTTCACTTATGGTGGACTTGCGACAGAGCTAGAAACTATTGGAACCAATTCAAGCCAACATAAATGAAATGTTAGACCTAAAATTAGAATTTAAACTGGAAATATTACTATTATTCATAGCATTGCCATAAGTTGATTTGATGGTAAATAACAACAAAAAGCTCTTTGTGATTTCATGTTAAAATAAACATGTTTAAAAGATTATGAGCCATGTTCTAAAACACAGTGATGCATTCTGCTGATGAAGGATACCAGCTAGAACACATATAAAGAACAAGTGTGGCATAAATAATTGAGAAATAGCACTTGGTCCTTATTGGTGAGTTTATATGACTGTCATAGCCTTTTGCTGTTCAATTGCTGCCACTGCATGATTTTGTAAGAATGCTATACAAGGTTAGTTTAATTGCTTCTTTCATGTGCACCCTGGGCTTCCAGGCTGGAGTCATCTGGTGCTGCATCTTTGAATAAACAGCAGAGTTCAATCTATTACCAGGCTCCATTCATAAAATTTAAAAGGTTAATTTACCCACTTCAGTCCCAATGGAGTCCTGAAATAATCGAAATGATGGTGTGTGTATGCAATGAAAAATCCAAGAGGATTTTCAAGAGCAAAGTGAGGCAACCTATGGCAACCCCAGATTTTTTTTTTAAATTAAGCTTCCCTTATTTCTCACTATTGTTTCTGTCGGCCCAAGGGATTGTGGGCAATGGCAATTTGCCTCTGAACAAAATTTGTCAAGAAAACCTTTTGATAGGCTCACCTTAGTGTCACCATAAGTCGGAAACAATTTGGAGACACACGAGAACACAACAACTATAGAAATTGATCCTTTTGATGTGAGCCTTCATTTGTAGTCTTGGGTTCTGTCTCTTCCCCATCATGGAAGAAAGATTCAGCTGCCAGTCCAGTCACCGGTGCAATGGGAAGGGAAAACATCTTGTTCTTCAACCCAGGGAAGAACATCTCCTTTTTGTCACCCACAGACACTCCTAAATACTCATAGTTTTGTAGTGAGGGGAATTTTTCTTTTGACCTTTCTCTATCTCCCTCTCCTCTCCCTTCCTATTTCAGTTGGCTAAATGATCCTCCTGGTCTCCAGCACCAATACCAGACTAAGCAAAAAGATCTGCATGTCTTATTAAGCAAAAGCACATATATAATCAGGACAAGGAATATCTCATATAGTTTTGCAGGTTAGATTTCTTTTCTTTGCTCATAATTACATTCATAAAAACAAAGGCAAGCAACGTGTACTATCTCAGAGGAGATATTTATGGATACCAATCTGTATCTAACTGTACTGACTTCCAGACAGCATTTAAAACAACAACAACACCCAACCGTGCTCTTATTCCTCTGGGGCTGAGGCGAAAACGTCACATTACTATCCCATGGACCTTATTTCCTCATGTCCTTTCATGAACTCTCCAATCAACCAAAGGAACTTATTTGAATGCTAAGCTAAAATGACAGTATATGTATCATGTCCCTTGTACTTCTCTTTAAACATTTTTTTTAACCACTCAGGCTGAAATCCCATACATGGAGAGATTCTATTGAATTTATTGGGGTTTACTTCTGGTTAGGCATGCATAGATTTGCACTGGAAGAGCATAATGCTATGCATATTTATTCAGAGGTAAGTCTCACTGGATTCAATCACGTTTCCCCCCCCCCCCCCAAGTACATGCACACTGGATTGTAACTGTATAATCTTAGAACTACCCCTTTGCTTTTAAAAATAAATATGCTTCCAATTCTCATAGCCACAGAGATGCAGCTGAAAATATATATTGATAAAGGAGCTCCTGACTGGGCTGGGGATGGGTAAAAGAATCCGTATCCATAGATTCTTTTACCCATCCCCATTCCCATCAGGAGCTCCTTTATCAATATATATTTTCAGCTGCATCTCTGTGGCTATGAGAATTGAATCCTTCACTTCTGAAGACTACGTCAACATTTCCCAAACCTTGAATGTCTTTTTCTTTCTAGAGTTGCAAAAAGCATTTAAATAAAATAAGTAAAAAGGATACAAAGAATATTCTATTAATCATATGTCTACCAGTGGTCAGTTGGTTTCACCCAGCATCATAAAAATGATACGCGCATGATGGAAATGCTAAGCAGTTAGGTGTGGTCCAGCAGCTGGTGGCAGATTTCAGATGAAGCCATGGGTGCCCCCACCTAAAATCCTCTCCTCTTGCAGGGTGACCAGATGTCCTAACCACAAAGGAGGAGAAGGCACTGAAAAATGTAGGACATTCAAGAAAAAAAATCTGGAACATTACACACACAAAAAAAGCTAAAAATTCTCATATAATATAAATTCATGTCTCTTAGTTCTGCTCAAAATGGAGGACATTTTGGAATTCCTGCTGGACAGAAGGCTGAAATGTGGGACATGTCCTGGAAAAAGAGGACATCTGGTAATCCTGACCCAGCATCATAAAAAAATGGTAGGCACAGGATGCCAATGTCATGCAAGTAGGTGCAGTCCAGTAACTTGTGGCATATTTCCGATGCAGCCATGGGTGCCCCCCTCTATCATCCTCCCTGGCACAGATGTCCTAACCACAAAGGAGAAGAAGACACTGAAAAATGTAGGGCATTCAAGAGAACAAAATATAGGACATTACAAAAGAAAAGCCCAAAACTCTCATGTAAATATAAATTCATGCTCAAAATGGAGAACATTTTGACATTTCCCCTGGACAGAAGGCTAACATGCAGGACAGAAGGTTAAGAGATGTAGGAAGGTTGAAATGCAAGAAAAGGAGAAGGTCTGGTCACCCTGAGTCAGCATCCTAAAAAAGGATAGGCACAGGATGCCCATGCCATGCCTTGAGGTGCAGTCCAGTAACTGGTGGCTTATTTCAGATGGAGCCATGGATGCCCCTCTCTATAATCTTCCCAGATGTCTTAACCACAAAGGAGGAGAAAGCAGTGAAAAATGTAGGGCACTCAAGGAAAAAAAATAGACATTGCAAAAGGAAAGACGCAAAACTCTCAGATAAATATAAATGCATGCTCAAAAGGGAGGGCATTTTGACATTTCCCTCCTGGACAGAAGGGTGAAATGTAGGAAGGCTAAAATGTAGGCATAGGAGAAGGTCTGGTCACCCTGATCCAGAATCCTAAAAACAAAACACAACAACAACAACAACAACAACAACAGTATGCCCATGCCATGCCATGAGGTGCAGTCCAGTAACTCGTGGCATATTTCAGATACATGGGTGATTCCCTCCCCCACCCGCCCATCTCAATCCTCCTCTATCTTCTTTGCATAGTAGGACTTGTCACACGAAGGAGATGGGGAGTTTATCTTGTGAATATCCCAGAAAAATCACATTATTACATGTAACAATTCCACACAATGTCACACAAAACCTGCCATTAAAGTGGTCACAAAGAAGCATTTTTACTTTCTGGGTTTCAGCAACAACGCGTTTCCGGCATCACTTTATGTGCTCGATTGCGTGCGGTAATCATTCATGCCATTTCCGCTTCATTTGCGAGATGTTTCCAATGTGCTTTAATCTCTCTTTAACGCTGAAATTAGCCCCAGTGTGATAACCCCCCTCCGAGAGAATGTTTTAATAAAATCCGTGAATAATCACATCCACAAAAGTCAAAGCCCCCAATGCATGTGATAGTCACTTGTGCAATCATGCACTTTGGTTGTGGGATGCTTTCAGTGCACTTTAATGGCTCTTTAATGCTGAAATTAGCCCCAGTGTGATACAGTAAGCTCCCTGTGGTTTGGGTTGCCCTCTGCCCCCAAAAGATTGCCCAGCCTTAAGCAAGGAGCTCTTTCCCCCTTCTCTCCCACCACTGTCCATAGTGCTGGAGCCAACTCCCGCGGCCACAGGGAGCTGTCAAAATAGAGAGAGGCATCCTTGGCTGCATCTGAAATATGACATGAACTACTGGACTTCACCTGAAAGTATGGCATGGGCATCAGTTGCCTATTCCTTTTTTAGGATGCTGGATCAGGGAGACCAGACCTATTCCTTTGCCTACATTTCAGTCTTCTGTCCATGGGGGAATGTCAATATGACCTCCCTTTTGAGCATGCATTTATATTTATCTGAGAGTTTTGGGGATTTCCTTTTGTAATGTCCATTTTTTTGCTTGAGTGCCCTACATTTTTCAGTGCCTTCTTCTCTTTTGTGGTTAGGACATCTGTGCCAGGGAGGATGATAGATGAGGGCACCCATGCCTGCATCTGAAATATGCCACGAGCTACAGGACTGCACCTAATGGCCTGCCTTTGGCATTCTGTGCTTATCCCCTTTTTTAGGATGCTGAATCAGGGTGACCAGACCTTTCCCTTTCCCTGCTTTTCCTGCATTTGTCCAGGCTTAATTAAGCAAGAGGCTCTTTCCACCTTCTCTCCCGCCGCTGTCCATGGTGCTGAACCCAACTCCGCGGCCACAGGGAGCTGTCCGTGGTGCTGAATGGTACCCGAGGCGCTGTCCCTTTCAGCACCACCTGCCGGCCCTCCTTCCCTGGCTGGCTCCTTGTGCGCCTTGCCTCTCTTTCCCCCCAGGGCTCCTCTTCCCTCCCCAATCAGCGGCGCTTCGTGACTGCCTGGCAGATGCGTCACGCTCGGGCCCGGAGTTCCCTTCCCCGATTCGTGACTCGCCTGCCTGAGTCTCGGGCGGGACTCGGCAGTCTCTGCAGCTCTGCGATCTGGACACATCTCCTCCCTTCCTTCCACCTGAACAGCTCCTGCTTCCTCTCGCCTCTGGAGCACCTGGATGGAGAGAAGGTGAGCTCCTTCCTGCCCAGCCAGGGATAGGCAGAGAGGGACAAGGGGCATTGAGGAGGAACCTAGGTACCATGGACATTGAAGGGAGACCTAGGTACAAGGGTCATTGAGGGGGAACCTAGGTACAAGGGACATTGAAGGGGGATCTAGGTACAAAGGACATTGGGGGACCTAGATGCAAGGGACACTGAGGGGGGACCTAGGTACAAGGGACATTGAGCAGGGACCCAGGTACAAGGGACATTGAGGGGGGCTTAGGTACATTGAGGGGGGACCTAGGTACAAGGGACATTGAGGGGGATCCTAGGTACATTGAGGGGGGACCTAGGGAAAAGTGATAATGAGGGAGGACCTAGGTACAAGAGACATAGAGAGGGGACCTAGGTACAAGGGACATTGAGGAGAGACCTAGGTACAAGGGACATGGAGAGAAGACCCTGTGCTTTTAGGTGTCTTTGGCAAGGTTAGGGGGCTAGGAAGAAAGGGGTGGTGATGTTGTGGTGGAGATGATCAGTCGTATGGGAGCCAATGGTCCTCTGAATGGTCCCAGTTCTCCATGACCATTCGCCTCCCCATCTGACTGTGATTCAGGTGACTTAGGGATGTGGTGGGAGATTAGAGTTATTGGGGCACCTCAGACTGGAAGTTAAAGTGTCTCTCTGTGCCTACTTGTGAGTCAGGGGGAAAGGAAAGCAAAAGAGGAGAAAAACAATAAATAAAATTGTGGCTCAGGGCTAATGAAGTGTGTGTGTGTGTGTGTGTTGTGTATGAAGAGGCAGAAGCCCTGGCTGGTTCTGAGCTGGAGTGTGTGTGTATGTGTGCGTTGAGATGCATCACTGGTCCCAGTGGTTTCATGCACTGATGTCTCCTTGTGCACAGTGCTCAAGCTCTCTCTTTTCCTGCTTGTACATTTCCCCACAAACTCTGGTTTCTGGGTTGCGTATGTTTTGCCATGGTTTCTGTGACTACATGTTGGGAGGTGCAGGGCTTGGTTCTTTCCATCTAGCCAAAGTATGTGTGCCTCTCTGTACTGGTGGCTGTATGTTGGCGCGAAAGGGTGTGGGGTTGTGCATGAGCGTTGACATGTCAGATATCAGAAAGTGGTAGCGGGGATGCATGTGCTTGTACAGAATTTGTAGGATGTACTTCTAGGTCTTTTTGGACATGGCAAGTTTCTCCTATGGAAAGTGCATGTCCAAAAAAGCATGCAAATAAGGTATAGAGCATGATGCGTAATGATCACAGATTCATCTGGATGAGATTTGTTGCTGCAGGTACACATGCTGAGAAGCCACAGTTGGTTATGGTTTCCCTACGCCATGTATGCTGCGACAGACATGTGAAATCACCACACATGATGGCCAATGTGCAGTTTGCATGTTTTGTTTTTGTACACAGGCTTTCTATATGACTCATCTCCATAGAAAGCACTTTTGGGGTACTGTATAAATGTGTGCAGATTACAGACTGGGCTAGAAAGGTTTGGGGGAGAAAGAAAATATGCCATGTTTGTGTTGTAGCGGATATGTCTGTGAGATGAAAAGACGTGTGCTCGTCCGGATGTATGCTGTGGCCTATGTGTATATGAAATACAGGTTTATGCATGTGTGCGACAGACTGTGTATATGTGTGTGTCTGCATATAAGAGGGGAAATTTATATATGAATTTGGATGTACCACCAAATAAAATGAGAAAGATGTGTTTTAGGAAGCTCAAGGTACATTTGTGCGCACATGTTTGCGTATGCATGTGTGGACAGGCTTAACCATGCACATTCTCGTTTCTGGATGTGTTGCTCTCTTCCATGCATGTTCCCCCAACACCACCGGCCTTTTTTTTATTTTTATTTGGTAGGATCTCATCTTTCCTGGAAAGTATCAGCCCTGTACTTCCAGACCCTTTCTGGCACCCTCTCCCTTCAAGACTCTGTGCAGAGATCTGTGTGTCTGTGTCTGGGGGTGTGCGTGTGTACAGCTAGTGAGCTAGTCTAAGCATATGTGTCCGTGCCAGTGTGGGATCTGACAGGCTAGGAAGCCAAGGTGGGGTGATGCTTTGCCAAGGAAAAAAGGAAGGAAGGAGGAGGGCACCCTGGACCTCTCAGGCACTTGGGAAGAGGCTTCTCTGAAGAGGCAGCTTTCCTTCTTCTTTTTTTTTCCGGAGAGGGCTTGGCTGCTTCAAGGCTTCCGCAGAGGCTCTGATGGGTGGGCAAGGCAGGCGAGGCGAGGCGAGGCGAGGCAAGAGCAGGGCTTGGGAGCATCTCCTCTCCCTGAGGATCGGGGAGAAAGGCTGGGCAGCGAGAGATTCCCTCCCCTCCCCAGAGCTAGTCCGGGGGGGGGGGGCTGACTGACTCTTCTGCGGGGGCGTTGGGGAAGCAGGGAGCTCCCCAGTCAAAGGGAAGGCAGGCAGGCAGGAAGCAGGATGGATGGATGGGTGGATGGATGGGTAGAAGGAAGGAAGGAAGGAAGGAAGGAAGGAAGGAAGGAAGGAAAGCAGGCAGACTGGATGGATGCATTGGTAGAAGGAAGGAAGAAGGGAAGGAAGGAAGGAAGGAAGGAAGGAAGGAGGGAAGGCAGGCAGGCAGGAAGGCAGGAAGGAAGACAGGAAGGAAGGAAGGAAGGAAGGAAGGAAGGAAGGAAGGAAGGAAAGCAGGCAGCTGGCTGTATAGATAGATAGATAGATAGACAGATGGAATGAAGCGAGGAAGGAAGAACAGAAGGCAGGCAAGCAGGAAGGAAGGAAGGAAGGCAGAGACGAAGGAAGGAAAGAAGGGAGGGAGGAAGAGATGAGAAGGAAGAAGGAAGGAAGGAAGGAAGGAAGGAAGGAAGGCAAGCAAGCAGGCAGGCTGGATGGGAGGAAGGAAGGCAGGCAGGCAGGCAGGCAGGCTGGCTAGATAGATAGATAGACAGATGGAATGAAGGGAGGAAGGGAGAACAGAAGGCAGGCAGGAAGGATGGAAGGAAGGAAAGCAGAGAGGAAGGAAGGAAGGAAGAAAAAAGAGAGGGAGGGAGGGAGGGAGGAAGGGAGGAGAGAAGGAAGGAAGGAAGGAAGGAAGGAAAGAAAGAAAACCGGCAGGCAGACTGGATAGATAGATGGAATGAAGGGAGAAAGGGAGAACAGAAGGCAGGCTGGAACGAAGGAAGGAAGGCAGAGAGGAAGGAAGGAAGGAAGGAAGGAAGGAAAGAAAGAAAGAAAGAAAGAAAGAAGGCAGGGAGGGAGGGAGGGAGGGAGGGAGGGAGGAAGGAAGGAAAGAAGGAAAGAAGGAAGGAAGGAAGTTAGGGAGAAGGGAGCAGGCTTGGAGGAAAGGAGGGAGGGAGAAGGGAAGGAAGGAAGGAAGGAATGGAGGGAGGCAGGCAGGCTGAGAGAGAAGGAAGGAAGGAAGGAAAGAAGGAAGGCGAAGCCTGCCAAGCTCCAGAGGTGCGAAGAAGAGGCGGAGGGTCCTTCCTGCTGGGTCCTTCCTTCCCGGACAAGAGCGGAGCCGAGCGGGCGCCGGAGGGTCTTCTCTGGGTCTTTTTGCGGTCTGGGCTTTCTGGGTCTGTCCAACCCCCGTATCAGAAAGCCCTTACCCCAAAAAGCATCCGGGGCTGGACGAGGGCATCGCGGAGACGCCGACAGGGGGCGCCCTCGGGGAAGACGACCACGACGACGAAGGAGGCGGTGAGTAGAGCTGAGAGGATGGGGGGCTGGGAGGGAGGGGGACGTCCTCCTTTTCCCGGACACGTCCTACATTTCAACCGAGAGAGTTAAATAGAAATTTCTTACCTTTGGAGAATGACTGAGGCTGCATGCACACTGGGGAAATAACCCGGTTTGGTCCCGCTTTAACTCTTTGTCTGGCTCTTTGCTATGGAATTCTGGGAGTTGGAGTTTGTTGTGGGGCCCAGAGCCATAGCAAAGAGCCACAGAAAGAGTTAAAGCGGGACCAAACCGGGTTATTTCTCCAGTGTGCATGCTGCCTCTGATTTTCTGCATTCCTCTGGTGCCATTGCTTCATGGGTTGCATCCGCGCACTCTAGGAATAATCCAGGTTGACACCGCTTTAACCGCTAGGGCTCCATGCGATGGGACATTGAGGACTGGCTCTCTTGACAGAGAAGGCTCAATAGCTCACAAAACGACAGCTCCCAGAATTCCACAGCATGGACCCATGGCCACTAAAAGCGGTGTTAACCTCCTTACTCACCCGCTTCCCTTTCTGCAACAAGTGTGTCTTGGTAAAACAACAACAACAACACTTTTTACTTGTCTTAAATACTGAGTTGAGAAAGTTACTCTTTTGGATGACAGCTCCCAGAATCCCCTGGCCTAGAGGTCGGGGAGGGGGATTCTGGGAGTTATCGTCCAAATGAATAAATCTCCCAAGCTCTTGGCATTGTGCATGAGCAGATGAATTTTATACCAGGTACCAAAGCCCACTGGGTGACTCTTGGGCAAGTCACACTGTCTCAGCCTCAGGGGAAGGCAATGGCAAACCTCCTCTGAACAAATCCTGCCAAGAAAACCCAATGATAGGTTCGCCTTAGCATTGCTGCAAGTTGGAAATGACTCGAAGGCACACAACAACAACAACAAACTATAACAAACCAAGGATCAAGAGCAAGATGATGTAGGGCTAGACTAGGCCTAAGGAGGCCTGGGTTTGGAGCGTGAAGTGACCTTAGACTAGTGAGAGACCTTGGACCAGTTGCACTTTCTTGGTCCATCCTATTTCGCCAGCTTGTTGTGAAGATAAAATGAGGGATGGAGATGGGCATGCCTGAAGGCCTTTGGACCCAGAGATCTTTGGAACAAGTGGGAGGAAATGCAATATTCCTTTTTTCCATTCTTGTTCTGTTCTATTTTCCCCCCATTCTTTTGCCTAGTCTTCCATCCCAATTTTGCAACCATCAGTTCTTGAGCATGCTTAGTCCTCAGTGGGCTGAGTCACTTGCTCAAAGAGTCAGAATCCTACGCAACTCTCCAAATATTGCTGGACTGTTTTGCCCAGTGTTCTCCATCTTTGCCTATACTGGTTAGGGCTGCTTTGAGTTGCTGTTCAACAACGTCTAGAGGACTTCATGATCCCACCCTTATAGAGGGTAACTTCCTATAGTTTCTTCTACCTTCTGCCCCCCCCCCCCAAGAGTAGTACTTCTGCAAACTTTTTGTTTCTCTTTTATGTATGGATGGAGCCATTTCATAAAAAGGAACGACACTCATTTCTGAAGAGTGGAATTGAAGGAAGTGAGAGATACATAAGTATGGAACCAAGGACATAAAGTATAATCCAGACATACAGATGTGTGGCTCCCGTAATTTCCCCTATTCCCTTTTTCTACCCACTGGAAGCACTGGAAATTATGCCCAGGCACAGGTGCCCGGAGTCACACATGACAATGTATACATGGCAAGGGGCATATATGTTAGAACCACCTCTTGAACCATTATGTCTAATGGGTAGCTGGTTTGATAGGTGACCCAATGACTCTTCCCTTACTTCCATTCTTCTGAACTTCCCAATATGTTATAAGTTTCTGTTGCTTGCCCATCGCTATTTAGTGACCTGGCTCAACAGTGTTTTCTTCTCAGGATGAGTGAGATAGTTAGAACAAAATGGCCTAACGTTGCTGGAATCATGAAGTTGGAAGAGACCATCCAGTCCAAACCCCTGCCATTCAGGAAGACACAATCAAAGCATTTCTGAACAGATGGCCATCCAGCCTCTGTTTAAAAATCTCCAAAGAGGGAGAATCCACCACAATCCAAGGCAACAAATTCCACTCTCAGACAGCACTTAGCATTGAGAAGTTCTTCCTAACGTTTAGGTGGAATCTCTTTTCCTGTAGCTTGAATCCATTGCTCTGTGTCCTAGTTTCTGGAGCAGCAGAAAACAAGTTTATTCCATCCTCAGTATTACAGTCATTCAAATATTTAAACATGGATATCATGTCTCCCCTTAAGCTTGTTTTCTCCAGGCTGAACATACCCAGCTCCCAAAGCCGCTTCTCACAGGACATGGTTTCCCAACCTTTTACCATTTTGGTTTCTCTCTTCTGTACATTGTCAACATCCTTCTTGAACTGTCGTGCCCAGAACTGGACACAGTATTGCAGGTGAGGTCTGACCAAAGCAAAACCGAATAGTACTATTACTTTCCTCAATCTAGATACTATACTCCTATTGATGCAGCCTAGAATTGCATTGGCTTTCTTAGCTGCCGCATCAGATTGCTGACTCATGTTCAGCATGCGGTCCACTAAGACTACTAGATCCCTTTTGTATGTATTTCCATTTGGTCAGGTGTCACCCATCCTTTTTCTATGCATTTCATTCTCACTGTCCAGCTGTAGCATCCTACGTTTCTTCTTGTTGAGATTAGCCTGTGAACAATATAGGTGAGTGACGACATTCTCTTTGGTGTTTCCACTGCCTGGTCTTCCAGGAGCCCTTCACAATAAGGGCTGTAGCTCAGTGACAGTTAGGGGAATTTCCACATCCATGTTTGATCCCTGACATGTCTGTGTAGTGCTGGCAGGACCCCATTCTGGAAGCCTTTGAGCAGCTGATATTCCAATCAATGTAAACAGAACTGAGCCAAATGGATGAATAATCTTAATTTAGAAGACAGTACAGTCAGCCTTCTCTATCCATGGATTTTTTATCCATAGATTCAAAAATCCACAGCTTGAAAATATTTGGAAAAAAAAATATAAATTCCATAAAGCAAACCTTGATTTTGCCATTTTATGTAAGGGACACCATTTTATTATGCCATTGTATTGAATGGGACTTGAGCATCCACGGATTTTGGTATCCACGGTGTGTTCTGTAACCAAACCCCAGTAGATACCAAGAGCCTACTGTTGTTATCTGTGTTATTGTATGTCAGTGTTCCCCAACTGAGCACCCTTCAGGTATGTTGGACTACAACCTTCACCCTCCCCAGCTCTCATGACAAATGACAGTACCAGCTGGGGGAAATGGAAGTTGCAATCCAACATGTTTGAAGGGTGTTGAGAAAAGCTGTTAATGGGCATGAGCTAGTCAGAAGAAAATGCTTTTTGCATCCAGTTACAAAGAAGAGTAATTATTTCCCATTGAATTTCAAAGCATTCAAGTGGCCACTAGGATCCTACCTTCAGCCAGGGTTTGAGGAGACAATGGAGATTATCAGATGGGGGATGTCCCATTCTTTTCCCATCCTTCCCACCAACCACAGGAAGGACTTTCACATGACATCACACTTATCCTGTTATTGTCCCATCATCAAAATAGAATTGTCCTGGCATTTTGTATTAATGGGAATTCACATTAATACAATTCCACTTCAATGACAGGGTAAGCACGGCATCTTTGAAATGCTTTCACACAATTGGGACAAAGATGGGAGAAGGACAGGAGAGCGATCCGCTTCACTCCTGACCCCGCCCTGTCCCCAGACTGATAATCTCCAATATTCCTGTACAAGGGCTGTGTGAAATGGCAGCAGTTTGGGTGATAAGGCCAATGTATGTACAGTATTGATTTAAATGTATAGCTGACCATAATGGAACATTCAGGACAGATGATAATAATAATAATAATAATAATAATAATTTTTATTTACAGCCCGCCCCTCTGATATATTCAGTTGTCTTGAGCATTGTATTGAAAAAGCAGAGTATGAATGTTTGAAACAAAATAAATTCCACCAATTAAAGAATTGATAGATTTTTCATCACCCTTTCAAAATATTACAAAATTTGAGGGCACCCAAGTGAAGTCAACAGGTTCCAGGTTTACCATGGGACAGTGGTTATAATTCACTTCTCTGGATGGCTAACCAGCTTCATGGAGGAGAGGCCCAGTCAGTGACTATTAGCCATGATAACTAATAGAGCTTTCATGTTCAAAGGCAGTATACCTCTGAACACCAGAGACTGAGAGCAGGCAACAGAAATGTGTGATTATATTCCTGCCCTATTTCTGGTCACATAGAGGCCCCTGGTTGGCTATTCTGTGGAGAACGTGAACACTAGACAGGATGGTCTCTTGCCTGGACCAGTGAGATTCTCATGCTGTCTCAGTCAAA
Source organism: Urosaurus nigricauda (assembly GCA_034509955.1). NCBI lineage: Eukaryota > Metazoa > Chordata > Lepidosauria > Squamata > Phrynosomatidae > Urosaurus > Urosaurus nigricauda. The sequence continues at coordinate 21,250,440 of JAOEGL010000006.1, read as the reverse complement.
ATGAAAAGAAGAACGAGAATGATCAGACATTTTACTTACGATAAAAGACCAAAAATATTTGAGGCTCTTCTAGTTGTTGTTGTTGTTTTAAAGGAGATAAAACAATAGAGGTTTAGACAATGATGAGTGGCACAGCGGCGCAGAATCATAATGGGAGGAGACCATGTAGCCCATCTTGGCCAGTTCTGTGCTTGATGCTGCAGATCCTGATGCAGACCATCCTTACAAGATGGCTGCCTAATAGCCTTGGCTTCAAACCTTCAGGGAGAGAGAGTTCATCAGTAAGTCTGGTCTTTCGTTCTGTTGTTGGGATTCCCTTTTTTTTGTCTTGTCATGGAATTCTTCCAAATGCTTAATCCAAATCAGCCCCTTAGATTTATTCCTGTTCTTAGTGTGTTGTGTTGTTGTGTTTCTTGCCTTTTTATGAACATGTTTTCAATGATTTTTAATTCTATTGTAAAGTTTAAGATGACTTCTTGTATGTTTTGATCTGTATGTGTTTTACCTGCACTTGTTTTGATTTCTGTAAGGTGTTTTGTAAACTCTGGAGAAAAGGACGGCGGTGGTTGTGATGATGATATTGGTCCGAATCATATTGGTTAGTTTCAGTGAGAGTAAATTTATTGAATCAATTGTAGAATTGTGCACCAACACATAGAAAAATCATACTGATGCAATGAATATATTCTAATTGGCCATTGGGAACAACCTATTTGAAAAGATAATACTCCACATGTTTGTCTAGATGTTTAAACATTTCCAATGACCTCCTCTATGATGATAGTTTCTTCTAAGGAAGGCTGGGGAACTTTGGCCCATCTGATGTTCTAGACTTCTGTTGTCCCTTGCCATTGATTAGATGGGATGCAGCTTTTGAGAGGTGAAGGCCAAAATCTCTGGAGGGTCACACATTTTCTAGTTAGCATGGCCAATGGCAAGGGATTGTGGGAGATATGCTAAAGGTTCTCAGTAATTACACTGCCAGCTCCCCAAGGCAGTCATTTTGCCACCAAAATACTTATGGGATGTGCTATTGCCACCTATTGGATGTACCTATTGCCACCAAAGTACTTATGCCATGAAGTCTAACAACATCCCATGATCCCTTTGATGTAGACGTGGACTGACAATGCTGAGCAGGATGGACTTATATTCTGCCTGAGTATGAGACAGTTTTGCATGATCTTCTGGCTATTTATAAATTTGACAACATCAAACTTGGGCTCAACTGAAACATGGGCTGGCATATCCTGTTAGTGACAATCAAATGTGTACATTCATTTTATGGATGTATATGCTTCTTCTTTTTAAAAACAAACAAACAAACATTGCAGAGGTTGATATTCTTTCCATCCTCCACAACATCCAAAGTCCTTCATCCCCCAGACTCACTGTTGTGCAGCAATAGCACTTTCCATGGTCATCCCATTATTGGTGGAAAGTGGGAGGATTGGAGATGCATCAGACTATGTTCCCATAGGTAGATGCAGATTGATGACATCATTTCATGAAACTTCATGAGGACTCCAGTAGATCTCAGTGGAAGATGTCCTTGGTTTGCACAGCATTATGGGAACATAGCCAAACACTTCTCCGATGCCTACCCTCCACTAGCAATGCAACGACCCTCACCCAGTGAGCTTCTTGGGTGGTGACAAAGTAGCCATAGCAGAGTGCCACATGCAGAACTCCAATTCTATTCAACCATGTAGGAACTTGGCTTTGGACATTCTTTTGCTAACATCTGCTTATACTATAAATGTTAGACTGTATAGTTGTACTGAATCATTTTAACTGTTTAATTTTTATTGCATATATGAATTGTATTATATGTTCCCAATTTTGTATTTGCATTGCCTTGGGAAGGCTTGCCTGGAAAGGCAGCATTGAAATCCTGGAAATAAATCAGTAACAATAAAAACTAATAGACACAAATCTTGGATTACTTGCAATCTGTGGGACAATCTCAAAAACAGCAACGGAGCATGTGGGATCCTGCAGATATGGTTGAGCAGCAACTTTCAGCAGCTCTGCCCAACCCAGGCCTAATGTTTTGGAGTTAAAACTCCCATAAACCCAGCCATGATGACTGATTGTGAGACAAACATCTGGAAAGCCATCAGTTCTCTGCCCTTTTCTAAACATTGGGCAATTTTCACTGGAGAGAAAATAACCCCTGGGATTGCATGTGTGTATAAGCAACCTTTTTGCTGTTTCAAACATAATAGTTCATCCATACTAGAGCTTGGGAAAGTTACTTTTTGAACTACAGTGCCTAGCATGAGGACAGATAGAGGGTTCTGGGCGTTGTCCAAGTCTTCTCCCTCCTGGATTTTTCCCCAGTCATTTCTTAGAGCAAGGCAGGGAACTATTGGTTCTCCAGACATTTTGAAATACAATGCCATATCATCAGTCACCCTGACTGGGACTTATGGGAATTGCAGTCCTAAATGTTGAGCAGCCCAAAGGTTCCTCCACCTTGACACATGGATATTAAATCAGGCAACTGTGCTGGATCAACAAAATAGAAACTGTAGGATTGGTCATGTAATAGTATCTTTTATACAGACTAACCAATGATCAAAGGCAGCATGGAATATTTCATCATTCATTATTCTACGTAACACTAAGTGTTCTTATTAATTCATGTGCACCATCTAAACTATTTTTACAACAATTCAGTAAGGTGGAACAGTGTTACCCCTTTATAGTAGATGATGGTCTATGATAGCCTTTGCTAAACTACTAACACATTCATGACTGAGGCAGCATTTGAATCACCTAGAGAGCGGAGTGCTTAGAATACTGTGCTACAGAGTTTGAGATCTGTAGTTCAGCAGAACTCTCTAGCAGAGATTTCAAAGTTCTCCAATGAAATTAAAGATCCCAGGATTCCATAGGAGAGAAACAAGGTACTTAAAGTGGTATCAGATTGCTATAATGAGTATTGCAGAGGTCATGGGGATGAATCTGCAGAAACTGGGAATAGTAGTGGAGGGTACGGGTTCCTGGAGATGTCTCATACACAGAGTCACCATGAGTTAAGATGGACAAAAACAATAAGATGCAGTTCTGGTTCGCAGCTAATATTTTGGTAGTAGTTTTCAAAGTGAAAAGCCAGCGTAGTGTACTGGTTTGAGTGCTGGACTACAAGAAGACCAGGGTTCCCCACTCAAATGTAGAAATTCCTTTGGGGACCATGGGTAACTCACATTCTCTCAACGTCGGAGGAAGGCAAAGGAAAACCCCATCTGAACAAATCTTGCCAAGAAACCCCCGTGAAAGGTTCATCTTTGGTCGCTTGGAAATGAAATGTATTATTACGGTCGATGGCCAGCATAAGACAATATAAAACAGTACAATATTATACAATGCCCAATAGAAAAAACAATGCAAATGGGACAATTAGAAATACAATAGGAATACAGCTTGGAGGCTATAAACAGGCTATAAACCCTGGCAGAGTCAGCTCAAGGTATTCAGGTATACCTCATAAGATTGATGATATTAAGACAGTGATGGGGGGGGGGGCAAAGCAGCATGTTAGGATGGGTAAAACTATAAAATTATACTTCAGATTTACTAAATTTTATCAGTGCATCAAAGTCTAGGTAAATTCCATCTGAACAAAACCCATCTGAACAAATCTTGCCAAGAAACCCCTGTGATAGGTTCACCTTTGGTCATTTGGAAACAACTTGAAGAAATACAACAAGTGCTTAAAGCATAATATGAATAAAGGAGCAAAAAGAAGCAATACCAAAACTGGTGGCAACTTGTAACAAAGAAAGGTTCTTTTTTGTTTTAAAAAGGGTGAACTCCAAGCCTTACACACTTGTTATTCAGTTACAGTCAGCACATACAAGTGGGATCTGTACTGTTCCAGCCATATTCTTCAAGGATACTGGAAATGACTTGAAGCACCATCTCTCCAATCATGTCATGTTCAATCTATATCATCAAACAATCAGAAAGTATTCTCTAGCCACTGAACACAACCACTGGGTCAGTTCTCCCTCTTCCCCCCTTTATGTCAAAAAATGTCAGTGTTTCCCCAAGATTAAAGTTACTTTACTTTTACACATTGGTGATATCATTTCTGGCTGAATTTTTGGTACTAGAAATTGAGGGAATGATCTTTGATTTGTTTTGCCCTTCAATATTTGATTGATTTGTTATCTTTATATATTAGCTGGCATCCTGTCAGTGACATTTTCGGGTAATAGGAAGTCATTCTGAATGCCTTCCGAATGCAATAGGGATTCACGTAAATTTGCTAAACAAGCGAATTCACGTGAATTCGCATTGGCTGCATTCAAAGTTGGGAGAAATTCCTCCAGTGTGAAAGAGTCCTCAGTCCTTGGAGGTCTTTAAGCAGAGGCTGGATGGCCATCTGTCGGGGATGCTTTGACTGGGAGTTCCTGCATGGCAGGGGGTTGGACTGGATGGCCCTAGTGGTCTCTTCCAACTTCATGATTCTATGAATTCTATGAATATGGAGGTATAAAGGCAACCTACACCTGTGTAAGTCATATTTTATTGTTGTTGCAGAGATCAGAATTTTCTATCAGCCTCATGCATCAACCAGGTCCCCACAAATTGCACATTTTACTTGCCGCAGTACTTTCAATATGACAATTGACTGGCCAGTGGAGAGGAAGTCTGTGTGTGTGTGTGTGTGGCAGAGATGCAGAGAACAGAGATGGATGCACTGCACTGGCATCCTTGTGTAGGGATATGGAGGATGCCTTGTCACTGCACCTCCAGCTTCTTCAGAGGGGGTTTGTCATTGCCACCCTCTGAGGCTGAGAGAGTGTGATTTGCCTAAGGTCACCCAGTGGGTATCCATGGCCAAGCTGGGATTTGAACCCTGCTCTCCAGAGTCATGGTCTAATGCTCAAACCACTGCACCACACTGGCTCTCCTGCTCTTATTCAGTAGGTAAAGGGATGGTTTTGAGGAGGTGAGCAAGGAGACATGGTATAGTTCTACCTAGAAGGACTCTATGCTGTATCATCATGATGCAGAAACTAGGCCTGGATCTCTTCTTAATGAGTTCACTGTGGCACCTACATGCCTCTCCTCACATATTCCACATAACATATATAGTTGACACTGTATAGTTGGGTGAGAGTGACAGAGAGAGTAACTGGTTCATGTCAGCCAGTCGGTGGGGACTTGAATCTCCCAAGTACTCATCCACTTTATAACACTGTCTTTCCTCCCTTTAATAGCCTGATTTCCTATGTGTTTTCTAGGTTTTGCACAAGGCACATTGCACAGGATTGCAGCCCAAGAGCTAAGATGCATGAGGGCTGTATGATTAGGAGCATCAGATACACTACATGCTTATTGCTAGATACTTCTTGAAAATTGTTTATCGCTGTTTCTAAACAAGAGTGCATCTACCCTGTAGAAATGATCCAGATTGACACCACTTTCAGTGCTGTAGCTCCATCCCATGGAATCCTGGGATCTATAGTTTTACAAGGTCTTTAGCCTTCTGTGCCAAAGAGTGTTGTGCCTCACAAAACTACGTACAGATCCCAGGATTCTCTAGTATGGTGCTATGATAATTAAAGGCATGTCAAATTGTGTTATTTCTGTGGTGTAGATATACCCCAACTGACTCCTACTTCTTAAGCATCCAAATGTAATGTGTCAAGGAAATGTACCAATCTTAGGTGTGTAGGGCACTGGTTTTGTTTTAAAATGGAGGAGCACTCCAACCCTTGAGTTGCTCTCTGCAGCCTGAAATGGTTCACATTAACACAAGGTACATGACATGGATTTTCTGGTTCAGCAGCTTGACACATAAGCTTTGGTCACTGTTTCCAATATTCTATATTTCTACTATTTATTTGCCTAGCTCTACAACACTGTACTTTCCCTATATAATGTGAAGCTCTCTAAAATACACACATATACACACACATTCCATGACCTCATTGTAAAAAGAGATGATCCAAAGGACCAAATGGTTGCCACTATCACGCACTCAGTAAAATACAGGATCTTCGGATGGCTACTTTCAAGCTGTGGAACTCACTTTCGAGAGAGGCTAAACCAGTTCCTTCCCTGTTGTCCTTCGGTCAGCAGGTCCTTTCTTTACTGAGACAGTAATTTGACAGTTGACAATCCACAAAAGGAAAAGAATGGTTCTTTTAATTAATATTGCTGGGTGTTGTAATTTGATTGATACATTTTTAAAAATTGCTTTTAATTTAACTTAATTTTGCTTTAGCACTGTTTTAACAATAAACCTCTTTGTATTTCTTATTTGCATCCTTTAAAAAAAAAATTCTTGTGAGCTGCCTCGAGTCCTAAGTTTGAGATAGAGGTAGGATCTAAAATAAAACCTTGAAAATCCAGGACAAAACAGAAAACTGTTGTTTGGTTGGAAGAACCAAGATCAATCAGAAAACCTCTGTTCCTGCATCTCTACAGTGTGGCTGTTATTTATTGGTTTTCATTTGTATAGAAGAAGGGCCAGTCAATGTTCACTGGACTTGGGACATGTTATCATGGCCATGGTGACAATGCTTTGATTACATCTTTTTTGGATTATGGGGACACACTCTATGTGAGGCTGCCTTTAGAATATGTTCGGAGACTTCAGTTTGTCCAAAATGCTGAGGCCAAAGAGTAGACAGAGGCTGGTTACAGGGAGCATATAATAAAGGTTGGTTTAAAGTGGTAGTGGGGTTCGAGTAGCACTAAAAGCAAGGCCCCCTTGACAACGTGTGAGCTATTCCCAGAATGGTGAACTTAAAATGCAATAAAGGAATGAATAAACAATAATTAATATGTAAAGTACAATAGAGAGCAGCACAAAAATCCTCATGTGTGAATCCACCTTCAGGGAAATGAACAATCTGATTCCACATATTTGCTCAGGTAATACACAAAATGTTGATTATAATATAAACAACAACAACAGTCCATCGCCATTGCAATAAGGGACACAGCAGCATACCACAGTGCTGAGTTCTACAGAGAAAAGCAACCTTTGAAACAGCTGCAGGTTCTGAGAAAATCTAAAATCCAATCCTTTCTATTGACCACAAAGCATTCCCAATCACACACATCTACTCAAATGTAAAAGAGAGAAGCCATGCTTGCATAGAAATCCTGATCATGTATGGGCACAGCAGGTTTGGAGAGCACTCATATTCCACATTCCTTTGCATATAATAAGGATAATAATTCAAAAAGCCACACAAAAGCACTCCTTTGAGGCCACCCCCACCCCCTGTTCCACCAACATCCAACATTGCACAGGGAAAGAATCTGAATCAAGTGACCTTAAGATCATGAATGTAAGATGGTTGGGGACAGGAATCGATGCCTTCCAAGAAGACATCTACTCTGCTGACATTCACACACCTATTGCACTTCCAGAAACCATTCATGCCCAAGAAGAAATTGCTGCATTCACACACACTGCTTCTTCTTCACACAGATACATACACATGTATTCAGCTCTTCTAGAGACTCATATAGACCCACCCAATTCTCAGCAGGAAAAAAGCACAAGCAAAGAAACTGACCTCATGCATTCATCTACTGACCCTTCCTGTCTGATTCTTTCTCTTGGGGGCACTCCCTACTGTTTCTCTATTATTTTTTAGAAAAGCTTTGTCAGAACTGGCTATGGACAGGTGGAGGGCTTGCCCACTTCACAGAAAAACATTTGAGTCCTGGGCAGAGGCATCACTAGGGTGGGTGGGAGGTATAGATCATACCAGGTGATGCCTTAGAGGGAGGTGAACAAGACCCCACCAGCTGCCTTTCTGCACCAGCCAGGGCCCTGTCCTGATCGCCCAGCAGCCCTGGCAGACTTGAAAGGGCTGCGGGTGGCAGCAGAACCCCACTCCAGAGGCAGCCTGGCTGGCAGAAGGGGTGGCTGGAGTGTGTGTGCCAGTCACCTAGGGGATGACAGCATGAATTATCAGACTGGGGTGACACCAACCCTAGTGATGCCATTGCTCCTGGACAGTTGCAGGAGACTCCAATATATTCATTTACAGAAGTCAATACAGCATTTCATCACCAATACTTTTCTACCCTCAGAATTTCAGCTGGATCACTGGAGGAATACATTGGGCATTTTCAGTTGTCACATAAGGACAGAGGGATGTTTTGAGAGTGCTTGCCCAACAGACACATCCAATAGTCCACCAGCCAGCAATGGAAGCCTCGGGAGATTCAGGAAGCTACTGGGGAAGAAGGAGAATCGAGCTACACTTCTTTTCTTCCTCACTGGGCCTCTAACCACTGAGGGGGCTGAATCAATTGCTCCACATGAACCATTGAAAATCTGGCACTACACATAACTCCCCTATTAACACAGCTGCTTACCTTTTCTAGGCATAGATCAAACTGCTACTCATAATCTATAAACCCCTTTTCAGGTTAGATCCAGAGTATCTGAAATACTATCTGAAATCTCCTCATATAAACCCTGCTTGAAGTTTCAGCTCTTCTGGGATGTCTTTCTCTCAGTCCCACCACTTTCCAAGGCATGTTTTATGAGGACATTAGAAGACAGGAAGACAAGAGAGTGAGCCTTTGTGACGATACCTTCCAGATTGTGGAGCTCCCCCTTACAGGAGACTAGATGAGCCTCTTCTCTACTGTTCCTCCCGCAAACAAAGATAATCTTGTTTAGATGGGTTTTGGCCCTGGTTCATACAGGAGGATCTTTTAATGGGGGGCACTACAGGTTTTCCTTATTTGTTATATTTTGAATGCTTTTAAAAGACTTTAATACTTTTTGAAATATAACTTAATTTAAAAAATATTTTAAAATATAATCAGCTTTAGCTGTTTTCTGTTTTTAATCTATGTTGTATGTGGCCTTGAGATCCATATTGGTAGAAAAGGCAGGATGAAAAGAGTAAAAAAGGGCCAGGCATGCCCTTTTCAAGGATGCTCCATTCCAGCTCTTCTCTCCTCCCCAAATTTTCTATCTCAGCCTCTCCTGAAAGGTATGAGCAGTCACATATCTTTCTAGGTCCCAATTTGGTAGGTACATTCCCAAATAATCCTGTTATCCCACTTTTTCAGCTGCTTTTAAAATGTCCCAGTTTTTCTCTTCTTCCCACTTAGTTCTCAGCTTACTTCAGTGACTACAAACTGAGTAGGACATGCACAAATAGTTTGCATTGAAATGACTCAGCAGTGGGGGAGAAGAGGGGTCATAATCTTGCCCTTCCCAGTAGACTCCGGCAAAAGCAAACAGCTGTAGCCTCTCTTAGCTTGTGTGTTCTTTCTCATCCGTAATTTTTACCATTTTCTCCCTGTCAAGTCTTTTACTATATTTAAAGTAAATGAATTTAATTATCTATTTAATTATCATTAATGTTATACCTCTCTTCCACTAGTCATTTATCCAAAATCTCACCTGATCTAACAGTGCAGTGCCATGGAATCCTGGGAATTGTAGTTTATTGTGGCACCAGAACACGCTGACAGAGAAAGCTAAATGTCTCACAACTGTACAGTTCCCAGAATTCCCTAGCATTGAGCCACGACAGTTAAAGCGGTCTCAGTTTGGATTATTTCTGCAGTGTGTTTTGGACCACTGGTTTGAATCTGCTATTACTCTGACATATGTAACTAATAAGTGCCAACTGCTAGCTGCTATTCTCCAATATCCAGGCCCCTGAGAGATTATCTGCAAGGGATGTGCACCTTTACCAGAACAAAGTTTCCCCCCTTGTTTTCTGCAGTGCTGTGGCTGGGCCCAATCAACCTCTGGTCCTACTTGTGGTGCTCCAACTTGTGGAATGAATGAGAAAAATAGCCACCTTCCTCCCCCACTTCTCCCCATACAAGAGAGTGCAGAAGATAGCACACCCTCTAAGATTTCACAGATGAAACCCTGGACATGTGTACCTAAGCAATGTCAGAGTTTGGTCAAGATGGCAAAAGGTATTAATGAAGAAGAACACACAAGCTAGGAGAGGCTGCAGCAGTTTGTTTTTACTCAAGCCTGCTGGGTAGGGCAAGATTTCACACTCTCCTCGCTCTTTGCTCTATCTGAGAAGCTGAGTACAAAGGGATGGATGTGGTAGAAAGAGAGTGAAACTGGGACATTTTAAAAGCAGCTGAAAAGTGGGACAATAGAATTAGTGGGAACTATCCCTGTCAAACTGGAGCAATTGGAAGGTATGAGATAGGCAGAGTACAGTAATAGGAAAGCAAACACCCTCCAAAGGACAGTCAGTCAATCACTCCGTGACTTACCCATTCATTTGAGCAATAAAAATTAACAAAAAATGGGGTCTCACCCTCTGCTCCTCCCTTCCTCTCTCTCTTCCAAAAAGAGTTGGGGAATAGTGGCATTCCAGTTCTCATTGTCCCCCATTGCAAAACACACTATTCTCAACATATCAAGTGGTCTGTGAAAAATGGATGCTGCTGAACATGCCTGTGCAATGTCTCAGATGGCAGCTTGGATGGGGCATGAGCAATAGGAGGAAAAGGCCAGAGGCTTGGAAAACCAGGCCCCCAAAATTTTGATGCCTCCCTGTTGTTTATGAACTCATAAATGTGCAATGTGCCATGTCAGTTGCACAACCAACCCTATGTCATCGCTGGTGCAATTGCAGTATCATTCTGAGTACTGATGTCAGTGTGAGCTTGACCTGGATAACATAACTTCTCTCATTGCCTGTAGGACTTCTTTGTGTGTCCCTCTGTGTGTACAGGTGTGTACAGGGACATCATTAGGGGTGTGTGGGGGTAAGAGCCTGGGAAGGTTCTCCCATTTATCACAAACTGAACCAGGTGACACCCAAAAGTATGGTGGTGACACTACTGCTCCCCAAACATCTGCTCTTTGGCAGAAATGGGCTGTGGCATTTGCCTGTGTCCCTTTAAAACACTGAAGAGATGGTGTCAGTGGGGAGAGGCTCAGTGTGAGAAGAATATATATTTGAATTTTAAAATCAATTTTAAAAAAAATATTTTAATTTTTTCTTTTAAAAACATCAAATCTTAGCAATTTTTCACTTTAACCGCATGAAACTATGTACATGTCAATGCATTTAGGCTGTGCATATGATCGTGTAATTTAAAGATATAATTTTATTTTTGCCAGTTGTTTATATCACACCTATTGCCACTATATCCAGCGATATGAGGAATTATGACTTAGGAGCAACATTAGTACAAAAATGTTTTTTTTTAAAAGCATTTTTATAACTATAAAATATCAATATATACATGAACACATTAGCAACATCAATTTTCTCATTCCATTATACAACTCTTCATATTTCTACAACTAAGACAATAAATATACCACATAGAATACGTAGTACTACCTCCTAAATTCTCATTCATCAGGTTCCATAGACTACTTGTTCAGCTCAATATTCTTGTCTTCTGGTTATTGTTAATTTCACGGTCTCAAAATGTATTACACCCATTAAGCTCAGTTCTTAATGATTAGTTTTCCATTGCTTTAATCTTCCCATTGCAAAAAAGTTAGAAGATATTGGAGAATGATCCATAGAGCAATTACGAAAATCTTAGGGACTTTCTTCTATATGAGACCAGAAATGTATTTGCTGAATATAACATCTGTATTACACAATGAAACTATATTATACATGGTGACTTCAGTTAGGTTATTATAGGGACAAAAATGGAAGTCAAATACCGAGATAAGAGATCTTGATTTACTACTTTCAAGAAGGTTAAAAGATGAAGATGATACAAAGAAACAGGAGGAGTGGGACTTAATAACAAAATGCTGAAGAAATAATATATAAGATAAAAATTAAAAGAGAATAAGAAAAAGCAAAAAGAAAAACTGAAATTAAAAGGAAATACACACACACACACAAATGCACGTATATACTACTGGAAAAAATGAGTACAATAACAAAATAAAGGTGAGATTAGTAATGAGTAAAAAAAGATAGAGTAATATATCAACAAAGTTATTTTTGAAGTGATAATAATGAAGGAAGAAAGAAATACTTAGTTTAGAAAAAGGTAAGACGATTCAGCCAAATTATGGTGAAGCTGGGTGAAAAGAAAAATACTATCCTAGATAAGAAGAAAACGGTGCTAATACAGTTGAGAAGGATATATAGAAGAAATTGTATGTGTTGATGTTATGAAATGTACTGTATGTGTTTATGGTAAGTATGATTGTAGTATATATGTTATGTATGGTTTTAGTATGGTTTTATGAAAGGTTGTATTGGATGTGATGGTCATTTGTGTTATAATAAAGTTTTTTTTAAAAAAAAATGAAATAATTTTCAAGCTCGAGGGAATCCTTGAATAAAAATTATCATATCAACAACTAAAAAAAAAAAAGGTTTATTTTTTCTCACTGAACTCCTAGTGACTTCTTGTAAAACCCTGGCTTAGCTTCTGTATTTGCTCTGGAAACCAAATAACTTTCCTTTGGTGCAAGGGCTCTGTCCGAGACCCAGTTTCCTTTTCCGATTTCTCAGCTTGGATTTTGATCCTACCTCTCTCCAGTTTTGCTTTCTTGAGCCTGGCTTTCTGCCATCAAACATGTCCCTTCAAACTTTGCAAAATGTTACTGTTCTGAACTACAACTCCCAGAATCCTCAGGCTAATATGGCCAATTGTCATGATGGCTGGAGGGGATTTGGGGATGTCTTGTCTCAAAAAGGAAACTTTCCCAAACTCTCATTTGTTCTTGTATTTCTCACATAGACATTTGGATGGTGAAGATAAGAGGCACTGCTGTTCCTATTACATGATGAATTCTACCCCAGTGTGTTTGAATGTGGCCCATGGGAAGAATTAGAAGATCACAAGAATGTCAATATTGGACCAAAGACAATATGTTCAAAATGCACCTGGCCTTCCCTATATTTTTGGCTTCTTTATACCAGTGTCATTATTCCTTCTGCAGACTGAAGATTTATAACAGACTTTCACTGCTTTTGTACCTATAGGGGCTTTCCAGACTGCCAAGAGAGGGCGACATGAAGTTGCCTTTTCCCAAATGCTTAGCAGCTACACTGCAGGTCCCAGGGGTGTATTTAAAAGGTATAGGGCAGCTACACTGAGGGGGTGTGGGGATGACTTATCTGAAGTCTTTTCTGTTGCTCAGCAACTACATTGGAAGCTGTCAGGATGCTAGAAACACAGGCAGAGCAGCTGCACGGGTAGCAATGAATGGGACTTTTGGCTGCACTGAACCTTCAATATTTTGTTGCTGTTGTTGCCAGTTGCACCAGTACATCATACAGACAATTGTATTGCCGGCTGTGAACTGCGTAGTTGCACAGGTACATCACACATGAACTGTACAGTTATGAAGATCTGTCAAATTACCATTGTAGTTTCGCTTGCCTTTTTTTAACTGCGCAGTTGCACCAGTGCACCATGAATGAATCCCTTTATTTTATGAATAAACTTCTTTATTTTATGAATGAATTGACATTTTATGCACAGTTGCATAACAGTTACAGCATCCCAGAGTCTCTACTGCACATGTCTAGGGTTCGGATTAGGGCTGGAGCTAGGGTTTGAGAGCTTTAAAAAACAAAAACAAAACTGTGCAGTTGCACCATAGCATTTAGATGCAGCTGTGCAGTTACACCCTTTTTAAAAAGAAGTGGGGAAAAGCAGCTCCTTTTTAAAGCTGCTTTTCCCCCACTAAAACTCAAAAGAAGCGTGGGTCATCTAAAGGCCACGCTTTCATGCAGGCATGAACACACCCCTTTTTGCCTGTCTGTATCAGGCCATAGTGTTACAAAACTGTATGGCCTATGTACTTATTACATATGGATCATTAACTGCTCGTGTAGATTTACTGAAAATTGGCTTTTAATATTTATTTATCATATACATTTTAGACAGCCAGTGTGTCAGTCATAGTGGTTTGAGTGCTGGGCTACAACTCTGGAGACCAGTGTTCGATTCCTGAAACCCACTGGGTGACCTTGGACAAGTCACATGCTATCGACCTTAGTTGAAGGCAATGGTAAACCTCCTCTGAACCAATCTTCCCAAGAAAATCCTCCTTTAGGGTTGCCATAAGTTGGAAATGACTTGAAGGCACACAACAACAGCAACATACATACCGGTATATAATTTTTCTTATTTATTTCCTGATTCCTTTTCAAAGGACAAGATAGCAAACCCCCTTCTGCATGAATTCCACATACAAAATCTAACTTCCCAGCTTAATACTGGCAATGAGATTGTACCCTTCACCACACATGCAGGCAGTAGGGCAAGCTACGGATGGACAACAAGATTCAGGGCACTGGACACACATACACACAGTTTTGTTGTTTTAGAGAAAGGAATGGCCAGGAGGCTCAGAAAACCCATCAGTGGACCACTGTTGTTCCCCCAACTCCCAGTATCCGCCACCTGAGGCAGTTGTCTCATTCTGCCTAAAGATAAGGCCTACCTTGTTAGATGGCTAGCCAGCCAGCTCTCAGATATGAAATTAAATTGCCTGGAATCTCATCCTGGCTGAGGTCTGCTACACACCTCAATGCAAAAATGAGCCTGTAGAACCTGCAGCAATGCAACTGGACCAGTGCTAGCCTTTGCAGTGTGGGCACTTGCTCGTTGCTCAATTGCTTCCTGGGCATCCCCTAGCCTCTGAGTGGTCAATAGTGTTGGTGTCACACTCTTCACATTTAACCTGGTGGTGGTCAGTTCAGAAACATTTGCCTATTGCTAGACATTGACTTTAGTTTTGGTCTAGGACTCTAAAGGCCAAGGAGGTGCTGGCTTTGGTGAGTGGTGGTGACTGGTGGCTTCCATGTCACTGTGGCAGTTAATCTGCTCTGGATTTTAATTTGAACTTTGAAGGTGCTAAGGGCAGAAAGGGTAGAGCACTGCAGATAACTCTTTTAAAGTTTCGACTAAAACCCAGAGCAGATTCACTGCTCAATTGACATGGGAGCCATGAAACACTGCTGTCTGTGAGTTAGGTCAGACTGAGAGTAAGTGATTGGCCCCCAAACAGTCAGGCCACTGCCACACTGTAGTTTGACACCACTTTAACTGCCATGGCTCAATGCTGTGGAAGTCTGGGATTTGTAGTTTCGTGGGTCACCAGAGCACTCTGACAGAGAAGGCAAAACATCACACAAAACTACAAGTCTCAGAGTTCCACAGCATTGGCTCATGGCAGTTAAGGTAGTGTCAAACTGCTTTCTCTGGCAGAAGGTTCAATGAATTTTATGTCTCAGTGGGAACTGGAACATGGATCTCTCAGCTACTAATCCAGTATTCAAACCATTATACCACATTGGCAGTCTACGTATGACTGAGTTTGGATCTGACCACATGAATATAAATTGTGATGTAAGGATTAACTAAAACCAACATTTACTGCAGATGACACTGTAGCTACGGAAGACAGAAGTACAACCAGATGTTGTCGAAATCCACCTTTCAGCAGCCCCAGCTGTGATGGCCAATAGTGATGAGTTGATGAAGGTTGTGTTCTATCAGCATGCTATTCAAAATGGTGGTCCATGGACCAGTGCCAATGTGCAAGCTATTGGCTGCTGGTCTATGATGAGTTTCCAGGAAAGAAAGAAAGAATTGTAGCCAGTGAGTACAAAGATGGTGCCAATCCCAGGCACCCTGGAGGAAAAGCCCCTACTGGTTCTCCACATCAGATATCTTAAGAAGTACTGATTTAGAAGAGTACATGTTCCAATCACAGAAATTCTCTTTGACTTGGCCAGCAGTAGCTAAATATTTGGGAAGCCTGAAAGGACCCCAAGTTTGGTCAAACGTGATTCCCAAACTTTGGTACTTCAGGAATTTTGGACCTCAGCTACTAGAATTTCTGACAGTTGCTCAAGGTAGCTGGGATTCTGGGAACTGAAGCCCAAAAATCTAAAGAACCAAAGTCTGCGAATAACCATGTGGCATTAAAGACACTGACTGATACTTTAAAGGCGCAAGAGTGAAAATGATGCAATCTCTTTTTAACAAAGTGAAATGAAAAAGGCACTGGGAGTTATCATTTTACTTTTCAATCTTCTGGGAGAACAAGTCGCTCAAGGGAGATGGGAGACAATTTTGTAAGGAACTTGGTGTGTGCTTGTCAGAATACCTTTCCCTTCCCGCTTCGGTTCCTTTTCCACCCCACCACCCTCCATCTCTCTCTCCTCTGTTCCAGTGTTTTTAAGCTCTGTGGAGTTTAGAATGGAAACACTCTTATGTAATTGCTTTATCTCCTTTCATTAAAAAAGAGAAGAAGAAATAGAAAAAAGAAGAAATCCCTTCTGATCTGCCTCCCTCCCTCACACACCATGTTCTTGTTTTTCTGAAAAAGGCACACACATGCACCACATCACATCCACCCAGCCATTCAGATAATTCTGGCTTTCATCCGGCCTTCTTTCCTTCATCCCCGTGTTTTCCCCATTCATGTTTCCCCTCCATTCACTCTTCCCCCCCATCCATCCTCGCTCACGTTTTTCATTCATCCCCTTTTGGGCTTTGCTGATCTCCCCACCCACGGGCAGCCGCCGGGCTAAGCTGAAGGAGAGGTACATGTGGAGGAATGCAAAACCAGCCCAGAAACATGTGCATGTGGGGAGGAGGTGCAGAGAGAGAGGGGATTTCCTGTGGCAGTGCCTGCTGGTGGTGACACCCTCTCTTCCTCCAAAAAGCAATAGATAGCACATCATCCCTTTAAAGCTGAGGATGTGTGGATGTGGAGGAAGAAGGGGGAGGATGTTTTTGAGCAGCCCTTGTGGAGGATGCGCATGGGGAGGGAGGGAATGAAGAAGCCAGCCTCTCAGCCGCCAAAAACGTGACCAGCTTGGCTGTATCTGTGGATGCAGCCAGAAGCCTGAGGTGGCAAGTGGAAGCACACGTGGGAAGCTAAAAATAAAAGCATTCCAGCCCCCGCTCCCAGTGGCTGGGGGGCACAGGGAGCTAAAAATACTTGGCATGCCATGAGAGCTACTGCGGTTCCCTCCTGTGGATGCTGACCTGTGCAAGGCCCTACTGCAGCTTTTAATAGTCAAGCAAAAAAACAAGAAAGAAAGAAAGAAAGAAAGAAAGAAAGAAAGAAAGGGAATTTCAGCTAAACTAAGAAAGGCACTTTCTTTCACCCCATCATTGAGCCAGAGAGTGGTGTAGTGGTTTGAGCATTGGACTATGATCCTGCAGAATTGGAAGTATAATCCAATGGCAATCTGAACGCACTTTATTCATGAAAGCTGATCACACACATTTTCGGGCAATGGGAAATCCTTCTGAATGCAATCGTGGGGTTTCACTTTATTGCGTGAGAAACTATCACACACAATTTTGGGCACTGGAAGGCAATTTTGGGCAGTTCCGAATGCAATGCAGCATCAATACGCAATCATGTAAATTCGCTAAATTAGTGAATTCACTCAATTCTGAACTGGCCCCCCTTTCATTTCTTTCGAAATTGAGAGAAATTCCTCCCATGCGATAACGTCCTTAGAGCATGGCAATGGCAAATCCAAATTAAAGAAACATGCCAAGAAAGCCCTATGACAGGTTTGGCTTAGGGTTGCCATAAGTCAGAAATGACTTGAAGGCGCACAACAACAAATGACAAACTTCAGCAACCCAAATGCCCTTCAGGTTAGAAAAGAGTCTCATCTTCATCAATTGCTTTGCTAGTGCCTGGGAGTGGTTTTCAACCCAAAGAGATAGTAGAGCCATCTACACCATGGTGTAGTGATTTGAGCAATGCACTACAACCCTGGAGGTCAGTGTTATATTCCTCTGCTCAAACATGGAAACCTACTGGGTGACCTTGGGTGAGTCACACACACACTCAGCCCCAGAAACCACCATGATAGGGTTGCCTCAGGGTCAAAATAAGTCAGAAAGGCCTTGAAAGCACACAATAAAAAGACATGGTCCAAGCTTTAGGCAAGGAATGGGTTGAGTCGAAGGCAGGGGCAGGAAGGATGCTGTCCTCCACATCTGGCTGGACCCATAGCATTCCATGCCATGGCTAGAGCTGATGGAAACTGCAGTGCCAACAACATGGGTAGGGTTGCACTTTTGCCCAACCCAAGTTTAGGGGAAAGGTGAGATGAAAAACTGGCTGCTGCACACTGAATATACACCCAAAGCTACAACTATCGAAAATCCCCTTTTACACAATAAGAGGAGATTCTCAATAGCTGTAACTTTGGGAGCATCTACATTGTAGAAATAATGTAGTTTGATGCCACTTAAAACGCTGTAGCTCCATTCTATGGGTTCCTGGGATTTAAGGTAATGATGATGATGATGATGATGATAATGATAACGATAATAATAATTATTATTATAATAACAATTTATAACCCGCTTCTCTGGTCACACAATCGGAGCGGGGTACAACAAGGATAAAATTCATAAACTAAAACAATCCAATAACCCACTACCCAACCTCCCACCCCTTAAAATTGAATTAAACTAAACAATAGAATTAAAACCAACAAACAGAATAAACACATTACAATACAGTGCATCATTCTAAAAACAGCTATTCCAAGATCAGCATGGGATAAAGTTCAGGGGACATGGTGTTGGGGTGTGTGTGGGGTGGGGGGTGGGGTGGAGGGGGAGACAGAGTCTGGTAAGTTACTAATTTTGGAGTCAGGGAGTTAAGAGGCTTCTGGGAAGGCCTGTCGGAAGAGATGCGTCTTTAAAGCTTTTTAAAAGCGATCAAGGGATGTGATAAGACACCTCTCATCCGGCAGGCCATTCCATAGCTTGGGAGTGACGGCAGAAAAATTCCTCTGGGAGGTCTGCGGCAGCCTAGTTTTCATAGGCTGTAACAGATTCCTCCCAGAGGACTGGAGTGTGCAGGGGGGATCATATGGGGAGAGACGGTCCCTGAGATAAGATGGACCCAAGCCATGTAGGGCTTTAAAGGTTAACACCAAAACCTTGTACTGTGCCCCAAAACTGATCGGCAGCCAGTGGAGAGACTTCAGCACAGGTGTCATGTGCTCTCTCCTAGATGTTCCAACAATAAGCCTGGCTGCCATGTTTTGAACCAGTTGAAGTTTCCAGGTTAGGCACAAGGGTAGTTCCATGTAGAGAGCATTGCAGAAATCCAAACGTGAGGTTACCAGAGCACGTACCACAGTCTCCAGGTCCCTCATATCCAGGAAAGGGTGCAGCTGGCGTATCCGCCGAAGCTGATAATAGGCACTCCTGACCGTCGCATTCTTTGCCTCTGGTCTCATTCCCACTCTATAATAAACCAGTTTTCCAGCTGATCTGAACTGGTTTAAATGGTCCTTGTTTGCATGTATGCCAGATTTTTGGTGCGGCTTGCCAAGAGGGGTGCAGGACTAAACCCACCTGAACCAGTTCTTCTAGATCTGCAGCATTCCCTGCTTCTTTTGAAAGGAAGGGATCAGTGCAAGTGTGAATGTGCTGTCTATTTGATTTGGTTCCTGTGGCGTGGTCACCCTGTGAGGTGACTCCATGTTGAATCAATCCATTGCTGAATGTGAATGCAAAGTGGATTAAATTGAAATCAGAAGGTTCAATCACAGCTTGAATAGTGTGAACATCAGCACTAAATCGCTTCATCGATTCCTCTCAAAAAATGATGTATTTTGTAGTGGAAATGAGGCCAAAGAGTGCTGGTGCTTCACAATATTACAAACTCCAAGATTCTGTAGGATAGATTCTGTATCCATGGCAGCTAAAATGGTGTCAAATTGCATTATTTCTACAGTGTAGATGTGCCCATAGTCACCAGCTATACCTACTGAAATTCTCTTCTCTGCTACACAGACCTTGGACTCTTTCAAACGGGGAGGAATTTCTCCCAACTCCGAATGGAGCCAATGCGGATTTATGTAAATTCGCTTGTTAGCGAATTTACATGAACCCCTGCTCCGTTCGGAATTACTTCCCATTACCCGAAATTAACCCCCTCCTGCCCGAATTTGCATGCGAAGCTTTAATTTGCAATAAGGTAAAACCCATGATTGCATTCGAATTGGCTTCCCTCTTGCCCGAATTTGCATGTGAAGAGTTAATTTGCAATAACATAAAACCCATGATTGCATTCGAATTGACCTTAAATTATACTTCCAATTTAGCCTTGTATGAAAGAGTCCCTTAAATGCTTTGCCCTAGCTGGGATGTTTGAGACCCAGAGGAGGTCTATTTTCCCAATAGGAAGTGACCCCTGGGCCTAAAATAATTGGGCATGGATGGGCTCAAAATCTGGCAAAATTGTCCCTCATGCTTACCAGAGAGCATATGAAATCAAAATGTCCCTCCTTGATCCACAAAAGTGATATATTGCCCATCTTTCCACTTAAGGTACAGAAGCACAGTCCTCTTTTGAGGTGGCTGTTGGGTTATGACTCTGGAGACCAGGATCCGATTCTCAGTTGGCCATAAAACTCACTGGGTGATCTTGGACATATCACATGTTTTCAGCCTCAGGAGAAGACAATGGCAAAACTTCTCTGAACAAATCTTGCCAAGAAAACCTCATGATGGGTTCACCTTAGGGTCTCCATAAATTGGAAATGGCTTGAAAACACACAACAATGACAAAACCCAGGGTAGGTTTGGGATTCGGATTTCTATTCTGTCATGGAATCTTATTGGATGGATGCTCTTGTGCCAGTTGTTAGCCCCAAGACTAAGTTACTTTAGTGAGTTATTGCAAAGTTTAAATGGAGCTTAGGAAGACCGGATATGCTTAGGAAGAAAAAGTAATCAATACCGATACACTTTGCAACAATCTGATGTGGTACTTTACACTAGGATGATAAATTAGGGGGAAAAAGGAGAGCCACATGCACCACTTAAATGCTAGAAATAAATAAATAAATGTAAGTGAACAGATGGATCAGTAAAGAAATGCTGATTAAGAATGATGGAATGAACAGAAAGAGAGAAAAAGAAACAGAATTTGGAATCATCAATTTTTTTGGATGACAACTCCCAGAATTCCTTGCCAGCATGGACAGATGTATGGATGAAGCAGGCTGCAGTCCTTGGGGAATTATGCCAATTGAAACATGTTTGTCATGAAGTTGCCACTAGACTCATCGTTGTTGTTTTGGCTGTGACATGCCTAGCATGGCTAGCTCCCCAGAGATTATCTGAAGAGTCAGCAGTGTGGCCAACTGGCAAAGAAAGCTGGTCTGTCTGCTTCTGTCCATACAACAACAATTTCATTTGCAGAATCAGCAGATTAGGGAGGGAGCTGATCTTTGTAGTGTGCAGAAAAACATTTTAACCTCATAATATCTAGAGACTACCACTGCATAAAAGAAACAGAGTTGGTTTAAAGGCTGGCAGGACTATTTCTGTATTACATGGGGTGGGGAAGGGAGGGATACAGATTTGTATTAAAGTTGCATGTGATAATTTGTATGTAGAGTTGTAAATGGAGAAATAATTATTGTAATTTAAAATTTAAAAATAAGAGCCAGACTGGTATAGTAGTTTGGTGTTGGACTAGGACCCTGGAAACCAGGCTTCAAATCCCAGGATGGGCATGGAAATTCAGTGGGTGATCTTCAGTGACTCACACTCTCTCAGCCTCAGAAGAAGGTGAAGGTAAATCTCTGAACAAATCTTGACAAGAAAATAACGGGATTGCCTTAGGGTTGCCATAAGTTGGAAATGACTTGAAGGCACACGACAATAAGAAATGTCTGCAAGTGTGTGAGCCTTAGCTTAAGGTATAAATATGTACAACAAATGGATATGACTCTGCGTGTATAACAAATGTACATGACCCAGGTCTCATAGCTTTATTATGCTACTCTTTTATAGCACCATGATTCCTCTAACTGCCATGGATCCATCTTATGGGATTTTGGGATTTGCAGTTTAGGGATGGGTTAGAGTTAGACAAATTAAAATTCTTAGACAAAAAGTGCCAGTGCCTCATCAAAAACATAGCAGAGGATTCCATAGGATTCAGCCATGGCTGTCAAAGTGGAATCATAGAACTTATTAATGTATTTCTTTATCTGGAGCATTTACACCCTGCTCTTCAGCCACAGCTTATGTACTGTTCCTTTGACAGTCCTCTGCCCTCAAGTTTACAATTTAAATAAGACTTGACACACATGGAAGAGGGAATGGCATTGTAGGAGGAGGTTAAGACCAGCAAACACTGTCTATTTTTCCTTTCCTTCTGAGGCCACAGCAGTGGCAGTTGGGATGGAGGGAAAGTTTTTTATCTGCTTCTGAGCCTAGGCATGGAGCTCTGCCAGCTTATATAAACTGTGTGGTCTGAAAAGGCCCTAGGACCATGCGACGTACCATATTTTAAATGGACTAAATGAGACCTTTCTCACACCCCTGCCACATTCAGAAGGAAGATTAGATGAGTGGTGAGAGAGGGCTTTCTTAGTGTTTGCTCCCAGACTGTAGATCTCCTTTCTAAAGAAAGCTGGACTGTCCACTTCCCTGTCATCCTTCCATCAGTAGGCCAAGATCTTTTCATTCATTCATTCCTGAGCAAATCTTACCAAGAAAACCTCCTCTGGACAAATCTTGCCAATAAAACCACATGATGGATTTGACCTTGGGTCACCATAAGTTAGAAATGACTTCAAGGCACACAACAACAACAAAAGTAAAAAACACATTGACCTGAATACTGTTGGCTAGTCCTAGTTGGAATAGAACCACTGAATCAATTTGTTGAAATGTGAGTCAGCATAGGGTATTCCTTATTATAAAGGTTGTCTGCATTTGAGGATTGGAAATCTTTTTCTTGTATGTAAACTGAACCAAGTGCCAAAAACCAAAACAAACCCCCATATTTTGGGATGTGGACTCTCCCTAAAGGCAAAAATGTGTGCATCATGTAATTTATGTATGTAGACAAGATGTTAATTTTAAAAATACATATTTGCTAAATTGAAATCAGTATTTTTATTTGTTATTTTGGTAGAACAGAAACTTGTTAACAGCTTTTCCCCCAATTGTCAACCCTGTATGCCATGAACTTTGACTGTCCCTTATTGCTGTTTTAAAAACCTAGCAACACTAGTCAATACAGAGGTAAATTCCATTGATTCAGTAGGTCTACTATAGTTGAATGGTGAATCAACACATGGATAAATTCCATTAATTGAATGGGTTTACTCTACTTGGCTCTAGTCAATAGGATTCAGACCATTAATCCCGGAGCCCTGGTGGCACAGTGGTTAAATGCCTGTATTGCAGATACTCACTCAAAACCATAAGGTTGCAAGTTCAATACCAGCAAAAGGGCTCAAGCTTGACTCAGACTTGCATCCTTCTGAGGTCGCTAAAATGAGGACCCAGATTGTTGAGGGCAAGTAGCTTACAGTTGTAAACTGCTTAGATACTGCTTAGGTGGTATGAAGCGGTATATCAATGAAGCTGTTTGATTAATTCTTTCCTAGTGAGGAAGATTATGACTGAATGATCTGTTTGCCTGCCTGCTCAGCCTATTGTCTGGGTGATAATTGTTGTTGAATTCTGGGATTGGCAGTTTAGAGGGAGGCACATACAATTCTCAGCAAGAGAGCTCTAATGCCATTACAAACTACAAACTACAGGATTCCATAGGATGGAAGCATGGCTATTAAAGTAAAACCAGAGTGTCATATTTGTGTAGAGTGAATAGCCCCTGGATTTAGATTGGGCAACGTCTTTCAATGAGTGGACTACTGGCAGCCTTCCATCAAAGGAGCAGGAGGTAAGTAATACCACCCAAAAAATCTTACTGTTGTATTTTCCATACTCTGAGGCATGTGAGTGAACTTTAAGAGACTAAGCTCTTCTCTTGAGTTCTTTTTTCTCTTTAATTTGAGATTAAGTTTGCTCGTTTTATTTTAAGGATGACATTTCCTAAGTTTGCCCTATGCTTTTAAAGAGCAGGATTGAGATGACAAAGGCGATCATCTTTTCCATGCTTACCTGGTGGCAAGTCCTGCTGAACACAGTGGGCTGCAGTAGGGCTGTGCAATCCAGAATCCAACATGTGACAAAGGAAAGGAAGAGCTGTAATTAGATCTCCTTCCTTCCTTCCTTCCTTCCTTCCTTCCTTCTCTCTGTCCCTTTGTTTCTTTCCTTCCATTCCCCTCCCTTCCTAATGCATGCTATCCAGATGCAGCAGCTGTTTGGGCTGAGGATGATGAGATTTGTTGTATATTTGCAGGACATTAAGTTGGGGAAGACTGCTATAGGCCATGAGGAAGTAAGGCTGAAATGAAGCCAGAGGGGTGGGATACATTACTTGGGGACTACAGCCTCCAGAACCTGCAAGCTAATGGCCATGCTGACTGGGGAATTCTGAAAGCCAATAACAAAATCAAGCTCTGCCTGGTATTTATCTGGGCAAACATGCCAACCTAGTAACCACAGAGAATTTTGCCAGTTGAACTTCACTGAGATGTGGTATGGCTGCATTCTAAACAATTTCATTCTAATTTATTTGGAAGAGGTATATGTATCCTCTTTACTTTGTCAGGACTACCTCTCTCATGTTGAAGCCTCCCTCCCTCTCTCTTTTTCCCTATTATTTTTAATATTAAGAGGAAGAACTCTCCTGTAAGCCAAGTTTTTAAACATTAAGGCATGCAGTTCTTGGTAGCTGTCTTTTAGCTGCAATAGTCCTTCCCCTTGGAGATTCATCTAAGTCTCATCCTGGGCCTTTTATGCTCTGCAAGATGTTTTCTGGCTTGAGTTCTAGAGGACAGGCATCTGTTGCTAATAGATGATTAGCATGGGAGTTTTTATCCTTCCTCAGTTTTATCGTCATTTTGGCATTTCAGTGTTGAGTCTGATTTAGTGCTCGAAAAATAACTCACAACACAATTTGCAACTGTAAGTATTAGAGGAAAAAATTACAATGAAGTCTGCAAACACATCTAAAAATCCAATAGACTAAAAGTTGAGCCTATTAACTGAAAAAGCTGGAGAACATTAAAAAAGGTTAAGAATAAACAACACAACAGTATCTTGTCTAATCTAGTTGCAGAAAACACTGGGAAAAGAGAAAAGACAGCACCTGCTGAACCTTCAGGCTGAGAGAGTTCTTAAAAACTGGGGTCACTACAGAAAAAGGCCTGTTATTTATAGTTAACAACCCAGTATATACTGCTGATGGAATGGAATGGGACTGATAGCATGGAATTGAACTTTACTGCGAGCGCTTAATGCTCAGATCATGCTAACCCAAGATCAATACCCTAATGTAGAGATGGTGAGCTTCTACCTAGACATTTTTGGGCTATAATCTCTGATCACTATGCATGCTGGCTGAAATTGGTGAGAACTGGAATCTAACAGTAACTTGTGGTGAATCCAGTGCCTTCCAAAAGCAA
This sequence comes from Urosaurus nigricauda, assembly GCA_034509955.1. Lineage (NCBI taxonomy): Eukaryota > Metazoa > Chordata > Lepidosauria > Squamata > Phrynosomatidae > Urosaurus > Urosaurus nigricauda. The sequence continues at coordinate 21,225,121 of JAOEGL010000006.1, read as the reverse complement.
ATCCAGTTCCTTCCAAAAGCAATGAACTTCTGTTTCCATAATTCTCAGACAGCATGACTTGTTGGCTGGGGAGGACTGAAACTATAGTATAATCAGCTGGAGGGACCTTTTTGCCAACTATATCTGTATAACTGCCCAGATTTTATGCCCATCCCAGTGAGTTACAATGATACTGCCAGGTATGCTTCCTTTGATAGATACAGACAAACGGCAAGTTATTGTCTTCCAAGAAAGCTCTATGTTTTAAATATTATCTAAAATTGTTCTCTGAGACCTTCCTATCATTCTGGGTGCAAGAATATTCAATTTATTTAACTGATATGTCTAGTTTCAGAAATTTGTGTGCTTTATATTTGGATTCTAATCCTCAGGGGCATAACGGTAGAGTGAATGGAGTGCACACCAAACTGGGTGACGTCCTGAATGCAGGGTGACTCTGCTGCTCCCCAACCACGTGCCTTTTGGCAGAAATGGGCTGTGGCATTTGCCCACATCCTTTTATAATCCTAAAGCTTAGCAGAAGAGAAGGGGTGAGTGGGACAAGTTTCAGTGGGCAGAGAAAGGAGAGGCCTTCATTTTTATTTTTATTTTCCTCTTTTAAAATGTTCTTTAAACAGATCACATCTTACCAAATTTTCACATGAAACTGTGGAAATAGAAATGCATTTATGCTGTGTTTATGAGATTATAATTTAAAGGTATAATTTTAATTTTGCCAGTTGTTTATGTCACAACTGGGGTTACATTCAGCGATATACGGGAATTACAATTTATGAGTAACTTTAGTACAAAAACATTACTAAGGATTCTGTATGGTGTGGTAATGGAGGAGAGGTGTATGTGACACCATGAATTACCACACTGGGATGATGCCAACCCTAGTGATGCCACTGCGTAGCCCATTCCCTAAACAAGTTTGCTATATCTTTGGGTGCCAATTCTATCCCCCCTCCAAATCGGTCCAGAACCTTGGACAGTTCCTTCAAAACCCAGAATAAAACCTGGAGCAGATATACCATGCCACTGACATAGAAACCACCACGTCACCACTCCAAGCTGGATTTCTCAGAACATTCTATCTGTTCCTCATAGTTTATATTTTATTATAAGGAGCATTTCTTGCAAATTTCTTACTTTTTATTGCAAGTGTCCAGGCCAAACGCTAATTTCACTGGACTGTGAAATGGTGGCAAAGCATAACCGAGAATATTATTCGCTGACCTGCACAGTAATAGTTAATTCTTGACAGACTCAGCCCCAAAGATTTGGTTGCCCTGAAGCAAAGGACAACATTGTGTCTCTCCCACTCCATGGATAAAAGTGGACCTAACTAGCAGGTTAATATTTTTGCCCTAATACTGTCGGCAATATGGTGGCTTCTTAAGACAAAAGGGGAAGCATAGAGTAGGGGGCTTCCTACATCCAGTTGCATCCATCCAGTGTTCCTCGGCATCTGCTACCTAAGTTGGCTGCCTCATTTTTCTTCATAGGAGAACCAATCCAGATGTGAGGACAGTGGCAGGAGGCCATAAAGCTTGCAAGAACATCTCTTCTCTGTTTGCTATTTATATGAAAAATTCCACAATGAAGGTGACTTTGAGCACATGCTCAACCAAAGGATCTGTGATGGGTGCCACAACAAAGCTCACAAGTTGTTTCACAGAAAAATCTACTCCTGGTTTTCTCCACCCAACTCCCCACCCACTCTGTGTTGTTTTTCAGCAACCTAATTTGGTGAGGAAAAGGGAAGAGCTGTTGTTTTTCTTACTATTCTTAGATAAGTTGGACTCAAAATACTTTTTGATTTCCTGCAAATGAACCAGATTCATATCTACCTTAAGTGATCGCCTAAGTTCACTGGACAAAATACTTTAACAGAGGAGACCACTGTTTCAGGCTCCTCTCAACACACACACTCTCAAAAGTGCTAGATAACAGCACCCAGAATATATTCTGTAAGGAAGGCAGCAATATTTTCTCATTATTTGTCTCATTATTGGCAATTTGAGATGATGTTCAAATGCACCAAATTAATTTAAAAGATTGTGGAGATTATTTATTTATCCATTTATTTGCAGGGTGTTGGTGGAGCAGAAGGAGATGCATATATAAACACATGCACTGGATTTATCCATTAAATATCCTTGCCTCTGAAATTGAGAGCATCTTCACTGAACTAAGCACATTTTTTTCCACAAGGCTTTGACTGCTACAATAGTCTTAGGGCACTCCCTGGTGGCAGTAAAGAAGAACTGCAGCTTGAGGCTTCCAACAGCATCTTTTAAAAAGATAGTTCATGAATGAAACATAGTCCATGAATGAAATCTCAATATCTTTTATTGGGCTACAAAAGTATTATATTAAAAAAGGCAAGTTTTTGAGACTTCTAGGATTCTTCATCGACATAGGTTTGCGCACCCTCCTGCATTTCCCAGATGAAAACCAGATGTGTGGCCAAGGAACATGAGAATGTGCTCAAGATGGCACAAGCTAGTAATGAGGAAGAACAATATAAGCCAGGAGAGGATGCAGCACTTTGCTTTTGCCTCAGTCTACTGGGATTTTACCTCTCTTTTCCTCTCTGCCCTGCCGAGTTTTAATTGTGTGGAAACTTCTTTTGCATTTTGAACTCAGTTTGCAACAACTGAAGTAAGCCGAGGATGAAGGAGGAAATATAAGAGAAGAAGAGAAAACAGGGGAAAGTGGGATGACAAAGGATTAATTAGGGCTGTCCCTCCCCAGTTGGCACAGTTTGAGGGTATAGGTATAGGTATGGGTGCAGTGGTGGAGAAACAGAAAAATCACAAAATCTTCCTGACTAGATGCTGAAACCATAGGATATGGAGTTGGTATAAGGTTCCAGGACAGAGCCTGCAAACCTGAACTAACGGCATGAGGTATATTTCTGATATCAGGGACCCTTCCACATTACACCATTATAGCACTATGATTCCACTAACAGCCACAACTGTATCCTATGGAATCCTAGGCTTTAGAGTTTAGGGACAGGCATTTAAAATTCTCAGCCTGAAAGCCCCAAACTACAAACCCCAGGAATCCATAGGAATATTGCCATGGCAGGTAAAATGGAGTCATAGAACTATAAGTGTGTGCTTTGAGAGGGCCCAAAGGTTTATTTTACTTTATTTATTTTCTGGTATTTATACCCCACTTCTCGGCCACAAAGGCTCCCAGTGTGGCTTATAGATTGTTAATTTGACAGTTCTCTTTCCTCAGTCGTACAATCTAAAAAGACATGACACAAAAAGAGAAGAGAATGGCAGTGGGAAAGGGGATCTGGCAGGCCTTTCCAGATTAACTTCCCTTCCACTGATATTGATGGCTCCTGTCTGGCCCAAAAGATGTCTGGCCTCAAATATGTCTATCTCAACTAAATTTAATTAGTATTTTATATTGTTGTCATTTTTATTTCTAATTTGTTTTTAAGGTAGGGAGGTGGGTTGGGGGTAGGGAATTATGTAGAATTGGTTTTATACATATTATGCATTCTATTATTTTGTTTTTTTGTGTTATTGAAACCCACCTCGATCCATATCATCATCATTACCACCACCACCACCACCATCATCATCAAGTCCAGCAGATACTGTTGGTTCTTCTATCCCTCCAAGGCCAGCATGGTAGCAGTTAAAATGGAGAGAGGGCCTTTCATCTGCCTCTGGGGCTAGGGATGTGGGGGCTGTGCCTGCCTCATCTTCTCTCCCTCCAAGGCCAGGAAGGTAGCAGACAAGATGGAGGGAGGGCCTTTCATCTTTCTCTGGGGATAGGCAGGGTTCCCTCCCATGGGGTGAGGAATCAAGTGGCTCTTCATCTCTCTAGTCTAAGGGTAGAGATAATGCAACCCTCCAAATGTTGTTAGACTGTAATTTCCAGCACACTATAATCAAGGATGAGGAATGGCAGGAACTGCAATCTAACAACATCTGGAGAGTCCTATGGTTTGCACCTCTGGCCTAGACAAAAAGCTGCTAGGCAATAGCAGAATTCTCTATTGCTTTTAGTTGGAGCCTAACCCTCTTGTGGTCCTAGGAGCAGAATCAGCAAGAAACATGGCAATCCCTACATAAGAAATGGTCTGAAAACCTCTCTTCCTCTAACTGTTTGAGAGGCCAGATCTTGGACGTTGCTTCTATGCAATTAATTATCTACAGTTATGGTTCTAACCCCTCCTGATGTTTATAGTTATACTCACATTTTTAAAAAGCAACTTTCCACTTTCCTGTACCTCAGAAGTAACCATATTAATTGTGTTTAGTTAATTAAACATTTGAACATTGCAAGCTGCTGTCTAAACACTCTCTTCCCATCCACCTCATCCTCCCAGCAACAGAGCAGTAGGCAGCCAGTAGCATGAGCCAGTAATTGAACCATGTGATATTCCTCCTCCACTGTTTAGTGAGGCCACGCACCCTGCAAATATAAAAGCTATGTAATGGTTATGCTTATAACTGGTGAAGGAGTGAAATTATCTCTTGTTAATCTGTAGTCATAATGGGATGCTGTTACACCTTTGTTATTAAAAAGAGGAGTTAGTCACCAGTGGCTAGTTATTTGAATTTAGTACTTGTAAGTTCTGCCTAAAGCTGCAGGGCTAAATTATAAGATGTGTGCAGCTACATATAACATTTCTTCACCATTTTCATTGCTTTTTAACAAATAGAAGTAGCCTCTAAGGCTGTGAAGTTCAATGAAGATAACTGGGGGGTGGGGGGTGGGGGGTGGGGGAGAAGAGAGGAATTTGGTCAGCTTCCGAGTCACACTGCTTTCCTCAACCAAATTGGATTTTGCCCCATGGAAGTGGGAAGAACTGTCTTGAAATCTTATATCTAATGAAACAAAATGCATTTGAAATTATTTTGAGCTAGAAAATGGTCAGAAGGAAAAGCGTTAAGCACTCCCTATTCTGTGCCGAAACACACACCATTGGATAATACCTGGAGCATGGCAAAAATAACTCTTTGGACTATACTTCCCAAAATTCCTTGGTTAGCATGACCGGGGTATTCTGAGAGTTACAGTCCAGAAGATAACCTTTGCCCAAGCTTAGATAATGGCTAACATTTTTATAGTGCTTCTAAATGTTCCTAGCATTTCACTTACGTTATCTTCTTGCAATGCTTATCATAACAATCATGTATAATATCTAAACCATTGTTTTATCTCCCATATGATAAAAATCTGCAAGGATCTGAAGGGCTGCAATGCAGAAGATGGAGCAAACTTGTTCTCTGTTACTATAGACAGAGCAGAATGGTGGAAGAGGAATGTTACCTGGTTCAAGCACTGGCTTATACTGTGCTTTGTAGTCTAGCTTGTGTTTTTTAATGGATGTTGAGGCAACAGCAAAGTAGACAGGATGAGTGTGAGGCTTGTTCAGTGGCTAGCAGTTTTTAAATATACTTTTGGGAAAGCCCTGATCAAATCAAAGAAATTGCTACAAACAGACACCTGAAAGAATGGAAAGACAGGATGTGAAGCTAATAACAAGCAGTAAAACCCATGGAGCTATGTCATTTAAATTCTTGCTTCTTTAGACTGGTCTGAAAATGCCCTGTGGCTTATACTTAAAAACAACTAATGAATTCATGGCACAGGTGTGATATGAACCAGGCATTTTTGTCCCTGTTTCTCCACTACTATGCTGCACACTGTTTGGACTGGATCAAGCTACAGATTTCAAAGATGTTAAACTAAGAACAATACAGTGCCAGATATGGGTAGCATGCCTATATCTGATGTGAAAAATATAAAGTTAACAATGAATTTAACAACCATATAATAAGAAAAGCATTGCTAAAAACCTGGCTGCAAAAGCAAATCCACATTGGGATGATGATGATGATGATGATGATGATGATGATGTTTTATTTATAGCCCGCTCGTCTGTATCCAATTGGAGCGGGTTACATCAATTAAAAATACAAGATAACATATACACGACCCATATCCCATCACCCACCCCTTAAAATTGAATTAAACTAACATCAATTAAAACGACATAGTAAAAATTACAATTTAAAACAGCAACCCATTGCATAGACATCAGGGTTAAGATGTTAAAGTGTTAATGGGAGAGCTTAACCCAAACAGAGCCGGGCGGTTAAGGACTTTCTGGGAAGGCCTGCCGGAAGAAATGCGTCTTCAAGGCTTTTTAAAAGCAATCAGAAGATGTAATAAGACACATCTCGTCCAGTAGGTCATTCCATAACCTGGGAGCAACAGACGAAAAGGCCCTCTGGGAGGTCTGCGTCAGTCTAGTCTTCATAGGCTGCAATAAGTTCCTCCCAGAAGACCGGAGTGTGTGGAGGGGTTCGTATGGGAGGAGGCGGTCCCTCAGATAAGATGGACCCAAGCCATGTAGGGCTTTAAAGGTTAAAACCAACACCTTGTACTGCACTCTGAAACTAATTGGCAGCCAGTGGAGAGATCTGAGCACCGGTGTTATGGGCTCTCTCCTCGATGTTCCCATGACAACCCTGGCTGCCATATTCTGAACTAATTGAAGTTTCCGAGTTAGGCACAAGGGTAGCCCCATGTAGAGCGCATTACAGAAGTCCAATCGTGAGGTTACCAAAGTGTGTACCACTGACTCCAGGTCCTTCAGCTCCAGGAAAGGGTGCAGCTGGCGGATCAGCCGAAGCTGATAACAGGCACTCCTGACTGCCGCATTCACCTGACTAGTCATGTGAAGTGATGAATCGAGAAGTACCCCCAGATTGTGAACAGGGTCCTTCGAGGAGAGTGTGACCCCATCTAGGACTGGGAGGTGTATTCCCAATCCTGGCTTCGGTCCTGTGACAGTTAGTACCTCCATTTTGTCCAGATTGAGCTTCAACCTGTTTTCCCTCATCCAATCCATTACTGCTGCAAGACAGTCATTGAGAGGAGAGACGCCATCTGAAGTCTGGGCCGACGATCTTGTCATGGAGAGGTAGATCTGAGTGTCATCAGCATACTGAAGACACTGAGCTCCATGCCTCCGAATGATCTCACCCAGTGGCTTCATGTAGATGTTAAACAGCATCGGGGACAGGATGGCGCCTTGAGGTATGCCACAATTAAGCTCTATCTTAGAAGAGCAACTGTCCCCGAGCCTCATCCTTTGGGATCTCCCAGAGAGAAAGGACCGGAACCATTGGAGCGTGGTGCCTCCGATCCCCAACTCTCTCAGTCGACCCAAAATTTTATAGATCTTATAGAGTAAGTCTTCACATGGAGAGTTACATGCAGCACTTGTACTGAATGGCATCATACAACTGAAGGCACAACCAAAGGAGCACTACAACTGATTTCAGCATGGGCAGACAAATGGATGTGCATCAGCTGAGAATATCCATTTGTGTAGATCAGAGGCTCCCAACCTGGGGTGCCTGTACCCCCCAAGTGGTGCATGATGGAATTTCAGGGGATGCGACCAAGAGTGCTTAAGTCCTTGAGTGACAATTCAGAAATCATCACTCACCCAGCTCCCACTGTGCCTTGAGAGGTGGTAATAGGTAGTTGTGTTGTATAGATAGTAGTCTCATTGTTTAGTCAATCAAAAGGACAGAATTTTATAGTGTACATTTTTTTCTGACTAAATTAGAATCAGTTTAGATTGGCATTTTATACACTGAGTTAAAAGCTTTTTTTAAAAAAGTTTAGTTTGTTCATCCAGAGGTGTTCCATACTGGGGTGTCACCTGGTGTGGGGAGTGGAGCTTTGGCAGCGGGGCTTTGGGACAGAGCCAAAAGAGATCCCACCCTCCTTGCCCTGCACAGATTTACTTTAGAGTTAAGCTGTGCACAGGACAGGGAGGGAGCCTCCCCATCCCTCCTTTGCATGGCTTTACTCTAAAGTCAAGTCATGTGGGGCAGGGAATGGGGACATCGAGTCCTCCAATTTCCTGCCTTGTGAGGCTTGAAAATCCAGCCTCACAGGGGAGGGACTGGGGATGCTGGGTCCTCCACCTCCCTGCCTTGCAAAGCTTGGATATAAAGCCTTGCAGGGCAGGGCAGGGATTGGGGATACTGGGTCCTCCACCTCTCTGCCATGCACCATGGCATGTGGATGGGAGGTGGGGGTAGTCACCCCCCCTTTGGTGGTGTCACCTGGTGCAGTCGACACACCCCACACCCCTAGTGATGCTACTGTATTCACTGGCAGTACTGTATATGGTTCAATTTGAGTCTTAAAAATTAGAAAATAGACTTCTTCATTGTCAAATGTGCTATTAGTTTTATAGAAGGTACAAACATTAACCAAACATTTCTTAGGAATGTGGGGCATAGAAAAGGTTGGGAACAACTGGTGTCGACTGTGGCACCACATTTATAACTCTGCTCCTGAAACCTTGAAGAGATGCAGACATTGTGAAATGCAGACTATATGGCTTGGGTCAAGGATATCTGAAGGACTGTACCTCCCAATATGAACCTGCCCAACTCTAAGGACTTTATCGCACAAGGCAGTACATCAGAATTAAAGCAAGATATTAGTGTATTTGGCCAGTACATGACATCACATCTATTCAGTTGCTGCTTTGCATTTCCTTTGGTTCTACAGTTCACCTTTTCATTGACAGGGAAAACCCACCAATATGCTCTTGATATTTCTTCTATTGCATTTGTCCCCCCCTAGAGCAATAGATCCCTTCTGTGACAGTAACAATTGACACAGTCATGTTGCACGAGAGGGCATTATTCTACTCCATGAAACCCATCGGGTAAACTAGAGCAAGTCCCATGCTCTCAGTCTCACAGGTAGGCAATGGTGAACCTCCTCTGAACAAATCTTGCCAAGAAAACCCCATGATAGGTTTGGAAACAACTTGAAGGCAAACAATAACAATTCTGAAGTTAGGGAAATGAGATTTAGTGAACCAAAGAGAAAAGAAAGGGGGGGAGAGAGTGAAAAAGAAAAGAAAAACAGTATGCTTGGAAATAGCAAGGGGAAATGGTGAGTGGCAGAGAGAAGGGCACAATCTCAGGACCGGAGCTTATCGCATCTGAGGACTAATGGCACAGCAGTGAGATTGGGAACTTGTTGATGGTTTTCCCCATCAGTGAAAAAGGTATGCTGTAACCATGCTTCAAAGGCACAGCAGCAATGGGTCAGAGGCAAGGTCATGCAATAAGTATTTCCAGAGGTACTATTTTCTAACTTTAATTGCAGTTTAAAAGCCATGTGTGATTTTATTACAGCATGAGTTTTCTAAGACAATGTGCACTGCTTCTCTTTGGAACCCATTGTGGCTGTAATAAAACTTCCCTTTCTGCTTGAGATTCAGCGAGCTAACATTACAGCCAGCATGTGGGCAAGTCTTTCAACCATATCAGCACAAGCCACTTGGAATCATTTTTTATCAGTACTATTTGTCTCCCCAACCCTTCCTCTCTCATCCAGCAAGACTTTGGTAATTGGAGACATGAAAGAGATTCCAGAGTGGGTGAATTACTTTGAAGCAAGGATCACTATATGGTTCTCATTTCACACCCACAAATACCTTTTGGAGTGGCAAGCAGGCAGTGACAAGGTAGAAGAGCAGAGATTTGGAAAAGGAAAAACAATATGCTGAAGGGAGAGGAGAGGAGAGAAGAGAAGGATGTGAATGTCAGAGGTTGAGGACAAAGAGAAAGAAATGCTTCTTCTCCACAAAGCACTTGGGTAAACCATGGAACTCACTGCCACAACATTTAGTAATTGCTATCAATTTAAATGGTTTTAAAGGCGGATTGAAGAAATTCATAGAGCTTAACTCTATCAGTGGTCATTATGACTATATATATTGTCTCCACTGCCAGGGGCAGGATACATTTATACACGTCTTTTTTGGGGAGAAGGGTGCTACATTTCCTATCTTATTTAGTGATGTGTATGTGACTGCTGTGTAGCAGTGCCATAGCCCTCAGCTGTTCACATTCATCAGCAATTGGTATTCAGAAGCCTGCTATCTCTGTGTGTTTCCACACTGAATAATTACAGCAGTTTGATACCATTTTAAATGCCATCGCTTGATCCTATGGAATTGTTACCCAAAATGCCAGGATCCCAGAAGGGCATCCACAATTAATGTTCAAATAGGGAGATTTTATTAGCTCAGTTAAAATCAGCCAAGAGGGCTCCGGCAACTTAAAGCGGAATGCAAGTTCCAAAGTAGTTTTATTTATGGATCAAAGAGAATCCCATTCCATGCAAAAACACTCACTCACACATGTTCAAGGACTAAGAAACTTAAGGTGGCAGCAGATAGTGACTTAAGGGTTTGCAGAGGGAGATACTATGCCAGTTCCAGATGTGGTGCTCCAGTAAGGGGATATCAGGAAGAAAAGTGACTCAGCAAACTGCCTGAGTATTGTGGCATGGCTAGTTATGCTGAGGTGTCAAGAGAGATACAGACAGAGTGTCTGTCTGACCTCAAGTGAGACCAAATTGTGGGTACCTAAAGCAGGTGTTTGGGATCAGTGATAGGCTTAGGAGATCCTCCATTGGTCTGTCTGTCTTTCAAAGCTCTCCAGATTCATAGCCATTGCTGCCCCTGGTGGTAATGAATTTCATAATCCCTTTCACGATGAACTGTGTGAAAATGCAGTCCCTTTTATCTGTCCAAAAATATTTCACTGTTTACTCTCTTCCCCCTCCCTCTCTTTTCTGGGTGGGTGCTGGCTGGCCCCCCAGAATTGTTCAGTGTATGCAGCAAAATAAATCTCTGTCCCCCTGGGAAAATAAGTAGTAAGGTGAAATATAGCAAGATGTGTGGTCATTTGATTATCCACTGCAACGTTCACATTGTTGGAAGTGGGAAAAGATACCAAAATATTTTGCACAAAGAAACCACAAAGCCTAGTGGGAGCAGTGGGGTGGAGGCATGGGTCAGAATTTAGTAGGTATCATATACACCTGCATGTTCCCTTTCCTTATACATGCAGCTGGACGTTTTCACCTGTTGTGCAAAGGACATATTCAGTCATATGGTTGCTAAATGAACTTGACTTCTACAAGTGTAACTGTTGTATACAAAGTTGGGCATTCTCAGCCAGTGTGAATCTCCTTTGTCAGTGCCTTCAATTTAATATTTGATTCACTGGGATTTCAGAGACTGAAGCATAGTTTTATTATTGATCCTGCATGGCAGGGGTTTGGACGACATGTCCCTTTGGGTCGCTTCCAAGTCTTATGATTCTACAGTTTATTACCATTTGATTGCCACTGTGCATCCCACATTGCCTAAAGGGGGAAGAAGCAAGCACACTGCAAATGCACTATTGGTTGTACAGCATCAGCACTCACAATACTATAGTGCAACCACTGTGTAATTCCATGGGTGCCAATTTATCTTTTCTATCCTTTCCTTGGTGTAGATTGAGATGGGCAACTGCAAAGGGTCTGGGATTTCTTCCCCGGGACCTTCTGGGGCCTTTAAAGACTACTAAAAGTGCCAAAAGGGAATGAGGGCAGGTGGCCAGAAGTCTATCTACATCCAATTTAGAACATTGTGGGCTTTTTAAAAAGTTAAGCATTCCAGGAGGGTGCAGTCTATTTATGGAAGGCTTGGGGCCTGCATTAGCTCCCTGAGAGATCTTGGAGGGTTGTACCTGCACCTGCAACAAAGAGACCCTCTGAGATAAAAATGTTTTTTTTTTTTTACTCCAAGATGTTTTGGGGGGCATGGGGACATTTTCACCATAGTTTTGGGTTTTAAAAAGAGCTTTTCTAGGAGAAAATGCACCCCAAGCCCCTTAGTGGACATATTTGACTATTTCAGGACAAAAATGTGTTTTGGAGGGGGGGAAAATCAAAAATTGTTTTTGATCCCTAGGGGGGCCAGGGGGCCTTCAAATATGGCAGAAATGCCCTCAACACTCCTAAAGTGCATTTGAGGGAACACTGGGGCATTTTGTATGGCCAAGAGTCCTTGAGGGGGAGCACAAAATCAGTCCTAGGAAGCCGCATGTGGCCTGCAGGCAGCACTTTACTTACCCACATTCTAGATGAGGCTTACGGGAGATGCAAGAAATGGGAAATCTGGGGAGTTCAGTGGAGTCAGGGGCCACAAAAAACAGTTTCAGCGAGCTGCATATCAATTGGCTCAAAGAGCTATAGTCAGATTGTTATCTTGGGCTAGTGACAGGGAGCATTCAATTCCCATGTTGCAACAGCTCCACTCGCTGCTGGTCTATTTCTAGGCACAATTGAAAGTGTTTTTGATGACCTATTGAGCCCTATGTGGCTTGAGCCTATTTCAAGGACTGCGTTCTCCCCGTTTGAGCCAGTTAAGAGCTCCAAGATCTCTGGGAGAGATCATTATGCCACACTACCTTCTCAGGTTTGTTTGGTGGGAACAAGGAAAAGCGTACTCTTGGTGGCTGCTCCCACCTTCACTGAACCAGACATGCCCTCTCATGATAGTCTGTCTTCATTGAAACAGATTTACCAATGGAGGGGGCACTGCAGATGCCTGACAGTCAGCCAAATCCTCCTTCTGTTCAGCAGGGCAGATTGGATTCAAAGGAGGGAGAGGAGCTGGAGGAGAGGCTTTCCAGTCCCAGAGAAGGGCAGCAGCTCAAGTGTCTGGCCCAGACCATTCCCTGAAGACAAAGTAAGAGACTTCAATCAAGGCATCAGGAGGAGAACACTGTGCAGTGCTCTCTCTAAATACTGTCTGAGATCTGGGCATTGGCTGAACAGTGAACACACCACCTATAAGAGAAAGTTGCAACCTCCAGCTACCTTGCTGAATACAACTTCAGTCTTCCTCTTGATAGCTTGGCTTATAGACGTATATAATGCTTCTGACTGACAATGGTTTATGGATTCTAGACCTCTGAAGCTAGTCTGTAATTAAGAGCATGACAGGTTTTCAGTTACAGGCAGGTATATTTCAAATGAATATTAGAAGGAGCTTCTTGATGGTGGTTTGGCATTGGAACCAATTATGGAGAGAGCTGGTGGGTCCTCTTTCACTGATTGTCTTCAAAAGGAGGCTGAAGTGCTACCTGTCAGTGATGATCTACCTGTTGCTACATTGAGGGGGGAGAGGTTTTAGACTCATTGGCCTGTGGGGTTCTTAAATCTCTCTCTCATTGTATTATTCATGTGTTTTGCACCCCATTACTTCCAAGGTGTTTTCTTTTGTTCCCTACCAATCTACCCACTGAAGACCGACAGTCTAACCACTTGTGGAGTGGAAGGAAGTGTGTGTGTATCCAGGTCACTTTTGAGCTGCTTGTAATCCAAGGCAAAGTGCTGAAAAGTTTCTTCCATTTGGTTGAAGAACATTCTGCCATGCAAGCCTTCCATTGCCTGCTGTATATCATTGTAACCATCATATCCTTAAACTTTTATTTCCTCACAATTTTTACCTTGCCTGAAAAATGGTTCACTCTGACTTCATAGCCACAGCCTCCAGCATCTGGGACATTAATTCAGTAATGAGTTGTCGGTAATAATTTATGATCACATAAAAAGGTGCCACATTTCCCACATCTTCTGTGGAAGGTCAAAAGAAAGACCACACACTTGCTTAAGTATAATGTACAAATCAATGATAAATTGGGTACCCCAAATGTGTCTTCTGCACTGCCAAGTAACTGTTTTATTTCACCGTGGAACTGGAAAAGTTACTTTTTGGAATTAGAAATTCCAAATTCTGGACGTTATAATCTAAAAACCCAAATTTTCCCAAGCCTTACATAAATGTACAGACTATGAGGAGTAGAATACCTTGGCACTCAGAGGTTTGGAGCCATTTGAAAAGCAGTAGATAATAAAAGGTTTAATTTCCTTACCTGATCTGGTCCACTCACCATGACCTCACAGGATCTATAAACAAAGTGCCAACATGATATTATTATTCACCATAGCACAACACACATATTCTGCTAACAGTGATAGACATAGAGGTGGAATATTGTACATTGTAATTGTACATTGCACATTGCAGTTGTGTATTATACATTGCATAGTAGCATTAGTCATTGGCACGTGTTGCATAATGTTGCTATTCTTCATGGGGACTATATAGGGCTGGCATAGCATATCTCTGCAGGGAGATATTTACACTATGTTGTGGAGATGTTGTATTGCAGCCATAGTGTACTTTAACTATGTATTATTTCTTTTGGACTCTCTGAACAAACTATATTGTATATCTCTTTCTCCTTCTGCTTGTCTCTGTATGATGCTCTTTTTTTATTTGCTTTTTTGCCTTATCTGTTTTAAAAATCTTGTTTAACTGAATTGATGGTCTTTCATGATATTGATGGAAGATAACTTAAGAACAGAAGAAGAGATGTTTTGGATGAGATAGGAGTTCCAGCTCTTCCCAACATTTTATTCCTCCTGGTGGCTAACCAGATCACTGTTCCTCTCTCTTTGCTTTGAAGTAATGAGCCTGGTGGTTATTGTCACCTGGGGACAATACAAATAGTACAGCCCTGCGTACAGGTACCTCAGGCAGTAGATTTGTCAGGTCAAAACTATTCCAGGGATCTCAGCACCAAACCTCATGACATGAAAGCAACCCTTTGTGATGTCATGGGGGAGGCCATCATGTTGTTGCAAGGGGCAGCCTTTGCTGATGCCATTAAACATGATACATTAAGCATCAACCACAGTTGCATAGAGTTTGCCACTGAAATAAAAAACACCAAGTCTTCTAGATAAAGAAAACATATCTACGCTTACCCTTTCAAGGTGATTCTCTTGCCCTGAGAGTCTTCCCCCTCTTCTTGATCTGGATTGGAGATCTAGAAAGCCTATCAGGCAAACACATGGAGGTCCCAGATCCATTTACAAGTCACAGCAACAGCTAGATGTGCTAGCCACTCATACTGACCCATCTCCAGGACTCTCTCCCCTCTTCTTTCTTTGTTTCTCTCTTTCTCTTCCACAGCCTTTAGTCCAAAGTGCAATTCAGGTAGAACGCCTTAAATATGGGACTAGTGAAAGATTAAAAACAAAGATAAAGATTTTAGGTAGGACTAACTGTAACTCATTTTAATTGATTTAACCAGGACTGGGGGACCTGTGGCTTTCCAGATGCAACTTCCACCAAATTTCACCATTGGCTATTCTGACTAGGACCAGTGGGAGATGCAATCCAACAACAGCTGAAGGGCAGCATTTTTCTTACCCCTTGTATAGAAGAACTGCTTTATGCTCTAATTTAGTGGTGGGCAATCTGTGGGGGTCAGGAGGTCCCCCACCCCCAGCTGACATGTTTCTCCATTAAAAATGTAACTTACAGGAAATTTGGGCTTCAAGGACAGGCAACTCTCATTTTTTCGGTTGGTTTTTTCATCCCAGCAAGCCACAAAAAAGCTCTCCTGACTCAAAAAAATGTTCTCAGTGCCACATTTGACCCACAGATAACACAATTCCCATGCTGTCAGGAGCTGCATAGGCAACTTACCTGCTATAAAATGTTTGGGGTCATGTGTTATGGCTTACTGAGTAAAATTGCTATTGTTAGGTCAGGGTGATCTCTCATACTCAGGAGCTAATACTGAAAGCGAAGCAGGCGAGACCCATGATATGAAAGAATTGTGATGTAACAGCAAAGAAAAGGGTGGTATAGAAAAGTGTGGAGAAGTGTATTTGTTGATTTTACTTAATAAGAATTAAGCCTGCCTGAAATTTAAAATTTCGTTAGGCAATTGTAACATCTGCTGGTCAGTTCTGATGATGAAAGTCACTGGATTGGATCTATAGTTTCTTAATAAAGGTTTGCTGAAACCTGATTTTCTGAACTTTGTATCCTGTTAGAAGTAACAGATCCCTGCTCTAATCCAAACTGTGCATTATTTGACTTTCCAGTGAATTGCTGCATTATATTTTCTTCTACAATTCATTTATGCATAACTTACTCATTTTTTCTCATGGGGAGATCTATGTTGCCCCCTTGATAGAATTTTTTAAAAATATGACAATGTTAGTCACAGGCCTGCATTTCTTCAAGATGTTGTAGTTGATATTCTGAGCTAAGATGGTAGGGATATCTGTGCAGGCAGATGCCTTCTCCGTTTTGTCCTTGTGGCATTGGGGACAAAGAATTCAAAAGTCCAAGAGATTACATTTAAATTTCATTAGCAATACAAAAAGGTACTTCCTCTGAGATCCAGGATGTCTCTGTCCCTTGTAAGGTCACAAACCCCTTAGTTAGGCAGAAAACATTTCACTTGAAATTTACAGTATCATCCCAAATCCACAAGAGAGTGATACTTTTATTGGACCAACAAAATGCACATTATACATTTTGCAGGCTTTCAAAGCTCCACTGACTTCTTCATCAGGCAAAAATGTTAAAAATAATACAAGAAGGGAAAAAGTAAAAAAAATAAAAATGTTATTCATGGCCCTGCTTTTGGTCAAGATGTGTAGTTGTCTTCAGATCAGATGGTATGGAAGGATATTTATGCAGTTGTGCCACTCCTCCTTTTGGTCAGGAGGGTGCTGGGAGACTCAGGACTTTTATCAGACTGGGAAAATTGGGGGTTTAAACCGTCATTTCCCAGGAAAGTCATGCAATCACGGTGAAGATTATCACACGATGTTGCAATTAAAGAGGACTCATCCCAGGAATGACAGGGAATAACCCACAACAAATCATTCATGGGGAAAATGATTTGTTGCTGGTTATTTCCTGGATATTCCTGAGATAAGTCCTTTCTATAACAATGTGTGTGATAATTTTCACCGCGATCGCACAACTTTCCCAGGAAAATGTCTGTTTCAACCCCTGATTTCCCCCACGTGTGATAAATGCCTCAGTCCTAGAAATAAACTTTAAATTTCATTTGCAAGACAGAAAGCTAGTGTCTTTGAGATCCAGTTTGGCAGTAGCTTTTTGTTTTGCGAATGAAATTTAAAGTTTGTTTTCTGGACTGAATCACTCAGCACTCACATGGCCAGAAGGAGGATGGGCCCACTTGCATCAGTACCTTTCCATAACTTGTGAACTGAGGACATCTTGACCAAATGCTTGGCTTTGCCTAACATTGTTAATTCCCCCCCACCCCAACCTTGTATAATTTTTAACATCTTTGCCTGATGAAGAAGCCAGTGGAGCTTTGAAAGCTTGCAACATGTATAATATGCATTTGGGTTGGCTCAGTAAAGGTATCACTGTATTGTGGATTTTGAATGATTCTGTACTTGACCAACACAGCTACCCTTAGATATGTCCACTTGAAATTTGTTCACTTTCCCTGCTGTGAAAAAGTCTTTCAGCAGGTGGTGCTGCTCCTCTATTATAAGCAAGAAAGAAGATGAGGCTCAGCTGTTAGGCTCACCCTGGACTGGATCCTCTGTGGCATTGTCTGGAACCCTTGGCAGATGGATCTAAAGCCCTAGATCAGGGGAAAGAGTACATTTTCCAAGATGCTGCACCTGGGTCCCAGTTTGCCTAGTCCTTGTGGGATTCTGGCTGCAAGCAGTTACAGATCAGGAAGTACCTGCAGATATCAATAATTCTCCACTGCAAAGAAATGGCCTGCACTTTCCCTTTTCTGTTTCTACTCCACAATTGCAAAGGTACATTCAGGAGAGGAGAATGCACGGGAATATGTTCACATATCATCCAAGTTGGTTGATCTCTTCTGGATTACTTGGCACAGGTTGGAAAAGTTACTACAATAGTTTGGACTGCAACTTCCATAAATCTCCAGCCAGCATGCAGAGGGATTCTGGGAGTCATAATCCAAAACGTGATTTCTCCCAGGAGGTTCCCTAAACATAGAGGCCAAGATCTTTGAACTGAGGATCCTTTCTCATGACTCACTAAACAAGCCCCCTTTATTAATTGACTATTTCACTTGCCAATGTAATGTAGTTTTTCCTGTCTGTGAGACTTGTATAGACACTTACTCCCATCTCTTCGACTGTTTTGCCCACATCTTTATTCACATTTAGCTTTGTGATCAATTGGATAAGCTGCATAGGGGCTCTATGGCAGTGCTTTATGCCTCCTCCGTTTTCAGACTGCAGATCCCATCACTCTCTGCCAGCTCATAATGCAGATAATGTCTAAATCCTCTGGAAAGGAGAAAGTTCTGAAGCACTGTTGAGAGGCACATTGTATCACCTTGGGGGCAACAGGCTGCCTGTAGACCTCAGTGGCCACGTTGTCGGGATAACTGTGGGAGTTGTAGTCCCAACACCTCTAAGCTCTGGTGATCATGTACCCTCTGGTAACATTTGACTGATGGCTGTGTTCTCCATAACGGCAGCACTAGGTCAGGTGCTGGTTAAATTCACTTCCCCTTCGCGCTGACCCGTAGGAAGCTCGTGATGGATGGAAGCCGTTGGTGGCAAGCTGTCAGAGAGTGAGAATGGATATATATATATATACACACACACACACACACACACACATAGATGGGCTGAGAGCTCCTTCATGTCAAGAGAGAAGAGGGATGGCGGGCAAACAGATGATGAATCACTGTATTGCTTGCTAAGGTATGCCTCTGCTCTCTGCCTCACCTCCTGGACAATCTACTCAGTCAAGAAAAGAAAAGAAAAGAAATAACACAGGACCCAAATTCAGTATCTAGGTTATACATTCAGATGCTCCCCTGTGTTTCAAGTGCTTCCCCATGTTCAAAACTCATGCTCCCCTATGTTATAAAGCTAGCACATGGTGGGGAGAAAGACAGCACTGTTGAAATGTGCCATGCCAGTTTCAAGAGACACCAATCTTTTCTGCCTGCTGGGAGCGTTCAAATGCTCCCCCACAAAACTGCATTCAGAAGACCTGAAAGATACAGTTCTAAAAAGGCCTGCATTGCATGGGTTTTCTGAATACCTAGATGATCTCCCAGCGATGTCTCTTTCAAATGTCCGCTTTGCTCTTCTCGACTCTTGTGTATTTTGGAGAGCAATCTGTCAAGGATACCTGAGCTGTTAATTAAAGATGGATGATTCTGCACTAGTATGCACTTATCTCACTACAGAGTTTAGATTATTTCTAATTCAGGGACAGGCAGAAAGCAGAGTGGGACTTACTGGCAGTTCTGTGGGTGATGTGAACAGGGCTGGCCCCACCATTTAGGTAGAGTAAGGTATCCCTCTGACAGAGTAGATTTTGGATATAAAAAAGGGACATAAACTAGTCTACTTAGTGTATTATTTTTGTGCTTATACTGATAGAGCAAGGAAGAGAAAGAAACCTAGCCATGTCCATTGTGGACAGTAGGAATTGTAGTCCAGGATGACTGAAGGGCTCCCTGGTTGTAGAACAGTCACATAAGGCATCCCCATTTGTCTATAGGTTCATCTACACTGTAGAAGCAGTGCAGTTTGACACCACTTTAAATGCTGTAGTTCCATCCGATGGAATCTTGGGATTTGTAGTCTGACAAGTTCTTTAACCTTTTCTGCCAAAGTATGCTTGTGCCTCACAGAACTGCAAATCCCGGGATTATCTAGGATGGAGTGGTGTCAAACTGCATGTTTTCTACAGTGTAGATGCACCCTGTGTTCTTCTAGATTTTAAGACTTTGCTCTAGAGAAGGAAGTGTAGCTTGTGCTCTACTGTATTTTTGCTGTTGTTGACTTAGGTACTTAAATATTTAAATACTGTATGTATATTTTCTTGAACTTTTGAAGGAGAAGCATCTACTGAAATCTTATTTAAAAATGTACTTCTCTAAGAAGTGACAAAATAATTGGCTTTGCTTTCTAATCACATTCATATTTTTTTTAAAAAAAAAAAATCCAAGCGTTTTCTGTCAAATTTGTGAAGAAATTTGCACAGTCGGTTACATTCTCATAAAAAAATAAACTGAATGAAATTCTCAGTTGGCTGAATTCTGGAGATATAGCTGTTCCCAGTAGAGAGATCATTTTGCACCTGCCTGTCACATAACTGGTACAGATGAGGATCCTCTCAGGAAAAGAGTAAAAAAAGGAGGGGAGGAAGAGATAACAACCCTAATTCAACACCCCATGCATGGTTGAATACACAGGGATTCAAAGTCAGCACTTATATCCCTCAGCCGGTGTGTATGAATCTGTCAGTACTGCCTTTCCCCCACTGCCTTTGAAAAGAAAGATGCTCAAACTCTGGGAACTGTAGTTTTGTGAGACATTTAGCCTTCTCTGTCACAATAAACTATATGTCCCAGGATTCCCTAGCATTGAACCAGGACAGTTAAAGCATCTCAAACTGGATTTTTTCTATAGTGTGTTTTGGACCTATGTTGCAAAAACAAGTGCCAATTTTTCAAAGCTCTTATTTATTTAGAAAGGGAATTCTTGCCCATTCCTACTATTGCTCAAATAAAAATAAGCTTGTCTATCCCCACTACTGTTCTAAAAAGAAAAATGCAGGCCACTTGCTACATATGGTGGCCTCTCAGGTGCTCATGTTTTTGCAGTCCTAGGCAGGTAGCACAGACAGAATGGTTTTTCCTATGGCCCTGATGGGCAACCATATGTGGCTAGTGGTCTAAATTCAGTGCACACCTGCTTAAGTATGTTACATATATATTCAACCTTGATTATCCATCCAGGCTCTACATATCCATTGGCCATGTTTTATATGGATTTAATCAATAGTGTTATATACAACTCCCTTGCGGGGCTCTTCACACAAGACTGCAGAAAGGTTTCCCTATGTTGAAGGAACAAGGAATCTTGAGGTTTAGGTGTTCACATGTGTGGACAGCACACAACTAATTCACTACTTCTGTGAATGCAACACAAAGTCTTATCATTGCTCTACAGTTAGTGTCAAAGAAGCCTGGTAAGAGGGACATTTAACAGCTGTCTCTTGTCTTGAGTTATCTCAACCATAGGGTAAAACCAGAACTTGGAAATGTTCCTTTTTTGGACTATAGCTCCCAGAACTTTTTGGACCATAACCCCAGCCAACACAGCCCTTAGGTGGCAGCTCTTGGTTCTAGCTTTCGCAGAGGATGAGAAAAATAAAATCACCGATTTTGTGAAGCAGGAAGGGAAGAAAAACCAATAAAGAAGAAACAAATAGTGATTTCTCCCCGCTAAGGGTCAATTTATTGCCTTGTTACACTCCAAAGAACAAAGAAAATAGCCCAAACCTTTTCTTTATTCATGTGTTGTATAGTGAAAAGCAGTGGCCATGGAGGGTGAGAGAAAGAAGATAGGATAAGTGTTTGTGTGTGCTAATGATAAATTTTGCTTTATTTATCCCAGGTGCATACAGTTATATTTCAAACCAACAAATACAGACCTTCATGAGTGACTAAAACACAGTAGTGACTCCCTGTATTACTCCCCAGTTAACTCTTTATAATTCCACTGGCCATGCTTTTGGGGGATTCTGAGATTTACATCCCTAAAATGTAACATGTCCAGTTCTGGTTATACCTGTTGAGGTTCCATTGACCTCAAGTGTTTGCTTTCAAATCAATGGGACTGAGCAATGCTTAACTTGGGCTTTCTTTTATTTGAGTTGTCTGTAGAACCTGTGTCATATTTAGGCTCCATAAATGTGTTGGTAACTACATGAAATTCATGATATTGCTATAAGTAGACAGGCGACTTGAAGAAACATACACACAGAAAGATGTTTGCAGAGGTTATATATAGTCCCTGGTAGTGTTCTTATTGTGTGGCTGCTGTAGGGTTTCTATTGGTCTAAAAGGGGCAGATGGAGAGGATGGGAGGTCTGGAAGCTGGACTGGACAGAATTAATTCAATTTTCCTGAATGCAGCAGAACAAAGTATCCTTGATATAATGTATTTTCCCCCAAAACAATTGGATCTGTGCATGCTACACTGGGGGAGATATGGCAGAGACACCAATACATACATTCCACAAGGTCTTGTGATATTTTTGCCATGTGATGCAGGTACATCTTCCATCACATGCTGCTTCATTAACAAAGCCATCCCAAGACATTTCATTGCCTGAGGCAAAGGATAAGATAGTGCCCCCTTTCATTCCATGCACAAAACTGACTGGACTGGTAGATGAACCATCCTTCATCACGGCAGCTTCCATCATATGTAGGGGTGCCCGTTCAGGATTATTCTAGGCTCTGAGGCTTCCAGGCCAAAACCCAAGAGCTAGGGATACCCCCTGGTGATGCCATTAAGTGTTATACATTAAATTATCAACCACACAACTTGTCATTCAACTAAACACACATGGACACATGCATTCACACACAATATTTACATGTTTAGAAGTTAAGATAGAAATCTTAGCTAAAAGGGCTGTTCCCAGATCAAGGTGAAATGAGGGGATTATTCCTTTTCACCTAAACAGGAATATTTAAAAAATCCAATGTGGCATAGTGGTTTGACTAGTGGTTTGAACACTACAACTCTGGAGACAGGCGTTCGATTCCTGCTTGGCCATGAAACCCACTGGGTGACCTTGGTCAAGTCATATGCTCTTAGCTTCAAGGAAAGGTAATGGCAAACCTCCTGTGAACAAATTTTGCCAAGAAAACTCCATGAGAGGTTCACCTTAAGGTTGCCATAAGACAGAATTAAATTGAAAGCATACAATAATACACCCACTTACGCTTTCTAGAAGATGGATGGAGACCAGTTTGGAGAGTGAACACTGGAGTTACAATGACTGGAAGGGGAGGAGAAAGTTAACTAAGTGAAAACATAGACCTCCTGGGAAAGTCTTTGCAAGTTGCAGCAACAAATAAATTATGCCTTGCAAATTGTAGAAATGCACTGCTCTCCTAGCTCAGCTGGAGATTCTCACTCAGTCTTTTTCTCTTGCCTTGAACTGAGCCCACCACAACTGGAGAATGTACACTCTCATCTCCCCACACCCCCCTGAGAGATGGTCCCCAAAAACTGGAAACTGAGGACCAGGACTGCAGATATGTGAACTCTAACCACACCAGAAGGCAATTGTACAATTTAGGGTGCAGCCCAATCCACATGTTGTCTTTCTTCCAAGACAGAAGAATTGATGGGAAGGTGGAGACAAATAGCTACTACAGATGCCTTTACCCCCAACATTTCCCACCCGAGCCAGCTTTCCCATTCTGCCAAAGGTAGGACTGGACCTAACCACTTGCAAGCCTGAAACCTATTCTTATCCTAAATGGTGTGTTCTGTGATCTCTTGTAATATCTGCCATTCCCAGTCTTGTTACTATATTTTTTGTTCTTGCCACTGGAACATTTCTTCACTAAGCACTGCTCCAGACAGTATGAGAAAAAACAAACAAACAAACAAACAATTACATCTGGATCAAACCAAGGCTTTCTCTTTGGGCCTGTTCTCAGAAGGTTAGTGGGATTAATTGAAATCTCAAGGTCTTTGATTATTTATGATAGTCAATAATTGGCTGCTGGTCTGTGCAGGTTATGTTCTCAAAGGGGGGGGGGGATGTAAACAGCTACTCTTTGAAAAGCTTAAAACAAATTGTATGTGTAAATGTGTCTTGTTTGCACTATAGCTAAGAATAGTTGATTTGTTTGTTCTGCCCAACAGGGAGTTCAGTATAACTCCAAAGACTGAAAAGTAACTTTTGGAAAGTAACTTCTGCAATGAATGCAAATGGTGACATGCCCAAGTTATGCACAAATCAAGCAGTGGTAGGATTTTATGGTGCTCATTTGATTGGTGCTATGAGCTTGCATTGGAGTTATACTTTTTAAAAGTAACTTTCCAAGCTCTATTTAAATGCTTTCCTTCCAGTAGCTTTAACAGCTAGTTTCATATATTTTAGTGCTAGGCAAAGACATTGTTTATTTTCCAATCTTTTTAGAAAAAAATATTGATGACATTAGAAAGTAGTTTAATTGCTGCTGTGCTTTTTAAATCTTGCTGTCTTATCTGCTGTGTTTATTCTTGCTGATTTTATTATTGTTTATTTTGTGTTTTCAATTTTCCTTGGAAGCTGCCCTGGAGATGTTTCATATCAAAAGGTGAGCTGTAATTGATTAAATAAACAGACTTCTTAACCAACAAGAGATGTAGTATGAGATTTCTGCCTTTGTAATTCTGCAGATTTGTACCATATGCTTCTTAGTATCATTCTATACCAATTTAACCAGTTTCCTCCAAAGAATCCTGAAAAACATAGTTTTATTTTATTTTTGACAAATGGCTTCCTTTTATTGATTTTGTTAATAGAAATTTTAGAATTGTCCACCCTCCAACTTGCCAGTGATCACTATGGTCTGATCTATTTCAAACAACTTAAAGTGTATAGGACTATATATATGTCGTGCTTTTAAAAGTTTTTTTTTAATCATTGTAAGATTTTGTAGGGTTTTACCCATCCTTTACTGTTCTGTTCTTTGTATAATCTCTTAATAAAATTTTTTTAAAAAGAAAAGAAAATATCACATCTTTAGGGAACATTCTCCAAAAAAATTAAGGAAATGTTATTTTATGGAAATCAACAAACTAAGGGTTACTACAGATCTTTCTGTTTCCCCAGCATTGCCTGGCCACAGCTATATATGGTAATGTTATAGCAAACAAAGGGACACTGTAACAATGTGCTACTGTTATAGACTTTATAAAAGGAGGAGATTAGGTTCAACTGCTTCAGAAACTCAAAAAACACCAGAGAGGACAGCCAGGCTGCACCAGCCAAGTGATGATGTCTCTGCTCTTGGAATCTTGAACTATCAAGGAAGATGTCAAGGCACAGAAATTCCTGTTCTAAGGACAATGGCCCCAAAGTTCCTCCAAGCAGGAGGAACAAAAAATGCAGGGTCATCTATGATGTGCCCCTAAAGAAGAAGAAAGGTAATATATATATTGTGTCTAATATTATGCTGGACTAACATTTTATGTTTGGCAAACAATTTGGACAGAACCATTTCTAAAATAATTATATAAATGGGGTTCTGCTATATGTTTGGAGGAACAATGCTCTACAGTCTACATTGTTTTGTTTTGGGCAGGCTACGTACGTGTTTGTGCCACATACTACTACTGGAAAGGAGGGAAAAAGTGATTTCCAGCAATGTTTTTCCTTCTCCTTGGAAATTCAACAGTAGCAAATCACCATCAGGCAGCATCTTCCATGATAAGAAAACCCATCAGCTAAGCCAACAACGAGCTGAAGACTGCAAGATTCGGGAGCTCTCTTGTAACAGCATCAGTGCTACACTTGGCTGTCAGTAAATTTGCAGGAAAAAACTTTTGGTGTCATTCCTTTTTATTTCTTTTGATCCACGATTATCTACTGCTTATCTTTGTATTAATAGATGCATTAAAAATGATACTCACATTTGGTTAAAAAAGAAACCAGAGAATACAAATTGTGTTAATTGTGTTAACCTCCAAACAAGCTCAAGAATCCTGGGATTTATAGTTTGTTGTGGCACCAGAGGTCTGTGACAGAAGGCTAAATATCTCACAAAATCTGTGGGTGCTCTTATAATAATAAATAATAATATAATAATAAATGGTTTATTTATATCCTGTCCAATCACAGAGAATTTGGGTAGGTTACAGCAATAAAAAATACAATTAAAAATTCAATCAAATTCAAAACAATGCCTTTCCAGTTTGGGCAATAGGAAATAAGAAGAGACAACTTGCCAACCAGGTCAACTTCCCAATATGGAACACCAAACTCCCAAGATTGCATAGTAAGTACTTGTTCCATTTGAGAGGATTCTTGCCATACTTCTTCCCTTGGACCCAAACCTCTGAGATCAGTGCCCATTCATGTAGCCCACAATCTGGGCTTTCTAGCTTTTTTGTGGGGAAATTCCTTCCTTTTGAAACTTTGCTGCAGCTCTGCACTTGGAGGCTGCAAACAAGGGAATCAGCAAGTGCGTACTCAGCTGCTTGCAAATGTGAAGGAGCTCAGTGCCTGTAGTTGAGGAGGGAGGCCTGTGCTGGGACGCTCCCAGATAATTGCTCCACAGCAGGAGCCCTCATTTGCTAGGCTGCTAGCTCATGTACAATTGCCTGGGCTTCTTGTTCACCCTCCGCCTGTGCAAAATACGGAAAAGATAGGGTTTGGGGGTTTGGTAATTGGGTTGTTTTTTTAAATGCCGACTTCCAGAATTCTCCAGCCCAAAGAATGATGGATTCTGAGACCTTTGATCCTGCACTGATTCTGTGCTTCATGACAAGTGTCTGGCATGAAGAAATTCAGTAGGGGGAAACCAGGTCTTTTTAAGAGATCGCTACTGAGTGACCATTCTCCTATTCAAAACACTCTCATCCACCCATTTATGAGCAGAAACTTCTCCATAACATGCAGCCTTGACATTCAGATTGTATGGAAAGTGATTTCTTTTAAGGAGAGAAATCAATACAAAGTTGCAAATACCAAAGTCCTAGCAAAATCCCCAGAATTCCTACTCTAGCTTAGAAAAAAAAATAACTGTTTGAGGATTGCAAAGTACATATTTAGTGATTTCATTTGTTTGTTTGCGTATTTATGCTTCTGAAACCAGTGCTTCTAGATGTTGAGAACTCTTTCTTTGCCATCAATGAAAGACAGTCCAGCTGTCAGTCTACTTAGCTTCTGTACCTCAGGGATGAGCAAATGTAAAGGGTAAAGGGGCCATAGTCCAAACCCATGGACACTCTGTGGACCACACCTGCTACTCCCAGGAAAAACATAAGTGAACATAAGAAGAAAAATAAGAAAAGCAGCAGTGAAAAACAAGATTTGAATTGAGTCCACTTTTACGTACAAGGAAATAGCACCCTTTGGTGGCTTCTGGGGTACGATTCTCAAGGGAGCTGTTAAAAATTGAGAAATTGGGGAGGTTTGGGGAGAAGCCTGGAGCCCACACTGATGGCCTTTGGGGGCTGCATGATTTTCTGTACAGGAATGGGGGAGGAATGCCTTCTGTCCTTTGCCTCAGGCAGTAGTCATGAACTGGTGATGTCCCTAAGAAGAGCAAGATAACTTAGATTGTATAAGCCCATGTATCTGATGAGAGTCATAGTCTATCACATCTGAAGGACAATAGATCAGAGGGTTGCTGTTACGTACACTTTCCCAGAAGCAAGTCTCACCAGTTATGGCTGGTGTCTCTCATCTCAGGAGGACAAAGAACCATCTCAAGCAGCTATCCAAGGTGCTGAAGTTATTTGACAGAGATACAGTATATAACTTGGTACCTTGGATGGATCCTTTGATCATCACTGTCCCATCAGCATGGAAGTGACCACTTGCAACTCAGTCTCACTGGATTCATTGGAACTTGCACAAGATATCCTAGAGACTTCCCTGAGCTGCACAACCAAAGCATTTTTGCTTAGATGTTAGCTTACTGCCTTCAGTAGTGTTTTCTTGCTGCTCATAATTGTCTTCTCTGCTAACACTTCAGAGGGCTCAAAGTACTCCACATACAGCAGGGTCAGAACACATAGCCCATTAGATGTTGGATTGCAGCTCCCATCAGCCCTAGCCAATATATCCAGCAGTGATAACTGATGAAAGCTGTAGTCCAATAGCACTTGAAAGACCAGAACTGCCCACTCCTGTTCTGCCTATTCAGTCTTGTTGAATTCAGATAAAGCACAACTTTAATCATTAGGCACACACACACACACACACACACACACACACAGAGTTTACACTTAGTACTTTTAAAGCCTGACCACGACCATTTCCCCAGAAATTATTCCTCTCTCATTTTGCTTTATGAACCATGACCCTGTATGTTAACTTTATCATTTCATGAGTTTTCAGCTATTCATCAACTGATAGCAGTTCAGCTTTTCCACTTGCGAGCAGCATCAATTTGAACTGATGTCAATAGACCTGAAATGAATTCCATGTCCTGCCTTTTCACCATGGCTTTTAAGCTACTCTAACAGAATTATTTAAGGGTATAAGAAAATTAAACACCTTACTGTCTCGTTGATTACCTTTACTTCATCTTTGCTGTTTACTTTAATTTTAATAAAAATACTAAACAATATGGACAATAATATGATTTCACAAAGATTTCCCCCTTTTAAAAACTCTGTCATAACATTGAGGATTAGAAATTTGCCTCTCTTTTTAAAAAATAAACCAAACCAAAGAATTTTATGCGAGTTTCTGAACAACAATTACATCTTATACTGCACATTTTATGATATGGGACTATACAGAGCCTCATGTGTATCTGTTTATTTAACAGATTGATAGTTGCTTTTTAGCAATTCACAATACACATTACAGCACAAGTAACATAATTGGTCACTAAAATTACAGTAGTAATAATTATGAGCTAAGGTTATTAGAATACTGGTCTAGGATTGGGAAACCATGCATTCAAATCCCCATTCAGCCATGGAATTTACCCAGATGATGTGGGTGAACACTGTCTGTCAGCCTAAACTATCTCACAGGGTTGCTGCAAGGATAAAAACAGAGAAGGAGATCAAATGTCTTATGTTCTTTAGACGAAAGGTAGAATAGAAATGTAGCAAACAAGCAAATACACAAGGATACATTAAATCAAGGAACTTGAATAAAATCTATGGCTGGCCTCCTATTTGTGAATTATGTTTGCCTACATCCAGCTTACAATATTGTAACTGACTTTTTTGGTCGTTGTGGAGGTTGCAATTCCTGATCACATAACAACCGAAATCCTCCCAAACCCACATTTTAAGTGACACAGTCCACACTGTTGTTGGAAAGCAGGAGGACTTGATGGAGATGCTTCCACCTATTTTCTTGTAGCTGAACATGAAGCAAGAATGTCATCCAAGGGATTTCCAGAGGACTGTCAGAGGTGCCTGCAGATGTCAGTTGTAGTACCTTTGGCAACAGGACAACAGTCAGAATTGTCTCCACTGACATGGACACGACTCTCTTTTTTTTGTAGGATTGTATTGCTAAAAGGTGGGTTTAGGGAAACAGCTCCAGAAGACATAGCTATGGAAATGCAGCTGCATGCCAGGAGAGGATTTCATTATACAAATTTCTTCAGAAAGTCCAACTTGATAACACCTTTAAACTTGGTAACTAGTTCTAGAATTTGGGATTCAGCACTGAAAAAGACTGTTCTTTGTTGGTCACAGTACTGTAGCTTCAGACTTGGGAAGCACCAGTGTTACAAGGTATCTTGTCTCTTAAGAGAGAAATGTGTATTATTTCATTTACATCAAAATGTGGTAAGCCAGCCCTACTTTGTGAGGTGGGGGCACCTGTCCATTCTGCTGAGTAAACCCCTGAGCTTCTATCCCATATTCCTTCCCTGATGGCACCACATCAATTCACCATCATAGGACAGGAACATAGGAAGCTGTGTTTATGCAGAAGCAGATCAGCCATAGCCCAGCAGTAATATGACGCCACCATCAAAATTCGTTATTTCAAAAGTACCTTGTGTATTGTCAGCCACCCTTCTTCAACCCAGTGCCATCCAGATGTGTTGGACTATAACTCCTATCATTGCCCACCTGCATAGCCATTATAGGTGCTTTAAACCAGCACATCTTTTTTTTTTTTTTTTTTGGTATCCTCCCTCTCTGGAGCACACTCTCACTTTACACCATTGATTAAATTAGCTAACTTCCAAACCTCTGTTTTGGAAAGAGTTTTTATTTTGGAGGTAACAATGCATACTTTAGTTAAAAGACAAGCAATGTCACATGTGACATTTTCAGATTTCGATTTCACACTTCACTTGTCATATTTTCCTGGGTTTCAAAGTAGGCAAATGAATGTAAAAGAGCAAGAGAATAGGGTCACCTCAGATGGACCCAGAGGCCGGCATAAAACAGAGATGCTTCACTGACTTCTAATATCATCGGTTCCAGCAACGTGTGCCACTAGCAGCTCCATAGCTAAGATACAAAGGTGGAAGAACTTTTGCTGGGCCTCCCATTGAGGAAGGCCTGAGCAACTGCTTGACTGGTTGAGAAATCAGAATTAAGAGGGGAGAGCACTGAGTCTGAGAAAAATCCATGTGCAGGTATGAGTCAGAAGATGGCCATTGACTATGACCCATTCTGTGCATTCAGCAGAAAAAGGTAGCAGTGAGGTGGAAAACTCCTGAGGTGTCTGAATGGGATTGGATTGCATCACCTCCTCTGACAACACATAGGAGACATCATTTTGGAATGTTCCCATGTTGTTGTGGTTTTAATTATTGCTTGAGATGCTACATCATGGTCTCTGTGTTGCAACTTCTGTAGCTGTTTCAGAAATGCAATGAAATCTTGTTAGTGAATGGTGAAGATGTGAATCTAGGCATCGGCAAAAGTGTTACAATGTATGCTGGGTGTTTCCTATATGTATCAGGTGCTCCTAATGAGCACCAGGCATTTCTGATGTGCACTGAATACGTCTGATATGTACTGGGCACTTATGATTCACATTGGACACTTGTCATGTGCATTGGACACTTGTCATGTGCACTGGATACATATTAGGCTCCAAGACTTCCTAGACATTATCCAGGTGTGCATCAGTAGTGCCTTTATGTGCACTGGTGCCAACTGCCCATTGGAGCCATGATGCATTAGTCACTCCATTGGCTACTATTACACAATGGATGTCTACATTGTCACAGCAACTGCTAGATGAATATAGATATTGGGAAACCACTCAGTTCTGTTTCTTTCACAGGTAAATCCATGTACAAAGACACAAGGTCCATGCTGAATTCCCGCCAATATGTATAGTGAAAGAGTTAAACTATAGCTTGGGAGTCAAAGCAGCTTACAACAGATAAAATGAACGCTAGAACACCAGAAGCAACTCATATAAAAGTAAAAAAAATATAATTTGCCTGTTTATGTATAGTGAAGGGGAGGTGGGACAGGAGGAGAGGAGAAGACACTGACACCACATGACTTCCAGTATGATCTTTTAAACATGGGGAAACACAATTGGGAGTTCATTGATGGGTTTCCCCCGTCAATGAAAAGGGTTGCACTTCAGGGACACTGCTACTATGGATCAGAGGTGTGGTTCAATAAGTATTGCCAAAGGCACTTTTTCCAACTGTAACCACAGTTTAAAAGCCATGTATAGTAATCTCCTTAGTCATTGCCACTGTCTAGGGCCATTCCACAGATCACAGTCCCAAAGGAAGGGGCAAGCTCCTCAAAACATCTTGTCAAGATCACAACACCATTGTGGAGTTATAAAAGTTCAAGACCATAACATCACCTTATCATTGCCTGTCTGGGGGCTGTTATTGCTGGCCTATAATTGATTGATTGATTTGCCTGAATCTTACTGTAGGTTCAAACCAGAGTTGTAGATATGTGCCTTAAAGTAAATTCTGACTTATGGTAAGCCTATTGTAGGGTTTCCTTGGCAAAATTTATTCAGAGGAGGTTTGCCATTGATTTCCTCTTAGGCTAAGATAATGCAACTCACCTAAATTCAACAGCTGAGTGGGAATATGAACACTGGTCTCTCAGAGTCCTAGTCCAGCACTCAAACCACTACACCACACTAGTTCTTCTCAACTAGTGAAGACCCACTAAATGAACTGCTGAATGGTGAGCCAAGGTATAGATAAAACCTATTGATTCAATGGTTCTACTCTAGTTGGGACTAAGAACAGGATTGTGACATTATTAGTCTTTCACACACAAAACCCATGGCAGTGCACATAGCTGCCTACCTCTCGACTGTAACCTCATAACAATCCTGTCATACAGAGACAAAGAGTGAATAGTCAGCCAATGAGTTTCATGGCTCAGTGGGGATTTGAACCCAGCTCTCCCAAGTCCAGTGCCACATCCAAACTGACTGCACTACTTTGGCTTTCATTTTGTGGAGCCTCTTCATTTTCCCCCCAGCTAGGTTTCCCAGAAGATCTGGAAAATGTTGTAAATACATTCACTTATAGTCCAGCATCCATCATGACATCTTTCAACACCTTTTAGCAGGAAGAAAAGCTTTTTTATTTTAATTTTTGGGTGAGGAGAAGGCTGCCTTGAACTTAACCCCCTTCCTCTACAATGTAACAGAGCACTTCCTTCAACCACATACTGGGCTTAGAGATGTACAATTTCTGGAAAATGTGGCAATATAAAAAAGGTATGAAAAAGCTTTCAGAGGGGAACCTGCATAGTATAGTGGTTTGACTGCTGGACATGACTCTGGAGACCAGGGTTTGAATCCCAGCTTGGACATGAAAACCTTGAGTAAGTTACACAATCTCAGTTTCAGAGGACGGCAATGGCGAACCCCTTTCAAACAAATTCTGACAAGAAAACCCCATGACAGCTTCACCTTAGGAACGGGTTTCCATAAGCTGGAAATGCCTTGAAGGCACACAACAATAACAAGCTTTCATGGGGAAACAGAGTTCAGATTTTGGGAGGCCTGAAATTTTTTTCAATATTGTGTTGGCAGTCAGTACTGGGGAGCCTCAGCTTGTTTGGATTTCTGACCCAATTATGCTTGGCCTTACCACACAGTGTTAATTTATGCCATGCGTAAGTGGCAACAGTTGCTGCTCACACTTCACTCTGTGTGGGTTCTAGTTTTATAGCTAATATGTGGAGAAGGTTATATTGAGAACAGACAAGGAAGTTGTGGCCCCCTCCCCAATCAAAGTTTGGTGTCATGGTCACTGCACACATTTCAGAGGTCAAGGAGAGCCCCTGAGGAACAGAATATGTGTGCGTGTGCATGTCCTCACATGTGTATATGGCATGCACGCCTTCAAGTCAATTTATGGTACACCTGTGGATTTCATAGGGTTTTCGTAGCCTATGAAATCAGAGGTGATTTTGCCAGTTCCTTCCTCTGAAACAGCCTACAGCACCTGGTATTCATTGGCGGTCTCCCATCGAAATACTAACCAGGGGTGCAGCAGTGCCCACAGGGGCTGTGCCACTTATTTTACTGTAGACCAGAGGTAACAGCAGACTCTAGGTAATACTTAGAGTTTTGTTGACAAGATTTATTCAGAGATTTCCCACTGTCTTCCTCCAATGCTTTTGTCCAGGAGGAGTCCCACCATGTCCTCCACTTGCAGCATGAAGTGCCTTCCTTTTAGGGTTCTGACACAGCTGGGTCACCCTGGCCTTCAACCTCCCCACCTCAGCTTCTCATTTGGTCCAGCTCTTTCTCCTCAAGGCACTCCCACATCACTCCCGACCCTTTTGCTCCTTCATATCCTACATTTTGACCTTCTGCCCAGGAGGAGTCCCACCATGTCCTACTTTGAGGATTCGGACACATCCCTCATAATGCCTCAGCTTCCCATTTAGTCCACCTTCTTCTCCTCAAGCCATCACCATATCAGTCCCTCATTTTTTGCTCCTTCATATCAATCTTCTGTGTAGGTGGAATTCCACCATCTTCTTCATTTGGAGCATGAGGTGCCCTCCTTTTAGGGTCCTGACACAGCTAGGTCACCCTCCCCATCCCTCATAACACCCCAGCTTCCCATTTGGTCCAGCTCTTTCTCCTCAAGGCACTTCCATATCACTCCTGCCACTTTTGCTCCCTCATATCCCACATTTCAACATTCTGTCCAGGGGGAATTCCATTTGGAGGATGAGGTGCCTTCTTTTTAGTGTTATGACACAGCCTGGTCACGCTGCCCCTCGACCTTCCCACTTCAACTTCCCATTTGGTCCAGCTCTTTCTCCTCAAGGTGTCCCCACATCACTCCTGCCACTTTTGCTCCCTCATATCCCACACGTCAACCTTTTGTCAAGGAAAATTCCACCACGCCCTCCACTTGGGTCATGAAGTGCCCTCCTTTTAGGGTTATGACACATCTGGGTCACCATCCCTCATTTCGCTTCAGCTTCCCATTTGGTCCACCTCTTTCTCCTCAAGCCATCACTGTGTCAGCCCCTCAGCTTTTGCTCCTTCATACCAACCTTCTGTCCAGATGGAATTCCACCATGTCCTCCACTTGGAGCATGAGGTGCCCTCCTTTTAGGGTCCTGTCACAGCTGGGTCACCCTCCTCCCCATCCTTCATTTCATCTCAGCATCCCATTTGGTCTTTCTCTTTCTCCTCAAGGCGTCCACACATCACTCCTGCCACCTTTGCTCCCTCATATCCCACATTTCAGCATTCTTTCTAGGGGGAATTCCATTTGGAGGTTGAGGTGCCTTCTTTTTAGTGTTATGACACAGCCTGGTCACGCTGCCCCTCAACCTTCCCACTTCAACTTCCCATTTGGTCCACCTTTTTCTCCTCAAGGTGTCCCCACATCACTCCTGCCACTTTGGTTCCCTCATATCCCACACGTCAACCTTCTGTCCAGGAAAATTCCACCATGTCCTCCACTTGGGTCATGAGGTGCCCTCCTTTTAGGGTCCTGACACAGCTGGGTCACCCTCCTCCCCATCCTTCATTTCATCTCAGCATCCCATTTGGTCCAGCTCTTTCTCCTCAAGGCGTCCCCACATCCCTCCTGCCACTTTTGCTCCTTCATATCTCACTTTTCAACCTTCTGTCTAGGAGGAGTCCCACCATGTCCTCCACATGGAGTGTGAGTTATCCTCCTTTTGGGGGATCCTGACACAGCTAGGTCACCCTCCACATCCCTTATAACGCCTGAGCTTCCCATTTGGTTCAGTTCTTTCTCCTCAAGGAGTCCCCACATCCCTCCTGCCACTTTTGCTCCCTCACACCCCATGCTTCAACATTCTGTCCAGGGGGAATTCCATTTGGAGGATGAGGTGCCCTCCTTTTAGGGTCCTGACACAGCTGGGCCACCCTCCTCCCCATCCCTCCTCATGCCTCAGCTTCCCATTTGGTCCAGCTCTTTCTCCTCAAGGCGTCCCCACATCCCTCCCGCCTCTTTTGCTAGTGGCCATCCTTTCCTCCTCTTCCCTCCTGCTGCTGCTGCTGCTGCTGCCTTCCAAACGATCCTCCTCCTCCTCCTCCTTCCCGCCCACAATTAGTATTCCGCTCGCGTCCCTTCGCTGCTCGCAGGAGCGCTTTTGCTGCAGCGCTTTGGGCGCCGTTGGTTGGCTGGCTGGGGCTGGCTGGCTGGCTGGCTGCTGGGTGGGCTTCTTCTCCTTCTTCTCCCTTTGGACTATTGAGAGAGAGAGAGAGAGAGGAGCCCAACCAAGGAGGAGGAGGAGGGTAGCTGGGTCTAGAGGTGGAGGGGGACCCCTTCTCCTCCTTCTGCCTCTTATCTTCTTCCTTAGCCAAACACCCCCCCCCCCCCCCAATAAATAAAAAGGGCCTCCAAAAAGGCTGAGCCAGCAGCTTGCATGGAGCCTGGAGCCTGAAGAGGAACCGTCTCTGTTTGTGGGACTGCTGGCTGAGGACGGAGGGCAGAGGCTGGGAGGAGGCCTCCAGAGACCAAGGAGAAGAAGAAGGAGCCAAGGGCTGCCAGGGAAGGAAGGAAGGAAGGAAGGAAGGAAGGAAGGAGAAGAAGAAGACAGGCTGCCTCCATGACGACTTGGGTGAGTGTGAGAGCCAGGAAGGAGGAAGGATGGTGGATTTGGGGTTTTGGTGCATCCACATTGGGAGGATAACCCGGTTTGGCCCCGCTGTGGCTCTTTTTCTGGCTCAAGGCTATGGAATTCTGGGAGCTGGAGTCTGTTGTGGGGCCCTCTGGGCCCCACAACAGACTCCAACTCCCAGAATTCCATAGCCTTGAGCCAGAAAAAGAGCCACAGCGGGGCCAAACCGGGTTAGCCTTCCAGTGTAGATGCACTAATCTCGACTGAGGCGCAGAATGTGTGTGTGTTTGTGGGGGGGAGGCATTTTGGGCAAGGAGTGGCGGAGGAAGGGAAAGATATATATTTGAGGGGGGGGAGAGGGAGGGATGGAGGTTGCCATAGAAACGCCACCATCTCTCTCTCTCTCTCTCTCTCTCAGAGAGAGAGAGAGAGAGAGAGAGAGATGGAGATGGAGAGAGCCAAAATCCCTGCAGAAGCTGAAGGATGCTGCCTGGCTAGCAGAACCAGCACTATCCCGCCGCCATGGGCCTGTTTGGGAGCCCAACAACTCCTCCTCTTCTCCTTCTTTCTTTTCTTCTCCTTCTCCTCCTCTTCTTCTAATTCTTTCTCTCCTCCTCCTCCTCCTCCTCCTCTCCTTCTTTTTCTTCTTCTTCTTCTCCTCTTCTTTTTTCTCTCCTTTTCCTCCTCCTCCTCCTCCTCCTCTTCTTCTTTTTCTCCTTTTCCTCCTCTTCCTCTTCCTCCCCTCTGGATCTCTGTTTTGTGCCCTTCCTCCTGGCCTTGCCCCCCTTGCTCTTCTAGATCCCCTTCTAAAGAGCCCTCCCCTTCCCCAGATGATTTCTCTCTTTCCTAGGCACCCATTCACTCTGTCCTCCAAACTACTCCCCCCCCATCCTTTGCCTTGCCTGCTCCCATAGCAACCCAGTTTGCTCTCCCACTGAGCTGCTGCCTTTGCCACACACACACACACACACCCCACCATCAGAGGAGGAGGAGTAGGGTCTTCTGTTTTGAGACCCTATTTAGTAATAAAGCTATTATTATTATTATTATTATTACCATGTATGAACGTGAGGAGGCTTTTCTGTTTCGAGACCCTTTTTAATAATAAACCTTTATATTATTATTATTACCATGTATGGACATGAGGGGGGTCTTTCTGTTTTGAGACCCTATTTAATAATAAAGCTATTATTATTATTATTATTATTACCATGTATGGACGTGAGGGGGGTCTTCTGTTTTGAGACCCTATTTAGTAATAAAGCTATTATTATTATTATTATTACCATGTATGGTTGTGAGGGGGGGGGAGTCTTCTGTTTTGAGACCCTATTTAGTTATAAAGCTTTTATTATTATTATTGTTACTGTGTATGGACGTGAGAGGGGGAGCCTTCTGTTTTGAGACCCTATTACCACGTATGGATGTGAGAGCTGGACAGTTCAGAAAGCGGATAGGGAGAGAGAATGAATTCCTTTGAGGTGTGGTGCTGGAGAAGAGTGCTGAGGTGACCATGGACAGCCAAGAGGTCAAACCAATGGGTCCTGGAGGAGATCAAACCCGGTGCAGAAGCCAAGATGATAAGACGGAGGCTGTCGTACTTTGGTCACATCATGAGGAGGCACGACTCCCTGGAAAAACACCCAATAATGCTAGGAAAGGTGGAGGGAAGCGGAAAGAGAGGAAGGCCACATGCTAGCTGGATGGACTCTATAGGAGGTCATGAGTATGAATCTGCAGGACCAGTGAAGCATAGGGAGTCTTGGGGATGTCTCACCTACATCCTATAGGTTGAGATCGACTTGAGGGTGGATAACAACAACAACAACAACAAAAGAGCCTTAT
Source organism: Urosaurus nigricauda (assembly GCA_034509955.1). Taxonomy (NCBI): domain Eukaryota; kingdom Metazoa; phylum Chordata; class Lepidosauria; order Squamata; family Phrynosomatidae; genus Urosaurus; species Urosaurus nigricauda. The sequence continues at coordinate 21,187,990 of JAOEGL010000006.1, read as the reverse complement.
CTAGACCCTGGCTGGCTCCAAAGAAAGCATCTCCCCGCCCCCTTGTATTTATGACAGAACACCTCTCCCTAGGTTAGTGCTCTGCATCCCTTTCTTATGCAAAACCTTCATTTTCAGTGAGGCACATTCTTCAGCCACAAAGCCTTATGTTTGGAGCCAGACCCTGTCCACAGTGATCTGCCTGAAATCACTGCTTGTCTCCTGTTGTTTTCCCCCCACCCCCCACGCCAAAAAACCTACCCCGTATCCACTGACAAGAGTGAAATTCATAACAAGGCCTTGAGCTCCGTCCCCAGAAGGAATGCTCTCTGCCTCTACCAACAAGTGACCTCTAATGAAACCCCTCTGCTCCTGCCCTGAGCCCAAAGTGTCAGTGTCTTCCAGATTTGTTGGCCTTCAGCCTCCCATCATCTTTAGTCAGCTGTGCAATGGGGACAATAGGGGCTGTAGTCCGACAGACTGACAGGCCACTCCGGATTGAGGGAGGCTGTGAGTTCCCTGCTCCGAGTGCCACCTCATCCAAATGCAATCTCTCCACTGAAGGATCTATTGAGCTGCTGAGTTGCTGTTTCCCTTCATGACTCACAAGGGCTCCCTGTCCCACCCCCATTTTCTCTTTCATAGCTGTGATCAACAGCATGGGTTCTCTGGCTTCCAACCTTCCTCCTCACACAGAACCTTCCCACTCCAACCCACTTGTGTTTAAGTGTGGCCTTTGGACCTTACTGCAATGCTTTCCTGTCCAACACACCTTGGAATGTGTTCACCCATTAGACCCAGCTGGCCTGAATGTTAACCTTTATTTGGAGGCTTCTCACCACCTGAGTGCCATCTGGATGTCATGGGTCTCAGTGGCCAGCAGCTCTAGCCAACATGACCATATTGGCATAGTAATGTTGGATGGGACACAATTATTTATTTATTTATTTATTTTTACTTTTGTGTCCTTGGACATGGCATACATGGCTTTCCTTTTTAATCTTATCCGCACTACAGTTCTATGATGTAGGTCAGGATAAGCGAGCAAGACAGAGGTTGGCCTAAGGCCATCCAGTGAGTTTTGTGGCTCAGGAAGGACTGCAACCTGAATCTCCGCAGTCCAACACCCTGGCCATTACATTGCTCTGGTTATAACGCACCTTGACTGTGCATTATTGAATCATGCTTGATCTTTGAAACCATTGCTCTTCCTCCCCATCCATAATTCCCACTGTCCTTCTATTTCATAATCTGCCCTCCAAGCCTCCTTTTGCAAGACCAATTCACACCTACTTCTCCAGTCATAACAGTCAGGATGGATTTGGACTGTACCACTTCAGATGAAAGCTCACATGACTGAATGCCTCCCTCACCCATACTTGGGGGCTCCCATGACAGTGGGACAGTGAATCTAGGTTTTGGTCTGAAATTTGAAAGAGCCATCTGAAGTGTAGAACCTGTTTTGAGGATAGTTTTACTTTGCCCCACTGAAATGGAAGTCATTTGAAAAAGGTAAAAAGATTGTCTTTATGTAATACCAGAATCAAAAGAGATAGAAAATCTTTCACCCTAAGATACTATTGCTCAGCATGCTAGGACTTTAAAATATCAAGTAGAGGAGTATCTGTAGTGATAGAACCAAGATATAGTTGATATTAGCTTCTTTTAAGAACTAGGTTTATTCCAGTGGAATCTGTGAACAAGCTTTTTAGTATGGTGGTAATTTTATAGATTAATTGTAAATTGGGTGAAGGAGGAATTTGGAATATCAATAGACTGGCGATGCCATAATGGCACATTTATGTAAGGGGGAAAATAGGGAAAGGTCTTCATTGTAGAGTAATGGTACTGTGGTTTTTGAGATGTTGTCAGGCTCCCAACTATATCAAATCCAGCCAGCATGGCTAGTGTGCAAAGAATAATGGAAGTTGCAGTTCAACAACATCTGGAGGGCTACAAATTCATTACCCTTGTTTTACAATGAATGGAAGCACTTGTGCTGTGGAGAACTGTGTGCTGGGAAATTGATGCAGGAGAACTTAAGGGGCTGTTCTATTTGGGAAGGGTTATGGATGGTTGGATTTGTGGTTATCATTGGAGAGATCTGCTTAATCTTGTTCCTACACTCCCAAAAATATTCAGTTTAGGCCTCTCCAGGTATGAGGTGTAAAGGCATGGCCTAAGAATTAGGCACTGGAAAGTTGATAGACAAATCTGATAGTAATGTATGGGGCACAGATGCCAGTTGAGAGTGATGGCATGATGAGGAAGGAGTGAATCCTAGAGCATGGTCTGAGCATATATGTGCTTGACAACTTGCTTAAGGGAAGCAGGTTTGGGTTTGGCTGTAGTGCCTAGTTGGGAGACTTTTATTCAGAATCCATCTCCTGTCTTGAGTTCCATGATAGAAGAAAGGATGAATATAAATCTGGTACAAAATAAATACATAGGCACATAAGAGTAGAAAAGGGACGAAAGGTTATTATCTCACAGGTGCGTGTGTAAATTGAGGGGCAGAATCTAAGAAGACTCTGAGTCTCAGGACACAGCTGTTTTGTGGTGGCAGGAATGGGTGAATTCGCATACTCGTTGTTTAGATTCGTGGATTGGCTGAGAGAGGATCAAGGCCAGTATTGTACTGGCAGGAATTCTTTGAACATTTCAGGTCTTTTCTTCTTTTGCTTTTGGACTATGTATATTTGAAGGAAGAGGCAGAGGGGTATGATGGCATGAATCAACAATCCTTTCCTCTTCTGTCAATAATAGGGAGCTCTGAGAGGGAAAGGAAGGATCGGATGTATTCCTGTGTGGACCTATAGGATGGAACACGAAGGAAGCACTTGATCACAAGTCCCACATGGTTGGCAATGATTCTCTCTCTCTCACTCTCGTGTGTGTGTGTGTGTGTGTGTGAGAGAGAGAGTCTGAATCTGAGTGGCATGCACATGAAGTGTACACATGAAGTCTTGTTGAAAGAAGGGAAGGAAGAGTCCGAGACAGGTGACTTCTTTATTTTAGGTCATTCATTGTTAAGAGCAGGATGCTGGGAAGGAGCAGACATTTGGGGACATACTATGAAGCTTTAAGTATTAATCTATATTGGAAATAGCTGGTTTGATAACAGTGAATTTGTATGATGTAGGCATGTTTGTTGTATGTACCCTTGGAGCACATCCTATAGTTTTGGTATTCTACTTACAAAAACACAGTTCAGTAAAGTGTTTGTGTAAATATAACAAACACACACACACCTTGTAGAATGGATTTTTAAAATATATAATTGTACGAGGCTGCATCTGCCAGAAAAGGTGGCCAAGAGGATGTGCTAGAAACAGTTACCATGGCAATGGGAACCAGAAGAATGGGGATGTAAAGGAAGGAGTGAGAACCCCTTTTAGTCTCTCTCCCCTTCTGCCACACCTCTTCCCCAATATTTTGTGTTCAGTATACCAAACAGTTTTAACAGCTGTCTCCATGGAGAGACTGTGGGGAAGAGGGCAGGAAGGGAAATGCAATTTTAAAAAAATTGTTGATATGCAAGAAAGTATTTGGATCACTGAGTGTTTGTGTGAATGGGGCTGATTTGGAAGAATGAGTTTTGTATGAGATGCACAAACAAAAGAGTAATGTGACCTCATCAAAATGGCTTGGGTTTGCATGTGCAGTGACCACATGAAAAACCCATGTAATTGTGGAAACTATTCTTGCTGGAAGTTCCTTCTACACACATGTGTTAAAGGTACAGAAGCACTGTCTTCTTCTTTATTTGGCCACTCTATTCGGAGCAGTAGCCACGCAGGAATATAAAATGCAGTGGCAGTTGGTGGCTTCTTTGTCACTGAGGCAGTGGACCCACTCTGGAATTTCACTCAGACTTTAAAGGAGCTATCCCACTGACATGGGTAATGGGATTGATAACAGACTGTCTTCACAAACAGCTGGAATCTCTCTCCCTCTAACTCAAGATTTATCTGCTTTGTGGGGAAGCAGCTCTCTAGAGTCCCAGGCAGAAGTCTTTCCCATCATCTGCTATCAGATACTCCTTCTTGAAAGAACTGGAAATGCTAGGGCATGAGTGTGCTTTTTACCATTGCCTATGCTCTGTGATCTCTATGACTGAGTGGAGGCGTCTTTCTGAGATGGAAGCTATTAGAGCATAGGCTTCCTCAACCTGTTGCGTGCCACCTGAGTTTGCCCATTCACAGCCAACATGGCTGGGAGTGGTTGGGGTTGTATTCCAACCAGGTTGGAAATGGCTGAGGTGGAGAACTTATGACCTTCTGGATATTATTGGACTGCAAGTCTCAGTGGTCCTAGAAAATGACAAAGGATGTAGGATTTGCACTTCAGCGACATCTGGAGGATCTCTCAGATTGCCCATTCCAACTGTAAGGGCTGTGAATTCCATTATTATCAGGACCCACAGCAGGGTCCACCCAAGGTATTTTATTACCTGAGGCAAAGAACAAAATTCTGTTTACAAAAACCAATACAACTTCCTTTCAACACTGGTACTGGGAAGGGGTTTCCTATTGCACTTAAATGTGGCAAGCTAACACAGGTCACAGAAGGCAGGGTGTGTGGCATAGTTCTCTCCTCCAACACCTTGCTACCACCTCCAAGCTTCTGTCATCCAAGGCAGCTGCATCACTGTGCCTAATGACAGAGCTGGCCCTAAGCCACAATAAAAACTCCAGATGCCAAAAAAGAAGACATGGCAGTGTTGTTTGGCTTCTGCAGTATTAGCTCCGAGACTTTGAAACAGTTTCCAGGTATTATTATTATTACAAGATATCTTTTGGGCTTCTTGTGATAGCAAAATTATAAGGTAAGAAATTATAAATGGCAATTTATAAGTAATTTTTTAAAAAAAATTCATACAGAAGCACACAGTTATTGACTGATCACCACCCCTGTCCCAGTAGACCAAGAGCAGGGCTTCTAATTTGGAACTGATCCCTATCTCAAAGCTTGGAAAAGCTTCACCTTGGAAAATTTTTTTTTTTAAGACTGCACCTCACAGAAACTCCCATGAGACTCTATGGGCTGTGATTAATAAAAACTACATGTCTCAAGTTTTATTGTATCTTGGCTTTTCTAAGGGGTTTTTGCAGCTTTTCCAAGCCCGGAGTCCTCCAGATATGTTGGATAATTACTTCCATCATCCTCAGTCAATATAGCCAATGGCCAGCTGGCTGAGATGCTGAGAACTGCAGTCTTAACATCTCTTTAGAATATGTAAGGAAGGACTTTTAGGAAGTATGAATGCATCCTAAAAGAGAGAGACTGTGGCATACATCAATTTCTGATGCAAATATAAGATATATTCAAATAGTCACTGGAATGCATTAAACAAAAGGTGTCTCCAAATGGACAACCAGAAATTAGTTGCCCTTCTAAATGCATTTGGCTGGGGTAGAATATTATGCAATAGTATTTTGGCAACAGTAGAGGCCCTTGTTTGGTGGTGGGGTGATGGGTCTGATGGGAGTTCCCTTTCCTGAAATATCTAGGGGATCTCACCATATTCCTACAAGAAAGCTTGTAAAAATTACTTTTTAAAGTGCAACATACATAATTCCCTTGCCAAACTGGTTAGTAGCCTTGCTGGGTAAGGGATTTTGGCAGTCTGAAAAGGTAGTATTTTCAAACTCTTTCCTAAAAATAGTTATTTCAGATGGAATAGAGATCCAGTGAGTAAGGTTGAGATCTAGAGCTTCAGTGAACAGCAGCAGGTGCACAAAAGATATGTACAGTCTGCTTTTAGTTATATTTACTCAGGTCATTTTCTAGATCTTCCTCTGGCACTGACTTGATTGTATCCCCATGTAGTCCTCTAAAGATTTGTGTGTGTACATGCTCCCCTGTCTTCTATCAACATAAAATGAATACTCAACATTCAAATAGAGATCTTCCATGTGCATTGTTTCTTTAATTCTTACAATGATCCTGTCAGGTAGGCTAATATTATTCCATCTGTTTCTAGTCTTCAGAAGGGAGTGCTGTTGCCCATGTAGCCAAAATGACATCACTCACGCACAAGAGGAAAGTACCAGCTGGAGGATACTTGCAAAAGTACCAAAACAACCCTAAGTGGGCAACTAAAATAGTTCTAGCTCATGGACTGCTGACTGACTGTTGATAGTTACAGGGGACCCACAGAAAGCGAGGAATGGAATGGAGTAGCTGGAATTGTGAGCAGGGCATGCCCCAGACTGTAAATATCACAGATGAAGTTGGTGGTGGCAAAAAGCTGACGTTGTGACTTTTTGTAAATCTGTGGGGGTGGGATGTGAACTTTCCAGTAGCTCAGAACAGTTTCACACTGCTCCATAAACTACTTACATAAATGTATAGGCACATACTCTGTAGGTGGCTTGAGAGAGATGGCTGTTCTGATAGCCATTACTTTATTGGAATAGGGCAATTTAACAGAGAGGGAGATAAAAGAGTAGTGTAGTGGTTTATATGTTGGACTAGGCAACTTGGATTCATTTCCTCTCTCAGCTATGAAGCTCACAGGGCTTCATGATTAGTCTAGTCACCATATACCTATCTGCCCTGCCTCACAGTGTTGTTATGGAACTAACATATGATGGGTAGTGCTGTATATTTCATCCTGATCTCTTTGAATAAAGAAGGATAAGTTCAATTGTAATCATTACATTAAAATATATATACATATTTTGTGGGAGTGATAAAACATGAGAGATGAAGTTGTTGTTTCTGACCTATGGTAACCTAAGCCAAATCCAAGATTTGTTCTGAGTGGATTTGTCTTTGCCTTCCTCTGAGGCTGGGAGACTGTGACTTACCCAAGGTTTCCATGGTTGAGCAGGGATTTGAATCCTGGTGTCCAGCCTTTTTGTTCAACAGTCAAACCACTATACCCCACTGGCTCTTTCAAGGGATGAATTTGTGTGCTTGTGCCTTCCAGCTGCCTATGAATTTATGACAACCCCATGAATTAGAGGGTATCTATTTAGGAGAGGTGTTGGACTTGGAAGCCTACTGTGGAGGATATGTGGATGATGATTCTTTAAGGTATTGATTAGCTGGACTGTTTGGACCCCTTAATATTTACTTTTATGTGACCTGTGTAGTCAGGAAGTTATGATTTAGTCAAATGTGGTAAAGGACACTTAAGGGCTGAGGTTTGTGGTTTTCATTAATCCTACTTGTTTTCTTTTCCATAATGTATTCACTGATGGTGTTTTGAAATGCATGTCTGGAAATTTTGGATTAGTAATTGCCTAAGAAAATTATGTGAAATTCATGGGGTCACCATAAGTTGACAGGAGACTTGAAGGCACGCACGCACGCACGCACACACACACACACTTATGGTTGACTGCTGGAGGATTTTAGTCTTGCTTCTCCCTGATTCACTTCCATAACTGCAAATGTCTTATGGTTAATGTATTGTTACATTGCAGTCAGAGCACGAGGGCTGTTTTTTTTGTTTGTTTGTTTGTTTATGAAATTGGTGGTGTTGGTGATGATGATGATTTAATATCTGGGGAAACTGAAAAGGAAAATTTGTTAATTGCTGAACCCATGATTAAGATAAGAACCACATTGTGTACACCTGAAGTATGTTTGCTGTGAGAACATCCACATCATTTGGTTTGTTCTGGATGGTCGGAATTATGCTCTTGCTCTGTTTTAGTTCTAGCGAAGCCTTTTCCATTTTGCTTCCCCTGGTATTTTAGACATCAGCTCCCATTAGCCCTAGATAGAATGGTCCATGGTTTAGAATGCTGGGAGATATCCAGTATATATAGAGAATACCAGTTTGAGAAAGACTAGGCACTGTTCCTTCCTCCATTCTTTGTGACCATGCCTTTCTAAGAAGACACAATTCCCTGTTGACAGTGCTAATGTATGCATCCTTCTCAGCATTTAGAAGAATCTTTAGAAAAGAAGAACCTTGGGGGAAAGGGTTTGTTACACCAGAACTTGGATCCCTAGAAACTATTGGATTGCAAATGGAAGAATTAATGGCCATTGGCTATCATGGCTGAAGCTGCAGAATCTGATGTCCAACAACATCTGGGTATCTATGTTTGGGAACCACTGGAACCAGTGAGATGAATGGCAGAAGGAGCACACAGTTAAAGAAGGTGGTAAGAAGAGTCAGCATAAAAATAAACCACAGAAAGTGGGAATGACAGTGGAAGTCTAAATTCAGATTAGGGGCTTGTTCACATTACATAGTTATAAGGTTGTGGTTTCAATTTAACTCCTACAGCAACATCGCAAGAAATACATCAGTTTAGAGAGGGCAGTTTAGAATTCTCAGCCAGAGAGCTCTGAAGCACCACCAAACTACAAACCCCAGGACTGAACAGATCCAAAGCAGTTAAAGTGGTGTCATAGTGGTATAATATTAATTGTGCAGAAGGTCTCCAGAACATCCCTATTTATTTGTTTTAATGCAGGGGTAGGCAACCTTTGGCTGTACATGGAGCTGGATTACAACACACATTAGTCTTAGCAAGCATAGCCATTGGAAATTGTAGTTTGACAAAATCTGGAAGGCTGCCCATCTCTTTTTTAAAGAGAGACTCAGTCAGGTAGTTGTTGCTGTTTCTGTGTGTTCAGTATTTCACTTTTTACTTGTACAGTGGTCCCCCGGTTTACAAATCCCCCGGGGTACGAAAACCCCGGGGTACGAAACTGGCGGGACCGCTAACATATCCCCCGGGATCCGAAAGATCCCCCGGGATATGAAAAAAACCGCGCGGCCCCTTTAAATCGGCCGTGCGGTCCGTTTAAAATAGCAGTCCCCCGGGAAACGAAAGCTTCCGGGTTACGAAAGGTAATCCGGAATGGATTACCTTCGTAACCCGGGGGACCACTGTATTAGGTCAAGGTAGAAATCATGCAGCTCTCAAGAATGAATGAATGAATGTTATTGGATTGCAAGTCCCAGCAGTATTACCCAGCATAGCCAATAGGGAGGAATTTTGGGTAGAGTAATATAATATGTGCAAGAGGACATGATCCCGATTCCTTTGTTAGGGGGATGAAAGATATGAGAAATATTTTAGAAAATTAAATTTTGGTTCATTTCTAAAATTTATTTTGTTTAATATGCATACACATATGTTTCTCTCTCTCTCTCTCTCTCTCTCTCTCTCTCTCACACACACACACACACACACACACACACACAGTTCCATACACCATTAAACAGATTACAACAAGCACTCAACACATCATTCTGCAGGAGAAGGCATTTGCTTCACTTACCTCTTGTCTTAGGACCTAGGTGCTTGCTTGGGATTTTTTTTTAAAATTGTAACTCCCAGTATTTCTCTGCCAGCTTTACGTGAACAGAAGTCCACCAGCTGATGTAATACGTTTGCCTAAATTTCTGTATTGCCAGTCTGTTTACTGTGATGACAAGCAAGCGATTAAGTTGCTTAATGGTGAAGAAAGAACATTCCATCAGCTCTGCTCAAAGAAGTGGTCCATGGACCAGTTCTGGTCTGTGAGCTACTGGCTGCTGATCTGTGGTGAGTTACTAGTAAAGAAACAATTGTAGTAAATGGGCACAAATATGGTGTTGTTCCTTGGCTCATTGGAACAAGAACCCCAGCAGTCCTGCAAATCGTAACAACAACATCATCATCATCATCATCATCTATTTATTTATAGCATGCTCCTCTGTGAAAACAATTGGAGTAGGGTACAACAAGATTAAAAAAACACAAGTTAAAACAATTCAACATCCCAGTACCAGCCTCCCACCCCTTAAAATTAAATTAAACTAATAATAAGTTAAAACCAAACAGCAATTAAAAACATAATACATCCTCATGATACAACTATTCTAGAGCGAGGTGGACAAAAGCAGCAAGGGTCAGAATGCTGGGAACTAATGGAAGGTTAAACCGAATTTCAGAGCTGGGAATTTAGGAAGTTTCAGGGAAGGCCTGCCGGAAGAGATGTGTCTTTATAGCTTTTTAAAAGCAATCAAGAGATCTGATAAGACACATCTTGTCCGGCAGGTCATTCCAAAGCTTGGGAGCGGTAGTGGAGAAAGTCCTCTAGGAGGTCTGCGACAGCCTAGTTTTCATAGGCTGCAGCAGGTTCCTCCCAGAGGACTGCAGTGTGTGTGTGTGTGGGGGTACATATGGGGAGAGGCGGTATGTACTTAGAAAAGCTGTATTACATCTCTTCCTCTCTAGGGGTCTTTGTGCACAGTGGTGACTGGGAACATTGGAACAATGAATCAACTTTGTGTTCTAGTCCAGAAGGGAACTATCCAACGTGCTGAATACTAATTCCCATAATAGGTTCAGCACCTTGGATAGCTCTTTTAAAATTTGAGCTAAAATCCAGATTAAAATCACTGCTCTGCTCACATTGGAGCCACTAGCTGTAGCTGCTTCCTGAGTTACATTTTACATATGCATATCAGTAAGTAAATTGAAGGATGCATGTGGGAGATGGGCAGAGTTGATAGCCAATAAGAGTTTGGTCTCAAGGAAGTCCTTCAGCTGCCTTTTTGTATAGTAGATGCAACAGTTGTCTGGGGCAGGATGAAAAAGAACTGGGCTTTGCCTTAGCTAACCATCTGGCCTTAGCAAGCAGGGATTCCTGGATGGAGCAGAGAGCAGGATGGGTATAGTGTAGCGGGCATTACTGGAAGGGCCAACAGTCAGCACAGGTTTCAGACTTCGTCGGAAGGCAGTGCAGATGAAAAGAGCATCCAGGCAAATTACTGGAATTATAGTGTGAATCTTTGGAAAAATTAAACAGATGCACACCTCTGGTGTTTCTTGAGGAAAAGCAAACAAACAAAGAGCACAAATAATATAAATAAAATCTCCCCACAGTTGGGCATTTATTTATTATATTAGGACCAAAAAATGCCACAAAAATGTGGCATTTTTCAAGTTGTTCAGAATTCTTCACCAGGCTACATGGCACATACAAAGCAAAGTATTGATTCCAGAAATTCAACTTTGAAAGACAAATGGAGTATTTTGTACACTTTAAACAGCAGTAATGCATGGCAATACTTCACACAGTTAGTACTTTCTGCATGGGAAGATCCCACTCCAGTTTTATGCACTGTATCATACCGTTGAACTGTTCCAGTTTATTGGGGACAGTCCCAATTAATCCTCTGTCACCACTCTTTTTCAGCTGCTTTTAAAATATCCCACTTTCTCTTTTCGCTCTGTGTCCCCAGCTTATTTTAGCTGCTGAACACTGAGTTCGCATTAACTCACCAGACAAGATGAAGGGTCCGAATCTTGTCCTTCTCAGTAGGCTCAGGCAAAAGCAAATTGCTGCAATATCTCCTATCTTATGTGTTCTTCTTCATTAATAATTTCAGCCATCCTGATCATATTCTTGTGGCTGTAGTCTACAAAACTGTGTACTACAATGGTGGTGTTAGTCTTAAAAATATTGCACAAATCTCACTCACTGCACCCTTTTGGAAATTGTCACAACAAAACTTCTCCCAAGAGTATCCATAATTTAAAATGCTGCAACAATATTTGCATGGAGGTATCAGCTTGTATTTTTATAAGCAAACCTAACTTGGAAAACTTCCCTCAATGTCCTTTAGCTCTACAGGGGAAGCAGAAGCAATAGTGAGCCAGACAATGGCAGCTGAGGATACTTGTTTTGCAATCTAAACTTTAAAGGTGGTAGCCTCAGTGCTCATCCTATCCCACCAAGTAGGTTCAATCCTTTGTACAGTCCTTTAAAATTCAGACCAAGACCCCGATGAGATTCACCATCCTGGACCCACTATTTTCTGCTGGGACTGGGTGTTTGGGGATTGTGCATGTGAGAACTAAATGAAGGGAAGCTATATGTGAGTAGTAGGAGGAAGAAGCTGGTGTAGATATGTATAGGGAGTAGGCAGAGAGATACTGAAGGAAATTGTGTGTGTCAATAGGGCTGGTCAGTGTGGGTGTTGGGAAGTGGGTTTAGCTAGGATGGTCATTTTCAGGCCATCCAGATATTGTTGGATTCCAACTCCCAGCAGACCTAGCCAGTGGTGAAGATTGATGGGAATTGCCATCCAGTACCCTTCAGAGCACCACAAATTGCTCACCACAGAGTATGGAAAAATTAATGGGGATGGAGTTTATGATGGACAAAAATGGACATAGGAGGAGATGACCAAAAAGTCTGCCCCTTCCCAAACTCATCCAATACATACCTTTGATGAATGCTGAGTCTCTGCATGTTTACTTAAAAGTAATTCTCACTGAGATCTGTTGGATTTACTCCCAAATTAAATGACTATGGGACAATATCTTTACTCCTCTGAGGCAGATTGATAGAAATCGAGAGAGAGGGGGGAAAAAAGAACCATTTCCTTTCCTATTTACAAAAGCTTCTATATCTTGTAGCCTCGAGGCAATTTTTATTCTTTCACCAAAAACAAAACAAAACAACAACAACAAAAAAAAAACCAGCCCCATCCCTCCAGTTTATTGTTTACAAGAAACTGTGTTTATTGGGATGGAATGTCAGAGTGGAGAGTTGTGGGCCTGGAGGTGAGGAGCTGAGAGCAGGAAGTGAATGGAGAGCAGGGATTCATATTGGGATCTGTGCGAGATTCTGTAGACATGTAGTAATGCAATCATTAACCCCTTGGCTCTTTAAAAATCAATGCTTGCTCATGATTAAGTGTCAGAAGCAACAGCTAAAGAAAACATGTATTTGTATAGTAGAAGACATATAACCTTAAGCTGTTTCTTTCTATATATCCCACAAGCTTACTTGTGATATAGTAAGGATTGCCATCAGCAAGTTTCGCTTTCCCCTGAAATACTGATCTTGTAACAATATTGTTACGGTATGTTCTTCTGTTCTTTCTTTTCATTGCCTAAATTTTGAATTTTGTTTTACAATAAAATTAGATGCTAAAATAAAACCAGCACTTTCCTCAAATTAATTAGCTGGTCATTTATGTTCTAGTCTCGTCTGAAAGCCGATGGGAGAGACCAAAATGCATTTCTCTTTTAAAGTAGTGACGTGGGGGACATTTTGTCTTCCATTTATTTTGGTATAGATTTATCTTTGCCCCACTTGGTACAGCCAATGGAAAGGGATTGAGGTTGTCCTCTCTTGGTGTAGTCTCATTTTACCAGTATTAGGTTTTCACTGATATAATGCATCTACACATGGAGGTTCCGTTTAGTAGCCATTGGTAGACCTACCTTCCAAGAATCATTTTAATCTTTTTTCTCTTTAAGAGAGATGATCTAGCCACCATCACCTTATCCTGTGGCATGAATTCCCTCTCTCTGTGGTGGACAGAAGATATATTGGACACCTATTAGGAGATCTAAGTGTGATTTGAAGGAGGTCTGTAAGGATTCTTAATTCACAATAGTTCAACAATAGCTAGGTTTGTTTGTTTGTTTGTTTTTGCTGTTTTTCTGTCAGCATCAGTATTCTGTTAAATAAGGGGTATTTCTCAGTTTGTTTCACTTGTTTTTTGTGTGGTTCTGCTGCCTGGTTTGAGAGGGTTTTTATAGAATTCCTGAGCCATAATAATTCAGATAAAGATTTAGAGTTGCATATGCCATTTATCCTAGTGTGTGGTTTGTAAGATATAGGAAGTAGCTGTCCCAGCCCTATTTGCATTTCACTCTTCCCTTTCTCCTCTTGGAGCCAGTTTTACCTGTGTACACCTGGTTGGTAATCTGCAGTGTTCGAGGTGGAAATTAAGGGAAATTCTTCAAGCACAAGGTTTGTCCATCCTTGCCATAGGTTAGTTATCTAGAATCTATGACAAAATATTTTCTTTTGTCAATCCTGAAAAAACTGCCAGTCAACTTGAAAGTGGGAAGCCAATATCTTTCTCTCCACATTTCTGCGATTTCTGTTGCTAGTGAACAAACCCAGATTTCTTTGCCGTGAACCTGCTATGATTTGGGCTGAGACAGGAAGCTCCTGGCTACAATGTGGGATGGTTGTGTGAAGCAGAACAAGCCTTGTTTACTATTGTGGAATGAATGTTGGTTCTCTTGTACCTGCCCTGGAGCTGTCACCTTTCAGTGGTCCAGGCTGCGAGTGGTTCTAACGGTATTGGCAATGAATCTGCAACCCCAGTTAGTGTAAAACATATTAAATTATGGAGGCTGCCCTCGACTTGGCCTGGGTGGATGTCTCTTTAAATATATGCTGGCTTCTCTGAGTTAAGAATATAGTAGGAAAGAAATAAAATAATTTCTCTGGGTGAGTTGTTTGATTGTTAGTCAAATACAAAATTGTATCGGCGAGTAATTTCCGTAGATGCTGGTGTGTTGCACAGCCAGGTTAAGGATTTCAGAGTCTTAATTACAGGCGGTAGTTTGGCAAGAAAGAGAGGTTGTTATAAAGCAGTTCAGTCCTCTACTCCAAGTCATGCTGTGGTAGGGGGAATGATTAGAATGTGTTTTTTTCCTCCCCTTTTGTCTAATGCAGGAGTGGGGAAAGTACTTCCCTCCAGATGTTGCTCAGTTGCAACTCCCAGCATTTCTATGTTGGCTAGACTGGAAGCTGTAGTCCAGTAACATCTAGAGAGCTACACAAGTCTTGTTCCTAGTCAGTGGATGGGGGACAAAATCCCCAAACTGTTCTTTTTAAGGGTAGGAAGTATAAAATGAAGACAGGAGCCAGCATGTTCCAGTGGTTTGAGTGTTCGACTAGACTAGAACTTCAGGAAACCAGGGTTTAAATCCCTGATCAGCTGTGGAACTCCAGTGGGTGACCTTGGGCAAATCAGCCTCAGAGGAAGGCAGTAGCAAACTTCTTCGGAAGAAATAGAAGATTCCGAGCCTTAGCATTTGTTTTGAATATTAGAACTGTGTGGCACTTACAGTCTTTCTAAGCCTCTTCCCAGTTCTTTTGTGGTTAAACCTAGATTTCTTCATATCAGCAGCAGAACTGCCAGAGTGGGAAAGGAGAAATGTTTTTGTTGCTTCTATTGTTAAGTCAATGGGAGTCAGTAATCATGGTTCATTTCTTGCAGATCTCTCAGAGATGGTTCTAATTTCTTCTTAGCCTTAGTAAAGAGTTTAGGAATCCCAAACTTAGTTTAGGACTTCCATCATCCATTAAAGATCTTCCATTACTGTCCTTCTCCAGAAGTCCAGGTTCTGATCTCCTCACCCTGCAAACCAAATGGAACCCAGTCTCTTTACCAAGAGCCCAGAACAAGGCACTCATCATGCCATCATTCTGCTTTATTCATAGGATTTCAGGGAGAGGTGTGAGATAATATAATCTTCCACTAGTTGTAAGGCATCCCCCTAATAGTTTCTCACCTTTCCTCCTGCCTTTTCTCTTAGCACTACAATAATCCATTAGGGATGAGAAAATAAAATGACTGCAATTTGACTGATAGTGCTAAGAGTCTTCTATATGGACAGAGCCCAGTTCCAGCCTGGCTTAAGACACATTGCCACAAAACAACACTTTGTGTGTGATCTGCATACCAAAGCTGACTGGTTGAGCAGCTGAGCCTTTCTTCATTCTGCCAACGATGAAGACTGGCAATTATAATAGAACTGGTAATGGTAATAGAATGGGCAACACATCCAATGGTAATAGAACTGAAGATATTTAAGGAAAGGGTTTTTGAGAGGGTGCTGTATTATTTTAACTTTTAACTGGTTTTAAATTGCTCTTTATCCTTTTTTTCAGTGTGTGTTTTACATTGCTTTCATATTGTTAATAATTAAATTCTGTTTTAATATTGACTTTTTGTATATTTTAAACTATATTGCAATCATATTAATTTGCAAATCACCTTGAGCCTCAACCTTGGGGAAAAGCTGTGGTTTGAGTGTTGGACTAGGGTCCAAATCCCCTCTCAGCCCTAGAATCCCCCTGTGTGACCTTGGGCAAGTCACAGTCTCCCAGCCTCAGAGGAAGGCAATGGGGAAACATCATCTAAAGAAATCTTGCGAATCAAATCCTACAAGAGGATTGCCATATGTCAGAGGTGACTTGAAGGCACACATTAAGAACAATGTAGCAGAGGGATAGTCCTATATGCTAGGCAGTGAGCTAGATTGTGGCCACCATAGGCAAAAGATTTTGATTATTGTGGAAAAGCAGAAAAATTGCTGTTGTTGGATTGTTATTCTATGTGCTTGTGCTTTTTTCTGAATCGGAACAATTTTGCTGGTTTTGGGTATTCTGCAACTTGAATTGTATGATGTGTATGTCAGTGTGAGGGTGTGATCAACCTCTGGTACAAAATGTCTTGGGCCAGATGTAGTTTAGTGCCTGCAAAGATGACCAGGGGATGATACAGAAAAATTTGTTTGAGCACTTAAAATGTATGGTCTATTGTTAATTGCAAAGGAAGGCAGCAGCTCTAGGGACGTTATCACATGGAAGGAATTTCAATTTCAAAAGAAATGAAAGTGGGGCCAGTTCGGAATTGAGTAAATTCGCTAGTTCAGCGAATTTACGTGATTGCGTATTGATGCCGCATTGCTTTCAGAACTGCCCAAAATTGCCTCCCAGTGCCCGAAATTGCATGTGATAGTTTCTCACGCAATAACATGAAACCCCACAAATGCGTTCGGAAGGACTTCCCATTGCCCGAAAATGTGTGTGATCAGCTTTCACGCAATAACACGAAACCCCATGATTGCGTTCAGATTGCCATTGGATTATACTTCCAATTCCCATCGTGTGATAAACTCCAAGGAAGTTAATACAGACTACAAGGGCAAACTCCCAAACACTCCCCCTCAAAAATTCCAAACCCCACTGAGGCAATGTCTGATGACTTGTGCTGCAGAGAAACATTCTAAAGTTCAGCCGTTCTTGTCAAGGAAAGGTAATGAGAGAAAGGAAAGGCAAATGATCTTGCTAGAGAAGGCTTAGTTGATTTCATGCCAAGAAACAACATCAAATTATTTTATCCAAAACCCTCGTGCAGGTTCAATGAAGCGTATTGACATGACGTCAGCTACATAATTTATTTTTGACTGATAGGATTGGGCAAGATTTGAAATATTTGGAGAGAAGACAAGAAATGAGAAAGTGGTGGTGGGGAAGCACAGAGAGGTGGGGTTGGAGACCTCTCTCCTTCTCCCCCACTGCCCAGAAAGTTCCAGTGGCTCAGAGACCACAGTGGAAAGCCAACTTCTAGAATATTTGTTTGGCACTTTCCTTCAGTCTTTTATCTGCAACCATGAGATCTAGAAACATGCTTATTTAAAAGGGAAAAAAGTAATATTTGCACTAACTAGGGATGGAGCAGAAATTTGTTCCATTCGCATTTTAATACTAGTGGATTAGTTTAATGCAGTGGTCCCCAAATTGTGCTCTTTAAGGGATTTTTGACTTCAACTCCCAGAATCCCAGACTATTGGCCAACATGGCTGAGGCTTCTGGGAGCCGAAGTCCAAAATCTCTTAAAGGGTACAGTTTGGGGACCATTGGTTTAGCACTTCTAACATCCTAAATCCACAAAACAGTGATACTTTTACTGGGCCAACCAAGATACCTAAGATATATTTGCAAGCTTTTGAAGCTTTATTTTTCTTTCTCCTATATGATTTTTAACACCTCTGCCTGATGAAGAAGCCAATTGTTTTAAAACAAGTATTTTGTACATTTTGGTTAGTCCAATAAAGGTGTCATTGCTTTGTGGATTTTGGATGTTGTTGTATTTTGCTATTTGGCAAACATGGCTACCCACTTGTTGTTTTCCTTAAGTGTCTTCATGTCACCTCTGACTTGTGGTGATCCTGTCATAGGATTTTATTGGCAAGGTTTGTTCAGAGTAGGTTTGCTGTTACTTAACTCTGAGTATAGCCTACAGCGCCTGGTATTCCCTGACTGTCTCCCTTCCAAGTACTAAATGTTTCTGACCCTGCTTAGCTTCTGAGATCAGACAAGATCTGGAGCCTTCAGGGTATTCAGGCTAAAATTCATTTACTGTTTCCCATTTTACAGTGGAATTCTTCATGCATACAAGAATATGTACATTCAGGGAGAATGCACACAAGACTGTATACAATAATGAAAATAACAGACAAACTGAATTGCCTTGGCAAATTTTCTTGCAAAATGAATATATTTTGCAAAATGGCATACAAAAATGGGTGTAGGAGGAATGTGTACAGAAAAGAGTAAAAGAAGGGCTATTGTATTCCTTTATGTTTTTTAAAATGTCAAAACAGACTAACATGGATATCTCTTTAAATACTACTGAGACCATTCACTTTATTTATTACTGCCTCTTATTTATATCCCACCTTTCTTCCAGTAAGTTTAGGGAGGCAAATATGGCTCTCCTTCCTACTTTACCTTCACAACATGCTGCTAAGGCAAGGGTGGGCATGGGCAAAGTCCAGCCCATAGTCTCCCAAATATCTCCTAGTGGGAATGGGGGCATTTTGCCACATTTTTGGTCCCTACGGGACAATTTAGACCTAGTAGAGGCCTTTAAAAAAAAACAGGAGGTGAACCAGAGTGACTTTTTTGTTCACTTTTTGTTGTTTAAAAGATGTCTCCTGGGTCTAAAATGGCCTGAGGGTGATAGAAACATGGTGAAATGGCTTTAGGACCTCAGAAGTTGCTTGGGAGCATTTGGGGACCATTTATGATTTATCTTGCTGTGGGGCTGCAGGCCTCTATGTTCTCAGTGAGGGCCTAATTCAGCCCCTTAGCCTTCCATATTTGCCCACTCCTGCCCTAAATTAGGCCAAGAAGTGGGACAGTGAGCAGTTTAAGTTCACCCAGAGTATTTTATGGCTCAGTGGGGGCATGAACCTGTATTCCTCCAGTCTCATTTCTGCATTCTAACCACTGTGTGTCATTCATATGATTTTTCAGGTGCTGCTCTTCTGCACAGTATGGCTGATTGACTCCCATTCTTATTTATGACATAGTGCAGTCATAGTGTCATGGGACTCATTCTGTGATGGAGTTGATATGTGAAGGGCCATGTCTTCAAGGTAGAGGCAGGACTACCATCTTACAGTCCTCTTTAATTCTATTGGGGAGGGGGATGCAACATTAGTCACGGTTATATAAGTTTAACTCCATTAGTAGCTATTATGCAAAATGCTCCCAAATACAATCTATATCTCTACAGGGGAAACGGAACCCCTAACCAAGCAGAGCAATCATCCAAGCCCTAACTGAATTTCAAATTGCTAGGCAAACAATTAAAAGACTAGCTTTAGATAGAGACTTTGGGAAATACAAATCAAAGCTTGCAACAACCTGGACAGAAAGAGATTGCTACTGCCCAAGGCTATTTCTCTGGCAGACGACCTCATATCAGTGAACTGGGTAAAGTAATGGCTGGCTTCCCCCAATGATGGAATGATCAGGTCAGTAGGCAGCAAGGAAACTGTGCAGGGGGAAGGGAAGCATTTGGAAATACTCATCCATTAACATTTATTATGCACAGCACCGTTGTTTCCCTACTGCTTTTGTGAATTCTTCATACAGCAATCCTATCAAACCAGGGATCTTGCACTGTATATTATGCAAATAATGGAGAGATGTGATAGTTTTACTAGGCATCTGTTTTAGAAAGAAACAAAGAAAAAGAAAAAGCAAAAGCAGAAGCAATCAAAACACATAGCCAAACAAGAGTGAGAGTATCAGTGAAGAAAACTCAGAGTGAGGACAAGTTAAATGAATTTTTTTTAAAAAAAGTCTGTAAAATCACTAAAATGGAGATGAGATGTTTTTCATTAGTGTCAAAAATATTCATGAAATGTGGTGAATAATTTTGGATCAGTGTCCTAGTTCCAACCAAAGACACAGGATTCCCTCTCTCCATATGTTTGAAAAGTGAAGAGGATTTTTCCTCATGCTGCATGGAGAGGTTACGGGGCGAGAAAAGGAAAAATGACACTTTCCCCCTTTCTCACTCTCCAGAAACCTTTCTCTATCCCTTTTGATCAACAGGGATGATGGTATTGTTTGTCATCTTCCTCAAGCTTCCCTCTGAGCTTAGCTGCAGCTTTATCAGTAGCTGCAGTGGCTGGTTGAGGGTGGGGAAATGATTTTCCTGGAAACAATATACTGTGCTGAACTATCCCAGATACAGAGACAGCATGGGATAGTGCTGTGTGTTGGACTGGGGCTGCATCCACAGTGCAGAAATAATCCAGTTTGCCATGACTTTAGCTGTTGTGGTGCAGTGCTTTGGAATTCTGGTAATTGTGATTTTTGACACATTTAGCCTCCTTTGTCAGAGAGCTCTGGTGCTACAACAAACTACAGTTCCCAGAATCGCATAACATTGAGACGTGGCAGATAAAGTGGTGGCAAACTGGATTATTTCTGCACTGTGGATGCAGCCTGGGACTCTGGGAGGCTAGGGTTTGAATCCCAGTTCAGCCATGGAACCCCATTGGGTGACCTAGGGTACGTTACATCCTCTCAGCCTCAGAGGAAAACAATGCAACCCTCCTCTGAACAAATCATGCCAAGAAAACATTGTGATAGGTTCACTTTAGGATCACTGTAAGTTGGAAAAAACCTGAAGGCAAACAACAAGAGTTTGAGAGTGGCTTAGCACTGAATAAGACATGTTAGCTTGACCAAAAAAATGTTCTCTTCATGGATTAGAACCTTATTGAATTGGTTTGTTGATACAGATCTGTACAGCTGTCTGCATTTTTTACTCTGTCTGAGGTCCTGGCCATGTAGAATATCATAATGATGCATGTCTTTGATATTGTAGTGATGTTACAACTAAAGTCAAGTGAGTTACAGTGAGATGAAGAGAAAATGGAGAGAATTGAGTCTAAACTTTCTAGTATCTTAGAAGTGGACATTTAAATAATGAGGAGAGAGGTATATTTAAACACGCACACATGAACATACCAGTTTCTCTGCACTGTACAACAGGGATTGTGAACTTTGATCCTGCAGATGTTTTGTAACAACTCTCATAATCTGTTACCACTGGCAGTGCTAGGGGCTGGGGATTCTGAGAGCTGAAGTTCAAAATACAGTATCTGGAGGACCAAAGGTTCACCTGTTATACAAGGAGGTTCAGGAAGGAAAAGGTGGGAGCCTTTTCCTGTCTTGTTCTTCAGAACCCCTTTCCCCTGCATAAAGTTTTTAGTTTCAGGGCTGGAAGCCCAGTGAACCCTGGTATCTTTTTGTGCTATATTGCACAATGGGGGAAAGTTTCAGGAGAGGGAGGGATAAAAAAAACTTGTTTGTATGTCGTTTTAACCAGAAATTCCTGGTTACAGGAATATGCAATCCAAATATATTGCATTATAATGCCCAACATTCTATCCTGCTGGGTATGATGGTTGGGGAAGGCTCATAGATGCACCCTGTCAGTCATGGGCAAACAAACCAGGTTTGGGTAGCTTAGCATAACCTTCCCGAACTCGCATGGCAGTGGGTCGGTATGCCAGGCTATGTAATCCAGCTCATCTGGAGGCCATCAAACTGTGGGGAGATTGTCTTATTTTTAATGTCCCATAAATTATGTGTTATTGTTCTTCAAAATACCCAGTATTCATAACCCATCACCAACCCCTGGTTTAAAAGATGTCATTTGCTCCTGGATTCTTTAGATGCAATAAAGTACAATCCTAGGTTTAGCTCTAATGCTGAGCTATCCACGACTAGTTTGCGTACCCACTTTTGCATTAGTGGGAGGAGGAAAGCAGGTACAAAATGGTTCACACCAGCATGCTGCTTGTACATACTGTAGTATAAGACCTGATACATGACTCATGGTCTAGATATGCAGGGCTGGTGCAAGAGTGTTTGCTACTTGGTGAGGAATAGTAAATGCAACACTGCCTTTCCCTAGTCCAGTTGGTGCATAATGCTTAAAAGTGATATTTGGCATCTGTTGGTGAAATATTATCAGTGCTTCTTCCTGGGAGTGAAAATATATGAAACAAAAAGATAAATTACAAATAACAATAATTAAGTGCTACAATTTACTGTTCTTTCTTGACACAGAAAACTGGTTGCTTTTAAGGACTACAGACTGAAAGCTGGAAAAGGCTTCTGTAACTTTATTGGTTGGGAAGAAGATGGAATTTCAGCAGATGATGCTTTTTCATTCAGACAGGTAGCAAAAACCTCTGCTGAAGTTCCCTCTTCCATATAGGCATTAAATGTACAGGAGCCCTCTCCAGTCTTCAGTTTGGCAACCTTAGCTGTTGAGCCATGTTGGTTGAGGGATTTGGGGGGAGTATCATCCCAAAAAGTCACTTTTCTGTGCTCCATTGGAGACACACTGCAACAGTTTGTGAGGAGTCTGCCACATGTACACACTTAAGCTTAAAAGAATGGGCCCAGAATGATAGGAAGAGCTGTGCCCCCCCCCCCCATGCTCCTTAAGATCGTCAAATTAGAAATTGCTCTGAGAGACAATATTGCTTTAAATAGCATCTTTTGACACACAGGGCCTTTGTAAAGGTAGCCCCAGTTTTGTGGAACTTTGTTCATGAAAAAAAAATTATTATTCTCTGCTTGCCTTAAAAAGACTGCCTCATATATTTCTGTTTGAGCAAGCTTTTAATTTCCCCAAGGAGTTATATGTGATATGTTAAAAGTGTAATCTTTTCATCTCATTCTTTTTTATTACTTCTCATAATGATTTCTTGATTATCACTCCTTTTATTCTTCCTTTTAATCTTTTTATAGTGTTTTAATTGTTGGAAGCTGACTTGGGGTTGCAAAGAAGGGCAAGTTATAAATATTTCAATAAATAAAATCAGAAATGGGAAACACAGGAAGAGCACAAATGGGACAACAGGAATGAAGTCGGTACCAACCTATAAATGTAGCTTAGGGCAAGGCAGGCACTGAGAACAGTTTCCACAGACTATATCTCCTGAGCCAAATTTCCATAATTTAACACACTCTCTGAAGGTTGTAGATTTTGGAAACTAGGAGCACAGTATTGTTGTTGCATCATGTTAAGATTAATTTGTTACCTCCAATTTGTTAAAAATTTCAATAGTGATTTTAGAATCCATAATTTAACAATGTTAATTTTAAAATAGCAATTAGCATTTTACCTTAATTTAATTTATTAATGAGGTGGAAGTGGATTGGCATTTTTTTGGTCTATTTTTAGTAACTTTAATTTTTTGAAAAATTAAAACAGTTGTGTTAATATTGTGGTCATAGTGAAAAAATGTAATAATTAATCCAATTAAATTTTCTTAACATTTTGACATTAAAAAGCTAATTTTCTTGAATGATGTAATGTCAGTGCGTTAGCAATAATACTACGGTTTACAGGCTCTGGCACAGAATATGTGATTACACGACATATTCCAAGGAATAAAAAGACATATCCCTGCCCCAGGTGGCTTACAATCTAGAAGTGGAAACAGTATGTAAAGGAAAGGGAAATACCTGCAGTTTTAGAGATGAATAGGGAGAGAATATGCAGTAATTGCAGCTATATGTATATAGACTTAACTGCAGGATGGTAGTCTCTCTGAGAATTGTAGTTTTACAAAGCTTTGGAATATTACCTTTGTGGACCACAACTCCTTGAATCTCCTAGCCAGCATAGCTATAGGCATCATTGGCTGTTAGTCCAAAAAAACAAAACAAAACAATACCCCACTAAAATTTCATTGCATAGGGAAGGGGCAGAAGGATGGCTTCAGAAGAGACAGAGAACTAGTAGGAAGCAGAATCTAAGGCTTAATAGAAAAATTAGGTTTCTAAGGATGAGGTGACTGAGGGAAGGACTTAAACCCGTTTCTCCTGGAGTCCTAGTCCAGCATGCAGACGACTACACCACAATGATACATGTGTTGTCATTCCCCTCCCATAACTTTCCCGAGGTTGGCCTTTCACCTCCTCGCCCCATAACACAATTTAGAACAGATTTCGACTAATCAGATGAGTGGGAATGAATGAGGGAGTGAGGCTGAATTCTCGCCCCAGTTAGACAATGATGAATGCAGCCTATGGCTTCACAGAGAAACCCATAGGATGACAAGTGTCTGGGAAGCCCCTCTTCAATTTGAGAGGTTGCAAAGCCCGAGTCGCCTCCAGCCCAGCTGTTTTCAACATTGAGCTGGTCCAGAAGGACATTTCCTTGAATCCCGTAACTGCAACATGGTATCTGAAACATACTTTGGATTTTTTGTTTATCACCAGTGTTTGTTTTTCTCCATTTGTCTTTAATGGGGATGTTGGTGGACTGGAAATCCCACCAGCAGAGTCACTTGTAAGGAATGATGGGAGCTGCAGTCCTTCAACATCTGAAGGGCCATATAATCCATACCCTATTTTTTAAGGGCGAGTCTTAATTTTTTAAAAAACAAATAGTTGCATAGAAGGGGGTGTAGAATTTTGACTGGTAAATATTTCCCTGTGGTGGTGAACTAAAATGTAGTCCTCCAGAATTACCTTTTTGGAAAAAAAATGATAAAGGATTTCTGTTCTTCTTTCCATCTCTCTTTCTGCTTTTACCAGTCACATAATGAAACAAAAAGAGAGAGAAGAATCCCCATCCACCCAAAACTGCCTGGGGTATCATAGGTGAGGGCCATGTTAAGTTGGGTGTGGTTTAATTGTAGAATTTCAAAAAGGTATCTGATAATTGTGGTCTAAAAAAGAACTTTTGCAAGCTGTGCCCATTCAGTGGTCCCAGCCCAAGCTCAGATGAGAGTTCTAGGTGCAGGTTTTTACTCTCCAATTAATATCTGGCCTTTCATAAAAAGAATAAACATTTCACAAAATCACCCCTTCACCTTTTCAGGCACTTTCCCCTCTTTTATGAGTTGGGGTAAGGGAATCCTGGGGCCCTTTTATAGCACTACTGTATATTCCATTTTAACTGCCATGGCAACATCCTATAGAATCCTGGAATTTGCATTTTAGGGAGAGGGATTTAGAATTCTTGTCCAGAGAGCTCTAATACCAAACTACAAACCCCAGGATTCCACATGATCAAGCCATGGCTGTCAAATTGAAACCATAGTGCTATAAATGAGTAATATGGAAGTGCCCCTGCTTCCTGGAATCCTGATGACAGGCATTGTTAAACACTCATGCACCAAGATGGGACATTAAATCTTGCAGAATCAAATTGTTGGAGAATTCACTCTGAATTACAGCTAGTAATTCTTTGGTATTGACACCTAAAGCATTCTAAACCATCTCCCCACTTTTCACCCACTTGCTATGTTCAGATCTTTGTTTTTTTGTTTTTGCAATGACATCTGTCCCCAAAAGTTTCCCAACTATTTCCCTGTGAACAAAATGCTTGAAACAGAGCTTGGAACAGTGTCTATTACTCTTTGTCATCAGAAATCTTTTTTGATCCAACCCATATGACATATTGGGACGGAGGGGAAATCTCATGCTGGCTTTTTTTTTTAAGGAGGGGGGTAAACCATGAAGCTGGAAAGCATAAGTGTCAGATTCTAATGGGTTCATGAAATACATGAAGTGTATGCTACACGTTTCCAGTAACTCTTTGCTACTCACCCTCGGTGTATAGTCTGTCCTCTATATCCATCAATTTTTATCCACGGATTCAACCATCCGTGACTTGAAAATATCCCCAAAGAACATAAATTTTAAAAAGCAAACTTTGATTTTGCCATGTTATATAAGGAACACTATTTTACTACCCCATTATATATAATGGGACTTGAGCATCCACAGATTTGGGTATCCATGGGAGGCCCTGGAACCAAACCCCAGCAGATACACTATATATGTATTCTACTGAGGTTAGAAAATATAAACTCAATTTTTGGAAGGCATTTTAAAATATCCAGTATATCTACTACAATGTGGATGTGTGAAAGTTAAGAAGGAGTTAGACTGAAGGTTATGCTTTTTGTGAGAGCCAGCATGGTGCAGTGGTTTGCGCATTGGACTGAGACTCTGGAGACCAGGGTTTGAATCCCTGCTTAGCTATGAAACTCACTGGGTGACCTTGGGCAATTCATACTCTCTCAGCCTCTGAGGAAGGCCAAGGCAAACCTCCTCTGAACAAATCTTGCCAAGAAAACACCATGATAGATTTGCTTTAGGGTCACCATAAGTTGGAAACAGCTTGAAGGTGCACAACAGCAACTGTGCTTCTTGCACTAATATACTTACATAATATAATATGAAAGCAATATGGAGCACATTGTAAAATAATCTGAAGACAATAAATAATTAAAACAAAACAAAAAACAAACAGCTTCATTTATATACCGCTTCATACCCTTAAGGAGTGTCTAAGCGGTTTACAATTGTCCAACAACATATTTTTGGGTTGTTTTTTTTTTAAAGAAAAGACTCATAACCATGTATTAGTGTTGTGTAGTGTTCTGAGTCTTGGACTAGAACTCTCCTTGAATCTACAGGTAACCTTGGGCAAATTGCACACTCTCAGCCCAAAAAAGAGGCAATGGCACCACCAGCACCACCCTGAACAAATCCTGCCAAGAAAACTCTGTGATAGGATCACCTTAGGGTTTCCATAGGCTGGAAATGATTTGAAGGCACAAACAACAAAATCATAACCATTACAAGCCAGAAAAGGTAAACAAATATGTATTTAAACATTAATAAAGTTGTTCTTTCTTGAAAAGGTGGAGGAGAGTGTTCCAGAGGGTACTCTACTCCTGAACTCTGACTAGAGCTTGGAAATGTCATGCTTCTGGGCTACAGTTTCCAGATTTCCCCAACCAGCATGGTCAATGTTCATGCTGTCTGGGGATTCTGGAAGTTGTAATCCAGCAATATAACTTTTCCAGTCTTTGACTTGAACACCCATGATCCAGTGTAGTGAAAGGAAGACTAAGGAGATGGGTAGTGTTGGTATTTAAGAGGATGTCAGCTATAGGAGGATTCATCTCTGTCATGGAAAGTATAATAAGAATCGTACTTAAATGCCATGTAGATAGATTTAAACCATGCTGTGGAGGGGAAAATGGCTAGCTCCAAGAAAAGTTAATTCTGCAAGATCAGCTTCCTTTGGAAATCATCCAGCAGCAGGACCACTGGCCCAAGCAACCCACACAAATGAATGATGGGGGGTGGCAAATAGTAGCATTATTCAAGATGTCAGTGAGTTTCAGAGGAGGCATGCCTCAGGATCTCTTGCAATAATGCAGAGGTAGAAGATGTACAGAAATAAGTCTTGCATGGTGTCAAGCTGTTTTTACCTGCAATACTGCAAACAGTGTATAATGTTATGATTTCATATGTTTCTGTGTTTAGTGGATGGCTAAATAGTTCACCTGTAGAGCACATGCAGAAGCCTGAATCTTCTCAATATTCCCAATTAGAGTAAACCCATTGAATCACTGGGACTTGCACAAGTATTGACTCAATATGGAGAAATTAACTCAGTGGATCCACTCTAGCTGAAGCTAACTAGTAGGATTCAGACCACAATATCCCAGGTTTGATCCTGTCTCCTCAGTTGGTTAGGTTCTTGGTGTTAGATCACTGGCCTGGTTATTGTATAGATGCTATCTTTCTCACCCATTTTTCCTCTTTCTCCCTCTTAAGCAAGCCTAGACAACTCTGGAGGATCTAGAAGCCAATTTTCTTCCCAAGGTACTACTGTGGGCCATAAAAACCATGAAAATGTGGAAGAAAAATATATTAAAAGTGGAAACTGGAAGTGGTTGGAAATTCACATACAGATTTGTTATTAATTTTTTTGTTTGTTTTTTGTTTTTTTGGGGGGGGGGAAGGGGGGACTCTTGGGGGGATCATTTTATTGCATTCCTGAAGGTTACCTGTTGGTGACACACTCTAGTGTAACCTTCAGTTATGCCAATATATACAATTTGATGGACATTGCACATGGAGGTATCCACTACCTCCTTGTGCAGCATTGTCTTCTCCAGTCCAACATACCAACTGTGCTGATAAGGTAGGAAAGTGCCTAGGTAACTGTCAAACTTCTGTTGGACAGCCAAGAAAAAGAAACAGATGTCAGAGTCATGGACCACCAGTGCATGGCATACTACATAACACTGGATGTCCAGGAGGAAATAACTCTTACTTTTTCACCATCTGTCCAACTGTAGATGGATGATGCCTGAATAGAACAAATTGGGCATGGGATACTCTCTCAGCATTGTAGAACCATCAGGCTGCATTGTGCAGCTACAGAGTATGGCAGAGTAGTAACTCTGATAGAGTTTGTACTAGTGAATATTACTGTAGGATCTCAGACTATAAAGGCTCAGATCAGAGTAGCCTCAAGACCTCTTACCACTTGAGGCAAAAAACCAATATGGTTGCCCTCCCCACTCCATTCCATGTACAGAAACCAAGTGAATAGGTTGGTGAGTATTCCTTCCCTTTTCAGGGAAGAGGAGAGGAGTGTCTAATACACTTGAAGGTCTCAGGCTAGCTCAGGGGGGACAGGGCAACCTGTACAACATGGACACAGTACTGTACCCCACATCAGGGGAAAAGCCAGGAGGTTCAAGAGGAAGAGCAGTAGTTGGCAGAAGCCGCTTATTGTTGCTCACCACTAACTGCCATTTGAGTTAGTTGCCTCACTTGGTGTCATGATATTACTGGCCAGGGTCAAGGTTGAGTCCAATTACCCCCTTTCTCTTCATCTGCAGACAGGTGTCCAGTCTTTCTCTGTTGCCAGAGATCCTTTTTAAAGGAGATGTGGTAGGGTCTGAAAGGAAGGTCCTTTGAAATGCAAAGCAGGTTCTGCTTTTAATACTGAACTTATAATGTTGCCCTTATAGATGTTTATGACATATATAGTACCCCATGTTGCTCCTTTCCTGGAGGTGAAGCATCTAGGAAGGATTCTCAGGCAGTCTCTCATCCAGGTATTGATGTGGTCAAGACCTGCTTGACTTCAACACAGTTGAGCTGTTGCATGTCTTTTTATTACATCTTTTCGGGGGATTCTGCCTGCTGTTTTGGAAACATTAAGCTCCAGTTCAGCCTTCTTGGAAGCACCCATGCCCTAATGTGAGGTAGCACATGAGTTGGTGGAGACCTGAGATACATATAGGGATGAGGTGAAATCTTGAAGTGCATGCCTGTGTGGTTGCAGCCCATTGATGTATAGAGCTTCAGTGTGTACCTTGTAACTTCATAGATTGCCTTTTCCATGAGGTTTACTGCATTGTGGTGATTGAGACTATCCCAAGACATTGTGCTCTCTGAATTGAATGACAAGATGGTTACCCATTTCTAGTCTGCATTCAGAATATGGATGGGCAGTTCAGTCAGATTTTCTTCCATCTCATATTAGAATTTTGCAAGTTTTTGTAAATCTTGATCAAAAATGGTTTGGAACAAAATGCTTATTCTCTGAATTATGCTGACAAGCTGGAACATATCCAGAGGAGGGCAACCAAGATGATCAAGGGTCTGGAAATCAAGCCCTGTGAGAAACGACTTAAGGAGCTGAGTATGTTTAGCTTGAAAAAAAGACTGAGTGGTGACATGATAACCATATTTAAATATCCGGAAGGTTGTCATGTAGATGGAGTGAGCTTGTTTTCTTCTGTTCCAGAGACCAGAACACAAACCAATGGATTCAAATTAAAGGAAAAAGAGGTTCCACCTCAACTTTAGGAATAATTTATTGTTATTCCTAAGAGCTGTTTGACAGTGGAATAGACTGCCTCAGAGGCTGGTAGACTCTCCTTTGGAGGTCTTTAAACAGAGGTTGGATGGACATCTCTCAGAAATGTTTTAGTTGTGTTTTCGCAGAATGTTTCATGGCAGGAGGTTGGACTTTATGGACTTGTAGACCATTCTAACTCAAAACTTTATGATTCTGTGATTCTCTCTCTCTACTACAGAAAGGGCACATTTCATATTTGCATTTTACTTCAACATGGGTCCTCCAATCAGATGCAGAGAAGAGGTCACTTGAGATAATAGTACAAATAAGAATGACCCAAGACTGTCTTCTAAAATCACACCATTTAAACCCAAGCAGTAATTGTTGCAAAAGAGCTTGCAGACAATTGTACTCTAGTGATTATTTTTGGCACTGGGCTCCAGCTTTACTCATGACTTTTGTTGTGTGAACTAACCTTCAAGAGGGACATTGAGCTGGGAATGCTTGGAGGAATTAGGTTAGGACAAAGAAAGTGTGGGTACAGCATCTGGGGTTTGCAGAAGAGATTGTGAGGTGAGGAGCAGCTGCAGAGAAGGACACGGCAGGAAAGGAGCAGTTGTAACAATTCAGGGTAAGACCTTTAGAGAAGCTAGACTGGAAGAGCAGGGGAATGCTTGTTAAACAAAAGGGGAGGAGGAGATGGCAAGTACTCTGGACAGGTATTTAATGATAAGTTTAGAACCTTGATAATACTAGAGGAAGAGGATTTCTATTAATTGTTTGGGGAAAATATCTGGCAATGGTGATGGGATGATGATGATGATTTATTGTATTTATACCCCACTCTTTAGAAATGCTCTCAGAGTGGCTTACAAATTGTAAATAAGACAGTTCCCTGCCCTCAGGCTTACACTCTAAAAAGACATTTCACAAAAGCAGAAGGGAATGGCAGTGGGGAAGGGGATCACGTCCAGTGGTTCTTCTCTCCCTCTGCTGCCAGGACGATGGTAGATGGAATAGAGGGAGGGCTCTTATTCTATCTCTCTGCTAGGCCTGGCGGAGCTGTGCCTGCCCCTTCTTTAATCTTCTGTAATGGTGGTGGTGGTGGTGGGGGCAACCAAACATGTGAGCAGGAAAAGAAAGACAGATCATCCCCCACCTCTCAAAAAGCCCATCACTTCCTAATGAGAAGTTGAAGGCTTTCATGGCTGGCATCCATAGATTTTTGTGGGTTTTTATAGGGCTATGTGGCCATGTTCTAGAAGAGTTTATTCCTGATGTTTTGCTTCGCCAGCATCTGTGGCTGGCATCTGGCGAAACGTCAAGAATAAACTCTTCTAGGACATGGCCGCATAGTCCAAAAACCCCACAAAAATCTACTTCCTAATGGACTTCATTAACATGATTTCCCCCTTCCCTCTCCAGATTCTTGTGCCCCACTGATCCCTCAGCCCCAGTCAGTCAGTCGGCTGGTTCCAGTGTCTTTGTCCTGCTGCTCCCATATGGAAGGGGAGAGACGCAATCCCTTTCCACTGCCACCACCAATCCCTCAATCTCATCTCTCTCTCTCTCGCTCTCCTTGTCGGGGAGCAAAGAACGTGGGGAGAATAGTAGCAAGCAAGTGTGTTTTCTAGCTGGCAGCTACACCCCCCCTCTCTCCTTTCTCCCTTCTAGTTCCTCTTTTTCTCTCACTCTCCTCAGATGGAGGGGACTGGGCAGACCTCTGCGGTGGGCTCCTCCTTTGCATCAGTTCATTGCCATGCACCTCACATCCCTCCTTGCCCGGCCCAGCCCTAGCCAGCAGCCGCCAGCCGTTGGATGCCTCTAGCCACTGACATTGAGAGAGAGAGAGAGAGAGAGGCAGGATTGAAGAACTGGAATGGGCATCAGGGACTTTCTTATTCATGCCTGTTTTAAAAGGCAGCAAGGGCTAGTCAAAAATGTGTGTGTGTGTAGAATGGAGGGCAGGACCCCCGGGTCATCTGGGAAATGATTGAGAAGGAACTTTCTAGGAATCCTTTTTCAAGGAACTGACCCAAATGGGAGATGGGAAATATTTTTTTTTAATAGAAGTGTTTCTCTGAGCAGTTAGAGGGTGCTTTCCCTTTTCCTCCTTCCCTTTATCACAGATATCTGTGATGAGAAAGGAGGGCTTCAAGGTCAATGAAGGTGACTGGCAGGTGGGCTTTGTATCCCTTGCAATTTGTTTATGAGGGAAGTTGGGATTCATTGGAACAGATGGAAGCTGGATTTCCTGGGTTTTCTCATGGGAGGCAGTATACAGAAGATGGGAAAACAGAATTCTTTCATTTCCTCAAAGGATGAGGTCCTATTGGTGCAGACAGTGAATGTAGAGGCAAGAAGACCCACCTTTTCACAGCAGGAGGGTAAGAACAAGAACAAGAAACAAGAACAGGCAGGGTAGCTCATTCTGTTGTACGGTTGTAATGCAACCTGATCAGGAAAAAAACAACAGACAAATGAGCAAAACTGGTATAGAATACTCCTGTCCACACTTCTGCTAAGGAGTGGGGTATACAGTTTTCTCTTCTGACATCTCCTCACAAGGCAAATTAATGGGCAGGGAAGAAAAGAGAGAGGAGGAGGAGGAGGAGGTAACTAGTTGACCCTACGATCACTCTTGGGCAGGGATTTGAACCTGCATTTTCCATCTTCTAATCTGGAACTTTTGTTTGGTACACCGTACTAGTCTCTTTAATGGACATTTGATATATGGCACTGCGGCTTTTCATGCTTTTGAACTAAGCATGATCTCTGTTTAACGGCTGCTGATCAAAAATGCTATTAAAGTGCTAGTGACAGGGGTGTTTCTGCAAGCTGCTGACCATGGTGGTTTGGTTTTTTAGTAGGCGGGAGTATTACAACAGTCTTCCTCAATCTGGTGCCCTCCAGATGTTTTTGACTACAATGCCCATCATACCCAACCAGCATGCTGACTGGAAATATGGGGAGTTATATTTGAAGGAAACCAGTTCTCGAAGGCTAATTTACGCATTAAGCAAAATCAGGTGGCAGAGAAATGGAAGCAATATTCATCATTTTTCAGTAGAAAGAGTGCCTTGTCATATTCAGACAGCCCTTTGGAAAAAGTTATCAAAGGCTTCAAGATTCTTTACCCTTGCTTAAAATCAAGAGGATTAGTGCTCCCCACCCCCTGCTGGTTTTGTTTTTTTTTATTGGGGGAGGTTGGTATTTTCTGAATATAATGTTTTTTGCAAAATATTGTTTGAGATAAAACCCACAGCTGTCTATGTAAAACCCACCATTACAAAATGTTTCCAAAAATCCCTAAAAGATTAAAAAAAGCACCCAAAAAGATGCAAAACTTGTTCTTATCTTTCCAAGTTGGGTGAAAACTTCTGAAATTTTATATGTGAGAGTTAAATATGTGAAGGGTTACATCCCTAGAGGGACAGAACTCCAAATTATATAACTTCAAAATGCAGATACTTTTGAAGAGCTCTTTGAATGTACCTCCCCTTAAAAACAAAAACCCCAAACCCTCTGTATGTAGCAAACCAGCTTGTGGTATGCAGTTAGCTAGAGGGAGGCCTGTACTGGATCTACAGGGATTTTCTGTTTTAAAAATGGGACTTCACTTTTGCTTCTTTCTATACAATGTCGAGAATGGTTCAGACTCGGGAAACCCTTCCCCAGGTTTCTGAATTTTATAGAGAATGAATTTGTGTCTGTCATGTTGCAAAGGGCTGAAATTCAGGTGGCCAATGGAAAAACCAGCCCTATCACAGGGAGTCAATGTAGTGTACTGTTTTGAGCATTGGACTATGACTGTGGAGTTCATAATTTGAATCTCAGCCATGGGAACCTACTGGGTGACCTTGGGCAAGTCATACTCTCTCAGCCTCAGAGGATGACTATGGTAACCCCCCTCTGATGAAACTTGATAAGAAAACCCCATGATGGAGTTGCTTTAGGGTCACATAAGTCAGAGATGATGTGAAGGCAAAACAACAACAAAGAATCATCACAGGGAGGCACAAGGAGATAGTCATCACAAGTGACAGATGCTGTTGGGTGGCAGAAATGGCACTTTGGCTGTTCTTCCTGAGACCCTGACCCTTTCCTGCTCTCAGAAGACAGAGGCAGAATTGTGGGAGTTGAATACTATGTTCTGCCCTCCCCATGCTAACCTGCTGCACATGGTGGTATAAGGTGGAAGACTCATCATCATCATCATCATCATCATCATCATGTGTTGCTGTTGGCTTTCATGTCCTTTCCATCTTACTGCAACCTGGTTACAGGGTTTTCTGGGCAAGATTTGTTCAGAGAGAGCTTCCATTGCCTTCCTCTGAAAATGAAAGAGGGTGACTTGCCTACGCTCACCCAAGGGATTTCCATATTCTAGAGGAGATTTGAACTCTGGTGTCCTGGATCCTAATGCAATACTCAAATCATTACACCACACCTGTTTTACTTAAGGTTGGGACTCAAAGTGGCTTGCAAATTAAAATGACTGCAATATAGTTTTAAGTATACAAAAAGTCAACATTAAAATAGAATGAAATTATTAACAATGTTAAAGCAATGTAAACATACACTTAAAAAGGATAAAAAGCAATTAAAGATTAGTGCAGTTTAAAACAACATAGCGCCCTGTCAAAAGTCTTTTTCTGAAATATCTTTAGTTTTATTACTATTGCTTGTGATGCTAGTTGTATTACCATCATCACTTCAGTTACTACTGTGAGTCTTCACCATTGCCAGAGATGAAGGAACGCTCAGTTGCCCAGCCAGTCAGCTTTGATAGAATAGATGCAAAGTGTTGTTCTTTTTCTCAGATGGCAGCATATCTTGAGCTAGTTCTGTTCTTATGGAAGACACCCTAGTGCTACCAGTCAAAAAGCATTATGCAACTATTCTATTTTCTCATTGTTAATGGATATTAAATGTTAAGTGATAGGAGAGAAGAAATGATGGGAAACCATCAGGTCCAGGATGGTTTACAATTAATGGAAGACAATGTTGTTGCCCTGGACTTCCCAGTGAAATCCTATGAATGAAGCAGGATGGCATTACAAATTCCTTATTTTTTAGATCTTGGAAAAAAGACTGGATTCAGACTGGATTGCAGAGACTGGGTTGCAGAGTGGGAAGATGAGAACCTGGACTTCTGAAGAAGGAAAGTAAGGGAAGATATTCTCTGGATGATGGAACTCTCTCAGTTTAAACTTCCTAAACTCTTTTCACCAACAGAGTTTCAACAACTTCCACCCCACCATCAACCTCAGCTTGGAACTATCTGCTGAACAAGTTCACTTTCTGGACACCACAGTGCAGCTACAAAATGGACAGATAAGCACCACACTATATCGCAAACCCACGGACTGCTACACATACTTACAGTAGATGCCTCCGGCTTCCACCCTGAACACACCACTAGATTCATGGTCTCCAACCAAGCCCTTTGATACAATCACATCTGCTCAGACTCACAAGACAGGGATGCCAAACTCAAGGAATTACAACAAGCCTTCCTCAAACTACAGTACCCACCACATGAAGTGAAAAAAACAAGTCAAGACGTGCACCCAGAACTGATCTATTACAGAACAAAATGAAGAGGGAAGATGATAGAACCCTACTAGTGGTCACGTACAGCTCCCGACTGGAACCACTCAGGTGCATCATCAATGAACTACAATCCGTTCTAAACAATAATGCCACTCTTTCAAGAGCTCTTGGTGGCAGGCCTTTACTCACTTAAAGACAGCCTCCAAACCTCAAACAGGTACTCACCTACAGGACGACACATGACAAAGATGGGAACACAGGTACTAAGCCTTGCCACAAATGAAGATGCCAACTCTGGCCACACATTTATCCATGTCATCACATGACCTAATGGTATCATTCACAATATTAGGGGGACCTTCATGGGCTCATCCTCCAATGTGATCTATCCTATACTGTGTCAGCAATGCCTTTCAGCACTCTACATTGGGCAAACAGGCCAGTCCCTGCTCCAGAGGATAAATGGACATAAACTAGGTATTAGGAATGGGAACAAACAAAAATTGGTGGCAGAACATTTCAGTCTCTGGACATTCCATCTCAGACCTCAGAACAGCAGTCATTGAACAAAAGAACTATAAAGGTAGATTGGAATGAGAAACATCAGAACTGGAATTCATCCACAAACTATAGTCCCTCAATAACGGATTGAACAAAGACAATGGTTTACTGACACACCGCACACACTTCAACACTATCTGACCCCATCATAATGGGGGTGCCTTACATTCATCTATTCCCTTCACTACAGACTAGTCCTATTGCAAAACTGGATCTGCTGCTTCATTTCCATGCACCAAGACCAGTGTCCTATGTTTTTCTGCACTAATGACCATCCTTAAAATTGGACCTGCAATTTCATTTCCGTACACAAAGGATTTGTAATTTGAATTGACATCCTCACATACCAATGGCATCTATCTATCTATCTATCTATCTATCTATCTATCTACCTGGCTTCCACTCCACCAAATGCATCCGAAGAAGTAGAGTGAAGTCCATGAAAGCTCATGCTGCCAATTTCTTTTTTTCAGTTAGTCTCAAAGGTGCTACAAGATCTCTCTACATACTGATTCTACAGACTAACACAGCTATATCTTTGAATTCTTTTCACCAGTTACATCGATCCCTGTGAGATCTGTGGTAGACTAGGCATGATTTCTGACTTTCATTTGCTTAGCAATAACAGCAACAAAAACAGTTCTCCTTTCCCACTCCTGCAACAAAAATTGCTTTCCCAGTACTACTGCCAATATGAAGAAGTCTGGGTTGAATCAGAAATGGTGTTTTAACGTGGTAAGACTGTATGCCATACAGTTCTACTACTGTATTCAAAACAAACACTTTGATCCAGGATCTTCTAATTTTCAGTGTCTTGTTTTTTTTATTCAGTTGATGGATATTAGGGTTCTTGACAGTGATGTAGTTATGAAGCAAGAGCAAAATGAGGGGCAAATTAAAATTCACACACACACATACACACACACCCCATGAAATTTTCCTTCCGTCCCCAAATATTTAGCATACTAGTGACTTCAAACTCTCATTGACCATTTAGAAATACAGTTTGGGCATCCAAAGAAAAGTGGCAGGCAAAGTTACCAAGGGAATGTGAAGATAGTGTGAATGATTGCACTATCTGCAGTACTAGAAATTTGGCATCATAAGGCAAATTTCATTGAGGGGCATAATTCTTATTTGGATAGGCAGTGCTGTCATTTAGCCCCCTCCCATAGTTGTATTTTCTTTTTAAAAAATTACATCTTGCCAGATGCGAAGAGTCACTGCTCCCAGCCTGAAATCTGACCCTGACAGCTTTATCTTGT
The DNA here is from genome assembly GCA_034509955.1 of Urosaurus nigricauda. Classification (NCBI taxonomy): domain Eukaryota; kingdom Metazoa; phylum Chordata; class Lepidosauria; order Squamata; family Phrynosomatidae; genus Urosaurus; species Urosaurus nigricauda. The sequence continues at coordinate 21,151,105 of JAOEGL010000006.1, read as the reverse complement.
TGGTTTAGTGTACATGTGTAGCTACATTTGATCTTGGAGTAGGAGAGTGGTATTCCATGAACTGTTAGCAACCTAGACTTTTGGATTTGTCTAGGAAAGTTGGTTGCTCAGGCATCTTACAGGAGGGGAGCTTCTAAAGAAGAAATGACATTGCCAAATGCTGATGCTGCCTTTGCACCCCATCCACCACAAAAGACATCCCCCCTCCCTTTCCCTGGGCCTTCCTCCCAGAGGTGCTGCTGCTGCGCATCTGGCAGGAATTAGTGCTGATGAGAAAGCAAGATTGGAAATTGATTCTGGGGGCTGGATTCATCTTCTCTTCCCGACCCCTATTGATGGACTGTCACCCCCATGCCCTTCCTGTCTCCCTTGGAATCTTTTGCTTGCAAGAAATAAGGGATGCAGGGTTTTTTTTTTCTTTTTAAAAAAACACCTGGTTCTGCCCCCACCCCCAAGCCCATACTCTCTGCAGCACCCTTACTTACCTATAATGGAAATGAGGATATGGCACATTTGTACACAGTGGAGACTTGGAGACACAGGAAAACTAAGGAGCAGCCTCCAGTTTGCTCAGAGAATTTGTTAGTGGTGTTTTTTCCTTATCTATCTCTTTATCTATCTTTTACATGCATACCCACTTATTTTCCTAGCCACATACAAGCACACTTTATTTGGCTTCCTTCCTGCTGAAAAATGTAGCCATTTAATCCCTTTAACGTAGTCATTTCTAGCTTTGGATCTCCAGATGTTGGTGTCAGAGTTTGGAAACAGATCCCTTGAAAGCTGGATTTGGACCTGGGGCAAGATGCCTTATTGGACCCCTCTCCCTAAATTTAGCTATAGGAACTGTAGTCATTCCCTAAACTGTTGAGATACCAAAATTTATTTTGTAATGTACTGTTTGTTTTCTCACACTACAGGCCCCCAGAGGTCCAGTGTCTGGGGATTTGGCTCCTCCATTCCTAAGCCTTGCTTGGAAAGAATTAATTTTTAAATGACAGCTCCCAGAATCCCCAGCCAGCATGGCCACTGAAATACAAGATGTGAAATACAAAATGTATTATACAAGATGGAATATCACTCCCAGAATCCCTGGCATTTGGCCATGCAGGTAGGGACTTCTGGGACTTGAGGTCAACCTATATCTAGGGACTGAATATTGGGAACTGGTATTACATTACTACTGTACTGGGCCTGGGAGTGCAGTATGTCTTAGGGAACAGCAGGCAGAAAATCTCTTGTGTCTTCCTTCTTTCTCTTAAGGGTAGCCATGTAACCTACTTTGATGAGAAGTCTCATATTTGAAGCTGTCTTCTGTTTGAAGGGTAGTCGGAGCCAGTTTAAAGAGAAGAAGCTTCAGGTGGGAGAGAAGAACCTTGGAATTGCCCGTTAAAGATTAGCAGGGCACCTGGAGAGCAGACTGGGCAGGTGCATAGGTCACCTGGCCACAGTCTTTGTCATTATATTGGGACTTACGGAATAGCTGTTTAAATTACAGCGATTAGATGTTGTTTTGTGCCTTCAAGTCATTTCTAACTTATGGTAACTCGGTCATGGGGTTTTCAGGGACTGACAGTGTGTGACTCACCCAAGGTCACCCCAGTGGGTTTCTATGGCCAAGTGTAGATTCAAACCCTTTTCTCCAGAATTGTATCAAAGCACTACACCACAGTGGCTCCAGCTTGGGTAGATTTCATAGAAATCTGTGTCTTTTCTTTTTTTGGTAATGTGCAAGTGGACTACTCTAGTCATTCTCATATTATCAGCAGCCTTTTGGGCAGTCCCATTTGGGGTTCCTTCAAGGTTGAGGACCATGAAAGAGCAATCATAGGGTGCTCAGGTCTCCCTTCCTCTCCCTTTCCAAATTCACATTTCAAGGACTGAATACCTTTTTAACAGTGGACTCTGCTCCCTTCAGGCTATCCTTTTGCTTAAGTTTGCAAATTAAATACCCCAGAGTTGCTGTCTTTAAGCATCCTTGGTAGCTCATTTGGCCTTTTGCTAATCACTGGTGGCCTGATGGAAAAGCAGCAACTGATGTGGCATTCAACCCCCCCCCCCCAACTGGTGTGGTGTAGTCTACTCTATCATGCCTGGCTAGGGGTGGACAGAATAGTCCATTTATGATCATAGCAGTTTTGTACCTCTTCATTCATAAATCTCTTTTATCCAGTTTCTGGCTCTGTCTACATAATTCAGACTTTTAAAAAGATCCTCTTTTAGGTATGCATCTTAATTTATATTCTACATTTTGGTAACTGCTTTGGAGAGAGCCAGCATGATGTAGTGGTTTGAGCATTGGACTGTGACTCTGGAGACCAGGGCTCAAATCTCTGCTCAGCCATGGAAATCCAGAGTGATGTTGGGCAAGTCACACTCTCTCAGCCTCAGAGGAAGGCAAAGGCAAACCTCCTCGGAACAAATGACTTAAAGACACAGAACTATAAGCAGCAGTAAACTTGCTTTGGTGTGAGTTTTCAGGTGAAATCTATAGTGAAAACTTCAGAAAAGTGCCAAAATCCAAATTTAAACAATAAACCATGTTTCAATCTACGTATGTATGCAGGAAGAGCAAATAATGTCACTTCATTAAAATGTGAAAACTGAATAAAAATTTCCAGCACCTGCTCCTCCACCTTCCAATTCCTCATTCTGCCGCATATGCAGACCAGGCCTTGCTTCATTAAATTATGTCCCTTTTACAGGTTTAACACCATGAATTGAGTGGAATGGGAAGCATACTGGAAAGCAGAATCTTCAGCCAAAATCAATGGCTGTAACACTTTGATACTGATAGAAGAAGATTCAGGCTCATCTGTCTTTTACTGCTAAAGAACCAGCAAGCAAACTATTGGGCATATTCAGAACAGGCAGCTGGAAGTATTTCTTCGCCAGTGCTTGGAAAAAGTTCCTTTAGTGGACCAAAATTCTCAGGCCACACATCCATGTAATCTGTGGCTACTTAATGCAGTGACACACCTGTAATAATAATAATAATAATAATAATAATAATAATAATAATAATTATTTCTAGCCTGCCCCTCTGAACGAGCAGTCGGGGCAGGGTACAAAAGAGAATAACAATTAACATAGCAAAAATACATAACAGTTATAGCAACAACAAAAATACATAGTAATTATAACAAAAAATAAAATTAACAAAGCAAAATACATAACAATTAACATATCAAAACAAAAAGAAAATCTCAATTCTCAACCCCCATCCCAATCCTAAAACAATGTGAACAATACACAATCTAAAAAGAAAAGAAAAGAAAAAGTGGAGCGGGGTGGGTGGGAGACAAGACTCCTCCTTAAGTCCAGGAGCCAAGGCATGGGAGTAGCCCAGGTGGAGGTAGGGCAAACAAACACTCTATCAGCCAAGTCTTTTTCACTGGCAGATGTTGGGGAGGAGGGAAAGGAGATTAGACACATTGTCAGAGGACATGCTATCAGTGGCTACTAGTTATAAAGTCAAAGACGTGGCTGTGTTAGCATAGAAAATCAGTATGCAAAGGGATCTTTGAGACTAACTGAAAGAAGTTGGTAGCATGAGCTTTCATAGACTTCAGCCTGCTTCCTAATGCATCTGAGAGGGGTAGTCAATTTACTAGGCTCTGTTTTGAACTTATTTAGCTATCTAAAGTGCTGAACCTGTTTTGGGGACAAGTATCATCACCTTGCACAACTCCATCAAAGTTTGGATTAAAACTTGGAGCAGATTCATTGCCACATTGACATGGAAGTGACCAGAGACAACTTAAGGGGAGGAAGATTAATGCTTGCAACCCCTTCCTGTGGTCTCCCCAGGGGCATCTAGTTGATCACTCTGGGAGTATTGGACTAGACCAGGGTAGGGAAACCTCTAACTCTTAGACCTACTCAAGCATAACCAATCTCCCTAATTGGTCCACTGAGGTTCCCTCACTGGCTGATGCCCTACTCCTTCACAAAGGAGGTGGATCAGGAGAGAGGCAAGGCAAGAGCAAGAGACCTCCATGGCTGGTGATCCACCTTTGTTCCCCCTCATATTTCTTGCATTATGTGAGGTGAAAACACTAATTAGAGCAACTCCATTTGGAGCCTCAACCCAGGAGTCAATAACATCAGAAGGCATGCCCCCTGGCATCATCGGTCCTCTGGAAGGACCATCCCAGTCCTTTCCCCTGTACCTTGACATGACATCCTTTTGGTCTGATCCAGCAAGCTGGTTCTTATGAAAACTCAGTTGTTTTTTCTCTCATCCCCAAAGCTTTCTAACAGGATCAGGCAACTACCAATATTATGGTTGATGGTGGTGTCAATTTTCCATGAGTCACCACAAATCACACCATGTCCAGACTCCCCCCTCCCCCCTCCGCCATCAAGAACCAAAAATTTGAGCCCATCCAGCTCCAAAGTTATAGGGGTATAATTCCACTTGAGCTGCCATGGCTGCAACCTGTAGAATCCTAGAGTTTGCAGTTTAGTGATAGGCACTAGTGCCTCCCTAAACTTACAAAGCCTAGGATCCCATAGGCTGGAACCATGGCAGTTAAATAAAGTGAAATCATAGTGCTATAATTGTGTAGTAGAGAAGGTTCCCAGAACAGCTCTATCTAGTTGTTTTAAAATAGAGTTGGGTAATCTGTGGGGTTCAGGTGAGGGGATCTTGGGCCTCTTTCAAACTATAAGACTGTGTTTTACTTTAACAACATCCCAAGGAATTTTGGGATTTGCAGTTTAGGAAGAGGCATTTAGAATTCTCAGCCAGAGAGCTGTAATGTCTCCTTAAATGACAAATCCCAGGATTCCACAGGATGTTGCTATGACAGTTAAAGTTTAATCACAGTGCTATAAATGTTTGACCTTTGTGGATTCTGAGGTCCTCTGCACCCCATTCTGCTATACAAGTACTGATACTGCAGGTTGGCAAGAATTGAAAAATCATTGTGAATTTTGTGGGGTTTTCTTCCAGTGAAGGGTGCATTGGGTGCTCCTAGTGAAGTGCAGGCCACCAAGAACAGTCTTGGGACACATCAAGTCCACAAGTGGCTTATAACCGATCCCTGCTTTGTAGCTTCCAGAGCAGGGAGAGACAGCTGGATATGAAAGCCGGCCAGACTGCAATTTGTATCATGCATATTTTTTTCTGAACAGCAAATGGTGATTAACTGTCAGGTCAGAATAGCTGAGAGAGGCAAGCAGATTCCTTGCCTGAGAAAGGCAGATTGTCCTTCGGAAAAAGTGACGTGTGCATGTGGGATCAATCAAGTCGCATAACCAATGGAAAAGTGTTCAGTACCTTGGCTTTGGGATCCCAATGGGTTTCAGTTTGACTTCTGTAAAATCCATGGCCTCTCTGTGGGAAAGGAGGGGCTTGTTAGAAGAGGTGATTGCTGCAGTTGGCCGAAGGAATAGCTAAGGTAGTGATCCATCTTTCCTCAACATGGTATCCAAATAGAGGCCTAGTTCCCAGCTCCAAATGAAGTAAGGCCATTGAACCAATGGATCTCACTTAAATGTTAATTTATCAAGTTTCCATTGATTGAGTGGTTCAACCCTGGCTCAAGAGCTGGTATGGTGTAGTGATTTGAATGTTGGACTAGGGCACTGGGAGACCAGGGTTCGAATCCCTGCTTGTCTGTGGAAACTTGATAGGTGACCTGGGCAAGTCACACTCTCTCTCAGCCTCAAATGAAGGCAAAGACAAACTGTCCTCTGAACAAAACCTTCCAAGAAAACATCATGATAGGTCCACAACAACCCTGGCTGTGGCTAGCAACTGGATTTAGGATTTAGAGCTTGAGATTTAAAAACATTTTTTTTAAGATTATACCTCCCATACTTAGCACGGAGTGGCTGCTCTGAAATAAGTTATTGCTTTTATAGTGCTACAGCTTCAGGTGTGCTTCAGATTCCTGGGACTGCATTTCCAATCATTGCCAGCCAATGATGTGGGAGAAAGCTAGATGCTGGCAGCATGCTCAGAGAATTAATACTTCCTCTTGATGTGTCTGGGTATAGGAACCTGAAACTGTATTAGGCTTGCAAGTTGTCATGAAACTTTGCTTCTGAGTAATGAATCTTGTATTGTACAGTATTTTTGAATCATCACAACAACTTCTGCTTTTGGTTTCCCTCCCTCTTCTCCCCCTCCCTGAATGTCACAACCCCAACTGTCTTGCACCGATGGTAGCAGTTGAAAACCTTGCAAATGTGTTGGCAGTCAATGCTGGTACCGGCTCAGAAATCAGAGAGTGGGGGGTAGGAAACTTCCACTTGTCAGTGGAAACATCTCCTGGCATTCCTCCCATACTACTAGTACTGGTGCATCCACATTGAAGTTCATCAAGGCTTTCCCACTAACCTCAGTGTTCCATAAGACTCCATCTCACAGCTCTACCACTTTTTAGTACTCACCACTGTTGTATCTGTGCATTCACTGTGTGGGTCAGAAGAACACCATTCCCCACCTCCACCTACCTAAACACTGGTGGTATGTAAAATGGTCAGGTATGCCTATATGATCCTGCTCGTGTTCTGAGATTTTCTGGAAAGACTTTTCTCTCTGTCCCATTATTCTCACCATTACATCTTGTGGAAACGTGGGAGAAGGCCTTCTTGGTGGCTGCTTCCAGGCTCTGGAACTCTCTTCCTACAGAGTTTAGGCAGCTGTCCTCCTTGTTGACTTTCTGCAGGCAGGTGAAGATGCTATTGTTTCCGTTGGCCTATGAAGACTGATTGCCGTAAGGGGTGGGCCTTGGGTAATGGCTATGTCTTTAACTGGTTTTCATTTTATCGATAGTGTAAACTGAATTTCAGAAATGTTGTATGCTGTGATTTTTTTAGCTGTTTTTGTTTTAACTGTTGTAAACTGCCTTGAACATTGGACTGGGGAAAAGGTGAAATATCATCATCATAATAGTCATCATCATAGTCATCACTGAGATGGAAAATAATTGGATCACATGTGAAGGTGAGAGTAGTAGTAGTTGTAGATGTTGTTGTTGTTGTTACATTTGTATCCTTCTCTTTTCACAAAACTGGGACCTAGAGTGGCTGGATTTAATGTTAAAAGTGGGGAAGGACTCATCAGGAAGTTCTTCGCACCCCAGATCCTAGGCAGGAACTCATTGTGAACAGTTGTGCAACAGATGCTGTTTGTCCCAGTTGTAGAAGAACATTGATTTTCTGCCCACAGTGCAGCAGAGGTCCAGTATGTTAGACTGCTGCACTGTGGGCAGAAAATCAAAGGTGGCAACTCTGGTTTGACTTTGCATTCAAGATTCAGCTTTTAAAATAGTGGGGCTTGGAGCTTGGTTTATTTTGGTAGCCTTCTGTTAGTAACAGGATCCTAGACAAGGTAGACTTTGACTGGATACTGCAAAGAATGCAATTGTACTTTGAGGTTTGCTTTTCCAGGTAAAACTCCTGTGGAAAGATGAACTAAAATAAAGCTTTGCCATTTAATTGGGCTATGTGAACCATGATAGTCTTTTCCCCACAGCAATTGCAGATTCTAGACACTCCCCCCCCTTTTTTTCTTTTAAAAATACAGCTGTGGTTTTTAGCATGCCAAAGTCTAAAGCAGATGGCAGTTTCACCCTCCTCCTTCCTCCAGTCTTGCAGTGATTTTTGTAGGGGCACAGAATACACGTTTTAATGCCTACACTTTTCAGAGTTGTGACAGAGAGCGAAAGGCTTTCAAAGTTTGAGGCCACCTGCAGTTTTAACCATTTGAAGTAGACAAAATATTTTGCAGGAAAAATGGGCCGGCCATTACTAAGATGGCAACACTGACAGCTTATTCTGGAGAGTGTGTTTGTGGTTTTGTGAATTTCTGCAAGATCTTCACAGCATGTATATTTTTTAAAGTGTACACAGGTACAGTTTAACCTGATTTGTCCAAATTGCCTAGAAAGCAGAATGCCAGCAGGAACAAAAGAGGATAGGCACCTGTACTGCTTTTTAATAATTGCACAGAGGAAACAGATTTAGGCAGGAGAATATCTGCTGAAAATCCCCTTCCTGTTTAAGTCTCAGCAGTCCTACCTTCCTTTGTGTGGGGTCATCAGGCTAAGCCCCACCAGAGTGAAACAACCACTTCATGTAGCAAATGCTCGAGGGATTCAGGAGTGGTGCCAGGGCAAGTTTTGGTCCATTTCTCCTGAGTACCCCTAGTCATTCCTCTCTGTTTGAATCACTGAGCTGGGTGCTACACTACTATTGATTAAGTTGACCTGAGATCCTCAGTGATGTCAGTGCTCATAATATTGTCCAAAGTATGTGTTATTGTAACAATCATGTGAAGCTTAACATTTCATTCGTTGTCATTTTGTATTTCAAGGAACCTCATAATTTGCATTCCTAAACCAGAGGTGAGCAAAGAGTTGCTCTGCATACTGCATGCACCCCAGGGTATTTTTTTGGGATGGGAAATGATTTCTACATTGATCATTTCATGACTATTTTCATCCTCAGGACTGTGGCAGGGATCTATTGTAGATCAGGGAAGGACTTTTTTTCAAACCCATAAGTTGCTTTCAGTTTGGCATGGGGGGATAGGCAGAGAGATGCCCAAAATTGCCACTTCTGTCACTTCACAGGTTTATTTGGGGGCAGTTGTAATTGACTGATTTGTTGCCCCTCTCAAATTGAGTGTAATTTGTTCACTGTCTTGGATAGCACTTCTCTGCTCCCTTTCTGGTCTCCCTTTCAGTCTTTCTTCCAGCGTTCCTGATGTTAGTATTCCTGTGAACATTGATGTTTTGACTTCCAGAGAGGTTGTGGTACAGTCATGACCTGCTTGATAATTTATACACTTTGCGCATCTTGGATGATCTTTGAGGTCAAGACAGTGTAATTTTAATCTCAAAAAAGGGTCACATCAGAAAGGAGCATGCAGTTTTCTCCCAATTCTCAGGAGTGCATAGCGGCCTTGCCTTAAAACCATCATTGTGCAGGGTAGGAAAAGCAAGTCCAGCCAGTACGGATCATTGCCTGTGGCAATACAACTTCTGGAAGTTACTTTTTGGGCTAGAAATCTTAGAATTCCCCAGCCAGGTGGGTTTGAGTGGCAATCCTGTTTATAATGAAGTTGAATTTTCCTGTAGCATTTTAAAGCATTTTAGCTTCTTGACCTACGTATTTGCAATCCTTCCATTGTAAAGTAGGTGTAGGGAGCCTTTGGCTATCCCAGTATTCCTGACTTCAACTCCCAACAGTTCCACCCAGTCTGGCCAATTGTGGTATGTGATTGTGGGAGTTGTAATCTCCATTTAGAGCTCCTAAAGTTCCTCATCCTTGCTGTACAGTACTAGTATATTAGTACATGGATGTGTGTGCTACCGGTATTATTAGTATATCAGTGTGTGTGCGTGTGTTGTAGAATCAGCCTTAGTTTTCCTTTTGCCATGGGTCAGGTAGTAGAGGCAAGAACATCAACATCTACATTTTTCTCTTTTTTCACAAATAAGCAGGCAGTTTCCACTTACCAGTTCAGTGGCAACGTCACACATTGTGGTGTTGGTGCAATTTTCTAAATTGTGATGGTGAGCTAGTTCTGTATCCTGTTGTTCATTCTTTCCCCTATCCTGCACACTTGTGTCCAGCTTATCCTTCACTGATTGCAGCATCAAGTGTTGCATGAATGCATGAAGGAACCTTCACAGGCAGGGTCTTTCTGTCCTGTGGAGCCGTCTTTGATAGAGCACTTTCCAACAGAATTAGTTCATGCCTTATTCACACATACCTCTTCACCTCTGGATGATCATATTAAGTGTAAAATAGCCATCATAGATCAAACATGACAGGTCATAAAGATGTTGCATGGATTCAAATATTGCACTTTTCCATGGATTCACATGTTCAGCTGTGAATCATCAGTCTTTCTATAAGCAGACAACGAGAGTGACATGCATATGTGAATGTGTGAAGCTACCTTAGATGTATATATTTATTTGATTTATATCTCACCATTCTCCCAAAATTGAATCTCAAGACAGCTCACAAGAAGATTAAAAATGGGTTGTTGTTATATGCCTTCAAGTCAATTGTGATTTATGGCAATTCAATCATAGAGTTTTCTTGGCATGATTTATTCAAAAAAGTGTTGCCATTGCCTTTCTTTAAGCCCGTGAGAATATTACTTGCCTAAGGGCACCCAGTGTTTTTCATGGAGTCCTAGTGCAACACTCAAACCGTTACACTATGCTACTTCTTAAAAATGGGTACCAATAAAGATGGTTTTGAATGTATGTTTTAATATCATAATTTATTTAATTGTGCTTTAATATTGTAGCTCATGGTATTTTATTGGAAAAAATGGCTACCAATAAAAATACAATTAAGTTATAATATTAATATTAAATATTCAACAAATTATAATTTAAAACCATAAATGAATTCAAAACAATCTGAAAAGCATGGCAAAACAAACAAAAAAAACCCCCCACAATCCCATAGGACACATTTTTAAAAGCCTATCACTCAATACTATACTTATTTCCAAAGAAGATCAATCAATACTGAACGCGGATTTTTCAGAGGAAGAAATAGTCACTGCTATCCGCAATTTAAAGCCAGACAAATCTCCCGGACCCGACGGTTTTAATGCCAATTACTACAAAAAACTAGAGGATGTTTTGAAAATACCTCTCAAAAACACACTGAACTGCATTATTAAAGATGGAATCCCCAAATCCTGGGAATATGCAAATATTACCCTGATACATAAAGAAGGTAAAGACAAAACAAAAATGGAAAATTTCCGGCCAATATCACTTCTTAATTTAGATTACAAAATCTTTGTGGGAATTCTGTCTTCAAGGCTAAAAAAAATACTAGGTAAACTAGTACATGAGGACCAGGCAGGTTTCTTACCAGGGAGACACGCAAAAACAAATATCCGAACGGTTTTTGACTTGATTGAATATTACGAAAAGTCAAATGACAAAAAATTTGCCCTGCTGTTAGTTGACGCTGAGAAAGCTTTCGATAACATCAAATGGGATTGTCTGTTGGAAACATTAAGGGCCATGTCATTGGGAGATAATTTTGTAGGCTGGGTGGAAAGTATATACAAAAATCAATATGCTCAGTTAATTATCAATGGGGAAAAAACTCAACCATTTAAAATACAAAAAGGGACCAGGCAAGGGTGCCCTCTCTCGCCACTCCTTTTTATCATGGTCCTAGAACTTTTGAACAACTCTATAAGAAAGGAGAACTGCGGACCTTTGATTAAAAATAAAACATATAATTTAAAGGCATATGCTGATGATCTAGCAATCTTTTTAGAAGATCCATTAATAAAAATCAGCAGAATGATGGACATTCTTAAAACATTTGAATCAATCGCAGGATTCAAATTAAATAAAGACAAAACAGTATTCATCACAAAAAATTTAACCCAATTGGACAAAACTACACTTCAAGAGTCAACTAACTGTAAAATTGTTAAAAAAGCAAAATATTTGGGCATTTGGATCTCTAATAAGAACACAGAACTGTATGATAACAATTATAAACTAATTTGGAATAAGATAACACAAGAGTTACATAAACTGACAAATCTCAAACTATCATTCTTAGGTAGAATTGCAACTCTGAAAATGTCTATCCTCCCTAAACTAAATTTTCTTTTTACCAACCTTCCAATTATATACAACAACAAGCCCTTTAAAAAATGGGAAAAAGAATTACAGAAATTCATTTGGGAGGGGAAGAAACCGAGAGTAAGGTGGAAAACTCTACAGGACACCAGAGTAAATGGCGGCTGCAATCTACCAGATTTATGGCTATACTATCAAGCCAATACACTAATCTGGTTGTCAGAATGGATGAAATTGGAAAACACTAAACTATTAAATTTGGAAGGGTTTAATCTTGGTTTTGGCTGGCATGGATACCTCTGGTACGACAAAGCCAGAATACATAAAGAATTCAATCACCATTTTATTCGGAGAGCAATTCTGTATGTTTGGGAGAAAGTTAAACCTAAATTTTACTTTAAACTGCCAGGGTGGGTATCACCGCAAGAAGCCTTATTAGGAAGGACAAAATTTCAAAAAGACTGGATCAGATACAGAGATATATTAAGTAGACAAGCTAATAATCAATTTTTAATAAAACCAATAAAAGAAATACAAGCATTTAAACAAGAGCACCATTGGCTGGTATATAAACAACTAACAGATAGATTTAAAATTGATTATAGAAATTTTTCCTTTGAGTCAGAAAAAAACGAGTTAGATAAGATACTGGAGAGTAAAGATTCAAAACCAGTCTCCAAACTGTACAAACTCCTCCAATCAAGAGAACATGAACAGGACATTATTAAAAACACAATGATTCAATGGGCCAGGGATGTTGGCAGAACAATCAACCTCAATAGTTGGGAATTAGCTAGAGAAAAGACATTCAAATTTACTAAATGTCAAAGCATTCGAGAAAATTATATAAAAATGGCCTACAGGTGGCACCTAACTCCTTCTAAGGTCGCAAAAATAAATAAAAAAGCAGAAAATAGGTGCTGGAAATGTAAAAAATTAATCGGAGACTGGTTTCACATGTGGTGGACGTGCCCAAAAATGCAAAAATTTTGGGAAAAGATACACCGAAAAATCAACTTGATATTGGGTCTAAACTTAAAAATATGGCCCGAACTTTATCTTTTAAACATAACAAATACAACTTTAGACAACGAAGCAAAAAAACACACAAAATCTATTTTATACATGATCTCCACAGCCAGAATACTTGTGGCAAAAAAATGGAAAACGGAGGAGATACCCTCAATAGATGACTGGTTATTAAAAACGCTAGACAATATGGAAATGGATATATTATCGGTGAAATTGCAGGGGGAAACATTTGATATCCACAACACAGATTGGAATACAATAAAAACCTTCTGTCAGAATAGATGGTTTTTATAAACAACAGGTTGCTATCGAGGAATCACTAATGCCCCATTGGTTGTTTAAAGAATTCAGGAATAAATGTTGGACTGCAATGATTAAGGAATTTTCGGTTGTTTAGGTACGGTTATAAGTTTTGCCTTGTTTATAATAATAATGTCTCCAGTGAGAAAAGATATCTATGGGAAGATAATGTTTTGTTTTGTTTGTTTGTTTGTTGTTGTTGTTTTTAGTTTTCTTGTTTTGTTTGTTTGCTTGAATTTCAATTATAAGACTCGAATGACCTGCAGCGCAATTGAGATTCGATGTAAAGATTCAGAGTAATTTGATATGAGATTGGACAAGTATAGGAGTGGCTTTTCAGATGTAGGAGGGACAAACATGGGTTGTGGAGGGTGTATGATATGTGAATCTACTGTGTGTGTTTTTTTGTCTGTTTATAAAAATAATAATAATAATAAAAATAATTTAAAAAAAAAAAGCCTATCACTCAGCAGAATCATATGCTCAGCTGAAGAAGAAGATATGTGCTTCCCAGCACAGAAGTATAAGAGGTTTGGTGACAGAACCTTGCTTGGAAGAAATTTGGGAGCAACAACAGAGAAGGCCCTCTTTCATGTTCCTCCTAAGTTTTTGGCAGGACCAAGAGAAGGGCTTCCCCTGAACACCACAAAACTCAAGACAGGCTTAGAAGGGAAAGATAACACTCCTCCTAGCCAAATTTAAATGACTCTAGAGAAGGCAGTGGCTTTTCCTTAGGGTTTTCCTTTGTTTTGTTTTTATCATTCTATATGCTTGAAACCCTTTCAGCAGGAGATTCTGAAGCTGGAATATGGGATCAGGGCTAGTTTCATTGACCCTTCCATTTCCTGTAACTCCTCATGGCATTATGACACAGTGTTCAGCAGATGACCTTGGAGGTTGAGCTCCACTGTGTGGAACCAGAGACACTCCCCATCTTGAAATGCCACAAATGCTTAAGCCGAAGACCCTTGACCCTGGATTAACAGTAGTGGCTGCTGAGCCCAGCTCCAAAAGATGGATGACGGAACCATCTCCAAGAGCTTCACAGTCCATATAGTTAGTGCAATAGTGTCAGCAGTGTGCTTATTGTGAATACTTGGAGAGAAAAGTTCTAGGCTCCAAGCCAAAGCCCTGTCTTTTTAAGTTTGCTCACTTAGTAGGAAGGGGTGGAGTTTAAAGAGGAGTTTCAGGGTAAAAACATAAAAACATTCAATATTGTCTCTGACCTTGGTGGAACAAATTGTTTGCTTGGAGATCTCCAAAGTGCTGCAGCATCTGGGCTGTCTTAAGTTATGGGCTTTAACACTTTGGCTCTGAACATGACACAAGGCAGTGCTCCTCTGACTGGTGCCTGGAGTCCACTATTTTAAATTTCCTGTAATGCCTTGGATTTAAGACATTCAGATCAGAAACACTGCTCCACCAGGGGTCTTCAGGCAAAGTGGAAAATTTAAAATGGTAGCTCATATTAATGTACCACCTAAAAAGAGGTGGCAAGACAGGTGACAGTCCAGGGGGCCTTGCCAGGGAGAGAAAATGCAGAAGCTCTTCAAGGATATGAGGTGCTAGTGCCAGCTCTTCTTAGGACTTTCAGCCTATGTTCTGGGCTACAGATCCCTCTTTTGAAGCTGGAGTTACATATTACCTTGGTATTTTCATCCCATCTTTCAACAATACAGCCTTGAAAGGCTTATATGTCAGATTTTTAAAATATATTGCAATGGTAAAATATAAAGCAAATTAAAATGGAAGAATTAAAATTAGCTAAAACAATAATGTGGAAAACAGGAATGGCATTTAATTGAAGGAGAAGGTAAGAGGAAAAACTACCTCCCACAATTAGTGTCTGTAATTTTGCTTTTAACTTGGCACTGACAAGAAAAAAGTGAGTGAGCATGAAGTGAAAGTCTATGAGGAGTGTATTCTGCAGCTTGGGCACCACTGCAGTGAAGAGCCTGTCTTTAATAATCAATAATAATAATGCCTGGTATTTGGAAGTGATGGCACCTTCAGTGGATGCTCTGGTGATCACCTCCGTAGCTGGAGTATTCATGTATAAGCAAGTTATATTCAGAATACCCTAGTCCTGGGGCTGAGAAAAACTGGCTGGGATCTACTATTCGATCTTTTAGACCTACAGATTGAGGCAGTTTGCAGTAGACCAAGAATAAATTAAGAATTGTCTATTGGCTTAATGCTAACCAATGTGGCATGGTGGTTTGATTGTTGGACTATGACTTTGGAGACCAGGGTTCAATTCCCAGCTGAGCCAAGAAACCCACTTTGTGACTTTGGGCAAGTTACAGTCTCTCAGCCTCACAGGATGGCAATGGCAGACCCACTCTGAAGAAACTTTCTAAGAAAACCCCATGATAGGTTCGCCTTAGGATTGCTATAAGTCGGAAACAACTGAAGGCACACAACAACAATAGTTAAGGTTACTAGATTTCAGGAACTGATCCTGAATCTCAGGAACTGATTCCTCTTCTTCAGTCTGCAGGCAAGGAATTTCAGAGTGAAAGAACTGGTTTGAAAAGTATTTGTCTATGTATTTTCCTCATTTGTTATACATGGTGAGATGATGATGATGATGATGATGATGATGATGATGATGATGATGATTTGGCATGTTTTGAGCAACTGTGGTTGATATATCATGTGTAATGACATCACCAGGGCCCGCTGCTTTTAACATCAATGTTGCCATAAGTTGGAAGGCACACAGCACCAACAAAATGCTAATGCAGCATCGACAGGTGAGTGGAAAGGGGAGAGTATGTGCCTAAATTTTCTCTGTCTGTCCCTTCTTCCTGTAATTCTGACTCCATGGCTGGTCTTAGAACCTGACCAAGAGGAGTGGAAGCAACAGGAAAGCAGCACAGAGGAGAAGGTTTGCACTTCTTAGCAATTTTCTTCTGCAAATCTGTCTTTGCAATCTTTATCAAAGCTACCAGGCAAACAGAGTTTGGGAAACTTCTTGTTTGCTTTATAATGCATCATTCCAGCCTGATTTATCATATCTTTGCAGGTACTGTAGTCTAGAGCTGAGCAGAAGGTAGATCTGGATCTATAGGGAGGACTCTGAATGATTTCCAGTAAATTGGCAAGTATGTCTGATTCCCAACTGCTTAATAAGGCCAGCAAAATTATACTGTCTAAATTAAGTGGTTGGCATGGGGGGGGGGGAAGCTTGGGGCAACACGGAGTTGATAACTGCATGGAATAACTATAAGTTCTATCCTGTTTTTGTAACACAAAGTAGATTTTGGGGCTCTTAATTATTTAATCTGTCTTTTTTGTGTCAAGTTCTAGTTGGTAGATACCAGGGCTATAATAAGAAGCAGAGTACATTCTTCAAGTTTGAACTCCACACACCCTACTATGAAAAGCCTACATGGATTGGGAACAGATTGTCTGAAAAACCATCTTCACCTTTACTACCCTGCCTGTACTTTGAGAACTACCTCAAAAGCCAGGCTTGTGGGCCCACCTATCAGTGTCAGTCTAAAGTCCGTCTGTAATGCCAGGTCTATCATTTGCCCGAGTATCACAGGTGGCAGATGCGGAAGTAGTCCCTTGGCTCTTTCTTCTGAGCCCCTTCACTAGTTCCTTCTGGTGATTCCTCCCTTTGATTGTTCTCACAAAAAGCGGGGTATAAGCGGGGTATAAAAAGCTGAGTGGGTCACATGCCCTGAATCTCCTAAATTGGTCTGCTGCCCTCAGCTGTGATGGAAGATGTCATTCCATTGGTAGTATTCAACTTAGTATCCGTTCAGCTTCTGAACGTTTTGTGTGTGTGTGCCAGCTTGTCCTTTGGCCTCAGACAGTGTAATGTCTTGAGTTGGCCCTGGCCTACCCCTGTTGTGATGGAGAGGACCTTGTATCCTTAAATCTCACATTTGGTGAGTCTAGAGAAGAATGAAGAGAGGAAGGAAATGCCTGACTGCGACATTCTATCCTGAGCCAAAAAAAAATCCCCTTGTCCCCATGACTTCCCATAAAACCTCTGGGGCTGCACATTTAGTGCAGTTGGTACACCAAGGACGCCTCCCTTTGATGATGTCTAATGAGTCTGCTATACAGATGGCATTCAGTGGGAGAAAATGGTACAGCTGGCATGTTTGGGGATTTTTGGATTGTGCAGTATAAATCAGGCTTGAGCAACCTGCTCGCTATAATGGAACCTGTCTGGAAACTTTGCATGAGCCAAGAGGGAGGGTAGGTAATTGGTATATTTCACGAAATTAGATGCAAGTTCCTCAATTGCCATAATTTTGCAACTTGGTGGGGAAAAGTAAAGTGTCAATCACTGCTGGGGAGAGGACTGGTCATCTCCTCCTTAATGCCCTATTTCTTTCCCTTAGATTAGTGTGCTCCATCATGGCACCCTCCAGATGTGTGACTACAATTCCTATCATAACTGCATAGTAATCAGTCATTCTGGCTGGTAATGGAAGGAGTTGCAATCCAGCACATCTACAGAGCTGTGGATTGGAGCGGTGCTGCCTTAGATTGTCTCTTTCCTTAGGAGTTTATCACATAGAGGGCGACCTGGTAAAATACCATGCAGAAATGGGATTTTAAAATCCAGGTGTTGTTTGTCAGATGCGTTGGCATGAAATAAAGATGATACGAAAATAATCTGAATAGAAAGCTCCTTTGTACTTTCGGAATTTAGCGAAAGTAAAAAAGAGCTGGTTTCAATGACTTTCTGTTCGGGTTATTTTCATGTCATTTCTCTTTCGTGCAAATGTCATCTGAAAAACAACCCACAAATGCTGGTTGTTTTCAGTTTAAATTTAGTTTTTGCATGGGATTCATCCTGTGTGATAAACTCCATAGTCTGAAGAGTACTGTAGTTCTTCACTGTTGCATTTTGCTGAAGAGATGTTTGGTCAATTAATCTCATACCCACTGTTTCTTTGGATATGACAACTTTGCAGGCTCCTAGCTTCTGAGCATGGTGGAGGAACATCTTCAGAACAAAGACAACAGGAAGGTTTCACAAACAGCACTGAAAAAAAAACAGCAAGGAGAAACTGACAGTGCACTGAACTGCAATATATCCAAAGAATAAATATATAAGGGACTGAAATCACCACCCTAACATGTGTATAATAATGAATTCTTTATATACATTGACCACATTGCAGTAATTCTGTAAAACATTAAATACACAACCCAAGTGCTTATATCCCAGTTTATATCCATATACTTCTTCAGGTGCTAATAACCTCTGCTGCAATGGAGGAACTTCCACTAGCAGAGGATGGCAAATGGTTCCACAAAAAGTAGAATTGTGCTCTTTCTGATCTTCACAACTGATTCTGAGCTTATTCCTAGATAATACTCCACATCTTGATGGTTGCAGCAACACAGCACACTGTTGTAGAAACTGTTAAGTGAATCGATAGCAATAAATGGGAAAGTAAATGGACAGTAGTGGTAGCAGGAAGATGACTACCTCTGGAATTTTTTGAAGCCGTTTTGATATATTTTCATCAGTAGAGGGGCATCTTTAGGCCATTTGTCCTTCAGCGAACCTCTCTTGGGAGATCATCGCACACAAAAATAAAGCGACTTACTCCTGCCAGGATACAATCACTTACAGGATGCAAACATAAATTATTACACAAAAAATGCCGCCTTGGCCACCGGGTGATTGCATCACCACTGCATCCAGGCTTCCAGCCATGTTCAGTGGGCTGATTTGCAAACACAGGAATCGGCCAGCTAAGCACAGCTGGGAAATGGGATACATCTGGGATGCAGTCAACCAATGGCATCAATGACATTTTTCATGTGATAGTTCCCGACTGCATCCCATAAGCGGCTATATCCTGGCAGAGGTAAGTTGCTTTATTTTTGCATGCGATAATCTCCTTGTTTCTTCTTGTGAATCAGCAAATTGTCCAGCTAGCTTAGAGGTATAAAGTTAGTGGAAGCCAAATTTGAGGGGCTAAATATTCTAAAGGCTGATCCTGGCTGATCTTAGAAGCTAAGTAGGCTTAGCCCTGGTTAGTACTTGAATAGGAGACTGACAATGAACTCTGCATTTCAGAGGAAGGAACTGGCAAAATCACATCTAAGTATTCCTTGCCTAAGAAGACCTATGAAATTCATGGGGTTGCCCACAGGTCAACAGGCAACATGAAGGCACACAAGCCAAATTTGCCTTAAAGCGAGTGTTCACTCTGTAACATGCATGTGTGCAAGGTCTTTTGATGGCAATAAAGCCACAGGTGCCTGTCTGAAGATCCTTCATTTGAAATATTCTTGTTCTGCCTCCAAAAATAGATACGGGCAAGAAAATTGGACAGCCTTTGAGATCATGAGTTTGAAGGGAGATAAAACTGAATTTATGTTTCTTCGCACTTGCCGTCAGATTTCTAAGCCTTTGGTAGGGAGTGCCAATACATTTTCAAGCTTATCCCTGCAACAACAGGGACTAAAAACTTAGCCTTCTTAAAATGAAAGCTGGGATTCTCACAGGACCTTGCAGAGCACTGCCTCGGGGCTACATAATGCCAGAGGGCTCTTTGTAGCCCTCCTGCAGTGAAGATGCTGTCAATTCCTGTGTTAATATCATTAGGAAATTAAAACAGGGAAGACTGTAATTACAGATAATCACAGGTGGAAGGGCACCACCCACAATTAGAAGGACAGCTTTTGATGGAATTGCCACACTGATAATGTTCCCTGGGGGATGTGCTTGGGTTGTTTTGTTTTGCCTCCTCACAGGCTAAATCTGGTGGATTTTCTTCTGTAGGAAGGATAACTGTATTTTAAAACCAGATGTGGTTCTTTCAGAAAGGGCAGGGTATCCTTGAAGCTTCAGTGGCCAAGTGTGCTGTAGAATTCCTATTTCTGGCTGAGTTCTTTAGACACAGCAGCCCAGCTATTGAGCAAAAACTATACTAAGGCACAGGTCCATGGCTGGATTCTTTACTGACTTGGAGTGGTCCATTCAATCAACTGCTGGGATTCAGTTTTGCCAATTGCCCTGGGCAGTGAGGCTAAAATAGGAATAGCATATCCCAAACACAGGGTGAAAAAGGATGACCATGGAAAGCAAGCTAATGCATCGGATCATGCATAGAGAAGCTACCCAGTTTGATAAATAGGACAGGAAATCCTATGGCATATGCGGCAGGAAAGCATTCCAATGGGCTGCCTCCCTTTCCTGCAATTGATTTGATTGACTGATTGATATTTCAGTCTTCTTTTTCATTCCTAAAATGCTCAAGTAATTCAGTATCCAAGCGTTTTGTAGTGGTTTGAGCATTGGACTTTGACTTGGGAGAGTGGGATTCAATTCTCTACTCAGATATGGAAACCCGCTTGTTGACCTTAGGCAGGTCACACACTTTCAGACCTGGAAAATCCCATGATAAGCTTGCCTTAGGGTCCCCATGAGTTGGAAATAACTTGAAAGTATACAACAACAAACAAACAACAAATATATAATATTGCAGTGAGAAACACTCTTCTATAGAGCTTTTGGACTACAGCTCCCAGGGCCCACTGATCATTCTTGTTGAGAGATTCCAGGAATTGTAGTCCAAATTGCAATCTTCCATGTTGTGTGCAGCACGTTTAGGTAAATAGACTGTTATTTCTCTTGCTTAGTGGGATGTGGGGGGTGGGGGAAGAGACATTATGAAGGATATCACACCACACCTTGCACATGCAGAGTGGCTCTTCCTTACTCAGAACTGCTTTCTCTGTTTGTGCACATGTTTATTCTTGGCCTTCTTCCCAACCAGCTCTTTGCTCAGTATCGATCACACCCACCAGCTGATCTCCCCCTGGTTATTTAGCTCTCAACAGAGCCGATTGGCTGGATAATTAATTTGCTGCTTAATTAACTCACTTTGAGATTAGATTCCCCCCCTCCTCCTGATCATCTGCGGTTGCACTTGCGTCTGCCCACATAAGCTTGGAAATCATATTTCAAACCCTTTTAGTTGCCAGCATTTCATATTTAGGGCTCTAGTATAGCTTGTTCACCACTCAGGCCTCTTCCTCCCTCTCCCCACCCCTTCTGCTCCCACTGTCCTTCAAAATTTCTGTCTCACGCCTTCTGTCCTATGGGAGACAGACTGTGACTCTTGAGCCTGTTTGTATAAGACTATCTTTCCTGCACTGACATTGTGGGAACAGGCTGGAGCAGTTCAATTCAAGGACCAACACACAACACCACACATTCCATGTCTTGCCCAGATGTGGATTCCAAACTGCACCAGTGATTCTTGTGGTTCAGACTCCATGGTTCTATTGCACCTTGGAGCACAATATCTAGATAGTACATTGTCCAGCTGTGGCATGCTTAAGAAAACAAAGAGGAGCTCAGTTCAGTCACACCAAAGGCCTCACTAGCTAGTTGCACAGTGGATACTCAGAGGCAGAGGAAAAAAATGGTGAAAAAGGTATGGAACCCATGTCCTATAAACAGTGAGTTAGATAGCTGGGTATGTTTAGCCTGGAGAAGAGAGGATTAAGAGGTGACATGATAGTCTTGTTTCAGTATTTGAAGGGATGTCATACTGAGCTAGATAGTTTTGTGTAGCTCCAGAGACTAGGAGTTGGAGCAGTGGATTCAAGCCACAGGAAAAGAGATTACACCGTAATATTAAGAAGAACTAAAGTGGAATATACTGCCTTGGAGTGTGGTGGAGTCTGCTTCTTTGCAGCTTTTTAAACAGAGGGTGGGTGGCCATCTGTCAAGACTGCTTTGACTGTGTCTTTCTGCATGGCAGGAGATTTAACTTGATGGCCCTTGAGGTCTCTTCCAACACCATGATTCTAAGACCGTGAGAAGTTCATACGCAGGAGAAATATAACTTTGCTTATGCGAAAATTTAAAAAAGTCTTCTGGTCAAGGGCATTTACAAGACATTTGAGATGCAAGCATATACATACATGTTGGCAATAATCTTTGAGAACTCCTGGAGAACAGGAGAAGTCACAGCAGACTGGAGGAGGGCAAATGTTCTCCCCATCTTCAAAAAGAGAAAAAAAGAGGATCCCAACAATTATCATCCAGTTAGTCTAACATCAATACCAGGAAAGATTCTAGAGCAGATAATTAAACAGGGATTCTGTGAACATTTAGAAGCCAATGCCATAATCACAAAAAGTCAACATGGGTTTCAGAGAAACAAGTCATGCCAGACAAACCTGATCTCTTTTTTTTGATAAAATTATCAGCTTGGCAGTTGAAAAGAATGCTGTGGACATAGTATATCTTGATTTCAGTAAGGCCTTTGACATGGTTCCCCATGATATTGTTGCAAACAAGCTTGTAAAATGTGGGCTAGACAAGTTAACTGTTACATGAATTTGTAACTGGTTGACTGGCCGCACCCAAGGGGTGCTCAACAATGGCTCCTTTTCAACCTGGAAAGAAGTGACCAGTGGGGTCGCACAGGGCTCTGTCCTGGGACTAGTGCTATTCAACATCTGTATTAATGACTTGGATGACAGAATTGGGGGCATACTTATCAAATTTGCAGATGACACTAAATTAGGAGAAGTAGCTAATACTCAAGAAGACAGGATCAAAATTCAAAATGACCTGAATAGACTAGAAAGTTGGGCCAACACTAAACAAAATGAAATCCAACGCAGAAAAATGTAGGTACTGCACTTAGGGCGGAAAAATGAAATGCAGAGATATAAAATGGGGGGACATCTGGCTGAATGAAACTACATGTGAAAAGGATCTAGGAGTCCAAATAGACCACAAGTTGAACATGAGTCAACAGTGTGATGCGGCAGCTAAAAAGGCCAATGCTATTTTAGGCTGCATCAATAGAAGTATAGCGTTTAGATCAAGTAATAGTGCCACTCTATTCTGCTTTGGTCAGGCCCCACCTGGAATACTGTGTCAAGTTCTGGGCACCACAATTCAAAAAAGATGTGGAGAAACTGGAGCGTGTTCAAAGGAGGGGAACTAAGATGGTGAAGGGTCTGGAAACTGTGCCCTGTGAGGACCACCTTAGGGATCTGGGTATGTTTAGCCTGGAGAAGAGAAGATTAAGAGGTGATATGATAGCCCTGTTTAAATATTTGAAGGGTTGTCATATTGAGGAGGGAGCAAGCTTGTTTTCTGCTGCTCCAGAGACTAGAACAAGGAACAATGGATGCAAACTGCAGGAAAAGAAATTCCACCTCAACATTACGAGGAACTTCCTGAGAGTAAGGGCTGTTTGACAGTGGAACACACTCCCTCTGAGTGTAGTGGAGTTTCCTTCCTTGGAGGTCTTTAAGCAGAGGCTGGATGGCCATCTGTTAGGAATGCTTTGGTTTGGAGTTCCTGCATGGCAGGGAGTTGGACTGGATGGCCCTTGTGGTCTCTTCTAACTCTATGATTCTGTGATTCCATGACTATGGGATATTTTCATGAAAACTGCAAAAGTGTGTATGTATGTGCATGGATGTACATGCAAAAAACCTGTTACAGTCTTTTATGCAAACAAAAGTATTATTGTTCAACTTTTTTCTTTTTAAAAAAATTTCACTGTTTTGGCAAGAAAGTCTGATATGTAAAAAATTCTTGTGGCAATTGACAGTTTTTCTAATGGGTAACTCAATGAGGATGAAAAAATTAGAAAATGTACTTTATATCACCAAGACATGAGTACAATGCCACACTCCCACTTGTTTGTTCTCATCAGCTGGTATTGAGTGGCTGCAGGTGGTATGTAGCCATCATGACTGTAATGATGACATTTATAATTTAGTGACAGTCCCTTAGTGTTAATTATTCGTAATCTTAGGACTGGACCTGAACACTTCTTGCCCAGTTGGTCAGTTAGCCAAAGGTCTGTGCTTGTTTAGTACATGAAGACTAAATTATTTTTTTAGTCTGCTTCTCAATCTGCTGACCTGTTGTTGTTGTTGTTATGTGCCTTCAAGTCATTTCTGACTTATGGTGACCCTAAAATTACCCTATCATACAGTTTTCTTGGCAAGTCTCTTCAGAGGGGCTTCTCTCTTTTTATGGACCTTACAATATTATGCTGACTGGTAGACACGGGTAACTCCATCCTCCATGAATTTGTCCAATTTCCTTTTAAAACTATCTGTGTTACTGCCATCTCTGCATCTTGGATGGTAGTGAACCCCACAGCCGAATTGCATTTTAGGCCATATTTTTTGAGATGATGATATACATGCTTTCTTTTGTCTCGTGCTTTTCTCCCCATCTTCTTTATAAGCATTCATTTACAGATCCATCTGCTCATCTACATCTTGGTTTGAGAAAGAGCATCCCATATTATGATTTCACAGAGTCAGGGTGCTTTCACAAGCCATTTACTGTATGTGTTCACAAATCTTTGTCAGAGTGTTTAACTACCACTGCTTATGGATCAGTATCTCTTGTTTTTGGATTTTATCCCATCAAAATGGACGGGGCTGCAGAGAGTACAAGGTGATAGGTCCCTGCTCCCTTCTCACCCCACCCAGGAACTTGCAGTTTAAAATTTGACGGAGAGAAATAACAGAGGAAGTGAATGACTATTGAAGTTGTAGAAGGCAGGGAAACAAAATGTAGTTGTTTTCACTTTTATATACTATAGCCTTAATTACAGGCTAGCTGAGCATGGGCAGTGGAGTCGTTCCTATCGCTAGTGAAACAGGTGTCTCAGTTGGCAGATACTAGGTGGTGGTAGCAAGGCATTGGAGAGAGAAGACAGTTGTATGCCATATAGTCTGACCTGCATTTCCTAAATTAGTTTGCTACTTTCAGGTCTGTAGAGGATGCTATCCCATAATGAGTGTTGAAGGGGGTTTAGCAATAATTTGTACACAAAACTGGAGTTGATCTCAGGCAGAAAAATTTCATGGGCTGGTCCTGTTGGGAACCCACTGTGAAGATTTTCTAAAATGGGAAAGTAAAATCAGTTAATGGAAAATAGAAGCAATCTTATATAACCTCTTAGGAATATGTAAGCAAACCTGAAGTAAAATAATATGAAAGTAAAGTTAGGAGTGAGAACCAGTGTGGTGTAGTGGTCTGAGTGCTGAATAATGGCTAGAGAGCAGGGTTTGATTCCCTGCTTGGCATGAAAGCCACTGGATAATCTTGAGCAAGTCATATGCTCTCAGCCTCAGGGGAAGGCAATGGCAAACCTCTTCTGAACAAATCTTTCCAAGAAAATATTTCCAAGAAAACCCTTGCCATGATAGGTTTGCCTTAAGATTGCCATAAATTGGAAATAACTTCAAGGCACACAACAACCTTAGGAGTACCCTAATATACACTGTACCAAATCAATAGTCCCAATGCCCTTAACTGGCAGTTGTCATCCCTCCAGAGTGAAAAGGCCACTTGTCACATTTTACATTTTATGCTCAAGTATGATTGCTCCTGTACTAAAAACACAGGGCACATGGTGGCCAAGGTTGGCACATGTACATATAAAACATGCATATTTCTTGATACAGTATACTGCATGGATGTGGCAATTGAAAAGTAATTAAGAGCTTAATTATGCCTTGATGGATCAGGTCCATGTTTATCTAGTCCAGAAGTGGACAGATGATAGGGTCAGGACATATCTTCTTGGTAGACTAATTTTAGCTCTCTGGGTGATTTAAAAGGGATGTACAAGGATTTCTGACTACTGACTACAGTAGTTGAATAATAATTACATCTGACAAACAAACAAACTATCCTTTTCTGCTAATGGTTTGTCTTTCTCATTCTTGGCATTTCCCATCTGTAATATAGGCACATTTCTCAATTCATCTTCGATCTAGCCTTTGTTAAGATTTGCTCCCTGATTTTTTTTAAATGGTTGTTCTGATTATGTGTATGGGATTGGAAGGGGTGTTAGAACTCCTATGTAGTAACTCAAATGTAAATTTGCACATAGGATTTGTTTATGAGAGGTATCTCAATGTGTCCCTTGCTCATGCAGTGTGGGAAGTCATTGGCTCTTCCCCAAACCTCCATTGCATCAGGCTCCACCTATGACACAAGCACTGTTTTGCACATGACCATCTGGTTGGAACACCTCACTGTTCTCATCCCCCTCCCCACAAAACAGTTGGTTTTTCAAAACCTACTAATGCTCTGGTCCATTGTCATTAATTCCAGCAGCCAGCCAAAAATCCATGATGGCTCTGGAAGAGTCTTCCCCAAACTTGGATCTCCAAATATCATTAGATTAAAGCTTCCACTTCATAAGTGTACTTATTGTGCTGAATGAGGATAATGAGTATTGCAGTCGCACTGATCTGTGGACCCAAATTTGGGAAAGATTGCTTGGGAAGCTCATAGATAGTGGTACAGTCATACCCCCACTCTCACAGTGGGACCATCACCTCCACCATACAAGTGAGGCAATTCTAAGAGAAATAGCTCAACAATTATATATGTATTGTTGCTGGGAAAACTACCCTGCCCAGCAACTGTGTGGTTACAGCTAAATTCAGATGGAACAGTGAAGCTTGAAAAGGGTGGCGAATAATGCCATTATTCCTGCTCATCAGAAACTCCAGTCACTTTGTCTAAATGAACCCTCATTGGGCTGCAAAATGTCCTGTTTCCCACAGCATCTGACACATTGCTGAATGTGAATGTGAACTGGATTAAGTTGAAATGGGTAGGTTTGATCACAGCTCAAACAATGTGAATGTCTATTCAGTACTAAATCAGTTCATTGATTCAAATCAAAAAACTATTTACTGTATTTTGAAATGAGAATGAGGCCTGGGAATGCCTTTAAGAAAACCACAGTTAGGAGATAACTGTCTCCTCTTGCTGCTATTGCCCCCAAGCAACTTGATATTCAGAGATGGACTGCTCCTAAACCAGGAGGTTCCATTTAGCTATAATGATAAGTAGCCAGTGGTAGATTTATCTTCCCTGTGTTTGTCTAATTCATCTGGTGTCTATATATTTCGCTGAGACAGGTGTTGTTTTCAGCATTCTCTTCTCAACATGGATTTTGTCCTGCATTTGCATCTGAAGTACAAAATGTGAAGTGAGGAGCAGCTAGATGAAATACTTCATCATTACTGAGGTTTGTTTTGTCGCAAGCCATGCTGTGGATTGAATCTGGGGCCTCCCACATGCTAGGACTGTTCTATGCTACCGAGACATTTCTGTCCCCCCCCCCCCCTTTATACACCTCTCACATGGAAATAATTGCATAGACTGATTGTTCCAGCAATATAATTTTTTAGGTAGGGAAAAGGCTTGTGGGAGGAACCTAGTGTCTTAAGCATGTCATATAGGAAGCATAGCTCATTGTTGCCTGGATGCATCCCCCACCCCCACCCCCACCTCTGTTCCTTCAGAACTGGGAAAAGCTACTTTTTTGGAATACAGCTCTCCAAATCCTGTACCAAGAGGTATCTTGGTTCCCCAAGAGGTTTCTCCTCCTCCTTTTGCCAAATCAGCACCTCCTGGAGCTACACTTAGCTCTCTCCTTTTAAAATAAAAGAATTGTCTAATCTGCATATCTGTAGGGAGAAACTTAACAATTAGATCTGAATATATAACTTGAAAGCTCAAAGGACAGGATGCAAAAGATACAGCCTAAGGTAGAAATGACTCCATGGCAGAGCACATGTTTTATATGCAGAAGTTTGCAGGTCCAATTCCAGACACTTAGTTCCAATTAAGAGGATTAGGCAGCAAGAGAACTACTACCAGTCAAAGTAGACAGTCCTGGGTCTGAATTCCAGTTTTGGAAGACTTTGGGCAGCACCGGAAACTGTATTCCTGCAGTGGGTAAGTGAGACTAGGGAGGTTGGAGAGGGCCAAAGCAAAATGAGTAGAGCCAGATGTCATTCTTGCTCATTTGACAATTTTCCCACCATGGAGAAAAAAAACATCTCAGTTCTGTGTATGTCAATTTAGGAGTAAGTTCCAATGTAAGAGCTTGCAGGCATACAACATACAGCTGAGTTACATGGAATAGCTGCCCTTGAAAGCTGCTAGATCAGGTTTAGGGATGCCAGTCCTATACAGACTGGCAGAAAGTGCCAGCCTGTGGGCAGAGTCAGGATGCAGCTAGATGCCCTAACTCCAGCCCCATGGCACCATGATGGCACACGCTGGTCCAAATGGCACACGCCATCATGATGCATCTCCGGTGCTGCATCTACATGATGCAGCGCCAAGGGGGCATCATAAAGCTGCACCACCACAGCTATGGTCCCCCTTGGAGGATGCAAAAAGGACCTGTTTTTTGCAGCTCCTTTTTGCACTATCCAGAGGCTGTATCAGGGCCACGACATGAAGTTGCCATGGCCCCGGTTCAGCCAGGAAAGGAGCGGCTGCATGCCGCCCCTTAGGGGCAATCTGTATAGCCCCTAAGTCCAGGAATACAAAACACAGCTTGGTCAGGTACATGTCAACTCAGAAGCAAGTCACATTACAACAGCTTTTAGGCATGTAAAGCACAGCCCCATAGTCCACTGGTTGCCATATTCCAGTCCCTCATATCCTGAGCCAAAATTTGCATATTATGCACATTATTATAATAATGCAAATTATTAATTTGCATTTTACTTATGCAAATTCAACATATTAATCATTTGCACTTTTTCTACTGTTATGTTTCAACCTCTGTACCAGTACCAAGGTAAGAGCTCTTTTTTTCACCCCCCCCCCCCCCCAGCTGATGTCAAGAGAGGAAGGCTTCCAAGCAGCACCAGAGAGTAAATGGGGTTGCTGCTTCATTTTCACTGACAAATTTTAATCCACCCATTGACCTGCAACGAAGGAGAAATTCAGGATTTATTGCTTCAACTGGCCTGGTCGGCCGGGACATTTTTCAGTCCGTTCAGTCCAGGATTTTCCAGGTTTTCTGGAACAAATGGCAACTCGAGGTGAGATTCTAGGTAGGAAATTGAGTATAACTACTCTGTGCACATAGTCCCATATGTCTCTCCCAACAACTGCCCATTTTGTGTGTGTGGAGTGAAGAACCAAGCACTGGGGACTGCTTCTCAAAGTACTGTAGAATGATGTTTGATTCTATGATTCTATGATTCTTTTTCTAGCTGACTGCAGCAGCACAAGAAGGAGTCCCCACCCACCCTTATCTCTCTACTGTAACAATGGTCATGTGAAGCTTGGGAGCTGCAAGGGTAGTAGTAGTGGTGGAGGAGGTATGGGGTACAAGAAGCTAGATAATAGCCCCATGTGCCGTCTTCAAAGCAAGATATATGTGCAAGTAAAGGAAATGTATCCCATTAATAGGATTCTAGCAAAATAGTTTGACAAATAGATAGATGACTAGTTTGACTCCATATGAGGCATGTTTCTTAGTGACTAAAGATTTCAAGTATGTAATGTTTTAACTCATAAGAGTTGGTTTCGTAGTCCTCACTATCCTAGTTGCTCCCTCTGAATCCTGTCCAGGGGCGGGCAACCTGGGATCTTCCACATGTTTTAGCCTAAAATTCCATCAGCTAAACAGAACCAGGATGATGGAACATGTTGTTCAAAACATCTGGAAAGTTCACTATTGGCCTTCCCCAGCAATTAATCCATACTCCCTATTGTCTTGCTTTGGCAGGGACAGTCCAGATTCATCCTCTGCCATCCCACTTTTTCAACTGCTTTTAAAATGTCCCAGTTTATCTTTCCTCCTCTCCTTGTCCTTGGCTTACTTCAGTTCTTGTAAACTTGCTTTAAAGTGGAAAAGTAGCTTTTACTCAGTTAATTCAAGAGGAGAGGAGAGCATAATCTTGCCCTTTCCAGTAGATTCAGGTGAAAGAAAACTGTTGCAGGCTATCTTGGCTTGCCCCCTAACTGTTTTTCCTCATTACTAACTTTTGCTGTGTTGACCATACTCTGATACTGCTTGGCCACTTGTGTTCAAAATTTTCATTTGTGAAATGTTGGAGGGTATGTGAACATTCTTTGCTCATCCAATTTTGGCACAGCATCTATATGAAATCAGTGTTTGCTTATTGCAGATGTTGGCTGCAAAAGGCCCCTTTGCTCCTGAACTTTACTTCCAGTTAACCTCCTATTGTAGAAAAAGGCCTTTCCTGGAACTTAAAACTCTGGAGACCAGGGTTCAAATACCACCTTGGGCAAAAAACCCACTGGGTTACATTGGACAAATCACACTCTCTCAGCCTCAGAGGATGACAGTGGCAAACCCCCTCTGAAGAAATTTGCCAAGAAAACCCCACAATAGGTTTGACTTAGGGTTGCCATAAGCTGGAAACAACTTGAAGGCATACCTCAACAACAACATCAAAAATATCCCATGGGGCAAAAAAATGTGATGAAACTGCCATTTTTTTGGTCAAACAAGGAACTTTTTTAAAAGGGGGGAAAATCAATGGTAGAAGTGTGGCAGGAGGTGTGGCCCTCCTAGGTCCCCCTGCCCCTCTTAGCCCTGGAAGTTTCCCATCATTGGGCTGTTGGTTTCCAACGTTTGGCAAAGAAAGCTAACATAAGAGAATAGCTTAGCCATTGCCTTAGTCAATTTTCTAGGAACTCAAAAGGAATGAACATCATAATGAGTAATGTAACAAGCTACCTACTAAATTCAGAAGGGGGAATTAGTGATAGTGACTGTGAGTTATTTTTGTGCCTTTCTTGTTGATGTGTGCCTTCAAGTATTTTCCAACTTATGGTAACTCTAAGACAAAGTTGTCTTTGCTTTCTTCCTAGACTGAAAGAGTTTGAATTGCCCAAGGCCACACAGTAGGTTTTCATAGCTGAGCAGGGATTCAAACCCTGGTCTCCCAGGCTTCTAGTCCAACACTCTAACCATTAAACCGCACAAAAATTAAGTATGTAAATAGTTTCTCAAGCTCTGCTTGTACATCACATGTAATAGGCTGAAATCATAGCCAACATTAGATTCTGATGTCCCTGGTCTGGTGTTGCAGATCCTCTGGTCCTGATACTTGCTCTAGATTGGACTCATTACTTGCCTGCTTATTTAAAAAACAGCTAGTTGTCTGATTCTAACAGGAGTAGTACCACCACTGCTGCCTATTGCCCCATCAAGCCCAGTGGCATAGGTAGATACCAGATGAGAGAGTGAAGGACCTTAAACCTAGGGCTGGCCCTGGCTGCAGTAATCAATAAACTCTGTGTCTATGTGCCTTTCTGAGAGTGATTTGTGGTTTGTTTGTTTTTTTAAAGATCCACAGTCTAACCTTCTCTTCTTTGCTTTCCACTACAGGAAAGCAATAATAATAATAATTCTAGACATTTCCCTGAGTTTGGGGAATCGGGTGCAGACTGAACTTGCTAGAAAACTAGTGGATGTTGGTGTGTGTGTGTATCTGTTTTGTTTTTGTTTTTGTCTGTCTTGACAAAATCAAGACAATTGGAAACCTTAGTCCAGACCTATTCTTGGATTTTGCCTGGGTCATCAACTTCCAGTTTCACCAGAAGCATTCATCTATTCTCCATGGTTATGAAGGATTCATCAGCCAGGATACCTCAAGGTAATTGTCGAGGGGTGAGAAAGTCATGCATTTCAGTTTTCACTCAGGATACATGTTTTCAAGATTACTCAGCATAGGGAAAGTCACCCCAAATACCCTTTGATGGCTTCAACATTCTCACTCTTAGGTTTATACAAAGTAGATGTTTGCCAGAGTTCACATAAGTTTTACTTTGCACTGCAAATTCCAATTTGGGTGGGAGTAATTCTGGGTGTTCTAGTGCAAAAAGTAATTTCCCAGTAGATAAGATCCCCACATCCTGTAGTTTAGGTTATGCTTCTCCCATTTACTCCAGCAAAATCTAATCCATGGAAAGGGAAAACAGTACACACCCTTCAGATGTTGTTGAACTGCAGCTCCCAGTATCATTGGCATTGCTGGTTAGTGCTGATAGAAGATGAAGTCCCATGAGATCTGGAAAGCCATGATGGTGTAGTGGTTTGAGCTTTGGCCTGCGACTCTGGAGACCAGGATTTGAATCTCATCTTGCCATGGAAACCTACTGGGTGATTTGGGCAAGTGACACTCTCAGCTTTAGAGGATGCAATGGCATCTGAAGAAACTTGCCAAGATAACCCCATGATAGTTAACTTTAGGACTACCATAGGCCGGAAATTATTTGAAGGCACACAACAACAACACATTCCCCACTCAAGATCAAATCCACTGTTTTTTGAGTTTCTGAGATGTTCAGATAAATGTCTCCCTAGAAGAGAATAAAAGTAAAGGTAAAAGTATTCCCCATTGACAAGATTGTCAAGTCATGTCTGACCATAGGAGGCGGGGCTCATCTCTGTTACTAACCCAAAGAGCCAACATTGTCTGAGACTATTCAATCAATCAATCAATCAATTGCCTTTATTGCACTCAACAGACCAAGGCAGACATAGAAATAAATCAGTACATAACAACATAAAATATTTGAGCAAACATAAAAATACAATATATCAGTTGTACCATAAGTTATGCTAAAAACAGGTTTAAAACAAGTACCATATATATATATTTGTGGGCTTATTTGCAACATCCAAAAACCATATTATGCTTTTTTCCATAAGGGTTTTGTCCAAATTATTTTACTTCACTTTTAATTTTTATGGCACATTGCTTTCTGAGCTTCGATGGCAGACAAAATAAACTTTGCTACTTCAAATACCTTTCTTGTTTAATTTTTAGTAGAGGTGTGATTAATTTTAGCCTCTCATCCTTGTAGAAGATACACTGAAAAAACACATGGGACATTGTTTCTACAAGGCCCTCTCCACAGGGGCAGATTCGATCCTTATACTCAATACAGTGATAGTGTCCCTCTAACACAGCAGATGGGATTACATTGAAGTGGCCTTTACTAAATGCTGACCTATATTTAGGAATAGTTAGATATTCCAAGCAGTTTGCACCCTTTGTATTTCTGTGATCATGTGGCCAGCATGGTTGCACAGAAAGCTGTTTACCTTCCCACTGGAGTGGTACCTATTTATCTGTTTGCATTTGCATTCTTTTGAACTGCCATGTTGACAGAAGCTGGGACTAGTGATGGGAGCTCACCCCATCATGTGGCACTGGGGCCTTGACTGGCCAACCTGCCGATCAACAGAGGTGGTGTCTTAACCACTTGAGCCAATAGTATGGTACAAATTGTCCACAACCTTCCTGATGCCAATGATGGCTACACTCCTTAGTGTGCCCAGATCAGAGTTGGCTGAAAAATTATGGTAATTGCAGTCCCCCCCTCCCCTCCCAAAATAACATTTCTAAGCTCTGGTCCAAATATAGACACACAGAGGCCTCTGTCATACAAGCAGGAAACATGGTCTGATATTTAATCCTGCTGTTGATTCTTTCAGTGTTTGTTGTTTTATTATGTATTTATTGTTAATATTGTTTGATGTGAACCACACTGTAAATGTGTACTGAAGGGCAGTAGATCAATTCACTCAATCGATACGTTTTATGCACACAGGCCTCTTTCATGTTAATTTGAGATATGCTGACACTGGGTCAAGAGAATATATCAGAGAAGTGTTGCTAGTGGGCATGATTCTGTCCCCATCACATATTTAGTTAGTGCAGGGGATAGTTGTCTGAACGCCCCTGGAATGAGTCATGCACCCAAGTATCTGTGTCTGTGTTTGTGTGCGCTTTCCAGTCACTTGTCAATTTATGACCCTCTGAATATTATAGGGTTTTTTTTAGGCAAGGAAGACTGAGATAGTTTTGCTAATTTCTCCCTCTGGAATATAGTCTACAGTGCCTGCTTTTTTGATGACAGTCTCCCATCCAAATACAAATCAGGGCTGACCCTGTTTAGCTTCTTAGGTCCAGTGCCTTTAGGGTATTTAGACAGTCCAATCCTGAAATTGGCTGGCAGTGGTGAGCCTCTGGATTAGCACAGTTAGGTATAAATACAGACATCTGGTCTTTTACCCTTGCCTGGTCTACAGGGTGATCTCTTCTTGTCTGTTATAAATGATCTTGGTTTGGAGAATTCATGAGATTGGTATGGTTACCAGGACCCTAGCTTTGCCTTGAAAATCTCATATCAAGACTAAGAGCCTTAGTCTTGGGAGAGGAGGGTTTATCTTTGTTACGCATTGTGTCACCCAAATCAGGGTGAGCCAGAAGACCTTGGACAATGTTTTCACATCAACTCCACGAGTCTGGCTTTCATATCAGTGGGGCAATGAATTCATCCTGAGTGTTACTGTGCAATTGAAAGTACCTATCTGAGATGATGAATATTAGGGAAAGGGCACCTTAGAGACCTTCTTTATAATTCATACTAAAACCATGAGCAGAGTCACAACCCCATTGACACAAGAGCCACTAGCTGCCAGAGCTCTGGGTGGCTTTCTTTCTTTGCATGGGCCATTAGAGGTGGCTGCAGCTATAAATATTGAGGTAGTAGTGTTTCCCCAACTTTGGAACCCTAGAAGTTTTTGGATTCTAAACCCAGGAAGAATGTAACCAATATGGCCAAAGGTCAAGGATTCTGGGAGTAATGGCCTGAGGACATGAGGCTGAGGAGTGCTTGTATTGAGCAAATCAAGATAGTTCCCATCATTTGCCAGAATGAGGCAACCACCATTGGCAGCACATTTTGCATGACATGAAACAATTGCAGAGGGTTGGCAATTTAATTTATTCATATTTATTTTTATTGTCAAGGGGGCAGAGAGATGTTTATCTTCTGCTTCATATGCTAGAATAACTTGACTGTCCTGAAGTAGGATAAATCTTAACTTGAGGTCTGGACAACATCATTGGCTTTTCTTCCTCAGACAGCAAAATGTCTGGGGCAGACTTTAAAGTGAAGAGTCTCTTAGGGTAGCCTTTCCCAACTTGGATGGTCCTACAGATTTGTTGAACTATAGCTTCCACCACCATAGCCAGCATGCTTTGTGAGGATGGATGGGAGATGTAGCCCAACCCCTGTGGAGGACGTAGATGTATAGTGGCTAGGTGACTGAAGTGCTTAAGATCTCCTCTATATTTGGGTTCAAAAGTTCATTTTGCTCCTGTTGCTGCAACTACTCTTCATTTACTGAAGAAGGAGCAACCACACAATTGTTGTCTGAACTGAAGTGCTCTAGCAGAGAATTCTAATCACTTCAACCAAATGGCAAAAAGATTTTGTAGGATAGAACCATGACAGTTAAAACAGGTTCAAATTACTTTAGGGAGGTAGTGCAGATGGGAGATACTCTTGTTCTCCTTGTAGCTGGGTGTGCATATTTGGCTAACTGAAAAATTGTGGTCCATGAGGCAAACATTGGCCAAATGGTTCCAATAATTGCCAAGGTTTTTTTAATTTTTATTTTTTATTTATTTTATTTATATAGCGCTGTAAATTTATGCAGTGCTGTACATTTACTTGACTGTTTAAAGCAGGAATGAGCCCTAACCACCATGGCCAGAATTGAAGGATGGTGGGAGTTGGAGTGTTACCAACTTCTGGAGGTGCCATAGATTCCCTTGTTGTTGTTGTTGTGTGCCTTCAAGTCGTTTCTGACTTACGTTGACCTTAAGGCAAACTTATCATGGGGTTTTCATAGCAAATTTCTTCAGAAGGTATTTGCCATTGCTATCTTTTGATGCTAAGAGAGTGTGATTTGCCCCAGGTCACCCAGTGGGTGTTATGGCTGAGCGTGGATTGAAACCCTGGTCTCCAGAGTTGCAGTCCAACAGTCAAACCACTACTCCATTCTGGTTCTCTTGTAGATTCCTTACTTCTGGTTTAAAACATTTGTATATGTTTATCAAGTTTTGGTTCTCCAGATGTTTTGCACTTCCACTCCCAGAATCCCAGTCAGCATTGTCAGTGGTCAACAATTTGAGGAGTGCAAGTCCAAACGATCTGGAACAAGGAAAGGTTGAGAACACCTGCTCTATGACAACACACACACAAAACATATTGGTTCAGTCAGCAAGAAGGTTTGATAACTGATTCCATTAAAAAAATGCTAATTTTTGAATTTGTTGTGAAATGCTGAAATCAGTTTTTCAAAAGTGAAAAAGTTTCTAGACCTGAGTCCAGTCCCTTAAAGCAGACAGCCAGACTGTACTGAGTGGGCACACTCCTTGATTCTTATTTTTGCAGCAGGCAAGAATGAGTCATAGGCTCCGCTACTTAATTACATGCTCCCGCTTTCTCCCAATCCCTCCCAGATCCTTGTATTCCTCTTTGGAGATATCCATAGTCATGGCAGGTGGCCCAGCAGAGATACTGTACTCTCTATTTGCCCCCAACTGCTGTTGGACAGAGGAACAGAGGAACAGAGCTTGGTATAGTCTTGATGGTCTTGGTTTGGGGCACCCTTTCTAGATGGCCATAAAACCTAGCTGTCAAATGACCACTCAATATCATATGTAGCCTGGAAGAAGTTACATTTTTGGGTTATGTCTCTCATATTTCCACAACAAGTATTGCCAGTGGCTGTTCTGGCTGGGGGAGCTGTAATCCAAAGAAGTAACTTTTCCAAGCTGTGAGCTGTGCAGCCCACAGTAACTTAATCGTTTTCTCCCTATCCCTTTGTCATAAATCACACATTTGTTTGTGCAAAGGCTGTGTTCTGTGCATTGAGATGTCATTTGGCCACACGCCCCATTTCATATCAATTAAAGATGCATTACTTTATCATGTATGTGTTTTACGAATTAAATGGATGGATCTTCCTTCTCCCCTGTCAGGGCTCCCTAAAGGCAGTTCACAATTCACTTTAAAAGGACAAGATGCAGGTTAGAAAACCAACTCCACAAGAGAAGCAGTAGAGACAACGAAAGCACAAAAATAGTAACAGACAGCAGACAAGGTTGACATAATAATAACAGTATTAGCCTGCATTAAGAGCAACCAGAGACAGTTCAACAGTAGACTTTAGCCACCTCCAAATGCCCTGTTCGAACAGCAAGGGCTTGAATGCTCTTGTAAAAATAAGAGGGCTAACTTGATGAGTCTCCTTAGGGAAGGAGTTTCACAGACAGGCTACAATGGCACTACAAATTCCCTGCTTGGTCCCATTCCTCCCAGAGCTTGGAATAAGTTACTTTGTGGACTGTGACTCCCAGAATTCCTCAAACAGCTTGGCCAGTGGCCATGCTGGTGAAGGGGTTCTTTGGGTCTGATAAAGCAATTTCTCCAAGGTTTGCCCACACCTGGAACGAGAGCAAGAATAACTCTTGGCTGGTGGTGGAAGGAATGAGAGGTCAGAACTCCCAGAATCCCTCAGCTGCAGGCTAAGTTGGCTGGGGGATTCTGGGAGTTGTACAGAAAACAAAATGAGAAAGCTTTGAATTTGTTCCAACTGGCCACCAAAAAAGTTGAACCTGTTATTCCCTGATTTCTGCTACAGCCATTGTTGATTTGTTTATTATTTTAAGGTATGTTTTAATCTGTAAACTGTTTAATTGTATTATAGGGAGGGGGGTTATTGGGATACGGAACTGTATATTTTAATATGTAAGCCGCCCTGGTTGTGTTGCACAGAGAGGCGGGATATAAATAAAATTATTATTATTATTATTATTATTATTATTATTGCCTTTCAGTGCAAAATCTAACCTGAGGATGGGGAACATGTGGCATTCCAGGGACATTGTTGAATTACTACCGAACTACAGATATTGCTGGGCTACTATTTATGCTGTCTGGGGGTGCTCTGGGAGCTGTAGTTCAAAAAAGTATTTAAAAAAAAAGTTTTAGTTATGGGTAGGACAGGGAAGATGAGGGAAAGGAATGTAACTAGACATGAACTTGAGCCTATATCTTCAGATGCATGAGGAAGTGGGTTCAAATCTATGAAAGCTCATGCAACCAGCTTCTTTCAGTTAAGTCTCAAAGGTGCTACAAGATCCCTTTGCATACTGATTTTCCAGACTAAAACGGCTATGGACCTTATCAGATGGGAGGAATTTCTCTATATTGCGAATGGAGCCAATTGGAACCAATTCGAATTCATGTGAATTCGCTAGTTTAGCAAATTTACATGAATTCCAGTTGCATTAAGAATGCATTCAGAATGACTTCCCATTACCCGAAAATGACCCCCCCATTGCCCAAATTTGCGTGAGATGCTTTAATTCGCAATAACGTGAAACCCCATGATTGTGTTCGGAATGACTTCCCTTTTGCCCGAAATTGCGTGAGATACTTTAATTCACAATAACGTGAAACCCCATGATTGCGTTCAGATTGCCCTTAGATTATACTTCCAATTTCCAACGTCTGATAAGGTCGTATGTCTTTGAATTCTAGATGTGAACTGTTAGCCTAAGGATTGGAACATGTGGCCAGTGGGATAGCATTTGTAGGTGATTCTGGTACAATGCAAACTAGCCTTGTTTTGTCTCCCAGTGGTGGGTGGGGCAGAACCTACTGCAAGCATGTGTTAAGAGACCTACCAGGGAACTGTATAAAACCATGATTAGTAAACAAGCTACCTTTATGGACCTTGAGTGAAAATCAGGGAGAAAGCTTTCGTGGAAGCTTTTTGTTCTTATCTGCTGAGAACATCAGATTGAGCTTGGAAGGTTCCCTTTCTGCACTATGTGTATGTATGAACTTTCATGTCATCTGTCAATGTATGGTGTCTCCATGAATTTCATAGGGTTTTCTTAGGCAAAGGAGACTTAGAGGTGGTTTGGCATTGCCTTCCTCCAATATAGCTCACAGCACCTGAAATTCCTTGGCAGTTTCTCATCCAACTGCTAACCAAAGCTAATTCTGTTTAGCTTCAAATATCATGGGATCTGGTGCCTCCAGGGAGTTTAGGCCTCTTTCTGGACTACAGTTCCCCAATTTTTCTAGTCACTGTAGTACCTGGCCATGCTGACTGGGAAATTCTGGAGGGTATAGGATGAAAAAAAAAGGAAATTTCATAAACTCTGACTTTAGCTGCAGTAGAGCAAGTGGTAAAAGGTTGAACTTTTATAAAGCCTTTTATAAAGAAGCTCATTTCTATAAAATATTTTTACACTCCTTGCCCGCTTTTCCTTTTTCTGTCTAGCTGGAGATTTTTTTTAGCATGGGAGGATGGTGAAGGAGGATTGGAGAAACCCAGATAATACCCATAACAACAACAGCTGTTTGGGGAAGATGAGGCTTGTAACTGTAACTAATAACATTTAAAAACCAAGTTTCTGAGCTATGATTTTGTGAAGGTGCTGACTTAAATTTCAGTACCAGAAATTCTTAGCTCTTATCTAGAACATGAATTTCAAGGATTCCTTGACTGGTCACCATGTTAGTTGAAAAGACAAGAGACTTGGCTATACTGTACTTCAGACTGGCCTTATGACCTGGTCCAGTGCCATTGACAGGCATATATGCTAACCACACTGTCGTTTGCTGAGGGGAGAGAAAACTGGGAAACACTTCATCCTGACCTATAGGTGTGCATTTTGGTGAAGCTAACCCCTTTTCAATAGGGACTTCCAAATAAGGACTTACTGTATCTTTATTTTTCAGCCACACATTGGCTGATTCACTAAGCATACTGCTGTTGAGAATTTGTTAGCTGTTTTAAAAATTGTATGTTGTGATTAGTTTGCCTTCTAAATCTCAGCCTCAATTGTCGTTTGTAGCTGTTTTGAAAATGAAACAAAACAGATTCTGGGCATGGACAGAATCCCCCAGGATTTTATTTCAAACAAGAGTTAAATATAAGATGTTGTTTTGCTGTTTCTTGCTTATTACTAGGATTAAACGTTCTACAAGTGTTCAGACTGGAAATAACTAGTGTGTGTGGTGGGGAAATCACATTTGTGGCAGAAGGCACCTCTATTCTAAACTCCACTGGATTGTTTTAAATTTGTAACATGTATATTTTACTTTTTCATCAAGTAGTGTATCAAAGCAGCATATGTTACCCCCTGCACCATCTTTATCTTCACACTAATTCTGTGTGAGAGGGCTGGACTACATGCAGTGACTGACAGTCATCCTGTAACCTACATGGATTGCATGGGGATTTGAACCTGGATCTCTCAAGTCTGTTTAGCCCAACTGTCCAACCAATACACCAGTGCTACTCACACTAGTCTGTGGCTGGTACTGGTCTGCAAGCCATTGGCTGCCAGTCTGTGGCATGTTTCCAGGAAAGAAAGAAAGAGTTGTAGCCAACAGGTGGAAAATGGTACTGGTCCCTGGCACATTGGGAAGGAAAACCTGCCAGTCCACCACATGAGGTAGCTTAAGAAAGACTGCATTAGACCACTATGTCTGAATGCCTGAAGAAAGTCTATACACATCCATTTTGCTCAGCTTAAACATCTGTAAAGGGGCTTTGTTTTGAAGAGGGTAAATGTGTTTTATCGGTCTCATTTATCTTACTTCAACAAATAGAAACATGTTCAAAACGCTAGTGAGTTCTTTTTTAAAAAAAATCCTATTCCTCCATTGCTCTTGTCTGAGTTTGGGAGGAATGAGAATGGCATTTGTATTATAAAGAAAAGCAGCACTACATGTTTAGAATTAATCTGAGCTGAGGTGTCATTTGAAGAGTGTACATTATTAAGGGTCTCCTCTCCAACCAAGAAGGCACCATTTGGATTACTTACTCGGGGCCTACTGTAAGGCCAGCTCTACCATAAGTTTGAAAGCTACTTCAGGGAATAGGTTCTGAGGGATGGAGGCAGTGGCCAACAGCCTCTCAGCCATTCCTCATGAACTGGCACCTCCAACTATGCTTGCTCTTCTCAGGTCCTCAGTGCAGGATGCCATCCTATAGCCAGTACTAGATTTTTCAACTTCAGCTGTCATTCTACTCAGTTTATGTACACAAAATGGTGGGGGAGCCATTTTGGCGTTCACCCTAGGCAGCAAAATGCCTTGGGCTACCCCTGTTCACACCTTCAGTTCCCATAATATCAAAAGGCTCTTTGACATCTAATATTGTGGCATTTTCTTATAGGCATGCAGCATTCAGACTACAGAAGCCATTAAACATGTGGGGAGTACTTTTGTTTATAATATAAATATTCTTCTTCCCTCTTATCCCAAACCCAGAATTTTGTTTAATCCTAGTAAGGAAGAAAATGATCTGGCCAGGGAATGTGAAGTGATAGACAAATGAGTGTGAGGTTTTAACCTCAGAAGATTAACCTCTTTCCAGACTTCTCCCCCTTTCTGTCCATCATCTGATGCCATTAGAGACTTGCTAGTTAGGCATTGACTGTGTTGTAATTTTGCATAATTATTTCTGTTGCCCCTTTGTGTTTTACAAAAGATTTTCCCACTGAGCCCACACTGACCTGAAAAATAGAGTGTGTGTGCATGTGCAATTTGTACGCTGCCAGCATGCAGTGGCTACTGTTTTCTCTTGTGACTGAATCTCAGTATCATCCCGAGATACTTTGCTGCCTGAAGCAGAGCAGCAAAATTTATTCCTACCCACCCAAGTTGTATAGTACCCAATGCCAGTCCAGTTATTTCAGCACCTAAGGCAGAAATCCAACAAATGCCTTTCCCTATACCTGGCTGTAAAAATATAATAATAACGAACTAACAGTTTCCTTCGTTTTGGAATGGAAGTGGAAGTTACTCTCAAAGCACTTGGAAGAAATAAATCACCAGAACGGATGGCATACCACTAGAGCTGTTTCAAGCTATAGAGAAAGAATCCATTCATATTCTAGAAAAATTTGACAGCAAATAGAAAACAAAAGAATGGTTCACAGACTGAAAATGCTAAATATACATTCCTGTCTCCAGAAAAGGGGATGCCAGAGATTGTAGTAACCACCAGACAACTGCACTAATCCCCCATGCAAGCAAAGTGATGCTCAAGGATTTACAGCAAAGACTTTTACCATATATTGAGCAAGAAATGCCAGACAGCCAAGCTCGGTTCTGAAAAAGAAGAGGCACTAGAGATCATGTTACAAATATAAGTTGGCTAATGGAGTGCTACAACAAATTTCAGAAGAAAATCTCTGTGCTTCATAGATTATAGCTAAAGATTAGATTCTGTCAATCATGAAAAACTATAGATTGCTGTAATAGAAATGACAGTAACACAATATTTGAATGTTGTGATATGTGACCTATACCATGAATAAGAAGCCACTATCAGGATTGAATACAGAGAAAAGGGATGATTTCCATTTGGCAAGGGTGTCAGACGAGGATGCATTTTATCACCATATCTGCTTAATTTATACACAGAACATATCATACAGAAAACAAGATTACACTTGGAGGAAGAATGTGTGAAAATTGGAGGAAGGAACATCAGTAATTTAAGATAAGCAGATGACACCATATCACTTGTAGAAAATAGCAGAGACTTGGAATGACTACTGATGAAAGTTAAGGGGGAAAGTGCAAATGCAAGGTCACAACAGTATAGTATAAAAATAAAAATAATGACCATAGAAGATTTATGTAACTTAAAAGCAGATGACAAGGATGTCAAGATATTTAAAGATTTTTTATATCTTCACTCAGACATTAATCAAAATAGAGACTAAAGTCAAGCAATCAGAAGAGAACGATTTCAAAAGAACTAGATATCCCCTCTAGTGTAAAGTTACATAATTGAACACCAGAGTCAGATCATCCATGCCATATTTCCAGTTTCTCTGTATGACTGTGAAAGCTGGACAGTGAAGAAAGCTGACTGGAAGGGAATCAACTCATTTGAAATGTAGTGTTGGAGAAGATTTCTACAGATACTTGTATGGATAAAAAGACAAGTAAATGGGTCTGAGAACAAATCAAACCTGAATGCCCACTAAAATGGCTAAACTAAGATAATAATTTGATCATAATTTGGGCACATCATAAGATGACATCATTGATTGGAAAAAAATATAATACTCAATAAAG
The DNA here is from genome assembly GCA_034509955.1 of Urosaurus nigricauda. NCBI lineage: Eukaryota > Metazoa > Chordata > Lepidosauria > Squamata > Phrynosomatidae > Urosaurus > Urosaurus nigricauda. Next base: position 21,108,409 of record JAOEGL010000006.1, on the reverse strand, counting down.
GAAGCCACAGCCCTGAGTTGCAAGATCTGAGCAGGGTTGTTGATGACCAGACTCTTGGATGTTTCTCATTCGTAGGTTCACCATGAGATGAATCCAATGTGACAGCAAATAACAATTTTCTGCCTGTTTATGACACCCCCCCCCAAAAAACTGCTGCCTCAGGCCAAGATCCTATAGGGACATCATAGCATTAAGTTGAAAGCAGCATAGCTATGCTGTGAATGCACTGTGCCACTTGTGTACTGGATTGAACCACTGTGTAAGCAGTCATACAACTTACATCATGTTGATGCATGATCCCAGAATTCAGTTCAGTTAATATAGTTTCAGTCAAAGTTTACTACAGTTGATAGAGTTCTCTGGTCCCTTAGATAGCACAATCACTTGCACAACACTTGTGCCAGTAGAGTTCCACTTATACAACCGCAAATCAGGATAGGAGGTTAAATGCCTGTACTGCAGCCACTCACTCAAAACCATAAGGTTGCGATTTCAAGACCAGCAAAAAGGGCTCAAGCTCGACTCAGGCTTGCATCCTTCCAAGGTCACTAAAATGAGTACCCAGATTGTTGGGGGCAAGTAGCTTACAGTTGTAAACCGCTTAGACACTGCTTAGGCAGTATGAAGGGGTATATAAATGAAGCTGTAAATGAAGTTGTAGATAGGATCCTTGTACAATATTCTAAAAAGTACACTGGTGTATGCCATCACCAAGATTCTAGCCTGAGCCAACTGTAGCCAGCAGGGCTAAAATATACTGTCCTATTTTACATAGTAAAGAGTTAGTAAATCTAGTGATATAATTCAAATATATAACCATGTTAGTCTGTAGAAACAAGTATGTAGAGAGATGTTGTAGCACCTTTGAGACTAACTGAAAGAAAGAAGTTGGCAGAATGAACTTTGGCAGACTTCTGAGGAAGTAGACTGAAATCTACTAAACTCGTGCTGCCAACTTCTTTCTTTCTGTTAGTCTCACTGGTGCTACAACATCTCTCTACATACTAAATCTAGTGATGTAATGATAAGTTTTGAAATTCTAGTCCTAATAATAATGCCTATAGCAACCCAGGGAGAGTCCAAAAATGCATGCATCCATTCATCCATCCCTCAATCCATCCATGCATCTCACTGTCTTCAGTATATATTTATAGCAGTTTTAATCTGAACAGGACCAGGTCTTTTATAAAGCTGATGGATTTTACTCAGGACCAAACCATCTGTAAATACTTTGGACTACAACAAGCATAGCTCATAAGATTTTTTTCCCCTCTCCCTTCTGGGAAAATCCATTTCTCCTCCAGCTACTGTGGGGATTACCACTTAACTATAAAACAGTGGAGTTCAGAGGGGCTGACAGAGGATGTGGTAACTCCTGCTAATGATAAAGTCTCTGGGCTGTGACCCTGTGAGCCCTAACTCCATTACACAACTGCACAAGGTTGACAGGTGACATGCTCTTTCCCACCCACCAATATCACACATTCCCAGAGAATGTAGCATGTTTTTCAATCAACCATTGAAGCTTTTCATTAGACATATTGCCACCTTATAGAAATAGCTAATCTCTGAAATGTTGTGATGAAGCAGTGAACAGAATTCTTTGATTCAAACTGTGGAATGAGTGTTGAGCTATGGAATGAATTCCATATATCATTCCAGTTAGGTGTAAAGAGGCATAATGACTGTAGTCAGACCTTTGTGCATGCCCTAAGGCACGGGCAGTATTTGAACCCGGATCTTCCATATTTCTATAAATCACTCTGTGTGCTAGACAGGCCTTGGATGTGTCATAACGTTATGCAACTGCTCTTCCGTCTGCTTTAGAGCAACAGCTGCTATTGTGGCTCATTTTATATATTTCTGCATTGCCTCTATCTCAGTCTGGGTTTGTGTGGATACATTAGTCAAAAGATTTGGTTCTTATATACTAGGATGGGAACAGAGTTTTGGAAAAGCTGTATGTTTGAATTGCAGTGCCAAGGAAAATTCTGAGAGCTTTCGTACAAAAATGTCACTTTTCCAAACTATGAATGACTGCACCTTGCTCACCCCTACTGCAGACACAGGTGTCGTGCATGGCTTTGAATGTGACTGGATAAACAAACAGAAGACCACTGACAAAGGAGGTGACCTACCAGAGAATGCTTTGACCAGGATCCCTTCAAACTTGGCTACTTTGCTTCCTTGTAAGCAAAATGCTGCAGATGATTTTTTTTTAGTGGTTTTTAATTTCTATTTCTTTCTTCAAATGTTATTGGATTGGCTTAGCAACAGGCCTGCCACAGTGTCTTTTAATGTAGTAGTAGTAGTAGTAGTAGTAGTAATAATCATTTATTTATTTATTTGTATCCCGTCTCTCCCTGTGTTGGATTGAGGTGGGTAACAGCAAGCAAAGAACAGTAAAAACAGCCAAAAATAACAATGTGATACAAGCATAAAAAGCATAATAATTTAAAATAGTAATTTTAAACACATTAAATTACAAATTCACGATAAAATCGGAAGAGATCCTATGGGGGCAGTGAGGCAGATGGAGTCTTAAAAAGTCGGATGAAGTCAGTTAGGGAAGGCCTGGCAGAAGAGATCCATCTTTATTGCCTTCTTGAAGGCCTCCAATGATGTTATATGGCGGATCTCCACTGACAGGTCATTCCAGATTTTTGGAGCAGTGACAGAAAACATCCTCTGGGAAGTCACAAGCAACTTGGTTTTCATTGGCTGCAATTGGTTCTGGAATTCAGGTTGAAGTGCAAGGTGTCACATCTAGAAGTTCTCTGTTTTTAGACACTGGATATAGTATGTTTATCTGTCTACCTACCTGTTTATCTGTCTGTCTCTCTGCTGTTCTCCCTTATTCTCCAAGTATAGATTCTTATACAGCCAAAATCACACTATTAATGCACAAGAGTTGCATGCACACACTTAGAAGAGCCTTCCTATCATTTGCAGAAGTACAAAACAGGGTTTTTGTGTGTGTGTGTGGGGGGGGGGGAATTCTATAACTCCCCACAGCCCAGCAGAGTGGAGACTGAGCATGCTCAGTGGGCATGGGATGCTGACTGTCTGTTGGGGTAATACCTGAGAAAACTGGATAGGGGAGGAGTGGAATGGAATATCCTAAAAGAATGTGTATGGCTTTGGTACCTCTGTACTGCAACATATTGTTGCAGGACTGACTTGTGCATTTATTTATTTTTTACAGACTGGTTGACAAACATTCTGTCTCCCCAAGGAATCTTGGGCCTTGTTTTATGAAAGGATGAATGCTAAGGATGAATTCTGAGCCTCTTCACCAAATTATAATTCTCAGGATTCTTTGGCAGCTAAAACTGGTTTGAGACCAATATAAGTTTGGAGCATTGATTTTTCCCTTAAATGAGGGAGGATCTTGAACTGGAAAATGGGACTGCTTCAATGAGCTCTGAATGACATAGCATCTATATACATATTTTGTAGAAGGAAATAATTCATGGAAAAACTGGATTTTAAACTCTTGTGAAAGATGCATGCTCTGCAAGGTTTTTTTTTTTAAAACCTCACCAAGAAGCTCTGCACTGATTTTTTAAAATATTTATTATTGTATGTGTGTGTGTGTGTGTGTGTGTGAATGTGGTATGACTCCTTGACATTCACAGTACTCTTTCTGATTCCAAATGTGAATTTCACCCCCCTTTTTGTCAACATAATTTATGGTGCTTGTTAACTTGTGGGGCATGACTGAGTGCAATATTTTGCACACGGGGTGGTAATTATTCTGGATGAATTAATGTGAGATAAGGGTGCGATTGTGTGCGATGGGTTTAAATTATTATTTGCTATTGAGAGTCAGAAGAGGGTGGCCAGAAACAAACATTCAGCACCCTTTGCGCATCCCATGAAGTAGGCTCTTGCTTTCCCAAGCTGGTGCCACAATAAAATGTGTCAGATTCTCAGCTGCCATAGCCAGGACTCTTTGTTATTTTTGCTAAAACAGACTAAAACAGCTGCTCTTCTCTGGCAGGTGACCAGGGAATGAATGGAACGGTGGTGTGACAAGCAAGGAGTGGGAACAATAGGGAAAGGAAGAGGGAGATGACTAGAGAGAAGAGCGGGAGCTTCTTCTGGGCAGAACAGAAAAATGGGTTGAAGGGTGGGCAGATCAGCCAGCTAATAAGGAAGGGCAAGGTAAGGGTAGATGGAGAGGCAGGCCAGAGTTTTAATAAGGAAGAAAGACAGAGGTGGGGGGTGTACTAACACAAACAAGTGGGAGAGACACCACTGTGTATGGTAGTGATGTGAGGGGGGTGAATTGGGTAGGTCAGCCTTCTGTACCCCTGAAGCCTCTACATCAGAGGTTCTCAACCTTTGATCCTCCAGCTGTTTTGGACTCCAGCACCCAGAAGCCTTTGCCAGCAATGATGAGGGAATTGGGGAAGTGAAGTCAAAAACATCTTGAGGACCAGAAGTTGAGAGCCACTGTTCTAGATGCACCAGACTATAGATCCCATCAATGAGAGCTGAATATCCATCATGGGGATGATGGGAGTTGTAATATGAGGAACCTGGAAGCATACCTGCCTCCTCCTCAGGCTGGGCAAGGGCATTTAACACATGTGAAGGGGTTGAAAGAGCCAGGATGGTCTAGTGCACTGGTTCCCAAACTTGGGTCCCTCAGATATTTGGGACTTCAGGTCCCCAAATTCCTGACTGTTGGCCAAGCTGGCTAAGGCTTCTGGGAGGTCCAAAGCACCTGGAGGATCAAAATTTGGAGACCACTGGCCTAGTGGTTTGAGAGATGGACTATTGGAGGGAGTTTTTCATGGGTTTTTTGGGCTATGTGGTTATGTTCTAGAAGAGTTTATTCCTGATGTTTTGCCAGCATCTGTGGCTGGCATCTCCAGAGAAGCCACTTTCTCTGAAGATGCCAGCAACAGATGCTGGTGAAACGTCAGGGATAAATTCTTCTAGAATGTGGCCACATAGCCTGAAAAACCCACAAAAAACTAGGAATGCCAGCTCTGAAAGCCTCCGACTTCATATTTGAGGGAGGCTTAGGAACCACTAGCCTAGTGGCTTGAGGGTCGGTGAGAGACCAGGGTTTGAATCCTGGTTTGGCCATGAAAACTGACTCTAGGTGGCCTTGGACAAGTCCCACTCTCTCAGCCTCAGGCGAAGGCAGTGGCAAACTTCCTCTGAATCAATCTTGTCAAGATAACCCCATGAGAGGGTCGCCATAAGTCTGAAATCATAAAATCATAGAATCATAGAGCTGGAAGAGACCACAAGGGCCATCCAGTCCAACCCCCTGCCATGCAGGAACTCCCAATCAAAGCATCCCCAACAGATGGCCATCCAGCCTCTGCTTAAAGACTTCTAAGTAAGGAAGTTCCTCCTCATGTTGAGGTGGAATCTCTTCTCCTGCAGTTTGCATCTATTGTTCTGCGTTCTAGTCGCTGGAGCAGCAGAAAACAAGCTTGCTCCCTCCTCAATGTGACATCCCTTCAAGTATTTAAACAGAGCTATCATATCACCTCTTAACCTTCTCTTCTCTAGGCTAAACATCCCCAGCTCCCTAAGTCTTTCCTCAGAAGGCACGGTCTCCAGACCCTTCACCATCTTAGTTGCCCTCCTTTGGACATGCTCCAGTTTCTCCACATCTTTTTTTGAATTGTGGTGCCCGGAACTAGACACAGTATTCCAGGTGGGGCCTGACCAAAGCAGAATAGAGTGGCACTATTACTTCCCTTGATCTAGATGCTATACTTCTATCGATGCAGCCTAGAATTGCATTGGCCTTTTTAGCTGCCGCATCACACTGTTGACTCGTGTTCAACAGTGTGATCGATGCAAGGCACAGAACACACACACAAAAAGGGGTTGCTGGCAAGACAGAGGGATGGCCTGGTGCCTCCTTGTAGAAAGGGACAGATTGGGAACATTGAGGGGAAAGGAGGCAGAGAGGGTGTGAGGGGGATGCAAACAGCGAATGTTGTGTATGGGTTGGGTGTTGGGGGAGATGGCAAGAGTATGGGATTGGGTATGTGTGAGAGCGAGGACTTATGTGGCTGGATTTAAGTCAGATCATGCTCAAGTAATGTATATTTTGGGGCATGCATGGTCGAGTTTGGGCTCCAGCTCCCAACTTGCCCTGCTAAGCTAAATGGACGATTTTAAAAAAGAAATAAATTAATTAAAAAATCTGCATGCAGGGAAACTCAGTTAATCTATGCAGGTCGCTTTCTGCAGGCTCTGTTCCATCCACACTAGGAACATAATGTGCTCTGGGCCCCACAGCCAACTCGCTCCAACTCCCAGAATTCCATAGCCTTGAGTCAGAAAAGAGTTAAAGCGGTGTCAAACATCTAATGTGGATGCAGCAGAGAGAGAGATGACAGAGGTAGTGAATATAGAAAGGCAGGAAAGGAAGATGGGGGGGGGGGAGGCGGAAGGAGAATTGGAGGAGAGCAAGGGAGGAGGTGGGAATGGAAGGCTTGTGGGAAGGGAGGAAGGCCAAGGAAAGAGAAGCCCACCCTCCTTCCCCCCATCCTCCCCTCCTTCCCTCCCCCGGAGGATGCGCTGTGCTTCCGTCCCCATCTCAGTCTTCTCCTCCCTCCTCCTCCTCCTCCTCTTCCACCAGCCCTCCTCCTTCCTTCCTCCATCCCTCCATCCATCCCTCCATCTCTAGCCCTGGCAGCAGCAGCCCCACTTGGCGGGAGGGGGCCGGCCAAGGCTGATTCATCATCGGCCCCCCCCTCCCCTTCTCTCCTTCCCTTTGCGGAGAAAGAGATTGGACGGGGGGGAAGAGAGAGAGAGAGAGAGAGAGCGAGAGCAGCGCGACAGCCGTGGCGAAGGAGGCAAGGCGAAGGGAGGAGATGGTGAGCGGTTGCCATGGGGATGCGGCGCGGGTGGGAGGAAGAGGGGACCAGGGATGAAGGAATGGCTGGACCAGGGATGGAGGGGATGCGCTGTAGGACCAAGCAGGGCCAGGCATCGGTGGCTTCTGCCGGCCACCTTCGCTGTTGGCTTCTTCTGGCTCTGGCCAAACCTTCCACACCCCCCACCAGAATGGGAGGGTATATGGCCCTTGCTTCTGGATCACGCTTCTCTCTGAACATTATCCTTGAACTCTGGAGCCACACTGGGGGGATACCTGCAGCGCCTTCCGCTTGAACCTCCCACATTCTCTCTCCCTTCCTTCCTTCCTTCCTTCCTTTCCTTCCCAGCCTCTTCAGTCTTCACCACCAAGCAGCTTCTTTTCCACCCCCCCCCCCATCCCTACACACACTTGAGGCCTAGCTGTCTCTCAGCACCTACCCCCATTATAACACAGTAGTTTCCCCAAACCTTTCATCAGGTCTGTGGTTCTGAGACGTCCTCCCCTCCCCATTGTGCATCGTCCTTTCGTTTCAGGTGTGCAACTGCTTGGTATTGTTTTCACCGATGAAACCGCTGATTTTTCATACAGCCCGTATGCTACAGAATGCAGCTCAGATGAGCAGACTGAGCCATACTCAGTGTGGAAATACAAGTTGCTTCTCATCCTCACATACAACCAGTCCCTTTGACTCCAGGGATTGGAGTGATGTCTACGTTTCCTTACTGAGCCCCAATCGTCCAAGATATTACTGGGTTATTCTGTAAAATCAGTGTGGAAAGAGATCTTGTAGCATCAGTCTCAAATGCCCTACAAGATCTCTTTCCAAAAAAGGGAGCAGTGGATGCATTTTAGTCACATTGAGCTCTTTGGTTGGTTGTCATGTTTGGGCTTGGTATGGAAAGAGATCTCGTAGGACCTTTGAGACTGGTGCTACAAGATCTCTTTCCATACTGACGTTACAGACTAATACAGACTATTTGGGCTTGGTAAGGAAATGTACACCTCGCTCCTATCTCTGGAGTCAAAGGGACTGGTCATATGTGAGGGTGAGAAGCCACTTGTATTTCCACTCTCAGTATGGCTTTGTTTGCTTATTTGAGCTGCATTCTGTAGTATAGGCTGTATCAAAAATCAGCAGTTTCTGTGACACACTAAAGAGTAAGGTATTTATCATGTCATGATGCACCTGCTTCATCAGCTATAGACAAATGCTGCTTCCCACCTATACCTCCCACTCTCCTTACTTTCCTGCTAGTGGCCCATTCTGGTCTGTCTTGCACTGATGGGAATGATGGCCTCTCTGCCTCCATTGGTAAATGAATGGATGCTCTCCTAGGTAGGCCTTCAACCCCTTATGACACATGGGGACATAAGAGGCCAGTTTTACCAGTGCCTAGCAAATCTCCCCACAACCCATTCTTTCATTGCCCCTGCCTCTTTCCCATTTCATTAATATTATTCTTTTGGGTCACACTACCCTGCCTCCCTCCTCCTGACTTCTACTCATGTCTTTTTGCTCCTCCTCTTTCAACATGCCTGTCTTGTCCCATATTGTCCCATATCCATTCTTTGTGGTCCCGGGTTCAATCCTCATCATCGCCAGTTGGAAGGATCACTTAGCACAGGGATGGAAATAGTATGGCTTGAGGGCCTCATGTGTCTCTGCAGTCATTTATGTGGCCCCCAGTGTTCCTCAGAGGTCCATAATTGTTCTCAAATGTCCTCCTGGGAGGGCATTTTTGACATGTTTTGGGGGGCCCTTGAACTATTTTAGGCTCAGGAAAGGCTTTTCTTAAAACTAGAAGTAAACCAGGTGTGACTTCTGGTCATGTCCTGTTTTGAAAAAGGCCTTTCCTGAACTAAAAATAGCTCGGGGGTGTGTGTGTGCTAAAATATGGCAGAATGCCCTCCACATCCCTTAGAGTATGTTGGGGGACATTTGAAGGCAACTGTTTTATTTTATTTTTGTGGTGCACTTGTGTGTGGTTATGGGGGTCCCCCTAGGCTCCCACAGTTGCCCACAGCTGACTTAGCAGTGAAAGGCCCACAGACAGCCCATGGTCTGAGTGGCGGCAAGATGAGGTCCCCCCTCCCACCCCACACATGCTCAGACCCACAGGCTGCCAGAGATTCCTCTTCGTTCTTTAGCTAGCTGCTACCACTCAGAAGAGATAAAGCTGGGCTAGATGGACTGGCAGTCTGACCTGGAATGCTGGAGCTTCCTGTGTTGAAATGAGGAAGGGGAAGTGCCTCTTGAGACATACTTGGAGAGAGAAATCAGGGAGTTGAGAGTGCAGCCTTGATGACAATGTCTGTACCTTGATAAGAGTGATAAGGAGGGCACAAGAAAAGAATTCGGGTGCGAACACCAGCTCTGGGGAACTGTGCACTACAATAGTAGCTGTGTTATTGATTTATATTATACATATATCTTGAACTTCTTGATCAGAGTGGGGGAAAGAAACACAGGGTTTCAAGTGATGGTCGTCTCTTATCCTCTTATCAATGCACTTTCTTTGAACTCTATCATCAGAGGCAGCCCTAATGTGAGATGGAGTGAGGCAGTCGGCTTAAGCCATGTATTTTGGGTGAAAGGGAAGCACATTGTTGATGTATTCATTCTTCTTATGTTTTTACTACAGAGCTGTGGAGCTTGAGAGGGGGAATCATTTGATGTCTTGTTTCAGGCAGCAAAATGTCTTGGGCCAAAAGTACTCCTTTTGTCGGGACTGTTCTTCTGCCCCAACAATAATTATTTATATTTTCAGACCATCGGTGATGCTACTTCACAAGGATTGGATAGAATTTACCGAATAATGCATGGTGTAGAGAAATAGAACAGAGACAGAACAATTTCTTGTAAAGCTAGACCTTGGGGTCATCCAATAAAAACGATTTTCAGGAAACTGTAGAGCAGAGAAAGAAAAAAACTCACAAAAATTTGTAATGCATTTCTACACTTCGTTGCTACAATGTGGGTCAATGGGTATTATCTTAGATGGCTTTAATGTCATCTTTAAAGGCAATTTGTGGAAAATCCACAGAACTAGAAAACAATTATATTTTTTAAAAAATCAAAAAAATCCCAGATTGCTCCCAACTCACACGGGCTGTATTCATGCTGACTGGGGGATTCTGGGAATTGTAGTCATGAGTCACAAAGGATGTGCTGGACCCCTGGGTGTAGAGGCATTGCGCCTCTTGAGAATCAGTGGGTGGGGAAGCAGGACTACTATCTCTGTGCCTCAGTATAGAGACAGCAGCCAGTGGCTCCAGTGTCATTGGGACAGTGAATCCAATCCATCTTTGTATCTTGGAGCAGTCCAAGGTCTTGAACTGCTAGAAGTACATCTTAGTAACCTGGACAGCCCAAGATAGATCCAGCACATTGGATAGCTCATTAGATAGTTCAGCTCAAAAGCCAGAGTAGATTCACTGCCCTGCTGGAATCAGAGATATCATCTACCACTGCCTGTATCTTTTGCTTGTAAGCTTCCTGGGAGTACCTCATTGGTCACTCTGAGAACTGAATGCTGGACTTTGCTACACAGTGGAACTGTGCAATTTGCAAGTACCAATTGTATTGATGGCTTTCAACATGGACAGGCTTAAAGGGAGATTAGAAAAATTCATGGAGGAGAAGGCTATCAGTGTCTACTAATAGCAATGGCTATATATTACTTCAAGCATCAAAGACTATATATCTTATAGCTAGTTGCTGGGAACCTGAATAGGAGGGTGCTGTTGTGCTAAAGTCCTGTTTATGGGCATCCCAGAGATATATGGTTCTTCGTTGTGAAGAAACAGGATGCTGGGTTAGATAGGCCTTTGATTTGGTCTGACCCAGTAGGATTCTTCTTGTGAATGGGAAATGCTACATTGATATTTCCTTAAAAGGGTGATTCATGTTGTTTGTGTTGTTGTTGTTGCTAAAGGGTGATTCACATTGACGTTATTGACGTTGTTGTTGTTGATATTGGTGTTCCAGAACACAGAGTACATGCACAGATCTTCAAATGTGAATGGCATGTGTGTATATTGGTTGCCCTGCAGTGTATATTGGTTGGGAGAGGAGCCATTTCAGTCCTTAGTTGTGAAAGCAAGCTGTGTGATTTTGAGTCAGTCATAGTCTCTAAACTTAACCCTGTGTTGCTGGATTATTATGGGGATAAATGGGATGAAACCCATTTATTGTATACTTCCTGGTGAAAGAATGGGGCAGAATATGGCAAGACAGTGTTAGCCAATCTTTCTCTCCAGTGTGGTCCATGTTCAACTCTAAATTATTAAATAGACTGCTGGGGGTACATATTACCCTACCTCAGGAAGGGCTTTTCCACTAGTATGCTGAAATGAGAGTATACACTGCAGCACTACATTGGAGACATGAATAGCACCAGGTTGGAGGGAGGCTTTCATACATCAGTACCTACCCCAGCCACCCATCTTCTCTTTTCTGGCTGTAGGTTTACCTTACAACAACAACTGAATGTAGGAGGATGGCCACCATTTTAATATCCCTCATTGCCACAGGGTGACACTTGTTAAGTGCTTCAGGGCAGTGTGAGAAATTTAAAATTCTATTAACTTCCCTGTCATTGCTTTTACTTTAATTCACAACTGAAAACCATCAAGCAATCCAGGCAACATGGGTCTGGCCTAGAAGTGCTAAACCAGCATATTCCCAGGTCCTGAGATCTCAGCACCAAAACATAAGACCTGTGGATAACTTCTGGCAATGTCAAAGGAGCCAGGCTGTGGTGATGCTACAAGGGGCAGCCCCCCTGTGGAGCCATTAATCATGACACAGTAAGCATCAAACACAGCTGCACGGAGTAGACTATTGAAATAAATAAATAAAAATACAGTGGATCCTTGCTATCCACTGCAAGGATCCCTCATGGACACCAAAATCCTTGGATACTCAGTTCCCATTAAATACAGTAGCATGGTAAAATGATGTCTCTTATATAAAATGGCAAAATCATGATTTGCGTTTTGAAATGTGTATGTTGTTGTAGAGTGCCTTCAAGTCATTTCTGACGTATAGCAACCCTATAATGTTTGTTTGTTTGCAAGATTTGTTCAGAGGAAGTTTGCCATTGCCTTCCCCTGAGGCAGAGAGCATCTGACTTGGCCAATTGGTTTTTTTTCCCCCTTTTTATTGCTGAGTGGGGAATCAAACCCTGGTCTCTAGAGTCATAATCTAATAGCCAAAAGCTGTGGAAATTTGAATTGGTGGATAAAGAATCCTTTGGTACAGAGGGCTGGCTGTTCCAAGTCATACAAATGAAGGCACACTTTTCAAGGCAGCACAATTCCTCCCCTTGCCCTAAGGACTGGAGACGAGGGTCCAGGCCCTGAGAGCTGGGGAGCCTAGTCTGTGTAGCTGTACAAGACAGCCAGATGCTACCAGTGAGACTGTCTGGAGTAGCAGACAGTTTCAGTGTGCTAAGGCCAAATTTTTCAGTAGCTGACCACAGATTATTTACACCACTTTAGAGCAGATGATGAAGACATTGAAATAGTTCAAGAATTTCTGTACCTTGGCTCAGTCATTAATCAGAGTGGAAACTGCAGTCAAGAAATCAGAAAAGGACTAGGACTTGGAAGGGCATTTATGAAAGAAATAGACAAGATCCTGAAGTGTGAATATATATCACTGAATACTAAACGTTGGATGGTCCATGCAATCATATTTCCTATTACTATGTATGGATATGCAAACTGGAGAGTGAAGAAAGCTGATAGGAAGAAAACCATCTCAATTGAAATGTGCTGAAGAAGAGTTCTGGGGACTACTAAAAAGACAAGTGCATCTTTCCTTAGAAGCCAAGACGACTAAACTGAGGCTGGTTTACTTTGGCCCCATCATAAGAAGACAAGACTCACTAGAAAATATGATAATGCTTGGTAAGAGGAAATAGGAAAAGAGGAGGACCAGACTACAGATGGATATAGTCAATCACTGAAGTCATGGCCTTGAGTCTGCAAGACCTGAGCTGTTGAAGATAGGATGATCTGGAGGTCTCTCATTCACAGTCACCATAAATTGAAGTTGACTTGAAGGCTGTAAACAGCAAGTTATTAATCTGGGAAGCCTAGACTCTGTCCTGAAATGGCCAGTGCCATTTGTGGTGCCCACATCAAAAATTGGCCACTTCTGTGATAAATCAAACAGGTACACTTTGAGGAAACTGAGACATTACAATTCTCACTGCCAATCTGCTATATCAGGAATGGGAAAGTGCAGTGGGACTGGGAGCCATTTTTCACATTGTCTGAATGCTTAAGGATTGGATTTTGTTTTTTTGATTGAAGGGGTTGTTAAAAATTTTTAAATTAGCTACATATATAAAATAGATTGAAATTGTACATATATAAAAATAGATTGAAATGAGCTAAAATTAATTAGAAATGAATTCTGTATTAAATATAATTGGATTTATTAAAAAAATTCTCCAATCATTATTGTCAAATAAAATCCCCCCATTCCTACTTGATTGATCATTATTACATTTATTGTTATATATAAATGAACCTTAAAATGTACTTCAAATTATTTTAATTAGTATGATATTGACTACGACATTCACTATTTTTAAAAATTGAATTAAAGGGCACCAGTGTGTTTTGAGTGGGGCACAAGGGCTCCAGGATACCAGAGTTCGAATCCCTGCTCAGGTGTGGTCAAGTCACAGTATCTCAGAGGAAGACAATGGCAAACCTCTTTTAAATCAATCTTGCCAAGAAACCCCTATAACCATGTTGTCATAGGTCAGAATCTACTTGAAGGCACGTAGTAACAATAGAACTAAAAGAAACTAAATTGGACATGGCTTTGACTATGACAATGGCTCTCCCATTGACTACAGTGCATTTAATGGTTTGCCTCTGAATTCTGTGGTAGACCATCGTGTCAATTTAAAATAAAATAAAATTAAAATTATGGGGAAGCATTTGGGGCATTGAAAGGTCTGAGCGGTTGTGTATAGTCCATGATCTGCACTTTGCCCACTCCTTTACTGTGTTTGTGCTTAGCTAGGTATAATCAAGCAGTGGCATCAAACTACAGGAAAACAAGCTCCACCTAAACATTAAGAACTTCCTGCTGGTAAAAGGTTTTCAACAGTGGAATTTGCTGCCTTGGATTGTGGTGGAGTCTACTTCTTTGGAAGTTTTTAAACAGGGGCTGGATGGCCATCTGTTTGGGATGATTTGATTTTGTATTCCTGCATGGCAGGGGATTAGACTGGATGGCCCTTGAGGTATCTTCCATCTCCATGATTCTATGATTCGAAGTGTGAAGAATAGTGAACCAGGCACATTTACCACAGATTTAGACTAGTTTAATAGTCCCTGTGCCTCCCAGGGAATTCTCAAAACTGTAGTTTTGTGAGGGTGGGCTAAGGATCTTTGAACAGAATGAATCCACACCATTGTTATGTCACTTTAATACCACTATAGCTGCCATGGTCCCATACTATGGAATTCTGGGAACTGCAGTTTAGTGCAGCTTTGTCTGTTATAGATCAGGCAAATGCAACAGAGTTCTTTAAGCAGGGAATTCTAGCTCACCAAATTACAAATCCCAGGATTTCATAGGATTGAGTCATGACAATTAAAGTGGCATTAAAGTGCTATAATTGTGCAGTACAGATAGACCCACTTTTGCCAGAATGCATTTGCCACAGCTCTTTGGAGTATCTGTATGATGGTTGTGTATATCTGTTACTGGTGATAAATGAATATGCTGGAATTCAATGGTATATATTTTGTATTGGCAATCACTTCTAATGAAATTTTACCACAGGTATTGATAGTTTTTTCAATAGAACCACAAGATCTACCAGGAAGAGCTGGATGCAGAAGGCATGCATCTAGAATGAAAGCAAATTCTGAGCTTGGGAATTTCTTTTTTGTGCCAAAACTGAATGGTGCACGCACAGTCCTTTTACACAAAGGTCCACACCTGGTTGTTCCAAGCTTTCAGCATTTCAGCAGCCTAAATTAGGTGAGGAAAAAAAGTCATCTTTTTGTTTCTATTGTTAAACTGCTGGGAATCAGAAAACCTTGGCAAACTGCTTATAGATCACTCAACAGATTTATGGACAGAGCCCAGAGCTACTCTCTGTCCACAATGCAAAGAATTTTTTAAAATATGAAAAACACAGAGTCTGGAAAATTTATATTTTGGGGCAGCTCATAAGAACAGAAGAGGAAAAGTATCTGATGAAGGTAGTAATATAATAGGTTCACTTTTCTTCTAAATTTAATATGTTTTGCAAGAGACAGCATGGTGTAGTAGTTTGAGTGTTGGACTAGGACTCTGGAGATCAGGGTTTGAATCCCTGTTCAGCCATGTAAACCCACTGGATGATCCTGGGAAAATAACACTCTCTCAGCCTCAGAGGATGACAATAGCAAATCCCCTCTGAAGAAACTTGCTAAGCAACCCCCCCCCCCCTTAAGGGTTACCATAAATTGGAAACAACTTGAAGATTTGATTATTCATGAATTTCATTAATATGCTATCTACAAATCTGAAGGTCCTCCAGCTCGATTCTATGGACAACATCTGCAGAAATCATGCTGGAGGACCTAGAGATCCCTTGAGAGAACACTTCTCTAGACAATTGTAGGTCCTCCAGTGCAATTCTGTGGGCAACGTCTGACAGATGTTGATCATAGAGTTGCACTGGTGGACCTGCAAATGCCTAGAAAAGTGTCCTCTCAGGTAAAAGAAAAATAGTGGAGGGTTGTTTTGGTTTTTGGTGTTTTGTTTTTTTCCAGTTTTTCCACCTTCATGGGGGTCTTGTGCCCCTAATCCCAGTGAATGTGGAGGGCCCACTGTATTTGGAAATTTTAAAATATGGTCTTTTTGTATTTTATATGGTCCATTGACTTATTCAGTAATTTTTTTAAAAAAAATTCCTATCTTAAGAATGGGATTTCAGGAGTTATAGACTCCCAGAGTAACTTTTTCAAGCTCTTCAAATTCATTGGATCCAGATTTAGCCATACAGTTGGCCCTCCTTATCCACGGAATTTTTTATCCATGGATTTGAGCATACACAGCTTGAAAATATTCCCCAAAAAGTATAAATTCCAAATAAACCATGATTTTCCATTTTATATATGTGACACTATTTTGTTATATTTAATGGCACTTGAGCATCCACGGATTTTGTTATCCACAGAGGGTCTTGGAACCAAACCCTAGTGGATAACAAGGGCCCACTGTATATCAAGTTGATTTACTGAAATCAATGAGACTTACATTAGTTGATTCCTTTCAGTGAGTCTATTCTGGATCCAACTGATCAACATCAAATTAGACAGTAGACAGTGATCTGTCACCAAATCATCAGCTGATTATCATCACACAATTCCAATACAAGCACAATCAATTATATGATAGAACCAGATCTCCTTTCCACTTATAGGAATTTGTGTGTACAGCACACAAATTCAACTTGACCTAAATAAATAAATAACCACAATTTGTACAAGTTAGCTTTTGTACTACAACTTCCAGCATCTACCAGGCATTCAAGACATCAAGAAATTGTATGAATGTTGCCAGAACTATCCCAAAGGCAGCCATGATGCTGATAAAGGCATTGTTTAATTTTACCGATAAATAAATAGTCAAAGGATACAGGTTTGTAGTCTGGATCTATGCCCTGAGTCTGTATTAGACCTAAAAACCAAAAGAAAACAAAACTGTGTTTAGGATTTTATGGGCCTGGGGATCTGTTCTGAACAAAAAAGAATATAGGTAAAGCTATTATGTAGATCTGTAGAAATACTTGTGGGAGAGTTGAAAGGGCTTTTTGAGCATTTCTGAAAAAGAAAACTATGAGAACATTTCATGAACTTGAAATATTTTAGAGAGAAATAATGCATTTCCCCTCATTTAGAGAGCAAAACACACGAAGAAAGGATGAGTGAGCTGGGCATATTCACCCTGGTGAAAAGAAGGGGTGGCATGATTGTACTCTTTAAATATTTAAAGGGCTGTCACAGAGAGGAGAGTGCAGGTTTGTTCTCTGCTACCCCAGGGGGTACGACCAGGTCTGATGGTTTTTAAGTTGCAGAAGCATAGATTTTGATTGAACATTAGAAGAAACTTCCTGGCAATAAGAGTGGATCCGCAGTGGAACCAATTACCTAGAGAGATGGTAGGATCTCTTTCTCTGGACATCTTCAAAAAGAGACAGAAGATGCTCTAGTTCCTGTATTGATTGGTGGGTTGGACTTGGTGGCCTATGAAACTCCTTCCAACTATATAATTCTATGATTCTATGTCTGTGGTATAAAAATGCAGAATATTTCCAGCCTTCCCTGAGGCCTAAGTCTGATTCTTCTTATTTGATACTACGGTATATACTCTCTTTCAGAGAAAGGGAATATTTCTTTATTTGTATCTCTTTGGGACAGTTCTTGGAATCACTTTGGGCATAGTCTACCCATGGTCCTGTATAAGAGCTAATACGCAAAACTACTGTGCCTTTGCTGCTTGTAAGTAGTATAGCATAGGGAAAACCCACATCGGCTGTGTCTACATGGGCCAAATGACACATCCTCTCCTCTGTCCTTATGGTAAGGAGTTCTGATGACACAGGGCCTAATCCCTAGTTCTGGTGCAAACTGTCCACATGACATTGTGGGAGAGTCGTTTTGTGGCTGCTATAGTCAAAAGCTGAACAGTTGGAAAATCTTGCTTATCTACCTCAAATCATCCAGTTCCTAAATGGAAGTTATTCCCAAATGCCTTTAACCCAGTGTGGGCAACTTTTGTGGACCTAGGGGGCAGTTTTGTTCCCTAGAAATCACTGGCAGTTACCCCTTGCTCCTGCTGTGTATAGTGGAAGAATGAAAGAAGACTTAGGTGCAAAACAAACTGCAGAAATAATCCCAGTTGAGACCACTTTAACTGCTCTGGCTCAGTTCTAGGGAATCCTGGGAATTGTCATTTATTGTGGCACTAAAGCTCTCTGACAGAGAAGGCTGACTGTCCCATAAAACTACAGTGCCCAGAACTCCCTAGCATTGAACCAGGGCAGTTAAAGCTGTCTCAGACTGCATTATTTTTGCAATGTGGTTTAGACCTTAGTCCCATGTGCTGTATGATGGTCAAAAACTAATTTCTTAAAAACGTGTTTTGGTCTTATCATAAATTGGCCTTCCTCAGAGGCAGTTCTCAGAAATTTCTGGAGTGGCAATCTGCAGTGGACCTTTTGGGTATTAGAAGGAAGGAAGTTTTTTTGTTTTGTTACTGCTGTGTACAACCCAACCATGGTGGTTGGCGAGGAGCAGAAGATTTAAAAAACCTTTATCTACTTTTTATTTAAAATAACCAGTTTAAACAATATATATGAGAAATATGTTCCTTGTTTTGAAAGAGAATTGTACTTTCCGGAGGTTTCTGGATGCATGAATCTTTAAAACAAGGCATGTTATTTTTAGAGAAAAAAGGTGGGATTTTTTTTCCCAGTGCTGCTATTAGAGCAACCAACAAAGGATGCAAAAGGGGTAGTAAGGCCCCGCATATGGTGTGTAGGCCATGTGTTGGCCGTCCTTGCTGTAAGCAGAGATGGTGAATAATCTGGAATCTTCTGCATATAAACCACCTTCTTATCCATGCAACTGTGTGCCTACAGCTGTATGCCTACAGTAGAAGGGTACATTCTTGTGAATGCCTCTTACACACTGCTCAGTCTTGGCTGCTTATCTTTGAGCAGCTCATCACGATGAGACCCCAGTTGCAGTTGCTCTTTGTCTGTTCAGCTTCCAGCTCAGCATGGCTCTCCATTCCCGAGTCAGTGCTAGAACAACACATGTACAAGCACAAGGGAGAGGGAGAGAGAGAACAGTGGCTAGACTATGAATGAGTGGCATTAGAGACAGATGATGCCTGGCGGATCTTTGCAACTACCTTGGTTTAACTTTAATCTGATTTAGTTAAACCGCCGGAAAGCTGTGTGTGGCGGCACAATCCATTTAGTAGTGGGGAGGGGACTCGTATCGCTTTCACTAGCATTGGTTGACATTAAAAACTGATATAGCAACAAGGTTATAAATCCGATTACAGCACGTGCAGGCCTGGTATTGTTGTAAGCCCAGTGCTAGCTGGAGGGTGTCCTACCCATTTTCTTCTTGTTTTTTCTTAAAGCTTCTCATCAAGCTATCAGCACTTTTTATGCTTGTCAAGAGTTGGATGCAACAATGCAAAGAGTACATGAGTTAGAGAGATATATATTGCTGTTGGAGTTTAGCACCAACTTTGTGCTAGATGATGCAGAAGGACATGATGCTGGTCATGGGATTTATAAAGTATGCTGGATGAATGCAGAATAGACCTGACTATTAGGCAGAGTGGGGGCAACTATTCCAGGCAGCACATAGAGGTATGAGGGATAGCACTAATATCTCTCCAGTCTTCAGGTTCAGTCATTCTGTCTATGGGATTCTGGGAGCTGTAGTCCAAACAGGTAACTTATTCCAGATCTGCTCTGGCTGTTGCTCCAGAGCCCTCTGGACCCCCACCCTTGCATGAGACAGCTACGGTAGGCACTCAGGGATGATCATATGCTGGACACCTTGTTCTAACCTCTGAATGAGCATCCCACAGCTGTGACAGACATACTGGGTGACCCAGCAAGATGCCTATGCGGACGGCTGCTGCAGTGTGGAAATGGAGGGCTCTATATATTCCTGGAAGATACAGGGGAACAGATAGTTGTTTTTTTTTACTCTGTGTAAACAAACAAACAGCTTCATTTATATACTACTTCATACCGCCTAAGCAGTGTCTAAGTGGTTTACAACTGTAAGCTACTTGCCCCCAACAATCTGGGTACTCATTTTAGCGACCTCGGAAGGATGCAAGCCTGAGTCGAGCTTGAGCCCTTTTGCTGGTCTTGAAGTCGCAACCTTGTGGTTTTGAGTGGCTGCAGTACAGGCATTTAACCACTGTGCCACCAGGTCGTCTGGACTGCCTTCACCAGAACAGAGGTTTGGGACATGTGTTATTTGAACAGGACAGTGCCAGAACTGAGGGAAGGGAATGGGCCTCTGGTCCTGTTCAAACAAGGCACTAGTCAATCGAAGGGTAAAACAGGGACTACAGATTCAGCCCATGTTGGATGAGATTCAGCCCCAATCCTGGATGCACAGGCTTCTGCAGGTGTTCAGTAGTGCATTTGCCCAGAAAAAGCTGGTGTACCAGTTGCACCCATTCCTTGGGACATCTGACTTGGCTTGGGTGACATATGCCTTAGTTAAATCCTTATTGAATTACTGTAATGTGCCCTGTATGTGGCTCCTTTTGAAGAGTGTTTATAAACTTCAAGTAATCCAAAGAGCTGCAGCCAGATTGATAATTGGTGATGGTTGCAGGGATCGCACAACTGCCTTGTTACAATAGCTCCATTGCCCAGTGGTCTGTTTTCAGGCACAATTCAAAGTGCTGGATTAGACCTATAAAGCCCTATATGGCTGAGGTACAGGTTATTTAAAGGATTGCATCTTCCCATATGAGCCTTCCCAAGCTTTAAGATATGTGTGGGGGCGGGGGGGGGGGGGGGGAGAGCAGATCTCTCTATCCTACCACCTTCACAGATGTAGTTGGTAGGAATACAGGAGAAGGCCTTCTCTCTAGCTGCTCTCATGCTTTGGAACTCCCTCCCTGGGACATTAGGATGACTCCTTCTTTGTGTCAGGTTAAGACCTTTCTTTTCCAGCAAATCTTTGGAAATGGATTTTAACCAGAAAAGGACTTTTCTGATGCTGTACTGTTTTTATTATTGTTAAAGTAATATTTTTATTGGTTTTAATTCTTTTGTTACTTAACACTGTTTTAATCTTAATTTAATCTAAATTACAGTCAGCCCTCCACATTTGCGGATTTGACTTCTGCAGCTTTCATTATTCACAGATTTAATTAATATGTTCTCTCTAGGAATCTCTAGGTCCTCCAACATGACTCTGTCATCAGCTTCCATGAGAAGCCAGACTGATCGACCTGGAAATTCCTAGAGGGAACACTTACCTAAGCATTTGTAGGTCCTCCAGTGCAATTCTATGGCCAGCTTCTGCCAGATGTTGACCACAGAGGTGCCCTGGAGGACTTAGAGATTCCTAGAGAGGTGTTCTCTCAGGTTAAAAAAAATAGTGTTATTTTATTTATGGTTTTCCCACTTTCACAGGGGTCCTGTGCCCCTGAACCCAGTGAATGTGGAGAGTCCACTGCATATGTTGTTTTATTGTATTCTCTCTTTTTGTAAGCCACCTTCAATTCCAGACTGAGAGAAAGGCAGGATATAAATAAAGTTATGGACAGATAGATAGATGGATAGAAGAACAGAAAATGTTCCATTTCCTCTTTTAGGTGAGAACAGGAGATCATTTGCCTGTTTACCACCTCTAATTTTCCACCTCTTGGGAATTTCTTCCATCTAAAAATAACACAATTTGTTTTTTTAGACAAAAGGATTGGGTTTTTTTACCAAATGCAAAATACCATTTATTTTCTGTGAAAAACATTTTTGCATAAATCTTTTTGATTTTTTGTTTTATTTTTCTTTTACTGTTGTTGAGAGAGAGGGGGGGGGGCAGACTTTTTGTTCTCATATTTGGATAAAAATGTTGCAGCAGTTGACAGGGTTTTTCTCCCAACAGTCTTGACCTAAATGTGATCCAAAAACCTATTTTGTCAACCTTGTGGTGCCCCAGCCAAAAACCTTCTGAGGCCCTGCAGATTGGGGTGCAGGGAAATGACATCTGCAGGGCTGCCCTGGTCACAGGGTGCATTAAGATAACCAGTTGCAGTAGGACCCCAAGATCTATCCAGCTGCCTGTTCTTTATGTACCAGGAGTGTACTGTAGAAATTATTGCCCTGTGCCTTGAAAATTTTCAGTATGGGGTACTTTGTACAATGCAACTACAATGATGGAGCTCTCTCATCATAGTTACATTTGATGATGCAGGATCTGGGCCAATGTTTCACACTTTAGATACAAATTAGCCTGTGCACATTTTATGTAAATCTCTGCCCTCTTTTATTCACATTTGTCTAATATGTAAGTGGCCAACACAAATGGATAGGCAGGGGGAGAAAAATACTAAGTGTGGTAGTGGCTACAAGACTGAACTTGCTAGGAATCTCAGCTGTAATTGTTCTGGGAAAGCTTTGGAACCATTTGCTAAGAGTTGCAAATACAAGCTTGAATGTGAAAGATTCTAAAGTGTCAGAAAGATGGAAACGTGTCTGATTAAAATTTGCACTGCTGAGGCCATGACTTCTGTATATTTCACATTTCCTTCTCCATCGATCATTCTTCATTCTCCATTAGCAAATGCTGAAAATTCACTCAACTTAACTTCCAGTAGTTTATATATCACAGAACCTTTCTTGGTACCTTTCTTATATATGGAGAATCTCAGTGTACTATTATTATTTTTAAAGCATAAAGCACACCAGGCCCCATTTGGATCTTTGGATCTTCAGTGTGAAAGGCATTTGCTTCTCCTGTACTGTCATTCCTCACCCATCCTGCCCTGTTGTAGCAGTGGAACATGTTTTAAACCCCCAAACGTTTGGGGTTTACAACTCATACAGTCACTCACCATTGGCCATGCTGGGTAGGCCTGATGTGAGTTCCAGTCCAAACAAGTAGAGAGACAAATGTTCCCTCCATCTGGCTTAAATTATCATGTAATACAGCCACCAAAGATCCAAAACACTGCTTATGCATAAACGTACAGAAAAACCATACAATGGTGGTTCAGGCATGCTTTTGTGTGTGCAGAATCCCATGGTTTGTTAAGGGAAACTATCAATCCTTTCCCCAGAGTGGGTTAACATGAGGTTTGTGGTCTATCCAGTTTAATCTTTGATTTCATTACAGCAACCATTTATGGATACTCCTGAAATATACACACACACCCCTGCCCTTTCTAAATCAGGCCTTTGGGAAACCCACTCTTGCACAATGACATTCCTGAATTTAAAAATGCCTCTGAGATAGCACTTGGCAAGTGAAAACTATTTGGTCTTCTTTTTCCTTGTCACTCTTCCTTGGAACTAAGCAGGTCAGGAAGGAGCATCAGAAGATCAGCAGAGTCAAGCTGGCTTTTAAGTGGATGAAGTTGGATCCAGTTAGGCAGTGCAGTCCTACCTCAATGATGTGTTTATTGTCTTGGGTTGGATCAGGGGCAAGCCTTATCTGTTGGCAGAACTCAAAGGCTCTCTGATGCTCTTCTTCCTAAGATCTGGTAGATGAAAACCCCTCCTCCAAAAGAATGGAGTGGAGTAAATGAAGAAGTCATACTCTCCAACATTTCTCAGGTCAAAACTGGGACACATATGGCCAAGCAACACCAAATTATGGTCTAGAGGTCAAACATTATTAATAGGGAAGAATGCACAAGGTAGAAGGAGCTGCAGCAGTGTGCTCTTGCTTGAGTTTGCTGAGAAGACCTAGATTCTGCCCTCTCTTGTTTTCATTTCCCTCTGAATTAGTTGTGTGCAAACTACTTTTGCACTTTGAACTCAGTCTGCAGCAACTGAAATAGAGGACAAAGTGGGAGAGTGGAAGAACAGAGAAACTGGGACATTTTATAACCTGCTGAAAAAGGTAGAATGATAGAGGATTAATTGGGACTTATCCTGCCAAATCAGGACATTTTGAGGGTAAAGGGGAAACTTGAGTTACACTAGATCCAAATCTCCTTCAACCCAGGGATACAGCCACAATGTTGGCACAGAATTAAGCCAACATCCATAGTCTGGTTGGATTTTGCACTTGGTACAACTTCAGCAGGCCTAATGTCAGCTCAGCTGACATTAACAATCTTTGCCAGTTAGGATTGGACTCTTTTGGGCAAAGCAGATGGGCAGCAAGGAGCGGCATCTGGCTGCTCCAGCCGCAATCACACTGGGACTGCGGCAACCACATGGCCTGCTTCTAGGAGCCAGATTATTTCTGCTCCCTTTTGATTTGGTCCAAAGGACCAGATCACAGCATCAGAGTGGTTTCCGGCCACTTTGGGATGTGCATCATTTGAACACCACACACCCACAACAGCTGGAAATCACTTTATTTAGCCTATGTGTTTCAGGCCTTAGTTATGCTTAGAAAAGATTTGTAGAAATCAAAAGAATAAGTAAGCCGTGACTTGCATGAGTCCCATTTATATCTGTGGGTCTGCTGTGGGCATGACAGCTTAACTGAAAGAAATGGTTGATATTTTGATTAGCATTCTTCTAGTTGGCATTATTAGTACCATCCTTATTCAGAAATTGTCCTACCAGATTGATTTAACAGAATGTGGAAACACATTTCAGTGATTAAACTCTCAACCTATGTACAGTGTAGAGAAGAAAGATGATAAGGTAATTTTTCCAGAATTGATATTCAAGGGACAAGTATAATGGAAATGTACATCCTTTTGCAGATTTAATTTAACAAATGCTTCAATCCTATACAGTACTCACTTACCTGGGAGCAAACCCCACAGAAATTACTGAGACTTTTTTTTAATAGACAAGTGTAGGATTTGCTTTCTCAAATTGCTAGCTGTTTATTACTATTTTTTAAGATGTCGATCCTTTTCAGACAGACGGAAATAGTGTATGACAGCAATTCTCAAACAATTTTTCTCTCCATGGACCACTTGAAAATTGCTAGGGGTCTCAGTGGACTACTTAATAAGCATTTTATCCTTTTTTTCGTTACTGCTCTACAAATCAAAGCACATACATAACTGGTATTTTAGTATTTTTTCCCTTCAGTGCCAGCATCAAAGACAGTATCATAATATGAAAATCACTGCTCCTAAACCAGAGTTCTTTTACCCTATTCAGTAATGTAGCCCTGTTCAGAATGGCTTCGATTCATTGTTGTTAACTGCCTTCGAGTCATCCCTGACCCATGACCTGTGTGGATGAAGCACCTCCAAGACTCTGGACTTTTTCACACATTGACCTATGTGCTTCCATTCCAAAAATGGTTAAAGTGCTGGCATCCCACAAAAGCAAGCCCATTTGCTATTGGTTATCATACACAGAGAACAACAAGGGTTAAAAGCACATTAAAGTGGGCCCAATGTGAATTTGGCTGTCAAAAGGAGACAAACAAATCCCCACTGCCAGCTTAGAAATACTTTTTCTGCGCATTCTCCAAGCTGTCATTTCCGCAAGTGCCCTCCACATGCTCCAAGGAGGGGAGAGGATACCGAGGGGAGGGAATCTTTGCCACAGAAGTCCCAAAAGGTGTTTCAGAGGAAGGCAGAAAGAGGCTTCCCTTTGCAAACTCCAAAACCACACACACACACCCTCCATTTCTTCCTCTTGTCCAGGAGAACTTCCAAAATGCCCTCTCTCTGCCTTCTCCCATGAGCTATTCCCTTCATTAGAGCCTGCAAAGAGGAAGAAAGTAGCAAAGAGGAGGAAAGTGAGAGAAGTGTGTGTGTCTGTGTATCCTTTTAAGAAGAGAGCATTCTCCCTCTCTGGCACAGCAAGGCAGCTTGGGAAATCAGGAAACTGGATGCATCTGGAACCTTGATTTTTCAGACAGCTGGCATTATGTGAAGGGAGTCAATTCTCATGCAAAATGGAAAGGGAGATCCAGTAGTTTTGTGAATTTGTTTATTTCCTGATTCACCTCACATTCTCTCTGGAATTTCTCCTGATTGCATGCAGCATCATGTGAAAAGCAGCTGCTAACTTGTTCCTAAGCTCTGGATGAGCCTTCATTGGGACCCTCCAATTTTCCTCCATGTGAAAAAATCCTTAGTCCTCCACAGCTTTGCTTAGGTCCTTCACCTTCATATCCATGTCCTCTCTAATTGAGTCCATCCATCTAGCATGCAGTCTACCTCTTTTTCTACTTCTCTCTGCCTTTCTTAACATCTCATGATGTGGCCAAAGTACAAGAGCTTCAGTTTGATCATTTTGGCTTCCAGGGAGATTTTAAGCTTGATCTGTTCAAGGGCCCATTTCTTTGTCTTTTTGACTAGCCATAGTATTCTCGGCACTCTTCTTCAGCACCGCATCTCAAATAAATTAATTTTCTTTTCATTCACTTTCTTCACTGTCCAGCTCTTGCACTCATACATGGTGATGAAGAATACTATGGTTGGACAATTCTAACTAACCAGCCCAGCAAGTGTGGTGTAGTGGTGTCAGTGAGACTAGGGATGTAGCCACACTGCAGAAGTTTTACACCACTTTAACTGCCATGACTCTATCCTATAGAATTCTGGTATTGTAGCTTGGTGAGGCACCAGAGCTCTCTGAAAGACCAGGCTGAATTCCTCACCAAACTACAAATGCCAGGATTCAGTAGGATAGAGTGATGGCCATTAAAGATGCTTTAATTCTGCAGTGTGGTTACACTCTAGAATTCGAGGCGACAAGAGATCAAATCTGCACTCACTCATGGAAACTCATGGCGTGTCCTTGAGTGAAACACTTTCTCAACCTAAGAGGAAGGTAATAGTAAACCTCTTCTGAAGATGTTTTTGCCAAGACAACCTTATGAAAGGCTCACTGTCAGTCTGAGCCAACTTCAAAGCACATAACAACAAAACTGAACTGGTTGTAGTGTTGGCTATGACAACAATGAAGCCAGCATCATCTCAGTTCCTGAAATGTAAGGACCCAAACCCCTGAGAGCAAGGGATGGATTCTTGTTACATTGATGGGGAAGGCAAGGGCTGCATAGTGGGTTGGGCTGCATCTGATGAAAGAATCAGACATGCAGGCAGTCAGGTTAAATGAGCCCAAAACGTGGGTAAACAAGGGCTAACTAAATCATTTGGCAATCTAGGGCCAGGTCAGATACAAAACAAAACAAAAAGCATTAAAGCTAAGCAGGCACCAAAACGTATACATATTTTTTCCCCAGTTTCCCCACTCCTGCTAGAGCTTGTGAAGGATTCACTGCCAATCCTTGGGATATTTCTTTTTTCTCCAGGGCTTGCACAAGAAAGCTAACAAGGATGAGATATTTGTATTCCTGCTTTACTCAAAATGACGTGATAGGCCTTGAGTGCATTTTCTCACCATCTTTTCTCTCAGCCCCCTTAGATCTGGCTTTTTGGTGTTTTATTTGATACCCTTTTCCCAGTCCTACCACCCTTCACAGGTACATCTCATGGGAACACAGAGAGGACCTTCTTGGAGGCTGTTTTGAGGCTCTGGGACTCCCTTCCTACAGATGTTAGCCAGACATTCTCCTTGCTTTCCTGCCTTAGGAAGGTGAAGACCTTTTTGTTTCAGCAGCCCTTTGAGGATTGACTGATCAAGGAGAAAGCACTTTCCATAATGCCCTGTATTGTTTATATTTGTTTTTCTTTTAATAGTGATCCATTTGGTTGTTTTTAATTCTGTTGATAGTTAATTTTTAACTTTTATATGTTGGGAATTTTTTAGGTGTATGTTATAACTTTGGTAACCCAAAGTACAAGACTGTGAAAAAGATGGGATGATAACAACAACAGATGGTTGGATAGAATCCAAATAATTGAAGGCCCAAAACTTCAGTTGTTAACACCTGGTAGATTTGAAACTGCTCATAGTAGTAACAATACTACTGCTACTACTACTAACAATAATAATAGAGCTGAAAATAGGTTGAGATGGGTGAACAATTTTAAAGCCATCTCAGATACAAAAATCAAACTTCTTACTCCTCCAATGTAGTTTACTCTGAAATTTGTCTCCCTGAAGAAATGAACATTTTCTGTAACTTTGGACAGTGTTCTGAGACCTGGCAACTCTACTGAGCTTGAATAGCCTGTGAACACAACTGCCCAAGGGTGTCTGGTAGTAATTCCTGATCTTTTGTCACATTCATGGGATGAGAGGAAAGGTCCATTGACTATGGGTGACTAAGAATCCCCTGCTCTAAATAGTTATATCACTTCTACCTCTCATGGCTCCACCCTAAGGAATCTTGGGATTTGTAGCGAAATGTTTAAAGTTCTCTGCTGAAAGCTATAGTGCAGTGTTACTAAAAGTGGTGGTGTGTGGCTCATGAACAATTCGGTGCCAGTCTATAGAAGGTTTCCAGGAAAGAATGACACAGTTGTAGCCAATGGGTACAAATATGGTATTAGTCCTGGGTACATTAGAAAAAATAATTATTGATTCTCCACATCAAATGGCCTGAAAGCACTGTTCTAGTGCACTCCTTGGATATACATGTGGAGCTTTCTAGATTGGCAGGAAAGTGTGACATGAAGTTGCCTTTTCCTTAATGCTTAGCAGCTGCACCGCAGCCTTTAGATGGAGCTGCGCTATTCCGCAGTTTTTAAAAAAGAAGCTGGGAAAACCAGCACCTTTTTAAAGGCTCTTCTTCTCCCCTAAAACGCAAAAAAAGCATTTTCTTGGCACACTTTCCCTTTTTCTCATCTAAAGGCTAGACTTCCATGCAGCCATGAACACACTTCTTTTTGCCAATCTAGATCAGGCCTGTTCCCAAGGTACCCCAAGAGGTCAGATTGACATTTAAATCAGCATACTTTGGGAACTGTAGTTGGGGGTGAATAGAACCTTATATGATAAATAAACCTATAGATATTCAGATGAATCATATCTTTTTGCTGTCATATGGTTCCTGGTGCTGAGTGAGCACTCTGTCTCCAATATAAATATCTTGCTATCACTGCAAGGACTCAGACACTGTGCACCTGTATTACCCTTTCATCCTTCCAATTATCTGTCCACTGGATGTATCCATGCAAGAGTTTTTTAACCGGCTCATACAGTTTTGAATTCTTTTATTTGGAACTCAATTCCCAGAATCCCCCAGTCAATATGCCCAGTGGCTGGGCTAGCTGGAGAATTGCTGGGAGTTCAGTCTTCCCATGGTAACTTTTCCAAGCCCTCAAAAATGAGAATGTGAATATGCCCTAGCCCTCCAGAATCTCTTACTGCCTCTGTCTTGTTCATGTATGCACTAACACACCACCAAAAAAGTGGCAATGTAGGGGCACACTGAATGCATTGCCACATAAGTATTCCCCCTCCCTGCAAAATTCTTTTCCTTCACTCTCCAAATTTCTAGCATTGCAGAGAGTGAGACACAGAAAACTGATCCTACCTAGAACTCTTTACATTTGCTGTGTTTGCATTCTCTTGGTAATTTTGCCTCTTCTTTTCCTTTAGATCCAATACTGTATTTCTGTAGGCTCATCTGAAGTTTTAAGTTACTGCAGTGCTAGAAATTTGGGGACTGGAGGAAACTTTTATTGAAGGAGAATTCTTATTTCTCCCCACTCCCATAGCTACATCCCTGCACACTGTTATGGCATGGCCAGGAAGCCCACGAGTGTTTAAAATGGGGTAGATTTTGTTCACTCACTTTTCAGAATTTTATAGATGTCTATGGAAGGGTATTGCAAGAAATTAAAAAAGAGGGAGCAAAGTATTGTCCTGGCAGCATGATGTTAGCAAGTTAGTTTTAGAATTGCTTGTGACTTCTTTCCAAATTAAGGTCTCAGTAGGAGCTGGGCAGGTTTCACAGTAGTAATGCTGAATAGTGGTTGGAGTGTTAAATCAACATTAGGCAAGTGTAGATTCAACTCAGCAGTGAAAATTTTCTTGGGTGATCTTGGACACTCAAAATCTCTCATTACAACCTATCTTACCAGGTTGCCATTCAGATAAAATGGAGTGAGTGCCCATGTATGTTGCCCTGAGCTCTTCTGAGGAAGAGCAAGATCAAAATGTCAAAAAAGAAAGTTTAGAAGGAGGAGGAGGTGCCTACATCATATCACCACCTGAATCTCCCAAAGCCTGCCCTGTAGCCATTAATAAGGTCAGTTGGGCCTAATGTGGATGATGATTCTACCTCTTTAAGGAGGTAGGTCTAGAACCATTGGGTGAGTTTGTTTCCCATGTTGATTATTTTATTTGGATTTAAATTGTGCAGCATACCACTCTTGGCAATCAGTAGCCAAATGCTGGCAAACACAAGTATCCTGTGTAGTCTCTGTGTCTGAGCTGTTCCATTTTGAAAGCTTTCCCTCAAATTCCTGTGGCTTTCTCCAGTACCAAACCATTTGTTTTTTGCCCAGAGGAAGGAGTGACAAAAGAACCTTAGCTCATTGTGGCAGAGTTGCAATTTCATTAATTTTGTGGTAAACCTATAACTGCCTTATTTCTTTTACAATTACAGCTGGTGATGGCTTGTGGGCCAAGCAGGTGATTGCCTCGCCCTACCATTTGTAAGGTAGTGTAAAGCCATACCTGCCAACTGTGCCAATTTAGCAGAGACAGACTTGATCAATCTTCCGCTGTCCTACTTTTTCAGCTGATTTTAAAATGTCCCATTTTTTTCTCTCCTCCTACCACCTTCCTCCTTAAAAGACTGAGTTCAAAGAACAGAAGTAGTTTGCACTCAGTTAACTCAGCAGGGAAGAGAAGACAGGAGGGAGCAGAATCTTGCCCTTCAAAGGATGGTCAGGCAAAAGCAAATAGTTGCAGGCTGTCCAAATCTGTGTATTCTCCTTCAATAATAGCTTTTGCTATCTGAACCACACTCTGATGTTGTTCAGCCACTTGTGTATCAGTTTTCACCTGTGAGATGTTGGAGGGTATTTAAGGCACCACAGTTTTGTAGTGGGGTATCTCCCCCCCCCCCCCCCCACTTAAGTCAAAAGCCACCTATGGTTTACAAGGATGTGACCTTACTAAATGATGGAGAAGAATATCAAAAGCTTCATTATCTGCTCTGTGCTGCACTTTGTGATTCTATCTCACATTCTCTTGTGAATGTCAAGGGAGAAGGTAGGAGAGCATGTTTTGTGAACAGTGTATAGCAATCAAACCTGTTTGAAACAACTAAAAGTAACTATGGTAGTAGTATCTGTGAAATGAGAGAGTAAAGAGGTACTTAAAAATAGCAATTATCACAATAAAATCAGAACTATAATTGTAACCCAGGCACAATCCCTGGCTTTATAGGTAGGACTTAGAAAGAAAGACTTCCATCTGAAACCCTGCAGAGACATTGCCAGTTTGTGTAAACTAGCTTTCTTCAGCGTTGTCTCCTGGAGATGAATTGGACCCTATGATCCCCAGTGCAGAAAATAATAGGAATGTAATTCTTCACTATGCTTTTTCTCGAAGGAAGCAACGTGTAATTTTAGCAGTTTTATTCCTCCTGTGAGAAAGTCCTGAAAAACCACACAGTTCTTGAAGCCTATTCACATTTCAGAAGTTATTCTACACAAATTTTCACATTCTTTTTTTTTTTTAACAGAAAACAGCATTTTCAGTGCAGAAAATATTTCTGTGTAGAAATGCTATTTGCACAGAAAATGCTGTTTCTTATGCAAAAAATGATATTTTCTATTCAAATTATGGGCATGCATATTTTGCAGAGTAAGACAGATTACAGCATTTTCTGCACATAAATATTCTGTGCAAAACCACCATGTGCAAATTGTGTACATATGCCTTGAATTACAAAGATTCTCCTCAGTCCAGAATTCTTTTCATCTTCTGTTTTTTGACATTCAAGAAACTTGTTTTTGAACATTTTTGGTGTGAATAATTTGAGGTATTATTTCTATCCACTTGTAATAAACTTCTGGACACCAGCTTGGGCAATTCTGACACAATGAATGTCCTTCCTTCTCTCCTTTCTTCCTTCTTCTGTTGCATTGATTTCCTGCCTTATCTCCAATGAACCCAAAATGTGTGTATGCCTCTCTACCCCCCTCCTGATTTCTCCTCACAACAACACTGTGAGGTAGGTCAGTCTGAAAGAATGTGATTGGCCCAAGATCACGCAGTGAGATTCATGACTCAACGGGGGCTACAACTTTGATTACCCACATTCCAGAATTGAAGCTGGATCTCCCAAACCTGAGTTCTAACTACTGTACCATGCTGGCTGTCTCAAGTAGATAGATGAATGCAAAAGCTTTGAAAACATAACATATTTTGTTCAAGTCTACAACTTCCCAGAATTCTACAGCCAGTATGGCCAGTGACCATGAAGTCTTGGAGATTCTGGGTAACAGTAAATATAAAATGTTTCCAAGCTCAGGTCAGACTTGGTATAAAGAAGCTCTCTGCATTTCTATGTATGCCATCTTTTTATTCATATTGGTGTTGCTCCTTCAGAATTCCAAAACAGAGAGTGGAATCATCAGCCATCTTTTACTATAAATATTTACTATGAATAGTACTTAGTACTAAGTAGAATAAATCAAGTTTAAAGTGGATCAGATACATCCATATGGGGTGTTGGAACAGGGAAACTAAATCACCTGAGGCCTTGACAATGCTGGGTCATAAATCCAGATTGAATCAAGGAAGACTTCGTTCATTGCTCATCTTGTTAAGCTGATACCCATGCTATATTAATCAGCTCCAGACTCTATTGGAATTTGTGTGATGTTCATGAGTCCTGGATTAGCTGGTTTCTCTGAGTCAGCTCTGGATCAAACTTGAATTGATATTTCACTTCATATTTTGTTCAGTGAATCAGGGTTTTTTCGTTCAGACGGTGAGTCCTGAGTCAGCAAGTACTTGGGAAAGAGGACACTCCCTACATCTATTACAGTGTTTCCGGGGGGGGGGGGGGGGATTGAAATTTAGGATAGAGGGAGAGGGAAGGAGAGTCTAAGAGGATAGATGCCCTCAGCTTGTGCAAATGTGGAATCAGGAGGTGTGAAACTATACAACTGTTCCAGTCCAATGCCTGTTTTATTAAATTTACTGAAGCCATCATTATTGTGAAACATTTACTAGTTTCACAATAATTACCGTTTCTATAAATTTACATTATATTTTAATTTTCACAGAAAGGAAAGGTGTGTCCACATCAGGTTGTCATCCAGATGCTGCTGGACTGCAACTCTCCAACTTCCTTACTACTGGATACGCTGGCCAAGGCTGATGGGTGTTGCAGTCCAGGAACTTGTGGAAGGTAGCACTTTGCCCATCCTTGATCTACATTCATCTAGATTTTTTTTTTTTATCTTTGCACAAATCCATTACTGATCTTGACTGCAGTATGTTCATCTTTATTTGCTTCTTGCATACCTGTTAGGTCTAGTCCTTTAGCTTGTACAAAGATGGGCACTTTCAGTGGGTCTGGGAGCCAGTTTTCCATCTCTGCGGGTGGCTGGGCTGCCAAAATATTTTTAAAAAACAGAAAAAAATATTAAAAGTGGTCACACGTCCACTTCTGGTATTGGAATAAAATGTGGATTATTTCTTGATGAAGCAGAGCAACATATTTAAGAGGTGAATGTCTGCTCCTGAGGATGCTGTTCACCCTCTTTTTGAACAAGAAAAAGGATGACAGAAGTGGAAGCCTCAAAAGCAGCCTTGAAGGATTTCACACAGCTGTAGGGTTGAAATTTGCCCACTCCTGTTTTATATAACTACTATTGAAAATGCCTGGTTTCATATAGATTAAAGAAAGCCATTAGTTTGATATCCTGATTTTTTTTTAATGACATGGCTATTAGAGATGGACAGATTGTACATGCCTCATCTAAGTGAAACCACAGCTCTAGGCATACCTACTGCCATGGTGGTGCACCCCTATGATCTATTGAGGGTGAAACTGATATTCTCCATGCTCTGTCAAGGAGATACCCCAAAGGCAAGCATATCTCAATCTGTCCCACAGCCGCCGCCTTACTGTATTCAAAATTGCAACACTATGCAGTGGTTAGGGAAGTCTGCCACCTAGTGCAAAAAGGTAGTACTCTAGGCATCAAGCACAGTGGTACATTTCAGTAAATGAAAATTCATTGATGTGTTGTTGTTATTGTTGTTTTTTAAAATTCTAGG
This sequence comes from Urosaurus nigricauda, assembly GCA_034509955.1. NCBI lineage: Eukaryota > Metazoa > Chordata > Lepidosauria > Squamata > Phrynosomatidae > Urosaurus > Urosaurus nigricauda. The sequence goes on along the minus strand of JAOEGL010000006.1, from coordinate 21,074,719 downwards.
ACCTATGTACATACCACTACAGTCCTCTCAGTATGCACCACAAATTTCATCTATTTTATTTTCACAGTTTTGAGTTATGGCAATAATGCACTCACCCAGTTATGTTTTTATAGAGTAATGCCTTCAGATGAACAAGTAAGAGAAAGGTTCTGGCTCAGAATCCTGCTGTGATTTCCAGGGACAAAAGTGTTATCCTGCATTTATCCATCAGAGGCCGCATTTGCAGGGTTACATGTGTGCTATCTTAGCATTAATATTTTGAGAGCTTGAAAAAGTTATTTTTGGGACTACAAACCACAGAACCCTCCAGCTAGCATGACAGTTATTCCAAGCTTTGGATGTTTTACAGGCTTAGAGTTTTCTGAAAGAAGAGGTATAGTTTGCAAATTGGTCTTTGTGGTTTCCTGTATGTAAATTGGAATGTTGTGGTGTACTTAGATAAATTATGGATTTGCTACCTCCCTGTTGTAATACTGCTCTTCCGACTTCATATTTGAAGAATATTACTTGTATCCAGGGTTCCCAGGATGAAAACTCTGTACTTTTAATGCTTGTGTAGTAGGTGGAATTTCAGCAGGTGTTGCTAGTTGCCTGGTTGTGTGATGATCAACAGCTGTTGAAATTACCTTTTCTACACCACCATTAAAAATACAGAAGCCCTTTTGAAATTTTAATTGAGCAAACCTATATATAAGTTGTCCCAGCCAGGGAACAGAGAGTCAGAAATTTTTAAGAGTGGTCTTTCAGCTGAGCTGATAAGAAGGCCAAGTTTAGATTAAGGGTGCATTTGTGGATGGCATCTGGGAGATCTCTTAAGTTCTTCATCATTCTCTGCTCTTTCCTTTCGGTTGAGATAGTGTGCAGGGGTGGGGTAGAATGAAGAAATGCTTGAATGGACATGGTGGTTCAACTGTGCTGAAGCTAACCAAATCTGGTTTTGGTCAAGGTCTGGATTGATGACCACCTGAGAACCCCATCCATTCTAACCCGAGTTGCACAGGTGAGATATAGACATATTCCTAATGCTGACAGGATTGAAGTGAAAAAGAGACCACTGAGCAGGAGAAAGGTATGGGAATACTCAGGCGAACAATTAAGTATGCAGAACTATAAAACATTACAACTGCTCCCCGCATCAAAGAGAATATGGTAACTGACCATGCTCAAGGACCTCAAGACTCTGGAGATTGTTGGATGTTCATTTGGAAAGTATGAATTAGATCTCCTGAGCCTCATGCTGAGTGGAGCAGCTTTCCCCAATCTGGTGGCCTCCAGATGGGTTGGGTTCAATTTTCCCATCATCCCGCAGCCAGCATGGCCTTCGGGGAGGATGGAGGCTGTAGTCAAATGAAACTGGAAAGCACCACCTTGGGGAATGCTGGAAGAGGGCATGTCTGCCTCACACTCTAAACAGCAATACTCCTTTTGCAGGGGGAACTAAGACAGTGCAACACTTTGTTGCAGGTCTGCCTGTGCATAAATAACCGTTTAACTTTTAATATCTAGTTCTTAGGACACATTTACACCACCATCTTTTGGCTGCTTTTATGGTCATTCCTTGAATTGATAATGAGAACTGCCTTTTGATACAGGCAGGGTGGGAATAGGATAGCCATCCAGATGTTGGACTGCAGCTCCCAGCCTTCCTCATTCAGTAGTGGTACTGTATTGCTGTTTAGGGTTGCTCAGCACTGAAGTCCAACAACACCTAGAGGGCCACATGTATCCCACTCCTGCTGTAAGGAATAAGGAGGTGACACATATTAAAACACTATTTATTTAAATAATATACAATCATTTTTAAAACATAGCAAATAATAATAATAATAATATAGCAATCCTCTGACCCTTCTCTGCAACCAATTAATAACAAAATCCCTGTTTGTTTTTTAAAGTCTTTATTAACCAGCAAAGAGAAAGCATAGGGGGCCAACCTGAGAGCTGCCACCAAGTGAGCCTTTGCCTGTCCCCTCAGTAGACAGGCCAGTGATGGTGGTGGGACTGAGAGAAAGTCTCCACCAAAGATCTTTTGTGGCTGCATATACACTGCAGAAATAATCCAGTTTGACACCACTTTAACTGCCATGGCCCACTAGAATCATAGAATCATAGAGTTGGAAGAGACCACAAGGGCCATCCAGTCCAACCCCCTGCCATGCAGGAACTCCAAATCAAAGCATCCCCGACAGATGGCCATCCAGCCCCTGCTGAAAGACCTCCAAGGAAGGAGACTCCACCACACTCCGAGGGAGTGTGTTCCACTGCCGAACAGCCCTTACTGTCAGGAAGTTCTTCCTAATGTTGAGGTGGAATCTTTTTTCCTGCAGTTTGAATCCATTGTTCCGCGTTCTAGTCTCTGCAGCAGCAGAAAACAAGCTTGCTCCCTCCTCAATATGACATCCCTTCAAATATTTGAACAGGGCTATCATATCTCCTCTTAACCGTCTCTTCTCCAGGCTAAACATCCCCAGCTCCCTAAGTCGTGGAATTCCACTGCTGTGGAATTTTCAGGATTGTAGTTTTGTGAGACATTTAGCCTTCTCTGCCAGAAAGCTCTGGTATCACAACAAACTACAATTCCCAGAATTCCATAGCACTGAGCCATGGTGGTTAAAGCAGTGTCCAACTGGATTGTTTCTGCAATGTGGATGCAGCCTCTGTAGGAAATGTTTTATAACTTTGACTCTGCCCAAGGTCCTATTTCATATTCCCTGATGTTTCACAGTTAAAAACAAGAGATGTGTCCAGGCAACATCAGAGTGCAGTCAAGATGGCAAAATTTGTTAACGAGGAAGAACACAAAGCAAGAGAGGCTGCAGCAGTTTCCTTTTGCCTCAGCCTCCTGGGGTGGGCAAGATTTTGGTTCACCTCTTTTCCTACTGAGTTGACTGAAAAGTACTTTTGTATTTCAGTTTGCAACCAGTGAACTAAGCTGATGACAAAGGAGGAAAGTGGGAGGAGGAGAGAGAAACTGGGACACTTTAAAAGCAGCTGAAAAGTGGGATGACAAAGGATTCATATGGATTTCTCCCTTCTAAATTGGGACAGATTGGAGCTCAGGCAGCATAAAAGGGGCTGTGGGCACTGCAACAGAAGTGGGGGAGATGGCAATGAAAGCTGTATGCAGGAACCAACAGGGCAGCATTTTCTCTTGATGGGTGGTTTTGCTCCCACCACAATGCGGTTTTGAAAAAAGTGACCAGTGGAGTATTATGTAAGTCACAACAGGATTCTAATCACTACTTCCCTTCATTGCTGAGTATTTGCCAAGCTGGCTGGGCCTCAGGCACCCTCGATATGAAATTCATCTGGAGTGCTTGAGATTTCCCACTCTGTTGCAGAGGAGGGACAGAGCTTTGATATCTTACTGGGTGCTGCATTGGACCCCAGCTCCACAAATCCTCCAGCCAGTACAATTCCTGTAACTGGCTGTGCTGGCTGGAGGATTCTGGGAACTAAACTTGGCGGGTGGGGGAAGCAACTTTCTCAAGCTCTGCTTGTGAAATGTATAACAGTGTTCATTTCACATGAATCAAGGTCTCTTTGAATGTAGGACATTCTAGGCAGTGTCAGTGGAAAGATGGCAACACCAGCTCCAGGCAGGCTCTCTATGTCAGGTTTGTATCCTTGGCCACAAATCAGAGAGCTTGTGGAAATGGGTCTATAGCTGCTTCTTTGTTCTTCTCCATTTGTCTTGCTCCCAAAATGTTCCCACACTCTCTTTAAGTATCTGATGCTGTCCATCCATTATCAACCAGCTTGCCCTTCCAGGCATGCTCATCCCATGTCAGTTGGTTGGCATGTTTCCCACCAGGCTGTGATATTTGCCAGCATTATTGTGCCTTCAGACAGATTCTGGGTATCTTCCTGGAATCACGTTCTTTAGCAATGAAGGCTACAGATGAGCTTTATCTGTTGCTTTCTTAACACATTAACTTCTTTTTATATCCTTAACTTTGTGTTATGATTCCAGTGAGATTTCATATATATGTTGTCTTACCCTTTTGAAAAAAAAAATCCTGTATCTTTTGTGTTGTTTTTTCTTTCATTTCATTTCATTTCTTTTCCTTCTTTTTTCATTTATTATTTATCTGCTATTTGGTTTTAACTACTTTTTTTCTTTTGGAGAACTACTAGTTCTTCATTATAAACTTTATCATCATTACTCTTTTTCTTGCTTCTAATATTTCCTCCTCCTTGATTTTTAGTCTCTTCAGACCATCATACCCTTCTCATTTATAATTCGTTTCTTTATAGCACTCACATTATCTAACCAGTCCTTACAATGATCTTAAAAGGCAGCCCAATATTATAATTCTGATATTAGCATAGTGACTTGTTTAACTCCACCTTGGTTTGTGAGATATTGAATTGTGGTTAGTGGGGTAAAAATTGAGCAAAAGGATTTTACATTCTATTTTAGTGATAACATCATATTGGTTCTCATTTCTTCATTTTTCTTCCCCTTGTCCTTATTTCTGTCTGTTCTCTTGTATCTATTTCCTTCTCATCTCATTTTCCCAGTGGAGAAATCTAAAGACAGAAAGAAATTATTCAGGCCACATAAGATTAGAGTGATACCTTAACCTGGCAAGCAAACAAGATCTCTGGCAAGGATTTAAGGGTTGCGGGAGAAGGGAGGGTGGGAAGCTGGGAGATAATCAGTCTCCGTCTCGTTTCCAGCTTGTGTGCCTGTTGTTTGCAATTGTCAAGTCTGCAAAGCTCCCAGCCACATTTAAACCTCAGGGTGTGTAAACGTTTTTGACAACGTATTATTTCTTCACTGGTACCAACACTGCAGTCTCCTGCCCTCTTTAGTGCTAAATTAGGACTGCAGTAGTTTAGGCCATGAAGCATCATCCAAAACTAGGGTGGTTTGCTTTATGCCATAACATGAGATTACAGTGTGAAAGGTAAGTTTAGTTTCTCTCCATCCAGCAGCTCACTGCATCCACAGCCTGATTATTCATAATGATTATTTCTAGGTAGCAACAGGAATGGTTTGCCCCTCCTCTCAGTTCTCCAGTGCATACCGTCCAGTATTGCACAGATGAAAACCAGGACATATGTGGCCAAGCAACATGAGAGTGTGGTCAAGATGGCAAAAGTTATTCTCGAGGAAGAACTCACAAGCTAGGGAAACCTGCAGCAGTATGCTTTTGCCTGAGCTGACAGGGAGCTGCTCTTCTCCTCTCTCCTGGTGCCAGCTACTTCTACAGTTTGAACTCAGACTGCAGACTACTGAAGTAATCTGAGGACAAAGGGAGGAAGTGGGAGGAAAAGAGAGAAAGGGGGACATTTTAAACACAATTGAAAAAGTGGGATGTCAGACAATTAATGGGGATTGTCTCTGCCAGATTGGGGAGGTTGGAGGATATGCCACTGAACTGACCTCATCTCTGGATGAGCAGGGATGGTGTGTCTGGCTTTCCAGGTGTTGGACTGCAACTTCCATTAGCTTTCACCATTGGCAGCACAGGCATGGTAAAAGGCTTGGTTGGACCTGAAAGCCTTGTTGCTGTAATTTTCTATTTCCTGATTAACAGATTGCAATGGCTACCAAATAGACTGATGTGATCGATGACACCAGAGAGCAGTTAGCTTCCGGTTCAATCAATTTCACTCTTACAGGAAACTAAAACAAATCTTTTTGAGCACCTTTCAGCTCTACACCAATCCTTTCCCACTTACTAGTGCAGAAGGCATGTACACATGATGTGGTCACTTTAGGGTCATGTGTATTAGAACAGCACCACTGTCCCACTGGAAACTATAGTGCCGAGGAGGGTGATTGTGTGGGGGCCAAGTCAGAATCTTTCCCAGATGCCCAGTGGGCTCTATCCCCTGCCACAGAGCAAGTCTAAATACATCCATTTTCCTCTGCAGTCCCTCTCAAAATGGTAACAGGAAGTGACAGGACTTCCTGTCACCATTTTGAGAAGGACTTCAGAGGAAAATGGATGTATTTTGGCCAAGCATTGGGTTCTAGAGTGCTTGTGGAGAAGAGATGTTTTGCATGTTTTCATGTGCTTAGAGAAGGAGGATTTTCCATATGGTCTTGAGGCAAACATTGCCTGAAAATTTAAACCAACATTTTGGAGAAATGTGGGTGGGTGGATTGAGAGCTCTAGGGGAACAGTGGGGTGGGATTCAGGGGTCAAAAAATGGGTCCAGAGGCCACATGTTGCCAACAGGCTGTATGTTGCCCGTCCCTGTCCTAGTATAAATGTTCATGTTGACTTCTTTGTCCAGATCCAAAGAATGATAGATCAGGAACAAATGGAGTCAGAACTCAGTGGGTGTAAGTTTGCTATCAGTCTATGCACTGTCTAGTTGGTAGCTGGATAGTATAGATCTGGCCCTCTGGATATTCCCAAGTGATCACATCTCCTTCCCCATGCCACCTTTAAGTGGCCACAGCTTTTGTGTATTTCCCCCCTTTCTGTAAAACTGAAATGCCTCTCCAAAGGCCGAGTTACTGGCAATAAGAGCTTTAAGCTAAAATATGCTGGTATTTGGAGTCTCACCTTTTTGCCTTTAGTTCATCTACCACTAAATGCAGCTCTTGAGAACTTATCTAAAATTGCATTTGGCCTTCATGCTGAATGAGGTTCGTCATCCTTGGCATACAGTATACAACTGCTAGCAGAGAGTGAACAAATTGTGTCTTCATTTTTAAAAAAATTCCCAAACAAGCTTGAAGCAGATACGATGTGCTCATGTATCACATTATAAAATTGCCCATATCTGTTTGCTGTCTCCAACTGCAAAATGAAATAGGGGAAGGGTAGTGGATAATATATAGTGGTTAGTATTGTGGGCTTAGACCATGGATGGAGTAGAGTTGGAAAGGAACCTGAAAGGCCACATAACTCTTTGTGCCCCACAGTATTTCTAGCGAGAAAGGCAACTCCCACATTCCTGATCAATAGCTAGCTGTCCATCTTCTACATAAATACTTCCAGTAAAAGAGAACTCACCCCGAGGTTGACTAATCCATTGTTAAACAATCTGCACTCTTAAGGTTGTTTCGCCTAAAACTGCTTCCTTGCCTTTTGCATGCCCTGGTTCTAATCTTGTCCTCTTGAAGGACTATAGTATATCTTCCAACATTTCATAGATAAAAATTGGGACACATATGGCCAAGTAACATCAGAGTGAAGTTGAGATGGTTGAATTTGTTGATAGGAAGTTGGGAGAGGCTGCAGCAGTTTGCTTTTGCCAAAACCGACAGGGAAGGGCAAGAATCTGCCTCTCCTCTCTCCTACTATTACACTTTGAATTCTGTTTGCAGCAAGTGAAGCAAGCTGAAGAAAAAGAGGGAAATGGGAGGATAAGGGAGAAGCTGTGATGTTTTTAAAACAACTGAAAAAGTGGGATGACAGAGAATTAATCGGTACTGTCCCTGCCAAATTGGAACATTGGGAAGGTATGGTATAGCACAGTCATACTGTATATGTTTTGCATGTGGAAAGTTAAGATTATTGGGAGTTATAGTCCAACTAATATGGGAGGTACCAGTTTGGAGAAGACCAGAGCTTTGAAAAACTACTCTTTGCCGATACTGAAACTCCCAGGATCCCCACACAGGGAGTTGTAGTCAAACTTTGGGAGTTGTAGTCTAAATGCATAAGGCTCCTCTGGAAGGCCTCCAAGGGAAGTGCTGCTTTAATTTTCCAAGCTCAACTTCTCAATGTTCGGCTTGAATCTGCGCCTCTTTCTAGTTCAAAGCCATTTCCTCATGTCCTCTTCCTGGTGGATGAAAGTGAATCATTGTCCCCTCCTCCCCCTCCTATTCCTCCTCCTCTTCTCTCTGAGATGCTTTTAAATATTTGAAAACTGTCAGGATATCCCCACTTAATCTTCTTTTCTCTGCATATGCACTTGCTTTAGCCTTTCCTCACAGGATTTGTCTTTTCAACTCTTACATTCTGTGGCGCTCTGCCAAAGACGTTTCAACACGTCAACGTTCTCCTCCATCCCAGGTTTCTGAAATACTTCAGACCTTTGGAAAAAAAATGTTCAGGGAAACTGCAGATATTGGCATGCAATATGAGAATACTTTCAAAGGCTGAACAAGTAGGGAAGGAGAATGAGAAAGTCTCCTTGGGACTGGAGGAGCATGGCTTGCGCTCTTTTGTGTTAAACCAGGAGCTAAATTTTTAGTGAGAGGCACACTCTCTCAAAATTTGCTTCTTAGGGAGGTAGGGCACCTTTGTTTCTCTGTGGCTGCATCTACACTGCAGAATTAATGCAGTCTGGCACTGCTTTAACTGCCATGGCACCATGTTATGGAATTCTGGGATTTGTAGTTTTGTGGGATATCTAGCCTTCTCTGTCAGAGACCTCCGGTTCCACAGCAAACTACAAATCCCAGAATTCCATAGGATGGAACCATGACAGTTAAAGTAGTGTGAAACAGCATAATTCTGCAGTGTGGCAGCAGCCTTTGTTTCTATAGAACCTAGTAGGGGCCAGTGATGCTCTACCTCTGTCCTTCCAGATATTTGGAATGTCAAATCCCTGATCATTGGATTTCTTGGGGCATGGACTTCTGGGAATTGAAGTCTAAAACATCTCAGAGATGGGGGAGAGATATTGAGAAACCACTGTTTTAAGCCTACATCTGGCTGATATAGGACATTTTAAGCTAGAGCATTTCCAACAAATGATTATGCTGCCTTTCTTTGAATGTAATGCTTTTGTGCAATTATAGCACTGTAGACTTGAAATGTACCATTCAGGTCATCTAATTCAACTCCCAGGGCCAGAGGGGGCCCATTTAACCTCACTGTATGGACAATCTAGTTTAATTCCCTGCTTGATGTTGAAATCCAGAGCTTGGGTGTCTCTAAGAAATTGTAGTCCTTTTTCAGCTCGAAGGACTACAGAGAGGAAGAGCCCCCCTCAATAATGGTTCCCTTGTTGAACTGCTACTAGCCAGAATTTGTCCTGTATCTTAAGTCCATGAAATATAACAGTGCCCCCAGCACTAGAGAACAAGTCTTCCCTTCTCTTGTGTGTGTGATAGCCATGAGGCATTTGAAGAGTACCGTCACATCCCTCCCAAGGACCCCCAGAGCTGGTTTAGAGGTGTGGAGGGGGCCCAGCATTGGCAGGCAGGTTATTATTACTTTTGACTACTTGACTACTATTTTTACAAAACAACATTCAGCATAAAGCTGAAGTTGATAACAATCTGAATACAGTTGGCCCTCTGTATTCACAGATTCAACCATCAATGGCTTGAAAATATTTGAAAAATATAAAGCTTGATTTTGCCATTTTACATAAGGAACACCATTTTACTATGCTATTATATATAATGGAAATTAGAGCATCCACAGATGTTGGTATCCACAGGGGGTCCTGAAACAAACCCCAATGGATACCAAGGGCCCACTGTCCCATGAAAGTGGTAGCAAAACAGTGATTGTTTAGTACACTTGTGAATGATAATTACTAAGGGGGCTCAACTACATAAGAGTCTTGATAGTCTGGTTTTATTTCATAATTTAAGAGGGGCTCTGCTGCCCAGCCTAACCTTAGGTTTGAGCCCTCAATACCTCCCTGTGGTGGGGTCCATGGTCATTCCCCTTCTCTTCTCAAAACAAAAAACACCCAATTCATTTACTCTTTCCACTTAGGACCTTTGGTCCTTTCCATACCTTGGTCATCCTCCCCGCTCTCCTCTGAGGTCTGCTAATTAATATGGTCCTTCTCAACTTAAAACAAAGAAAGACAAATACAATCCTCTATCAATGCATTGCATCCAACCAGATGTTTGGCCGGCCCTACCATTAGGCAGGATGAAGCAATTCCCTTGGCTGGCAATTGCTTGGAAGTGGCAGTGAAATGATGGAGCTTGTGCCACACAGATTGTTCTCTTCCCCCTCAAGTGCTTTCAGTGTAGTGTAGCAGAGTTTGGAAAAGTTACTTTTTAGAAGACATTCCTACGAAATTCTTCCCTTCCAAACACAGCTAGTTGCCACAATGGCTAATGATTCTGGAACTTGTCTGGAAGAGTAACTAAGCTTTGGGGTGGTGGATGGTGTATCACTTTAGGGGAATGGAAGCAGGCTTATTTGTCCTTGGCTTCAGGCTGGCCCATGGATTAGCTTAATGTCCATGGCAATTGGTAGTATTGGCTTCCTGCCTTTTTTGCCACCACAGATGAGTAGCCAGACTAGGTTGTTTAGCTTGATCCTGGTTGGCCACTGTACCTGGCTGGGAGGGAGCCTTCAGCTTACAAAGGTTGGAAATTGTTGGTGCGTTCGTGTATTTACTGGTAATCTGTTTCCACTTAGTAAAGTTTCATTCCTTACCTCTCTAGATGCTACCTAAATTAAATGGGGTGCAATTTAGTGGAAGTATCATTTCTCATACTGCTGTCATTCCTTGGGGATAGAAACCACAAGGGAAAAAGCAGCCAGCATATGCAGAGAGAGAGAGAGAAAGATGCATTTCACTTTGCTCTTATTTCTGCATGTATTGGGCATTTTAAAAACTCTCCTCAGCATAGAGAAGTGGGGACGGCTGATTGCTGTAGTAGATTGGTAGTGGAGCACGCAATTTATACAGAAATTCAGTCTATTGCATCACCACTGTAGTATAGTAGAGTGGTTAGAGTCTTGGGCTGCTCAGACTGGAGAGACCCAATCTTAACTCTTTGCTCAGTTCTGAAGCTCTCTTGGCCTCATTTTCCTCTGTTACTGTGATGCTGAAATGGAGGTGGGAGCAAGACCTGTGCCTGCAGAGAAAAAGTGTGGGATATTATTGTAGTACACAATAACCACAACACAACAATTTGTGTTGCAGTACAGAGTGTCTCCATTCAGTGCCTTCCTCCAAGGACTCTTTCATACAAGGCTAAATTGGAAGTATAATTTAAGGTCAATTCGAATGCAATCATGGGTTTTATGTTATTGCAAATTAACTCTTCACATGCAAATTCGGGCAAGAGGGAAGCCAATTCGAATGCAATCATGGGTTTTACCTTATTGCGAATTAAAGCTTCGCATGCAAATTCGGGCAGGAGGGGGTTATTTTCGGGTAATGGGAAGTAATTCCGAACGGAGCAGGGGTTCATGTAAATTCGCTAAACAAGCGAATTTACATAAATCCGCATTGGCTCCATTCGGAGTTGGGAGAAATTCCTCCCCGTTTGAAAGAGTCCCAAGATTCTCCATTCCATCTACTTTTGTGGACAATCTCAACATCACCTTCATCACTCACTCTCTCAAAGACACAAATTATATCACATATTACAATTTGTGAATCATCACCCACCCCACCCAATTTTCTCATTATTTTCTGCCTTAATGTTGGATATAATGAAAATGATAGCACTATTTGCATATATTTCATTCCACTTAAAGGGCTCAGAGGCAGGTCTGCAGCACCTCCTGAAATTGTGGAGAGCTACTGCCTATTACAATAGGTAGCACTGGGCTAAACGGATTGGTGGATGGACCAAAGGATATCTTTATCATGCTTTTTTTTTTTTTTTTGCATGAATGCTCCCCCAAGTGGTTGAAAGTGTCTGTCATAGCATGTGCTTGCCCTCAAATATGTATCTCACATTTAGCACAGTTATTTTGTGTGTGATTGATAACCAGAAGCTAAATACAGGGATAGTTTTTAAGGGTGATAGTTGAGGCACATATATCTGAAGATGTCCCATTGTGGGAGGGAGAATGGTTAATCACAGGGAATATGCACTGCCTGTATTGTCAAATTTGATCTTGACTCTGTAACTTGGAAAATTACTTTTCTGAACTAAAAGTCCCAGAGTCCCCTTATTAGCATGTAATCTAATTATGGTAGTTCTGGTGGAGCCGTTAAATGGAATTGTAGTTCAAAAAGTATATTCCAAGTTCTGTCATGTGTAAGGCATCTCAATTAATTAATTATTGGCTTTATGCTCCCCAAGTAGAACTCTAAGCACCTCAGAGTAAGATCAGATAAAGAAGACAAAGCACAAAGCAAGTTCATACATTATATCACAATTCAATTAAAAACATATTTTTAAAAAAATAGCAGGAAAGAAAATACAACATCCATCCAACCAATTAAAAATCCATCTTCAGTAACCAGTCATTTACCAAAGGTTTGCCCAATTCAAAAAGTCTTTGCTTGCCAGCCAAAGGACTATAAAGGATTAGAGGGCAGTCTGGGTAGGCTGGTCTTCCTTGGAAGGGAATTGTGGACAACAGAATAATTCACCATCACTAAGCAAGCTCTTTATATCTTCATCCTTGTTTTTATTGTTATTAATTACTGTCAAGTCAACTTTTGGTGATCCTTTGAATGAGATACCTGCAAGTCACCCAATCATGAACTGTTCTGCTCAGGTCTTGCAAACAAAACAAAACAAAACAAACAGCTTCATTTATATACCGCTTCATACCCTTAAGGAGTGTCTAAGCGGTTTACAGTTGTAAGCTATTTGCCCCCCCAACAATCTGGGTACTCATTTTAGCGACCTCGGAAGGATGCAAGCCTGAGTCGAGCTTCAGCCCTTTGCTGGTCTTGAACTCGCCACCTTATGGTTTTGAGTGAGTGGCTGCAGTACAGGCATTTAACCACTGCGCCACCAGGGCTGTCTCAGACTCAGGGCCATGGTTTCCTAGATGATGGGTTCCTTAATAAGAATTTTCATAGCTGTCTGTGGCTATTACCACACTGCAGAATTATTGCAGCTTGACACTGCTTTAACTGCCATGGCTCATCGCTGTGGAATCTTCGGATCTGTAGTTTCTGGTTCGATCAGAAGTCCCTGACAGAGATGGCGAAATACCTCATAAAAGTACAATCCCAGAATTCTGTCACTTTGAGCCATGGCAGCTTAAGTGGTGTCAACTGCAGTGTAGATGCAGCCTGTGTCTATAGTGGGGGTACAGCTTGGAAACATTACCTTTTGAGGACAGCAGTGTCCCAAATGCTCCATGCTGGCTAGGAAAATCTGGAAGTTATGGTCCAAAAACTTTATTTTTCTAAGCCTTGAGTGGCAGCTTGCTCTTGTAAGCACATTTGTTGCTGCCATTTCTTTTGCAGCCCTATCACACATTTTATCCAGTTCCTCAGACTGCCTAGTCAACCACAATTTAGAGCCCAAGCTGATGGGTTTTCTTCACCCGGAAGTTTATTCCAGGGACCAACACGCAACTGAATGTGCACGATATCAGCACAGCCTTAAGACTCTGGCTGCCAATAATAAAAAGGGGCAATTAATTTTTCATGGTGTTTTAAAATATTAATTCTTAACTGGGGCATTAAGTAAACATATGAGGGAATTTCCTCTGGGAATTTTGGCATTGTTTAATGCCAGAAACGTCCTTTTGAATCTGTTTTCCTCGAACCACTTAATTGCTTGACAGGGGCTGAACACTTTGAGATTTTGCAGACAGCTTGTTCCGAGGCTTAGATCATTTAAAGTGAAAGGTATTGAGTAGAGTCCAGGGGGGAGGTTCTTCAAAATGTATGGAAACTGCGCATTACAGAGCACAGAAAGAAACCCTTCCTGATGGATTATGTGTGTAAACTACAGCAATATAAAATGCATTCATTTAAATGAATTGCTAATGCTCTCCATCAACAGATGCCTGTCTAAACTGAATAAGGGCTTGTATCAGTTGCTGAAGAATATTCCGTACTGTCCAACATTTCACATCTGAAAACTGGAACAAGCAACATCGGAGTGTGGTCAGGATTGCATGTTATTATGAGGAGGAACACATAAGCTAGGAGAGGCTGCAGCAGTTTGCTTTTGCATGAGCCTACTGGAAAGGAAGTTTCTGCCTCTCCTTTCCTCTGCCCTTCCCGTGGTGAGTTCATTAGATGCAATTTTCTTTTCCACTTTGAACTCAGTTTCCACAGTCTAACTAAGCTAAGAATAAAGGAGAAAAGTGAAAGGAGAGAGAAATTGGGACATTTTAAAAGGAATTGAAAAAGTAGGAGGACAGATTAATTGGGATTGTTCCCACCAAATAAGATCAGATGGGTATGAAATGCAGTGGCAGATCTCCTCTAAATCAGGGCATATGTACATGGGTCAATTAAATGGATTCTCTCCCTCCCTCACATGATCTGTCTACAAAACAGATCCAAATTGCATATTTAAGTGAAGACTGTCTTCATCACTTGAGGCCAGTTCTGCACCAAATGCACTCTATCCCTGCCTATGAATTGCTTTAAGTAACTCATCTTTTGCCCCAAATTTCATAGGAAAATCCAGAACACCCCAGCAATGTGGGGTGGCTGTTTATACACATATTCCACTGTGCCTCCCTATGAAGTCACAATGAAGAGGCAAGCCATGTTGTTGATGCTGGGCACCTCATTTCTGACCTCAAAGGAATCAACACCAATAGCAGTGGGTTCCAGGCAGCACAGCAAGATGTGTGTCTAGACAGGTACCCAAAATTGCTCCAGAGTTCAGAGGTAACAGATAGCATCCAGGGCAGCTCTGGGGCCAGAATACTCTGGGAGCAGCCGAAAGTATTCTGACCAGTGTACACAACCCCCAGTCTTGTCAACAAAACCCTGTGAGAAAGTCACTTTAAGTCAGAATTGACTTGAAGGCACATAACAACACTACCCTGCCTAGTTATATGATTTTGGATACCATTTTAACTTTAGAAACCACTTGGAGAGTTTGGAAGAGACTGGGGCTACAAAAAGTGTCTTTGGGAGTCACATGTGGCATTAGAGGTTCCCAACCTGGGGTGCAAGATGGAATTTTAGGGGGTGTGACAAAGAGTGGCTTGTGCCCTTTAGTATTCCATTTAGATTTGCATTTTAGGTACGGAGTTAAAAGCATATCAGTTTATTCATCTGCAGTATTGTATGTGGTTCAATGTAGGGTTCAAAAATTAGAAACTAGACCTCTTCATCTTCAAATGTGATGTTACTTTTATAGGGGGTGCAGATATTAATTAATCATTGCCTAGGGGTGTGGGATATAGAAAAGTTTGGGAGCCACTGCCCTAGGGCTACAATTCCCTCCGCCCCCACTATAAATGAAAGCTGTCCTTGGTCACTGGCAAAGCATTACTTTTTTGGACTACATGTCCCAGAATCTCCCAGCTAGGTATGCCCACTGTCCTTGCTGGCAGGGAATATTGGATGGTGTTGTCTAAAAAGGGAATTCTCATCAGCTCCGCTTAGTGGAAATCTTCCTTTTGGCCTGTAGGTTCCAGTAGGACTTTCAGTTTGTATTTTGTTCTTCTCCAAAGGAAGAGTGGGAAAAATCTCTTTCTCAGAGGATGAGTCAAAAGGCTCTGGCATTTAATTTACCGATTAAAATTAACTTGCTAAAGTTAGCTAATAGCATGTTAGCTCTAAGAAGTTAAAAGCTTCAGTGTATTAAAAATTGCTGTAGAGGGATCATGTATCGCCAAGCAATACTCCCTCTTCACTGTGCTGCTGGTTTGGACTAATGTGAGTATGCATGCAAAGAGACACACACATGGATTAAGTGTGTATGCATTCCTGGCAGGAATCTATCTCTGTTTTTGTTCTTGTTGTTCATGTGCATTTTTCTGTGAACATTTGGAACTACAGTTCCCATCAGTCCTTGCCAGCAGCCATCTGGTCAAGGATGGTGGAAGTTGTAGGGTAAATTGTCTGTAGGGCTTCAGGTTGGGCAAGGCTGCTGCGATTGGTAATGGCAAGAAATCCTGCCTT
The DNA here is from genome assembly GCA_034509955.1 of Urosaurus nigricauda. Lineage (NCBI taxonomy): Eukaryota > Metazoa > Chordata > Lepidosauria > Squamata > Phrynosomatidae > Urosaurus > Urosaurus nigricauda. The sequence goes on along the minus strand of JAOEGL010000006.1, from coordinate 21,059,032 downwards.
TGTTTACTGCTACTTTACATGTGGATGAGAAGCTGCGCCCATTCACACTACAGAATCACAGTGCTATTATCCCTCTTTAACTCCTATGGTTTTGTTCTGTGGAATTCTAGGGTAGGAAGGTTAGGGATTCTCAGTTAGAATTCACAGCCAGAGAAATCTAGTTCTACAAAGCCCAAAACTCCACAGGATGGAACAACAGTTAAAGTGGAATCATAGAGCTAAGGCTGTGCAGTGTGAATGGCCCCCTAGATGTTGTAGGGATAGATAGGGATGGAGTATATATGCTGCCTTGACTGGATAAGGATAATCTTGTCCACATATTGGAAAAGTTACCTTTTTGGACTGAAAATCCCAGAATCCAAAAGCTAACTTTTATTTTATTTTTTGTTGTTTGCTTAATTTATATCCCAGATTCAGTCCCAAAGTGTAAAGTACCCCTATCCATGAAGCAGAAGGTGATACTGTAAAGGGGCTCAAAGTCAAAGTAAATGAGCTCCTTCCAACTACCCTTGTTCGCTGGGGATGATGGGATCTGTAGTCCAAAACAGCCACAGAAAGGGGAAGACTGAAGTACTGGAGAAAAACTAGATGGCTGCTTTTAATTTGCTTGCATTCCGGTTGGCAATCTGCACCACCACTATAAGGAGGCTGCAGAAATGGTGGGTTGCAATAACAGGATTTGTGAGTTCACCTTCAGAAAGCCACAACTCCCAGGATCCCTTGGGAGAAGTTAAATGGCACTAGAAACCCATTAAAACCCACGTTGTACAGACACCATGCTTGTTATTACTCGCAGAGAGTCTCAGACCTCCTCCCTCCTCCCATCCCCATCATGGTATGGCTGATGAAGTCTGAGAGCCCCTGGTGCAGCTCAGAGAGCAGAGGAATGAAATGAAAGGGAATCAATTTAGGATGAACAATAAGATTAGGGAGCAAAAATTGGTGAAGAAAGGTTGAAAGAAGTTGGCAGGTTTAGCCTGAAGAAAGGGTCACTTGGGGAGGTTTGGTGCGATAACAACCATCAAGCATGTAAAAGAGCAGGATATTTGGTATTTCACTAGTGCAGATAAAGAGAGAAACATTACCCCGCCTTTTTCTTTTACAGAAAGGATTATTTAGGTTGCATCTGTGGAAGAACTCTCTTACTTGCTCCCCCAGTGTGTTCAGAGAAATAATTCCATAAACGTTGTACAGAAGCTCACACTGCGACATGCTGGGATGGAAGGTTCTCTAAGGGGTATGGTTGTCTCAAGTGGCATGCATTTGCTTTCCCATTATCATGCAGTGGGGGGAGGAATACATCAAGCACAAACGTGTGCTGTAAACCTATTAGAAATGTGATTGTTAAATTCACTTGTAAAATAACTAAATAGTATCCATAATAATAGATAGATTCTCCTAAGGGAAAAGACACAGGCTGCTTCTGAAGTCTGAGGAGATAGTTTTGGTTTTGGAGATAGGAAACACAGGTTCAAATACTATATATGTGAGGCAAATCAACATCTTTCAATCTAATTGGAACCTTTCTTTTTTCCTTTTGTTCAAAGCCATCTTTTTCCTGCCTGGGGTGAATCCTCTCCATATTACTCTGAAGTCTGAATGCACCGGAGCTTGATTTTGAAAGCTAATCAGCTCTGAGAAGAAGGGATAGAATGATGCACCCCATTTATGAGTGTGCTTCCCTTTCCTTCCTCCTCTAAGATGAAATGAGGTGGTTCGGCATCATCTGACTTCCTCCCTGGGCCTGTTCAATATTTGAACAGCAGACCACCAGGCAATACCATGGATCTCGAGGCAAGAATGAGAAAGAATCTATGACTGAGCTCCATTGCTGCCAGTCAGAGTTGACAATAGCTGAGATCTTACCACTACAGAGAGACTTTGGTCTTGTTTGCATGGGCCAGGATAATCTGGAGGACAGACTGGAATATCCTGACCCTATTGCTGCACTAACCTGCCCCGTTACATGCCCCTCTATTCCTGTGCCATGGTGTCTCTCTACATGGGCATCCTGATGAGCCATGAGGCATGTTCACTGCCGCTGCAACTTGATCACTTCTGATGTCAAAACAAGGCATGCCTCAGAAGGGTATGACTCATGGCGGAAGCAGTTGCATCAGGTGGCTCACTACGATGCCCATGTAGACAGATGCCATGGCTCCAGATCTTCCCAGATCTGGAGTAACAGGTATGTTTTTTGGAAACTATTTAAATACTGCTGGATATTTGTCTGGACTGTTCACACCCAGATCCGGGTTTGGCACATAGGTTGTACTGTTAGGTTGTCCAAACAGGCCAATGCCAAAATGGGAGTGTGTGTCTGTGTCCACCTCTGCCTATATTTTTATTTGGGCAGAACACAAGGGACTTTTCTCCAGCCTTTGAGCCCAGGGCCAATACTCCAGATACTTCCACTGGCTCCTTCCCTTCCCCCGCAGGAAACCTAAGCACATCCCCTTTCCTCTACAGTCCCTCTCAAAATGGTGACAGGAAGTCACATCCCATCACATCATATCACCATGTGAGTGGGACCTGTGAGGAAAATGGTGGTGTGTTGTGGTAGTATGGGATTCTGAGTGCTTGTTGGGGCAAAGGGATTTTCATACATTCCCAAACATTTGGATGAGCTTTCTGCATGGTTTGGGGGCAAAAATTGCCACAGTCATGATGAACATTTTTTTAAAAAGTGGGGGCCTTGGAGAATGGTGGTGACTTTAGTAGCCACAAAAATACAGTCCAGGGGCACACTTTGCCCACACCTTTGGTTATCAGACTGAAGACTAGAAAAGGCTCTATATAAGGAGAGTTTCAGCAGGTGTTGCTTGTCATGCAACCAGGGGGTAATTGACATATAAGTTTTATGCAGATTACTGTGGGTTTTCATGCATTCACATCAACATGTAATTGTCTTTGCTTTCCTGTCCAAATTCACAACTATTCACCCTCCTTCAGCTGAATATCTGCAGCCATGTGAATCCATGTGAAGTGGATGGATTACAACACATTTGATAACGCACATCTTTGGTTAAAACTGCAAATCCTTTTTCTTCAGAGTTTATGCCATTTCTTGTCTCCTCCCTCCCCTCCCCCCTCCCCCAAACCTGAATTCCTTCAAATCACATATGGCCAGGTTGCAATCTATTCCAGTCCATTGAAGAGTACTGTATTTTAATTGTGTAGACAAGCCCCAGGTAACAAACAACACCCATTGAAGCTTCTTCTACAAAAGCATTAAAAGTATAGGGGCCCTCTCCAGTTTTCACTCTGAGAATCCCATCCACACCTGCTCTGTCTAGCCCTTTGTCCCAAGCCTACCCTACCCTACAGTTGTCAAGCTTACCAGTGGGGAAGGGAGGAAGCAAAGAGGCACATCAGATGATAAATATCCATATTGGCTCAGAGGTGGGAGTAAGGGGAGGTGCACTTACAGAAGGGGTGCACCCTCTTATCCCTATCCCTTGGAGTTATTATCATTTGAACTGCTTCCCTCCTTTAATATCTCCCCACCTGTCAGCAGTGGGGGGGGGGGGGGGCAGTTCCTCCTGATTTGCCAGCACTATGTGTGTGTGTGTGTTGGATGTTGTACAAAGAGTGTTGTACAAAGGTCAAGGAAGAAACTGCAAAGGCAGGCTTGCCTCTGAACATAACCCCCCCCCCCCCAAATAATTGCCAAGGAGGAGCTACATAAATTCAACCTAGATAATGAGGAAATTGAAATAATTAATCATAACGGAGACTGTTAATCAGAAGACTAGGAATGGAAAGAGCAGCAATGAAACAACTAGATAAGATCCTAAAGTATAAAGGTATACAACTGAGCACTAAAGTTAGAATAGTCCAAGCCATTGTATTCCCGATCACCAAGTACACATATGAAAGCTGGCCCAGTGAAAAAAGTGGATAACAAAATCAACTCATTTGAGGTGTGATACTGGAGAAGAGTGCTGAAAGTACCACGGATAGCCAAAAAGACAAACAAATGGGTCCTTGAGCAAATTAAGTCTGAACCCTCCCTGGAAGCCAAGATGATCAAACTGAAGCTGCTGTACATCAGCCACATCATAAGAAGGTATAACTCACTAGAAAAGACAATAACTATTTTTGCATTTTGGGCTCAGCTTGCAGCTACTGAAGTAAACTGAGGACAAAAGGAAAAACGGGGAGGAACTGAGAGAAACTGGGACAGTTGAAAGTAGCAGAAAAAGGGGATGACATTAATCATGATTATCCCTGCCAAATTAAGACAGTTGGAGATTCTAAGGGGACCATACAAAACATTACTTATTCTAGAATCAAAGTGATTCAGAAGAGTACAGAAGAGTAGTGCTCACAACTAGGGAAAATAGGGCACCAATGCTGTATCAGACTTTGGGCCAGAACTTAGAAAAATCACTTTTTGGACACAACTCAAGCACTCTCCAGTCAGCATAGTCTTCGGAGTGCAAAAAGTAACTCTGCCTTGTGCACCTGTTTCCAGTTTTCATCTATTATTGGTTAAATTTAGCCAAATGCATAGGTTGCTAACAAAATATTGGACAGCTTCTGCTGTTTAATGTACTGGAGTGGTTAAGACATTGAGCTCTGATCCCTGGCACAAAGTCAACAAGTGGCTTTATCTGTCAAGCTCAGTCCCTTTCCTGGCAGCTTCAGCGTGACCTACCTTACAGGGTTGTCAGAAGAATTATTTAGATAATAAATATGAAGAGGATGTTCTAATTTTTATGGTCATTACCATTATTATTAAGGTGCAAGTAATTCCAGAATGACTAACAACTGAATATAAAGTACATTGGCCACTCTTTGAAAGGCTCTGTATGAGGCTGATTTCTATGAACAAAGAATAATACATCCCTTTAGGGAGAGGCAGAGTAACAGAGGACTATTAAGAGATAAAATTCAATTTTATCAAGGGATAGAATTAACTTGTATTTCTCCATTTTCTCCCAATTTTCCCCCTCTCCCTATACATTTCTGACTGCCGGTATCTAATTTAGATTCCTGGCGGGGGCATTGTCTTTTTATGATCAATGCCATTAACCTTCCCTGAGCCTTTGTGGTATGCAGGGCAATAAATAAAAATGAACACATAAATAAAACTACAGAATAGACACTTGCAGCCCAAGATATGGCTGGATTCTTTGCATCTATATTCAAAATGTGGCTTTATTTACCCTCCCCCTTCATGCCTGTTGACCCTCTTTGGTCTGCACTGCACAGAGCATCCTTTTCCTGTGCCCATGGGGTTTGATGGGGCTGAAAGGACAACCTTCCTTTGGTTTGCACCATCTCCAACATTTGAACATTCCATGATGAACTATTCGTTCTCCAACTGTTGTCCTGTTCCTAATCTCACAGAAACATGTGGGAGGCCTTAAGTGGGAGATTACTTTATGCCACCTCTTTGGGGTGTCTGCACATTGCTTCTTGATGGCACAGTGATTAAATGCCAGTACTGCAGCCACAACATTGTGAGTTCGATCCCAGGGCTCCAAGATTGACTCAGCCTTCCATCCTTTTCTAGGTCAGTAATGCTTGGGACCAGAAATGTTTTGGATTTTGGGTTGTTGCTTTTTTTGCATTTTGGAATATTTGCATATACACATATGAGTTCTCTTGAAGATGGGACCCAAGTCTAAACACAAAATTTATTTATGTTTCAAATACATATTATACACATACCCTGAAGGCAATTTTATACACAATATTTTAATGGTTTTGTACTGGAAACAAAATTTGTTTACACTGAAACATTAGAAAGCAAAGAGGCGCTGTCTCAGCCACCCATGTGGACAATTTTGGAGCATTACAGATTTCAGAATTCCAGATAAAGAAGACTCAGCCTGTAATAGTATTTCTCGACAGACACATAGTTCATATCCTGCCTTCCTTGGCTTACTCTGTATTTGGATTTTGCCAAACCCAGCATGTGCTGAAATCTGTTTCAAGTGGCAGCTCAATTTAGTGGTTTGGAATGTGTAGGCTCTTTGTATGTTGTGTGTGCATTCCAATGTGGGATTCAAGCATGCTTCTTGCACTTGCATGGAGGCACAATGCAGGTACTCATGAAACATATATTGCAGACCCAGGGCTATAATGGCTGGGAGTTGTAGTCCAAAAAGCAACTCGTATAAGCTTTGATATTCTTGTATGTGAAGAGAGTCTGTTGCAGTGATTCTCAAAGTGATGGTCTGTGGACCAGTGCTGATCCACAAGCTGTTGGTTGCCAGGCCCCAGCAAGTTTCCAGAAAAGAAAAGAAAAAACAGTTGCAGCTAATGGACACAAATATTATACTAAACCCTGGGACACTGGGGAGGGAATCTTGCTGATTACCCAGATCAGATAGCTTAAAAGGCGGTGGTCTATTGCATTCTCTCTGTCTCTCTGCCTCTCTTTCTCTTTCTCACATATAGACACACACCAGAGAGTGTTTAACTACTAATCCATAATCCCTGTTGCCCAGCTCATCCCATTTAAATGCTGGACAGTTCACAGATATTTTTAAAGCAATCCTATTTAGACCACACAAATCTCATCAGTCCTGAAGAGGAAAATCATCTGCCATCATTTACCCTCTCCTTCCCTTGACCATGCTCTCTGCCTCCCTTTCTCAGTTGCCAAACATGGGCTGAGCTGTTATGTATTGTTTTATAACATGTCCCATGCAAGAGATTATGTTCTATATCCAGGGTCTGAAGGCAGTTAATTACTGTGAAGGGCGAAAGATGCATTTCTATCTACAACAGAGATTGGCTTTGAATTGTTACAGACCTTCTCATTCTTTTCTTTTTAAAATTTGGTAAAAAGAACAGGTTTCTAGTCCTTATAAGAACGTAAGCATCCCTATTTATTTACTTAGTTATTTATTTCATTTGTATGCTGCCTTTCTCCCAGGAGGGACCCACAGTTGCTCGAAGATAAAAAACATTTTTTAAAAAAAATATATTACAATAAAATTTTAAAAAGTCAAAATCATTTTAAAACAGCATGAAATTACTTTAAAATATACAAAAGTTAAAAGATATGACTAAAGCACACATACTCCATAAAAACCACCCTGGTATGGTTATATATTAAATACTTGCTTTTGCTTTTAAGTGTAGAACATTTCTTGTAAAGCACCTGTCAATCTCCATCCACATATACTGTTCTTTGTTTAAATTTTCTGTTAGTCCAGTACTCAGAGCAATGGATTCTAGAAAGATGTGTAAAAATTGTTCTGAGTAACTTCTTACCCCTGGTAGGTTTGCCAAGCCTATATTTTAGCAACACTTCATGGCTTTCTTGTTTGCATGGTTTTTCATTACTAGTCTGAGGTATTTTTAGTGACATACAGTTAGAGTAGCCAGCATGGTGCAATGGTTTGAGTATTAGACTATGACTATGAAGATCAGGGTTTGAATCCTGGCTCAGCCATGTAAACCCACTGGGTGACCTTGGGCAAGTCATACTCTGTCAGCCTCAGAAGATGGCAATGGTAAACCCCCTCTGAAGAAACATGCCAAGAAAACCCCATGATAGGGTTCCTTAGGGTCCCCATAAGTCAGAAATGACCTGAAGCCTCACAACAATAATAGTTACAAGATTTTAGGGACTGGCCCTGAATCTCAGGGATTGGTTCTTCTTCTTTTGTCTGCAGGCAAGGAATTTCAGAGTGAAAAAAACTGGTTTGAAAGGTGTTTGTCTATGTGGTTTCTTCATGTGGTGGGTTTTTTTTTTAAAAAAATTATCAGCATGCTTTGAGAAACTGTGGTTGATGATTGATGCATCGTGTATAATGACATTAGCAGGGCCTACTGTTTTTAACAGCAACTTTGTAACATCACCAGAGCCTGCCTGTGACATCACAAGTCTGTAAGTCTCTGGATCCTGAAATCTGGAGCCTGGAATAGTTCTGACCTGGCAACCCTAAGTATAATCACTGACAATATATGCGGTGCATTAGTTTATTGAGTCATTCTGTTCTTTTCCTTTAAAATGTAAGCTTAACATTTAGATCTTGAATCGCAGGAAGAGAAGAGAGTGATGCCTTGATAAACTAAGGGCAACTGTCCAGCATCTCAGTAGTTTATAGTAGTATTTATACTAGGACTGACCCATCCACAGACTTTGTACTGCTATCCAATGATGCACTCTGCTCTTCCCTTTCCTGCCTGAAGCCTGAGCATAAAACAGAGTCCAGAGTTAGACCTCACCTACAAACCATGATGATGAGGCTCCTAGCTCAGGACCTAGAGTTCCTGACAGAAGGACAATTTGAGACTGTATGTCTCAGGTTTGGGCCTGAAATCTAGTACCTAGGATAGTCCCAACCTCTGTTTGAGTAGATGTGCATTAGTTAGCCAGGCAGAAACACAGGGCAGATTGTGGCATATGGATACCTAAGCTGTCATAATCAGCCCCGGAGGAATGAGGTTTCCAGATCCACTTGGACAGATTAACAGATGTGGCAGTCCTTGGACTTATTAGCTAGCATCCATGTCCACCTTACACCTGCATATGTCTCTTTTTGATTGGTGTGAAGATTAGTACCCCCTTCCTTCTTCTGCCTTGACTAAAACCTCCTTGGACTTATTGCTCTTCCATTAGTACATTAGGGTGAAGTGACCAATGCATAACTAGATGGATGCACAATGGGGCCGATGTACTTTGGAACCGATGCACATTGGTCTTGCTGAGTATTGGTTGCATTCTGCATCCAGATACTGGCTGGGAAGTGCTGATGCATATTGGTAGAGCCTGATGCACATTAGGACACTCTTGTTGGTGTCCTGATACAATTCTTCACAATTCACTAACAGGGTTTCTTAATATCTCTGCTACATAGATAAGTATATGTAAAGTTATGCAGTGTGCACTGTGATAGAGCATCCTAGCCTATATCTTTTAGCTAAACTTTTAAAGTCTCTAAGCCTCCTTGGATTGCTTAACAGGAGAAAAGCAGGAAATATATTGAATAAATTAAAAAAAATAGAACTCATGTCAATTTGTTCTTTTTTGCCATGTTGGGAAAGGAAGATCAGGCTACCATTAAACAAGATGGTGGAATGTACATGACCAGAACTATGTGTTTTAAAGGCAAACACACCACATACAACCTATGTTTTGTTCTATGGAAGGGATAAGAAATGTACACCTTCCCCATATGTTACTGGCCGGGTGCCACCATTAGCTATCCTGGCTCAGGCTGATGGTAGTTGCAGTCCAACATATGGAGGGCCACACTTTTCCATTCCATGCACGGTGTGATGAATAGCATGGGTGTGGGTTGGATATAAAAAAATCTGTGTGAGAGGAAAATGTTAAAAACAGAGTTACACCACAAACAGAGTGAAGTTACTCTTCATTTATGTTACACTCATAAGAGAACAATGTTATTCTTTTGTTATTTGCAAAAAGGAATAAGTTATGATTAACAGATTAGTTAGTTTTGGGCATGGGTAGATTGAGAATAGCTGGGGGTCAGCAACCTCAGATAGTTCTGGGTGTGTTATAATGTAACAGAACCAATGTCTTGCCATACTGTTTTCCCCACAGAGAGATTTCAAACTGAAATAAATAGTTCCAAATAGTTGAAGTTCACCAACATTTCCAATTTTGGTATTCAAATTTGGGTCCAGGCTATCTGAAAAACCTTATCTCCCTTTATGAGCCCACCAGAGTCCTAAGATCATCAGGAGAGGCCCTTCTTTCTATCCTTTTTAGCATGTTTGATGATGGGGAAAAGTGAAAGGGCCTTCTGTGTGGTTGCTCCCAGAACTTGGAACACCCTCCCCTGAAAGGCTAAGATGACTCCCTCCTTATTCTACTTCTGCCAGCAAGTCAAAATACTTTTATGCAGTCATGGTTTTAGAAGCTGACTGGGGTGGGCTTTCAGTGGTCTGCTGTGCTGTTTCATGGTTTGTATACAACATTATAATGAATTTTAATGGTTTTCACTTTATACATTTTCATTACCTATTAAACAACCTCATATGTGCTTTTTATTGATGCTTTGTATAGATTTTAATCTGTATTTTTAAAAATAATGTTCTAAGTTGATTTGATTCCTATGGTTGGGAGAAAGGTGAAAGATAAATGAATAAAATAATAACAACAACAGCAATAATTTCTGAATAAGGTTTGGTAAGCAGTTTTGTTACCATCATCATCATCACCACCTTCAACATATTTGCAGTATTTTTTTCTTTTAATTCATGATTTAGAATCTTCCTCTGTTTTCCTTTGCCTCCATCTACTTCTCATTTCTCTGTTTATTTCACCCTTGTTGATGACTGCAAGCCTATACTTACAGTACAGTGGGCCAATGGTATCCACTGGGGCTTGGTTCTCAGATCACCTGTGGATATCAAAATCTGCAGATTCTCAAATCTCATTATATACAATGGCATAGTAAAATGGTGCCCCCTATATAAAATGATAAAATCAAAGTTTGCTTTTTTTGAATTTTTAAAAAATATACTTTCAAGCTGTGGATTGCTGAATCCTTGGATGCAGAATCTGGGGATATGGAGAGCTGACTGTATTTATTTTTGGAGAAATCCCTGTTGAACTGTTGGCTTGCTTCTCAGTATACAGATCTAGAATTGCTTTATTGTAAGTTCCCTGGGGCAGGGCCCTGTGTTCTCTTGTACTTTTGCAAAGCTTCATGTCCTTCAATGGACCTATATTAATAACAGTCACCATCTAATATGATGACACATAAAACGATAATGTGCAATCCACAGACAGCAGGACTTCATCAAAAGAGTCATTAGATAGCCTCCTGTTAGGCCAAATGATAATTGAGGACATGGGTGCCAACATGGTCTAATTACCTTTTAGCCAGCACTACAGCAAGGGTTGCAAGCTTTTGTGTGACCTTCTTGTAAATCATTTCACAAATAAAAAATATCTCTGTCTTCAGTAGTTCAGACCTGTTTCTGCTGGAGATATTTCAAATTAGTGTTAAAAATCTGAATGTGAAGTTTTATCTCAGATGTTAAGTGCTTTAACAACATAGAACTAGGCATGACTAGTCAAAAGTAAACCCGGCTGGACACAGTGGGAATTGCCCTCAGAGAGGTTTCTATACATCTGCAACCCTACAGTTGCTGAGATCTCTTATGTTTTTGTTTTGATAGGCATCAGACATAAAGTCTAGGAAATTTTAACTGTCAGACACAGAATCCCACTCCCTGCTCATGATCAGGTGCTAAAAGGCATTGCATGTCATCTAGAAATGCCCAGTGCTATTACATGTCAACAGCTGTCAGATATCTAATCTTAAAATCAGGCCTGGCTCCCACCCAATTAAGGTGCATAGTACTCAGAGCTAGCCAGGTTATTTTGGCACGTGAAGCTAAAAATCACACAAGCATTTCCCCCCCTCTCTGGCAGTGAAAATATAAAATAACAAATTAAATTGTTTACAGTTTGATGCCCTTTCCTGACATCCCCAGAATGTGCTGCTCTAGGGCAGTCTTGTCTAAATGGCAAGACCAGCTCTGCTTGAAATAAGAATTTGATGGGCCAACTGTCAAAGATGGACTCCAACTCTGACTGGATTATAAATACAGACCACTGAATAACCAAGAGAGTTATTCGGTGAATATGCTATAGCTAGAATTTATGCAGGTGCATTTGAGAGACCAAGCTGTGTTCCGCTCTATTTTTGGCTAATTGCACTTATCGGAAGCGCTGCCCCACTCTGTGGTTTACTTCGCTTGATGTTCAGCCCTGTATGATCCTTTCTAATGTCCCCATGGCCTTTTAAAGAAAGTGGCCACCAGCATTCTAGTCACTGTTCTTCACAGAGTTGTGATCCAGAAGAGAACATAATTGCCTGCCACCCTGCTCCTTCCCACCTTCTGTCCCTCCTTGTTGATTCCTCCAAAGATCTCACTTGCATTTCTGCAGATCCTGACCCACCCTTGGCTTCCTGTGCTTGCTCCAGGTCTCGTTAACAAAAGATGTATTCTCAGCTCTTGAATTTTTCAACTTTGCCCTCTCCCTCTCCTTCATTTTCTCCCATGCCCAGCAGTGTCCAGGAATGTAATTGCTTGAGCAGAGGAAGTCCTTCTGCTGGATTGCAGTGTGTTTACTGAAAGCTCGTAACACAGCCTCATTTTAACCCGACCTCTTCCCTCCCCTTCTGCAGTCCAGCCAGTTTGAACATTCCTCCCAAATAACATTCGACAGATGAAGAGGGATAATTCTACTTGTTAAGAGCCAGCTTTTGTATCAGGGGTGGGCAACACATGGAACTGCCTGGGTTTTTGCTCCCGACCATCTAGACTCCTTGAGGAAATAATAATAGAGGTGGTTGTTGCTGTTGTTGTTGATCCAATATTATCCAGTAATAAATATTGTCCAATGATTCATCACTGATTCCATATAACTGATGGTCCAAAACCCCATTCTGTAAACTGGGAAATTAATTACAGTCAGCTCTTTGTATCCACAGGGTTTCTGTTCTGGACATACACAACCCATGGAGAGCAAATAATGTGGGATGTAGTCCTATTCTCTCCAATGGCAGTGCAATGTGCACATGACTGTACTGGCATGGGCACATGTATGCAACACCATTGGGGAGAATGGGGCAAGGCCATTTGTGGATGCTCCAGTCCACAGATGGCAAGCCCACAGTTGGGAAGGGCCAAATGTATTTACTTACTTACTTATTGAATTTATAATCTTCCTTTCTTCCAAGTTGAAATTCAAGGTGAGTTGCAATAATTTTGAAAAGATTAATATAAAACATTGGATTACAAAAGTTAAAAAAATTAAAATAACATTTTTTATTTAAAAAAAAACATGATTATGAACAGTTTAAACCATATTAATCTTATTTAAAACACAAGATATATACGGTAGTCATCCCTCCATGTTTACAGTGTTGGCTTTTGTGGATTTGATTATTCATAGATTTGATTCATATGTTCTCTCTAGGAATCTCTAGGCCCTCCACTGTAACTCTGTGGTCAACATTCACTAGAGATCACGCTGGAGGACCTAAAGAGAACACTTATCTAGGCATTTGTAGGTCCTCCAGTGCAATTATGTGGTCAACGTCCAGCAGATGTTGACCATAGATTTGGGCTGGAGAACCTAGACATTGGGCTGGAGGATGTAGAAAACTGTGTTTTTTATTTGCCATTTCCCCACTTTCATGAGGGCCCTGAGCCCCTGGCACCAGCAATTGTGGACGGGCCCCTATACTTAGTTTTTACTTTTGGAGCTGTGAAAGAGAAAAACGGGCAGGAGGGAGAGGAATAAATAGTGGCAGTGGTGATGGTGATGCAGTGATGATGTTCATCAGAATCCTATCTCACCTTTTACTTTACATAACTTTACATATTACATATGTAGCCAAGGTGCTAAGAATCCTGTTAGTGAACTGTGAAGCTGTGGCATCCCTAGGATTGCTGTCACCTGGTACAGTAACTCGTGGTGTCACCCCCCCCCCCCCCCCCCGTTGACCTTCTCCCATTTCACACTATACAGAATCCTTAGTAATGGTATTTTTTATTAATGTTACTCGTAAATCATAACTCCCATATACCACTGAATGTGATGCTAATAGATGTGACATAAACAACTAGCAAAATTAAAACTACTTAAAATTACAACATCATATGCATAACCTAAATGTATTTACATATATATAATATATGAAAGATTTGGTTGAAATGTAAGGTTTTAAAGAAAATTTTAAAAGAATATTTTTTTTTAAAAAAAAAAAGAAATTTGAAATTTTAATTTAAAAATGGGGGGGGGGGAATCTCTTCTCCCACTGAGCTTCCCATCACTCTCACTATCTCTTAAAGCATTTTAAAGAGATACAGGCAAATGCCACAATGTTTCTGCCAAAATACAGGTGTTTGAGAAGCAGTGGTGTCACTCCCCCTTAGGGTGTCACCTGGTCTGCACCCCCCCTAGTGACTCCACTTCTGTGAAGATGCATATTGGGAGACCAGCAAGAATGGGACCCATAAACATTGAGTGTATGATACACATCGGTGCATGATGTATATTGGGCACTTTGCTGGCTCTGCTACATAATAACATAACAGTAGACCTCTACTGGTTATGGACATTATAAAACTGTCCAGTTCTAATTGGAGTTACATCTTTGTAATGCCACTTACAAATCTGTAACTCCCATACATGATTCCAGCTGCTAAGGATAGAATTTAAAGCAAGGCACCTCCTACCTCCAGGGGTTGGGGGTTAAAATGAGAGGCTTAGTGAAACTGGGAGTAGACTTCTAGAAACGTTTGGTTGTGTTGGGGAGGGTCCAGCTCATGACTGGTCCCAGGGCACAGGATTGGTCGCTACATTCCAAGAGTTTCCCCATCCCTTCTTTAGAAAGGAGCAGAATCGGTTAACTGACAGCAGATAATATTTTAATTCATGGGGTTAAAAGTTAAAAGACACACTTACTTTGTTGTTTGATGAAATTATGGGTCTAGTGTGGCTTTGGTGTGTTTGAGGGTATTACAGTTCTGGAGTGCTATGATATCGTTTGAGGGTATTATGGTTTTAACATTCTGCTATAAAAGGGAATGAAAAATAGTATATTAAATAAAAGTGATTTACATTCTAAAACAGCTTGGAAGCAATACATTACATTTAATATGTTATTACTCTTTTTTTCTTTTTCCTTTCCTTCCTTCCTTCCGTCCTCTCCGTGTTCTTTTCTTTTTTTTTCTTTTCTCTCTCTCTCTCTCTCTCTCTCTTTTTGGCAAGGAAGTCATGTCCAAGAGATGCAATGTCTCTTTTTTTTGGGGGGGGGGGGGGGTATCAGTAAATGCTTTCTTACTGCCTTTTTCCATTCATGTTCAAAGTGGCATTCTGAATGAATTTTTTTGAGAGATCTGTCATTCTCCTATTAATCTTATGGTTTGTTTTTAAGAAAATATCAGAGAGCAACACTCAAGATAATGAGTGATGTAGCCTGCTATCTCATTTTTGATAATGTCCATTCACTACTGCAAGGGCGGGGCTTTGCAACAAGTTACATAATAAATGGCTTTAGAAAAGTAATCTTCCAAGTTCTGCATTCTGACAGTGACTGCCACAGATGGCCAAGCTCCATGACACCAACATTTGGTGGTTTCCCAACTTCTGTATGGATTTCCCCATTGCCCCTTTCTGAAAGTGTAAAATGAACCTCATCAGGATGAGTTACTAGCCATTTGAGCTACGGCCCCATGTTAATCCAGTGCTTTACAAAGAGATTCATCCTCTCTCTGGTTACTTTTCCACATTTTGTTGAGTTATAACATGGAACTGAAATGGATTTGATTGACATTCTTACCACTTAATGTACATGATATTCAGTGCTTTGGAGGTTATGTTTTTTAATTATGGCATAATATTAAGTAACACCACGCCCCAACAAATTGGGATTTTGATCCCACCTACCCACCTACTCACCGTGTGTGTGTGTGTGTGTGTGTGTGTTCAAAGCAGATTCTATGAAACTGGATTTGGCCCTCTGTAAAAGATGTTACTCAACACTGGACTCAGTCTAAAGCCAATGCTCACTGAACTGTATTGCTGTAGGACTCACATTAAATCGGTTTGACTATTCAGATGAAGAGAAGAAGGTTAAATCAGATTATCCTGGAATATACCCAGATCCAGGGCCTACCTAAGACATTTTGCTGCCTGAGGCAAAACACCAAATGGCACCTCACCCACTCAAGTCAAGATGCATGGTACTCAAAGCCAGCCAAGTTAGTCTGGCACGCGAGGCAGAAAATCCCACAAGTATTTCTTCCTGTTCCTGGCAGTGAAAATGTAATAAGAACTCAAATGAAATATCTAACAGTTTCCTGCCCTTTCATGACCCCCACAGTCTGCTCCTTGAAGCCCTGTCCAGACTAGAACACATCACATAATTCAACTAACGGTTGTTTTTAACATACAGTGTAAAGTGTTTTGGATCCCATATGGGAGAAATGCAGGAAATTAATTAAATATATAAATAAACCATTAGGAACCATATCAACCAGAAATGTGAAATTGTTCTATAAAGAAACAACTAGGAAAAGGTTATGCCTAATAAACAGCTGAGCTAAGTGACTTGCCCTTTTGTCAGCTATTTCTGACAACCACCATTTCATCTATTCCTCTCTGACTTTCTTCTAATTCTGCTAGACTCTCTCTGAGCTTCTTCCCCTAACTCATCCCTTATTCTCACTCTGCCCACCTATCCTTCTCACTCTCTCATCTCGCTCTCAATTTCCCCCTCTTGAACTCGGAGAGTGGTGGAGTCTCCTTCTTTGGGGGTTTTTAAGCAGAGGGTCGATGGCCATTTGTCAGGAGTGCATTGACTGCATATTCGTGCATGGCAGGGGGTTGGACTGGATGGCCCTTGTGGTCTTTTCCAGCTCTATGACTCTATGAATCCATGAAGCTCCTTGTGTTTACAGGCTCCCACACTAGAATTTTGTTAAATCACAGATTTCCTTCCATTTAAATTTGATGAATCAGTGAAAAGCCAGGTGGTTCATTCTATTTCAGAGTTCCTAAGAACATTCATATTCTGCTTTTCACGTGGCAGTGTACAAACATCATTTTGATAAACAAGAGTTTGGAGCAAAAGCTTGGTAAAATGACTTTTTTGGAGTACAACTTACAGAATCCTACAGCCAGCATAGTCTGTATTGATGCTGGCCAGGGGATTCTGGGAGCTGCAGCCTAAAAAAATTAACTTTTCCAAGCTTTGGTTAGATTCAGCCACTGCAGCAATGCCAGGAGGGATGCACTCAGGCCTCTCCTTTGCTGCATAGGTGTAGGCTTCCTTGTGAGGAGGCCTCCGCCACTGCGGCAAAGCTGGTGTGTATGTGTGCAGTACCCCACAGTGGGAGGAGGGCCAGGCCAGGTGTTTACCCCTCTTCTAGGGTGTCACCCAGTACAGGCAACACAACCTGCACCACCCCCACCCCCAGAGGACACCACTGAGTGTAATTATGTACATATTTGTTGTTGTCAAAAATCCTAAATATGAGATGAACAAAGTACAGCCCATTGACTTTTTTAAAAGACTATTTAGAGATCATAAACCTATTTGCACCCTCGAAAGGTAGTGGAGGCAAATTTGCAACTTTTAAAGCCCCTAATCTCTTTTATGCTCAGGAAACGATTTTTCCAAAACAGATACCAACTTCTAATTACTTCCTTTGGTTGGGGGGAGAGTGGAGGGAGTTAAGGTTACATCTGTGGTGTATTAGTTGCAGATGTAACCTTCTTCTGTAGTTGTACATTTTAAAGTTCAGGACCCCATCATGACAGTCCCCATGGCAACACCCCCAGGGAGGATCCAAACATGCAAGCAATAGTATTGATTCCATACCCTTAACTGTCCCAATTTGGGAAGGTGAATCCCAATTCTCTGTTGTCACACTTTTCAACTCTTTTTTAAATGTCCCAGTTTCTCTGTTCTCCTGTTTTCTCCCTTTGTCCCTGGTTTACTCCCATCACTGCAAATTGAGTTCAGTGTGCAGAATTACTTTGTACTAGTTAACTCAGCCAGAGGGACAGGAGAAGAGGGAGCAGAGTCTTCCCTTTCATAGTAAATCCAGGCAGAAATAAACTACTATAGCCTCCTTTAACTTATGTGTTCTTCCTCATTAATGCCTTTTGCCATCTTGACCTTGTTCTGATGTCACTTGCCCCCATGTGTTCCGGTTTTCTTCTGTGAAATGTTGAAGGATATGTGATCAACTCACCCACCTGTATAAGTAAAACAATGTCTAGCAGTTTCCGAGACTAACTCCAGTCTTCCACACTTCCCAGCTTAGTTGTTTTGGAGAGTGATATTTAACTCAGAGAAGGAGTCCAAGGGGAGGAGATGGCAGATGATGTCCTGGACTGGTGCCTGCTTCAAGCTCTGATTCCACTACAGTGGTGCTGTCCTGGGCTTGACAAGGCAACATTGTGAAATTGCCCCTCACAACTGCAACATAATAACAACCACCCATCCACCCACTCCACACACAGGTAATGCAAGTATGGCGCCATGTGTTTCATCCTTTGTAGCATGTCTAGGAGAAATCTAGGACTAGGGAGTTGCCTATCACTGCCCTAAACCCTTAGACTACTGATTAGAATCATAGAATCATAGTGAAGAGATCACAAGAGCCATCAAGTGCACTCCCCCCCCCGACATGCAGGAATACACAGTCAAAGTACCCTCATTAAATGGCCCTCCAGCCTTTGTTTAAAACCTCAAAAGAAGGAGACTCCACCACTTTCCAAGGCAGTGTACATATTGCACTTGGTGTGCCAGAATAGTTTTTTTTTTTCAGATCTGGAGTTCTGGGACCTGAAGCTGAATATTCTCTCCGTTAGTAAAGGGGAATGCAACTTCTCTGGATATGCTTTTTCTCTGGGCAATGTGTATGGGCAAGCTGGTGTCTCCTTACCATTACATTCTCCCTATTAATTACTAATTCCTTTTGGCTGCCTATCCAGTGGTAGAGATCAGAATATGCTTCCTACTGGCATTGCAGACCGGCATCCAGAATGATACCTCATAGTATGGATCTAACCCAGTAACACTTGTAGAAATCATGTGGCGCACCAGAGGTTGCTAGCCAGTAGTCTTAGCCAGTGTAGCAAAAGGCAAGGAATGCTAGGATTTGCAATTCATTTACATCATGAGTAGGGATATAAATCCCCAATTATTTTGGCATCCCTGGCCAGGATGAATAATTACTGTAATTTTCTCTCTGTTGTGGGTGAAAATGAACATTTATGTTCTGTATTCTTCCTGTATTTTAATGTCCCAAATTGTTCTTGAGGATTTTTCTAAACAGAAAGATGTGGGGCTTTGGTTCCAAAATGTGTGTGTGTGTGTTTGCACAGAAAACCTCTCCAGAACAATTTGAGACATTCAGCTGAAGGGAGAAAACTCTACCAGTGTTGTTGCTCTATTCTTCTTCTTAACGGGGATTTCCGACCTACAGAAGACCCAGTTTTTAACCAGGGAACAAATTCCCCATGAATGGTTTGTTGCTGGAGCATTCCTGGATCTTCACCAGATAAGTCTGGCATAATTGCATAATTGTGCTGAAGATTTTCAGATACACCGTGGTCATCCACCACGGTGTATCTGAAAATCTTCAGCACAATTATGCAATTATGCCAGTAGTATGCCTTTTACTTCCGGCTTTCCCCCCATATGAAAATCTCCATAGTTATCAAATGTCAGGACAAGGCCCTGTATCTCCATGTTTCATGGAGCATCTCCATGAATGAGACAAGGGCGCTAATTTTCCAGTGTTTGGGGCTCATTTCCAGGCAACAAAGCACTGGGTTCAAATCTCCAGCTCACCCAGTAGAGCAGTAGCTTGCTACAATTTGCAAGCCTAAATTCATTTGTTGCTGCAAACTGCGAGCACACTCCAGGGGCCTATGGATTTATTTTAAATGTTCTTTATCCCATCTTCCCAAGCATGTGAGCAACTGTTGCTGTTGTTATATGCCTTCAAGTCATTTCCAACTTATGGCAACCCTAAGATAAATCTATCATGGGGTTTTCTTGGCAAGATTTGTTCAGAGGATGCTTGGTATTGCCTTCCTCTGAAACTGAGAGCATGTGACTTGTCCAAGGTCACCCAGTGGGTTTTATGACCAATCTGGGAATTGATCCCTGGTCTCCAGAGCTGTAGTCCAACATTCAAACCGCAGCGCTGGCTTGGTACTTAATGCATAACGCTTAATGGCAGGACTAGAGTCTGTCTCAGGTTTTGACTCTTAAAAACTCAAGGCCTGGGATGACCTGGAAATGGCAGCCCTGGCTATAGGTTTGCTGAGACTGTGGCCCACTCACTACTGCTCAGCCTCAGCTCTTCATGTACAAAACAGATGCCACAATGGCAGTATTTAATGGGGAATAGATGAATAATGGGTGCACAAGAGTAAATGTATTTGCACACACACTTTTAAGAAGAAGATATCATTTACTTATTATTGACTAAATCTTTACAACCACATTTCGAATAGATCTAAAAGGGCCCATTCCCACTACATTTTGATCCGAAGCATGACGCAGGCTATATGACCCTCACTCACATTTGAACCCACATCTGATACTTATTGGATCGATTAGTGCGGGAAAGATCCGGGTCAAAAACAAATTGCCTGGGCTTTCCTGACACTAGTTTGGGAGTGGTCTTTTTGGAAAAACGTGATTCTGAAGTGTGCCCAATAAGTGGGAATGTTAGTCAAAATCATGTTTTTTGAGGGGGGGGGGAACAGTAAAATTGATTGCAAAATCAATCTTTTGCAAAAACAACTACTTGCTTTTGCAATAGAGTGCATTTGCGATCAATTATATTCACAAACACACACACGCACACGCACAAATTCCTTGTGCCTTCCTCCTCCACCTGGTCCCCCAGTGCCAGGGACAGCGACCGC
Organism: Urosaurus nigricauda; assembly: GCA_034509955.1. NCBI lineage: Eukaryota > Metazoa > Chordata > Lepidosauria > Squamata > Phrynosomatidae > Urosaurus > Urosaurus nigricauda. Next base: position 21,038,616 of record JAOEGL010000006.1, on the reverse strand, counting down.
TGCTCTGGAGAGCTGCCTTGCAGCCTGGCGAGCCCTGGCTGCTGCAGCTAGTCCTGGGGCTGAGCTGGTGATCCATTCGGTCACTGGGGCTGGCGGGGTTGGCGGTGTTTGTGCCACGTTGTTCGCTGCTGCTGCTCCTGGGGCTGATGGGCCTTGCGGCAGTGCAGCAGCACCACCAGAAGGCCCACCAGCCCCGGGAGCAGCACAGGCCTAGTGGAGGCTTCCCGGTGCTGGCAGCACTTCTGGCGGTGTTGCTGCTGCACTTATGCCGCTTGCCCCATCCTGGCTGGCATGACAGCAGCGCCGGTGGCCCTGGCAGCCCCGAAGAAGTGGCAGAGGCCCAGCAGAGGAAGTAGGAAGAAGAAGAAGGTAGGATGGATAGGAGAAGAAGAAGAAGGGGGAGGGATGGGGAAGGAAGGGGAGAGGAGATGAGAGGAGAGGAGAGGAGAGAGAAAGGTAGAGCGAGGGTCCGATGGAGGGCCACTTATTTTCCTTAGCTCCAAAGGGAATGACAAGCTCATCTTCCCAAAGAATCAATTCCAAAGAGACCCCATTTTCATTTTCAAGAGGCTTTTTGGAGTCAATTAAAATAGCAGGGCAGAGCCAAATGAGGGCACCGGTTATTCCTTTAGTGGGAATGGGCCCAAAGATTGTCTAATTTATCCCTTGCCAGTTTAGAGAATCCACTACTAATGGTAGGAGTCAGAAATCTTCTAAAGCAGTGTGTTTTGTTACCAAATAATTTGTAGCATCAGGAAGTTCCGATTTCTTATTGAATGTACTTTCCCCTAAAATGTCCTAGTTGCCCTACAGTGAAAAGCCCCAGGGAATGATACACAATTAAACACAAGGAAAATCCATAGGAGTCAAATAATAAAAACAGTTCAAAACAATCAATGAAAACAGAAATCAATTAAAAGCAGCAGATGCTAAAACTAGCACCAGAATGAAAATCTAATGTTCTTTCTCATGTATATGCTGCCTGTTTTTCCAAAGGCCCTTCAACATGGCTTATGGTTTAATATGTGGTTTTAATGCAACAATGAGGAAAAGATTGGATTAAAACAATCAAATAAGCAGCAAAGGTAAAACTAACAGAGAGAGGACAAGATTGGCTTAAGAAACCTTGTCTGTACTTAGGGTGTTGAAGAGTAAAGAAAAAGCCAGCTTGTTAGATCTAAGGCTGATTGAAGATAACAACTAACTTGCTGCATCTGATCAAGAGCCATCCTGTGTCTTTCAAAATAAGGCTTAGTTAAATACCTCTGGAAGTTTGCAAGTCGAGCATGAAGGCAACACTTTCCCTTGTTCCCTGTTGCCAGCACCTAGGAGGCCATGGCAGAACTGGGAAGTAACTAGTTACAAGTAGTATTTACTGAGTTCCTTTCCCCAGTAACTAAGTTACATTGAGTGTAATATAACAAAGGATAAAGTTATTCCTTTTGTGGTGTAATTGAGACTTTTTAGTTAATTACATTATGTTATATAGTTGATTTTGTAGTCACAAAATGTGTGCGGACTAACTAAATGGGAGAGGAGGATTACCATATGATTCAAGTATTGGCCAGGATTCCATCTTATATTGCTGCCTCATGCTCTCATTTGGATGCAGAGACAATGATGAGATGGATGAGAGGAAATGATGTTTGGCAGTAAAAGGCGGTGGCTTGTAGCATTTGTATCTTTCCTTTTAAAAAGAAAAAAAGTATATTAGTTACTTTGGAGAAATGGGAAAATATTTTTTTAAAAAAAACTGTAAAAGGCAACTAACTCATTGAGTGCTTGTATTGGAACTATAACTGTAACTACTTCCTTTTAAATGTTTCTTGTGCAGGATACAGGATGTAACTCAATGCTGATAGACTTGCCTCCCGTGATTGTTTCAAATTCTTTGCAAAAGGTTATCCAATTTAGGCTACTGGTCGTCACATCAGCACACCTTGAATTATGTATTCAAGGTGTGAATTATATATATTAATTATCTAGTGGTGGGTCCAGACTCAATCTGCTGCTAAACTGAAGAATTAATACAGTTTGACACCACTTTAACTGTCATGGCTCCACCCTATGGAATCCTGGTATTTGTAAGTGCTAGTGGCATTAGAGTGCTCTGACAGACAAGACTAGATATCTCACAAAACTACAAATCCCAGAATTCCACAGCATTGAGCCATGGTAGTTAAAACAGTGTCTAACGGCATCAGTTCTGCAGTGCAGATGCAGCCTCAGTCATTCCTATAAAAGATCCACTGAAAAATGAATTTAGTCACAATTAACTTAAATTCCCAGTGCCTTCAGTGCAGCTTTTCTAATTAGGACTACATATGGCTTGAAACTATTTGTTCAAAGAAGTACTCCCCTTTGATGGTGTCGAAGCAACACACCCTTAGTCCATTTTATTGGGGGACCACCAAGTATTAATCCTTTTGACTGTCATCATTCTCCCATGATCTAGTATCAGATTCTGGCTTATTTCTCTTTCTTTTTGTTTCTCATTCTCAGTTTTTAAAGACCTGGATGCTCACCTCACCGTTCACTGAAGCATGAACATTGGACATGGCCACCCGCCGCTGCACTCGCAAGCCTTTGCTGGCACCTGGAGTCTCTAGAATGGTTTGGAAGCATCTCGTCCTCTTCTTCCTTTGGCTGCCATCACTTGTTTCAGGTGGAGCCTCTCCCACCTCCTGCCCAGCTGCTTGTTCCTGCAGCAACCAAGCCAGCCGGGTCATCTGTACACGCCGGGAACTGGTAGAAGTGCCAGAAAGCATTTCTATCAACACACGGTACCTCAACCTGCAGGAGAACAACATCCAGGTCATAAAGACTGACACTTTCAAGCACCTTCGCCATCTTGAGATTTTGCAATTGAGCAAAAACCTCATCCGTAAGATTGAGGTTGGAGCCTTCAATGGCTTACCCAACCTCAACACGCTGGAGCTCTTTGACAACCGGCTGACCACTGTCCCCACACAGGCCTTTGAGTACCTCTCCAAGTTGCGGGAGCTGTGGCTGAGGAACAACCCCATTGAAAGCATCCCTTCCTACGCCTTCAACCGAGTCCCTTCCTTGCGCCGCCTGGATCTTGGAGAGCTCAAGAAGCTGGAGTACATCTCAGAGGCAGCCTTTGAAGGCTTGGTCAACCTGCGCTACCTGAATCTGGGCATGTGCAACCTTAAGGACATCCCAAACTTGACGGCCTTAGTGCGGCTGGAGGAGCTGGAGCTTTCTGGGAATCGCCTGGACATGATCCGACCAGGCTCCTTCCAAGGGCTGACCAGCCTTCGCAAATTGTGGTTGATGCATGCGCAGGTGGCCACCATTGAACGCAATGCCTTTGATGACCTCAAGTCCTTGGAGGAGCTCAATCTTTCCCACAATAACTTGATGTCTTTGCCACATGATCTCTTCACCCCCTTGCACCGCCTGGAGCGTGTCCACCTCAACCATAACCCTTGGCATTGCAACTGCGATGTGTTGTGGCTCAGCTGGTGGCTCAAGGAGACAGTGCCCAACAACACCACCTGCTGCGCCCGGTGCCATGCACCGCCAAACCTCAAAGGGCGGTATATTGGAGAGCTGGATCAAAGCCATTTCACCTGCTATGCCCCAGTTATAGTGGAGCCTCCCACTGACCTTAACGTGACTGAGGGGATGGCAGCTGAGCTGAAATGCCGGACAGGGACCTCCATGACATCAGTCAATTGGCTGACACCAAATGGAACGCTGATGACTCATGGTTCCTATCGGGTCCGCATCTCTGTCCTCCATGATGGCACGCTGAACTTCACCAATGTGACTGTCCAGGACACAGGGCAATACACCTGCATGGTAACCAATTCAGCTGGCAACACCACTGCTTCAGCCACACTCAACGTCTCAGCTGTGGATCCAGCCACCACTGGTTACACCTATTTTACTACAGTGACTGTGGAGACCATGGACTCAGGTCAAGAAGAATCTGTTCCCACCAAGAAAGAACCAGGGCCAACACCATCACAAGGTTGGGGCATGACTTACTCCACCACCTCTCTAACCCCACGCAGTACCCGTAGCACTGAAAAACCATTCACCATCCCAATCACTGATGTAACCGAGAGTGGTATGAAAGACTTGGACGACGTTATGAAAACCACCAAGATCATCATTGGCTGCTTTGTTGCCATCACCTTCATGGCTGCTGTGATGCTGATTGTTTTCTACAAGCTCCGGAAACAGCACCAGCTTCACAAACACCATGGGCCCACGCGGACCATCGAGATCATCAATGTGGAAGATGAGCTGCCTGCTGCGGCTGGGGGCCCCGGCGACAGCCACTTGGCCCTCCCCGCCATCGAGCATGACCACCTCAACCACTATGCTGCTTTCAAGGCCCATTACAACAACAACAGTGGTGGTGGGCCCCTCACCTGTGGCTCCAAGAACCCCATGCTCAATTCCATCCACGAACCTCTCTTGTTCAAGAGCAGCTCGAAAGAAAACGTCCAAGAGACACAGATATGACGGCCAACAGACCCAGGCAACAGGGAATACTTACATGGTGGGAGGGTGGTGGCAAATCCCTCCATGCAGTGGGGGAAATATTGAGGAACAGCTCCTCCTTCTCCACCCACCTTCCCCACCACAAAAAACAGATCTTTCCACCACCATGGCAGATCTTGGATGCCAAGCCCCTAGCAGACACATTTGGTTTTCACCAATTTAGCCTTTTATGTTCTCTTCATTTTCTTTTGCAGAAGAAGGTACTACTCTTGTCCTCTACCTGATCTTCCCCCCTTTTTTTGTTTTTCTTTCCTTTCCCCTTTTCTTTTTCTTACTTTTCTACTGTTCTCCCTTTACATTGGAGACTCTTTTTTTTTATACAGATGGGGCTGTTTCTGTATCCAACTACCTGCTATATTACTTTTAAAAAAGAAAGAAACAAAACAAGAACAACAGGAAAAGAAGGAGAGCACTCTGATACGTTTTCCTTTTGATGTCATGGGAATAAACTATAGGAAGAATGAAAAAACAAACCGAGCAAAATGGGAGAGGAGGGGGAGAAAAAAATCTTATTTTGAGCCACTTTCCGTCAAAATTCTATTTTCATCCAAATGGGATATACAAAATAAATAAAATGAAATAAAGAGACGGAAGGTCGTGGTGGTGCCAGGGTTCCCCCTCCCCAGAGCACGTGGGGATGCCAAGCGCACAGGGTTTGGGGGAATTTTTTATGACTAGTATTATTACTATGGGATGGCAGGCATGGCCGGTGTGCCCCCCAGAGACACAGGGGTATGGAGGTATTTTTTAATTTGTAATAATCTGGGGGGTGGGATTGCGGGGTTTGGTGGGGACTCCACTTCTGGCCACAAAAAAGGGGGCCTGTTGATTCCCTTGGCATTTTGGGGTCTGGTCTGAGTTTCCTATTTTAATAAAATCCATAAAGATGTTTCCAACCCTCCTTAGGGTAGTTCTTTTGAGGGGCAACTGGGTTGGGGGAGGGAGGATTGAGGGTAAGGCTGTTGCTGGGTGTGTATTCTCATTGGTGTGGGATGCACTGAATAATGGATAGGGTCGCAGTGACCATGTCAATTAGATATATGAGTGCCACCATGGGTGTTGGACAAGGACTCTGGGCAAGCAAGGTGTGAATCGCCACTCAGCTATGGAAACCTGCTGGATCACTCTGGGTAAGTTGCAGTCTCTCAGCCTCAGAGGAAGGCAATGGCTAACCCCCTCTGAAAAAAACCCTGTGATAGTTAGAGTCGACTTGTAGGCACATAACAACAATGTGTATTACAATGCTTATCATTTTACTATGTCTACAAACAACCACACATACAGCTGTACCTTACACAGAACAATAAAATCATTAGGGGTGGGTGTGGAGTTGGCATTTATGCTATTAAACTATCATACAAGCGAGATACGTGTGATCCCCCAAATAGTTACTGTCTCTTGACTCATTATACTAGATAGCCTAGCCAATAATTGGAAATGATGGGAATTGTAGTCTGACAGTGTTGCAGTGTTAAGTGTGGAATGTAGTCTCTGTGGTTGATCCTTAAATAACATCCAAAAAACTTTTTTTTTTCTTTTTAAACCTGACATTTAAAAAAATTCCATTATTTAGTTATTTGGTTAGTTATTTAGTTTTAGATCAGATATAAGCAGACTGGGGCCTTCCTGATGTTTTGAATTACAGTTCGTCTCATCCCTGGCCTTTAGTCATATATCCTGAGGTTTACAGGAGTTGTGGTCAAAAACATCTAGAAGTCACCGAGTTCTCTGCCACTTCACACAACACAAACATAGTGTTGGGAAACATTTGACATTAATTCCCATCAGCCTCAACCAGTACAGCCAGTGATTAGTGGTGATAGGGTTTGTAGTCTGCCACATGGTCTCTGCTTCTGCTGTAGAAAGTCTGGGTATGTTATCAACTGAAAGTTCATGCTTTGAATAGTTTAACTGGGTTCATTTAGTGGTGATCCAATGAAGCTCTCCAGAGGGGCCCTTGGACAGTATCATTGGCTTTGTTAGGACTCAGGAGATTAAAGGTGGCTAGCTATAAGCTCAAGTACAAGTAGGCTCGTGGAAGATAACAGAATTAAATTAGAACATTAGAGGTGTGTAAGATGTTTTCCAATGCAATAGACATTGCTTTGACAGGTATATTTCCCAAGGGGATACTTGATGCCACTTGAATCCAGTGGGGATATGCACATGTGCCTACTTTTCTTTCCAAAAACGCAGGTGTGATGAGGACTTGAGTCTGCACAGACCAACAGGGAGGGGGGCAGAAATCTTAGTAAAAACCTTTTTTGAACATTTATTCATGTATTTATTTTATTCATATTCAGCCTCCCTCCCTATGCAGAATACAAGGTGGCCCACAGCATTTTTTTAAAAACGGTTACAGATAAAACATTACAGTTCAATTAAAAGCAGAAGGTTATATAGATTTTAAGCCAGAGGCCTGCCTGTATAAGAAAACCTTAGCCTTCTGGTGAAAGGGGAAAAAAAGAGAAGGGGCCAACCAGACCTCCTATAGGAGGGAATTCCACAATCGGGACAGCCCCTGAGAAAGGTCTCTCCCAGGAAAGAATTTTCCTCTGCCCATCAACACTGAACCCTCGCTTCTGATTATCATTGCAGTGGTTGCTTAGGTTGGACTGTTGGACTGTGCCAAGCACCAGGTCAGGAGTTGCCCAGAGCCAATAGGGCTACCTTCAATTTAAATATAAAGGGCCAAACTAGACCATTTCAGACCAATGACTAGATTTCTTGATATCATTTTTTTAAAAAGGTTTTACGTTGTCTGCATTTTGCAGGGAATACCAGATTGGTGCTGAGCGAGCATTCTATCTAATCTTTTCCCTTTGACTCATTTTTTCAGTCACCATATTTCAGTCACCATAACCAGCATTTGGGTACCTTGTTCCCCAGGATTGCTACAACAGCTTGGGTTGGTGTATGATTTCAATCAAGAAAATCCACTTTAACTGTCATGACTCAATGCTATGTAATCCTAGGATTTGTAGTTCTGTGAGATGTTTAGCCTTCTCTGTCAGAGAGGTGCCGTGCCATAGCAACACCCAGGACTCCACAGGATGGATCGATGACAAACTTCATTATTTCTGCATTGCAGATACAGTCCTACGCTAATCTAGAAGTGAAAGAGGTGTGGCTGGGGGACCCAAGGCCATTTTGTGACCTCCCAAGGCCTCCCTACTCTCAATGTTTTTACTCAAAATGCCTCCTCTTTAAGAGGATGTGGGGACAATTTTACTGCATTTTCCTCCTTGCACTGTTTCAGGCTCAGAGAATGGGCTTCAAGACAGAAGCCAAGATCCTACACTGTCTATGTAACTATGGTATTATGGAGCTCCATTGTCAGTTATGTCTGACCATGTCAAACTCCCCCACATCTAACCTACCTTGTTGGCCTGGCAGTGCCCCAGCCAAAGGGTTTCTGAGATGCCGTAGGTTGGACCATTCAGAAATGATCTGCAGCACTCTCCTATTGCTGGATGGTCAAGAACAGGCAGCTGGAAGGGTGAGTCAGCTTCTGCTGAGTGCTGTTTGTAAGATGGAACAGTCGGTTTTTCTGGGAAGCAAGGCATCTGAGACTGCCCTCTTCATAAAGATCCACAAGCAGACCTATTATTCAGCCAAACACTTTGACAAGAGCTACAAGTCCCAGTATGTGATGTTGCCAAGACAGCTTGCAAAACAAGTACCAAAATCACATTTAATGACTGCAGAATGGAGAAGACTTGGTGTTCAGAAAAACTTTGGCTGGTTCCACTTCATGATTCATGAAGCAGAACCGCACATCCTCCTTTTAGAAGACTACTTCCAAAAAGGCCAGCAGAAACAACTTCTTTCAACTTCTAAAACCTTATGCAACTATGCTGGTAGTATTCAGTGAATATCTGAGAAGGTACAAATACATTATTACCTGTGCATGAGCTGTGTTGTTCACAGCAACAAAGCTCAGTAAAGTGCAAACAAAGTAAAACAACCACAACAAAAACCAGACAGCTGGAGACACTCCTTAGGGCCCTGCTGCAACTGCTTGTCTCAGTGTGTCTCACAACTGAGAGAGCCCTGCAGATCCCAGCACCTCAGTTTGCAGCACATTGGAAACCCTTCTGTTGGGGTGCTGTCAGGTTGACAGGGTAGGTTTTTGGGGTCACATTTGGATGTTATTGGCCATATTACATGAATCCCAAGCAGTTGTGAGATTGTAAGTCCAACTTAACTTCTGACTAGGAAATCATTTCTAGTAACTTTCTGTCTTGGAAAAAGATCTCTTCGGGCCTAAAACAGCCTGGTTGGATGGTAAATCATGTACACAATCAACAGAGAGAATACATAGAATTGTTTTGAATTTATAAAAATGCTAAATTTTGTTTTAAGACATGGAGAGTGCAGGAGGTGCAGCCTTCTGGGATCTGGTGATGGTACATACAAGTTCTGGGCCTTACAGAAGCCCCTCATCCCTGCCTTAAGTCATTCTGAGAATTACTGTAGATTGCATCTTCCTTAAAGCCTTAGAAAAAATATATATGTGGGCTAACTTGATTGTGACCCACCTGTCATGTTCAGCTTGGGCCACAGAAACAGTGGCCTGATCTAGATTGGCGAAAAGAAGTGTGTTCATGGCTGCATGAACGTCTAGCCTTTAGATGAGAAAAAGGGAAAGTGTGCCATGAAAACGTTTTTTTTTCTTTCTTTTTTTTGCGTTTTAGGGGAGAAGAAGCGCCTTTAAAAAGGTGCTGGTTTTCCCAGCTTCTTTGTTAAAAACTGTGGAACAGCGCAGCTCCATCTAAAAGCTGCAAGCCTTTAAGGAAAAGGCAACTTCATGTCACACTTTCCTGCCAATCTAGAAAGCCCCAGTATTGAATATTTTTTGTCACTTCTAGTAATCCTCTTTTCATAACTTTTAAGTCAAGAACCACAAGATTGGATTCACACTGTTTTTGCTGATTGGAGCTTTCACACATTGACATTACAGCTGGGCTTGTCAGATTTTACCAGTGATGGTTGAATAATTGGTTGTTATTGTTGTTTATCTCCTACCAGTGGCATCCTCACCCCTAGTGTCACGTTCTGCAGGGTGGTTGTTGGGGGGGGGGTGGCTAAAGGGTCTAGCTTAGGCTTCTTCTTCATGAGGTGGGAAGAGTGAGGTTGGCCTTCTCTCTTGCCACTGCAGTGGAGCTAGGAGAGGTGCGCTCGGCCCGTCTCACCCTGCAGCAGGAGGAGGGCCTGACTAGGTGCCACCCCTTACTGGGGTGCCACCCAGTGTGGGCCACACTCCCCACACACACACACCAGTGATGCCACTGCATCTGACATGTTTTTGCCACACTGGTTCTAGAGGTGCTATTTTAAAAAAGACATTTTGGGAAGAGCAATACTATTGCCGGAATCCTGTTGGGGACTTATGTCTTCATAAAGTGCACTTATGTCTGTGGGAATTTGGGCAGTTCCATAATGTTCATATGAAATAAAGGGCTGCTGTAATGTTACTACATAGGGGAGCAAACAAATTGATTGATACACAATGGGACAGATGCACTTTGGCCCTCATATGCATCAGGACTTGGGAGTGCCAATGTGCATCGGGACACTTGCCACAGTGCCCATTACACATCTTCACAATTCATAAATGACTTTCTATAGCCTCTGCCACATAGCTATGTATATGTAAAGTTACGAAATGTACACTATGATAGAGGATTCCAGCCAATCTGTTTAACTCCTCTGTCATCTGTTAACACATTTTTGTGTGGGTAAAAGAAAGAACCAAATGGATAAATATAAGACGGGAAGTAACTTGCTAAGAGACAGAGGTTTTCTCTTTTTTTACACACACTGATGGGTTCCCAGTGGATTACAGAACTGTACATGACTCAACAATGCAGCATTATGGGTCAAAGAAATAAGGAATTGAATGAAGAGAAGTATTGTTTCCAAAGCTTGAGAAATTAATAGAGCAATGGTACACAGCTGTAGTGATATCAAATTTGGCATGCCAAGGTCTGTTCTGGGCGCCACCAACATTCCGAAAAGATGCTTGAAATAGAGCTAATAGATGGGGTGCAAGGAATTCTGGTAGCTATAGTCTAAAGGATTAATGTTCCCATGTTCTGGAACCATTGCAAGTGGAGCCTGCAAGAGCATATTGGTCATTCCTAATAATAGGATAAGTTGAGGGCACTTGCCAGTCATACCCTCAAAGCAAAGTATTTCATTCTTATCATTCCTGTTTTTCTTTTCTAATTAGCGTACCACAGTCTGTGGCTACCAAGATGCTCAGTTCTAATTGACTATTTGGGAGGGACCTTCGTCCTCCTCCTTTGGGGTATTTGGTGTGTTTGTTTGTTTTGGCAAGCCTCAGAGTTTCTCCAAGCATCTTTTTTCATACCCAGTAATTTTCAGAGATGAAAATGGGGAGGGGGTATGGGGAGGTGGCCAAGCAACATCAGAGTATGGTCAGTGTGCAACAATGGAGCAGTTAAAAGGAGAAGGGAGGAGGAGAAAGAAAATGGGACATTTTAAAAGCAGTGGAAAAGTTGGGACAGAGAACCAATTTGGATTGCCCCTGCCAAATCAGGACAGTTGGATGGTATGTGACAAGGTGCTCTGGGAGCAATTCCAAATGAACTGACAAAATATCTGAATGAAATCACCATCAACAGGATCACAATGGCACTATTGACAAAGAACACGCCATGTTATCTGGTGACACCTTTCAGATCCTTGGATTCTTGGATAGAATCCACATTGCTTACGGTCCAAAACTCAATTGCAACAGTTTCTAGTGGTAGACTAGAAGCTAAGATGATGGTGATTGCTGCTCCTGCTGCTTCTACTACTAATTTTCTTTTAATTAGACCAATTTAAAAGGTGGAATACTGTCACCATCACCATATCAACATATTTTACTTTACAGCAGGGGTGAATAAAAGGTTAATCTTCACCTACTGATTTTTCTCTGTGTACTATAATATGCAGTAGCTTGGCAAGGATTTCTGACTTCCAATTGTATAAAAATAGCAGAAACTGACTCCTTTCCCCTCACCCAAGTTATGCCAATGAAATAAAGAAAGCTTGGAGTAGCTGGAAGCAGGTTTTTACATAATAAAAGTGTAAGTTCTGTTCAGTTCTGATATGTGAGGGAAAATCCTCCACAAAAGATTGAATTCGGAGTGTAACATCTTAACAACCTGTGTTGCACCATAACCTGCCTTGATCTTATGGGAGAGGAGGGATAGAAATTTTCTATCATCATCATCATCATCATCATCATCATCATCATCATCATCATTTTGGGGTTCTAGTAAAATATAAAGCAACCTGAACACACCCACTCACCTGAAGTATTATTATTATTATTATTATTATTATTATTATTTTATTATTATTATCCTTTATTTATATAGTGCTGTGAATTGACACAGTGCTGTACATACAATCTTAAATTAGATGGATCCCTGCCCTCAGGCTTACAGTCTAAAAGAGACAACACAAAAGGAAGAGGGGAAGGTGATGGGAAAGGGGGTGAGGTCCGGTGGTTCTTCTCTCCCTCTAGGGCCAAGGCAGATGGACTGGAGGGAGGGCACGGCTTCTTAATACAAAGTTAAAAGGAGGCATCCTGGGGCAGATGGCACAGTCCTGGAAACGCTTCCCTAAATAATATAGTCTTTAACTCAGTTTTGAACCTGGTTAGGGAAGTGATGAGGCATGCATGTGGGGGAAGAAGGTCCCAGGAGTGAGGGGCAGCAAGTGAGAAGGGACGAATCTGGGACGGGGCAGTGGAAATCCTCGGCTGGGACAGGAGACCTTGACTACCAGAACGGAGGGTACGGAGTGTGTCCTTAATGACCAGAATGCTTTACTACAGTGTGTACAAGGGCAAGCCCTGCCCATACAAGTGTTTTTTACAGGGGGAAAAAGAAATGAAGAGGAATGAGCAAGGAAATGCTGCACAGGGCAGGTCACCTAAGTGGCTTTTTGTAAAGTGGGTTTTGTGGTGGGATACAAAGGCAATAAAGGAATTGGAGATGATATGGAATGGACGCCCTGGTAAAAAGGAGTCTTAAAAATGGGAGGCATTACAACATGTTAAAACTATTTCAGAAGGGAGGGTTATGTCTAGCAGATTCTTGTTTACCAAGGATAGCATAGAATATTATGCATTATATGCTTCCAACCATCCCAATATCAATGGTTTAAGAAAAAACATTTAAATTGCATTGAAAAAGAAATCCATCAATGGAGTTAGAAAAGGAAAACTTGACCTGCTTCTCTCACCTAAAACCCTTGTATGAAAAAAGATGAATCAATAATTTATTTCAAATGGTTACCACGGCTTGGGAAAGTTACATATTTAGATTATAACTCCCAGAATCCTCAAGCCAAAATATTCCTTTCTGACAAAACATTTTTTTAAATACAGTGACATGTATTCCTCTTTCCTCTGCACTGGATCACAAAACTGCAAATTCACACTTGGATTGACAACAGGATTCAGGAGAAGCTGGTACATATGTCCAGGGCCTAACAGTCCAGAAGAGGGACCAGCATCTCATATGTTGCATATATCTTAGTCTTTCACAGTAGTATCATTACCTATCTATTGTATTTGACATCATTGCAATATTAGTGAACTTCAATGAAAAAAAATCATAGCCTCTAGTTGTCTTGATCTGGCTAGGAAGTTTCTAACTCATCCTCTGTTGTCCCACTTTGCCTTTAGAATGTCCTAGGTTCTCTCTTCTTCTCCCTCTTTCCCTCTTTGTCCTCTACTTGCTTCATTTGCTACAATGTGGATTCAAAGTGTGGAAATCAGTTGTACTCAATTGACTCAGCCAGACAAACAGGAGAGGAAGGAGCAGAGCCTTGCCCTTCAGTTGGCTCAGGCAAATGCAAACTGCTGCAACCTCTCCTAGCTTGTGTCTCTTTCCTCATTAATATATTTTACCATTGTGACCAGATTTTGCTTTGCTACACATCATGTCCTGGTGTTTCACCTGTGAAATGTTGGAGGGTGTGATAATTATATTTGTTGTTAGCTGCCCTTGAGTTGGTTCTGACTCATGGTGACCCCGTGGATGAGACATCTCCAAGAATCTCTATCCTCCACTGACCTGCCCAGATCCTGCAAGCCCTTGTCCACAACCCACCTGCTTTAGTGGGTTGTGGTCCCCTTTTCTTTCTTCTGCCCTCTACCTTTCCTAGCATTGTTGGTTTTTCTAGTGATACAGAATTTGAAATCCAGTGCAATTGTTGGTCCACCAAGGGCTCAAAGCTTTCCCTGGGCAGGCCAGGAAAAGAAACTTAATTCCTTGAGAGTTACTTCTGAAGCTACCAAGCTGAAACAGCTTGACCATATGTGTGAAGGAGGAAGCCCTTCCATTTTCACCCTATCTCCCATCATCCCCCATCCTGACAAAGGACCATTTTATTCTACCCTGTCCATCCACCTCCCTTGTTGCAGATGTGTCCACTGGGAGTCTACCCTTCAACATTTAATGGATGAAAATTGGGGACACACATGGGCAAGCAATAGCAAGAGCGTCATCAAGATGAAGGAGGAAAAACACACGAGACACTACATCAGTTTGTTTTTGCCTGAGTCTACTAGAAAAGTTTCTGCCCCCATCTTTCCTCTTCTCCCTGCTGAGTTCAGTGCAAACTGCTTGTGTGAATTCAGTTTGTGACAATTGACATAATCCAAGGATAAAGGAACAAATGGGAGGAGGAGGAGAAAGCAACGACAACATTTTAAAAGCAGCTGATGAAGTGGAGTGACAGAGGCTAAATCAGGACTATCCCTGCCAAATTGGGGTAGTTGGAGTATATGTAGGAGGCCCCACTAGATAGCAGGTCTCTGGAGTCTTTGCTTGGAAAACAAACAGTCAGAAGAGGAGGAAACTGGGAGAGGAACTCATTTTTAAGATTGCTCCCCTTCATGTGTAGCCAGGGGCCCAAAGTCATCACCCTGACCCAGGCTGTTGGCTTCGTTTGTGCCATGGTCCCAGAGATGTAGCTACATCTTCTCTCTTCTTAAGAATGTGAGAACTGAGCAATGTCACCATTTCCCTTAACATGATCATGAGTCGTTGTTGTTGTTGTTGTTGTTGTTGTGTCTTCACACCATTTCATGGTGATCCTAAGGCAAACCTATCACAGGGTTCTCTTGGCAGAATTTTTTCAAAGCAAGTTTGTCCTTATATTCCTCCAAAGCTAAGAGAAGGTGACTTGTCCAAAGTCACCCAGCAGGTTTCCATGACTGAGCAGAGATTTGAACTCTAGTCCATCACTCAAACCACTACAATACACTGGCTTAAGGATGTAAATAAGTAACAAGATGCCAGCATCAATCATTCTGATTGGCATGTGATATCACTTTTTATTTATTTCAGGTTTCCCCCTTCTCTTTCTGCTTCTTACCAGGATTTAGGTAACTGCACAATACTGCTAAACTTTTAAAAAATATCTTTAGTGCCATTTTTTAAAAATGTAAAATCAATCAAAAAAGATTTAAACTTGAATGCTCAGGTGAATCTTCCTTCCCCGCACAAATAGCTGTGACATGTTCTTTAGTTTGGAGAGAGAAAGCGACCATGCAGAATTATGATTGCTTAACATTTGTGGCAGTCATGAAATCATCATCATCATCATCATCATCATCATCATCATCATCATCACATCATCGCCTTTATTTAGACCTTGCCTTTCCTGCAAAACTGGGAGTCAGTGTAGCTTACAAATGAAAATGGGTACATTATAGGTAAACAGATCAACATTAAAATACAATTAAATGATTAACAATATTAAAACAACTTAAAACATAGACTGATTTTTTTTCCAAAAAAGCTGTTAAAAACAGTACAATTAAAACAGCACAGCACTCTTTAGATACAGAAATAATGCAGTGTGACACTGCTTCTAAGTGCTATAGCTCCATCCTGTGGAATCCTGGGATTTGTTGTTTTATAGGGTCTGTAGGCTTCTCTGACAAAGAGTGCTGGTGCTTCAAAAAACTATAAATCCCAACATTCTGTAGGATGCAGACATGGCCACTATTTCTACAGTGTAGATGCACCCATATAAGCCCTTCCCTTACCAGCCTTCAGTTCTAAAAGCTTGACTGTACCTATAAAGGTGGTGGATGTGAGAGAAAGGCCTCTCCTGAGTATCTCAGGATCTGAAAACGCTCAAATAGGAAAATGTCAAATAGCCTGGACTTAAGTTGTGTCAGGCTCTATAGGCCATAACCAACACTTTCAAATGTACATGGAAACAAACTACTTCTTCACTCCCTGGGCCACTGTATGGCTCACTTTCTCTCTTGCTGGCACTAACTAAATATTAGCATGGATAAAATCTCAGATATCTGAAGGACTGGGATGGTAGTCTAAAAAAAGAGTGATAGCCTTCTAATATATACAGGGAGGGAGAATTTTTCTGGCATCCATGGCTGCATCTACACTGCAGAGTTAATGCAGTTTGGCACTGCTATGACTGAATGCTGTGGAATTTTGGGATTAGTAGTTTTGTGAAATATTTGTCTAGTATCTTATATCTATTTATTCTATCAGAGAGCTCTGGTGTCACAATCAACTACAAATCCCAGCGTTCCATAGGATTAAACCATGACAGTTAAAGTAGCATCAAACTGAACTATTTCTGCTATGTGCCAGTCAGCCATCTTTTATGTCATCGTGATGAACAGGTTGAGTCACCCTTATTCAATATGCTTGAAACGGAAAGTGTTTTGAATTTTGGAGTTTTTTATATTTTAGAATAGTTGCATATATATGAGATATCTTGGAGAGAAGACCCAAGTTTAAACCTGGAATTCATTCATGTTTCATATGCACCTTATATATACATAGAGCCTGAAAGTAATTTTGTACACAACATTTTAAACAATTTTGTGTATGAAACAAAGTTTGTGTACACTGAACAATCAGAAAGCAAAGGTGTCACTATCTCAGCCACCCATGCAGACAATTTTGGTTTTTGGAATATTTTGGTTTTTGAAATTTTGAAAAAGGGAGACTGAACCTGTATACGTAATAGCTGAAGAGCAAAGTAAGAGCAAAGGTCCCTAACACTGAGCCAGGGCATTTAAAGCGGTCTCAAACTGGAGTGTGTTTTGGACCATAGCTACATCTAGTTGCATAGAACAGGAGGTCGGATTAGAGGCCCATCAAGGTGCCTTCTAACTCTATAATGCCATGGAGTCTACTAAAGGCATCCAAGTTAAAATCTCAGCCTGGCTATAAAGCATAGTAGCTGACCTTGGACCAGTCTCGATCCCCCAAACATCCCCCAAGACTTGTATATCACTATGAGCTTGGGTTTGAACTTGTTTTGAGCTCTGAGGTTGTATATCCCTCTGAGGTTCTTTTTAAAATGTAGTTAATCATAATTGATTTTAGAAGGGAAGCTAGCTGTGCCATAGAAAAAAAATCACACCCACTGGAGGGAGATATATCTGTATATGCAGCCTCATTAAAGGATGGAGGTGCAGATCTGTGATGCTGGCAGTGGGGAGAGTAGAGTGCAGTGAGAAGGAGAAGGCTGGCAGAGAAGACGCTAAGAAAAAAAAAAACACTGAGTTATAAATATATAAGGGGGGAAATACTCTATTTTGCAGTTAATCTCCTTGAATGTATAAAAAGGTTAAAGTGTTTTTGTGGTTTCAGATGTATACTATTAACTCAGAACTTGGGAGAATTTCTTTTTCTTTTCTTTTTTTACTACAACTCCCAAAATTCCACAGCCAGCATGATAAACAGCTCCGGTTAAATTAAAAATAATATCAGGAGTGAAGTGCTTTCTCTATAATTTAAGACTATCAATCATACCTACATTAACAGCTTCCTATGGATCTTCCTTTAACACCTGTCATGTCAAAGGAACAGAAGCAGAAGCCTTCTGGATCAGGTCCAGGGCCCATCTCATCCAGTTTTCTGTTCTCACAGTCGCCAAATAGAAGCTGTGAGGGAAAGCCCATGAGCAGGGCATAAGGGCAATAACATCTCTTGCTGTGCATTCCCAGTGACTTGTAGTCACTCAGTAGCATGTTGTTACTGAGTCTGGAGCTACAGTATAGTACCCATTGGCTGAGATCCTGTTACTTGGGGCAAAATAGATGGCACCAAAAGAGAGGCTTCCTGCTGCCCCTTTAAGTGCTGGATCGGAGCCCCAATCCAGTACTTTGTGGACTTTAAAAGAAACAGCGAAATGCCACTCCTTTTAGAGCTGGCAAAAAGGCGCTCTTGCCACTGCCATGGCACTCTTTGGCACTTCTTTTGGCATGTATCATATAAACGCCTTGCCAAAGGAGTGCCGTGACACTGCCTGCTGTGCGGTTGAGTGGTCAATGTGATGCCGGCATGGGGGTAGCATCAGGGTGTGCATCGTCCGAACACTATGCCCTCAGGCCACCGAGTAGATTGTTCAATCAACTGTTGAATAGTGAGTCAACACACGGGAGTTTATCACATGGGAGCAATTTCTCCCAATTTCGAATTGAGCCAATTCGAATTCACGTAAATTCACTAGTTTAGCGAATTTACGTGAAATCTAATTGCGTTTGGAATGCGTTCAGAATGATCTCCCATTTCCCAAGAATGACCCCCCATTGCCCGAAATTGCGTGAGATACACTCATACACAATAACGTGAAACCCAATGATTGTGTTCGGATTGCCATTGCATTATACCCCCAAATTCCGCCGTATGATTAACTCCACTGATAAACCTAATGGATTCAATGGGTCTACTCTAGTCAGGACTAAAATAGGATTTAGGCCAATGGCAGCTGTATCCTTTGTGAAGTTATCTAATCCCCTCCAAGTTGATGGCCATCTTTATAGAAGACTGAGAGAGAGCACCACCACAAAAGTCTCAAATAAAAAAACTTTTCTCAGCCCCCTGATCATTCGGGTTGCCTTTTCATGCAAATATTGGGTTTTTAACTATTAAGATGTTTTAGTTCAGAGACAGAGTGAAAGATGAACTCTGATTCCTTTACAAGAAATGGATGTACTGTTTCATAAGCCCACAGTGAAGAATGAATCCTGTGACTCATGTATGTTTTGAGAAAGAAAGTTCAGTCTCCCCTCCAAGTCCAGGGACTTGAAATCCACAGAACTGAAAATCCGCAGAGGGGCGACCACAATTAACCTCAATGGAGCACACACCTGTGGCATGCGTCCCGCAAGCACATGACCCATTCAAGCCTAAGGGACTTGAATATGTACAAGCTTTGGAACTCATGGGGGGGGGGGGCTGGAACAGATCCCCCATGAGTTCCAAGGGGCAACTGTATAGGAACACGTGAGAGAAATTGGTATCACTGACTCCCCTCCAATGCTTCCACAAATATAGATCTCTATTTTCTTGTTGTCCTCCTTCCCCACTCCCTTGTTTTCTTCCTTGGTATCTTCCATTTCTGGGGCTGAAGGACCCCCATGGGCAACATTAAGGCAATTAGGGGCAATCATATCAAATTGCCACCTCAAGACATTGAATGGCAACAAGAAACTGGAGAACAGAGAGGAAGCACAGCTGGTATCATGAGCAGCAAACAGGAGAAAAAGAAAACAGGGCAGAGTGTAACAGAGACAGACCGACAGTGCTGATGGATTGGAGATTTTGGCCTGTATTTCAAAAGACCTTGGCAGGATAGCTGCTATCAAGATTTCACACATTATGGCAGAAGTGCTTTTGACACATGCCTACGTCTGTTTTGCGTGTGAACTTGCTTAAATGCTATATTGGTGGTGCAAGGACACACTTTTAATCCAGCAGAGACAGCTGGAAAGGAAGGAGGACTTACATCTGCCTTGCTGTAACCTTATGTGTCACCTCTGAATGAGATGTACTCTGCTTGAAAGAAGGACATGATTGTCACACTTCTCTGTGTGCTATTAAATAGTATACCCTCCAGCTGTCCCGATTTGGCACCGATAGTCTTTATTAATCCTCTGTTGTCCCACTTGTTCAGCTGCTTCCAAAATGTCCCAGTTTTTTTTTCTCTGCCTCCCACTTTTTTTCTTTGGACCTTATCAGACACTGTAAATTGGAAGTATAATCTAATGGCAATCCGAACGCAACCATGGGGTTTCACGTTATTGTGAATTAAAGTATCTCACGCAATTTCGGGCAAAAGGGAAATCATTCCAAATGCAATCATGGGTTTTACATTATTGCGAATTAAAGCATCTCATGCAATTTTGGGCAATGGAGGGTCATTTTTGGGTAATGGGAAGTCATTCTGAATGCATTGCAAATGAAATTGGAATTCACGTAAATTCGCTAAACTAGCAAATTCACGTGAATTCGAATTGGCTCCAATTGGCTCCATTCTCAATAAAGAGAAATTCCTCCCATCTGATAAGGTCCTTCGTCCTCTGCTTGCTTCAATTGCTGCAAACTGAGTTCAAAGTGCAAAAGACATTTGTACTCAATGAACCCAGCAGGGACAGGAGGGGGCAGAACCTTGTCCTCCCCTGTAGGCTCAGGCAAAAGCACACTGTGACATCATCTCCTAGCTTTTATCTTCTTCTTCATTAATGACCTTTGCCATCTTAGCCACACTATGATATTGCTTGTTCACACTTGTCCTGGTTTTCATCTGTGAAATGTTGGGAGAGTATGAAACAAGAGCATTGGAATCTCAGCCATTAAACCCAGTGGGTGACCTTGGGCAAGTCACATAGCCTCAGAGGATGGCAATGGCAAACCCTCCCCCCCTCCCAGAAGAAACTTGCCAAGAAAACCCCACCCTAAGTTTTCTGAGTAGATTTTTACAAAATGGAATTGTGGGACTTTGTGTGATGCATGTATAGTAGGAATAGGACTTGCGGGTCTCCAGATGTTACTGTGCTGTGATTGCACCACTTCCTAGCTGGAATAGGCAATGCTGAAGAATGATTGACATTGCGGGCCCACTTGTGGAGAGCCATACAATTCCTACCTTGATTATAGTGCTGCCAGGTTTATAAAATAGCAGTAAAAGGCAGCCAAAATTCATGACGTGCAGAGTTGACACTATTAACAATATTAATATTAAATATTAATTGTAGCTATTAACATGTTCACGTTCTAGTTAAATGCCAATTGAAAATATCAATTTCAGTTAACTTGGTCATGTATTTCTATGTAAAATTACCATATTGTGCACATTCATAGGTTGCCTAATGCACACATTTCTGTTTTTATAAAAGGGCCTGCACCTCAAAATACAGATTTTGTGGGGGGGGGGGATCTCATTCTGTTTATATAAATGGGAAAACTTTCTAACCCTCAAATAGGGGACATTGTTCATAATAAGAAATACCTGACATTGGCAAACCTACCAATGTATGAGCTTCATAGATATAGTCTCATTTCTTGATATGTTTCATAGGTATGCAACTTCCCAGTACACGTGTGTGAACCCTATCTGATACTCTGCATCATCACTGAATGCTCTTTTTGGTGCAGAAATACAGTCTCTGCCTCCAGTTTGCTACATCTGCAGTTCCCACCCAAATTCACAGAACTCAGAAAGTTACTTTTAAAAAACAAATTCATAAGGTAAATTATTACAAAGGCATGTCGAGTGCCTTGATACCACTGAAAGGATTTAATACCTTGTTACAGAGCCTGTTATATTGCTCATTATTTGGAGGGAGGGTTGCTACTTTTTAGTTCTATAAAAAATCTTTAAAAGTAAGAACGTGGCCAAAAATGGGGGTATCTCTAACATCCCTTGCCCAGAATTTTAGCTCCTAAAAGGTAACAAAAAAGAGTAACAAGTAAACCTTATTTCAAAGTCCATATTGACCTTCAGCAGTCCAACCAAAAAATCCCCCAAATCTCAGTGTGCTAGCCTTCAAAATCTATGTTTTCTCATCAGATAAATATGTTTAGAATCCATGAAGGAAGATGGAAGGGGGAGGAATGATGATGTGGGACCAGAAAAATAAAGCTGTTAACAATCATTACATTGTGAAGTCTCTTTTCCAGGCCAGCATTCTCTGAAGATGCCAGCCACAGATGCTTGTGAAACATCAGGAATAAACTCTTCTCGGACATGGCCACATAGCCTGAAAACCCACAAAAACCATTCCATTATTTGTAAGAGGACTGTCATTGCCCTCCTTATCCCCTCCCCAGCCAAATTAAAAAAAAAAAAAACCTGCTACAGTTACAGGTAAAAACATTAAGACATTACTTGTTAGAATAGCCTCCAGCATCATATAGTCCCATGATATTGCAGGTCAGAGTGTACTTAAGTGACAGAGAGGGAAGAGAATGGAGGAAGCTGCCGCAATTTCAGCAGCATAGATACGGTGGAGGCAACTGCAGCTGGTGCCAATTTTGCAGCATTGGAGAGGGGGCCAGTGGAGGCTGCAATACAGGGACTGCATGAGGCTTGTGGGATGCAGATGCCTGTCTCCATTGTCCATTTCCTGCATCCACCCACTTGTGTTGTCCTTTCCCTTCTTCCAGGTCACACATTCTGCTGCTTCTGCTCCACAATGCTGCTTGTCTCCACTAGAATATGTACATTGTAGGCAGGCAGCATCAACAATGTCCCATTTCTACAGAATGCTCTGTTGCTATGGTGAATCCTTTCCCTGCATCTCCCTCCAGTGCCTCACCTCTTCTCCGTTTCCACTAGAGCAGACTGATGGTAATGTATCTAGCAACACGTGGCAGTGACCACCTATGTAGAGGCTTAGAGCCCGTTCATGATGGGCAGGCAGTCTTTAATGGAAGGTGCTGTTTTGCTGTCATCATAAGAGTTGTGTTCCTGTTGTCTTATCAATGCAAGAAACTAATAATCAGTGCCTCTGCAGGAACACACATGGCTTTGGGGCAATTAAAGATGCACATCAGGCACTTTGCCGTGGTGGCCTTGGTATATAATAATGTAATAGAAGCCCTCTACTGGATTTGGATTTTACACAATTGTGCAATGCTAACTTCTGCGTACATATGTCCACTTACAAAGATGTAGGACTCCAAGAGGATTCCAGCCTCAATTTAGGCAAGCAAAAGAAAGTGCAAGCTTGCTAACATAGCACGGGAATGCTATCATAGCAAAAAGAAGAGAATGCTAACATAGCAAACAGAACAGATCAAGGGGCAAATGATTTCCAATGTCTTGCTTCCTGCAATGCTAGTAATTTGGGGAGTGGAGGGAAATTTCATGTGGGAGGGCAGAATTTTGAGCAATTTCCTCATTTTGCCCTCCCCCATAGCTCTCTCTGTGTGTGTGTGTGTGTGCGTGCGTGTGTTGTGTGCCTTCAAGTCATTTACGACTTATGTTGACCCTAAAGCAAACCTATCTTGAGGTTTTCTTGGCAAAATTTGTTCAGAGGAGGTTTGCCATCACCTTCCCCTAAGGCTATGAGAATGTGACTTGCCCAAAATCACCCAGTGGGTTTTGTAGCCAAGTGGGGAATCAAACCCTGGTCTCCAGAGTCATAGTCCAACATTCAGACCATCACACCATACCATAGCTACACCCTTATATTTACTTACCTGGAATTAAGCCTTGATGAGCTCTGTGAAATATACTTCTCATCAAGGATGAGTACATTTATTCCAGTTTCTCCTGGTGTCTTTTCCATTCTTAAATTCAAATAATCCAAAAGGTCAAGCTGTTTCTCCTCTTGAGAGCACAACTTGTTTTGTGCCCCCACCACCACCAACAACAACATCATATTCCATGGCTATTAACTCTGTTCCCCTTGGGGTATTTGGGGAGGGTTAGATTGTGCTTAAAACTTAAAAGAACAGTGTGTTCAAAAATCATCAGAGATGAGCAAGACAGATTTAAAAATAGATCCACCGATAAAAGAATGGTCCAAATCCTTATTATTAATCTCAGCTAGAGTAGACACACTGAATAAATGGGAGATTGGTATATCAACACTTACGCCAGTTCCATGAACTCCATACCCTCCAAAATTTCAAAGATGAAAATCAGGATATTCATGGCCAAGGAACATCAGAGTGCAGTCAAGATGGCAGAAGTTATCAAATGGGGAAGAACACATAAATTAGGAGAAGCTGTATCAGTTTACTTTTGCCTGAGCGTACTGGGAAGAGCAAGATTCCACACTCTCCTCTCTTCTTCCTCCTGCTGAGTTAATTGAGCACAAACTCATTTTTATTTTGAACTCAATTTGTAGCAATTGAAGTAAGATAAAGATAAAGAGGGAAATTAGAAGGAAGAGAGAGAAACTCTGACAATTGAAAAGCATTTGAAAAATTAGGACTATGCAGGATTAATCTGGAATGTCCCAGCCAAATTGAAACAGGTGGAGAGCATATTATTTATTGGGTCACCTTTCATTGAGACTCAGAAAAGGAGGGCAGGTGGTTTTGACTGGACTTCATAGAGGCTATTTTCTGCTAGTAGTATGACGTCATCTGCTTATCTTAAAATGGTGATGTTTCATCTCTCGATTTTCACCCTTCCTTCTTTTGAGTCTAATCCCGCTGTCCACACGATACAGCTGGTCCTATGTAGCCACTGATTCTGCATCCATGGATTCAACCATCCATAGCCTGAATATATTTCCCCCACCCTTTAAAAAATCCCAAAACCAAACCTTGATTTTGCCATTTTATATAAAGGACACCATTTTACTACCTACTTGTATACAATGGAGCTTGAGCAGCCACAGGGGGACCTATAACCAAACCCCAGTGAATACTAAGGACCTACCACATATTCTCCATATAAATTAAGCAGATAGGGTGACAAAATGCAGCCTCGTCCAACCCCCATGCCAACAGAAAACCATTCTATTTTTTCCATATTCTGTCCTACAGTGGTTTCTTGTCCAGAAGATAGGTTAGAGAAGGCCACATGATTAAAAGAATGATACAAAAAGCATCTGCGGTAGAGGTCCCAGCAGTGCTGTTTTGTACAGGACACCCCATATTTGAGATTCCAAAGTCAGCTCCTGAGTTGGGGTGGTATAGGACACCCGAATCCTGTATTTGAAATTAGACACCAGTTGTGCTACCACCAGACCTGGCCATTTCATATATAGGCAGCAATCAATCCATGGCCCTTATCAGATGAGGGTTTTTGCTGCCCAATCCAGAGTCACTCTGTATCCATCCAAGTGAATTCACATGAATGTGCTCCGAATTATCACACTTGAATGCTGTTACTATGAAGCCATTCCAAAGCCAATCCAAAGCCAATCCAAAGTCACCCCAGAATTCAGTGAATTTGGTAACAACCAAATTCAAAGAAATCAGTTCCAAGGTCACTTCAGATTCAATCCAAATTGGTCTGGTGTGATAAGGTCCCTTGAGATACTATGGCCCGATCTAGACGGGCACAAAGAGGTGCCATCGCGGCGCCATTAGGGTTCGGGAGCACGCATCGTTTACACGCTCCCAAACCCTAGCATGTAATGGCACCGTCACCATTACGTAACACCATTTTGATGGCGTATGTAATGGCGCCGCTGCAACTGTGCAGCCTCCACACAGAGCTGCACAGTTGCAACAGCACAAAGGCGCCAAATGGCGCCTCTTTTAAAATTGCACCACAACTGTGGCTCAAAAAAGGAGCATGGCTTGCCTGATCCTTTTTTGCTGCGGAGCTTCACTGCGGCATCTAGCTGCTGCAGTGAAGCTCCGCAGCAAAAAAAAGTGGCTACAGACCGTCCCTTTTGAGCGGTCTGGAAAGCCCCTATATGTCATGGGTCCCTCTGCTGGGATTGCAGTTGGCATGACAATGTTCTTCCTCCTCTCCATAGCCAGAGTGATGCTGAGCTGCAGAGTGATGTTTTCATTGCATAATGGCTGGCCTGCTACTGTGAAATCTGATGGGTTTGGGGCTTTCCACAAGATAGGAAATGTCACGTGAACCTTGAGATTTTGTGGTCTCAAAGCTCCTCTCTCATTAGACTTAAGATGGCTTTATATAAGCCTGCCTCCCGCATTCCATATTGCTCTCCAGAAAATCTGGCTGTCCTCTGGTGGGACAGGCAGAGAGGTAAGTCAGGACCTTTGGCATTTTCTTGCAGTTGTTAACTGCTGTGTCAGAATGCAGTTTTAATGGTTGAACTAGTATAATTTTGGTCATTTGCCAACCATGATTATCAGCTGTAAGCATCAGTCATACGTTCTCAGACCTTGGAAACATTTGTGTTAGCACTTAAGCAACAAACACTAAGCTAGAACCCCAAGACCCACCTGTGTTTTAATTAATTATCATTAAAACATTAAGGAAGTCTTAGAAAATAAATAAATAAATAAAATTAATTAATTTAAAAATTAAAGTAGCACATTTAAAAATAATTGCTGAAAATAAAGTACAAGGAAGAAATTAATTTTTAATGAATTACTTCCAAGTTCTGTGCATTTCCAAAAGAATGGTCTTACTGGGATCAAATCTAAGTAGGGTTGTTGTAAAGAATCCTAAAGATGTATCACAGGAAACCATTGGGAGAAACCTCACCGAAGAAAGCTGTGCCTCCTCAAAAGCCCCTGCCACAGACATAAGAACATTTTAAAGTCTCCCCACTTTCAATAATACGGGCAGATTAAGAGGAAGGCTAACATTGTGAATGCCTTTGAAATTTACACTGATTTTACACACTGTGCGTCATTAAAGCTGTGCTATCTGCCTTATGTTTGCAGTAGGTTATGAAAAGTATGCAGAAAAAGTCATAGTGGGTAAAGTGTTTCTGTGCAGGATCTGTCAGATATTTTGCACAACTTGCTTCCTGCCCCCTTCCTTTTTTTAATCCCATGAAATGCCATTTTTCATCAAGGCAATTTTTTTAAATGCTCAGTTTTGGCAAATTGCACAGATAAATACATGAATGATTCACCTCAACTACTGCTGGGAATGAGATGAATACACTTTTATTATCTCTGAAGGATATTTTATTAATATGCCAATCAAACCTACTGTATATACTCAATTATAAGTCAACTTCATGTATAAATCAAGGGCAGATTTTGGGGCCAAAAGTATGGATTTTGCTATGACCCACAGATAAATCAAGGGCAAAATGTAGGGGCAAGCAAAGGAAAACAATACCGAAGAATGTTCAAAATTTCAACAATTTGTGCTCACCCTAAAGGCTACATGATTGTGGCTGTGTGATGTGTGGGGGAGGTAACCAGTCACAGGTCAAAAAGGTGGAAAAGGCAAAGGAAAGAAAATGGAGACTGCATTAGAGGTTATTAAAATCTTTAACGTCAATGTGATAGGTTTGCCTGATTTTAGAACAGTAAAGCTGGCAATCATAGCCTAATGTCTTATTCGTATCCTTCAAAGCCAAATTCCTTTTGATGCTTCTTTGAGGAAAAGCACCAAAGAGCTGCCACAGCTGCCATTTTCCTGACCAAAAATTTGAAAAGGCCAGAAATAGTGCCACACCAGTGAGAGTAGAAGTGTTTCTTTTAGGTGCTCCCAGGATGGACCTAAGCTGTGGTCTTTAGCCACTATATCAGACAAGGGGATGGTTCCTTTAAAAAAAAAAAAAAATTAAAAGTACAGTGCTTACATTGACCCCTTAATAAGTCGATCCAAGTTTTTGGGGTCAATTTTTTTGGCTAAATATTCTAGAGTTATACATAAGTATATACAGTAAATCCAATTGATATTCTGAATTGGAGTCAACCCATTTAATCAATGGAATTTACATAAATATTGACTTGCTATCAATTTAATGTGTCAACTCTAGTTGGGAAGAGCAGTTAGATTTAAGCTGTGTTCTTATAGCTTATCTTTAATTTCATGTAAGCTCTTTTGAATGTGTTTCTCCACCAGCTTTAATACTTGGGAAGTTTTATGGATGTATACTTAGTCAGAATTGTGTTCATTATATTTTATTATTTATTTTAAACATGATTATGGGCGCCTTTGCCACAAAACATTTCCAGGCTATCTCACAAATACAAAGAAAGCACAAGGATGAGCACAAACTGAGCAGCCAATAAAGGCAACAAAACATTAATACATTGATTATTTTTACCCACCTTTCTTTATGGATTGAGGCAGGGAACAGCCACAAATAATGGAACATAAAATAGTTGTTGTGTGCCTATATAACATCAGTTAAAAGTGCATAAAACCATTACATATTAAAATCCATCAATAAATACTTGAAAATATTAATAATTTGAAAGTAATCTAGATAGGCTTACTGGAAGAAACTGGTCTTACTGCTGTATACACCATCTTCAATTGATGAATCTCTTTCAGCAGGCCCTTCCACAATCTGGAGGTGGCTGAATAAAATGTCCTCTGCATAATAGCCAGGTCTTGGCTAACTAAAGTAACTAAAGTAGAATGAATCATTTTTCCAATTCCAGCCCAAGGACTAGAAAAATAGTTTGTCATCTGGAACAAAACAATTAAATCAGAGATAACTTCAAATTAATCAGAAAAACACCAGACAAATCTCCTTTGGGAAAGTATTTCCTCAGTACCACCACTGAGAATGTTCTTCACTTGAATTATTTTTGACATGTGGAGCATCTGAGGATGGCTAAATGTTGTGTATCTTATATCTGACAATGAATTAAATTTTATTCCAATGGTTGATAATTTATTATGGGTCTTTTGCAGTATTTGCATAAAGGTGCACTGGATACTTACATTGAGTGGTATAGTTAATTTCATGTCTGCTATAAAATAAGGCAAAATAACAATATTTTATAATATTCTAAAATATTGGACTCAAACTTAATAGGGCACCAAATGTAGATGTATAACATTTGGCCTTTCTGTAGATATTTCAGTAACCTAAAGTAAGGCAGGTGATAACAGCAATAGTGACAGGAGGCATGCAGTGGTATATCACAGTAATTTTCACAACTTTCCAATTTTAGGCACTCTTCCCCCCCCCCTTTCTTTCTTTCTTTCTTTCTTTCTTTCTTTCTTGTGTGTGTTTGGGGGGGGGGTTCCTAGCAACTGCCCTACAACCTACAACTGCCCTACAACCAAACAAGTTACTTTTTTGTATACCCCCCAGAATTTTCAGCCAATGGCCATGGGGATTGGAAGATTTTGAGAGCTTTGGTGCAAAGAAGTAACGTTTCTATGATCTGGATAGTATCTTCCATGCATGACAAATTTTCCCCATCATGTTATTGTATAGTAAGCAATGGTGGTCTTTTTCTGAGCAAACCTTTGGCAGGCGCTTTTAAAATTCTTTATGCTCAATGAGATGTTGGTTTCTAAAGGACTGTTGACTTTCAGATGAACTTCTCTAAATGTCAAGGTGATCCTCTGAGGCCCTTCTCAAGATGCCCCCACCTTCAGAAGACCTGAACTCTTCCCTTGAGGCTGTGCATTTCTGGAGAAAAACAGAAGTAGGGGTTAAATACTCCTTCACTAGTTCACTGATGCACACCTGATGACCTTCCAGAGGATCAAGAATTCTTCCAAAAAGCTCATCCCGCTGTCTTTTCCTTCCCTGTCCCCCGACCATCACATTGCTGTCTACAGAAACTGACAAGGTCATTGTCTTGTCAGTAGAGATAGAAAACCATTTCCTTGCAGCCAAGATTCTGGACAAAATTATCTGTCTTGCAAGTCCTGAGAGTCCTTGTGAGACAAAGTTCACATTGACTTGGAAATGTGCACATCTGCAAGTCTAGTGGGATTTTTTTTTAAAGAATAGGTATACACA
Organism: Urosaurus nigricauda; assembly: GCA_034509955.1. NCBI lineage: Eukaryota > Metazoa > Chordata > Lepidosauria > Squamata > Phrynosomatidae > Urosaurus > Urosaurus nigricauda. Next base: position 21,009,431 of record JAOEGL010000006.1, on the reverse strand, counting down.
CAAAAGCACATGTACAACTTAAACATATGGGCAGCTAACAATTCATACAGTCAGAAAAAAATGCACAAACACTTTAATCAGTAAGATTCAGGAAGACGGATACAAAAATACATATATAAGGGGGAAATGTGTATGGAAAATATATATAAATTTCCATTCAGGAAGAAAAAAGCCCACAAGTCTTGCAAGCTTATATGAACAAATGATGGGGTGACAACTTGGCTGAAATGTGGAGAAATAACAGAATTGAATCAGCACATCACTCACATTTCTTATCATTTTATTGTTTTTGAATTAAAGTCGCAAATCCTCTATGAAGGGAAAACAACAACCCCATTCTGAGAAGAGGTAGTCCCATTGGCAGAGGAGCTTAAGTGAGATGGAGACAAAGAAACATAATCAGTACAACTGATAAGGCTTTCTTATTATTCTATTTAAGATCAGGGTAAAAGACAGCAAAAGAAATTGGCCTCAATAGCAAAATGGTGCTCTCTTACCCCTACTAATTTTAACAGAGAGCAATGAAGGGGGATAGATGGAGAAGACAATCTGCGTTGGAGAAAGTACCCTGAAGCATAATAGTGGTGTGAATATTGGGCAGACACAAGAAGCTGAAAGGAAAAAGCAGCTATGAGATATGGGCAGGGAGCTTGGCAGGATAGCAAAGGCTTAAAAGCTTGAGAGTTCAGAGAAGAAGGCCACATTTCCAGGCAGGGGCATCACTAAGGAAGTGCAGGAGTAAGGACTACACAAGGTGACACCCTTAGGGGGGATGACACTACTTCCCCCCCCCCCCAAACAGCTGCCTTTTGGCAGAAATTCGCTGTGGTGTTCACTTGTGTCCCTTTAAAAAGTTAAAAGAGATGATATGAGTGGGGTGAGGTGGGAGAAAGGAGAGCCCATGAAACTTTATCGGTGTTGTTATGTGCCTTTAAGTCATTTCCAACATATGGTGACCCTAAGGCGAATGTATCATTGGGTTTTCTTGGCAAGATTTGCTCAGAGGAGGTTTGCCGTTGCCTTCCCTTGAGGCTGAGAGCATGTGACATGCCCAAGGTCACCCAGTAGTCATCATGGCTGATCTGGTATTTGAACCCTGGTCTCCAGAGTGATAGTCAATACTCAAACCACTACTTCATGTTGGCCCTCGTAGGTACATGTAAATACATTCAGGCTGTGTGTATGATACTGTGATTTAAAGGTATAATTTTAAATGTGCTAGTTGTTTATGTCACAACTCTTGCCATTACATTCAGTCTTATATGGAATTTACAATTTAGGAGTAACATTAGTACAAAAAACACTGCTAAGGATTCAGCTGGCATGGGAGGAGGTCAATGGGAAGGGGAGTGACACCATGAGTTACTGCACCGGGTGACGCCAACCCTAGTGACGCCACCATTTCCAGGTTTTGCTTTGCACTCCAAGGGTTACAAGCATCCTTTTAGATCAGAGGATGGGAGCACTGGAGCGTTGCCCATAATATGTTCCCTGGTAACTCTGTCTATGGTTTTTGTACCTAGAGATCCTCTGGGCCTCTACTCTGGGTGGAATAATATTTTCATACATTCCTCAACAAATTGCCTGCCTGCACCTCTCCGCTAGATCAAGCTGGTTCTCTGTTTGGAGAATATATTGCTGCACACTGAGCCATTGACTCCCTTGAGCTGGACTTGGTGTGCCCACTCCAGACAGCTCCAGCCTGTCTGGCTTGGAGAATTCTTGAGTGACCCTTGAGTTTCACTGGAATGAGTTGTGTGTGTGTGTGTTGGGGGGAAAGATTGCTAAGATTATGGAAATACCTTTGCCTGATGCTCCTTTCCCTCCTCCTCCTCCTCCTTGCCTGGTCCCAGTTGGCTCCCTCGAAACCCAGTTGCCATGGAAACTCTGCAGCCACACAGTGGATCCCTTGTTGCCATGGCAACTCCGCTGGTGCTGCGGATGCCCAGTCACCATAGCAACTCCGCAAGCTCCAGGTGGTGGCAACAGTGCAGTCAGGAAAGGGGGGGGGGATGATGGAGTGAATGGGAGGCATCCAATTGAAGGGGGGGGCGCTGACAAAGAGGTCTCTGGAAGAACATTATGCGGGGTGGAGGGTAGGAGAAATAGATTCCCAAAGAGGCCATTTTGGAGTACACTGGTGCTTCCACACCTCTACAGAGCTTGAGGTGGGACATGGTTTGTCGGGAGGTAACCCTGAAAGCTGTTTGCTATAGGTCTAGTCTAGGACATGTGTGACAGCAAGAAAGATGGGCATGTACACAATGCATTTTCCATCCCCAGATCCAAACCATCTCCATTTTGGAATGGAGGTATGAAGCTTCCAGGTGGAAGGCCTAGAACCATGTTGTTGTTGTTGTTGTTGTTGTGTACCTTCAAGTCGTTTCCGACTGATGGAGACCCTAAGGCTACTCTATCATGGGTTTTCTTGGTAAAAATTTGTTCAGAGGAGACTTGCATTGCCTTCCTTAGAGCCTGAGGGCATGTGGCTTGCCCATGGTCACCTAGTGTGTTTCTGTGGCCAAGTGAGGAATCAAACCCTGGTCTCCAGAGTCATTGTCCAATGCTTAATCCATTACGCCGGTAGCCACGTTTGAGTCCCAGCATCTTTTCTTTTAATAAGCATCAGTAAGGCACCTGATTTCCCCATCATTCCCTCCACTGTCTTCTTTTTCCAAAGGAAAAGTGCTTGATTTGTGCCAAAATAAAACTCACCATGTCTAACTCCAAGCAGCCTATCATCTGAATAAGATGTGTGTAAGTGTCTGACTTTGCCACTGCGGCGTGACGGCCCCCCTCCACACAGACCGTAACCCACTGGTATGCCTAATACTACAGCTGTCACATGTGTTCAATTGGAGGTAAATCCTACTATGCTCCAGTTAAGTCCAAGCACGTTTAGGCTTTTGGCTTGAGTCTCAGAATTCATTGCAGCACCAGGACTAAGTCCTAGAATGCAGCATGGGCAATAGATAGATTAGGATCTGCTGGCAGATTGCTGAGTGGCATACAGGAGACTGGCAAGGGCTTTGAAGAGACAACAAAGCAGGTTATTCAAATCTTTAACTCCAACATAGATATGTGGAGGTCATCAAAGTGAATGGCTTGTAGCAGGTTTACGTAAAGTAAGGCCTGTACACCACAGGTGACCCTGAAACCCACTCCTGTGACCTCCATAATCCCCCCAAAATTTGATTTTTTTTTTCCTGTATGATTTTCCATCTGAAATTATGCCAAACTGCCAGAAGCTGCACAAATCATGGCAGTTTGTTTTGTTTTTTCCCACTCAAGGACTCTGGCTGGATTTCTGGGGGGAAAATGACACACGACATAGAGCCTTATTGCATTATTAAACACACCCAGCAAGCAAACAAAATGATGTGTGTGTGTGTGTGTGTGTGTGTGTGTGTGTTTCTCCCTCCACATGACGTTGTTGTCTTTTATTCTCTTCCGGTTGTAAAACCGTGGGAGAGAGTTGTAAAAGTGTTGTAAAAGTGTCCCATTCGCTAAGCTGAAATAATCCGTTTAGCAAAAATTACACTTTTGTTGGGGCGTATAGACATGAGCAAAGTAGATGTACGTAGGCAGGGTGCCTAGATGAAGGTCTTTATGAAGAACGAAAGCTCTGCAAAGGCTCTGCTTACACAGGAATTTTCCTCCCACACACAGGATGTAGCTTTGAGGCTTGTAGGAATGACTCTCTGGACAGCGAGACTTCACTCAACATGGGGGCTTTTTAATCTTTGTTACAAACTATATACAAGGATTATAAAGAGTATCAGAGAGCCATCTTGGATATTCACAACTATACAGACTAACAAAGTGCTTCGCCAACCACAGACCGCAACAATCTAACAATCCAACCCAACAATCCAACCAACCAACCAACCAACAATGGAGACAGTCACCTTTTCCCTTATATTGGTGGTCTTCCTGGAAGCCATGGGACAGCCATGCCACCAATAAAACCTGGCTGATTTCATACCCAGTACCTGTTGCATCAGAATACTACCCATGAGGCACTGCTGGCTTGCTTCACCTTCTGTGCATGTTGCATCAGACTTCCCATGATGCACAGCTCACCAAAGGCTGACTCATGCACTTGCCACTTGAACTGTAGTAACCTCTGCTCCTGTTCCTCCTTGTGGCCACATCCATGTCATTTTCAGACCAAGTGTGCCACATGGTCCTGACAACTTTTACAATGCTCTTCCACTCTTTTACAACCTGAAGAGAACGAGAGTCATATGGAGGAAGAAAAAAAAGCTTCTTTTCATTTGCTCGCCGGGTTTGTTTAATAACGTGATAAAGCTCCCAGTGTCACTTCTGGATCTGTTAGATGCATAGCTTTGGCGGGGTGTGTGTGTGCAAGAGTTAAAATGTTCCTTTGCTTCATGTGCAGTTGCCCATCTCAGCTGCCAGGGTAAAGTAGGTGATTGGCTCTGCCCCTATAGTGTCTAGCTCCACTACTGCTCAAGTTACCTTTTTGCACCTTGCTCCCAATAGTGGACCACTCAATCCACCTACCCTCAATAATACAACTGATGTGAATGTAGGAGAGGGGGTTTTCAGTGGCTGGTCATGCTCTGTAACTTCATTCCTAGGTAGACTAGACAGCTTTACTCTTGGCTGTCCTTCCAGTGGTAAAGGGAAACTTTTCATAACCTTTTGAGAACTTTCTGCAAGGATTTTCAATAGTGCATTATATTATGGATCATATTTTTTAAACAGACATGTTTTAAATGGTTTCTATAGATAGTTCAATTATATACAGGCTGAGTCTCTCTCTTATCCAAAATGCTTGGCGTCAGAATTTTTTTTGGATTTTGGATTATTTATTTATTTATTTATTTATGGATGTTGGAATAGCTGTATTTGCATATACACACTTAATAAACTATCTTGGAGATGAGACCCATGTCTAAACACAAAATTCAATTATGTTTCATATACACATTATACATAAAGTCTGAATGTAATTTTATACAATATTTTTAATATTTTTGTGCATGAAACAAAGGTTGTGTACACTGAACCACCAGCAAGCTAAGGTGTCACTGTCTTGGCCACCTGTGAATTTTGTTTTTGTTTTTGAAGTATTTTGGATTTTGGGATTTTGGATAAGGGAGATTCAACCTGTACAGGCATACCTCAGTTAGCAAAGCTTCTGACAGTAGTTCCTACTACCAAAGTCTGTTTAGATCCACATAATTTGCTGCCTTTTTTTCTTTGTCCTCTGTCTAGCTGGAAGGTTTTGTTTTTGTTTTTTAGCAATGTTGCAATTCAGAGGATGATTTTTTTTAATTTATTTATTAGAACATTTATATCCCGCCCTTCAGCCTTAAAGGCCATCAGAGCAGCTTGCAATTATTATTTTTAATTAGACAGTTCCCTGCCCTCAGGCTTACAATCTAAAAAGACACAACACAAAAGGAGAAGGGAATGGTGGTGGTGGGGAGGGATCAGGTCCAAAAGTTCTTTTCTCCCTTTGAGGCCTGGACCAAGGCACATGGACTGGAGAGAGGGCTCTTCTTCTTAGTTCAGGCCAGGCCCAGTAGAACTGGCAGGCCTCTCTCCCACTGATGATGTACATGGCAAAGGGAGGGCTCACCCACTTACTTTAGTCCAGGCCCAATGGAGCTGATGAAGGAGGGCTGGAAGAAGAAAGACTTTCAATGTGAGGTTGCAGTAGACTAGACAATATACAAAGCTGCACTGGGAAAGAATGGGAATCTACTCTAGTTGATCCCACTGTAACCCTGATTGCTTTTCTACATCAGGTAAGGTAAACAGCAGCTGCCTCCAGAAGCCTTTATTGAGCATGCATGACAGCAAAACAGGAAGAAAAGAGGAGTGCATAGTAGCTTGCCCCACCACGAGTTATCCCCAGCATGTTAAAGAAGCCTAGATCTATACCTCTGGCCATCAAAAAAGAAACTATTAGAAAAATAGTTGAAAGAAAGTAATTCTAGACGCAATTTGGAAGAAGCCTTCAACTGGTCTCCAGAAGGTTAAAATGTTTTTACTTATTTGCTCACCTGACCTGGTTATTTCTTTCCATATCTGCATATTGTTATTTCTGAATAAAACATTTGCTGAAGCACATTTAACTGCTCTTCTATTTTGTGGTGTCGAAAGCTATTCCTGTTCCTTCCATGTTATTTCTACTTCCAGTACCAATTTTTTTGTTAAAGAAGTAATGCTCAGGAACACATCTATTTTGTTCACTGAACTATACCTGTATTTACCTTAACTTGTATGTTTTTACCTTTACATTTTTATTTGTGCCTTTTAAAGTTTTTGTAGAGTCCATGCGGCATAGTGGTTTGAACACTGACTACAACCCTGGAGAACAGGATTTGAATTTCTCGTCAGCTGTGGAAACCCACAGGATGACCTTGAGCGAGTTACACCCTCTCAGCCTCAGAGGAAGACAAAGGCAAAACCTTCTGAATAAATCTTGCTGAGAAAACCCTATGACATGGTTGCCTCAGGGTTGCCGTAAGCTGGAAACAACTTGAAGGCACACAACAGCAAGCTTTTATGAGTTGCCTTGAGTCTCAGCTCTGGGAACAAGGTGGGATTGGAGGAGGAGGAGGAGGAGGAATTATCATAATTTTTCCCACAGTGGAATATAGAAACTGATAACACAGAAAAGAGCATGCCCTGCTCATCTCTTCCACACACTTAGAATTAAGCAGCCTTCCAGGACAGAGATAGGTTTCTCCTGGCTCCTCAGTATTTAGATTGTGCAGTATCCTTTGTGATGCCATGCAGTCATAGACTGTTTACTCCACTCTTGCTTTATTTCCCATTGATCTACTAATACCCCTTGTTTTGATGGTGTCAATGTCAGAAGCTCCTGCTCACATTTCTTCCTGTAACCCCTGACTTCAGCTCCTCCAAGGTGTACCTCAAAGGGTCTCAAACCATGGTCTGTGGACTGTTATTGGCCTATGAACTCAATTTGGAAATTCAGATAATTTTCAGAAAGCATGCAGATTAGTTAAGAGTAACTGTACTTCCATCAGCAGTGACTGGTGGCTTCCATGTCAATGGCATGGTGAAACTGCTCTCCATTTTATTTTGAACTTAAAAGGTGCTTTCAAAGGTTCTGAAACTACATTTGTGTTAAGATTCAAGACTTTGGATACCTCCTTGAAGGCTTGACTTAAACCCCAGAGCAGAGTCACCACTTTGCTGAAATGTAAACTATCATTTGTTATTAATTTTAGCCCTACACGACAATTTACTTTTTCTGACAATGAAGACCAAGGCCATTTTGACAAGGGCCAAATGATCAAATAGGCAACCAGGGATTTGGCCTAGGAGCCATGGTTTTCATGAAACAACATTGGTGTAGCCTTTGAAATTTCCCTAAAAATTTTGGAATTCTGGATAAGGGAGAGACAACTGTCATACAAGTCACAGGCTCTAAGCCAGATGTCTAAGAATGTGTTAAAAGGGATAATTCTTACCGTAGACATCTGGCTTAGAGCCTGTGACTTGTATGACAGTTGAGTCTTCCTTATCCAGAATTCCAAATTCTCAAATATTCCAAAAACCAAAATGCTTTTCATGGGTGGCTGAGACAGTGACACCTTTTGTTTTTTGATGGTTCAGTGTACCTAATCTTTGTTTCATGTGCAAAATTATTTTAAAATATTGTATAAACTACTGTCAGACTATGTGTATAAGTTGTACATAAAAAATAAATTCTGTGTTCAGACTTGGGTCCCATCTCCATTATATATGTATATGAAGATGCAGGTATTCCAAAATCCAGAAAAATTCAAAATTCTGGTCCCAAGCATTTTAGATAAGGGAGACTCAACCTGTAATATGATGCTTGTTCTCACAAAGATGCTAGCACTGAGATGCAGAGACAGAAGAGTTTCTCACACGGGAGGAATTTCTCTCAATTGCAAATGAAGCCAATTCGCAATTACGTGAATTAGCTAGTTTAGCGAATTTACGTGAAATCTGATTGCGTTTGGAATGCATTCAGAATGACTTCCCATTTCCCGAAAAAGACCCCCCCATTTCCTGAAATTGTGTGAAATACTCTAATACGCAATTACGTGAAACCCCATGATTGTGTTCAGAATGACTTCCCATTGCCTGAAATTGCGTGAGATACACTCATTCGCAATAACAGGAAACCCCATGATTGTGTTTGGATTGCCATTGGAGTATACCCCCAAATTCCGTAGTATGATAAACTCCAGAAATGCTTATTAAAGTGGCCTTTCTGGGCCAGTTCCCCATCAGTCTTCAAATAATGGGGATGGGGGAGTTTGAGAACTCATGATTTCCTTCTGTTTTACTTCCTATGGACTAAGAAGATGAACAGCAGAGACCCTGAGGCAGTTTTAAGGTCAAAGTAATTCAACTGTACCAAGAACAGACTCTGCTGACCCAGACGCTGCGTCAGAGACCTTTCCCAGTGGGCAGTGAACACTCAGCCCTGGTTTCCCACTAGGCCTGTGCGTGTCTCCAAGCAGAGAAAGAGGTTGGCTTTGTTCTCCTTGCATTTCAGAGCTGGATTTGCAAAGTTGTGTTTGTCCGCAGCAAACTACAGCATCAATTATTAAAAAGGGATTAGCTACAGTTATATTTCTAAGATTTTTACCCACCCACCCCTACAAAGTTAGTTACCTTCACAGTTAATTTTTTAAAAAGGCAACCCTTTGTTTCTCCAGTACTTGAAAGCAAGTAAAACATATATAGTGAGCCCTTGGTATAATATTATTTATTTATTTATTTATAGCCCGCTCCTCTGTCAACCAACCTTATTGGCTTAGCGGGTTACAACAATTAAAAATACAAAATAAAACCACCCACCCCTTAAAAATTAGATTAAACTGACATCAGAGTTAAAAACAACATAATTAAAATTCCCACAACATAATGCAACAATCAATTGCATGGGCATCAGGGGTCGAGATATTAAAAATTGAGGGGGGAGCTTGACCCACTAACAGAGCCGGGAGTTAAGAACTTTCTCGGAAGGTCTGCCAGAAGAGATGCGTCTTCATAGCTTTTTTAAAGCAAGCAAGAGATATAATAAGACACATCTCATCCGGCAGGTCATTCCATAGCCTGGGAGCAGCAGCCGAAAACGTCCTCTGGGAGGTCTGCGCCAACCTAGTTTTCATAGGCTGTAGCAGGTTCCTCCCAGAGGACCGAAGTGTGAGGGGGGGATCATACGGGAAGAGGCGGTCCCTAAGATAAGATGGACCCAAGCCATGTAGGGCTTTAAAGGCTAAAACCAACACCTTGTACTGTGTCCGGAAACTAATCAGCAGCCAGTGGAGAGACTTAAGCACCGGTGTTATGTGCTCTCTCCTCAATGTTCCCATGATAAGCCTGGCTGCCATGTTCTGAACTAATTGAAGTTTCTGGGTTAAACACATGGGTAGCCCCATGTAGAGCGCATTACAGAAGTCCAGTCGTGAGGTTACCAGAGCGTGTACCACAGTTTCCAGGTCCCTCATGTTCAGGAAAGGGTGCAGCTGGCGTATCAGCCAAAGCTGATAACAGGCACTTCTGACCATCGCATTCACCTGACTAGTCATGTGAAGCAACAAGTCTAGGAGTACCCCCAGACTGCGAACAGAGTCCTTTGAGGAGAGTGTGACTCCATCTAGGACCGGGAGATGTATTCCTAGACCTGGCTTTGGTCCTGTAACTGGTTAGTACTGCCATTTTGTCTGGATTAAGCTTCAACCTGTTTTTCCTCATCCAATCCATTACTGCTGCAAGACAGTCATTGAGAGGAGAGATGCCATCTGAAGTCTGAGCCACTGGTATCTGCTGGGATTTGGTTCCAGTGCCCCCTATGGATACCAACATCCATGGATGCTCAAGTCTCATTAAATACAATGGTGTAATAAAATGTTGCCACCTATATAAAATGGCAAAATCAAGGTTTGAATTTTGGAATTTATATTTTTAAAAAATATTTTCAAGCTGTGAATGGTTGAATGTGCGGATAAGGAATCTGGATACAGAGGGCCAACTGTCTCAAACCATGGGCCTCAAACCATGTTATCAGGGTGTTTTTAAAAATCTTAATGCCACAAGATGCAGTTTTGTGTACAAAATACACTCGTCTCCCTCATTGTCACCTCAACAATCACAACGGAAGATCAGACAGCAGCTTGTAGCACTGAAGAAGCCAGAACTGTGTGGGCATTTTTCTTCCTCCATTTAATGTGGTTGTATCCTTATAATTATGTAAATAACATATAGTTACAATTACACCACAAAACAAAGTTATCCTTTGTAAAGTACTGTTCCAATGTAGTCCAGTTGTCCCTCCATTATTGGGGAAAGGAAGTAATAGCAAGTAACTAATTCCTTATTACCACTACCTTTACAGACTAATCACCACTATTATTCTTCATTTATTTGTGCACAGTTTTTCAGATAGTATGGAAGGACATTCATCCATTTTATTTCTTCATTTAATTTATTTTTATTTATTTTATTTTATTTATTTTATTTCTTCATTTATTTGTGCACAGTTTTTCAGATAGTATGGAAGGACATTCATCCATTTTACATTTATTGTTTTGTCAGTTGGCTGTGTAGTGAAGCCCTCATTCTGGTTACAATATTTACAGTTTCTGCCATAGATCCTTAGGATTACACAGAGGCTTTAAATCTTCAAAGGATGAATAGTCAAACAGGTCCACTATATCTTATCTTATCTTGAGGTCTCAAGGTGGATGAATGCTTATGGCCTAAATTCTGAAGGTTCACAACCTAAATTCACACTACCATGAAAAGAAAGCTGACACTGAGTGATTCGTTCCTCCAAGCCAAAGGTTTAACTCTGAAAAGACTGGGTTTGAATCCCTGCATATACCAGCATATCAGTGGTGCTGAATCAGGACTGGTGCCTCGCTCTCTCTCTCTCTCTTTCCAGAGAGAGAATTTTCCTCATCTTTCCTATCTGTCTGAAAAACTGGCATAACACTGTCCTTTCTGTTTTGGGAATAGCTGTTGCAACTAAATTTGTCCAATGCAAATGAAGTAGAATTATGTTTCAATTTACTTTTGGAAATCTACCAACATTCACAATTATCATGTACTGGAAAGACAAAACTTAAGGTTTTAAAAATTCAAATGTTGAAGAATGTGAAACAGATGCTGCTGCCACACTTCAGAATTATTGCAATTTGACATTGCTTTCACTGTCATGACTTCATCCTATGGAATTCTGAGATTTGTAGTTTGTTGCGAGACCAGAGCTCTCTGACAGAGAAGGCTAAATATCTCACAAACTTACAGATCGCGGGATTCCATCGCACTGAGCCATGGAATTAAAGCAGTGTCAGACTGCATCAGTGCTTCAGTATAAATGTTGCCTAACTTTCTCCATCAACTTTTTTTTAATTTGTAGTCAACAGATCCTGAGCTTGGAACTTGAACTTAATTAATGTTTTAATAAATAAATAAATAGTGAGCTCCAAAAATTAATTTGCTAAGTTGTGGACATCTTTGACATGCTACATTAAGTGTCATGTTAACCATAGCTTTTTTATTAAAAACAGAGTCAACAAACCAGAGCTCCTGATCTATGTCAGTCTTTCATGTTCCATGCAAATTTGTCCAGAACTGCCACAGTCCAGAACTCATTTCACTGCTACCGTTTTCCTGGTTTTAAATAGTTCCTTATCTACAAACACTGGTTAGGGACAAGGACAAAAGCATATCAAAGTAATAAGGCAAAATTCTTAATTTATAATGCCAAATATGTAACAAGTATGAATTTTATTAAATTAAAAGCAAAATGTGAATTTGTTTCTTCCTTATTAATTTTTGAAAACAGTAAATTAATATAGCTCATTGCTCTTAACATGAAGAACCAGCATGGGGCACTGGTTGAGTGTTGGACTAGGTCTCCTGGAAACCAGGATTCGAATCTCTGCTGAGCCATGGAAACCCACTGAAGGACTTTGGGCAAATTATACTCAGTCTTGCAGAAAGGCAAATGAGATATATCTGAGTAAGTCTTGCCAAGAAACCCCCCAGTCAAGGTTGTGAAGGCACATAACCTCTACAACAGTTGATCTTAACACATTTTGTCCAAACCCTATCTGAAGCTGCTGTTTAAAGAATAAAAACCACACATAACAAATGCTTATATGCATTTAATATATCCAGGGGTAGCTATGTTGGCCATGCAGCAAAATACAGCAAAATCCAAAATCCACAAAATTGTGATACCTTTATTGGAATAACTAAAAAGCATAAAGTACATCATGCAAGTTTTGTGGATTTTGGATTTTGTTGTGTTTTGCTGCATATATATTAAATGCATGTAAGCATTTGTTATGTGCAGTTTTTATTCTTTAAACAGCAGCTGCAGACAGAACTTGAAAACAGTGTGTTAAGAGCAATTGTGGTGGTGATATGCCTTCAAGTAGACAGAAAGAATAACATTATTAGAGATCATCCATAGGACCCAAGCTTTGGCCTGGAAAACTTAAAATATGAACTCATCAAAAATTTGTGCACCTAGGTGGAGTCCTTGTTGTGTGTCCCATCATCTCAAGAGGCCTGGTTGACATAAAACAAAACAAGACTTTCTTGGTAGCAGCAGCTTGGCTGTGTAACCCCCCTCCCAAAGAAATTCATGTGGGCTCCATTCCTTTTGAGCTTCCAGCTGAGAGCTCAAACTGCATTGTTTGGTATAGCCTTTAGTCCTAAATTCAATGTGCGGGTTTAAAAAATGTTTTGATTTGTTTTAAAGAATTTTAAAATTTACCTTTACCTGCATTGCCTCAGCATCACTGGGTTAAGTGGTATTTTTTTAATTAAATGAATAAATAAAATAAACAGGGAAGGGGAGCTACAGGAGTGAGGTTCATGTATTCATTATGGGGCATCTCTGCCTTCCCTTCCCTCATAATTGGAGTAATGAGTCTAGGCTGTGTTGGAAAATTCAAGCAGGCCTGTTAGTGGCTTCTTCCTCCCTCGATGCCATGAACCTCCAAAGTCTTCTCTTGCCTCGAGCATCTGCTGGTGCAGATGTCAGCACAAACCCAGACTGTCTCCACAGAGAAGTGATGCGAGACACCTGCCTGCTTGCCTCGGGCACTTGGCTCAGTCTACTCCAGCCTTCCAGCTTCCTGGCATGTGTTCAGTCAGGTCTAAGCATCTGGAGGAGTAAGGTGCAGGGCCTGGGCTTTGTCTGAGTTGAGATTCCCCAGAGTTGCTAGGAGAAAAGGAGGTTTTGACAGAAAGACACCTTTGTTATCACTCAGGGAGGAGAAATCAGTTGGAAGTCCTAGGCAAGGTGGGACAGGTAAGTGTACACAGGAAGACCATGAACATTTGCAGACAAGCTGGTGAATCTGTAATTGGCTGATGGACTGAACCCAAACAGTACTCAGCAATGGTCCCTCTTCATCGTGGATAGAAGTGATTAGTGGGGTGTCACAGGGTTCTCCCCTGGGCTCAGTGTTGCTGAACACCTTTATAAATGACTTAGAAGGTGGAATAGAGGGCATGTTTATCAAATCTGCAGATGAGATCAAATGGGGAGGAGTAACTAAATCTCCAGAGGACAAGGTCAGGATTGAAAATGACCCTAACAGATTGGAGAGCTGAGCCCAAACTAAGAAAATAAATTTCAACAGGGATATATGTAAGATAAATACATTGAGGCAGGGGAAATGAAACACACAAATAGAGGATGGGTGACACTGGCTTGAAAGCAGTACATGTGAAAAGCATCTAGGGATCTAGGCACAAGTCAACAATATGATGTGATGGCCAAAAGAGCCAGTGTATTTTTAGGCTGCATCAAATCGGGTTGCCAGATCACAGGGCATGATCCTGAGTCTCCAATTTTTGTGGGTCATCTAAAGGCAGGAGGTAAAGGTTAGCAAAATTCTCCAATTTGGGGTGGCTGTGCCTCTGTGAAGGAGTGAGTGTAAATGTCCAGCTCAGGCAGTAGAGAAGCAGCTTGCTCAATTTGGAAGCATTAATTAAGCTGCAGCTACAATTTGCAAAGGCTTTCCAAGGGAATCTGGGAACAGCCCCTTTAGCTAAAAAACAAAGCAACCAAAAAACTCTTAATTTCCAAACAGGAAAATATTTTCTCTCTGTCTCTCATTCTTTTCCTCTCTCTTTCTCTTGCCACTCTATTTATGTCTGAATGACAAGCTGATAAGAGGCCATTCCTAGGTCTCATGTTTTGGCCCAGAAACCTCAGGGCCAGGGATGATCCTGATCTAGCAATAGGAATAGTGTCCAGATCAGGGTATGTGTGTGAGAGTGCCTTCAAGTAGCCTGTTGATGTATGGTGATCCCATGAATTTCATAGGGTTTTCTTAGGGAAGGAAGACTCAGAGCTGATTTTGCCAGTTCCTTCCTCCAAAATATAACCTGCAGCACCTGGTATTCATTAGCATTCTCTCATCCAAGTACTAACTGGAGTGATCCTGCTTAGCTTCCAAGAGATCCAAGATCTAAAGGATCTGGTGCCTTTAGGCAGCTCAAGAGAAGTCATGGTATCACTCTATTCTGCTTTGTTCCAATCACACTTTGAATACTGTGTCCAATTCTTGGCATCACAAGCTGGAATATGTTTAGAGGAGGCCAGCCAAGATGATCAAAGGTCTGGAAAACAAGTCCTGTGAGGAATAGTGTAGGGAGCTGGGTATGCTTAGCTATGAAAAGAGAAGACTAAGAGGTTATGTGACAGCCACATTTAAATACCTGAAGGGATATCATGTAGAGGATGGAGTGAGTTTGTTTTCTGCTGTTCCAGAGACTAGAACACAAACTGGTGAATTTTAATTACAAGAAAAGAGAGTCCACCTAAACATTAGGAAGAACTTCTTAATTGTAAGAGCTGTTCAACTGTGGAACAGATTGCTTTGGAAAGTAGTGGACTCTTCTTTGTAGGTCTTTAAACAGAGGTTGATTTGCCATGCCTTAGACATGCATTTCTGCATGGCAGGGGATTAGACTAGATGATGATCCTTTCCACCCCTATGATTTATGACTCTATGAATATTTTACCTGGGTAGGTCATACTCTCTTCCAGTAGATAAACATTGATTGTAAATAGGGATGGGAAATTCTGTTATAGCTTCACAGTTTCTCTCACATTTGAATTTCATAAACCAGGGATGACTGTGGTTTTTGTTGCTGCCACTACTCCCCAGCATCTACCACCTGAGGCTATTGCCTCACTCTGCCTCATGATAAGGCCAAACCTTCTATCCCAAATCTTGCTTTTTGAATTCACTCAAAGAATGCAATGAGTAAAATTGAGTGTATCTGCATATTGATTGCCCCAAATCTCATGTCTTCCCCTCATTTTCAAGACAGTTAGAACCCATTCTCTGGTACACAGCCCAGGTAAAACAATGGACTGAATATACAAGTTGAGTAGACCTATCAGCATCTCTAAGACCTCATTTAGTTCTGACTAATGTACTGTATTGTTAGTCCCTGAGGGGCGCTTCAGACTGGCCATTAAGGCCAGCCTGGGGGTGAAATTGGGGCATCGTGTCCACATGACGCATGCCCCAACTCTGCCCCCAGGGTGCTTTGACACCACATGGTGCACAGCACCACAGTGCTCCTCTGGCACTGCGTCTGCATGTTGCAGTGCCAAAGGAGCACTGTATAGCCATGGCTATTGTGCTGTGGAAAGGCCAGACCAGGGCCACAGTGTGCAGTTGCCACAGCCCCAATCCAGCTAGGAAAGGGGTGGCATTGCACCATCCCTTAGGGTACAGCCCCTTAGAAACCCAAATGATGGCTGGATGGCCATCTGTTGGGGATGCTTTGATGGAGAGTTCCTGCATGGCAGGGGGTTGGACTGGATAGCCCTTGTGGTCTCTTCCAACTCTATGATTCTAAGTCCCTAGGTCCCTAAGATAAGAAAGAAAGAAAGAAAGAAAGAAAAGATAGCTAGACTCTGTACAAAACTATTAATGGTTGCATTATTCTCTTGTCCAAGGTTTGCTCCTGGGCAATGGAGCTATTTCAGTGTATTCTCTGATAGGTATTTCATAGAATCATAGAATCATAGAAATTTAGAGTTGGAAGAGACCACAAGGGCCATCCAGTCCAACCCCCTGCCATGCAGGAACTCCCAATCAAAGCATACCCGACAGATGGCCATCCAGCCTCTGCTTAAAAACCTCCAAGGAAGGTGACTCCACCACCCTCCGAGGGAGTGTGTTCCACTGTCGAACAGCCCTTACTGTCAGGAAGTTCCTCCTAATGTTGAGGTGGAATCTCTTTTCCTGCAGTTTGCATCCGTTGTTCCGAGTCCTGTTCTCTGGAGCAGCAGAAAACAAGCTTGCTCCCTCCTCAATGTGACATCCTTTCAAATATTTAAACAGAGCTATCATATCACCTCTTAACCTTCTCTTCTCCAGGCTAAACATCCCCAGCTCCCTAAGGCGTTCCTCATAGGGCATGGTTTCCAGACCCTTCACCATTTTAGTCGCCCTCCTTTGGACATGCTCCAGTTTTTCCACATCCTTTTTGAATTGTGGTGCCCAGAACTGGACACAGTATTCCAGGTGGGGCCTGACCAAAGCAGAATAGAGTGGCACTATTACTTCCCTTGATCTAGAAACTATACTTCTATTGATGCAACCTAAAATTGCATTGGCCTTTTTAGCTGCTGCATCACACTGTTGACTCATGTTCAACTTGTGGTCTACTTGGACACCTAGATCCCTTTCACATGTTGTCTCATTCAGCCAGGTGTCCCCCATCCTATATCTGTGCATTTCATTTTTCCGCCCTATGTGTAGGACCTTACATTTCTCTGTGTTAAATTTCATTTTGTTAGCTTTGGCCCAGCTTTCTAGTCTATTCAGGTCATTTTGAATTTTGATCCTGTCCTTTGGGGTATTAGCTACTCCTCCCAATTTCGTGTCATCAGCAAATTTGATAACTAGGCTCTCGATACTGTCATCCAAGTCATTAATAAAGATGTTGAATAGCACTGGGCCCAGGACAGAACCCTGTGGGACCCCACTTGTCACTTCTTTCCAGGATGAAAAGGAACCGTTGGTGAGCACCCTTTGGGTTCGGTCAGTCAACCAGTTACAAATCCATGTAACGGTTACCTTGTCTATCCCACATTTTGCAAGCTTGTTTGCAAGAATGTCATGGGGAACCTTGTCAAATGCCTTACTGAAGTCAAGATATACTATATCCACAGCATTCCCTTCATCTAGCAAGCTAGTAATTTTATCAAAAAAAGAGATCAGATTTGTCTGGCATGACTTGTTTCTCTGAAACCCATGTTGGCTTTTTGTGATTATGGAATTATCTTCCAGATATTCACAGACTCTCTGCTTAATGATCTGCTCCAGAATCTTTCCTGGAATTGATGTCAGACTAACTGGACGATAATTGTTGGGATCCTCTTTTTTCCCCTTTTTGAAGATTGGGACAACATTTGCCCTCCTCCAGTCTGCAGGGACTTCTCCTGTTCTCCAAGAGTTCTCAAAGATGATTGCCATTGGTTCTGATATTACATTTGCCAGTTCTTTCAATACCCTAGGATGTAGTTCATCTGGTCCTGGAGACTTATATTCATTTAGATTAACCAGGTATTCCTGTACTGTCTCTTTATTTATTCTGTGCTGAAATTCCCCTATTCTGTCCTCTGCCCCATCATCCTTAGGTTGGGCACCCTTTGCCTTTCCTGAGAAGACTGAAGCAAAGAAGGTGTTGAGCAATTCTGCCTTTTCTCTGTCTCCTGTGAGCATTTGGCCATCTTCTCCACGCAGTGGCCCAACTGTTTCCTTCTTCTTCCTTTTGCTGCGGACATATCCAAAAAAGCCCTTTTTATTGTTCTTAACGTCTCTAGCAAGCCTGAGTTCATTTTGCGCTTTAGCTTTTCTGACTTTATCCCTGCATGTACTGGCTATTTGTTTGAATTCCTCTTTGGTGATTTCCCCAATTTTCCATTTTTTATACATGTTCCGTTTAAAACTTAGCTCAGTTGTAAGTTCCTTAGACATCCATACCGGTTTCTTGAGACATCTCCCATTTTTCTTCCTCATTGGAACTGTCTGAAATTGTCCCTTTAGTATCTCCCTTTTGAGGAACTCCCATCCATCTTGAACTCCCTTCTCTTTTAGTATTCTTGACCATGGGATCACCCCCAGTATTTCTCTAAGTTTATTGAAATCAGCTTTCCTAAAGTCTAGAATGCGTGTCTGACTATGTCTAGCTTCACCTTTCCACTGTATAACAAACTCCAGGAGGACATGGTCACTTCCACCTAAGGATCCCACCACTTGCACCCCATCAACTAGGTCTTCCCTGTTGGTTAAGATCAGATCCAAAATAGTTGATCCCCTTGTTGCCTCTTCCACCTTTTGGACAATGAAATTGTCTTCCAGGCAAGTGAGGAATTTTCTAGATCTTGAGGATAGCGCTGAGTTTGACTTCCAGCAAATATCCGGGTAGTTGAAGTCCCCCATCACTACTACATCTCTCCTTCCTGATTGTGTGGTCATCTGTTCTAGAAAGGCATCATCCATTTCCTCTGTCTGACTTGGGGGTCTGTAGTAGACTCCCACAGTAACATCTCTGTTGTTTCCCTCTCCTTTAATTTTTATCCAGATGCTCTCCACCTGGCTTCCAGTATTGATTTCCTGGATCTCTTCACTGGTGTAAATATCCTTGACATATAATGCTATTCCTCCTCCTTTCCTGCTTGGCCTGTTTCTCTTAAAAAGTTTATATCCCTCTATTTCTATATTCCAGTCGTGAGACTCATCCCACCAGGTTTCAGTGATGCCTATTATATCATATTTCCCTTGTTGTGCTAGGAGTGCAAGTTCATCTTGCTTATTTCCCATGCTCTGTGCATTAGTGTAGAGACATCTAAGACCATGTGTCCCCTTTACTTGATGCCTGTGCATGTTTTTTTGGCTCCTATTGTTGGGTCCTTGCACTGTTTGTGTTCTTCCCTCTATGTCAGTTTGACTATTTTTTCTAGCCGTTTTGCCTTCCAAACTGCTGTCTCCCTTCCCCAGGTCACTTAGTTTAAAGCCCTCCTGATCAGATTCTTCAGACTGTTGGCAAAAACGTTTCTTCCAACTGGCGTGAGATGTAGCCCATCCCTTGCTAGAAGTCCCTCCTCATGGTACCGCAGCCCATGATCCAAGAATCCAAATTGTTCTCGGCGACACCATCTGCGGAGCCAGTTGTTGATATCTGCTATTTTCCTCTCTCTTCCTGGACCATGCCCTTCTACTGGTAGAATAGACGAGATGACAATCTGTGCGTCCATTTCCTTCAGCTTCTTCCCCAGAGCCTCGTAATCCCTTCTGATATTGTGAAGGCTGTGTCTTGCTGTGTCATTCGTTCCCACGTGGACCAAAAGGAAAGGGTATTTGTCAGTAGATTTCACCAATCTTGTCAGCCTCTCCGTCACATCACGGATCTTTGCTCCAGGGAGACAACACACCTCACGAGACATCTTGTCGGGCCCACAAATCACTGCTTCTGTACCCCTCAGCAAGGAGTCCCCCACCACAACCACGCGCCTCCTCTGAGGCTTAGCAGCAACTCTTCCCTGCGATGGAACTCCCAGGCTCCCCTGCTGTGTCCCTGAAGTCTGTCCATGCTGCTCTTCCTGATCCTCCTTGACAAGTGAAAGGGCTTCGAAATGATTCTGTAGCTGCAAGCTTCTACTGCTATCTCTGATTTCTCTGCTTCTCTGTGTGACATTCCTCCAGCTGTCTGCCTCCTGTGTACATGAAGTGACCTTCTCACCCCCAGCGACTTTCTCTGTGTGGTCCCCTTCCAAGATCGTTCCTTCCGTTGTGTCGAGGAAAACCTCTTGCTCCCTGACATGCTGAAATGTCGCTATCCTGGATTCCAGCTGCTGTACTTTCTCCTCCAAGAGGGCTACCAACTTGCACTTGGGGCATGTGAAGTTCGCCACATCTGTAGGCAAAAAGACAAACATCCCACAAGTGTTGCAAGTGACTGCAGCCGCTCCCTCGGTGCCCATACTGAGAAGTATTAAGGAATCACTAAAAGAGGACTGTGGGCTTCCTCCTCGAAGAATATCCCCCGGTAAACACCAATGTCAAAGGCCCCTGATGTCCTGTCCTATTTCACCAATCTCTATCAGTGATTTCAACCTACTGGGAATGTTACTTTATACAGATGCCCTGGTTTCTAACTTGTATTCACTTCCTCTGAGATGGAGGGGAACCCCTCAAAAGCACTTTTAAAAAGGGGCGCGGCTCTCTGAGCAGTTCTGTATAGCTAGTCTCCTAGCTCCTCCCACTTGTGACTCACAGATGTGACTCACAGAAGCTCCTCCTCCTCTGCAACAGACACACTCCCCCAAGAGATTTTAAAAATCCACACACTTACCACTTAAAATGGCTGCCAAAAAGGTGCTCTTCCTCCTTCTCTCTCTCACTCCAAGTGGTCTGCAGCTGGCTCTCTGAGCAGTTCTCTACAGCTAGTCTCCTAGCTCCTCCCACTTGTGACTCACAGATGTGACTCACAGAAGCTCCTCCTCCTCTGCAACAGACACACTCCCCCAAGAGATTTTAAAAATCCACACACTTACCACTTAAAATGGCTGCCAAAAAGGTGCTCTTCCTCCTTCTCTCTCTCACTCCAAGTGGTCTGCAGCTGGCTCTCTGAGCAGTTCTCTACAGCTAGTCTCCTAGCTCCTCCCACTTGTGACTCACAGATGTGACTCACAGAAGCTCCTCCTCCTCTGCAACAGACACACTCCCCCAAGAGATTTTAAAAATCCACACACTTACCACTTAAAATGGCTGCCAAAAAGGTGCTCTTCCTCCTTCTCTCTCTCACTCCAAGTGGTCTGCAGCTGGCTCTCTGAGCAGTTCTCTACAGCTAGTCTCCTAGCTCCTCCCACTTGTGACTCACAGATGTGACTCACAGAAGCTCCTCCTCCTCTGCAACAGACACACTCCCCCAAGAGATTTTAAAAATCCACACACTTACCACTTAAAATGGCTGCCAAAAGGTGCTCTTCCTCCTTCTCTCTCTCACTCCAAGTGGTCTGCAGCTGGCTCTCTGAGCAGTTCTCTACAGCTAGTCTCCTAGCTCCTCCCACTTGTGACTCACAGATGTGACTCACAGAAGCTCCTCCTCCTCTGCAACAGACACACTCCCCCAAGAGATTTTAAAAATCCACACACTTACCACTTAAAATGGCTGCCAAAAAGTTGCTCTTCCTTCTTCTCTCTCTCACTCCAAGTAGTCTGAGTGGAGCTATTTCAGTGTATTCTCTGATAGGTATTTTGCCACTGGGCTCTGACAGATATAGCTGGCATAATAACATCAGCCCTCTCAGTTACCTCGGTTTAACTATCTTTTGAATTTCTCACATTTCCCTACAGCTGGGGTAAATCACATGTGACCCACAGGTGACATGCAGCCCTCCTTTGCCATTTTTATGGCCACCAGATCTGTAAAAATTGCTCATCCCTGCCCTAAAGGAACACTATACCAGAAACCTACTCACATTATGTAATGGTAGTGCTATAGAGAGAGACAGAGTGGTGTCATGATTTGAATATTGGACTATGGCTCTGGAGACCAGGATCTGAATACCTGCTCAGCCATGAAAACCCATTGGGTGACCTTGGGCAAGTCACACTCTCTCAGTCTTCGAGGCAAAGGCAACACCCCCCCCCCTCCTCAAACAAATCTTGCCAAGAAACCCCTGTGATACACTTGGCTTTGTTGTTGTGTGCCTTCAAATTGTTTCTGACTTATGGTGACTCAAAGGTGAACCTATCATAGGATTTTCTTGGCGAGGGGATTTGCCTTTGCCAGTACCACCTTTTAAAGCTGAGAGAGTGTGACTTGCCCAAGGACATCCAGTAAGTTTACATGACTGAGCTGGGATTCCAACCCTGGTCTCCAGAGTAACTATTCAACACTTGAATCACTAAACCACTCTGGCTCAGGTTTGGCTTAGGGTCGCAGAAGTTGGAAACAAAGGCACACAATAAGTGCCATATTCTATTTGAACTGTATCCTCTGGGATCCTGAGATTTATATTTTGGTGGCACACTACAGCTCTCTGGCTGAGAATTCTCTGCAACCATAGGGTTTAAATGGAATTGCAATGCGACTTTTGTGTAATGTGAATGGACCTCAGGGTATTGTGAGAAATTAAAATGGAAGCTAACCCCAAGTGTGTTGTGGTTCTTGCCAGTGCTGGGACAGAAAAGAGAATTAAAGGGGATGCCATCAGCCATGGGAAGTACTCGAGGTTGCTAGAACCTAGCACCAGCTGTGTTCTCAGATAAAAATATAAGATTATATTGCCTCTCCCACTCTTGATCTGCATTGCCTGGAAAGTGCCTTGGCTCCCTAGCCTTTAACTCAAGAGGGTATCCACTGCCTAATTCTAGGAGATACAAGTCCAGACCTCAAGGAAGGTCTTTCCTCCTCTGGGACACTGTGGTGGGCCAGAGTGTTTGTTTAGAGACAGTTTAATTGACTGTAAAGGAAGCTTCAGGGAGGGAAGTTAAAATGGTGGTAAAAGCCTTCGGCTCATAAATGCTGAGTGGGGAGCAGTTGAGGAGGCCTCTAGAGGCTAATAAAGGAAACCGCTCATCTCCTTACCAGGAGGGGGCATTGAGGAGCTTTAGCCTGGAGGGAATGAAGTGACATTTATATCTAGTTACCCTTCAAAGCTGATCTTGAATTAACCTGAGTGAGCTGAAATTGACCTGTATGCCCACGGTTGTCTTCTTTCCCTATTAAGCTACCTGTATTTGGGTTCCTACCATGCTGAATTGTTTCACACCAAGAAAGTGGTGTTTCACACCCTGAAAGGTGAGTAATGTGTGGCGCTTGAGACTGTCAGACTGTGACTCCCATTATCCCGCATCACCAGCTATGTTGACTAGGGCTGATGGAAGTTGTGGGCCAACAATATCTGTACTCTGGAGGGCCACGTGTTTCCCACCCAGTGATTTCTAAACTTTGGTCCTCCAAGGGTTTTGGACTTCAACGCTCAGCAGCCCCAACCAGCTTGGTTAACAGTCAGGAATTCTGGGAGCTGAAGTCCAAAACATCTGGAGGAACAAAGTTTTAGGCCCTTAGGCCTCCTTGTAATATTTCTGACTATGGAGTTCTGGGACAACCACTCTCATGTGTAGCCAGAGCTTTAGATCCCATGAAAATAGTTGCAGAAGGTTCAAAGAAGCACAACAGGGATGATAAGAGGCATGCAGAACAAAATCTATGAGAAAATGGTTGAAAGAGTTGGGAATGTTCCACCTGGTGAAGAAAATACTGAGGGGTGACATGTTTACACTGCATTTGGCAGAGGGTTGGTCTCAGTGGCCTGTAGGATCTCTTCCAACTGTTTGATTCCATGGTTTAAATTCAAGATGCTAATGATGACACTGAAGGAGCACCTCCCTCTATATACCTGCTTTAGGACTGAGTTGTGCAGGAAGGACTCTCCTCTGTGTTTCACCAGTGGAGGCAATATCTTGTGGAGGCACATGAGAGAAGGCGTTTTCTTTTTGTGGCACCTTGATTGTGGAATATCCTCCACTCATAGGCCTGTGGTGCCAACACTTGTGTCATTCCAATATCAAGTCAAAACCTGGCTTTGTATTAAAGTCTATGGGGCCTAAATGGTTTTATCCAAACTTACACATGCCTTATGTTTTCAAACTATTTTAACTGATTTTAATTGTTTTGTCTTAACTTGTTGAGCTGTTTAGTATACTTTTTGTCTGTCTGAATTATTTCTAACTGTCATATTATCAATTAACCTGATTTTCCAGTATGCTGCCCTGTGATTGTAACATATGGGATAGTATATAAGTATTGGACTCAATCTGTCCATCAGTTTCTCTTTCTGGAGGCCAGCAGTGAGTTAGTGACAGTTGGTGGCTCCCTTGCTAGTCAAGTAGTGAATGCACTCTGGGTTTTAGTGGGAATTTTGAAGTTGATGAACCAGATTTGGGATTTAGCTTCAGCACTGTGGATAGCTCCTTTAAAGTTTGGACTAAGAATCAGAGCAAATTCACTGCCCTAGCCCACTTCATCCTGACATAGGTACCACTAGCTGCTACTGGAGATTACCCACACATTTAAGCATCACTTTATATGTATGCATATTTGCACACATCTGTGTGCATCTCAGAGAGAG
Source organism: Urosaurus nigricauda (assembly GCA_034509955.1). Classification (NCBI taxonomy): domain Eukaryota; kingdom Metazoa; phylum Chordata; class Lepidosauria; order Squamata; family Phrynosomatidae; genus Urosaurus; species Urosaurus nigricauda. The sequence goes on along the minus strand of JAOEGL010000006.1, from coordinate 20,985,247 downwards.
GAGGGGGAAGAGATTGGGAACTTTTATCATTCAAATACTCCAGTGGTGGCGTGAAAGACTGTTGTGTGTCTAAAAAAAGAGGGAGAAGTAAGCCCAACCCCTGCTAAGCATAACCTTTTCAGGAACAATTTTTTTTTACAGACCGAGGCAGTTATTATAACTCCCCACAAACATGACTTGTTTATTTTTCTTAAATAGAGGCTTTCAGTGTTTTTTTCTTTTTTCTTTTTTTCTCTTGCACAAACTACAATTACTGCTTTGAATGGCTCGGCTGCCTTATTGGATAGAAGAGAGAGAATGTTCCTTCTGCCCTTGCACTACAGGAGTTCCTGCCAGCTCAATTTGCGTTCCTTGTTACAACTCAGGCATGCCATCGTTTGGGATGCCCCCAGTGGCTTTCTATGGTTTTTCTTCCTATTCCATGATGGTGTGCTATGGGCAATGTAATCAGTAAGTGACCCTGTCATCAGAGGGGGCTGGCATAGCCTGCAGCAGTAGCTGCTCCCAGTGCGAAGGGTGGAAATGTGTGGGAGAACAAGCCAATAATGAATAGAGAAAGCAATTGACAATGCAGAACAGAGCTTGGTGACGGTGGCAGTGAAAAAAGTATAGCGCTGTGGAAGATGCTGTGCAGAAACAAGTCGTGCCAAAGGGAGATGGTTGGCAGAACCAAGGCAAAGCAGGCAGCAGTCTTAATTACAGGTGGAAAAGTGGTCAAGGGGCTACATTCAGGGCTAATCTACATCAATGGTGCCACTAGGTTTGGCGTCACCCGGTGCGGTAACCCATGGTGTCATCCCCCCCACTCCAATTGACATTCTCCTATACCACACCATACAGAATCCATAGTAATTTTTTTGTACTATAGTTACTCATTAATGGTAATTCCTGTATATTGCTTTATGTACTGGTAATAGTTGTGACATAGCAGTAAACAACTTTGTTTGCTGTTATGTACTTGCAAATCATTTTTAACTTACAGCGACCCTAAGGGGGGTTTCTTAGCAACATTTGTTCAGAGGAGGTTTGCCACTGCTTTCTCCTGAGGCTGAGAGAATGTGACTTGCCCGAGTGGGTTTCCCGGACAAGCTGGGAACTGAACCCAGGTCTCCAGAATTGCAGTCCAGCACTCAAACCACAATGCCACACTAGCTTTCCAACAACTAGCAAAATAAAATTATACCTTTAAATTACAATATCATATGTACTGCCTAAATGCATTTACATATACATAGTTTCATGTGATTGGTAAAATGTTACTTTTTTTAAAGAAAAAATTATTTTTTTAAAAAAAGAAAAACTCTAAATTTAAAATTTAAAAACTGGGACTTCTCCTTTCTCCTTCCACTAAGCCTCATCCCCCTCACGCCATCTCTTCAGTGTTTTAAAGTGACACAGGTGACTGCCACAGCGCGTTTCCACCCAAAAACAGATATTTGAGGAGCTGTGGTGTCACCCTCTATTAGCTGTCATCTGGTGTGGTCCACACCTCCTGCACAGCTCTAGTGACACCACTGTTCTACACATAATTGTATTATGCAAATTGCTGTAATTTCCACACATTTGCATCAACACTTAATTGTCTTCATTATCCTGTGAAAATTCGCGTCTATTTACCTTCCCTCTGACAAAAATGCGGAGGCATGCAAATCCATGTGGATGGGCAGTCACATGTTAATGTGTACCTTCACAGAAACTCACAGATACTCTGGTAAAAAGGGCTAATCCTTTTTCAGCTGAGTTTATGGAGTTTTTCGCCCCACTTCTGCAAAAAGCCCGAATGCCTCCAAATCGTGTGTGGCCAGATCAGTTTATTAGAGGAGTATTTTAATTGTGTAGATAACCCTTAAGGCATCAAAGGCTTAGAAAAAAAGGAATCCTTTTGGAGTACAAATCCCAGTTTTTCCATGCTGGCCATGCCAGTTTTCTGGAAGTTGTAGTAACTTGTAGAAGTTACTTTTCCAGGTTCTGCCCATTACTCCCACATAATCTATCTGTTGTATTACAGCTGCCCTTCGTGTTCTTCCATCACTTTCAACGCCAGTTCAGACAGAGCCTCCTGTTACAACCAGAGTTTTCTGCTCTCCGGTGCAAGAGACAGATACTTTCTTCGCTCTTGTGCCTGATGGAACTGTTCACTGATAATTGAAAATGATACGTGGGCAGTTAGCTGTAACAAGAAACACTCAATTAAATTTGCAGAGGCTAGGAACAGGCTTTGAAGGGGGAGAGAAGTCATGCAGAAACATAATTCTGTAGTAAAGGAATTGTGGGGAGAATAGCACTGGAGCAAGGATGGATTTGGACAGAAAGAGGATGCTCACCCCAACCCCCAAGTGGAATCACTGGAGGATGTTTCAGTTGTCTGCATAGCGCCTTCCATTTCTTCAAAATAAGAAAATCAGTCTTGCTCCTGCTTGATTTTTCATGGCTTTTGGTACCACTGGTCACGATATTCCTTCTGAATCAACTCTGTACTTCAATGGCTCCACTTCTTTCTATTGGACAGGTGCCACAGTGTAGTATAGGGAAATTGTTCCTGGCCCCCTGGCAACAGTGTTAGGGAGGAAGTCCAAAATTCATCTTTGTCACCGGAAGCCAGTGTGGTGTGGTTTGGACTGTGACTCCAGAGACCAGGATTTGAACCCCAGTTCAGCCATGTAAACCCACTGGGTGACTTTGGGTCAGTCACATTCTCTCAGCCCCAAAGGATGGCAAAGAAAAACCCCTTCTGAAGAAACGTGCCAAGAAAACCTGTGATAGGGTTGCCTTGGGTTACCATAAGTCAAAAATGACTTAAAGCACAGAACAACAACAACACTGGAATCTCAGGTGACTTCAGTACTTTTGAGTGCCTTTTATCAGTGTGCCAGCTGTAGACATTCTTAGACGAAGATGTCTTGGTTACAGTGGTCCAGGCACTGGTAATCCCAAGTCTGGATTATTTCTATGAGCTGTATGCAGGGATCCCAAACTCTTCACATACCAGAGCCCTGGTGGCACAGTGGTTAAATGCCTGTACTGTACTGTAGCCACTCACTCAAAACCATAAGTTTGCGAGTTCAAGACCAGCAAAAGGGCTCAAGTTGACTCAGGCTTGCATCCTTCTGAGGTCGCTAAAATGAGTACCCAGATTGTTGGGGGCAAGTAGCTTACAATTGTAAACCACTTAGACACTCCTTAGGCAGTATAAAGCGGTATATAAATGAAGCTGTTTGTTTGTTTTGTTTGTTTGATTTATCAGAGACAGTCCAGATTAATCCTCTGCCACCCTTTTGTCAGCTGCTTTTTAAATATCTCAATTTCTGTACTTCTGCTCTCCTTCTCAAGGGAGATTGTCATAAAAGGATGCTTTTTGCCAAACAGATTTTTCTAGCATGACAAAACATGCTTTTACAACCATCTCCTTCGGGAAGAGAACAGAAGTGCTATGCCAGCATGCAAAGAGTCACAGAGAAATGGTACTCTCCTGGTCCATTTTGGCTTTCTTTCATCATGAAATAAGGTTGTTAATGTTCCTATGGGTCAGGTAGCTTTTTCAATAGTAATATGTATTACTTGTTGTAGTGAAGTTAGTGCGATTTAGGCCTTTTTATTATGTTTCTTATGGCTTGCTTGAACTGAACAATTGTATACCTATGCTTCTGTACCTGCAAGGCAAGGAGGCCTTGCATGAATGAGATACCTTTATGTTCTATTCTTGTGTAGTTAGAATAAATCCATTTTCTTGAAACGCATCCGTTTGCTCTCTGTTCCTACAACACGTGCCTTAGCTCGGTGGTTGCTTGCTGGTAGCAAGTGAGAAGTGGGAAAGAACTATAAATCCCTTTAGCAAGCCCTAGCGTGTGCTAAGACAGGGGAATTCAGTTGTAATTCGCTAGGTGGTGGCAGCAATAGATAGGTTTGGAGGACCTCTAAGGTGCCCATTCCACTCAGCAGGGAGTGGAAACAGGGATCCAGAGGACTCCAAGGGGGAAACCCAAAAGAAGATCCCCTGGGGTTAAGGACCAGGAGCAGGGTGTTGCTGGGTTGCTTAACCCCTCGGATCATCACACTTGTCCAGCTTCAAAATGTGGTAAGCCAGGCTTGCTGCATTTGTGGGCCTGTTCATTTTGTTGAGTGCATCCACTGCCACCAAATTGTGGCCATCTGCCACCAGATTGTGTCCTAACATATCCATTGGATGTGCATGATATCTTAGATGTGTTTTGGAAGTACTTGACAATGTTGGCCACTACAGTGTAGATGCAAACAGATGTTGCCTTGGATCCTGTATAAGGAAAAGTGCAGAGTATTAATCAAATCAATTAATCAGTAGGGTAGTGACCAAATGATTCATCCCAGGATGCAAAACCCAACACAAGATCTATCTAGAACCATATGTGTGGAGTACCTTTGAGTCTAAGGGTTGTCTTTTTTTTTTTTTTTTACCTCTCTGTATCTTTCTTTTGCCTATGTACTCAAGCCTTTTGCTTCTTTCTTAGCTGCAGGGGTCACTTCACTTTGGGGGGCTGTCACACTGCAGAAATAATCCAGGTTGGCACTACTTTAATTACCATGGCTTAGTGCTGTGGAACTGTGCAAACTGTAGTTTTGTGAAACTTACCCTTCTTTCTCAGAGAGCTCTTGTGCCACAATATGCTACAAATCCCAGAATTCCACAGCACTTTGCCATGGCAGTTAAAATGGTGTCAAACGGAATTATTTCTGCAGTGTGGATGCAGTCACAGCCTCTCCTTTCACTTAGTCTCTTTGTTCCCTTTGTCTGGCAAAGAGCATCCATGCGGCTTCAAACTAATAATTGATGCTAGCTTACATATCCTGTTGCACTGCAAGTCCCAGCATTCCTTTCCATTGGCTATACTGGCAACTCCTGAAGGGGCCTGTCATCTCCAGCCTTCATCTGTTTGAAAAACTCACTGAGCAACTATTTTAAGAAAGGAGAGAAGCCAAAGGCTTTAAGAGTACATCCAGAGTTAACAGGTGCATAGTAGTGATTGCCTTTTTCTAGCCTGGTGGTGAGATGTATTTTGGGTTTGATTATAGAAATTATGTCTCTAGTGGCATCTATACACATAGTTTTGTTTGTGCAAATAATAGACATATCTGATATCTACTTGCTTTTTGGTTCTCTTTTTTTGGTGATGGTGTAGATGTGTATTTTAGGCCACATTACAAGTGGACAGTCTGTGGGTTCTGCTAGGCAGAGAATCTGTTTCATGCTCTGAGAGGGAAGCTCCTTTTTAGTTCCCTATTAATTAAAACACAGCAGCTACTAATTTGGCTTTTAGTCTGAGGGTGGTAGAAAAGCAGGATTCTGTAGTTTCATGACAGAATGCTTGGAAGAGGCTGGGCAGACACATCAGTCGCGGGTAGGAGCTACCTAAAGAATAGAGAATTATAGATAATGGAAGAGAGAGAGAGAGGACGGTGGTAGTGTGGGTTTATGTGGGTGTACATATAAAGCATTTCAAAATTATATATATACAGTGGTCCCCCGGGTTACTAAATTAATTCGTTCCGGCTACGTTTTCGTAAGCCGAAAATTTCGTAACCCGGGGCCTATTTCCCATAGGAAATAGGTAATCCGTTCCCCGGGCCTGGCGGGGGCCTCCTGGCTGAGGAAAGGAAGGTCCGATCCGACGGATCGGGCCTTCCTTTCGTCAGCCGCGGGGGCCTCCTGGCTGGGGAAGGGAAGGTTCCCTTCCCCAGCCAGGCTGGGCCTCCGGGCCTGACGCGGAAGGAGGCCCGATCCCGCCGGATCAGGCCTCCTTTCGTTGGGCGCGAAGGCCCAGGCCGGCTTCCGAAGCCGGCCTGGGCCTCCGCGCCTGACACGGAAGGAGGCCCAATCCCGCCGGGTCGGGCCTCCTTTCGTTGGGCGCGAAGGCCCAGGCTGGCTTCGGAAGCCGGCCTGGGCCTCCGCGCCTGACGCGGAAGGAGGCCCGATCCCGCCGGGTCGGGCCTCCTTTCGTTGGGCGCGAAGGCCCAGGCCGGCTTCGGAAGCCGGCCTGGGCCTCCGCGCCTGACGCGGAAGGAGGCCCGATCCCGCCGGGTCGTGCCTCCTTCCGCGTCGGGCGCGGAGGCCCAGGCCGGCTTCGGAAGCCGGCCTGGGCCTTCGCGCCCAACGAAAGGAAGCCTGACCCGGCGGGATCGGGCCTCCTTCCGCGTCAGGCCTAGCCTCAAAGAAAAAGGGACACCGTTTCGTCCCTTTTCCTCCGAGGCCAGGCTTCGGAGGAAAAGGGACGAAACGGCCTTTCGTCCCTTTCTCTCCGAGGCTAGGCCTCGGAGGAAAAGGAACGAAACGGCCTTTCGTCCCTTTCTCTCCGAGGCTAGGCCTCGGAGGAAAAGGAACGAAACGGCGTCCCTTTTTCTCCGAGGCTAGGCCTCGGAGGAAAAGGAACGAAACGGCCTTTCGTCCCTTTCTCTCCGAGGCTGGGCCTCGGAGGAAAAGGAACGAAACGGCGTCCCTTTTTCTCCGAGGCTAGGCCTCGGAGGAAAAGGAACGAAACGGCCTTTCGTCCCTTTCTCTCCGAGGCTGGGCCTCGGAGGAAAAGGGACCAAACGGCGTCCCTTTTTCTCCGAGGCTAGGCCTCGGAGGAAAAGGGACCAAACGGCCTTTCGTCCCTTTCTCTCCGAGGCTAGGCCTCGGAGGAAAAAGAACGAAACGGCGTCCCTTTTTCCCGGGGTTTTCTTAACCCGGGGGATTCGTATCCCGGGGGACCACTGTATATATATATATATATAAAATTTTAAAAGTAATAGTAATTTATGATTTTATATTTTTAGTATGCATTTATATTTTATAATATAAAGTCAGTGTGATGTTGTAGACTGTTATATCCTGGAAGGACCAGGAAGACAACCTTATGTTATAAAGAAAGAAATTATGTTTATATAATGTTAATATACAAAAGTATAAATCTATACCTACACAGTTGCAGAGAAGCTATGGGTTAATAATACATGACGTAGAAAATACTGTTGCACAAGTGTTATTTTTAATGTAAAATAGCAATAATAAGTAAGAGGAAGAGGTTATATATTTGTGGAAAAAGACGGTGGAGAGATCTACAGCACAGGAAACACTGTCATAAAGTAGGAAAATATTTTTTCTTTGGTATAAGAGAATGAAGTGTTATTGTGTATTATAAATGAAGTGTTGAATGAAGTGTTATTGTGTATTATAAAGTATCAATAAAAAGAAAGAGAAAGAATGATCTGGAAGGAGAAAGGTTGCTTGAAACCTGCTACTTACATAAAGTCTGTGTTCCAACAGTCCCTAGTTACTAGGGACATTCTGTGTTCTTGGCACGTTGCATATCCTTGTTTGGTCATTTCTTTTTGTAGAGCAGCCAGTTGCAAAAGACGGCAGAGCTCCTGCACTTTTAGTACTTCTGTTGAAGGTTTTCCGCCAGGGAATCAAGTGCTTATCACACTATATGTTCTGCCAGGTTATGCCGTTTGAAAACTACTTCAGCTGTCCTTGCAATGATAGCTGATTGTTGACACTGTGCATCACACCCTTGTCACATTTGCACTGTAATAGCATGGTCTGCCATTTTTTTCATCTTCACTAATGCCATTATCATCACCCCATTTGCTCTGCCTTCTTTGACATGATTGTTTTGCTTCAACTTTTTTAATAACCATAATAACACTATTATGACACAATGTCATTATGGCATACTCATCACTGTCCAAATCTCTCATTGCAAGAGGTGGCAGAGGAAAAAAATGGACCACACCATCATGTGCCTAATTTTTTAAAAAAATCTGAAAGTGGTTTCAAGAGAATAGGACACAGAAAACACAGATATTCTCTTTGGAAGTTTTGTCCTCCCCATCCAAGCTTTATAAGAAATAAGAGTTTTTGGACAATCACATAGCACATGGCATTTTGATGCTGCATGCTTTGAAGTCACCTGGAAGCCGGCTTCATGCCACATGGCTGCCCACATGTGGGCCGCATGCTGCCAGAGCACCTGAAAGCCAGCTTCTGTTTGCAGCAGAGTGGAAAATTTGCCACTGCTTTCTGCTGTCACAAAAAGGAGTGGCTATTTGCCACTTCTTTTTGGGCTGGCAAAAATGTAAATTGGGGCTGTGGCATGTGATACCATGCCCCCAATACGACTTTCTCGGGGCGGCTTCAAGACACCTCTTCAGGCGATCTGTTTCGTCCCTTTGTTCCCTTTCATTCTTCTACTGGGAATATGAGCTTTCCAGTTTTTTATTCTGTTCCTCCCTATCTAAGCACCAGAAGTAGTCTGAGAATTCCCTGCTGAAGACTTCCTTACAGATCTCTAAGGGATGGACAACCAGATTACACCCATAATACACCAAGAACATTACTACATATGGCTTTTAAAATTTCTCACATGCAGCTGCCTTTGACTTAAAATTACACAGTCCTTTTTATTGATGAGGGAAACCTGTGAATGACCTCACAATTGCACAAGTCCCCAGGTGTGAAATGGCACTTGCATGATTGCTAGACACATGATGTCACTGTCCCTTTCTCCCCCTTGCTATTCAGAAGTGCCCTGATTACCTTTCTTTCTTTCTTTTTTCTTATTTTCTTACTTTCTTTTTACATTTAAATTAAATTGCAGCAGCAGAGCTCTGGAATTGCATAGGTAAAAGGGGATTGCATGGGAAAATTGGTAGGGCATAAGGCCAGGATTCAGGGTTAAGGGAGAGGTCAGGAAGAAAGTGCAATGGGGAGGGGGGGCAGCACCCCAGTTGCACAACTGAGAGCTTCCTGCAAAGCAGTATGTTCCCATTTTATTATTAATTGTGTGACTGCTGCAAGAACAGGGCTTGTGCAGAAGAGTCCTAATTGATCGTTCTTGCAGTGAAGTGGAATGAGACATCCACACTCAATCCTGAATCATAGCAGGAAAGGGAGTCATTAATGGATTATTTTCAGCATGAAAAAAGTGTTCCTAACAATTGTATAACACAGCAGCATCAGGAGAACCAAAGCACTGTGTGATAAGGCTGAGACAAAAGCTAGACTTACCCATTGCTTTGATGATATAACATTGTAGTGCACTAAGGACCTTAGTCACTCTACACAATTATAGTGCTATGATTCCACTTTAACCACCATGGTTGCATCCTATGGAATCCTGAGATTTAAAATTCTCAGCCACAGGAATCCAAATGACAAACCCCAGGATTCCACAGGATGCAGCCATGGCAATTAAAGTGGAATAATAGTGCTATAACTGTAGCGTGAGTGAGAAGTGTAGTTTCCCTTTCTAATTATACTAGCTGAAAATTCCTGTTCTACACAACTACCAAAACTGCTCTTTTGCACGCAGATGCACTCTTTTTTCACCTTTTGAGGGAGATGCCTTGTTCATTTTCTTTAACCTGCACTGCCATATTTTCTTTTCTTTTGTTTAGTATTCAAGTTCTTCCTCAGGTAAGGTAACAACACAAATCTATGCATGTGTTCTCAGAATTAGATCCCATTCTGTCCTGCATGGTTTGTTTCCAATTCAGTACTTCCAGCACAGATAGGAACTGGGAATTGTGCAACCCTCCAGATGTTGGACTGCTCCATAGCCAGCATTACCAATAGTGAAGCCTGACGGGAACTGCAGTCCAACATCTGGAAAGCTGCCTTATATTATAAGACTGCAGGCTGGTGGTACAATCCAGTGTAGTATCTACACAAAAGTAAGTACTGTAGAGTTCAATAGGTTTCAATTCCAAATAAGTGAGTACGGGATTGCAGACCGGCAGTGCAAACTTATGCATATATATGCAGAAGGCAGTGATGCCACAGGTATTGGTGTATGTTTGTGTTAAAATATACTGTAGGGTAGAACAATTTTGTTTTTCCCTCTGAAAGATCAGTTGCCCTTTTGGCATTTTGAATTTGTGGAGGAGAAAACCATTGCCCAAATAAATAAAACCCTGTGTATTGCTTTGAGCTGCAAAGCCCTTGCCCAGAATGTCTAAAAATGGAGCAGGGGGACTTGAAAATTAATCCTTGGATGAGAACAAGGACATTATTAGGGCATGTAAGGATTATTTTTTCTCATTTCAGTACTTCATTTGTGTTATCGCAGTGTTTGCTATGTTATTTAATCAGAAAATCTTCATCCTGTTGTCACTTGTTCATTTAAGTTCCATTTATATTATACATTCAAAGTTTTCCATACGGGTCTCTGTATGGTCTCACCCACTACTTTGTGTATTTGTGTGCTTTGCTTACATTATTTATTTGTCACACTTCTGTTGCACCATTTTTCCAAGACACTTAACTGATGCACGTGGTCCTCCTCCCTATTCACCTGCTCATCAACTCTGGGAGGTAGATTAGGCTGAGAAATAATCACTAACCCAGTGATCCATGAATAAGGATTTGAACTTGAGTTTTCTGTTTCAGTGTGGCACTGTAACCACTATACAACACTGCCTTTCCAAACACTAGGTTCATAGTGAGAAGTAGTTCCTTTACAAAAGGTTTTGGGCATATACAGAACACCTCTGATACACACAACAACAGCTTTCAGGCATGCAAAACATAGTTTGAGGCTGCAGGTTTCCAGACAGGCAAAGCACTGCTCAGTTATGTATGGAACATTTAAATAATTTTTAATACTCTCCTGTCACCAGTCAGAAATAACAGGTGCAGATATTTGCAGCCCTGCAAAAAAGATACAGCTACAGTTTCCTCATCTCAGGGTGCATCTACACTGTAGAAATAATGCAGTTTGCCATCACTTTATGTGGGGTAGCTCCATCCAATGGATTCCTGGGATCTGTAGCTTCACAAGCTACTCTTTCATACGAGGCTAAATTGGAAGTATAATTTAAGGTCAATTCGAATGCAATCATGGGTTTTATGTTATTGCAAATTAACTCTTCGCACGCAAATTCGGGCAAGAGGGAAGCCAATTCGAATGCAATCATGGGTTTTACTTTATTGTGAATTAAAGCTTCGCATGCAAATTCGGGCAGGAGGGGGTTATTTTCGGGTAATGGGAAGTAATTCCGAACGGAGCGGGGGTTCTTCCGAATGGAGCAGGAGTTCATGTAAATTCGCTAAACAAGCGAATTTACATGAATCCGCATTGGCTCCATTCGGAGTTGGGAGAAATTCCTCCCGTTTGAAAGAGTCCAAGGTCTTTAGCCTTCTTTGCCAAAGAGTGCTCGTGCCTCACAAAACTACAAATCCCAGGATTCTGTGGGATGGAGTCATGGAAGTTAAAATAGCATCAAACTGGATTATTTCTACAGTGTGGATGCACTCCCAGTTTTAGGCTTTGTTCTTTCCTGTTTTGTTTTAATTATTTCTGCAAACCTTGGGGTTCCCTGAAGCCTCCTGATGTCTCCTTATTGTGCAGTTTGGCTACATAAGCAATGGTGCTCACCTCTGGACTTCAGAACTACTATGCACAATACAGCACCTTCAATATGCACTATGCTTTACAAACTATAAGAAGGCACATCCCAGCCTTAAGGAATCTACCATTAAAATCTAACAGATAGAAGCTAGGCCAGATCCAGCTTCTGAGGGCTCTTGGGCAGGAGAGCTTTCAGGGGGACTTACTCCTGTGATGGGTCTCCCTTCTCCCTTTCACTGTTATTGTAACCAGTTTGTCTTCCTCATAATTCCTTCCACTTTCTAAACAGAGCAAGCAGGCCATAGCAGCTTTCAGCTGCCGTCAGCCCCCTGTATCCAAGGATTCTGTATCTACAGATTCAACCATGGCTTGAAAATATATATATATATATATATATATATATTTAATTCCAAAAAATAACACTTGGTTTTGCCATTTTATATAAGGGACATCATTGTATATAATGGGACTTGAGCATCCATGGATTTGGGTATCCATGTGAGGTCCTGGAACCAAACCCCAGCAGATACTATGGACTCACTGTATGTTTATGTGCCAGAGGAAAAGGCATGGGAGCAAGCCAATGGTAGCAACGAGAAGGAGGAACGGCACCAAATGCAAGGAGTCAATGCTGAGAGCCTCAATGATTGTCCATCTGTGTTGTCCCATTCAGATAACAAAGGAAAGGATGGTGAAGGCACAGACAGGGTAAACAAGGGCAAGAATAAGGCATTTATTTCAGCATTGTTTAGTTACAGTTGGACAAAAGCAGGTCTTGTAAAAGTTACTTTGTGGACTACAGTTCATAGAACCCTCCAGCCAGCAGTCACACTGAAAGTAATGTTCTTAGAGGTCATCCGACAAAGTAATGTATTCAAGCTCTGGACAAAAGACAGACAGCACTGTGCTATAATGAAATAAATCCCTTCACATGGAAACAAATCAGAAGTTGTTGTGACATCAAGGGTTGCCTTTCCAGTTAGTCAAAAGGGGAGGGTGATCTCTGAAGGAAGCATGCCCACTTGTGCATAGGGTCAGCAGGATGAAAGTGAGAATGGGCTCCTATACCTTTAAATGCTGTATAGAAGAGGAAATTTCCTGGTTGTATGACAAGCAACACCTGCAGACATTCCCTCTTCTACACAACCACTAAAACCGTAGGCGTTCTCTGCAGTTGTCAGTCTGGCAACTCTAACAGTGCTCAGGCTGCCTTTAACTTTCGAGGTGGCTGCTTCTTATGGTAGATGCAACAAGGATAACAACAGCAGTATCTCCTGAGCCTCCTCTTAGCCATTCCCCTCGGTGAGAAGACAGAACTGTGTATGCCACATGGCCTCTCCGAACACCCCCAAGCTGGCCTGAGGCATCCAGGTGCAATGGAAGATCCTATCCCCTTGTCAGTTTTGAAGCAAAACTCAACTGGCAGTCTAGTGAGCATCTGTCGACAGAACGGGGGTGAGGCCAGGTGGGCACCATCTTGTCCTTTGCCCAAGGCAGCAAAATGTCTTGGGCCACCACTGCCCTTTTTAGTTAACAGTTTCCTTCTTCTGTTGGAAGCTTCTTGTTAATCCACTCATGTCTCCTTGTAAGGGACAGACCAATGAGAATGGAATAACCTCCCCACCCCAACTCTTATTTTGTTACATAGATGCTGTGTGTACTGAGGATCTTGGTTGCCTACTCCTAATTCTACCATTAACAGTATTCCAGAGAATTTCTTTCCCACGAGGTGACCCCTAAGTCCTCCCCTTTGGACCAGAGGTAGAAGCAGAATCGGTTCTGCAATTCTTTGCCGACCACCACTTCCATTAGTCTCCAGCCCTCCCTGCCTCGCTCTGCATCACTGCTGCGGAGTTGTGCTTTTCACTGCCTGCCAGCGTGACCATGGCAACTGGCTGGCATGGCAACCTTCATGTAAGGATGCAAGCAGAAAGAAGGGGGGATTGATGTGGGGAGCGGGAAGATGGGGGGGGTAGTGGATGGGGTGGAGAAAGAGTTCCCATGCTTGGCTGCATAGATGGACCAATGCACCCAAGGGAATTGACAGGGAAAAGATTGTAAGGTCCAGAGCACCAGCAGTGCGGGATGCCTGTAGATTGAATGTACAGGATGGATGGATGGATAGATAGATAGATATCACCTGCAAATGTGTGATCATATTTGGAAATACATCTCTGCAAATACGCCTTCTCAGATTCACTCTGACCCTGTAGATCCATTAGTGCACCTGTACATGCCACATATTTCTATATAGGTATTTGTGTGCTTAGGTCTTCTACATAATTCTGTACACTGGTCACATGTACTAGGGCATGGCCACAATCCAGAGAGGCCCTGACGCATGCGCAAATCTGGCTTTTTCCCCAAAGGCATTTGATATTTTAATTTGTTCCTTTTATTAGCAGCTCTACTGCTGGCTTTTAAAGCATCTTAATATTTTAATATTGAAACAGGCTGCATTATTGCTTTGCTCGCTGTCTGATTGATTCTCCTGAGTCCTTAGGGTTGTAAATTACTTTGACAGCCTGGAGATATAGAAATGTAAGTAATGAGGAAATAAACAATAAAGCAGTGTTCCCACAAATTTGGAGGGATCTGTATGGATTTTATCTGCCTTCCTTGAGCTTTAAGTGTACTGCTGTGGAGGGGCCCCAATGGTTGGAGAGAGATCCTAGAGAACTGCTATAAAAAGGGAAAGTTTAAAAGTTTCCTCGTGTGAATTTAGATGTATTTGCTGTAACAATGGGGCTTTCTAGATTGGCAGGAAAGGGCGACATGAAGTTGCCTTTTCCTTAATGCTTAGCAGCTGCACTGCAAGTCCCAGGTGTGTAATAAAAAGGCATAGGGCAGCTACACTGAGGAGGTGTGGGGACGACTTATATGAAGTCTTTTCTGTTGCTCAGCAACTACATTGGAAGCTGTCAAGATGCTAGAAATGCAGGCGGAGCAGCTGCACAGGTGACAATGAATGGGGCTTTTGGCTGCACTGAACCTTTAATATTTTTGTTGTTGTTGTTGCCAGCTGCGAACTGCACAGTTGCACCGGTACATCATACAGGCAATAGTATTGCCAGCTGGGAACTGCGCAGTTGCGCAGGTACATCACACATGAACTGTGCAGTTATGAAGATCTGTCAAATTACCATTGTGTTTTCGCTTCCCTTTTTAAAGTGCGCAGTTGCATCGGTGCACCATGAATGAACCCCTTTATTTTTATAATAATAATAATAATTATTATTATTATTATTATTATACCCCACCCCTTTGAGATCAATTGAGGTGGCTTACACATTAAAATACTATTACTTCAATAAAACAAACTGCATTCCTCGCCCCCTTAAAAAGATATTAAATCCATTACAATTGAAGTTTATGAATAAACTTCTTTATTTTATGATTGAACTGACATTTTATGTGCAGTTGCATAACAGTTACAGCATCCCAGAGTCCCTACTGCGCATGTCTAGGGTTTGGATTAGAGCTGGAGCTAGGGTTTGGGAGCTTTAAAAAACTGCACAGTTGCACTGCAGCATTTAGAGACAGCTGCACAGTTACACCCTTTTTAAAAAGAAGCTGGGAAAAGCAGCTCCTTTTTAAAGCTGCTTTTTCCCCACTAAAATGCAAAAGAAGTGTGTTCATGCCACACTTTCAGTGTGGGTCATCTAAAGGCTACACTTTCATACAGGCATGAACATACCCCTTTTTGCCAGTCTAGAGCAGCCTAGATCAAGGGAGAAGGAACCTTTTATGTGCCTTTCACATCAGTTTACAGTTGTATGGGAGACTTATTCATATGGGCATTTATTTTGTTTTATTTTATTTCCTATCTTTCTTCCAATATGGCGCCCAGGATGGCTTATGAATTTCCCTGTTGATGGAACAAAAATATTAATGACTTGATTGAAGTCTTCAGATGGAATGATTTATTTTTATCCCCCACTCCCATTCTGAAGCATTTTGAGAGGTTTGGGGTTGTTGTTGTTGTTGTTTTCAGTTTTGGGGGTGAACCAAAAAATTGGCTAAATATAAGTTTTGGACCACATGTTAGTATATCTGATACCCAAACAATATGGGAGGAAGATGGAAGGGTGCTGGGGATTGGGTGGGTTCAATAGGGGTCCCACAATTCCTTTACTACATCACATTTCATGAGCTAAGATTTCCATCACAACAGGCTTACTAGAGATTTAGCTCCACCAAACACAGAAGTGTTTATGTATGAGCAAATGCTCATTCTGGGCAGGCTCACTAAAGAACAGGCCTGTTGCACTTGCACTCTGTCAGAGGTATGTCTGAATAAGCATACACATGTACACTTGCAACCGTTTATTATCTGTGTACCTATCTATCTAGACAGCATTTCTTAGCAACAGATTCCTAAAGACAGTGGTGTACAGAGCACCATCATCTGTGATTTATGGCTTAAACTGTTTCATCTAATCTTCACTGTGGAAATAATGCAGTTTGACACTGCTTTAACTGCCCTGGCATAATGCTTTGGATTGCTGGGATTTGTAGTTTTGTGAGAGATTTAGTCTTCTCTGTCAGAGAGCTCTGGTGCCACAACAAACTTAGAAATTCCAGGATTCCTTAGGATGTTATAGCCGTGTCAAACTGCATTATTTCTGCAGTGCAGATTCGACCATAGTCCCAAGCACAGGAGGTCTACTGAACCAACCTGATGAGCCAATAGTGATGTAAATAGCATTGATTCAATGCTATGTAAGCCTGCTACCCCAGTTGGGACAGTAAGCCTAGTATGCCTGCTACTCTAATTGGGATTAACAAATGCATGTAGGCTTATCTGTTTTGATTAGTGAGCATGTATGTGAACATGATGCACAAGAAGGCACTAACACTGTCAACCATGTGTTACAATGGATCATGAAGTCCAGATACAGGAGGGGAGAGCTCCTGTGTAATTGTTATACATAAGGGGGAACTTCAGCAGGTGTAGGTCTATACATAGCCACATAATTTGAATATATGCTAGGTAGCCAGATGGAAAATGAGGACATGGCACCTGTACTTTCTTTAATAATTTTGTAGAAGGCATTTATCATGTAGGCTTTACCTGCAGAATTCCTCTTCTACTTGACTGTGAAAGTAGTTTTCTGTTTCCTTTTGCATTCAGGCACCCACTGTGTGCATGAAAAGGGGAACATAAGCAGTGAATATACATAGGCAATTTCACAGACAGCTGATTCAGCATATGTGTAATTGTGTGTGTTTAAAATTTCCATGCAAGATGTGAACATTGCAGTTTGTACAACATATTTTTGCTGAACTTTTCAGTTGTTGCAAAGTTCAGCTCAGAAAGTTAATCTCATCCTCTTGCCGGGTGCTCGGTTAAGTTGAATGGAAGATTTCTGTAGCCCAAAAAGCATTTTTTTTTCTGAGTTCAGCTTAAAATTGACTTCTTAAAATAAATGGGATTGAAGTTAGTCATGTTAACTGAAGTCCTATTCATTTCACCTTTAAACATTCAGTAGCAACTCAGATGTAGATTTCAACTTGCTTACGCAGGTTATCTATTGTATTGAAATATTTGTGGTATAAAGCTGGTATTTGGCTACAATTTTGTACTTGCCTCCAGGTTCCTGAGATACTATTTATGTCTGGTTCTTTTTAGTGGGCCTTTGGCTGATAAAAAGAAAACAAAGTATAGTACACCCTGAAAGACTGACGTCTACCTGCTCCTGCACTATGATGATTTCTGATCAGTTTAACAATTATTTTGGTGTATACAAGAAGAGAATGGGAAATATCTTTTTCACCTGACTAGGGATGTATATCTTTGACCATTTGATCCCCACAAATACAAATTAATTTTCACAGTTTTCTCCTTGCTGAGGGGAAAACTAGTAGTTCTGTGCAGTTTCCATCCAGCCTTTGCACATCCTGAAGTGTTTTGCCAAATTATTATATGCAGAAATTCGCATGAGCTTTCTGTTAAAATTTTGTGTTGTTTGTGGGGAAAAATACAGCTTCCAGATACCCACATGAAATTTGGGGCAAAATTGCTGATTTGTGCTCAAAACCAGGACAAATCATGTGGCGTTTTTGCTGGAAGATTGCTGTTTTATGCAGTTTTCCAGGCTTATTATGATGGTTTTGGGGGGGGGGGGGGAAGCAGCAATCTTGCTAAACAGCAATCCAGAAACAGGTTAGGAAACTACGTAATTTTTCTGTATTGTGTATTTTTACCATGTGTATTTCTGCAGGTGAGGATGAATAACTTTCTGTTTTCTCCCTGCTGCAAAGAAAATGAATATTTCTGTGCATGTCTCACTTGACAATTGTACAGCCTGAAGTACTGAAAAACATGGAAATATTGTTTTATTTTTTGTGCAGAAACGATTGTTTCCAGATAGCCATCCTGTGGGGCATAAGTGTACATGTGTGCATCACACATAAGTGTGATTCCCACAAAGGATATTTTAGCAACAATTTTCTTTTAAAAATAGACATCTTGCACACAACCCCAAAAAGCAACCCTTATGTGTCTATTTTTCTTTTATTTTTGAGTAAAGATTTTGAAGGTATCATATTTTTGCGTTGTTTCCAGATACATGAGTGTGAGTGTGTGCGTGGAAAACTGCTGTTTTTGCACAAAATGTAGCTGTCTTGCAGAAAAAGAGACATCACTATCTTGAAACTGTGTTTGTTTGTTTTGCAAAACCCTACAATTTTTGTTCAAACAGCTCATGTGTATTAGTGTACAGAATAATTTCCTGAAACATTCAGGATATGCAAATACCAAGTAAAAACAACACAAAATTCTCATGGCTGTGTTATTCTTCCCCACTGAGTTTCCTGACTGTCAGGAAAGCCACCTTCTTTGGTCAGAAAATGAATATAGGTTGAGACTCCCTTACCTTGAGTTCCAAAATCCAAAATATTCCAAAACCCAAAATGGTCCACATGGGTGACTGAAATAATGAAGTTTTCTGATGGTTAAATGTACACAAATTTTGTTTCATGCACAAAAATACTAAAAATATTGTGTATAAAATTTCCAGGTATATATGTGTGTGTGTGTGTGTGTGTGTGTGTGGTGTATACAAAACAAAAATAAATTTCATATCTAGACCTGGGTCCCATCTACAAGATATCTCATTATGTATATGCCAATATTCTAATATTTAGTCCCAAGCATTTCATATAAGGGAGACTCAACCTGTAACAGCAAAATTATTTCCATTCCTTCTCCTGATCAAACTCTCTTTCACCCTGCTGTAAATAATGGTATGAACAACATAAGGGTTGTTTTCTTTGGTGGGCAAAGTTCACAAAATTCACAAATTCATCTTCATCTTCATTTTCAAAAAGAAAACAGAACAGGAGGACTAAGACTGAACTTGCACAGACAATCCGTGGACAATTCTCCAGCAAGTCTGCAGCTTAGGGGATTTGAACTAAAGACACCAAGCTCAAATTTTGAGCTCAAAAACCTGCACGCCATCTGCTGGACCAGGGTGACCTTCCCTCAGCCTGCTGCCTCTATGAACCAGCTATGAAGCCACCGTAACAAAACAAGACCAAGAAAGACGAAGAGAAAAATTCTGTTTCAAAGCAGGCATTCTATTGTATTCTTGCAGGATGAAGGAAACAAAAGAGGACAGGATGTGCAAACAACCTCTTTAAAGGGATACAGCTAGAAATGCATTATGATGAGAACACCTCCTTGATCAGATTCCCATCCCTAGATAGGTATGGAGCATCTCTCTTTTAACTCATTCCCAGAATTAGGAAACATCGGGCAGACCTGACAGACCAAAATAAAGCTGCTTCAGTCACTTTGGAGGTAAACACTTTGCTGTTTAAATGACACACGCATCTTAAGAGGTCAGAAGCTGTGCCAAAGCTGTGCAGCATTTAAACAGCATACCTCCAAAGTGACCTGAAGCAGCTTTACTTTGGCCTGTCTGTTAGGGCCCATGGTTACTTTTTTAGACTGCCATGTCCCCGAATACCCCAGTGAGCATAAACATTGGTCATACTGGCTAGGGGATTCTAAGAACTGTAGTCTCAAAAGTAACTTTTTTAAAACTTTGGCCTTTACATCCAGCTTCTTGGCTATCATTCGTCTTATCTCACAAGATCATATGACCTTTGATATTCAGGCTGCACCAGGTTTCCTTTAAGGAACAAAATGCATCATTGCACCCCACGCCATTGTTTCACTTCACATCATTTTGGTCATGTTGGCTGGGGACAATGGGAGATCTAGTGTAATACTGCTGGTGGTTGGTGCCCAGTTGGGGAAGAGCAATTTTTGTAAGAAACATTTGAATGTATCGGTATAGGTGTTCAGTTGCAGCTTGTAGCATGCATCTATATCACTAAATTATAAAGGATTTTCTGGGAAGGTAGGGATAGATAGACCTCTGCCTCAGTGCAAGAAATCAAATTTAGCAGCTTCTGCCATCCCTTCTAAACCTGCAATTCTAACATTTGGAGCAAAGTGACTGCTCCAGTAAGCACAGCAATACCTTCAGAAACTCCATCTGTTTGTTGTTTTCTGCCTGTTTAAGCTGATGAGATCATGGTTTCGTGAGGCCAGAAAGAGACAATTAACATCTTTTGCAAAACCCACAGCAGAGCAGGAGAGGAGGAATCTCTCAAAGCAGCACCTGTTTGCCTGGTGGCCTTCCTCCTAGCAGTGCTGCAGGACTAGTGGGCAACATCTGGAGACAGGTGTTACGGGCATGGTCTGGAGCAGAGGGCAAGCTACAACTCCACCTGGTGGCAGGAGGGTCAGGACAAAAGGAGACATCATTGGTAGGAAGAGAAAAGGTGTGGAGTTAAGCTGTGTGTCCTCAAACATTTCACAGACAGAATCATGCAATTTCGGACCTCCCTCACTACCTCTTTTATTGTGCATTGCAACAATTTCCCCACATTTCTATTTGTGAACTTTGGGATCTACGATATGTGACGTGCACTCTTCTTATAACAGAAATGTGGCAGATAAGATCCTTTTAACTACTTCGATGTTCTTTGACTTAACTTCTAGATGGATTTCCGTCCTAAATTTAACATATTAAGCTAACAACAATTTAACAAACATCTCAAATCGCTGATCTTATCAGTATGCAAAATGAGGGGGCCATCCCAGTGACATCACTAGGATTGGCATCACTCAGTATGGTAACTCATGGTGTCACGTGTCCCCGTTACCCTCCTACCATACCACACCAGACAGAATCCTTAGTAATGTTTCCTGTACTAATCTGCTCATATATTGAAATTACAGTGTATCACTGAATGGAATGGCAATAGTTGTGACATAAATAATTAGCAAAATTATGTACTTTTAAATTACAGCCTAAATGTATTTACAGATACATAGTTTCATGTGGTTAAAATAAAAATATGGTATTTAAAGAAAATTTTAAAATACTTATTTTAAAATTATATTTAATTTTTTTTAAAAAAAAGTTTAAATTAAGTTTTACATTTTTTAAAACAGCTTTTTAAAAAAACCCATGGTCTCTCCTTTCACCTCCCATTGAGCCTCACCCTACTCATCCCATCTCTTCAGCGTGTTAAAGGGATGTAGGCGAATGGCACCGCCTGTTTCTTCCAAAAGGCAGGTGTTTGGGGAGCACACCCTCGTAGACCCCTAGTGATGCTCCTGGGCCACCTCAGGAGCAGATGCAAGAAGAAATGGAGATTGCCAACATGACACTGGAAGATGGAGCTGTGTGGCTCCAAAAACAACTGCTTACAGATGTGGTGGCAATACTAGCAAATGTCCTATTATCAATCATGAAGGCTTAGCTGTCAGTCTAGTCAGTGTCTACACATGAAATACGTACAGTGTGCCTTCTTGTACCTTTTCTTCATTTGGCAAAATGTCTTCAACCAATGCAAAATCAGCTGCAGGTCAAGGAAGTCAAAAGACAAAAATCTCCTTTGTCTTGCATCATGTTTCTGCAGATTGGGGGAAAATTTCATGTATCTCTTAAACAAACAAACCAGGATTCTATCTCTTTTTTCCAGATATATTTTGGCTACAGTCCTATATGCCTCATTGAATTTAGCAGGGATTAACAGTGAGTACAAGTGCGTAGCATCATACTGTAAGTTCCATGGAACAACATTACCCTGTCTATTAACTAAAATTTAGGAACAAATTCAAGATGACACTAATTGCATAAAGGCAATGTGCACTTTCAAATAATGTAAAGTGCATCTGAGTGAGTGGGCATAGCAGAATTGTGAAGATGGAGAATTTAACCCTTTCCTCTCATGCCATAGCCCTGATCCCACCACTGCCCCTCTGCTGCTAATGGAGGCAGCCAGTGGATGTTTACATCTTGGTGCAAACTGCAGTTGCAGGGGGTGGGGTGTTTTTTAGTTGGGGCCCTTGCAGGAAAGAAAGAGTTAAATGGTCCCTTTCTAGCATCTTGGTTCTGAAATTTCTCCTCTTTCCATTGCTTGCTGCCCTTTACCTTGGAAAATTCCTCCCACACCCCCTTACAAATTAATTCCATTTGTGAAATTAACTTCATTGTGCCTGTTTTGACCCTCCTTTTCTTCCCTTCCTCTCTCTTAAATCCCACTCTTCTCTCCCCGACACATATATGGCATTCCAACCCTTTCTCATCATACAAGTACATGAGATATTTGACAATGGGTCTCTGCTTTATCTACAGGAAGCTACGGTATACTATGTCAAACTGCCAGTGGGAAATCTACTTCAGCCTTACCTCCATATCTTGCTGTCCACTAAATAGGGCTCGACAACACCTCTCAGTATCCCCAGCCACAAGAAGCCTGGGAAAAGATTAAATTCAATATTCATTTGACCGATAGTAGCTCTCTATGGAGTCATGGAAGGGTCTTTCTCAACACTCCTTGGAGATGCCAAGGCTTGAACCTGGGGGCATTTCAGCAAAACTTGGAGGGAAAGGAGAAAGGAGACTGTCAGAATGTACTCTTGTTCATTTATTGTTTAAATGCCATATTTTAAACTGCTGTTATTTATTTAAACACTTTCATCCTGCCCTTTATCACAGACTCTCAGGGCAGTATACTAGCCTTTCCAAGATCTAGTCTTCTGATTTCTTCACTACAGTCTCCATCCTAATTAATGACTGAGACAAGATATGGAAAATCTTTAACTATTTTTGTTTAATTTTTAAAAACTTTTGTATGATGTGAATTATTTTACCTGTATCACCTTTGTAAGCTGCCTTATATCCTGGACAGGGGATGTATGGTGGAAATAAATAAATAAATAGGACGATTATGATGACCATGCTGACAATAATTTGTCCACTAAATCCCTCCAGCAGATGTGCCTTACAGCTATGTTTTGATCCTGTCTCCAGCCTCACTCTCATTTGGGATCATACTTTACAATATGCTACATCCGGTGCGTTGGTTGCCTACAAGTACATTAGTGCAATTGCCCAAAGTCAGCATTTATTACAATAGTAATAGTAGTAGTAATAGTAACATATTTGCATGTATTTTTTTTTAAAAAAAACTTGCTAAAGAAAAAAACCCACACTGGCAACTGGGAAAAAGAAGATTACATGAAGTGGAAACATGCCAAGGTTTCTAAGAGGACTGGGAATGATAATAGTCAGCTGAAATTAAAAGTGACAACAGTGCTGGTTAGGATACTTCCTTATGCTGCGACTAGGAAATTTTGTCCTAATGGGAAGACATTGACACCAGGGCCAATGGCACGAAACAGCAGCATGTATTAATTACTGGGTTATATATCTGCCACTTGTAAGGATGGGTCAGGAGAACTGGTTTGGTTAACATTTCAATGAGAACCTATTGAAGTCTCACTTCTGGGCATGAAAACAAGCAGGGCAATGTTAGATTGTAAATGCACTGTATCGCTGAAGTCTGTAGTGCAATTCATTTAAAAAGGCATCCATTTGAATCTGTGTACATAAAAATGAATATATGTGAGAACTGTGCAAAATCCTTTATTCTGTGGAAAAACTGTTTGGTAATAAGCTCAATATTTGAAAAAGTACAGACAAAAGTGTGTACATTAGAAAAACGACTACCTAAAATTTACATATTGTGGAAAATGTTGGTAAAATGAGATACTTTTCCTATGAGCAAACCAATGATGGAGACTAGCATGATTCCTTTCTCAGGTATAGATGAAACAATTGTAGTCCAAACAAAAAAGTTTTACCTTCGCTGGAATTTTAAAAACCTCCAATAATTAAGTCCTAATCCATTAACTCCCTCTTGTTAAAGCTTCTGTTTTGGCAAAATCCAGTATCTTCAAATCCAGGAAACATATTCAGGGGTAGCCATGTTGGCAATGCAGCAAAACATATTTGCAAAATATATTTCTTATTGTTGGCCTTCTACTCATTTCCAAAAAAGGTCTTCTTCTTACATCATTTTTAGAAAGGATGTCAGGACAATCTTAAACATTTTATTTATCTTTCTGTTTCAAAATATTCCATAATTTTCCTGAGGGTGAAAAAAATTTTTTTCAGAACCCCCCCCCCCCCCCTATTTTTTTCCTGGGCCTTTACATCTCTAGGGGAGAGTATTTTCTTGTACCATTGGAGGAAGGTGAGAGAGCCATTATCATTTAAGCATGCACCAAAGGAATAGCAAGAGCATGAAGTCTGTTTGGGCTTTGCAGAAACTGGGGGCACAGCCTTGCAAAAGGAAGAACTGCACAAGTAGCTCTCTGAGGATTTGCTGCATTTTGGAATCCTCAGACTTTGACTCTGCTTGGCTTTTACACTAAAGCAAAGATTACAGATACCCAAATGAAATGTACAGCTGCAGTCCTAGGCACACTCTTGTGGGAATAAGTTGCCCCTGAACTCAGTGCTCAAAAGTGCAAGGGAGCATGTAATGACAACATGAGAGTTCTACCTGTAGTAGCGATTAATCTGTGATGCTGCATTTCACACAGCCAAGGTGTTGCTTAATGCTATAGTCAAGAAGAAACCACTCAGCTGAAGGAAGGTGGGCATTCAGCTGGCATCTGCCTACCAACAGCCCCATTCCCTCTACGTTTACAGGACCAGTTTGGGCTAATGATTAACCTTCTCCAGGGACAGAATGGCCAAAGGGCACACAAACAAAGAAGTCTGTAGTGCTTCAAGCTGGCATCCTGAGTGAAGAATCTGGACAGCAAAGCCAGGTGAGTCAGCCCAAAAAACAGAAGGCAATTTGGATGTATGGAAAGGTGGGCAGGGGCGTAACTAGGGTGTGTGCGAAGGGGATGCAGGCCACACCAGATGAATCCCTAAGGAGGTGACATGAGTGCTCCAGACATGGTGGAAATGCCCTACAAACTCCATAGAGTGTATTTGAAGCCATTCTGGAGCAAAAAAAATAAGGGGGGGGGGAGAACCCTAGCAGACCATGGAACCCACAAAAACAGCTCTCGGCTACACTTTGCTTCCCTTCTGCATTATTCCTTCTTGTGAACTTTACCACTTACCTGCCTGTTTTTTTTCTCTGCTTGTACCACAGCAGGCAGAATGTCGGGGGACAAAAGGAAAAGACGAGTTGGAATTGTGGGCTATGGACATCTAGGTAGGTACCATTTATCGTCTATTTCCCTCCTTCATCTCTCATCCTTCAAAGATGAGTCGCATTCATCTTGTTCCAGCCTTCTGTTTCCAAGTGGACTTGGCTTGTGTGTGTGTGTTTTGCCTTTTACTGAATATGGCCCAAATCCAGTTGTTACCTTTGACTACAGTAAACTAATTGAATCAATGGGATTTACGTATGTGCAAGTTCACCATTCAACAATGGATTGAATGGGTCAATTCTAGTTGAGACTAACCAACTTGCTTGCAGCCTATTACACTTACTCTGGGTGAGATTATCAAATGCTTTGTAATAACAACTGGTCTTTTGGTTCTAGCTAGTTCCAACTAGCCAGAGCAACCAGGTTCACATGGGTTAGAAACCCTTTAGGACTTAATGCCACCTTTTGCTGTTTCCCTGCCATGCCTCTAGGTTTTCTTTTCCCATCAAAGTAACATGACTATATAACCATGAGAATTTTTCATTGATTTGTGCTGAAGACCAGTGGATGAGTTCTCTTTGTTCCTGTAGCTGTGTTCTTTCTGTAAGAAGATACTTGCTGGATCAGAATAAGATCAGTATGTAGCCCAACATTCTGTTTTCAATGTTTCCAAACAGCCCAATATTTCTTGGTACTCGCAAAGAAGGCATGTGACTCCTCCATCAGTGACTCCAAAAAAGGATGCCACCCAAGGGCAGGAAGATTATCTCTGCCTGTTTAGCCAAATTTTTGTTTTTCTTGGCTGTGATTCACCATTGGCGGTCCACCATTGGAAACAAAATACTGGCCTTCATACTGATCTTGTTCTTATCCAGCAAGATAATCCTTATGTTGTTACAGAAAGAATACACTTCTAATAACATAGACAACTTTGTCACTGGTCTTCATCACAAATGAAAAATTCTCATGGTTAGGCCACCATGTTACACTGACAGGAAAAGAGAATTTAGAGGGGGGTAACAGGGAAAGAGGCTGAGAAATTCTAGTAAATGTGTTTGGATTTTGGAGGTGGGTTTTTTTTTTTCTTCTGCAGGAAGGGTATAGCAGATGTGAGAAAAACAGAGCCAAAAGCTCTGGGTTTGTGGTGCTCTTCTCCTCTGCTTTCTGTCTCCAGGCCAGTACCTGGTGAAACGGATCCAAGATGACGGCCTTCGACAGGGCTTGGAGCTGGCCTTTGTTTGGAATCGAGATGCCAGGAAGCTGGAGGGAACAGTGCCAGCAGAGCTGCGGTTGGGGAAGCTAGCAGACTTCTTGGCCTGGTGAGTTGGCAAGCCTAGCCAGAAACTGCTTTAGTGGCATGACAAGGATAATTAGAATGAACCCACCATGAGCCTACAGGCATGCATGCCATGCCATCATGTATACTTAGAACAACTGCAAATGAACATTCTGTACCAGTGATAGGGAACTGCTTTCAGCCAAGGGCCAAATTTAATTTCAGGGCCCGCATTCCAGCGGCAGATGGGGCCAAAGGCAAAAGGGCAGGACCAAAGGTTCCAGCAGGTTTTGTTAAAAGTTCTTACTACCAGTTATTAAACCTTTGGAGAGGTATTGGACTGTTGAACAATGGTGTAACAGTTGGGAAATTATCAAAAGGTGATGTCATGAGGAAGGTGTGTGGACATCTGAGGAAGCCCAAGTGAGAAAGATTTGACTTGAGGGTCCCTATCCCTATTGCAGTCAGGTAATTTCCTGGGGACAGAAGTCCACATGGAGGGGAAACCAATGAAGGAAGCCACACTGCTGCTGTGATTCAGGTTGCTGACTCTGAATATCAGTGGCCACTGCTGAGGTTTCCATTGGTCTCAGTGTGGATGAGTCAGAATAAACAACAGCTGAACTTTATAATTCAACACTATCTCCTGTGAATCGAATTCACAAGAGATTCAACACTATCTCCTGTGGACTGAATAGGGACCACGTGAATGGCCATGCTGTCTGAGAGATTATAGTGCAAAAAGTAATCTGTCTCTGAAGATGCCAGCCACAGATGCGGGCGAAACGTCAGAAAGGAACTCTTCTAGAACATGGCCACATAGCCCGAAAGCTCCACAAAAAACTATAATCTTTCTAATGTTCGTTTGTCATGTTGGAAAGGCTTGCAGTTGATGAAATTTTAGTGAAAATGTAAGTGGTAATAATTTCGTTGGTCTTGAAAGTGCCAAAAGACTATTGTTTTTACAATATTTGAAGATTCAGTTGCATTACCAGACCTTGGAAGTAACAAGTACACGTAATAAATTGTTTTTTGTGTGCCTTCATGTTATGGCAACCCTAAGGCAAACCCATCACAAGAGTTTTTTGGCAAGATTTGTTCAGAACAGGTTTGACATTGTCTTCCACGAAGGATGAGAGCATATGACTTCCCCAAGGTTCCCTAATGGGTTTCCGTGGCTGAGCCCTGTATTTAGATTCATAGTCCAGCACTGAAACCACTACTCCACCTTGGCTCTCTAATAACAACTTACTTGCAGTTAATTTATTTTTGCTAAAATGAAGGCAGCATCACATTACAGTTGAAACACAATAAAGCATCACATCTTTTGATGTGTAACTCTAAACTGTTTTAGTTACTTTTTTAGTTTTAAAGGTGTGGTTTCACTATGTAGTTGTATTTGTTGTGGCAGACCAGGAGCCTGTAGCATTCTGGTGGTGTTTTTAAAATCACTTAGTTAATTCAGAATAATGAGAGAACAAATAATTATTTAAACTTTGTGACTATAAAAGTAACTAACTGCTTTTTGGACCACCAAACTATTACTAACTATTTAAAAAAGTAATTTGCCTTTTACTGTCTCTCTCTTCTCCCTGAAAAGCCACCCTGACATCATTATTGAAGTGGCACATCCTTGCATTGCTCAAGAATATGGGGAGCTATTTCTCAGAACTGCAGATTTCATGGTAAGGACTCCAGATGCCTCAAGAAAGAGGCAGCTGGTATCACACATTCTCTCTCTCAAAACTTTTCAGGGTGGGCAAGCAAATTACCTTTCTTTGCTTGCTTAAGGGAAAATAATCTTTCTTGCCTATTGCAACAACAACCCAGTATCAAACTACCTTTATACTCTACTCTCCAACTTCCTGAATTTAAAGTTGAATAGATTGTTTGAAGGCCTGGTACAAGACATTAGCGTTGGATGCCCTCCTTATGCCAAGGTGCAAAGTGTTTTGTTTTGTTTTTGGCATCTAAAGTAGGAAACAAACTCACAAGCACCTCTTCCTCTTTCCATCCTTACCAGTAGAACTACAAAGCTAAACCCAACAGCAGTCTTATCTAGCTCGGAGTCACTGAAATGAATGGGAATTAGGCACAACTAACTCAAATCCCATTTTTTCAAGGGGTCTTTTCTATGGAGGAGTAATGGAGAAATGTAATCCGCAGTAACAACAAAGGAAATAATTATTTCCTCCCTGTCTCATGACTTTATAAATGTGTTACCTCCATCTAAAGGCAGGGCTGACTTTGATTATTTAGCACAGTGGTTCCCAAACTTTGGTCCTCCAGTTGTTTTAGACTTCACCTCCCAGAATTCCTTACTATTGGCCAAGTTGATTGGAACTTCTGGGTGTTGAAGTCTAGTATACTTGGAGGACTAAAATTTGGGAATCACTGATTAGCAGGAAATAAATCTGGAGGAAAGCTCCACCTTCCCTGAGGCATCAGTGTCTTTTCAGGTTCTCACCAGTAATTACTGCAAGCATTTTTATGTCTACTAGGTGGGTTCACCGACAGCCCTGGCAGATCTAGGCACAGAGCTCAAACTACGGAAAGCTGTGAAACAGGCTGGGCACACGTTGTACATTCCCAGTGGGGCTCTCTGGGGTGGCCAAGACATCCAGCGACTGGATGATGGAGGGATGCTTCAGGTATGATGCTGCAAATGTCCTAAGAGGTGGTTTGTGCAGAGTGTGGGCTGATAAAGGGAAGGATGGTAAGGAAGGCATGTGGAGAGCTGGCCTACTAGTTCTGCCAGGAGTATTATTTATTATAGCTATAGATAACCTTTCCTCCATTGTGGAACTCAAGGTGGCATCAATGGGATTCACAGGAGGTTTGCCATTCAGACATTTAGCTTCAACAAGGTGGTTGTTTCATGTCCTTTCAGACCAGGGTGGAGAATTTTCGACCTCCAGATATTTTGACCTACAGCTCTCATCAGTTTCACACAGCATGGGGAATGGCAAAAGGGAGTTGTAGTACAAAACATCTGGAAGCTCCATGGTCTCTACTCCTTTTCCTACCTTGATACAATAAAGTGATTGATGGAGTGATTAATTGATTCAGAGTACAGCACAGACTTAATGCGCCATAAAATCCTAATCTCTGAAGTCATGATCCCTTCCCTCTCTGCAAGTTCATATAAGCACAAGACTCCAAGCATCCCACCCTGTCTCATTGTTAGTGCCATGATTACTAGATCCTATATTTCAAGATTAGCTAAATTTGGTCCTTCAGATGGCACTGAACTACTACCTCCAACATCCCTCGCTATTGATCAAGCTGGCTAGGGTTGATTGGGATCAGAATCCAACAACATCAGGAAGGGCAATGCTTTTGCAACATGCCAGTGTTCCTGGGAGACGGTGTAATCTGTCCATACAGAAAAGCCCACAACCCACAACAGTAATATAAAATGCATTTCTCAGTGCTTCTGGGGAAAGTGGGACAACTCCCAAAAAGGGAAAGTCAAATTGACTAATCAACAGCCTAGGATGGTCTGAACATCCAAGTTCCCAAAAAATTTTTGGGAGACTGCATCAATTTGAATAACATACCAGAATGTTGGGTGGAGTCTATAGCAACCCGGCCTTGTTCCGAGCTGCTAATATTGTAGAGACTGGAAATCTACATTTTGGACTACAATTCTCAATGGTCATGCTGTCTGGAGGCCTGTGGGAGCTGTAGCCCAAAAAAGTAACTTTCCCAAGCTCTGATTTGCTCAACCCACACCACCAGTGTCAATATTCTGCTATACAGATTAACATAACAAAAATTCTGCCCCAGTGATGTTACAGTCTTAAATGGCTAGCAGGGAAATTGAATTGGAAGATTTGTGATTCCTCTTGACTCTTTGTTTTACCTCTTCCTAGGCATTAACAGTCACCATGGTGAAACACCCTGACAGCTTTCGACTGGGAGGGCATCTTGGGAAGCAGGTGCAAGGGGCCCAGAAAGAGAGGGTAGTGCTGTACAATGGTCCTGTGCGCCAGTTGTGTCCCCTGGCCCCCAACAATGTCAATACCATGGCAGCAGCTTGTATGGCTGCGCCTAGCTTAGGATTTGATGGCGTGAAAGGCTGCCTCATAGCTGACCCCAAGTGAGTCCTTAACCCTCTCTGATGTGTGTGGGGTGGTGGTGGATTGTGCTAGAAACTGATAGTTTGGTATTATCTGTCTTCAAATTCCTCCATCTAATGGGCTGCAATTTCCCCTTGCGTTGCAGCCTCCCTGACTACCACATGGTGGAGATTGAAGCAACTGGACCAGGGGGATTCTCTGTCAGCACCAGACGCAAGAATCCAGCAGCTTCTGGGGCTGTCACGGGAGCAGCCACCTTTGCTGCTTTCTGGAGCAGTCTGTTGGGTGAGGGAGTGAAATCCTTCCTTATCTGATATATCCTAACTTGGCATTGCTGAAAATGTGACAGCTTGCTCTACTAATGTCTTTATTTCTAACCATGTTCGAAATTCCTTGCTGTCCTGTCTGATGGTGAAGTGTCTTTGGCAGAAATGAATATCTATAGGAGGATGAGGAATCTTGTTCCTTGAGGATATTCCAGTCCCCTCCCTGTTCAGCTTCCCCCTCCCAAAAGAGTCAGTCTCTGTCTAGTCAATAGGTGGGAGGTGTGTATCCTATGAGATGTTGTTGGACTGTAACTCCCATCAGCCCTAGCCAACATAGCATCATTCTAATTCATGGGAGCATCATTCTAATTTCTGGAGTGCCACACATTCACCAACCTGTTCTGGTCTTTGAGTTGTTGAGACATAAGGGAAAAGATGCAACCATAATAGAATGATGGAGACCACTGAACCCTGGTACATAATAAGTTTATTGGATAGTCAATATACTTATTTAGCTAGTATATTTTTATTTTATCCATCAGTTACATATTTATGCTGCCTTTCCTCTAAAATGCTGAAGGAACATAGGTATATACGGCTCTCTGCTTCCTCTTTGTAAACAAAATAACCTGTGAGTTAGGTCAGAGAGAACAAGAGAGAGTAACACTTGATTCAAAGTCACCAAGTTGCATATCTCAGTGGGGACTTGAAGATGGACCTCTGAAGTCCCAGTCTAATACCCTAACAACTACACCACACCAGCTAGCTATTAAATAATAGTGGTTAAAATATTTTCTTTTTTTAACCACCCAGAAAGGAGCTTATGAGACACTAGGGCTGGACAGACATTATGGACTTCTGTGTAGGACAGGGCAGAGGAGAAGGATTATGCCTCTTGGCTCAAATGCACCTTCTAAGTAACACTTGGCTTAATTTCTGAAACAGCATACATATGCAAAAACTGTTCTCACTGTCTCCAGCAGTTTCTACACATGAAAGCTCTTTCAAAAGTTATGCTAAACATTATGTTCAGTAGTAACTAGCATGGCTTATAACTTATATAGTGACCTGAAACATTTAATAATTGTATGGATAATGTCATTATATAATTTAGTCACTAGGTGATACTGGATCAAGATGTATCTCAGTGGAATCAGTAAGTTGTTGTTGTGTGCATTCAGGTTGTTTCCAATTTACTGTGACCATAGGTAAAACCTATCACAGAATTTTCTTGCCAAGATCTTTACCATGGCCCTCCTCTGAGGATGAAAGGATGTGATGTACCTAAGATGGATTTCCATGGCTGAGAGAGCATTCAAACTCTGGTCTCTAGATTCATAGGAGTTTATCACATGGGAGGAATTTCTCTCAATTTCGAAAGAAATGAAAGTGGGGCCAGTTCGGAAATGAGTGAATTCGTTAGTTCAGCGAATTTGCACGATTGCGTATTGACCCTGTATTGTGTTCAGAATGACTTCCCATTGCCTGAAATTGCATGTGATAGTTTTTCACACAATAATGTGAAACCCCATGATTGCATTCAGAAGGACTTCCCATTGCCCGAAAATGCATGTGGTAGTCTCTCACGCAATAACGTGAAACCCCATGATTGCGTTCGGACTGCCATTGGATTATGCTTCCAATTTCTGTCGTCTGATAAACTCCATAGTCCAACACCTAGACCACTACACCACACTGGCTTCCAATCAGAAATTACCTGGGTACAATGCATTTTTTGTTTTCCTAATTAGTGTATTCCTAAAAATGGCAGTGGTCTATGCAAGACAAATATCTGAAGCTTTACCCACTAATCTGACTTGCCCCACTCCACTGCACTTTGTGACTTACATAACCTCCAGATAAATATGTATAGGATTGTGCTATTTATATATAGTTCTGAAGGCAAGTTTGGAAGTACAGTATAACCCCCACCCCACCCCCATATCTGTGGGGTCTGTACTTGCGGTTTCATTTATCTACTTCTAAACAAAATATGTTCTTTCTAGACACTTTCTAGGGCTTCCAGTTTGATTCTATGGTATGGACATTGACCATAGACCCATGTAGGACAACCTAGAAATGACTACAGAAATGTTCTCCCTAGGACTCTCTAGATCCTCCAGTGCAGCTCTATGGTCAACTTCTACCAAAAGTTCATTTCAATAGGGCTTACTATTATCTGCAATTTCACATTTCCACAGTAAGTCCAGGGACATATCCCTCGTACCTGTGATGGATTACATTTGGAGTGCCACAAGGGCATTTTGGCGTTCTTTTTTACAAGTAACACACTGACTGTTAATATAATTACTTTCATCATATGTAAAATGTTTCCTCATTGTTGCTGCATCTTATTTTTGTGGGTGCTGAAAATATTTTCTTGGCACGTTTTGAGGGTCTCCCTCCTTCCCAAATTTTAGGTCATTTTCTTACTTATTAAGATGAATTCTTCCCACCCACCCCCCAAAAAGAAGTAATGAGAAAATATCAAGTAATGCAACAATGTAAGCACACGTTTCCAAAAACAGTTATTATTAATGCTAATGCATTAATGAGTTACACAACACAACTCGCCTTCAAACCATTTCCAACTTATGGTGATCCTAAGGCAAATTATCTCAGGGTTTTATTGTCAAGTTTCTTCAGAGGGCTTTTTGCCATTGCCATCATCTGAAGCTGAGAGAGTGTGACTTACCCAAGGTCACCTAGTGAGTTTCTATAGCTGAGCGGGGATTCGAACCCTGCTCTGTACTATATTTTAAAAGATAACCTTACAAGCTCTGCTTTCAAGGCAACATCCTGCTTCAGAAAATGTGGATGTTTTGAGTGAAAATCTACTGGGAGATGTGTTTTCTTCAGGGAAAAGGGAAGCAATTCTCTGTGCTCTTGACTGACCTTTTCTCTTTTCCTCTCCACAGTATGTCAAGGCCACGGAGGCCGAGTCTATCTCTGCTGAGGCTGAATGAATGTTCAGAAGAAAATAAGCTGAAAATAACTGTACCTGAGGTTGAGTTACACCAGGCTGGGAAAACAGTGGATGCCAGCAGGGAGAAGTGATTATAGGTGGCATATCTGTCCATTCCCTCTGCCTTCTATACCTTCTTCCATGTTTCAGTCAACAATATAGCGAATTACCTAATGATGCTGCAGCAAATCCCACCATCCTGTCTTCTCCATTAGAACTGTTTCTGAACAAAGACATCAGGGTCAGCTGTATCATTAGGCAGGCAGCAAAACACTGGGGGCAACCCCCTGACTCTTCCAAACCTGTTCCCAGTGATGTATTCAAGTCTTTTATTTCAAGTCTCAAGTCTCAAGTCCCTTCTTTCAAGTCTCAAGTCAAGTCTCAAGTCCTTGCAAGATACTTTTCAAGTCAAATCTCAAGTCAAGTCTTAAGTTTGGAAGCCAACTTTAACAGAAAAAAGGAGGTGGAGGTTCAGTAACTAGAAAATCAAGAAGGCATGCACAAAGTTAAGGAAAAAAGATCATAAGTAATTGATTAAGATTGCATTTTAGAAAAATATGGTATACTTATTCGGGAGCCTGCCCCCACTGCACATTGGAGGAGCCTTCTAAATCTTTTGAAAAGCTTTAGCAGGATCCTTCTGCCTCAAGTCTGTTGCCTTACATATTTGCTGCTCCCCTCCAAGAAATGTTATGAATGTGTTATGCTATTGAACCAAGGCCAGCAAGTTGGGCACTAAAAATATACAAGTCTCGAGTCGAGTCAGTGTGTCATTTATTGCCAGGTCGAATCTGAGTCAAGTCACTGAAGTGACATAAGTCCAAGTCAGTTGACTCGAGTCTACATCACTGGCTTTTCCCCACTGCCATGTAAACCACATAAATTATTTTGGGCCCTTTAAACCAGCATGCTGCTAAATGTAATGCAAGATACTGTACAGTGCTATCACAAGAGAAGGGACTACCACTTTGTCCTATATGTAAGGCAGAAAAATGCCTTTGGACAGCTCTGACATGCTACTAGAGACTGTGCCTTTCTACATATTTTACCACTGTTGTCTTGCCTTCCTCAGTTGTTTTGGTTATGGTACATAGGAATTACTGGAAGTCACCTAGCCCAGATTTTCTAAGGTATCTAGTTTGGATTTCCATTTTGGAGCACTGCCTAATCTCCAGCAGCTCCAGCAGGATGGGAATGTGAAGTCCTCCAGATATTGCTGGATTGCAGCTCCCATCATCTTCCATCATTAGCTATGCTGGCTACAGTTGATGAGAAATGCAATCCAACAATATCTAGAAAGCCACATTTCTCATTATTTCCCCAGATGAATACTGTTGCCTGTGAAAGATACTTCATTTGGCCTTGGGGAATTATTTTTAGGTGTTTGTGAAATGTCTACATTCATTTTATTAACAACTGACAGTTTCTGAACTTCTCTCTGCTTGACTCGTTAATAAATAAGCTAAATTGGGCTAAGGGCGTCTTGAAGCCAGCAGTCTTGGTAAATGAGCCTTCCCTAGTCCTATTTCTTTCCTAAAAACAATGAGGATCCATATTACTGAAACAGGATATTTCTTTTTGAGATCCACCAGATGAGCTAAATATATTGGGAAGTGAAGTCATTATAGTTTTTACCCCTGTAATTACAGGAAATGGCAAAACCACCTCTTGCCTAGAAGACTCTTGCATGAGGTTGCCATAAGTTGACAGCCAACTTGAAGGCACTTGCACAGTTACCGTTCCTGTTTCCCAGATTCAGACAGTTTGATATTTCCAGAATGCTTGATATTTCCAGGATGCTTCAGGCTTTCCTCCCTCCTTTCCTCATTTTGTTTCTGTCAACAGTTTTTTTAATGATGCTTTTGTGTCTTGCAACCTTCTCTTTTTTGTTCCTGTTGCCTCTCTTTGCATGTTCTAAGGACTTTAGCACTTGGGAGACAAGTGTCCTCCTCTCGTGAATAAAGCGGCATTTAATCCCATCAATATCCCGCAAGAGCGGGATGATTTTCAGACAATGTCACCATTATTGGGATATTATCCCATTAATAAAGAGGCAAAAATTGTGTCCCGATAATGGTAACATCGGGGGGGACGTCGCCTGAAAATAATCCTGCTCTTGTGGGATATTGACAGGATATTGAGGAGGGATATTGAAAAGATATTGAGGATGAATGTCAAGCAAGAGAAAGCTTTTTGGTGAGATGGTTGAGAAATGGGGTTTTCAAAAATCTGTGCAACTGTTGCCCTCCTTCCACAGCTCAAAACAAGATCAAGTAGAGAACTCAGAAGGGACATTAATATCATGGATGGGATTTTTCATCTTGATTCTAGTAAGGCTTCTAGTGTAGCAATGTAATGTAAATCTAAACACCAATTAAAAATTAACTTATTTAAAATGGCCCTTTCTAACACAAACATAACACAGGACACAGGATTTACTAAAAACTTAAGTGATGGTGGCATACCATCTGAGGAATACCGACAAAGGAGATTCTTGTAATTTGTCTCATCTCAAGTGTTGGAAGTGCAGCCATGCCACTTTGACCCAAATGCCTACCTTACATTTTCGTCCACCACCTTTGACTATAGTATTTCCTTCCCAAGTCTTCCAGAGTTCTGAGTCTCTGACCTTTTAGTTTCTAATATCTTTCTGCACAAATAACCTTAAGGCTGCAGTCCTGTGAATGCTTATTTTGGAGCAAGTGCCATTGAGTTTATTAGACAGACATCTCAAGAGAGTCTTCTTTAGAATTCATGGGTGTCTTACAAGGATGGAGAATGACACTTCCAAGTGCCACTCTTGGCAACACTTGCCCATAGCACTGAAAAAAATAATATCCTCCAGCAATTAAGGAATGGACAAGACATGTTGTCAATCGATCAATATTTACTGAATAGCCCAAGGGCCGTCTCAAAATACCTCGAAACAAAGTAATACATACAATAACATTCTATAAAAGGTCTATAGAGATTATTAAAAAAAACAACAACCATAGAACATGTTGTCAGTTTTAGAAATGCACGAAAAACAAAGAAACTAAAAAACATGTTGTCAATTTTAGAACTGCACAAAAAACAAAGAAACTACAGAAAGAATCCCCTAGCTTTTACAGTTTGTCTAGCTTATCGTAATCAGTACGGAGTATGCCTCTTTTTCTGTCTGTTGGAACCATATCTGGAAAAACGTGTAATGTAGATACCAAAAATTTAGATACCGAAATTGTGACAATGCATACTAAGCAAATTCTAGGAATAATCACCTTCAGTGTTTGGTTTTTAAAACCTATTAATATCAATTAATTTAAATAGCTCCATGCTGTAGTACATCTTCACAAACTAGGCAGCAGACTTCCCTAACCACCACATAGTTGATTGAAGAGATAAGCAGTCTAAAGAGTAGTCCGCATGGGCCAAAATGCTCGGGTTCCCCCCCGGCCTTGCATCATCTACTTCAGACAATGCATATTTTAATACAGTATGTAATTTTAATTACATATTCTAACTACATATTTTAATTATATATTTTAAATACATATTTTTAATTATTGTAGTGATTTAATTCTATTTACTATATTATTTTTGTATACTTTTTTTAAAAAATTTTTTAAATGTTGTAAGCCGCCCTGAGAATCCCAGTCTTGGGATAAGGACAGGATATTAATAATGTATAGTTTTAAATTGTTATAGTTATAATGTATAGTTTTTAATTGTTATTGTGTTTAATTGATGTTTTAAGGGGAGGGAGGGAGGGAATAATTGGGTTACTATGTATGTATTGTATGGATTTTTAACTGTAAGCCACTTCAATTGTCCTTGGACAGAGAAGCGGGGTACAAATAAAGCTTTTAATAATAAGAATAAGAATAAGAGTATGGCCTCTGGGAGTTGAAGTCCAAAAAAAGAAAAAAGAAAACCACCAGAGGCCCAGAGTTTAGTACTACTCAATGTGCTTCTTTGTCATGTACTGTACATAATAATAATAATAATATGGCCTGCTCAATGTGCTTCTTAGCCAAATAATAATAATAATAATAATAATAATAATATGGCCTACTGAATGTGCTTCTTGGCCATGTACAAATAATAATAATAATAATAATAATAATAATAATAATATGGCCTGCTCAACGTGCTTCTTAGCCAAATAATAATAATAATAATAATATGGCCTACTGAATGTGCTTCTTAGCCATGTACATATTAATAATAATAATAATAATAATAATATGGCCTACTGAATGTGCTTCTTAGCCATGTACATATTAATAATATTAATAATAATAACAATATGGCCTACTGAATGTGCTTCTTAGCCATGTACATATTAATAATATTAATAATAATAACAATATGGCCTACTGAATGTGCTTCTTAGCCATGTACAAAATAAATAATAATAATAATAATAATAATATGGCCTACTGAATGTGCTTCTTAGCCATGTACATATTAATAATATTAATAATAATAACAATATGGCCTACTGAATGTGCTTCTTAGCCATGTACATATTAATAATATTAATAATAATAACAATATGGCCTACTGAATGTGCTTCTTAGCCATGTACATATTAATAATATTAATAATAATAACAATATGGCCTACTGAATGTGCTTCTTAGCCATGTACATATTAATAATATTAATAATAATAACAATATGGCCTACTGAATGTGCTTCTTAGCCATGTACATATTAATAATATTAATAATAATAACAATATGGCCTACTGAATGTGCTTCTTAGCCATGTACATATTAATAATATTAATAATAATAATAATATGGCCTACTGAATGTGCTTCTTAGCCATGTACAAAATAAATAATAATAATAATAATAATAATAATAATAATAATATGGCCTCTGGGAGTTGAAGTCAAAAATGTACAAAATGGAGGACATTATGGGATTCTGGACAGAGAAGGGGTTAAAAGGGAGGGAGAACAACAATGTCCTGGAAAAAGTGTCACCCTGACTCTAAATACATTACAAACTATCTATCTATCTATCTATCTATCTATCTATCTATCTATCTATACAGTATATATATATATATATATATATATGCGCAGCCAACTTCCGGGTGGCACCCGGAGCATGCTGGGAGTCGTAGTCCCAGCCTCCCGCGCAGTGCTTGCTGGGAAGAGTAGTTTTGCCAGCCTGTGCAGAGTCAGTCTTGGTTGGGACTCAGAGGAGAGGAGGAGCAGTAGACTGTTGTTGTGGGTCAGTCATGTTGGTGTCCAGTTGTGGTTGTTGTGCCAGCTCCAGCGTCTGCAGGGTAAGGTGCCCTTTGTGGGTTGTCTTTTCCCCTCTTTCCATGGCAGGAAAAGGGGGAAATGGGCTTTGGGCTGGTTGGGGAGGAATTTAGGGCAAGATCCTAAGCAAAAGTGGTGCTCCAGAGCATGTGCAGAGTGCATCCCCTTTCTAAACTCAATCCCATCCAGAAGGGGACAATGGAGAGAGGTTTCCTGGTTGTTTTGTAGAAATTGAGAAACTGGGATCCTTAGAAACTCTATATTCATATTATAGAAAGTCTATATTATATATATATATATATATATATACACACAGTATATATAATCATTAGAAGAATAAAAAGAAATTAATAATTAAAGATTATTATTATTATTATTATTGCATTATGGTAAAGTATCAGATAAGCTTAGGTAGTCATAAGTTCATAATGGAGTAAAATCAATTTTATGTTTATCATTGCAAAGTTAATTAAAGTATAAATATATTATTTATACTTTAATTATTATTATTATTATTAATTATTATTTATGCTCAGTGGTATAGGAAGTTGAGAGTGTTTTTGGTAATGTTTTTCTTTATTGTATGTGTTTTTGACTGCTCGTTTTAATGTATGTTTGTTTGAGTGTTTATTTTGGGGCATTTCTGTGTTTTGTGTTTTATAAATAAAAATATTTAATTAAAAAAAAGAAATTTAAATTTAAAAATTTTCAGCTTTGGCTTGAGCTTATTTTATTTTGTTTTATTTTTATCCCACCTTTCTCCCAAAAAGGGACCCAGGGCGGCTCACAATATAAAAACATATTAAAACAACATTAAAAAAACCTTAAAATTGCCTAATTAAAATTAAAAGTTTTTTTAAAATGTAAACATACAAAATTTAAAACATATACAAAGGTTAAAAAATAATCCAAACCACCACCACCACCCCAATAAAACCAAAATTTAAAATATACAAAGGTAAAAAAAAATATCTAAATTACCACCAACCCAATAAAACCAGGACCCCTTAATATTTTTTTTAAAAAAAATATTCCTAAATTAAATCAATGATCATCATTTCTTTTTAATGATGTTAATCCTTTTGGGTGACGTCTGATAAAGAAATTGGTTTGGTATAATAAGGATTGTTTTGGGGGGTTTTAGCCAGTGGGATTCTGGATGGAAAACTTAAGTAATTGTAAATAGTATTCCAGCTTCTATGGGATTATGAAAGCAAAGAAATAGATTTGGCATCTTTAAATGTTAAGTCTCCTTTCTTTAGGATGGTGGATAAATGACTACTTTTGAGATCTTGCTTCAGATTTTATTTCATAATACTGTATGTGTGTTTGTGTGTGTGTAAATAATAATATGCATGTGTGTGAGAGAGAATATATATATATATATATATATATAGTTTGTATTTGTGTGTATGTAAGTTTTATACACACACAAACACACATGTATAGTATAATATAAAATACATGAATAAGTTTTATATATTTTAAATTGGGTGTGTGTGTGTGTTCTTACAAGATAAAGAAAGGTAATGGTGAGCACTTTGGTAGTCATCACAGGATAATACATTGCTATAAAGGATGTGAGTCACACTAAGGGATGGAGAAACTATAATAACCCAAATCTTGTCGGACGATCTATACTGTAGAAATAATGCAATTTGACACCCCTTTTAAGTATTGCAGCCCCATCCTGTGGAATACTGGGATTTCTAGTTTTGCAAGGTCTTTGGCCTTCTCGGCCAAAGAATGCTGGTGCCTCACAAAGCTACAAATCCCAGGATTCTGTAGGATGGAGGCATGGTAGTTAAAGTGTTATCAAACTGCATTATTTATACAGTGTAGTTGCGCCCTTATGAGAGACAGTGTGGCATAGGGGTTTGAGTGTTGGACTATGACCCTGAAGATCAGGGTTTGATTCCCAGCTTCGCCATGAAACCCGCTGGGTGACCATGGCCAAGTCACATGCTCTCAGCCTCTGGGGAAGGCAATAGCAAACCTCCTCTGAACAAATCTGGCCAAGAAAAGCCCATGATAGGTTTGCCTTCAGGTTGTCATAAGTTGGAAACAACGTGAAGGCACACAACAACAACAAAGTTGCACTCCTATCCAATATGGCCAGCGGTCATGGATAGTCACCCTAAACAAAACATTTGGAGGACTGCAGTTTCCCCACTGCTAGCTTGGATTTTTACCCTTCAGTAATGTATTACGGTATTCTGTGACAATTGCCACCTTTCTGTTTTTTATTTGTGAAATGGCGCTGAAGTCCATGAACATATACACCAAATAAGATTTCTTCATCTTTAAGATTTCGCATGACTTGTTGGTTTTACATAGTCGAGAATCTTCATTTCAGTCTCAAATGTACAGTATCTTAATTCCCTACTCACTTTCTTACTACCCTCATGGTGACAGTTTTAGGATGTACAATTGGCCCTGCTTATCCGCGGATTCTTTATTGACAAATTTGACTATCCACAGCTTGAATAAACATATATAATAGATATATATATCCACTGTATTTCATTTCTCTGTGCACTAATAAGGAGTGTTCATTTTCTCTTCTTTAGGATGTCTGTTACTAAAATATTATGTACCCACCCCATAATCTTGTGTGGCGTTGTAGGGATTCATGCAAGGAATTCATGCCTTGATCTACTTATGTTGATAGGGATGTATATTCAGTGGAAGCCTCTCTTGAGTGATTGGACATCCTTTCGTGAAATAAGGTTGCCAGATTGAAAACTGGAGAAACCTTCTGAATCTTTCCACAGAAAGAAAATTCTGACAGGCATTGCTTGTTACCTGGTTGTGTGACAGGTAACACCTGCTGAAATTAGCTCTTCTACGCAACCAGTAAAAGTAGAGGAACATACTCCAGTTTTCAGTCTGGCAACCCTAGGGCAGGGTAAGTTGAACAGTCCTTGGTTGGCTGCCAAGAGGGTGTTGTAGGTATCTAGGCCTGGGAAAGGACGAGTAAAAGTGAAGGTAGGAGATTTAAGATGGCATTAGAACAAGGGAATGAGGGACAGAGAAAGCTAAAGGAAGGGGTCAGAGAAGCCTAGAACCCATTTGGCAGAGAGCAGGACTACAAATGGTTAGGATGGTAACAGGTGAAGGAGCTCAAAGAACATTACCTTTTTGGATTGAAACACCCACACTCCCTCAGCCATTGTAATCCAAAACAGTAATGTTCCCAAACTCTGTGTTCTCCAACGCTAATGGAGTTGTATTGATTTATCTGCCTTTTTACATCTGTGTGAATCTTTTACTGGCTTTTCTCTCCAGGGCTGATCTTGAGGTGGGGCCTTTCAGGCTTGCGTGGATGTGATGTCCGGGAACTTGGGACCAAACGAGGCATCCGGGATTTATCATGAGCGGCAACGCCTTGAGCTGTGTGCTGTCCATGCCCTGAACAATGTCTTACAGGAGCGGATTTTCACCCAAGAGGCAGCTGATGAAATTTGTAAGAGGTAAATTGTTTGTATCTCTGTGTCCCAATCTGGGAGATAGGCAGGATAGAAATAAATACAACAACAGCAATATTCTGCAAGAACCTAAAAGGAGACATTCTTTTCATATAAGACCTTTTTACAAACATCCTCAATCATTTCAGCCTTCACCATATTTGTAGATTATCCCCTTTCCTTTTAAAAATATTCCCTGACCAACATTTGCTTTAGTTCCAACGAAAAACTAAAATCACAAATCTTACTGAATCTAAACCATGAATCTAATTTAATTTAAACCTTGTCCGATGGCAGGTGTGAAAAATCTTTGGTCTCCCTGTAGTTTTGGAGCTAACTCACAGAAGCCCAAACAGGCATGACAAGTGGTCAAAGATTTTGAGAGTTGTAGTCCAAGACATTTGGAAAGTCAATGATTCCTCATCCTTGCTCTGTGGAAAAAAACACTGAACTTCAATTATAATTATATGGTAATGCTTCATAGCAGTGGGTTGTTCCTTTTACACACACCTACTTCCTAACATGATCATAATTTGAACCTCAGAGTTTGAGAATTTGGGCACTGGGTAGTGGCAAAGGCATTGGATGGACCTATTAAGATGAGTTGGTGCCCAAACCTAGGGGAGGCTCCAACTTCTTTGAGGCCTGTGTGTATATAAATATTAGGTGTGAAAGGCCAAAGAAAGATTGAGTATGACACATTTTCATCTGTAAAACTCTGTACTTAGAAATTCCAGGAAAACACATAATCACCTGTCTTTCTTAACTAGCTAGTCCAGATCAGAGTAAGGAAGAAGGAGAGTTGTTGAGATGTGTCAAGGTTTCCATGAAGTTCACTGTGTGTATAAGAGGGAGTTTCGCCCCAAAAACTGATATTCATGAGGACTTGAAAACTGGTTCTGGGTGGAAATGTGCACATGATGAATTGCAGGAGATGAGCAATTCTTTTTTTTTTTTTTTTTTTTTTTTTTTGAACTCTATAGGAAAGTCCCAATGCTGGAATCAAATGTAGACATCACTTCTGTCCCCTCCCAAGGTGTCAAATGCAAACTGAAAATCCCCTACACTGTTTCTTGGAAACCCCCCCCCCTTCCCTATCCTTTTAAACTGATCTTTCAGTGCTGTTGAGCAAAATAATGTTACACTTACTTGGCCTGAATTCACCACTTTCTCTGAAAGTGGCATCTTTGTCTTATGTAGTGTGAAGCTGATGGGATTTTGCCAAGGGCATGGAATTGGTTTTGCATACCTTGTGCTGATGGGTGAGGCTACCTACACTTTTAATGAGTGGAGCCTAGCTACTCCAAGAGTGTTTTGCATGAGACACTAGAATGTAATTTCATTTACAACCATTGGTCATCACGACACTTTAATTAGCACAATCCAGATAATATCGTGCACTCTATAACCACTTCAGTGGAATAGGTTGAAGCTACTCAGGTAAGCCTCTGAAATAGTGCTGCTTTGGCAGTATGGCTCTGCTGATTTATTGTTCATTTATTCAGTGTTGTTCTGGGGCAAGTAGGAGCCTGTAAGCTTCCCTGGGGTACAGTATTTCTCTGGAAAAGCCAAAATGACAGTTGCATAAAAAGAAGCAGCAGACATCCTTTATTCTCAATGTGTTTTTCAGGCTAACTCTCTAGGGGTAGGTTTTTTACCAGCTCAAACAAACAAAAAAATAAAATAAAATAAGCTATGTCAAATTCATATTTAAAATGCACATAACTTTGTTCTGGATAGGCTTAAGATAACTTAAACCAACAAGAGGAGAAGAACAATAGCAATGTATTAACGTCCATCAATATGTTGCATTGGAGCATTTTTGGGAAGATAGATCTTTGTCTTGACAGCTCTTAAGGAGAGGCCCTCAGATATTGGATAGCAATTCTCATAAACCCTGACCATTGACAGGGGCTCATGGGAACTGGACAGTCAAGTGTTCCACACTGATATGTGACATAAGGGAGGCAGCAGATGAAGACAGAAATTATAATAGTGATGGAAGATTGTCCAATCAGTTCTAGCATAGGCACTTGGGTTTAGTTACAGTATGAGACGATGACTAAAGATAGAGGTGAGAATCATCTACCCCTTGAGATGCAGATTAACTGTTATTCCCATCATGCCTCATTGTAGGCAAGGCTGGCATGGGATGGATGGGATCTGGAATTTAATAACATGTGAGTGGAGTCGAAGGCTTTCATGGCTGGCATCCATAGTTTTTTGTGGGGCTTTTGAGCT
The DNA here is from genome assembly GCA_034509955.1 of Urosaurus nigricauda. Classification (NCBI taxonomy): domain Eukaryota; kingdom Metazoa; phylum Chordata; class Lepidosauria; order Squamata; family Phrynosomatidae; genus Urosaurus; species Urosaurus nigricauda. The sequence continues at coordinate 20,940,845 of JAOEGL010000006.1, read as the reverse complement.
ATGTGGCCATGTTCTAGAAGAGTTCCTTTCTGACGTTTCACCAGCATCTGTGGCTGGCTGGCCACATAGCCCAAAAGCCCCACAAAAAACTAAACATGTGAGTGGTTTCACAGTCCACAGTCCTGGACTAAGGACATATAAAAGTTGGAATGTGAAGGAAGCAAATGTGGTAGTGTTATACAAGTGAAGAAAGAAGGGGGGGAAATCATTTGATGGTGGAAAGAGGACACTATCAATATTCCCAAGAAGCTAGCTCCTCTGGGGTCTCTCCCCAATGGTCATCCAGCAGACATTTCACCAAGGTGTTTCCGGGAACTTCATAATATCAAAAACTTATGTCTGAATTTCCTTATTTTCCTTTTCCTTCCACATCCCTTTTTCCTTTTGTTCCCCCTCTCTTTTTTTAGATTGTATCCCTGAGGGCAGAGACTGCCCCCCCCTTTATAAATAGATAACTTTGAGGGAACATAACATCTGCATTGGTCCCAACTGTCTCACTTCACCAAGTTCTTTCAGTCTCTAGCTGTAATTAAACTCTTTTTTGTTTTCCAACAGGCTGGCCCCAGATGCAAGATGGAATCCACATCGCAGCTTCTTGGGGACAGGGAACTATGATGTCAACGTCATCATGGCAGCTCTCCAGAGTGTTGGTCTAGAAGCTGTCTGGTGGGACAAGCGCAGGTGAGTGGCGAAATCCGTGCCCTAAATTGTTCTGTTTACTTCCATTCCACAGAGTACCCTGCAAACTCCAGCTAATTGACTGTTTCTGGAAAAAAATGTGACTTGCCCAGCTTGAACTGTTTTCCTTTTTAGTGACCTCTTCCTCTACTCAGGGGTGTGTATAGTGCAGCCAATGCATGTGACCCCTGCAGCCAACTTTTGTGACTTCTGAAGCTCTGCACCAGTCCCCCGAACCTCCTCAGTTAAAAAATGGTGTGATTTTTGTACAGCTTTGACTCCAGACTATGCAGAATGCCCCCCCCCCGAAACTCAAGGAAATATGTAAATATAGACCCACCCTATGAACACAAACAGCCCTGTACTACCCTCAAATACCTCTGCAATCTCTTTCAAAATGGTGACAAGAAGTAATGTGATGTCTCTTCAATTGCCATTTTGAGAGGAACTGCAGAGGTAAAGAGAGGCATTTGGGCTTACTGTGTGTGTGGGGGGGGGGGGGTCCATGAGAGTACATGGGGGAGTGGAATTGGCCACTGATTGTCATGTAGTTGCTCACCTCTGCTCTACTACTTGCTTTCTTGCTAGTTAGTTAGCTCCATTTATATACTGCCTTTCTTCCAGTGAACTCAAGGCAGTGTACGTGATTCTCTTCCTTCCAGTTTGATTCTCACATCAACCTCATATCATAGGTTAGGCTTGAGAGAGAAATACTAACTAGCACATGGTCACCCAGTGAGTTTCATGGTAGAGTTGAGGATTAGATCCTAGCATGTCCTGGCGCATTACACCACAGAGACTTTCACCCACCTTTGAGCCTTCCAGATGATTTTGGACAGGTTGAGGAAGGATTGACTAGGCTGAGCTTAGCCACACCACCATGCCCGGAATTTCCCTTTTACTGAGTGATGGTCCATGTAGCCTAGTATGGTTGGCACAGATTGGCAGCAGCTTTCCAAGCTTGTAGCAAGATTCTTTCCTACACTGATGTGTGGAGATGCCAGGTACTCAGCTTGGGACTTTCAGCAGTATATGCTAAGCCCGTGTTGTACAAGTAAGCTCCTGTAGATTGTTCTCCAGGATGCTGGAGGAGTTTCTCCTCAGAATATTACACATTTCTTGCCATGCCCTCATATTTTTCTTTGCTTTGTAGGCCTCTAGAGCAGCTGTCCCTAGAAGGGGTTCTAGGATTCATCATCAATGTCCCTTCCAACGTGTGCCTCGGCTTCCTGTCTCTTCCAGTAAGGCGCCGCCACTGGATCGCTGTGCGTCAGCTTGATGGCATCTATTACAACCTTGACTCCAAGTTGAAGGCACCAGTTCCAATTGGCAGTGAAGCTGACCTCAGGTACTCATGGAATGGCAGCTTTGAGGACTATTGTGTAAAGCAATGATGGGCAAGGTATTGCCCACGAGCTGCACATGGCCCCCAAGGTTGTTTGTGTGGCCCTCATAGGGTCAAAATTGGTTTGAAGATTTTTTTAAAAAATTACACTCAAATTCCTCCTAAGGATTTTTAAACCAGATTATGTGAGTGAGGTTAGGCTAAGAAAAAGCCTATTTTTTAAAGAGGAAGTGACTTCCACTTATTTCCTGTTGTTTAGAAATAATTAATAATAATAATAATAATAATAATAATAATATTTATTTCTTACCCGCCCCTCTGAGCGAGCAATTGGGGCAGGATACAATATGTTAAAAACATATGCAGTTAAAAATCCTCCAACATACCCACCTCCCTCCCCTTAAAACAGTATAAAACTAATCATAGTTAAAACAATCAAGATCTAAAATACTGTACATGATCTTTCAAATTCCCATATAGATGGCTGGGTAGGGGACAGGGGGGAGGGGTCATCAGATAGTGGGATATTAATGGGAGAAAGGCCTCAGTTGGACTTAAAATGGCACAGGAGAGACTTAAAACATGGTGAAAATATGTTCTCTAGAGGGCATTTGGGGCAAAAAATTATTTGTTTTGTAGGACTGGATGTGTTGGGCAGGTGTCTCCAAGGTCTTCTGGAAGGCTAATGCAGCCCCCTAGTCTTCCATAGTGGCCCAGCCCTGGTGTTAAACATTCCAAGAGTTAGTTATTAAAAATTGCCGTACCTATTTTCACAATGTCAATTCAAGGAAGCTTACATATAAGCCTGTCATCTAGGGAATAAACAATGCAGCATAGAACTGCAAGCAAATCACACAACCTTAAGTAAAATGTTAATCATGGAGATAAACATCATGAAAATAATAAGGACAATTAAAAGTTTTTTGGAACAGTCAGGTCTCTGCCAGATATCTGTGTGTATCCATGCATGTTTACTCACAGACTAATCTCACTGTTTTCAATGCATCTTTTAACCGGGTAGGTATGAATAGGATTGCATCCTAGAAAAATAAAAGTGTTACAGTCATAGAGTAGGTGCCACTACCAAAAATGCCCTCTTCCTACTGGTTGCCAGTTGTATTTCATTCAGCAGTGGGTAGCCACAGCAAGGCTTCAGATCTTCAGCGGAGCATGACTTGAGGAACATATGAAAGAAGGTGCTCCTTAAAATTAACTGACCTAGAAGGTGAAGTCTGCTCCAGGAAAAGATCAGCTTTGCTTCTGTCTTAATGTATATCCAAGTTTATACATATTTTGGAATCCTGGTTTTCTAGCATTGCAAATCATGCGAAGAGAGATTTCCTTAGAAAATCATTATCCATTTCTAGAAGGCAACAGACAAGTGAAAGCAGGAGGTGGGTCTAATGTATTTCCCTTCCTCATGTTTAAGTAACATGTTTCTATAACGCTAGATCAGAGCTTTAGAAGAGCCAGTGATCAGGATTTCTGAAGGCCTACCTTCTCAGGTCAGGGAGTGGGACTAGACTCCATTCCCATCTGGTATGAACCTGCCCTTTCACACCCCATGGGAGAAGGATAAGAGGTGATATGATAACCCTGTTTAAATATTTGAAAGGGTGTCATATTGAAGATGGAGTGAGATTGTTTGCTGCAGCTCCAGAGAATAGGATCCAGAGCAATTGATTCAAGCTTACAGGAAAAGTGATTCCACCTCAACATTAGGAAAAACATCCTGACAGTAAGAGCTGTTTGACAGAGGAGCACATTCCGTCAGAATGTGGTGGAGTCTCCTTTTTGAGGGTTTTAAAAGAGGCTGGACGACCACCTATTGCAAGTGCTTTGATTGTGTATTCCTGCATGACCTTTGTGGTCTCTTCCAGCTCTATGATTCTATGTCCTTTCCTCTGGAGAGTAGGTGAGCAGTCACTGTAAACATGGCCTTTTCTTAGTCAATGCCCCAGTTTAAGGAATGAGGCAGACTTTATTGCATTTAGCCAAAGCTATTGTTAGTTTAATGGTCACTATAACAAAAATCATCCATAATAAGGGGAAAGATAATTCTACTTTTGCATCACTTTGGAACTGTCATTACCTGTCCATACAGCATATATAGTGAAAATCCTTTAGATATAGAAAATTTACAGATATATTTAAAGTTAACAATTCTAAAATTCATGAGTATGTGTATAATGTTGTGCAGCTACAGCAAACAAAGCTACCTTATAGGTAAGGGCTGGGGAACATTTTGTCACTCCAGATGTTCTGAACTATATTTCCCCCACTCCTTTGCAAGCTATAATAGGTGGGGGGGTTGGAAAATGTACACCAAAGCATGTGAAATGCTAAATGTTCCCCATCACTACTATAAGTAGTAAAAGGTTAACTCTTCCAATAATTGTACCAGTATATCCTGTAAAACAGTGGTTCCCAATCTTTGGTCCAATTTTTTTTAGACTTCAGATCCCAGAAGCCCCAGCCAGCTTGACCAACAGGAATTATGGGAGCTGAAGTTCAAAACATCTAGAGGGCCAAAGGATGGGAACCTCTGCTGTAGAATTTTGGCTGGGTGACATAGGAGAACATAGGACTGAAAAATTCTCCGTGGGCTTCCATACAAGGGACCGACAATGAGCAAGTCCAAGATCTTCAGTTGTTTTGGAGGCAAATTTAGGCTTATTGGTTGACCATCAATGTGAATATCCAGTTTAAAAACTTATACATAAAAAATATAAAAGATGCAACGAAGAATATATAAAATCATTTTAAACTAGATAAGTAAAATCAGTGGTCAACACCTTTTATTGGAAGGACCGTAAGAATGCTTATGTAATCATACATAAGTTATTTTTAGAAAATAGGTTCAGATATTGCAGCAATAATATGAACCTCTTTTATCCTGTTGAGCTTTTGAAAGTATTACCATGGTTGTTGACATCTGTTGTTCATTCTCTTTTCTTGTCCTGGTGTAATGCTGTTTCTTTTTAAAAAACAAAACAAAAAATATATTGAATGGGTAATTGATTACTTGTTTTTGTTTGCTGACTGATTTGAAAATCTGATAGTGGAAAGGGAATGGCAAGGTGTTTGATGTATACATATGCACACACAGCCAAGAAGGTCAATGTGGGACCAGCCAAGCTAACAAGGTGAGGAGACACCAGACATTGGGAATGCGGAGAACACAATCTTGTCATCTAGGGGTGTGAGGCATGAATGCCATCCATAATCAAAACAGTTGCTGGAGCATCAAAGCATAAAGGCGCAACATAACCTCTTGCCCTCAAAAGCCACAGTAAGCCAGCTTGTCTCCAAAGGCACAGTGGTACTTTGTTTCTTCTCTTCTAAAGACCAGCCCAATACCCTAGGAATTTTATTCCTCCTCCTAATATACTGCATCCCAGGTGAGACCTTTCTTGGGCTGAATGGACTGGACCCCCGCCTTTTGGGTGGGAACTGGCAGTGGGGCAAGGTCACAATTTTGAGAATGGACTTTCTACTTTTGGGCATCATGCTGGAATTCCAAGAATGGTTTTCTGCTACTCACTCTGCTACATTGAGGAGGCCTTGTTAGACCTCTAATCTACCCCCTTTTCCCCTTCCCTTCCCTTAATTTCTTTCTTACAGGGTATTTCTTCAGGAAGTTCTATCAGAGGGACCCTGTGAGTTGCTGCTAGTTGTGCCCCATGAGACCGGTGAAGCCAGAGACTGGCTAAGCACTGTCAGGTGATGCCCGGCATGCAAGAATCCATCCAAGCTGACCTGAAACATTCCTCTTTGATCCCCCCCATACTGGCTGCTGCATGTCTTTTGAGGATGGGGAGGGAAAGGGAGTGGCGCACTCCTATTTACACTGCCATTCTGGGAGCTGATTGTGAAACCCATCCTCCACTCCCTTCCAGGAAAGAAGAGTTCCTAGCTTCCCCCTCGCTTCTGAAAGACTTGCACTGTGTTGGGGCAGTATGGAATAAAGGCTTTAATGCCACATGGTAGAGGACTTTCCCCTGGCATGACCAATTTGAGCATAGGAGTGTTCTGACAGGAGCCAATCAATTCTTTCTGGACTGTTGGAGTTACTTGTTTACAAGCAGGACTTGATGGTGTTACATGCCCCGATCCCCATTTAATATGCTTCTAGTTGTTATAGTATATTTTATCTGAGAAGCTGTGTGGCTTACTATTAGGGCTAAGAGACTTCTTTCTTTGTATTTTTGCGATTCTTCTGTAAAAGCTCTTTCTGCTGATGTGTTGTAGTGAGTTACTTGGATAGAACAAGACAGACCCCTCCCCCTCTGAATACACATGTGTTCATGTGTGTGTGCACACAGAATGTTTGACTTAAACCTGTCACTCAAGCTTTTGAAGTGGCTGTTCCAAAGGATATTGGGGAGGCAGAGATAGAAGCAGGAGGTATGTGCTGAGAAGCCAAGGATGATGTTTTACCTCTGGTTTCAGTAAGAAGGACCTTTTCTGGCACCTGAGAGCTGTTTTACTAACAGCAGCAGGGACACTAGTCAAGTGGAGCATGTGGTGAGAAAGCAAGCTTCCTTTTGCCCCCTTGAGGCTTGCTAGAAAACATGAGATGCTTACAGAAGATAGGATTAATGTTTCTGCAGTAGGTATAACTGAAAGTGGGAACAGAAGAAGAGAGTGGAGTGTGGAATTGGGAAGAGCCACTGTGCTGTTGTCCTGTGTTCAAATTCAGAGTAGTGGCAGACACTACAAGATGGCAAATATCCGAGCTGATCCCAGACTTTCTGCTGCCTGAAATAAGCTTGTGTTCCCTTTATGATTCCCTATATCCAGAAAGCTGTGACTGGGTTGACCGATGAATGCTGGCAGTTGAACAGAATCTTCTATCAAACCTGAAAGCAGCAGGTCAGTTCAGAGGAATAAGACACACTGTGTGCTCCAACAAAGAATTAGCTCGAGGGCTCAGGAAAACCAGCATGGGGTTGCTGTTGCTGTCTCTTAGCATCTCTCCTTCAAGATGGTTGTCTGATTCTGACTAGCTGACAACAACTCAGCAAGGGAAGCTTATAGCAAAAAATTGGGGGAGTCTGCACCTGTTGCATTTCTGCCTGTCACACAGCTGCGTGAAGTACCTTACAAAGCAGGGGTGAGGCACTGACCCTTTGTTCAGATTGAAAATGTCAGTTGCTTTTTTGTTTTTGTTTTTAATCAAAACACACTGTCTCTCAGGTAGAAAGTATGTGATGCTTCTCGTGAAAGGTCAGAAGCTAGCACAGGGAATGCACGGGAGAAAGCTACTGCACTGTCCACCTCCTTATCCTCTAGTAGTTCTTAATGCTTTTTTAAAAAGCTACTCTGGTCCTTTTTCCTGGCACAGAAAGCACCCTCCCCACTGCGCCTGCCAACCTTGAAGTTCTTTGCAAACCTCTGCAGAGGAACACTCAGTGATGCAAAACAAATAAATGTGTGCTAGAGTTCGTGAGTCTTCAGTGTGGAATGTAATTGTGGAGTGGGGAGGAGGAGGTGCAGATGAGTGAGTTGACCAGAACAACTTCCTTTTCAAAGCAACAAAAAACAGGTAAATCATGGGAAGATTTAATCTTTCAGTGGATCCACTTGTCTTCAGAATTTGAAAGGGAAGCAGTTTATATGCACATGTATTTAGGTGTGTGTTCTAGAATAGTAGATGCATTCCAGACAACTTACATAGCACACACACACATAAAAAGCACTTGGCAATTAGCACTTGCTTTATATATATATGTAGATGAAAATTTGAAAATATGTTGGTTTAGGGCTGGGGAACATGTGGCCTATAGATATGTATGAACTCTTTATCCTGCTGTATCTTATGAGAATCAGCATTTAGAGCATCTGAAGTACCTCACTTTAGTCCCACTATTTTACATCTGGCTTTAGTTAAGAAAGAAGTAGGGTACATGTAGCCATAGTCAGACTTGTCCTGGTGTAAGGATTACTACTCAAATTAAGGGAATATCACTTAGCTCAATATACCAATCTTGGCTCCTTACAATGACCAATGAGATCTTTAATCCCAGAATTTTTACAGAACAACCAGTGATCCCATGAACTGACGCAAAGGCAAAGTCTTTGTATTTTAAGCAAGTTTATTGATGCAAAGAGAAAAACACTCTCTCACACACACATTTACGCACGCAATCACACAAGGCTAATAGAAGAAAGAAGGAAATGTGGGAAAATAAAAGAACAGGCCTTCTAATGGTGAAATAGTTGCCTGAGATGGTTCTTCCAAAATGCAGGCTGATGTAGCCAGCAGCACAATGGAGGAAGATAGGGAGAAGGGTTGGTGGGGAAAGGGAAGGGAAGGGGGGGGGGGGTTGGTGGAACTGCATGGACCCCCAAACAACCAGGAGTCCATCTGAGATTCCAAGGCAGAACAAAGAACAAAGCAATAGTGTCACATCCTCAGTAGAGGATGCTTACATCAAAGGGAGGCCAGATTTACATATCCCTTGGTCGATGGGCACTCTCATTGATGAGAAAGGACACTTGATACCGGAATAGCTTGTATCTGCAAAGTGTCACCAAATCATAAAACTGTCTGAAAGTGTGAAGATTTCTCCTTTGTGGGGTGACTCCCAACTCAGGCTTTGCTTGGTACGTGATGTCTTCACTTTTAGGCAATGGAGGACTGGGGAACATCTCCCATAATGCCTTTCCATTAGGGTCATAAGGACAATACCTTCACCTTATATATGTAGGACTTGCTTAGAGACTGCCATGATCCAGGGATAAGGGGGTGCCTGATTACCTCTGCAGATGCATTCTGGGATAGGGATTTGTGGGGGGTATTTTATGAAATTCCACTATTACCACTGGTCCACTATTTTAATTGCACCTGGATGTCAATGTTAAAATAGAAATGGAGTACAAATGGCCTGTCTCTGCTCAGCCTGCTGTCCAGGTACTAATGATGGATGGGCAGCTTCAAAGCCCTGGCTTTTGTCCCTTCGGGGGCTTTTTAATCTTTAAACTGGCCTTGGAATGGATGGGCCTAAAATAGAAGCAAGGCTGGATTAAGGTGGTTGGGAGTGGACACTGGAACAGTTTTGAAAATAGGGCCTTGCATGTGCAGGGTTGTGGCATCAAAATTAAACAGTACAGGTACATTAAAAATCATGGGTGCACATTACAGGTGCATTAAAAATCATGGGGTGTTAAAAAAATGATTCTCACCCGGTGTCAAAAGTAGAAGGCTGCTACTGATTTGTCTCTTGTCCCCTGTACTATTTGATACAAGGTGAATAGGAATTGGTGGTTGAGTCCCACTTTTTCAGCTGCTTTTAAAATGTCCCAGTTTCTCCTCCCACTTTCCCTTCAGCTTACTTCAATTGTTGCAAAGTGAGCTCTACATGTAGTTTGCACTGATTAACTCAGCAGCAGGGAGAGGAAAGGAAGGGACAGGATCTTGCCCTTCCCAGTAGGTTCAGGGGAAAGCAAACTCCTGCAGCCTTTCATGGCTTGTGTAGTCTTCCTCATTAATAACTAACCATCTTGTCCACAGGCTGATGTTGCTTAGCTGCACTTCTCCCAGTTTTCATCAATGAAACATTGGCAAGAATGAAAATAGCCTGAGAAAGAAAGCAAGGAGGACCAAATGAACTGTCCCAAATGCCCTTTGGCTTTCTTGCCTCAGGAGAAGGCAATGGAAAACCTCCTCTGAACAAATCTTGCCAAGAAAGTGCTATGATAGGTTCTTCTTAGGGTCTCCATAAGTCTGAAATGACTTGAAGGCACATAATGGCAACAATGAGGCCTGCAGGTCTCATTTCTCTTGCTTTAAACCTCAAAGAAAGTGGGTCTGACACTAGCAAACATGGTCCTTTAGGTGTCAAGGAAAAGGGAGTGCTTACAAGTGCAAACAGATTTACCTGGGTCAAATAGCTGATAGCTGGCCCTTCCAAAAGAAAAACACCTCCTTTAACTTTCACGAAAGGTGAAATGACCATGACTCATGGGATCAGCTCCAGCAAAGCAATCAAAACAGGTAAGCAGCACTTTATGATCTTTTGATTTGATTCCATCCCAGCATGGGGTATATGCAGTTTTTAATCATACATTTTTAAATATTTCTCCAGTGCTGTTTCTGCGTCCTGGCTTTTATAGCAAATGACTTGCTTCTGTGGTAAACTGTTCAGCATTCTCTCTCTCTCTCTGTGTACAATGTGTGTATATGTATTAGCAATGCAAGCACTTAATGGCAACTATTACTATTTCTCAAGCAACCTTCTGGACCTACTCCCATTTTTGCCACTCATTCTCATTCCTGCCCCTCTTGGGGTAGCAATCATAAGGCCCTCCGGGTGGTGCTGGACTGCAATTCCCAGCAGCCCTAGGCAGCATAGCTAATAGAAATGCTGGAAATTGTTGTCCAGTACATCTGCCAGGCTCCATAATTCCCATCCCTGACCAAGAGGAAAGGATGAGAAAGTGGAGAAGGAAAAGAGGTAGAGACCAGGAGAGTGAGTAGGATGCAACTGCACTCAGGTGGTATAAGATGTGATGAAAGAACTCCTTGGTTAGCCCAATAAATAAACTTTTCTATCTTCCTCGGGCCTCTGGAAGGCAGTAGAGAGTCATACTGGTAGATTCTCCATCTCCTGGTCACATACAGAGCTATGGTCAGATATACACACACATAGATAATATTTTCCTGTTTGGAAATTAAGATAGAAATCGTAGCTAAAGGGGCTGTCCCTAGATTGAGGTGAAATAAAAAGATTTTATTCCATTTTACTGTCTATGGGAGATGGAATAAGGAATGTTTAATCCAACCTACCGTACTTGCTTCTAGCTAGAAGGTGGATGAGGAGTAGAGTGGAGGGTGAGCCCTGGCACAACAGTGACTGGGAAGGAAAACAGAAGCAAACTAAGCAAGTACATAGACACTTTCCCTAAAAGTCTGTGGAAGTTGTAACAAGAAATCAACAAAAGCTTGGAAATTGTAGCAAGTTGCTGGTCTGCTTACAAAGCTGAAAATTAGGATACACAGTTTGCCTGGAGCTGAACCCACCAAAACTGGAGTATTTGCATCCTTATCTCCTGCCTGGAGATGACCCATGAAAACTAGTGATTCAAGGCCAAGCAACTCTGCAAAGGGCTGAAATAATTTAAGCAGATAGGAATTGTGAAGAACTTACTAAAGAAGAAGGCCTTAACTGGACTTTTAAATGGAGCAGACTCTTGACGGTGAGAAGTAGCCCGTCAGAAGTTGCTTATTTGGCTATGCTGGCCAGAACTGCTGGGATTTGTAGTTCCAAAATATCCAAAATAACAGCAAAATATCTGCTGTTCCCACCTGTGCCAGATATACCCGCAAAAAACCAAACCCCCCCCCCCAAAAAAATTGGGTGACCATTGGCAAGTCACATGCTCTCAGCCTCAGGGGACGGCAATGGCAAATTTCCTCTGAAGAAACCTTGCCAGGAAAACCCCATGATAGGTTTGCCTTAAGGTTACCATGAGTCAGAAACGACTTGAAGGGACACAACAACAACTAACCAGCAAAAAACATGCTCAACTGGGCCATTTCGCTGGCAGATCTGGGACAAAGTGGTGTGTGTGTATATACACAGTACTGTATATGGAAACTCACATGGTTTCTAAATAAATAAGAAGGACTCAAATAGGTTCTTATTGCTCTGTTTTATGTGGACATTGTTATCAGTAATGGCATGGAAAGCAGTTACTGTCCATCCACATGTGAACTAAACATTTCTAGTTCAGCCTTTTTCTTCTATACTTTTGTGCAGGGTTCCCTGGAACTCTAGCATTCCACAAGAGATCACCAGGGTTCTGAGAGAGATCATGATTGACTAGGAAAAAAGATAAACATTTTTTGAGCTGTGGACACAAACATTTTTATTCAGGAGTTGCCTGAAACCTGATAATTATTTCAAGGATTGCTCTAGGGTAATAAGATTAAGAAAGGCTGCTTTTGTGTATGAAAGCTGGTAGCTCAAGTCTGACTTGCTAGGTTGCCCTACGGACAACACTTACTGCAACAGATGTCTCAGATGGCCAGAGTCAAGCTTTAAAAACACATGCATTAACCGATCCATAATTAATGTCAGAATATACTAAATAATTGTAGCATAGGTGGAAATGGTGGCATTGCAGCTATAATCTGTAGAACAAATAGATTTGGCTTCAGTAAGCTAACACATGTAAAAGTTCCACCATCTAACACTTGAGAGTTATGTCACCATTTTAAACTGGACATTAAGGACACCAATAATGCATGGATCTCAGCTTTAGAAGTGTCTGAGCATATTTTAGACATAATTGAGGACTAGACGGAAAACCTCAGTGGATATAAAATGCTCCTGTTTGTATCCCACAAGACCTACAAAGTTGAGAGGCATGGTGATTTTGACTTTCAAAGATACTAACCGAACATGCTATCTGGAGGCAGCTCTACAGATCTGAAGGAAGAGAAATTTAATTCAAGAGGGATCTGCATACACATCACTCAATGAGAAATACTTCCTCGTACTCATAATTTAGCAAACTCAAAGAATGGGAATTATTGTTTAAATAACAGAGACATCTTCCCTGGAGAACTGGCATTCGTAAAACCTGTTTATAATTTGTGTCCAAAAGGACTATCTGAAACCCAAGAAAATTAGTATCTGGGATACCATTTCATTATGTTGAAATCCTAAAAGTACCTACTTTTGAGAAAACAGTTCTATTAACTGTACTACAAGGGGTAGGAATGGCTTCTTTGAGAAAGAAGGCCATCTTAAAAGATTTTGAACACCAAAACTGGTCTAAACTTGGTATGCTTGATATAATTTTTAAAAGGGGGAAATAAAGGAATGGTGGTTCTGGATTTCTCTTTTACTGATCTTCTCCCATGTCCAAAATTGTCTTAAGTAACAAGGAAATTATTGCTGCATCAAGTCATTTTTTAAAAAAATGAAAATTCCTTTATCTAGGATAACAATAGTATCAGGAACCTGAGCAGGATTTTAAAGTTTGTTCCTAAGATTTTTATGGAATGTAATAGTTTTCTACCTGCCCAGAATTTAGAGGAAAGAAAGTGTGTCCCTAATAATATTCCAGTCCCAAACAGGCCAAAATAAAGCTGCCTTGGATCACTTTGGAGGTATGCTGTTTAAATGACACACGCCTCTTAAAAACAGCAGTGCAGCTTTCGGCCTCTTAAAACACATGCGTAATTTAAACAGCATACTTCCAAAGTGACCTGAAGCAGCTTTATTTTGGCCTGTCTGTTTGGGCCCTATGATATCTAGTAAGCAAACCAAACACTTTGTGTATGCAGACTGTGGATCTTAAAGTAACCAGGACATTTCTATCTTCATACTACCCAGCAAATGTCTATAGGAAAGGGTTATCTACCTACCTGAACACAAATCACCAAGCTGCCCTTTGAAATACATTTTGAATGATGTTCAGGTAGCAGATATGCTGCTTTCATTGGCTCACCTGAGGACTGATTTTGAAACAGCAAGAACTATATTGACCTATAAATCTCATGTCCTTGAGTATTGCAGATTGGAGACATAAATTGGTCAACATACCGGTAGACTTCATTCAGTATCTTAGACTTTGGAGATAATTTGCCTTCAAGAGACCAGGCTTGTAGATAACAATTCCCTGAGATTACAGGGTTATACAGTAGGTCATGGGAAAGGTTTGCTCAGAAATCTTCTAATGCAGGTCTTGGCTATGGAGGTCCACTATATCCACTATAGAGGTGGATGAAGCAAGAAATAGGTGCCTTAGCATCAAACTATTTTCAAGCCTTAATTACTCAAAGCTGCAAACCGGACCCCCCTGATATGCATCAATATTGAGCTCCCTCCAAGATCTGACAGAATTCATTAGAAATTTGGGCCAAGTTGGAAGGTTCATTTGATAGTTTGTTTACAGATTATCCTAATCACATATTATAATTTGCAGTGATTTTAATGGGCAGTGACTTGTTTTTAAGGTGGAAAAGTTCTAAAGTTGGATTGGGGTGATGTTTTAATTATTTTTCAATTTTCTCTTTAATTTGTAAATTTTATCTCAGATGCTTGATTGGTACTTATTTAGACCACTTTAAGGGGTACTTTACATACCTGACAAAGGGGCCAGTGTGGTTGATTATATCATATGGCCAGATACTATTATTCTTTATGTGCAGTCACTTCAAATTGATGATAGAGCTGAAAGTTATCACTTCCTTCTCAGGTTGACCTTCAGACTTCAAGAAACTCTGGGGCTCTGACAGACCTTAAAATGCCTCTTAGAAGGCAAAAAATAGCTTAAATGGTTTCACACGGAGAAAACTGGAAGTTTAATTAAACTGGACAGAACCTGGAGTTATCCCCAGACACAATTAGGCACAATTTCGCAATTCTGCATACATGCCAGAAAGAAAATTGTGTAAATAAAATTATTTATTTTTCTGGGTGACTTCTAGTGACATAACTACTGTGTAAAACACTTATTTCCAAGCCATCAACAAGATTTTTCCACATCTGTTTGAAACACAAATGTACTTTCGACCTCCTCTCTCACAATAGTAATGTGCTTTTAATGCGTTGTTGTGCTCTGTGTCTGATAATCAATTGCACATTTGTGTGCTTTTCTGGGATGCCAACACTTTAGGATGCAAGCACATAGGTCCCCATGTGATAAAGCCCATACAGTTGATACCAACATCAGACAAATGCGAGGAACAGAAAAGTTTCAAGGGCTACAACAACATAATTTTGTGGGATCTCATCAGGGAAATTTATCAGGATATAAAATCTCTGTGGTCATTCAGATCTGGTTTTATAGAGGATGCAAGTCCAAGAAAAAGAAGCTGAGTAAACTAACATGGCAGGTGAAATGTATCATCACTACTGATTCCATTTTTTTGGGGGGGGGGGGGGTGAAACAACAATTAAGAGAGTATAAAACCTTCCTTAGCTACACAAACACCAACAAAAATACCAATGCAAGGAGACTGGATATTAAAGTTATGTGACTTAATTGAAATTGATAAATTATCAAGACTACTAAAGGAGAGGATGCCTTAGAATTTCAAGAAAGACTGGAAGATGTTGAATATATATCTGAGAGAAAAATGGGGAACTTTATTGATAATGGACATGATAGATTAACTAATAAAAATTTAGTAATAGGAAGATTGTTCATTTATTGTAGAAGATCCCTATAAATTGCATACATTTAGAATTGAATTATATAACAAATGGAGCCAACAGCTGAATGGTAGGAAGTCAACATTTTAATGTTTCTGTATAAGTGTAATTTGTATTAAAATGTAAAATATATGTATTTTTAAAACTTACCGGGGGGGGGGGGCTTATTTTGTTAACTATTGGAGATCTTTGGGTCTGGCCTTTACTGAAGCAATGAAACCAAATTCTGGCATTTAATGTAGAGAGGTTTCTCCCATAAGAGTTGTGAGCCTGCCCGTTTTAAGCACATATTTGGAGGCCACTTAACTATACACCATATTGATCCAGAGTCCTGATAAATTTCCTGAAAGGCCTTCTATCTTTCCTGCTGAAATAAAAAAAATTGATTTCCACTCTCCAAAATGGCAAGGATCCTAGAGAACATAGGATCCCCCCCTAGGTGTTCACAATGGGCATTGATTGGTGGTCACCTATTCTTGCAAAATTATTTTCATATATTAACGCAACTGGCAATTTTCCCTTGGGTGGCAATCTAGCACTATTGTGCCAATCTTCAAGAAAGAGAACACGTCAGTTCCTTCTAATGACAGGGCCATCAGTCTTTTAGATGTGGCCTCTAAACTCAATCCATGATATCTTTCAAACAAGCTTCTGGAACAGGGATAGTAATCAATCTATTATCTATGAAGAGCAAATAGGTTTCAGCAGAAGTATAAGTATTCTGGCCCAGGTCTTTACATTACATCATCTCATATATAACTTTAGCAGTGGCTTAAATAAGCTTGAGCCAGTGTGGTGTGGTGGTTTGAGCATTAAGCTATGACTCTGGAGACAAAGGTTTGAATCCTTGCTCAGCCATGGAAACCCACTGGGTGACCTTGTGCAAGTCATACTCTCCAAGCCTCAGAGGAAGGCAAAGGCAAACCTCCTCTGAACAAATCTTGCCAATAAACCTCCTGCTTTCCCTAATGATGACGCCACATAATTAATTACTTGTCATTCTGTCCCCTTTAATCTGTTCCTTGACAAAGATTTGTGTCACCTATTATTCAGTTACAGTCAGCCCTCCATATGCATGGATTCTGTAGACAGCTTGAAAAATCCATCCACCCCACACCCCAAAATCCAAAAGGCAAAGTTTGATTTTGCTATTTTCTACAAGGGAGACCATTTTACTATGCTATTGTATATAATGCGACTTGAGCATCCATGGATTTTGAGATCCACAGTAGGTCTTGGAACCAAACCATGGCTAATGCCAAGGGCCCATTGTGTATACAAACCACAAACCTCAGAAAGTGGCGGTAGAACTGTTAGCTGATATGCTGCTATTTGTCACATATTCAGTAGCCCAGTTTGCATTAGCAACTTAAAAACTATGTACGGTACTTGTTTAATTAAGGAACATACTGTAGAATAAATATTAATTTCCCACTTTTTATTTGTTGGTTTTAGGGGTTTATAAAATGGTTGTAAAATTATGTCTAATATTTTTAATAATTTATTTTAATTTTTGCTTACATTTTATTTCATATATTGTCAAGACCTTTAGCTATATGCAGTGAAGTTTATGATGATGAAATGATGGTATTGACAGGGCAAACCCTCATTATCTACCGTATGAGTGATGAGATGGCCACTTGTTCTCCTTTAGGGAAGCTCTACCATCTTTACAAACATGGTTGGTGAGGGTGTGAGCGAGAGCCATCTAGGTGGCTGCCCCTAGACTCCCTTCCCAGGGAGGTCTAAACAGCTACCTCCCTGCTGTCCTTCCATCAGCAGGCAAAACCTTTTTTATTCTGACAGGCTTTTCATACAGAAAGTTTTTAAAGAACAGGCTAGAGGGTGTTGTATTGTTTTAAACTGAAACATTTTAAATGTTTTAAATTGCATTTTATTCTTTTAATTAAAGATTTGAAGTGTTTTGATATTGTGACTAGTTTAATTCTATTGTAATGTTCAATTTTTTGTACGTTTTTAATTGCATTCTCTTTTAAGCTGTAAGCTGCTCAGTGAGCTTTTGTAGATAGAACATGAAGGAAACACTACAATTTTGGGAGTAAGGTGGGATATAAATAAATCGAAGAAGAAGAAGAAGAATCATCATCATCATCATCATCGGAAGTGAGAGCAGCCCATGGACTTGAAGTTGCACGCTTACAATACTTAGCCAGCAGGTTATCTGGTCATTGTCTATGCTGAGATGTCGTGTGTTTCTAATTAAATTGTATTCATTATTGCTAAATGTACTTCTCTACATTTAAATTAGATGGTGCAGATTCTTGTCCTCTTGTTTGGCAATGCATTCCCTCTTTTTGGGCAAGCGGCCATACTAATGAGTGGGTGCATGAGTTATAGACATAGTAACTCTGATGGAATACCTATAGTGTTCACTATTATTCATGGGGCAGGCTGATGTTTAATTTGCCCTTCACCAAGGAGTTGCAAATGTCTCTCTGTCCCTTTTTCCCTGAAATCCTATCCTGTCTTCCACCTATTACTGGAATTGGAAACTTGCTTGTGTGGATGTATCCTGCTGTGGAGATGAAGCACACAGCTTGATGTTACTTTTTAAGAAAAAATAGGAGAGATGCCAGTAGGGCTTCCAGATGGCCAGCAAATCACATCACCAGTTGAAAGGCAATGTGCATGGTTCTCTGTCTCCCACTTTAATGGACTTTTGTGGTAACAAAAAAAAAAAACAAAAAAAAAAGATGTGAGTAGCAAGGGAAATGTGCATGTGTGTGTCTGTATGTTTTTACTAATAGAAGATGGCTCTGTCTGGATCCACACGTGGTCCTGCTATTAGGGAAAGTAAGGAAACTGCATGAGGGAAATAATGCTGGGAGTGTGCCATGCAATCTATACTGTGCCCCCTAAATTACTCTGCTACTTTCAGGTGTAGTGGAAGATGCTGCCCCAGTACTGAAAAAACAATTCAGCTCAGTGAGCTTTTGTACATAGAACATGAAGGAAACACTACAATCTTCTTCAA
The DNA here is from genome assembly GCA_034509955.1 of Urosaurus nigricauda. Lineage (NCBI taxonomy): Eukaryota > Metazoa > Chordata > Lepidosauria > Squamata > Phrynosomatidae > Urosaurus > Urosaurus nigricauda. The sequence continues at coordinate 20,922,655 of JAOEGL010000006.1, read as the reverse complement.
ATTAGACAGCAAAATTGTTTGGCTTGGTCCTTGCTGGCTCTCCTGTAAAAGCAAAGTGAGCATACTAGAGAACAAGTCTCTTCTTGAAACCTTTTAGCTAATTGAAAATAAAAATGTTGCCAGCTAACTGGCACGCTCTCTGCCTAGGCATTGATAGACTTTTGTTGAACGGTTGTATGCCTTCAAGTTATTTCTGACTTATGGTGACCCTAAGGTGAACCTATCCTGAGTTTTTCCTGGCAAGATTTATTCAGAGGCAGTTTACTTTTGCTTTCTTCTGAGGCTGAGGAAGTGTGATTTACCCAAGGTCACCTAGTGGGTATCCATGGCTGAGTGTCTCCAGAATCGTAGTCCAGCCCTCAAACCACTACACTACTCTAGCTTGTCCTTTTATTTACATGTAAAATGTTTCATTTACATATTTTATTTGCATGTAGAATATGCATTTCTTGCCTCACTTTCCATTTTTAAGGCTGCCAATAGCACAATATAAAACTATATTATGGGCCTGATCTGATCAACATTAAGGGTTCCTACAGTTGTATTTCTCTAATCACTTTACTTGGGAAGAAGCTCCACTGATCATTGTATAAGTCCCATTGATCTCAGTAGGAGAGATACAAGCTCATGTTTAACAGCTCCACTGAAGTTAGTGAGACTACATTTTACTTGGCTGGGTCATGTGGTGTATAACTCTACACCAAGTAAATCCCAATAAAATAATCAATAATAACCACTCATACTTTTTTTCATAGAGTGAGATATATGGGATATATGCTATTCTATATTTCTGTGATCTGGATACAATAGAACGGCAGCAAGATAGTCATACACCTGTGGAGAAGTAGTGTTTATTTCAGGACCTTGTGCTTACTTTGTGCCTCATAAAATTGTGTGTCCCTGGTGAGACTCTATCCCAGTACAGATGCTTCTACCCAGGCAGTTTGTGACAGGCGCTTGTGTTCTCAACAGCTGTTGGCGTCTTTCAATGGCACTGTCCCATCTGCCACTCAACACTCCCTCAGCCGGTGCCAAAGCCACTTGGACAGAGGTGCTTTTAACTACTTTGAGGACTGGGTAGTCGGGCCCTAACTTTTATTATGTGCCATGTTGTCCCCTCCAGCTGTAGTTCTGCACCCCTACAGCCTGCCTGTCTACCCTCCGGCACCCCAATGTTACTCCGGACTGGTTCAGGTACGATCATTTGTTTTCATCTCTATCTATATAAATCTCTCTGTGTTTGTGTGTTCTCCGTGTCATTGACAGGGCCCAGCTGTGGCTGGCTGGTGGTCTTGAGGGGGACAGCTGATAAAGCCTCCCCTGCAGATAAATCCATTCCTGAGTTATTTTTACAGAATTGCTCAGAGAGAGAGAAAGTCTTTTCCTTGTAAGGGGCGAGATATTTACAGCTCTTGGGGGAACGGAGAGATCAATCCATTTTATACCTGATTGTATGGACTCCCTTCAGTATATAGAAGACAGATGAACTCTGTCAATGGGCACAGCCATCATGGAGGAAGATTTAATTATAGATTTAGTAATGAATTATAGACTTAATTATGCACTGATCACACAGCTAAAATGGTGGTGCCAGACAAGTGCCCCTAAATTTGGCAGACCACAGCATAGTTTTGACAATGGGAAACAATTTGTAGGGAAAGCGAGGGTGTGCATCGCTCAGACTCCAGGGTCTAACTCTCTAATGGAGGTGCACCATTCCCCAAACTGGTTTCTTTTTGAGCACTCTTAAGTTGGTCAAGGCTCCAACTGTTGTTAGAATACAACACTGTATCTGAGTCTTTATGAGAGGTGTGATATTACAAGAAGATGCTGGGAATAATATACAGGTAGATGGGAATACTCCCGTGTACCTCAGAAGCTTAAATGTTGTTGTAAAGTCCTTGGAAGGGAAGGCATGGCACATGTGAATACCTAAATCTAACTTAGCAAGTCAACTGGCATTTGAAGGGTCATTACTTTCATTTGAATGTCCAGATGGTTTCACCATAGGGGTGTGTCACTGTCAAATCCTTTACAGTTACACCCAGAATCCTTCAGCTGGCATGGCTACTAGCATGCCAGTCGGAAGATCTTGGCAGCTATAGCCAAGAAAAGTTAATTTTCTAAGTTTCAGCTGAGGCACCTGTCTTGGACTGTAAGTTGCTTCACTGGTGGCCTCTAGACTTTGGCTACCTCATGCCATTGTGTCCGTGCCCTGGATATTTGCACCCTGAAAGAAGTGGCCTAAGTACCTCTCACATTGACTTCTTGGTAGAATTCAAAGACTTAGCTGTGTTTGTTTGGAAAATCAGTATGCAAAGGGATCTTGTAGCACCTTTGAGACTAACTGTAGGAAGCAGGTAGCATAGCTTTGTTAGACTTGAGTCCTCAGATGCCGTAGGCTACAAAATGCCTACAAAAGTTCATGCTACCAGCTTCTTTCTTTCACTTAAGTCTTAAAGGAGTTGCAAGATCCCTTTGCACATTGACTTCTTGTTTTTAGTTCCCTTTTCACTCTCTGTGCTTTTGTATTCATCTGTAATGTGAGCATTAGTGCATGGCAGATGGATAATGGAAAGGTGTGGCCAAAATCCCACTGACAGAATGTGTTGAACTGCTTATGGAATGATTCATAACAGTCAGATTCTCTCTTGGTCTCCCTTGCCAAAAAGCTTCTCTGTAAACCTTAGGTTTGTTTTATTTATTGTACTTTTATACTTGTTGAAATAAATTTATCCCACCACTGCTTCCACATGTTACCCCCTAGAGGTGTCTCACCAAATAGCTAAAATGATTCACGCTCCCAATACAAAGCCGCAGTTTAAAGTGGGAGAATGAAATTGTAAACAGCATGGCAACAAAAGCAGAATCTGTGTCAGTCAGTAACAATGCTGAAAACAAACCAAAATGGATCAAGAGATATTCTGGGGCCTGGGGCAAACAAGCTAAATAATGGTGGAGAAAATATACTTGAGATATGAATTATTGACAATTTGCTACCTTTTCATGGTTCTCCCTAAAACTGCTGCCTGAAGGGACACAATTCCTGTGTGCCATTAAAGTGCTGTTAATGAGGCACCATTTTGTGTGTGTGTTTTTGTGTGATGGCAGCAAAATAATAAGATACCATTGTGATTTTCTGCTGCGTACCTTCTAATATAACAGTCGTATACTAACCAAAAACTGAGCAGAACAGAAGTCTTGACAAGCTTTCTAAGCAATTACTCTTTCCTTTACACGTATTATGAAAAGGCAAAATGATTTAAAAGAATAGTGGAGGGGACTGAGAATCCAACTTAAGTATAAAAATATTTGTTAATAATGAGCTGGTTCAAACACTCTCTCCTGGATGGAATGAAATTTGTTTTATACTCATATTCTGCATTTCTTCCAATGAGCAAAAGACGGCAAATGTTGCTCTCTTTCTCTATTTTATCTTTAGCAATAACCCTGTCAGATTTGTCTGGCTGAGAAAGGCCAGGCCCATGGCCAGTGAAATTCATAACTGTGTGGGGACTAGAACCCAGATCTGACCATTGCCCCACACTGCCTCTCCAGTATGATCTTCATTTACTGAAGATACTCAGGCTGGGGCTTCGACAAGATCTGGTGGAAAGGAAACTAATTGCTAAGGAACAGCTAGTGTGAGAGGGACCCTACACATATATATCCTCCTCATTTGGGGTGTTAAGGTATATATAGGATATAGTCTCAGGTACAGTTGCAGAAATCATGGGCTGCATCTACACCACAGAGTTAATGCAATTTGACACTGCTTTAACAGCATGGCTCAATGCTATGGAATCCTGGGATTTGTAGTTTATTGTATTACTAGAGCACTCTGGCAGAGAAGGCTAAATATTTCACAAAACTACAAATTTCAGCATTCCATAGCCTGGAACCATGGCAATTAAAGCAGTGTCAAAATGCATGAATTCTTCTGTATCGCATAGCCATTGTGGGACTCAAACCTGTAAATTGTGCCTGCACCCACAGATAGTTTTAAAATCTATACAATTATTTGTAATTGTATTTATAGCCCTCAAAGAAGAGGGTCTTAGGCTAGCCCAGAAAATTGTTCAATGAGAGTTAGGGCAGAGTGGGGATGTCAACCTGGATTTTCTCCTTGTTAACCATCCTTTAACAAGTACATCTGACTAGTGTGCTCTCTCGCTCTTGCTCTGTGTGTGTGTGTGTGTTTGTGTGTGTGTGTTGTAGGAAACGAGCAAATGGACAGGCAGAGCTTCCAACATTTCACAGATGGATACAGGCATGTGCTTGTAAATTTGCAATATATCCACATTCTCATACCAGGAATAATTTCCTAAGCACCCACTTATATGCTTCTACTCACTTATTATACATGCAGTCTTCACCTATAAGGTGTAGTGATGGCTTCAAAAAGAGATTAGGGAAATTCATGGAGACTAAGGCTATCAGTGGTTACTGCTCATGAGGACTGCATGTTATCTCCAGTATCAGAAGAATTATGCCAAGGAACACAGGCAGGAGTCTCATGCTACATTCCTATCCTGCGTGTGGACTTCTTATAGGCATTTAGTTGGTGGCTCTGTTGGTCTCTGCCTGTTTGGACAGGATGAGAGGGGGAAGTGAACAGAGCAAAATAGCCTATTCTAGACAACAGAATTGGCCTTTTCCAGTGGAAAACAATCAGGGGCCATGAATGGATGGGAAGGTGGAGTCATCAGAGCTTTCCAGGCCTCTGGAATTTATCCTTCCCCAAGACAAGTCTTTGGTCTGATCCAGAATGGCTCATCTTGTGATCTTACTGTCCTTTGCAATTATGGTAGCCCTCCAAAGCACAAAATATAATGAAATGATGGCTTGCTTTTGTCATAATTGTTGTGTGTCTTCAAGTCATTTCTGACTTATGGTGATCCTATCACAGGGTTGTTTTTTTTTAGCAATATTTGTTCAGAGGTGGGTTTGCTTTTTCCTCCCTCTGAGGTTGAGAGGGTATTACTTGCCTAGGGTCACCCAGTGGGTTTCCACGACCAAGTTGGGATTTGAACCCTGGTCTCCCAAGCCACAGTGCAACTCTCAATGCACTATACCAGACTGGTTTGTAAAATGACGGTTTGTAGCTGATAAATTGTACAAATTGTACAATGGGGCCTGTTTGTATGTGGTATATATTTCCATACTTACCCAGCAACATATTCTCTTAAGGTATGAGGATGCAGCAGCTGGTACATTAAGATTTTGGGTCCTTGGGCATGCATTGGCATGCAGATGGGTTAGAGCTAGGATCCATATGCCACCCCCACCCCCCAGCTTTTAACACAAGGAAGGATGTTAGTACATTTCCAGTATCTCCTTGAAATGCAAAACAGAGGCATAGTGGGAACAGGAACCATAAAAGAAGAACTGTCTCTGGAACAACTGGGACATGAGCAGACTGTTGCAATGTGTCGCGGTGTACACCTGTCAGAGGTTTTGGCACACTCATAAAGCCAAGTGCAGAGTTTCACAGTACATTTGTACACTGCATGGGTCTTATGTGCTATGTGGCATGGCTTCAATTTCCAATACCTAAAATGCATGTGCACGTATAAGATTGGAGGATAAATTTCAGGATATGGGATGCAAAGACCACCAATGTGGATGGATTTAGAGGGAGAATTAGAGGAATCAATAGAAGATAAGGTTATTAATGGCTACTTGCCATGATGGGCATGTTGTTGTTGGGTCTGTGGGTGGGAGAATACACTGCATTCTTGTTCTATGGATGGGCTTCTCACTGGGGCATTTTGGTGAGCTTTGGTGGGACCAAAAATCACAATATGACAATACCTCTTTCCCTGAAGTTGCAAGCTCTATGAATCCCCTGGAACTCCCTGCAAGCCACTCCCAACACAATTCCTACCTACTCACAAGGCCAGGGACTCTTTCACAGTACACAATTTATACCACAATTGCATTTTAACTGCCATGGCAACATCCCATGAAATCTTGGGATTTTCAGTTTGAGGAGTCATATTTAAAATAGTCATCCAGATAACTCTGGTGCCTCACCAAACTATAAAGCAGAAAGAGTGGAGCAAAAAACCACAACTATCGGTGAGCTTGGAACCTTGGGCCTTTTGACACTACACAGTTATAGCACTATGATACCTCATTAAGTGCCATGGCTGCATACACACACACACACACACACACACACCTTATTTTCAAATCCCAGGATTCCATAGGATGTTGCTATGGTAGTTAAAGTAGAATTACAATACTATTATTTATTTTTTATTTTATAATTAATTTATAATTATTTTTATTTTATAATTAATTTATTTTATAATTAATACTATAAATGCATGCTATGAAAGGACCACAGTTCCATGTCTGCAAATCTACTTCATAAGTCATCTCCCTGTTTTTAACACACTAGAGAAAGAAATAGTGTTCTCCTTGTGACCATCACTTCATACTTAAGGCTGTTGGCAGTTAGTGTAGGATGTGGAAGATCCTCTTTCACCATGCAGCTCAGTATCATCACAGTACGCAGGAGGTTGCCTTATAAAGTCAGACTATTCGTCCATATGATTTAGAACAGTTTGCTCTTGTCCAGAGCTGATCCTGCTATGTCATCCTTTTTAACTTAAAAGCAGTTTGAAAAGTCAGTAAAGCCTCTTCTATATAGACAAGGGAGGAAGAACCAAACTTATTATTTTGGCTCATAATAATGCAGGGTTTTGTTTTGTTTTTAATTCTGAGGCTTTTGAGGGATGGCAACTGTGGCTCACTAGATCTTGTTGGATTGCAGCCTCCACAATCCCATTGGCTGTATTAACCTGAGTTGATAGAAACTGTAGAAACAACTGTATGTAGAAAGCCACAGTTGTCAGGGTACATTAACACTATGGAAACACTGCAGTTTGACACCAATTTAAGTGCTTTAGCTCCATCCTATGGAATCCTAGGACTTGTAGTTTTACAAGGTCTTTGGCTTTCTGTGCCAAAGAGTGGTGGTGCTTCACAAAGCTTCAAATCCCAGGATTCTCAAGGATGGAGCCATGGTAGTTAAAGTGATATCAAAGTGCATCATTTATACAGTGCAGATGCATATGTCCATGTCTGTACTGATGGGGAAACCTGGCTTACATTCTGGATCCTTACGGAGGAGCTGTTTCTACAACCCACACCCACTACAAACTGATACTGACAGCACTGTCTGCACACTCCCACATCTCATCCTGGCCCTGGATCTGTTAAAAAGCAGTACGTGCCAGAGGAACCATACAAACATGAAAGTGACTGTGCTGTAGCATGAGTTGGAATTTTCAGACTGGAAGAGGTCAGCAGCCCACCTGGCCTACGGCACCTGCTTCCAACCTCTTCCACCTGCCATTGATGCTTCCCCCCCCCCCCCGCCCAATCCTTGCACCAGAGCACAATATGCATGTTTTAGGGAATCTCTGGAGTTTCTGGCCTGATCAATGTGAATGAGGACTGTTTTTACTCAAGGGAATCTCCCTAAAGCATGGATTGGACCTGTAGTTCACCCATTTTCATCCTGTGCATCATCTAAACAGGTCAGTGTAAGAACAGGGGCCAGAATACTCCTTTTCCTCCATGCAGACATGGCCTCAGTCTCTGCTTTACAGCCAACCCTTGAAGCCTTCTAGATATGCTAGAGTACAGCTCCCATAATCAGACTCAGCGGAGATGAAGGGAGCTGTCATCTAGCATATCCTACTTTTCCCCTTTGTCCTCAGTTTACTTCAGTTGCTGCAAACTGATTTCAAAGAGCAATGGTGGTTTGCATTAAGCTAATTCTTCAGGGAGGAAAGGAGGCTGATGCAAAATCAAATTTCTGCAGCATCTCCTAGGTTTTCTCCGTAATAACTTTTGGCATCTTGACCACACTCTCCCGTTCCTTGGCCACATGTGACCTGGATTTCATTTGCAAAACAATGGAGGATATAAGACTTTGGTAAGTAGTCTAACTACTTGGAGATTTCCCTTCTGCGTTGTGAACTTTGATTCAGTTGGGATGGGGAAAACGTGTCAAAAACAGCCTGCAAAATGTTTTTCACATAGAAGAGCTTGGCTGATCCAGGTTATCTGGATTGCATCCAAAGGCCCCTCATCAGTCCTTGGGTCTAAGGAAAATTCCTCGATATGGGTTTCTATTTACGAACGTACGTGCCTGGGCTGCTCCCCTTTTGGGGCCTCTCTTGGGCTGTGTGAGTGACAAGATGGTGCTGCAGTCAAGTGGAGCTATTTATAAGGACTGGAAGTGGAGCCAACCCTGATAAGAAATCATGTCCGAAAGGGGTGCCTTACAAACTGTCTCCAGTGATGCACTAATGGTGGTTGTAGAGGGGTGTGTGAGAGTGTGACAGGGAGAGACAGAATCTCCATTGGGACAGAAAACAGGCGTAAATCTTGAGAGCAAGTTACGAGGCCTATTTATTTACACCATATGTGTGCCTAAATGAGCACACAATTTTATAGGAAACAGGTGGCTGTCAAATGTGCCCCCCCCCCCCGCTTCAGACCAAATTACTCTGCTCTTCCTGTCGGGCACCATGTGAGACCCTTTTCATGGCTCCACTCTCCCTAGTATGTCTAGTTTTGACCAAACTGAACTGGTAAATTCTGAAATTGAACACCAATTATCTACACTGAAGTTTTCAAGTTAAGGTTATTCCTGCATCCAAGGGGTCATTCAGATGTCTTTTTAAATGGAACAATGCGAATAACCTCACTCAGACATTCTGAATTTGTTATTCACACTATGAGTCTGCATCTATGCACGTCTCTGGGAGTTTGCTTGCCCACACATTCCAGCACTCAAATAAACATGGAGTCAACAATGTGAATGTATTCGAAACATGTTCAAGGCATGCAGAGTTTAATCCCTAATTATCCCAGGTCTATTTAGATTGATTATTCAGACTGCTGATGATGCAAATCTTTAAAAAAACTCTCTGAAAAACCTGGTATCAATTAAGCAAGGTTAAGTGGGGGGGGGGGAGGGGTTTTGCAGCCCCTCCAAACTGAATTGGGTAATAATAATAATAATAATAATAACATATTTCTAGCCCGCCCAATCATGAAGAATCCGGGCGGGTTACAACAATAACCATCGTTACAATAAAATCAAACCCTAAACCTTCCCTGCTCCCCATTCCCAGTACTAAAATGGAATTAAATGGTTATTAGTATATAACATTAAAAGCATTAAAAACATTAAGATCATTACAGAAGACAGAGAAACAAGAGGGGAAGAATAGGCGGGTAAGGGGGCAGATATCTCTATATCTGGGGAGGGTAGCTAAGTTGGAAAGGCCTGCCGGAAGAGATCCGTCTTGAGTGCTTTCTTAAAAGCTGTCACAGTGGAGATGTGACGAATCTCCTCTGGCAAGTCATTCCATAATTCTGGAGCAGTAGTAGAAAAAGCCCTCTTGGAAACTGATGCTTAGATTTTTTTTGACTGTAATAAATTTCTTCCTGAGGACCTTAGAGTGCAAGATGGACAATAGGGAAGAAGGCATTCCCTCAAGTATTCTGGGCCTAAGTCATGTAGGGCTTTAAAGGTAATCACCAACACCTTGTACTTTGCACGGAAACTAATAGGCAGCCAATGTAGGGACTTCAAGACTGGTGTTATGTGGTCATTCCTAGAAGTTCCTATAATCAATCTGGCTGCCATGTTTTATACCAACTGAAGTTTCCAAACTTGACACAAGGGTAGCCCCATGTAGAGCGCATTACAGAAGTCCAATCGAGAGGATACCAGTGTGTGTACTACTTTTTCTAGGTTCCTCAGCTCCAGGAAAGGGCGCAGTTGGCGTATCAGATGAAGCTGATAACAGGTGCTCTTGACTGTCGCATCTACTCGGCCTGTCAGATGGAGCGACAAGTCAAGGAACACCCCCAAGCTGTGGACAGAATCCTTCAGGGGAAGTGTGACCCATCCAGAACTGGCTGACACAACTCCATTCCTGGATTCAGGGTTCCTATAGCAAGTACCTCCATCTTACCTGGATTCATCTTGAGTCGGTTTTCCCTCATCCAGTCCATTACTGCCCCAAGGCAGGCATTCAGAGGAGAGATGCCATCCTTAGTCACTGCTTCAGTCCGAGACATAGAGAAATATAATTGGGTGTCATCAGTGTACTGATAACACCCCACCCCATGTCTCCGAATGATCTCACCCAGTGGCTTCATGTAAAAGTTGAACAGCATTGGGGACAGAATCACTCTTTGAGGGACACCCAATCTGAGCTCCCTCTTGGCTGAACAACTGTCCCCAAGCGACACTATCTGGAACCTGCCCGAGAGGTAGGACTGGAACCATTGCAATGCAGTGCCTCCAATACCCAACTCCCTCAGTTGTTCCAGAAGGATATCGTGGTCAATGGTATCGAAGGCCGCTGAGATGTCCAAGAGTACCAACAGGGTCACACTTCCCCTGTCGATGCCCAGATGGAGATCATCAACTAAGATGACCATGGTAGTCTCCACTCGGTATCCCATCCTGAATCCAGTTTGAAATGGATCCAGAAAATCCGTTTCCTCCAAGACAGCTTGTAGTTGATTGGTGACCATTCTCTCGATCACCTTGCTCAGGAATGGTAATAACAAGACTGGTCTATAATTGTTTCTATCCAGGGGGTCCAGGGAAGGCTTTTTAAAGAGTGTCCTAACTACTGCCTCCTTAAGATGTATTCAGGTTGCATGTGAACAATGGAGATTCAACCCAGATTCATCCTGGATTATTTTCCCCAAGTTTGAATAGGCAAAACTCTGAACAAATCTTGCCAAGAAAACCCCATGATAAGGTCAATTTAGGGTTGCTATAAGTTGGAAATGACTTGAAAACACACAACAACAACAACAACAACAACAACAACGTAAGAATTCAAAGATATAACCATGTTAGTCTGTGGGATAAGTATGTAGAACACCAACAAAGTAATTATGTAGAAATACATTATTTCGAAATTCTTTTTGCATTAAATGACACATTTATGCAGGGTGAAAAAACTCCTCTAATTTAAGACAGTGTTACAGCATTTTAAAAATAACAATGTAAATAAAAATACAACACCCTCCATCAAAAGACCCTTTCACAGCAACCATTTAATAGCACAAAGCCTGTCTGAATTGCTTGCTGGCAGAAGGACAGCAGAGAGGGGGGCAGCCCAGCCTTATAATGAAGGAATTCAACAACTTAGAAGCAGCTACTAAGAAAGACCCCTAAGAAGTCCTCACCAAACATGCATGTGAAAGTGGTGGGACAAAGAGAAAATCCTCCCTTGATGACTTTAAAATTAAGTCAGGCTCATAGAGGGATATTCTGGGAGCCATATTCCAGAAAAGGAACTTTTGCAAAATCAGAGTTTGATGTGGTACATCTAAAGTTGCTAGTTCAAGATTGTCCCAGGCCTTAAAGTTTCCAGGCCGAAACCTGAGACCTAGTGGTGGCCCCTAGTAGAGATGTAAAGGAAGGCAGTTTATTCTAGCCTACTTGTATCTAGGCAGAAAGTAGGTGCAGAGCAGAGTGGAAGGTGAGCTCTGGCATCACCCCAAGCATGAGAAAATATATAGACCTCCTGCAAGGTTTGCAAGTTGTGGCAGCAAATTAATTACTGTAAGTATTGCAAACTGTAGCAAGTTGCTCCTCTACTGGCTGAGCTGGAGAGTTGCACACTTCATTCCTCTTGCCTTGAGCTAAGCCCAGCGAAACGGAGAATTTGTACCCTGGTCTCCTACCTGGAAATGACCTATGAAAACTAGAGACTCAGGGCCAGGACCTGAGATCTGGCTACCCCAGGTACATCTCAGGCATCATTTTGCCAGTTTTATGAGAACAATTATGCCTCTGTGTTCTTGTAGCACATCCTTGCAGAACGGCGGCTGCCACGTCCGCATCAGAGTTTTTTAATGCCATCTGTTCCAAGCTCTAGCAGAGAAGATATGTGGGAAGAGGGCCCGGGGAAGATCAAGCCCAATCTGGTGCAAGGACTGTGTACTTTGCAGTCCTCCCAAGTATCAATCTCTGTAGGAGATGCATCGGATCCATTTGGCAGATGCATAGTGAACAATTCACAGCATGGATCCGTGGATTAATGCAAACTTGGGCTTAGGGTTGTATGACTTCCAGGAACCCCTAGTGTGCTTGAAAGAGGGCACTGGAGAGCCCTGATTTAAAACAGAGCTGTCCACAAAAGATGCTTCTGATTAATGGTCTTTTTAGCCAATTAATTAAGCTTTACAAAATTTCCATACCAGCAGAACCCATGACATGAGTGTCTTTTCAAGATGGCGAAAAAAGCAGGAGGGAACATGGAAAAGCTTACCCCAAATGCTAAAAGAATAGTATTCCTCCCACCTTTTTTTCTTTTTCATTTCCAGCATAAGTAATGCACCAGATTGAAAAGAGCCTTAAAAATAACTAGAGTGCAGTTGTACACCGATTTTAGGCAGGTTAAGATCACTTTGTTTTTTTCCGAGAGCCCTGTGTTCTACTAACTGGAGGCTGGCCTAGCACAAAATACACACCTACACGCAACATAAAAATCCCAAGACCAGGAATGTATGTGGAATATCAGAACTGAAATGGAAATCCACAGTCCTTCTGCACAAAAATCCATTCCAGGTTACCCCAGTCTATCTATATTTTAGCAACGTTTCAACCAACTGTCCGGATTTGGCAGGGACTGCCCCAATTAATCTCTGTCATCCCATTTTTTCAGTTGCCTTTAAAATGTCCTGGTTTCTTTCCTCCTTCCACTTTCCTTCTTTGTCCTCAGCTTACTTCAGTTGCTGCAAATTGAGTTCAAAGAGCAAAAGTTATTTGCACTCACTTAACTCAGCAGGAAGGAGAGGAAAGAAAAGGAAAGAAAAGAAAAGGAGATAGAATCTTGTCCTTCCCAGTAGACTCGAGCCAAAGCAAACTTCAATACTACTTTACTATTTGATTTACTACACTTGTCCATTACCGAGCTGCTGCTTTTGAATGTTTTTGACACATTAATTGGTTTCTACTTGATTCAATATAGTACTTCACTGATGAGCTGTCTATCTTCACTACTTTTGGATGTTTCAACATGCTGTCTGGACTATAGATGAAAGATTGCTATAGTACTGTATAGGAGGATTACCTGATTCTATTTGATTTATTGTACTATTTCATGGATGAGCCATTTACCTTTTTAACTTGTGGATGTTATTATTTTTGCTGCAGTGACAATTTACATTCCTAAAAGTGTTAACATGTTTTGGTATAATCACACTGTTGTATTGTTTACTTGTTTTATTAACAGAGTTACAGTGTTTGTTATAACAGGATTCAGTGTTTCATATAGTGTAACCTGATTGCTATTCATATTACAGTGAGCTTGGGACAGCCACGCTCAGCTCTCTTTTGCACTTATAGTATTGTTGTAAGGACATAGTGGAGGGGGAAAAGTGATACTATCTGTGTCTTCACACCTTGTCGGAAAGATAGGATAAAAATTTAATGAATACTGATTACTCAACTAAAGCCTATATCCAATGCTTGATATCTACTGGAACAGAGGCACTGATTCAATTATTAAATCAGCACTTACATAAATTCCATTGATTTTTGGGAGGTCTGCCAGCATGGTGTAGTGGTTTGAGTTTTGGACTATGACTCTGGAGACCAGAGTTCGAATCCTAGCTCAGCCATGTAAACCCACCTTGGGCAAGTCACACCCTCTTAGCCTCAGAGGATGGCAATGGCAAATCCCCTCTGAAGAAACATCGCAAGAAAACCTGATAATAGGCTCACCTTAAGTCTGACATGGCTTGAAGGCATACAACCACAACAAACAGTTGAGATAAGTAAAAACACTGAACTGGCTAATCTTCCCAAGGAAGCCAATTTTAACTTTCAAATCTTTTCTGCAGATCTGATGATGCAGCAAATGGGAGCAAGCTTTTTCTTCTTCCCCCCCCCCCCCCAAAATATTAATAATAATTGAATGACACAGTACATAGTGCTCAGGCTTTTTGCCTATGCCTGCATTCTCTGCTCCATTCCTCCTAGGATTAAGCTCATGGTTGGCTCAGAGATTAATCTGTCTCTGCTTTTGGACAGGTGGGGCAGGTGCGTGGGCTGCAGAGCTGAGCCTCTCTGGCAGATTGCACATTCCAGGGAAATCTGCAGCTGTCCATCTCCTTTATGTCCCCTCCTTGTTCTGTTTTTGTCCCAAAGCCCCCCAAACAGCTGAAAGACAATGAGACAGGACAAGAGGCTCCAAATAAGGGCGGGCTTGTGATGGTAGCTGATAAGAGGGTGGCCAGTTAAAGGGCTCACATGTGTTGTGGTACCTCCTCATTGGCTGAAGGAACAACACAAGGGATGCCTTTATAGTCCTGGGCCATGTGAGGGAGAGAGAGAGAGAGAAGAGTGTGCATTTTTCTCCTCCTGAGCATCCCACCCTGGCAGAGGTTCTGAGAGGTGGCAGGGGATGGGGCCCGTCGGTGTAGGTGGGTGATGTTTTCCTAACTGTGATCTTTTGGGCTTTGGCAGCTCAGATCCCTGGATTCTCCAAAGAAGCTGTGTTTGTGTGTTGTGTGAGGGTGGGAGAGACCAGGGAGACAGTGTGGTTGGTTAATACAAGAACTGCTGGAAGACAGCATATCTGGGCCCTGAAATAAGAAAAGGAGGGCAGTAAGCAGCTTAGATCAGAAGGGGATGACAATCTTTTTTCCTTTATTTAAAAAAAAAACTTAAATATAAAGACCAGATGCTAGGATCCATGCCTAAATATGCTAAAGGCGCCAGATCCTACCTGATCTTGGAAGCTAAGCAGTCAGCCCTGGTTAGTACTTGAATGGTAGGCCACCAAGGAATAATAGGTGCTATAAACTATATCTCAGAGATAGGAACTGACATCTCTATCTCTGAGGATTCCTTGCCTAAGAAAACCCTATGGGGTTGCATGAGTGGACAGTCAACTTGAAAGGCACATATATGCACATATGCCTGCTAGGATCCTTGTTTTGCTCTGAGCATCTTCTGTGCTGAAAGCGGTTTTTAAGGACATGCTGGGAAATCTTTTGCATCCAGCTGTTACTTCTGTTCAGCTTGTTGTGTGGTTGTGGGCAAAGTCTGGAAAAATTACATTTGGGAACTATAATCCTAAGAATCTCCAAGCTGGCTGAGAGATAATTTTGGGAGTTATCGTCCCCCAAAAAATAACATTTCTAAGCTGTCACATAGGCAGATTTTCTTCCTTCTACCATTCCTTCAGCTTTAGATCTGTGGTACAGAGATGATAGTACTCCTCAAAGGGATGTTGTAAGGACAATGAGACAATATTCTTAGGGCACTGCAAACATAGTGAAAGACCTTTTGGTACAATGGATATTCAGAATCTTTGAAAATGTGGTATTAGAAAGGAAAGAATTTTCTGAGAGAAATGAGAGTCTATTTGTGAGAATAAAGGTAAGTGATCTGCCCTTGTTCCGTTTTGAGGAGTCCCTCTGGACTTTAGAAAATGCTTTAGAAAATACTTGGATTTGTTTGGGCTAAAGGAATGTACCCCAAATGTATTTTTTTTCCTAGGCTCAATCTATTTACTAAACCAGACAAGTAAACCATTCACAGTCCACAATTACAGTGCTATGATTCCACTCCCATGACTCTATCCTATGGAATCCTGGGTTTTGCAGTTTAGGAAGCAGTACTCAGAATTTTCTGCTGTAGAACAATAGTGCCTCCCCAAACTACAAGCCCTAGGATTCCATAGGATGCATCCATGGCACTTAATGTGGAATCATAGCACTGTAACTATGCAATGTGAAAAGGCCCAAGGTTCCAGGTTCACTGGTAGTTGTGGTTCGCTGCTTCACTCTTTCTGCTTTTTCTCCCTGCAGGGTAGTGCAGATGCTGCAGTACCGCCAGCTGATGCCATGACCCAGACGTTCCCAGCTCAATACCCTCCACCACCACCTCAGGCCCGGCTGCCTCCACAGTATCATCTCCACAGCACCCCTTCAGAATACCCATCTCCAACTGCACCAGATCACAACCTACGCATCTTTCCTGAGCAAGGAGCAGCTGCACCTGAACCATTGCCACTGCCACCACCGCCTGCCGTAAGTGGGGACTCAGGGGCTGACTGTTTAGTGGTATCATTGTGGCAAATCTCAACAACTGCTGGGATAAGGGGTTGTCTACTGGGGAAGCTGGAGCAGGGGAAGCTGAACTATAGGCTGATCCAGGGCATAATGTCCCCACAGTGACCATTGTGTCATAGTTTCCCCAAGATCATTTTGGTGTCAGTAGGTCAAAGATCTGGAATCCTGTCTAACTTTGAAAAAAGTCAGTTTGGCAAAGAGAACTAATTGACCCTATTACCATCTCCCCCAACCTTATCTCGCCTCCTCTTGTGTCCCAGACATAAGTAGATTTGGGCAATGCTAATTCCTTTCATTGCAGAAGCCAAACTCTGTGACATCTACTTTTGGCAAGTGGGTTTTCTGAAACGAGTGAGGCATTTTAGGATTAAGCAAGGCTTACAGTGGGTGACATGGTGCACAGAATTTTGACTGAGTCTGCCTTCGTGCCAGAAGCTGTTTGGATTCTCAGGGTTGCGCAGTAATACAGAGGAGTGTCTCTGACAATGAATCATGAAATCATGAGGGCCAAAGAGTCTTTACACACACTCACCAAAGTAAATGTCAACCCTCTGCCCCCCCCCCCCATTTATAATTTGAGAAGAAGTACCTCCAAAGTAAAGGGAATGGTGTACTTTGGGAAGCTAGCATGGGCTCTGCGGCTCATCGTTTTAGAAATTAAGCACAGGATAGCAGATTCCTATGAGATTCTTTTCTGCATATTTCTGGTGTGTGAGTATGTAAAATCGGGGCTGGGTATGGGTGTGAGGAAACTCCAGTTCTACATTTATTTCTATGTATTTATTTAGAAGATCAGCCTTTGTACATCCACTTAGGCCATGGTGGGTTGAGAGATGGTAAACAAATGGCTTATATAAAATAAATAGGATTTATGAGCCACCTTTTAATGTTAGTCCTCATAGGGAGTTAAATTCAAATTTTATTGCCCTGTATATACAGAAACAGAAAATGAAGTCTATAATCTAGAGCTTGGGAAAGTTCCTTTTTGGAGTACAGCTCCCAAAATCTACCAGCCAGCATGATCTTGGATTCAATTTTCTCTAGAGCTCATAAGGAATAAGCCCTTGAACTTAATCCCGTCATCAGTGCCCAAACTTGGGGCACTTGGAAGGGGGACATACTTTCCAGTGTTTCATAGATGAAAATTGGAACATGTGTTGATGGCAAAAGTTATTAATGAGGAAGAACAAACAAGATAGGGGTTGCAGCAGTTTGCTTAACCCCCCGCCACCCCCAGTTAATTGAATTCAAACATCTTTTGTATCTTGAACTCAGTTTGCAGTAACTGAAGCAAGCTGAGAACAAAGGGAGAAAGTGGGAGGAAGAGATTAAAATAGAGGCATTTTAAAAACAGCTGAAAAAGTGAGGATTAATCGGGACTGTCCCTGACAAATTGGGACAGTTAGAAGTTATGAGAGAAGTGCTACTGGTCATGCTGCAGATTGTGATTCAAAAAAAGCAACTTTTCAAAGGTTTGATTATGGACCAAGCTAAACAGGCAAGTCATTGGAACTCATTTATGGCACTGTAATGGTAGGGTCTGGTGGACATTGTGTGGAATTCCATAGTAGCAGATAAATTCCAATGGATATTAAAAATCCATCTCCCATGGATTCTATCTGTCACTTTGGAGGTCACAGGGTCTGCAATTCTATTTGCTTCTTATCTAATAAATCAAGATTATCCATGCTTTTCCCAGGATGGGTCACATATTTTCCTGCAGTTCCACATTCTCTCTGGTCATCAGCTTATAACTTGTGTTCCTCCTTCATTCAAGTATTATGCATGTCCCTTTAAGTTTCCCTTAAGGAGTGGTTCTAGAATTCTAAGGAAGGGTTAACTTGAGGGAGGAAAGCCAATGGATTTGCCTTTTTCTTTGGTCTAGTGGTGGTGGGAAGAATCTCTGCTGAAGTAGGGAGACTTTAAAATATCCTGTTCATTAACCCCAGGAAATAATGTGGCTGAGAGTTCCCAATATTCTGCATGTAATACACTGCCCATGGAAAGGTTGCCAGCTTATGAAGGGCTGTAGCCCCTTATGTGCCCTAAGATCATTTCCACCAGTCTCCTGGCAATCCTCCCTATATATGAATATGAGCGTGTGAAACCTGGTTAAACTCCATGCCATGCAAAATGACACTAAATTTCTGCAAAAGGGACAGGATACGCTAGACTACCATTCATTTTTATCTTAATACTCAGCATTTATATACCAAATTTCAAATGTTCAGAGCATTCCAGATATGCTTTCTCACCAATACAACAGTTCTGCAAGGTAGACCAATTATTCCCCCCCTCAAAAAAATAAAATAAAATAAAATAAAAATTGGAAGTGGAGGGTCTGAAGTTGAGAGAATAGTGACCTTCCAAAGGCCAATCACAGCCTATGTTTATTCAGAAATCAGCCTTGCTTTGTGCAATGAGATTTCCTTCCAAGTAAGCATATATATGATTATAGCCACAGTCATTTTGTGTTTCAAGAAACACAAATAACAGCCTCCTAGCTCAAATTCTTAACTGCTGCACTATAGCTTAACACTAAGAAAATGCAGGACTATCATTTCGAGAGGTATCAACTTTATAGAGTTTCTCACACAGCCACCCCCAAACTACAGTTCCCAAGATTTCTCAGGGACGTCATGACACTTAATAGCGCCATAAAGGTGAAGTGTTTCTCATTCCTTGGATGATAGGTTCTGACATTTAAACACTTCCGGATGACAGTCTCTCCAGCAGCCAAAATGAACTACAAACACAAGGCTATTCCATTCATGACGCTTCTTAATGCAGTTATTTGATTAGGTATAACCATGGCAGAAACCATACTTTTGTGGCCAAGTGCATTTTTTGCACGCAGAAGGGCATAAGACTGGGAAAGATTCCTGTCTAAAAAAACTAAGGAGTTATCAGACGGGAGGAATTTCTCTCTATTTCGAATGGAGCCAATTCGAATTCACATAAATTCGCTAGTTTAGTGAATTTACATGAATTCTAATTGCATTTGGAATGCATTCAGAATGACTTCCCATTGCCCGAAAATGACTTCCCATTGCCCAAAATTGTGTGAAATACTCTAATATGCAATAACATAAAACCCATGATTGCATTCGGAATGACTTCCCTTTTCCACAAAATTGCGTGAGATACACTCATATGCAATAACATGAAACCCCATGATTATGTTTGGATTGCCATTGGATTATACTTCCAATTTCCGTCATCTGATAAACTCCTAAGAGAGCCACTGGGTGTAGGCAGGACTGAGTAGCATGGGAAAATGGCCTGAATTGGTGTAACAAGGCTGGGGAGTGTATGGCACTCCTGATACTGATGAACGCTAATCCCACCATTCTCCATCATCGTCCAAATTGACAGGGGCTAATGGAAAGTAGAATCCTTCAGCACCTGGAGATCACATTCCCCAGGCTTGTAATATTGTTTCACCACGTGTTATTGTGCTAACAGGGTCTATAGGACTAGCCCTTTTGGAGCCAACCCATGAAGCTTTTTCTTTAATGAACATTTGATCATAGCAATTGGCAGGCAATTCTATTTGGCTTCATATCACAAAAAACTTCACTTGCCAATTTTGGTGGGTATTGTCTAAAAGGAGAGGAAAAAGCCAAACAAGGATTTGTTTGTTTTCTTTTGGTCTATTACTATCTAACAAGGGTAGTGTAGCCAGGTGCCAAAGAAAGCAGAGCTCCTGTGTCAGTAATATTTTGGTTGAAGGGGGATTTCAGCAGGTATGTTTTACACAGCAAAACAAAACTGTATCCCCTGAGACACCTTCTTCTACACATGTATTAAAAGTGCAGTGCTCCTGTCTTCTTTTGCCTCTGGCTACCCCTGGGCAGAGATCAGTGCCATATCACCCAGGTTTGAAAGGATGACTGTTGCTTACACTATATACATTGCATTTCCACTAATATAAAGCTATGGTCATGCAGGTCTTGTGAACATTTGAAGTACTACAAAAACCTGTTTACCAGATGCAAAGGTAGCAGAGGTAAATAAACATTGCTTTTACTGGTTTACCTTGCAGGTTTGTTGCCACAAGGACTATTAAAGAACAAATCTGGAGAGTGTTATATATGTGCAAAGTATTAATGTGCAGAATACTAAAGAGACCAGCTTTGTTTTCTCAGGATATTTCTAATAACAAACTTGGTTAGACATACTTGTCAGTATTTTCAGGTTTGTGTTGTTGTTGTATGCCTTCAAGTCATTTCTGACTGATGGCAACCCTATCATGGCGTTTTCTTGGCAAGATCTTGAGGAGAGGGATTGCCTTTACTTTCCTCTGAGACTCAGAGAGTGTGACTTATCCAAGGTCATCCAATGGGTTTTCATGGCTGAGTGGGGATTTGAATCCTGATCTACAGAGTAGTAGTCCAACACTCAAACCACTACTCCACACTGTGTCTTTTATTTTCTTAGATTACCAAAGGGTGAAAATAGCTCTGCCTGGTTGTCTGCTGGCAGTTTTTACTTGACCTAGATGACCCAGTGAGTTATTTACAAATTTGGCATTCTGTCAGGTTGGACTGTCTTGAGCCTTCACTACCTACAAAAGTACTATTACGTATAAGGACAACATAATATGGTAGATATCAAGGAGATGCAGTTTGAAAGTTTCAGATTAGGGCTTGTGGATGCTGCTCTCCAGAATTAGACAACTCTTAATTCCCACTTAGAAGAAAGCAATGAGAGTTTTGATTTTCCATTTTTACACCTCTTGGGAGGTCTCCTTTTTCACCTTTCCTGGTAAAAACTTATTCTGTGACCATGAAGGAGATGGCCTTCTGTGTGCCCATATTGAGTAACACTTTTTTCTCTAGCCAAGACAGCTGCACCCCTATCAGATTCCCTGTTCTCTCTCTTTCAATCCTTCCCCCTCCCATCTTTCACCATCTTCACCAGCAGCTGTTTATCTTCATGGGACAAGTGGTGTGTCAGTGATAGCTCCTCTCAAGGACACAGTGTCCTCCATGAGACTGTACACAGAGAAGGCACAGGCCAGTTAGATGCCAAAATAGAAAGCCCAAATAGTACCCTTTTTCTTTTTCTGGTTGTAAAACAGTGATGATAATGATAATAATGAAGATTAATAATAAGTTAAATTGGCAATTCTCTGAATTCCAGTGGCATTCCCCAGTATACCACTTGAAACAGCCTATCTCATCTTGCGGTAAAGTAACACTGGTTCAAC
The DNA here is from genome assembly GCA_034509955.1 of Urosaurus nigricauda. Classification (NCBI taxonomy): domain Eukaryota; kingdom Metazoa; phylum Chordata; class Lepidosauria; order Squamata; family Phrynosomatidae; genus Urosaurus; species Urosaurus nigricauda. The sequence goes on along the minus strand of JAOEGL010000006.1, from coordinate 20,901,300 downwards.
AATTCCAAAGAAAACTCAAAGCCTGCTCAGACCTATTTCACAGTTGCCTAATTTGGCCTCCCCCTTGTTATCTAAACTGTGATAATGTTGCTAATGTGGTGGGGAGATCTAGCCTGCCCTTGTTCCATTTAGTGGCAGCACAAGCTGGAGAAACCAGGAGGTCAAGCTTTTAATAGCATAGAGGTAAACATGATCACCTGCTAATTCTTGCAAGTCAAATTGTTGTTAAAGGCACAGCTGAAAGGACTGATTCAGAATCAGCAACCCTACAGTCATCAGTCCAGGGCTTGGTTGTTCTTTATTCAGACTACATTTGATGTCCTTGCATGAATGAGGACATAAAATGGTGGAAATGATCTTGATTCAAGGGTGACCAGTGGCTTCTGTGTCAGAGGGGACAATGAATCTGCATCAGAGCCTAGAAATTTTTTAAAGGAGCTGTACAAGGTGTTGAAGGTATTTTGGGTGTACAGTCCATTATTATTATTATTATTTTGGGTGTAAACTAAGTGGTGTCTTAGTGGTTAAGATGCCAGTTCTGATATCAGAAGATCCGAAGACTGGCAGTTTGAGGCCCGAGTGCTGCATGATGGGGTGAGCTCCCATCACTAGTTCCAGCTTCTGCCAGCCTAGCAGTTTGAAAGCATGCAAATTCAAGTACAGAAGATAGATAGTACTGCTTATCAGTGGGAAGGTAAGAGTGCTTGGTGAAGTCATGCTGGCCAGATGATCATCAGAGCAATCCTCGGACAATGCTGGCTCTTCAGTTTAGAAACGGAGATGAGCACTGCTCCCTACAGTTGGTTTCGACTAGACATTCATGTCAAGGGACTAATTTTACCTTTTACAGTCCAGCACTTTGGATAGTCCATTTAAAATCTGGATTAAAATTTTAACAGACTCACTGCCCAGTCATCAGCAGAGCAACCAGCTGCCACTGTTTCTAATCCTGCTCTGGTCCAAAACACATTGCAGAAATAATCCATTTTAAGACCACTTTAACTGCCCTGGCTTAATACTAGGGAATTCTAGGAATGGTAGAGCCCTGTGAAGAGTAGCCAGAGGTCTTGAAGCTGCTTGTCAATGGTTAGACTGAGCAGGCAGGCTCATGGGTCATCTGGTTGGTCTTTCCTACTGTGGTGAGATATACTGGCTAAATTGTAATGATTGTGACTAATTTTTGCATATCTTGATGTAATGTATCTACATATAAATTAGCACAAGCAAACTTGTCATACTATTTCTTTAAGTAATGTTTTAAAAACTCTAGATTACCTCCTCTTTGCATTTGCCACAGAGGTCAAAGAAGAGACTGTTGACATGAGTCTATAATGTGTGTATGTATGTGTATCCTTTTCCCTTTTCCACTTTCTCTCCCATCATCTGGAAAGTTACTGCTAAGTACCAGATATGTAGTAAATTCACCCCCTGCAATGACCGCTGTATCTTTTCTGGATTAGGGCCTTTCCTGGGGTGTTAACAGCAGCCTTCGTGGACCTCCCATCAAACTCAGGTTTTCTCCTAGGCATCTTGGACTCCATCACATTTCTTTTGTTATAGCCTAATTAATCCATGAGTAGTTAACCTTTTACTCACTGTGCAAGTGCACCTGCCTGTCTTCTCACCCTGACACCTCCCCGCCCCACCACTCCTGTGCATTTGAAACACCCCCCCCCCCCCCCAGTGAATCTTGGTACGAGAATTTAATCCCTGTTGAACTTGTCTTTATGAGCAAAGAGCCCATATTGTATTTGAGGGATGCTTCTGGCTGGCAGTGGGAGGAGGTGGGGGAATTATATGATGAATTGCTTTGGTTGGGGATGGGGAAGGACAATGGTTGAAGGCCCAAGGGGGTTTGACTAGTGCCTGGTGGATTGCTTGCATTCCAGAGTGGCCCAAATCTTGTGTGTATCTGTTGTGTTTTAATAGCAACATGATAGGCGCTCCTTACCGCAGGTGCCGTAAGCTCAGATAGTGATACTCACAGCACTGCCTCAGAGCATATATGCATGCTGACTCAATGTGTGTTCATTATGGTTATTATTATTATTATTTAAAGACATCTTGTAGCACCTTTGAGACCAACTGAAAGAAAGCGGTTGGCAGCATGAGCTTTCGTAGACTGAAGTCTACTTCCTTTGATGCATTTGGTGGAATGCTCCACTCCACAAAAATGCATGCTGCCAACTTCTTTCTTTCAGTTAGTCTCAAAGGTGCTACAAGAGTTTTTTATATACTGATTTTATAGACTAACATAATTATTTCTTTGAATGTTACTGTTATTATTATTATCATTATTTTTATTATTATTATTTCTATCCCCCTTTCCCCCAGATTGAGACTCAAAGCTGCATGCAATGATTTAAAAAATGGGTTAAAAATGCACAAAATACAAAAGTTAAAACACAAACAATCAGAAAAAAATAAAACCAGGTTAAACCATATATTAAAACACACAGACATGCACAGCATTTAGCAATATTGTATGCATTGTGTAAGATGTGCCTTGTTGCCATCACTCATCAAATGCCTGTCAGAATAGAAAAGTCATTGTTTGTTTGCAAAGGGTGGGTGCCAGTCTACCTTTGTTGGGAAGGAAGATCCAGAGTCTGGGGCAGGGAGAAGGGACAGCCACTGATAAGACTGTCTCCAGTGTTCCCACAAAATGTACTTGTGAGGGTGGTGGGACATAGAAAAGGGCCAGATCTCACAACATGGTTTGATTCTTAAGGGAAAATACAGTCCTTCAAATTACTTGGACCTAAGCCGTGATATACACAATAGGTCACACACAATAGTTTGTTCTGTTTCTCTATCTCTCACACACACAGAGTGCTGTTGTGATATTAACAATGGAATATGCTTGTGTGTGGACAAGTATCTGCCGATAGGGGGCCCTTGCAAACGACACACATACTGTGCTATGATTCCACTTTAATTGCTGTGGTTCAATCCATAGTTTGTAGAACTGTTGCAGAATTGCTAATTCCAGCATTGTATAGGATGCTGCCATGTCAATTAGAGTGGATTATAATAGTACGGGTTGAGCTTCCCTTATTTGAAATGCTTGAGACCAGAGGTGTTTTGAATTTTGGATTTTTTTTTTTTTAAAAATGGAATATCTGTATTTCCATATAAGTACATACTGTAATGAGATATCATGGAGTTGGGACCCAAGTCTCAACACAAGTAATCCTACAAGTAATCTTATACAATATTTTAAAATACTTTTGTGCATGAATAAAGTTTGTGTACATTGAAGCATCTAAAAACAAAGGTGTCAGTAACTCAGCCACCCTTGAAAAAAGTTTTGGTTTTTGGAATATTTCAGATTTTGGAATTGTGGATAAGAGATATTCAACCTGTATAAATGTGTGGTGTGAAAGGGCCCAAGGAGAACACATTTGTAGTACAAAAAAAAAAAAAAAAAAAAAGTAAGGGAGGAAAGGTCAGAGGGAATCTTCCTCTTAACCATGGGTGAAGCCTGGGCCTGAATACATCATTGGTGTTTTGTTTCAAAGCCAATTTATTTCCCTCCTTTTCGCTATTACCATCTTTCCTCATCATCACTGAGACCAGAACGAAGGGTAGAATCACAGGAATGGGGAGAATAAAAACCAGAGGAAACTTTATTTAAGCTAAGTCATTGCCTGTCCCACCCATTCACCACTGATTCACCACTGATTCACCACTGAAGGTGATTCAATTTATAGGAAGATTTCTACGAGCACCACTAGCTTCTATATCTGGAAAAACAGCTTGAGATAGGAGAATTTTTAAGTTGGGAAACAGTGCAGGCAGGGGAGGGTTAAGCATGCTCTTCCTCCACAAAAACACACAGCTTCCCAAGGCTGTTTTTTATTTTTGCTTTTAGAAAGTTAGGAAATAGCTGTTTGTTTCTTGTGCAATATGTGTTTTGGTCTTAAATGAAACACTCCTGTACAATTGTCTAAATATAATTTTCCTTGACAAAACTCAAAAGCACACTTTAGATTTAGGCATTGTATATGAACAACAAAAACATATTGTTGTTTTAAAAAACCCCCCTATTTTCATGATCCGGAATTTCAAAACATACTTATACATTGAGAGATGGTATGTCACCAGTTTCAAGGGACAATTTAAAGGTAAATTAGAATGTGGCTAGTGCACATATTAGTTAAGATGATTAAAATATTTTTCACATAATCAGGCCTAATTTAGGCCTAGTTCCCGAAAACAGAAAAGATTGCAACCTTGTGTCTAGACTATATTACTTTAGATGACAGGTAAGATATATAAAAAGCAAGGTTCACAAAGTTTCAACAGGCTGATTTTGTGTTGAGTCAAGACTTGCACTCCTGATACGCAAAATGAGGCAGCTGTCTCAGGCATGCCATGAAAAGGCAACTGTTTTGCCATTATTAGCTCTTTTACTTGTTCCTGTATTTTGCTATTAGAGATGTGGAGAGGTGCTTGAATGATTTTATGCCTCAAGTGCCCAAACAGTTTAGCTGTCTTGGAATACAATGCATCTTAACATGGTGGGTAGATGTGGTCATTTGCTACCCCAGCAGAATGTCTTAAACTGGCTTAGTTTACAAAAAAATCTCTTGATTTTGTATGTAGAAAGGGCTTGCCATCATGCAGAATATGAAGTGGTAAAATCCAGACAAAGTCCACTTTGTTTGCTGTTTGTAAGAACAAGACCATGAAGTTAGTTTGTGACCAGTCCATTGCATAGTAGCACCTGCTATGGCTACTGATCATATGTTTTGTACACACACACACACACACAGTCCCCTCAATGCTTCTTTGTACGTGTGTTGCTGTCATCTCTACATGTGGTCCTTAAGAATCCCTCTCAACAGGCCCTGTTCCTTGTTGGTAGACAGCCTAGAAGTGGGGCTGATACATTCCATATCAGAGGGTGATACCCAAAGTTTAAAGGAGTTCTCCATGTTACTGATACTTAGGAGTTTTTCACACAGCTAAAAAACCCAGCTTACCTTCCCCAGTTTGACTCCTCTTGTGGGGTGCAGTCGGATATTATCGCTCGCATTTTGCTGCTGATGTCTCCTCCAGTCTAAAACCCTCCTAAATCCTGGCTCCCAGCCACACTCAATTGGCCAATTTATAAAGTTGGGAGCTTCTCAGCTTTGCAAATCAGCCAGCTGAGTGCGGTTTCTAGCCGGGTTTTAGGTAGGTTTTAGGTGGGAGACGGCATCAGCGGCAAAATGGGAGTGATAAAATCTGGCTGCATCCTGGAAGAGGATCCAAATCAGGAAAAGTAAGCCAAGTTTTTTAGCTGTGCAAAAAACTCCATAGCCCTCACCTCGGACAACTCCTCTAAAGTTCAGGCTGCTGCTGTATAGTCCAGTGGTCCCCAATATGGTTTGTTTGGGAACCACTGGTATAGCCTGTAGCAGATTCAAAGACAAGTTCAACGTTGTCCCTATACCAGATTGATTGCTTTTCTGGCTACTCTCCAAATCATTTAAGCCATTGCAAGAGAGGCTGCACACACCTCGCCATGCTCTCGGAATGTTGCATCGTGGTGGTGTTCTGCATCTTGAGTTGGATAGGTCCATCTGCATGGAGAAAAGAGAGGTGCAAGTTTGGGATTGTTCTCTGTGTCACCTGGTGCGTCTGTCCAAATCTTCTTCTACACAAAGTTCCCACAAATTGCTTTTCTCTCCACTAATGTTCTCCTGTATGCTGGTGTGTGTGTGTGTACATGTGTGTCCATCCTGTTCATTAACCCCAGTGAATAATGTTTACTGGTACACTGGAACATTTACTTTTTGGCTGGTGATGGGGAGAGAAGATTTGAAAGAAGAGTGGATCTGCTTTCGCGTAATGAGATTCGGTGGAAACAAGATGACATCTAATTTCTCTTGGCCTTCTTGGCCATATTGGAGAACCACTGGACTATGCTTTCAAGTCCTCACATCCTCTGACAAATGAGGAAACTCTGAGCCTTCACAAAATGTAGCAATATATAGAAAGGGTCAGATTACAAACTCTGATCCTCAGGCAGTTATTATTATTATTATTATTATTATTATTTTAATAAGCTTTATTTATATAGCACTGTAAATTTACACAGCACTGAACATACAATCATTCGAATTAGACGGTTCCCAGCCCTTGGCTTACAATCTAAAAGACACAACACAAAAGGAGAAGGGATTGGTGGTGAATGCAGTTTAGTGAATACTTACAATGTATAAATAGCAGGCATGTGAACTGGATTGGGACCCTTTTCCAGACATAACTATGGGGCTTTAACTCTTTGTCCTATTCATGACTTTGGTTCTGGATTTTACTATTTACTCTTAAAAAGCTATCCCTGATAAAAATCACTTACTGTAAAATGGTGTTGTGTTTAGTTGTATCCAAGCCAATTTTATATGGCTTCACAGACAGAAGAACCAGGTCCTTCTTGCACATACTACTGTGTCAGGAAGAAGCGTTTTTAATTACTTGAAAGTACATTCAAACATAAGGATCTCCACTTGAACCCTAAAATGATCTATAATAATATTAATGATTTATCTGCTTCGTTTCGTACATTACTTTCTGCTAAAAGGAGGCTCACAATTTAAGATTTAGCAGGCACAATACAAAAGACCAAACAAATCAAGAGGGAAGTGGAAGACTAGCAGATACCACCCTGTTTGTATCACTGGAAGTCCCTCTGGAAGATCAGACACTCCCATAACTTCTCCCCAGGGGTCTTGCTGACCAGGGTTTTTAGTAGTTGAATTCCAAAACCTTTTGAAGGCCAGAGGTTTCCTATTCCTGTCTAAGGGCATGCATCTAGAGATACGTATAACACATCAGGTGCCAATGGTGATAATGATAGTCATGGCAATAATAATTATTTTGCTTTGCTCCAAATGTGCTACCGGTAGCTTAGAGGAAATCAAGACTGCCAGCCTATTCATGTGGCAGATGTTTTTTCTTCCATTCCATGCACAAATGGAAAAGGCAATCACAGAAAGCTCCAACTTCCCATGAAAGCTTCAAATATCCAGTCATGCTGTGACTACTGCAGTGATCAAGCAGGCAGAATGCAGCCTACAGGCTGAGACAGAGTTGAATATTGATTTTAAAAACAACAACAACAACAACAACAACAACAACAGAACAACACACCTTTTGTTTCCTTTTGTAACCTATTCTGCAGATTCTAGCTATTTGCAAAAAGTGGTTTCATTTTTTTTCCTTACAATGTTGGGTAGCTGGGAAACCATAGTTTCCCAAGGCCACCCACTAAGTTGCATGTGTCAGAGCACAGAATGGGAACTGCATGTTCCATAGCCCAACTCATAACTTGATCTTCTGCTACTCTTCCAGGTTGCAATGCACATGCCATTGAATTTGGCAGTGAAACTTACTTTTGTATGAACAAAATGCACCCAGAGGTCATCATCATGTTAAAGAACCATTGATTGCTCTATGCTGTTGATTGCTCTAAGCTGTTTCAAATAGCAAGTACCAGGAAAAGACTCAAAAATGCTGACCTGAGACCTGCCTCTCAAAACTTAGACAGTTCTAGACAAGATACAGATTGTATGTCCCATATCTGAAATTCTTGGACCAGAAGTGTTTTGGATTTTGGATATTTTTGGATTTTGGAATAGGTTTATTTTCATATATGTACATAATGAGACATCCATGAGATAGGGCCCAAGTCTAAACGCAAAATTCATTTATGTTTCATATACACATAACACCCATAACCTGAAGGCAATTTTATACAATATTTTAAATAATTTTATTCATGAAACAAAGTTTGTGTGCAATGAGCCAATAGATAGTAAAAGTACCACTATCACAGCCACCCATGAAAAAAAGTTTTGGTTTTTGCAATATTTTGGGTTTCAGAATTCCAAGTGAGGGAGAGTTAACCTGTCTACCAATAATGCAAAGCTGTGGGACGGAACTTCTTGCATTCAGCACCAGGATGAAGTTTGCCAATGATTTTCAGTTCCATGTTCTCCACCAGCACCATGCACATACATTGGCCTCCTTCCTTTCAGCATATAAAGGTTTCAGTACCCACCAGATGTTCCATGGAACAGCTAATAAGTATGACCTCCATCCTCTCTGTCAATGGATCTCTCCTGTCATCTTTCCACCCCATTCCTATACAGCTCCCGAGAATTGTAGTCATCTTGTAAATCTTATTTTCCTTCCTCATGATTGCATCTAACATGAATTGGCTAATATCCTTTGCGGAGAGTTACCAAGCCTTGACCATCTTGTTTCATCAGAGGCTCGATGAATGCCAGCCTCTCAGGTCCAGAGTTCTCTTATGTCAACCATATAGGGGTGCAAGGGGAGGGTTGCCTTAGTGGTGTGCATGATCCTGCTTCATTTCCTCTCCACCTATCCTACACCATCCCACCTCCCAGCAGCCAGAAGAGGTCCCTGCACCTGAGCTGTCTCCTGAGGCAGAGGAAACTGAAAGCACCGAGAACAAGAGCCAGCCTAAACGCCTCCATGTGTCCAACATCCCCTTCCGCTTTCGTGACCCAGATCTGCGACAGATGTTTGGGGTGAGTCCGTCCTACACACAATAAGACAGGCCTGCTTTCTCTGTGTTGTATTCCATGAGCAGAAGTAAGGGAGCTTGGCCAGGCAGTGGGGTTGGGAGGGTCCAGAGCAAAGGAGGCCTAAGGCTTGGCTAGGAGACTGAGGGACCTTCTAGAAATCATCTCTGGGTCTGGGTAAACTGCCCACTTTTACTGGACACTGATGCTATTCACTTGTTTTCTGTCTGCTGGCTCTGGAGGCAGAGGATGGCATGACCATAGTGAATGCAAAAGGAGGTAGGCTACAGATGTCACATTTTGAGATATGGCAGGAAGGGGGACAAAACTTGAATCTCCATGATGGAGATGCAAGTGGCATTCCTCTGACTGAATTTTCAGGGAAATATCCCAAGTATTTGTAACAGACAATGATATGAAATCTTGGTCTGTAATTTTTACACATGATCATGGAAATGTGCTCTAGCGAAGAGCTGTTGTGCTTATTGCCTTTGTCAATTACTTTCTTTTCTTCTCTTTTCTAGCAATTTGGAAAAATCCTAGATGTGGAGATCATCTTTAATGAGCGTGGCTCAAAGGTAATAGCTACCAAAGGGGGGGGGGGAGAGAAGTCTAGGGTGTCTTAGGCAAGGCTGCCCCATGCCAGTATTTTTTTCCTCCTCACAGTTGCACCATAAAAGCTCAGGATTTTGACATTGGCAGGGTCAGCTGAACTGCATGAACCATACCATGGTTTTGTAGAGGATGCAGTTTTAAAGAAGGTTTTAAAGAATGCTACGAATATGACACACAATCCAGTTGGTTGTGCTCCGCATCCTTAGTGGCATTGTAAGAGATTCTGGGACATCTCTTTTCGATCATGGGACGCATCTTTTGTGGGTGGCAAAATTTATTTAGATGTTCCTCGGTACCACATTAAACACAGTGCCAGAGTTATTGGGGGGGCTTTTGGCTATGCTGGCTAATAATTCCCCTCCCCCAAACTTTTAAAGGGTTGGATTAAACATGTTTAAAATTCAGGTATTATCTAGAAAACATGTTGGGGCTTATAGCCATTCATAGATTCAGCTTCCATTAATTTGTCTAGTCTCTTTCTGAGATTATCTAAGACAATTATCCTCATTGCTCCTTGGGTTAGTGAATTCCCCAAGCCTGTTGGACTTTTTGTCCCAAGTTTAGGGCTTTTTAATCAGTCCAATTTCTCTGGATGATACCATGTTTATAATGCTTTATTGTTGGCTCCAAGATGAGATTTCAAAGAACAGATGAATCCCTGGTAAAACAGCCTGTGTTGGTAGGGGATGGATGGAGTTGTAGTCCAGCATTTCTGGAAAGTTTTGGGTTGAAGAAAGACTTCTGCAGGATACAATAAATATTCAATTGCAGGCTGCTAAATTCAAGGGGAGCTCATATTGGCAGCAGGGATCCATCTGAGGGAACTAGCTGCTGTTAATGTTTCCTTCAGAAGATCTTTCATGCTTACTAAGATATTTTCTCTTAGGGTTTTGGCTTTGTCACCTTTGAAAACAGCCAAGATGCTGACCGGGCACGAGAGAAGCTGAACAGCAGCATTGTAGAAGGGAGGAAGATTGAGGTGAGAAGTTAGCTCATTCTATGGAGTTTATCACATGGGACAGATCCCATACAGATACTTGATTTAAAGTGAAAAAACCCTGCAAAAGTGGGTTGTTTTTCACACAACATTCAGGATTAACCTGAACAGAAATTAGAAATAACCTACAAAAGCAGGCACTTTTTCAGATGACATTCTGTCAATAAGAAATAACATGATATTAATCCAAACACAAAGTCGACAAAACCCATTCTTTTTTACTTTCGGGAACTTTTACTTTTGGGAATGTTGCATTCTTTCTCATTGATGCCAATGTGTCTGAAAAACAAACCACAAAAATAGTTTTGTGTGTGTGTGGATTTTAAAATCCTGTTTCTGTACAGGATTTAACCAATTTGCCTCTAATTTGCCTCCATGCAATAAAGTCCTATGTATAAGTAGGTCTGTGTTTCAAGGTCTACATAATGCAATCACAGGTAGAGATCGTGTAATCTGTGTAGCATGTGCACACCCTGAAGACCATCTCTGTGGCCACTGGGTCTCTCTTATCTGTGTTAATTTTTTGTTCTTCTTAATTTGTTGTTCTTGTTACAAAAACAAAGGGTGCATCTACATTGTAGAAACCATGCAGTTAAATACTATTTTAAGTACTATAGAATCCTAGTATTTGTAGTTTTACAGGGTCTTTAGACTTCTCTGCCAAAGAGTGCTCACAAAATTACAAATCCCAGTTTTATTTATGATGGAGCCATGGCAGCTAAAGTGATGCCAAACTGCATTATTTCTACAGTGTAGATGAACTCCTAGAGCAGTGCTTCTCAGGCTATCTGATGTGGGATAAATTCTCTGTCATACTGATACTGATTAAAATGCACAAATCTCTCAGTGGAGACTGGTGTATGTGTGCAGAGCGACAGAAAATAAATGTGACGAGAAATGGAATGGGGTATTCTGGATGAGAGTACTCCATACTGCAACATTTTGTGGCAGGCCCCACTTGAATATATCATTAACAAATTCAATACTCCAGGTGCCAATCTCTAAAATGGTAGCACCCACAGATGAGATATCAGTGGGCTTGAAAACCGAGCATGTCCATTTGCCACTGTTGGGGAAAGGAGACAAACAGAAATTGGAATGAAGGGTCTGGAACCCTGAGCAAAGCAGACTTCATACTGCAGAAATTTGCCATGAGTCCCATTGGTGTGCCCTTAAGGATCTTCTGTTCTCCCTAGTGGGTAAGATCTGATATAGCTTGGTATGCCTGCCTGGAAATGTAAGAAATACACACAGACATGTTTTGTACATGTGAATCCATCCTGAATCTAGCATTCTAAGAGCCATATCAGGGCCATCTGTCATACTCTTCCACTTCTTTGGGGAAAGCTGCAAGCCATTTGACCCCCCCCCCCCCCATGGCCTCACTTTTTGCTTTTCTTTCTGATCCAGGTCAACAATGCCACAGCACGTTTAGTCACCAAGAAACCTCCAGCTGCACCTCTGGTGAATGGTAGGTAGCAACAGAAATAAGCTGTGGTTTTTCTGCCTTATTTTGCCAAAATAATTTGATTGACTTTTAGTGCTATGCACCTTAACTTGTGAGAGTGGGACTGGTTAGCGCATGAAATGACTTGGACCATTTCTCCCTCCTTCCTAAAGAACTTCACCAGAATTTTCCACTGTTGTTGCAACAAAGTTCTCAAGTTGGCTAGGATCATGGGATGGAGCCATATATCATCTGTAGGCTATATTTCCCCCACCTCTGGTTTAGACACAGCACTCTTTCACACTGGAGGAATTTCTCCCAACTTCGAATGCAGCCAATGCGAATTCACGTGAATTCGCTTGTTTAGCGAATTTACGTGAATCCCCATTGCATTCGGAAGGCGTTCGGAATGACTTCCCATTACCCAAAAATGACCCCTCCTTGCCTGAAATTGCGTGAGAAGCTTTAATTCGCAATAACGTTAAACCCATGATTGCATTCGGAGTGACTTCCCTTTTGTCCGAAATTGCATGAGAAGCTCTAATTCGCACTAACGTGAAACCCCATGATTGCGTTTAGATTGCCCTTGGATTATACTTCCAATTTCCCACGTCTGAAAGAGTCTACTCACACACACACACAAACATATATATATATATCCTCCCAAGATAATTCTACCAGAAGGCTAGGGCCCTTCTCACTCTTACTTATTAAAATATAAGGACAACACAGTAGATAACCAACAGTCCCCATTTCATGATACCCAACATCTGTTTCCTGAGACAACCTCTTTACTCTCACTTAGGGCTGGCTCTCTGGGATAAGGACTGCATATATATGATTATGCAGTGATTGGAAGGGGAATAATAATGAAGTGGGACAAGTTTCTTCTCTGACTCTTTTCTCTGCCTGTCCTTTATTAGGATGGAAGATCAATCCTGTGGTTGGTGCCGTTTATGCTCCTGACCTGTACACAGGTAAATGGCTCTTGTGGTATGTGCACGCAAAAGTGAGTATATACAGGAGGAAGCCACCTGAGAAGAAGAGGCCTGGGTTGTGGTCACTCTAAGATAGCTGTCTTTAGAAGTTCTAAGCATCAGCTGTATTCTGGAGTAAAATAAACAGTGTAAATTTATTCTTAGGAAGCTGCTTGACTCTTCCTGGAAAATAAAACAATAACAGAGGAGGAACAACTCAAATAAATGTTAAAGTACACAGTGGAAAAGCAAAAATACAATTTGTGTTCTACCATTTTGAATCTTCCCCCTGTCAAATAGTTTGTTTCAAATGTGTTTGGTTTTTCTCTTAGTCTGACTTTAAAAAAAAATACACACTTATTATTAATCAATGGGTTTTGATTGAATTCAGACTGTTTATGAATATTACTTAGGTTTTGTAGAAGAATTACCTTGGGCACTATATAGTTTTTAAAAATTTTATTGAAGATGTTTATGATACTATTAGCTGTTCAGAGCATTTACTATATGAAACAGTATACAAATACTGTATTAAAAATGATTTGAACTAAAATGTATACAGGAATGTTGAGCTTGTAATAGCCTTCAATGTCATACCCTTCAACATTTCACAGCTGTAAACCAGGACACATGTGGCCAAGCAACATCAGACCATGGTCCAGATGACAAAAGTTGTTAATATGGAATAACACATAAGTTAGGAGAGGTTGCATCAAGTTTGCTTTTGCCTGAACCTCCTGGGCTCCTGAGCCTCCTGATTGCAAACTGCTTTTGTACTTTGAACTTAGTTTGCAACAACTGAAGTAAGCTGGGGACAAAGGGGGGGGGGGGGAGGAGGAGAGAGAAACCAGGACATTTTAAAAGCAACTGATAAAGTGAGGTGACAAAGAATTAATTGGTATGGTTCCTGCCAAATTGGAGGATATGCCAGGTTCTGTTATATCAGTGGTTCTGTTACAACAGCCTCTTACTGAGATTTCTTGCCTTCTTCTCTACCTTGAAGTCCTACCTCATAATGCCATTTCCAGTCCCTGCAATCATTTAAGATGGACTCTTATTATGTTCTGTAAAGTTACTTCATCGTAACAGCCCTGCCTATGACTTGCCCTACTATGAGACATAGTGATTTTTCTTTCATTATTAACAGTTAACAATAAATAGGTATACGCATCTTGTACTTGCTTCAGCCACCAAAAACTTTGTGTGCTGTTCTGGCCTGAACTTGTTCACAGGGCTTGTTTCATAACTGGTCAGTCTGACTGCTTGTTTCTTGCTCCAGGCCTGACCACAAAGGTTGACATTTCATCTTGTGCATTCTTCTCAGAATAGCAAAAGGACTTCTTGCTCAAGGTTCAAGGGCAGGGCTGAGGTTACTTAATTTTAGACCCTGGACTACCTTGTTGCAGGTTTCCTTCCTTTAGAGGGTGATCTGTTTTGCTTTACTTCAAAATATGACAAGTCCCTACAGGCCCAGTTCTGCTAAGGCCTTGCTGCAGTAGACAAAGTTCAGATAACCTGAAGAGCAGAGACTTACTTTTGTCTCTCTCCCCATGTCTTTATACAATTTTTCTCTGCTACTTGTCATTTCCAGTTGAGGCAAACTTACCTGAGCCATCAAATTCCCATACAGATCTGAGGCAAACATCCTTGGCTTGGAATTTTAAATATGTTCAGCATGCCATTCCCTGGGCTTCATGAATACTGGAGCTGGCACTTTCAAGTTGGGCCAATCTAGGCTGAGATTGTTAATGCATTTGCTTGAAATTCTTCTCAGTGTCTCCTTTCAGGGCTCCCCTTTGCTGTTAATTTGTCCTTCTCTACTCCACCCAGTGCCACTGAATTCACATTCAAATTTGATTTCACCACTTCTTTTGGGATATGTGAGACCCATGTGATGCAGCAGCAAGAGGGTGAGGACTTGGGAAATGCAGATCCTAGCCTTCACTGAGTCTTGAAACACATTGGGTGAGCGTATGTCAGTCACACTCATTTAGGCTGACATACCACACAGGGTTATTGTGAGATTAAAACCTACAAATAGGAGAATCATGTACATTATTTGAGCTTATTTGAAGAAAGACAGGATATAAATGTAACTAATAAATACCATGCAGCCAATCTCACTCTCTCTCCAACTTCTTTTCATTCAGTGGCTAGCATCCCTTATCCCATGATGGCACCTGCTGCCCTGGCATATCGTGGGGCTCTGCGAGGGCGCGGTCGAGCCACCATTTATAATCCTATTCGAGCAGCACCGGCTCCTTCTCCAGTTCCAGCCTATGGGAGGTGAGCATTCCAAGATGTAGGAGAGAGAAGGAATTGATGACTTTGGACATCACCTTAGCAGTACTACCTGGTGAAGAAACCCTTCCCCAAACTGGTGCTCTTCAGATATGCGCAGGAGTCAGCAAGTTGGCTGAGGAAGATGGAACAGCTGAAGGGTGCCGGTTTAGTGAAGTAGAATAGTGCTGGAGCTTAAGTTTAATTAGAGGTAAGGAAGGTGTAATCCTCTTGTAGTGTTAGGACTTCAGCTCCCATCACCTGTAGCTAGCATAACCAATGGGAGGGATTGTAGGAGTTTTAATCCAGAAACATCTGGAGAGCCACCTTGCTGTAAAGTCATGACCACTTTCTTTAAAAAAAAAAAAACACCCAAAGGAAGGTAGCACTTTCTGTTTATTGAATAGTGATGGAAGAGTAGTGTGCATCTGTCCTGTGGTATTCTTTCCTTCCTGATATACTTCAGGACTGAGATTTGTTATTGAAAACAATGTTTAGGCTTTGGGAAGCTGTGCAGTCAATGGAAGTGTCATTGACTAGGTTGAGCAGGGAACAGACATGGAGGGATCTCTCTTTGCACTGATTTATCTTTCCTTCCTCCACAGCGTACTCTATCCAGATGGTCTATATGGTTCTGATCTCTATGTAAG
The DNA here is from genome assembly GCA_034509955.1 of Urosaurus nigricauda. Classification (NCBI taxonomy): domain Eukaryota; kingdom Metazoa; phylum Chordata; class Lepidosauria; order Squamata; family Phrynosomatidae; genus Urosaurus; species Urosaurus nigricauda. Next base: position 20,885,794 of record JAOEGL010000006.1, on the reverse strand, counting down.
TTCTTGGCTCACTGTGTTTGGGGCTTAGGACTCAAGGGTGTTGGGTTTATGGTGGTGCCAGCAGTCCAACAGTAAAGCACATGGCTTTGCAAGACAAAAAGTAAAAACTATGGGGTAGTGCATCTTCAGTACCGTTTGCAGGATGGTGGAGCTAGGAGTAGCCCTCTTATAAGATAGTGTGGGAGAACCAGTGTGATGAAGCTGACCTTGCCAGTTGACCCTGGGCAAGTCATATTCTCTCAGCCTCAGAGAATGGCAGTTGCAAAAACCCCTGAAAAAATTTGCCAAGAAAACTCTCTCATGGGGAGGTTTCCCTTAGGGTCACCATAAGCTGGAAATGACTTGAAGGCAAACAACAACAACGAAAAGAGGCAGGGGCAAAGATACAGGTTGAGAGTGTATGTCACTGGCCTTTGTCACAGCAGCTATGTGTGTCAGATGCCAATGTTTAGAAAAGCTCCTTTCTGGATTACAGTTTAAAGCTGGTGGAGGGATTCTGGGATTTGTGGTCCAAATAGATAATGTTTCCACTTTCTGTTGGGTGCATTCTCGGGGTCTGTGGGCACGAGGGTTGTCCCTCACTCCTACTTGATCTTTTAATACATAATGAAAGGTGTGAGAATCCATCCCAGTTAAAAAGTGTTGTGATGTGGCATGCAGGTTTCTAACACTACAAGTCAATGTGGTGGACAGGCTGTGCCTTGTGTCTTGTGCCTAGCTGATCTTTAGGGTACATGTAAGGAAGAACTGGAGGAAAGAAAATCATGGTACCCAAACTGTTTTACTGTGGAGATGAAGAAATGTCTCTGTAGAAGGGACAAGACCAAGGCTTTTTTTCCTCCTGAGGTGAAGAACAAAAGCTGACTAGACTAACAGTAGAATCTTTTCTTCCACATCAGCAACATGAGAGCATATTCATTACACCTTAATGTAGTGGGCTAGTATGGTGGGTGCACATTAAGCTGCATGATGCGCCATTCTCTCTCCTTCAACACTGGCAGCTACTCCCATTTCTGCCATCTGCCATTTCTGCCCCAAGACAGCCACCTCACTCTGGCTAATGTTAGAACCCATTGAACTTGGGGCGGGGGGAGTGTTCCTAGGGCCTCACTTAGATTGAACTTTATTAGGTTCAAATTTGGGGAGAGTGTTTTTATGTCCTCACTTATTTTGCTTAGGAATGGAAGAAGACGTTGTTAAGAGGAAATATCTATTTTCCTTTGAGAAATTGGTGGGTGGCAAGCTTTCTGCAATAACATGATGTTATGCGGGGGGGGGGGGGGGTATTGTTGTGTGCCTGCGAATTGTTTCTGACTTATGGCAATCCTAAGGTGGATCCAAGCTCAGGGTTTTATTGGCAAGATTTGTTTAAGGGTGTTTGTCGTTGTGTGACTTGCCCTAGGTCACTCAGTGGGTTTCCATGGCCGAACAGGGATGTGAACCCTGGTCTCCAGAGTCATAGTCCTAATCTGATATTCTTCTCCTCTGTACTTTGGACTTCCAGGGTTATCCTGCAGCCTACAGAGTGGCCCAGACACCGGCAGCTGCAGCAGCAACAGCAGCAGCTTATAGTGATGGGTAGGTATGATTAGTGTCTGGCATTTCTGGTTTGGAAGATGTAAAGAATATTTGCAAAGTTGATCATCCTGGATGAGAAAAAATTGAAAAACTGCTCAGGGATCACTTTTGGTGGGCTGGTTGGCTTTCATTGTGTTGTAAGTCTGTGTGTGTCTGTGTGGGGGGAAAGCTGTATTTTGCTTTTTCAAAAGTTGTATATGGTATATAAATTGTGTTTTGCTAAACAGATACATATGCACACATCTGAAATGTACAAAAACTCACACAGTCCAGTGTAAAGAAAGTTCTGCATTTTAAAAAAATGTTCATATATAAGAAAGAAATGAAGATTTATATCCCGAATCTGCCTCATGCTAATATCTTCTTGGATTTTGCAACATTCCAACAGGTATGGACGGGTCTACACTACTGCTGAGCCCTACCACCACACAGTGACCCCTGCCTATGGAGTTGGTGCCATGGTGAGCCATTGTATCAGTGGGTCAAGAAGGTGATAGCCTAATTGCAGGATCATAGAGCAGGGTGGCAGAAAGGAAGCTGTCCTATCCAGTCCCTAGTCGCCTACTGTAAGGAAGGATAATACCTCTGCAAGCATCAGTCAGTGCAATCTAATGCAGCAGAGAGGGCAAAATGTGGCCGATAAGCTGCAGGAAGCCTCAGGAACCCACTTTTGTAGCCCATGAAGTCCTGCAAAGCCCTCCAACCTCCAATGTTTTCTAAAAATGTTGGGCTTCCTCAGTCCCAAACCTCCACAGAAAGCTCCTTGCCTACTCATGAAAGCCCTACCTCAACAAACACAACAGAATTCCACACTGACCCCATTCTCTTCTCTAGTCCCTCTCAAAATGGTGGCTTCCTGTCACTTCTTATTGCCATTTGTTAAGTTTATTAAAAACTATGGACCTTATCAGACAGGAGGAATTTCTCTTTATTGCGAATGGAGCCATATTCCAATTGCGTTCAGAATGCATTCAGAATGACTTCCCATTACCTGAAAATGACCCCCATTTGCCCGAATGCATGAGATGCTTTAATTTGCAATAAGGTAAAACCCATTATTGCATTCGGAATGACTTCCCTTTTGCCCAAAATTGCATGAGATACTTTAATTCGCAATAACGTGAAACCTCATGATTGCGTTTGGATTGCCATTGGATTATACTTCCAATTTCCGTCGTCTGATAAGGTCCAAAGACTTTGTGTCTTTCTGCTGACTTGAGATTTGGGAAGAGGGTAGGTTTTGTTGGAGGTGTTATTTTTGTTTTGGTTTGTTTTAGGGTTTTGTTTTGTTTTAAAGTTTGGGAAACTTGTTTTTTTGAACTATAATGCCTAGGTCAAATGTGAGATTCTAGGAGCTGGAGTTCAAAAGGAAACTTTTCTGATCTCTTCCTTTTTAAAAAGAACTATTTTAACAACATCAAGGTCTGTGTTGCTATAAAATGCCCAGAAGATGGCAATGTTTACTAGCCCAAGAAGGATCTTGTAAAATACCATATTGTTCCAACTCCATTTTGGTCCTATGTGAGATCCTAGTTTTGGTGTTGTGTTTGGCCATTTAGTAAGTCCTGATGGCCCTACTCTACATCCCATGTGGAAATGAGCTACAAGATTCCCAGCTGAAGACAAACCATGCATTTCCCAAAAGGCAGGATATAGGGAAATTGTTTCTCAGCTGAAGGAAAAGGATACAAATGGGAGGCAGTATAGATCACTTATGGTTCCTACTCCCACCCCTGTCCCACTTTTGTATTTTTCAGCTCATCTTAGAGCTATTTTGTATCATCATTTCACTGATGAAAACAGGGGCTATAAGATGGAGAATTAATGCGGTTTGACACGGCTTTAACTGCCAGGACTCAATGCAATGGAATATTGGGATTTCTAGTTTTGTGAGCTATTTAGCCTTGGACTCTTTCAGACGTGGGAAATTGGAAGTATAATCCAAGGGCAATCCAAACGCAATCCTGGGGTTTCACGTTATTGCGAATTAATTCTTCTCACGCAAATTCGGGCAAAAGGGAAGTCACTCCAAAAGCAATCATGGGTTTAACGTTATTGCGAATTTAAGCTTCTCACGCGATTTCGGGCAAGGGGGGGTTATTTTTGGGTAATGGGAAGTAATTCTGAATGCCTTCTGAACGGAGCAGGGGTTCAGGTAAATTCGCTAAACAAGCGAATTTACATGAATCCGCATTGGCTCCATTCGGAATTGGGAGAAATTCCTCCCGTTTGAAAGAGTCCCTTCTCTGTCAGAGAGCTCTGGTGTGACAGCAAGCTAAACACAGCCCTCCATATCCATGGAATTTTTTATCAATTGATTCAAGCATTCACTGTTTTAAAATATTGAAAAAAATGTATAAATTCCAAACAGCAATTTTGACATTTTATATATGCCACTGTACTTTTACTATGCCACTGTACTTAATGGGACTTGAGTATCCATGGATTTTGTTATCCTCAGAGGTCCCAGAACCAAACGCCAGCGGATACCAAGGGCTCACTGTACAAATCTCAGGATTCCATAGGTTGGAGTCATGATAATTAAAGCAGTAGTAACTGCATTAATTCTGCAGTTTGGTTGCAGACTTGGCCATGAATGTCCAAGCACCATCAATGTGGTGTAGATATCAAACAAGGAAGAACACACAAACTAAGAGAGAATGTAGCAGTTTGCCCCTGGTGAGTTAAGTGCAAGCTTCTTTTGTATTTTGAATTCAATTTGCAGTAACTGAAGCAAGTTGAGGACAAAGATGGAAAGTGGGAGGAAGAGCGAAAAACTGGGACATTTTAAAAACAGCTGAAAATGCAGATTAATTGAGATTGTCCCTAATAAAATGGGACAGTTGGAGGGTATGCTATTTTTGCTGCAGACAACCTCTTCTACTATACTCATTTTCTGTTTGTACCATGCAATTCTTTGGACTCTGGGAACTATTGTAATCGTGTCTATGTATGTTTATGGGCAGCATGATAGATTTTTTAAAAGATTCCGTCTTGACAAAAAAAAAACAAAAACTAGAAATCTTGGTGTCATTGACACATAAGAGGGGATAGTAGCAAAAGGCTCAAAGGAAAACCAAGGCTTGGAATTGAAGATCAAGACTTTAGTGAGCATAAGCTTTAATGGCAGGAGTTTCAAAGCAGCTGAATGAGAAATGAGATGTTCAGCAGCCGAGAAAAGCAGGCAAATTGTTTAGGGAGGAGAATAGAATCCCAAGAAATATAGCATCCTGAAAAAGGACATGGCTGTCTGGAAAAGTATTGTACACAGCAGTATTTTTTCAAAGATGCCCTATTTTCAGATATAGATTATGACAGGTATACACTTAGCCAAAACACGTATGGTAATTTTTAGGTTTATGTTTCTAAACAGGCAGGAAAGCTCACAATTTAATATGTGAAAAGCAGAGAAAAGAGAAAAGATGGATGAGGTAGCTATATTCCATACCTTCTAACTGTCCTGAATTGCCAGGAACAGTCCTGATTCATCTTCTGTGGTCCCACTTTTTCATCCACTTTTAAAATATCCTGGTTTCTCTTTCCCCCTTCATCCTGAATTACCTCAGTTGCTGCAGCAGACCAAGTGCAGAGTTCAGAAGTAGTTCATATTCAGTTCAGGAGCTGGGATGTGATATTACCTTTCTCCATAAATTTAGTCAAAAGCAAACTGCTGCAGCCTCTCTTAGCTTGAGTGATCTTCCTCATTAATAACTTTTGCCATCTTGGCCACAGGTTGATGTTGTTTGGCCACATGTGTCCCAGTTTTTATCTGTGAAATGTTGGAGGATGAGATATGCTACAAAGGTACTGCTGCAGAAAGGGATGATAGTACAAAATGTCTGGAGTTTTGGATCCCTATCCTAATTGTTATGCCCCACACCCTACTCCCAAAACTAATGCTGTAATCCCGCCTCGATTCATAGGGAGAGGTGGGAAATATAAATAAAAAATGTATTATTATTAATGCTCACATCACATTCATGCTTCTTCTCTGTTTGGCAGGCGAGTTTGTATCGAGGAGGATGCAATCGATTTACTCCATACTGAGGGACCAAGAGCTGATGCTGAGAAACTAGGAGGTGCCTGTGACCTGACGGCACATGGTGGGACCTGGCGCTGAGAACCTCTTTGTGTGTGTGTGTGCGTGCGTGTGTTTATGTGTAAGTGTGAGAGGAAGAAAGGCAGGCAGCCAGGCACCTGGTGCAGATTCCTCCCAAGCAGTCATACACTGAGGGTGGTGATGGCTAGATGAAAGCTTGGGATGAAAGCTCAGCTTTCAGAATTACACTTTGCATTGTACTGTTGTATTGGGCTGGATGTAGGACAAATTGATAGAGTGCAGTCACAGCTCAGTTGCATACCTTGGGAGCAGCAAAGTGCACTGGATTAAAACCAAAGCTTAGAATAGTCCCCTTTTGGGGCTAAATAACTCCAGAATCCACCAGCCCTAGGGAGTAGGTACTTAGAGAATTTTGGAAGTTGTAGTCCAAAAAGGGAACTTTTCAAGCTATCTTTTTTTTTTTTTTTTTTTTTTTTTAAGAATGATGATGCCTGGAATTAGGTGGAATTGGAAAGCTAGCAAAGTCATCATGTCTCAAACACATTCTAAACTTTGAGCTCATCTGGAGAATGCTTAGAGATGTTGCAGAAATGCAGGTTCCTATCACAGTTTTAAACCTGTTCCTCATCCATTCAACTATCATGTCTCCCACTTAAGAATCCAGGGAGAAGCCCACCATGACAGCGCTTTGACTTTGGTGTCTCTGTCTGGAGGAATATGACAATTAACAACCATTTTAAAACCAGCCTCTGAATGTATGATTGCTTATATCACAGACTTATATTAGTCACAGTTTTTCTATCGAATTCTGGGAACGAATGGTGGCAGTGGTGTCCTACAATTCCTGGGAGAATGTAGCAACTGTTTCCCCAGCTAATGTTTTCTGTTGCAGACATGCCACATGGTGGAAGTTGGACATGCTTGAGCCCTCAGAAGTTGATGGGCAAGAACTGCCACCATTCGTAACCATTGGCCAACCTGACTGGGACTAATGGAAGTTCGTGTCCATCAACACTGGAAAGGTCAAAGTTTCCTGCCCCTGTCATAGATATCATGTCAGATTCAAATCAGCTCTCTGGAGTTCTTCCCTTGCTTTTTCTGATACCCTGTCCTTTTCCTTCTCTTTGATTGCTCTGTGATATTTCTCTCTTTAATGCTATGCTTCCACTATGCTCCTTTGTGGTGTTTTCTCCTGTATTTCAGATCTGCTTTGGGTATCAGTTCAGGACAGGCAATGGCTGAAGCAAGCCTCTTATATTTCTGTGAAAACTTTCAGGATTTTTTAAAAAATAAAATGTATCATTGTTATTAATATTATTTTAAATAATATTATCTTAAAACAATAATATTTTGTTTATAAATAATATTTTTTTACTTTTAATTCTGTCCTGAAAAAATATGTTAGCACATTTCAGACCCCCTGCCTGCACTATGAAAGGCTGTGATGCAGAAACTGGCTCTGACAGCAAGAATAGCCTAGATTGCCATTGCATAAGGGAAGGGGGAAAAATCAAACACATTCAAAGGGTTGGTTCTGTTGGGAGCTATTCAACAGGGAGATGCAGTTTTCCATAACAGTCCTGTGCCCATCATCCTGCCCAAGAGGTTTGTGCATCTGAGCTTGAAGAAATGTGAGGTCATATTTTATTCTGGATCACAGAGAGTATTACATAAATTATTCAACATTTTTCAGAAACCATAACAAACAAACAAAAGCAAAATATAGACTGCTGTCCAAGCAGTTAGACATTTCTACACCAACTAGAGAGAGCCAGGGTAGTGTATTGGTTTGAGTTTTGAAGTATGGCTCTAGAGACCAGGGTTTGAATCTCCACTCAGCCATTGAAACCCACTGGCTGACCTTGGGCACTTCACACTTAGCCTCAGAGGAAGCCAAAGGCAAACCTCCGCTGAACAAATCTTGCCAAGAAAACCCCATGATAGGTTCACCATAAATTAGAAGCAACTTGAAGGCACACAACAACAAAAACACCAGTGGGGAAGCATTGATTTTCACTCTCTCCCATTCATATCCTTGGGACTTCATATGTGTCTAGTTTATTTTGTCTTGATTGTTACATTAAAACCTACAAAGGGATTGAGGAATGGAGGTTATTCTTTTAAAAATGAGAATGGTTATTGCTGCAAAATTAACAACACAATTATGTACACAATTACTTAAAAGTACGGGCCCTTGAGTTCAAAGCACTTATTCCCAGGTACGTCTATGTAGGATGTGTGTATGGGGTTATCTGTTTATAAATACAGCATAACACACACAACAACATATAAAATATATAAAAGAGATCTACACATTAGTAAAATTGAGATTTTTTCCCCTGAATGCCTAGGAGGGTTGCTATTCTCTACCCATTCACCAGAGCTTGGAAAAACACCTGTTTTGGGCTGCAACTATCAGAATCCCCCAGCCAATGTAGCCATGTAAGCTGTGAGATTCTGGGAATTGTAGTCCTCCAGGAAGAACTTTCCCAGACTCTGCTACTGACATGCAGGTTGTTCCAGTGGAGAAATAAATGGATGTTAATGCATACATTATAATGCAGGTGACCAAGTGCAGGACTAAAGCCTACGGAGTTTTTGTTTTAGGCAGTGTGAAAAGGAAAGAAGAGGCAAACTATATCAGAATGCCTCTTCAGCGTTTTCATTTTCCTCTGAAGGCTGCTGATCCCAAAGCAGAAGCCGTTTCTATTCCTAGCAATTTGCCTCACACCTCTATCTGGGCTTGAGTGTCTGTGGCAGTGTTCCTGCTCAATTCACAGTTCAATATCTCAGGGAAACCCTTCTAAATAGATGCTTGTTCTTTTCACTGTTTCCTTGTTACTGTAATAAAATCCTTATTCTGGCTAACTTCTTTTATTCTGCCTCTTCTTCTTCCTCTTCCTCCTCCTGTGGCTGCATATGTATTCTTTTCCTTATCCTGACCACTGGCTTACTTGCTTCCATCTCTTCACTCTTGACAAGGGATGCAAGATTAAATCTGGGGACATACATTAATGCAGAGGATTGAAAAAGGATAATTGCTACTTTTCATGCACTAGCTTATCCCCCCCCCCCCCTTTGCTTCTGGATAAACAGGTCTGGAAATACAGTCAACCCTCTGTTTTCACAGGGATCTGTTCTTGACCTGTCACCTGCGAAAATGGGAAAACACCAATATTCAAGCCCCATTGCCTTGAATGAGAGATGTGGATTCCAATTTTAAAAAATGGTGGCTACTTTTTTTCTATTAGAAAATATTTTCTTTTTTTTTCTATTAGAAAATAAATACAAGCCTGCCAAATTTGTTTTGCCACAGGTTCCAGTGGCAGAAAATTATTCCCTCAACTCACTTTTGACTTTACAGCCCAAGGACCCTTTTACATTACACAGTTATAGCACTGTGATTCCACTTCAGTGGCCATCACAACAGCCTACGGAATCCTGGGATTTGTAGTCTGGTGAAAAACTCGAGCTCTAAAACTGAAAATTCTAAGTACCTCTTCCCAAATTGCAAATTTCAGCATTCCAGAGCTACTGCAGTTAAAATAGAATCATATAGTGAGTAGTGTGAAAGGATCTGGAGAGTACTGTACTTTACTGTTGAGAAGAAATTGATAGATACTCAAGCATAACCTTTTCCTCCTGGTCTTGGGAGGGGGCAAATCAGAGTGATTTGTTTCTGAAGTGTAAAACAGCCACAGAACATTATTATAAATGCAGGAGTTCCTTATAACCAGGATAGTTTGTATGCATCCCGAGGCTCAAAATTCACTTCCACAAGAATGTATGCTTTCCCTGTGAAAATACTAAGTTACTGGTCCTCATGGCTATGGAGCTTGAAAATGTATAGAATCATAGAATCATAGAGTTGGAAGAGACCACAAGGGCTATCCAGTCCAACCAGTATGGGATGGCCAAGCCAGTGCTTGCTAAAATCTTGCAAAGTGGAGAGATTTGTGATGAGTAGGGATTAGGGCTATCATTGTGTATTGTCTCAAAAACAGATGCATGATTTGGACTGACAGATGATACACACAAACACCCCCCTCAACTATAACCCACATTGAGGCTGTATCTGATTTTTTTTTCATCGATAATGTGGAGAACAGTCTCAGGGTGCATCTACAACGTAGAAATAATGCAGTTTGACACCACTTTAAGTGCTGTAGCTCCACCCTATGGTATCCTGGGATTTGTAGTTTTACAAGGTCTTTAGCCTTCTCTGACAGCATGCTGGTGCCTCAAAAAATTAAAAACTCCAGGATTCTGTAGAATTAAGCCAAGGCAGTTAAAGTGGTCGCAAACTACCTTATTTCTACAGTGTAGCTGTACCCTATGATAAATCAATGTTCTTGCCAAAGCCCTCTGACACGCTGTTTCTTGTAAGCTGGTATTTTTATTTTCCTCTTCAAAGGAAATAGTCTTCCCTTGGTGCAATTTATGAATTAGGTTTAAAGCATATAGTGTGGAACAGTAGTTGCATTGGTATCATGCTTTATGCTGCTTGCTCTTTCTTTACTCATTCTCGTCTCATCTCTCCCACCAACTCTGTATTTTTCTCTTATACAAGCAACACTGTTTCTACATAGTTTCTACACAGTTTCATGCAATTTCTACATAGTTTCATTTCTACACAATTACATTTCTACATAGTTTCATGCAAGACATGCATGTTCACCTGTGGACTGGCATGTTCACCTGTGGACCATTCCAGGAAATAAAGCCAAAAACAATGGCAGAGTTTGGAAAAATTACTTTTTTAGACCATAGTTTCAGGATCACCTAGCTAGTATGGTCTCCTTTTAGATTTGAACTCCCAAAATACCTTGGCTGGGGGATTCTGGGAATTGTGGTTTCCAAAAAGTAATCTTTCCAAACTGCCAGACTTGCTCAAGGTCTACACATACAACTGGATGAGGTGATAAAACCTTGAAGTAATGGTAAAATGAAGCTGTATAGTTGGGCTGGCTAATTGCAAAATGGGAAATGGAATGAGGCTGCACCCACACAGAAGAATTAATTCAGTTTGACATCGCTTTAACTGCCATGGCTCAACGGTATTGAATTCTGAAATTTCCAGTTTTGTATTTAGCGTTCTCTGCACCACAACAAACTATAAATCCCAGGATTCTGTAGGATGGAGCCATGACAGAAATTATGGAGTCAAACTGCATTTATTCTACACTGTGGCAGCAACCTGAGTGAAGCTTATATCCAAGGAAAATTCCAAATTTAAAATGATAATTTGAAGAAAGACATTCTTCATATTTGAATGTAATTATCATTGCTTTCTGTTATAGACAAAGAGAAGGTTTATATTTCCTTTTAAAAATGTGTTCTGCTCAGCATTGGTGTTCCAACTTTACAAGTGGTCTCTTGCAGTGCTTACCTTGATTAACTGGCAGACTAAACTGTGGCCCGGAATAGATCAATGCTCCAGATCAGGGGTTCCCAACCTGTGCTCTGAGCTTAGGGCTCCGTGTGCACTTCCCTGGGGCTCTGCGGCAGCTCCAGGAAAATGAAAGAAATCAAAATTGAATGAAATTAAAGAATAAGAATATATTGTTATATATACTCCTAAACACCATTAATTAATTACATCGAGGGTAAGCCTCTTAGGGGCTCTGCCATGGAAATAAGGGCTCTACGAGTCAAAAAGTTTGGGAACCCCTGCTCCAGATTAACACCTTATCAAGCCTTATTACACTAGACAAATCCCGCTCAGAAATGGGATTTTAGAAGTAGAAAACCCCCACACATGAGGGATGATTTTCAGACGACATTTCTTCCAAACAGAAATAACGCGAAAATAAAGCGAACAGAAAGTGAACAAAAACGACACCTTCTTATTCACTTTATTTTTGCATTATTTCTGTTTGGGAGAAATGTCATCTGAAAAACCTCCTGCATTTGTGGGTTTTTTCTGGTTTTAAATCCTGTTTCTGAGTGGGATTCATCTAGTGTGATAAGGTCTATAGTATTCAACATGAAATTAACTACAAGGAAAATGCAGCATGGTTTAAAGGAAAAGGAAGGTATTTTTCTTAAAAGAAATAGGTGGCAGATTTGCTACGAGCCTTACTCCCTCTTTGGCCAGATCGCTTCATTCTCTTTTGGTTTGCATGGCTCCTTTCCTTTTCCCCTCCACTATCTCTTTGCATGTTCATAAACTTTTCTCTCTCCTTTTCTACTGCTCTACCTTACAAGTTGCTCAGCTCTTACCTTTCTTGTTTTTACTTACTTTTTAAACTTTGCCTTGCATGCTTGCTCATTCTCTTGATTGTGCTTCTGCTCTTATCCTACTTTTACACACCTCTTTCCTACTCTTTTTTCTTTTTCTTCTTTTTGCCTCAATTGGCCAAAAGTATATTCTGCCATACGATTAATATCATCAGGCAGAGAAGGCAGGGGAGAAGAAATCTTCCTCTGTTCATTTTTTCTTCTTCTCGTAATCACCCTTCTTACAAAGAAGAAGCTACTCCTTACATACCTGGAAAAAAAGAGGCAGAGAAGTGGGAAAAGTTGTTTTCATCAAAGAAAAGTCTGAAGGGAATTAGATTAAGCAAAAACTTGGTCCTTTCCCCTTCCACCTATTCCTCTATTTTATACTCAGATCCTCCCTAGTTTGTATTGGTATTTTAAAATATATTGGGGCAAACCTAACACATTGTGTAGCTTCTAATATTTTATTTATTCACTTTATTCTGCATTCTCTTTCTATTCTCTTTTGCTCTTCTCACCAGCTCATTCTTCCTCTGCCTTTACTCTGTTCACTTTTGCTTTTTCATCATATTTTTTCTTTGAACTTCTCATGCTTGATTCGCTTTTCTTTCCTCTCCTGGCCTTTCCTTTGTGCATACTTTCCAGCTATCCCGATTGATGGTCCTGAATTCTCATGTTAAGTTCATCACCTTGTGCTAAGTAAACACATGAGACTACTGTTTCCTCTTCTGTTATGACCAGACATAGCTCCTCTCCATTCTCCATAAAAAGCAGCTCTAACTGAATTGGTCTACATTCAGAAGAAAAGGTCAGCAATTGAAGCTGATACACTGCACAACAGTACATTTATCACTACAGAAATTATGATGGAAATAATATAGGGAACTTGGCTTTAGCATGCTTCTCTCTCTCTCTCTCTTTCTCTCTCTCGCTTCCTTTCCCTTTGCTTGTGCTCTTTTAAGTTTGCTTCTCCATAATCTCTTTTGTCACTCATTGTCTTTGTTTCTCTCTCTCTCTCTCTCTCTCTCTGACGTAGGAGTTTATCATATGACGGAATTTGGGGGTATAATGCAAAGGCAATCTGAACACAATCATGGGGTTTCACGTTATTGTGTATGAGTGTATCTCACACAATTTCGGGCAATGGGGAGTCATTCCGAACGCAATCATGGGGTTTCATGTAATTGCGTATGAGAATATCTCACGCAATTTTGGGCAATGGGGGTCATTTTTGGGTAATGGGAAGTCATTCTGAACGCAGTCCGAATGCAATTAGAATTCACATAAATTTGCTAAACTAGCAAATTTACGTGAATTCGAATTGGCTCCATTTGAAATTGAGAGAAATTCCTCCCATGGGATAAACTCCATAGACACACACTGTATCTGCATTACACAGTTATATCACAATTTGGTACCATTGCTAAAAATCTCACTGAATTTTGGGATTTGTAGTCTTCTTAGAAATTTAGAATTCCCTGGTAAAGAGCTCTAGTGCAATCCCCAGAACTATATATATGTCACTAGAGTTCCCTAGTTGGGAATTATGAGTATCTCACCAAACTATAACTCTGACGATTTGGTGGGATGGAATCATGACTATTCAGATGGTATCAAAGTCCTGTGACTATGTCACATAAATAATCTTACTCCCCCTCCTCATATTCAGGCATACCTTACTGTTCTTGATCTCCTTTTGCTTCTCTATGCTTACCCTTTTCAAATAGCAGAGCAGGCATTGAGCAAAGGCTCTCAACAGGACTTTCTTGTGCTAGATTGCCCTGATGTATTTTTAATTTTTAAAAAGGAGCCAAAACATGTTGATTGTGTTAGGGGTGCCATTCTCTTGCTTGAGATGAATTCCTGTCTGCTGTTACCCTTTCTGGGTCTGGGGCTTAAAAAGGAACTTGTCCTTTATTTTTAGTTAATTGTATATCCTGCCCCTGGATTTTCCACCTGCTTTCCACCTTTGCCCCATCAAAACACAGCCATGCTTAGCTTCTGCAATGCGATAGTAATAAGTACTGTACTTTCAAGTTTTGTCAAAGGTCCTTATCACCTCAACTCTGCCAGCCTTCCTTCCTTCCTTCCTTCCTTCCTTCCTTCCTTCCTTCCCTTTCTTGCTCCTTGCTTTCTGTACTCTCGTTCTTTCTGTGCACTGCTTATCTTTTCATCTCCCTTCCTGTCTTGTTTTCTCTTTTTGCCCTTTACTCTCTTTACTTGCCTTCTCTGTAAAATTAAAGCTCCTGCTGTCTCTTTCTCATCTTAGTTGTTCACCTCCTTTCTTCACTTTCATGTTTTCTGGTCAGGCTGAGACAAGACATGTACATGTTTGCTAAGGATGTACTCACTGGTTTGACTATAAAGTGGGGTGTAGTCTATTTTCTGTCAGTAAATGGTGTGGATGACAAGCACTAGCAAAACTCACCTTACTGCCCTTGTCATCCCAGCTTCCACTGATTGAATTTTCTCTACCTCAGCCCAGCTTCCATACTGTACCAGCTCATACTGGGGAGTAAGGCTACACACCATTTAGTGACAACTCCCTCCACCACTTACTGTATTATAGGAAAATTGATATGTGTTTTCGTAAATGTGTGCATATCTGTTTTAGCCCTCAGTGACACTATTCTGCTTGCTCACTTTTTCTACTTTCTTGCTTGCATGCATGGCTTGTGCTTTATTCACTCTCACGCTAAATTTTTCTTGTTCCTGTTTCTCAGTCTCCTGAAAGTGGTTTGAGGATATGTCAGCATCTGCAAGGAAAGAAATTGTCAATGGGCAAGGAACAGAACATTTCCCCCTCCCATTTGATCTAGTTAGGTTTGCCTTATCGCGTGAGAAAAGAAATCTGAAATGAGACGAGATAGTACTGGCTGTACGACATGTCAATATTTTCCCAGCATGCCAGGGACTAATATTATATTTGTGCCACATTATGATTGTATTTGCACACACCCTCAAAAAGTGCTACCAGTCTGCACATGATCACTTTGAGTAGCACTCCTCTACCTCAATCTGTCCTCATCATCCCTCCCTCTTCTCTTACTCCTTTTCCCATCCTCCACATTATTTCTTGTTGGTCCCTTATTATCTTTTCTTATGTCTTCACTTTGTCTGGTTTCCTTTCTTTTGATTTTTCAATTTTGTCCATACTTCTACTGTGCCAATGGGTTTTGTCTTACATTTGGCTTCCTGATTGACCTTTTTCCTATTGTTCACATAGGACTTTATCACACAGGAGGTAAGTGCCCTCAATCCCATGAATAAATGGCGATGAAATCCCGTGAATATCCTACAACAACAAGATTGTTTTCAAATGACATCGCATGATGTCGCCATTATCCCAGCATTATCCCATGAATAAAGCCGCTTGAGTGAAAAGTGGCACAAGTTTGCCACTTTATTCACAGGATAATGCTAGGATAATGGCGACAATAGTCTGAAAACAATCCTGTTGTTGCTGGATATTCACTAATTTAATTGACATTTATTCATGGGATGTGGGCATTTACCTCCTCTGTGATAAAGACTCTTGTTGCTGCTTCTTATTTCTTTTATGTCTTTCTCTTGTTATGTTTTCATATTCTCTCTGATTTACCTCTTACATAATGCAGTCTCTCTTATGTACTTTCTTTTCTTTCCACTGTTTGCTTGCTTGCTTGCTTACTTTTCAATGGCTGCTTATTTTCTCTCTCTTGCATCTCTGGCTGTCTTTAGATATGCTGCCTCAAACACATACCTTCCTTCCATCCTTTCATAGTTAGCAATAACCATTTTCCTTCTGTCTCTGTCTCTTTAAAATACATACACATAAATGCAAAGCAAGGTCCCATAGTTTCCTTTCATTATAGTTTCTCTAAAGAATAGGATGAAATTGATTAGACCAGATGTAGTGATTATATTCTTCTCCTCCTCCTCTTCTTCTTTTCCCTCCTCCTTCACTTCTGTCTCCACTCTTCACCTTCTTCTTTCTCTTCCTCTTCCAACTCCTCTTCCTCTTCTCCCACCCCTCTTCTTCTTCTTCTTCTTCTTCTTCTTCTTCTTCTTCTTCTTCTCCACTTTTCTCCTTTTCTTCTTCCTACTCTTCCTAATCTCCCTCCTCCATCTCTTCTTCTTCCTACTCTCCTTCCACTTCCTCTTCCTCTTCCAACTTCCTCTTCTTCTTCTGCCTCTTCATCTTTTTCCTCCTCCTCCTCCTCCTCCTCTCTACTCTTCCTCTTCTTTTTCTTCTCCACCTTCTCTTCTTCCCCTTCTTCCTCCATCACCTCTTCTTCCCCTCTTCATCTTCTCCTCCTTTTCTTTTTTCTCATCCTCTTCCCCCTTTCCTCTTCTTCCTTCTATTCCTTCTTCTCCCCTTCCTATTCCTCCTCCTCCACCTCTTCTTTTTCCTCCTCTTCTTCCTCTTCTAACTCCTCCTTCTCTTCTTCTTGTTCTTTCTTCCCTCTTCATCTTCCTCCTCCTCCTTTCTTCTCCTCCACTTCTTTCTCTACTTCTTCTTTTTCCTCTTCTTCCTTTTCTTCTTTTTCCTCCCCTCTTCCTTCTCTTCCTGCTCTCTTTCATCTTCTTCCTCCTCATCCTTTTCCTATTTCTTCTCCTTATATTCCATGTCTTCCTCTTCCTCCTCCTCTTCTTCTTCCTCTTCTTCTTTCTCTACCCCTTCTGCTTCTCTTCTTCCTCTTTTACTTCTTCCCTTTTTCTTGATCTTCTTCATCCACATTCTCTTCTTCTTCCTCTTCTTTCTCTTCCTGTTCTTCCTCTTCTTCCTTCTCCTCCTTCTCTTCTTCTTCTTCTTCTTCTTCTTCTTCTTCTTCTTCTTCCACTTACTCCTCCTTGTCCTTCTCCTCCTTTCTCCTCCTCCACTTCTTTCTCTACTTCTTCTTTTTCCTCTTCTTCCTCCTCTTCTTTTTCTTCTTTTTCCTCCCCTCTTCCTTCTCTTCTTCTCCTCCCTCTTCCTACTTTCTTTCATCTTCTTCCTCCTCATCCTCTTCCTATATCTCCTCCTCATATTCCATGTCTTCTTCCTCCTCCTCTTCTTCCTCTTCTTCTTCCTCTACCCCTTCTGCTTCTCTTCTTCTTCTTCCTCTTTGACTTCTTCCCTTTTTCTTGATCTTCTTCCTCCACATTCTCTTCTTCCTCCTCTTTTTTCTCTTCCTCTTCTTCCTCTTCTTTCTTCTCCTCCTTCTCATCTTCATTTTCTTCCTCTTCTTTCTCCTGCCCTCTTCATCTTCCTCTTCTTCCTCATCCTCTTCCTAATCCTCCTCCTCTACCGCTTCTTCTTCCTCCACTTACTCCTCCTGCTTATCTTTCTTCTTCTTCTTCTTCTTCTTCTTCTTCTTCTTCTTCTTCTCCTCCTCCTCCTCCTCCTCCTCCTCCTCCTCTTCTTTCTCTTCCTCTTCTTCCTCTTCTTACTTCTCCTCCTTCTCTTCTTCATTTTCTTCCTCTTCTTTCTCCTGCCCTCTTCATCTTCCTCTTCCTCCTCATTCTCTTCCTAATCCTCCTCCTCTACCGCTTCTTCTTCCTCCTCCTCCTCCTCCTCTTCTTTTCTTTTTCCTCTGCCTCCTCCTGCTTCTCTTCTTTTTCCTCTTCTTCTTCCTCTTTCTCCTTCTCTTTCTCAACTTCCTCTCTTCTTTTTCCTCTGCCTCCTCCTGCTTCTCTTCTTTTTCCCCCTGTTCTTCTTCCTCCTCGTTCTCCACCTCCTCTTTCCTTTTCCCTTCTTCTCCTCCTTTTCCTAATCTTCCTCTTCTTTTTTCTCCTTTTCTTCCTCATCCTCCTTCTCTTCTTCTTCCTCTTTCTCCTCCACTTCCTCCTTCTCTTCCTCTTCTTCTTCATCCACCTTTTCTTCTTCTTCTCTTTCTCCTCCACCTCTTCCTTCTCCTTCTTTTTCTTTCTCCTCCTCCACTTCCTCCTTCTCTTCTTCATCTTCTTCCTCCTCATTCTCATCTTCCTCTTCTGCTTCTCTTCCGAATCCTTCTCTACCGTTTTTTCTTCACCCTCCACTTCCTGCTTCTATTCGTTTTCCTCTCCCTCCTCCTCTTTCTACTCCTCCTCTTCCTCCTCTTTCTTTTTCCCATCCTCCTCCTCTTCCTAATCCTCCTCCTATTCTTCCTCCTCCTCTTCTTCTTCCTCTTCTTCTTCCTCATCCTCCTTCTCTTATTCTTCTTCTTTCTCCTCCACCTCTTCTTTTTCTTCTTCCGCCTCCTCCACTTCCTCCTTCTCTTCCTCTTCTTCTTCCTCATCCTCCTTCTCTTCTTTTTCTCTTTCTCCTCCACCTCTTCCTTCTTCATTTTCTTTTTCCTCCTTCACTTTCTCCTTCTCTTCTTCATCTTCTTCCTCCTCATTCTTCCTCTTCCGCTCCTCTTCCTAAACCTTCTCTACCACTTTTTCTTCCTCCCTTCTTTTTCTTCCTCTCCTCCACCTCCTGCTTCTCTTATTTTTCCTTTTCTTCTTCCTGTTCCACTTCCTCCTCCTTTCTTTTTCCTCTTCCTCCTCCTCTCCCTCTTCTTCTTCTGCCTCTTCCTCCTCTTCTTCCTTCTCACTTTCTCCTCCTTCTCCTCTGCTTCTTCCTCCCCTAATTCTCCCCTCCCCTCTCCTCCATTTAATTTTTCTTCCCACCAGAACAGGAAGTCACCTTGGCATCTCTGTAATATAAACAAATTGTTACTAAAATAAAATTAAACTGTGGTCTACTAATTTTAATTACTTGGTTATTTAGTGGGATTAGGAATATCTGGACTCTTTCATACAAGGCTAAATTGGAAGTATAATTTAAGGTCAATTCGAATGCAATCATGGGTTTTATGTTATTGCAAATTAACTCTTCACATGCAAATTCGGGCAAGAGGGAAGCCAATTCGAATGCAATCATGGGTTTTACCTTATTGCGAATTAAAGCTTCACATGCAAATTCGGGCAGGAGGGGGTTATTTTCGGGTAATGGGAAGTAATTCCGAACGGAGCAGGGGTTCATGTAAATTCGCTAAACAAGCGAATTTACATAAATCCGCATTGGCTCCATTCGGAGTTGGGAGAAATTCCTCCCTGTTTGAAAGAGTCCTCTGTTGTGATTAGGAATGAGAATAGGAATTACTACATTCCCTCCAGCCTCTAAAGTAGGCTTTCTGCTCTCCTCCAGTACAAGGAGTTGTCAAGCAATTATCATTGCTGAACTGAGTACTGTGGTAGTAGAAAAGGGGAAACTGGTATCTTGACCCTATGGAATAAATCTCTACATACAGCCCTTCTTTCTCTTCCTTCACTGTATCAGACATTGGAAATTGGAAGTATAATCCAATGGCAATCAGAACGCAATCATGAGGTTTCACATTATTGCGTATTAAAGTATCTCATGCAATTTCAGGCTAAAGGGAAGTCATTCTGAATGCAATCATGGGTTTTACTTTATTTCATATTAAAGCATCTGACGCAATTTCGGGCAATGGGGGGTCATTTTCGGGTAATGGGAAGTCATTCTGAACTCATTCCAAACGCAATTGGAATTCACATAAATTCACTAAACTAGAGAATTCACGTGAATTCAAATTTGCTCCAATTAGCTCCATTCGAAATAAAGAGAAATTCCTCCCGTCTGATAAACTCCCATGTTTTTCTTTCTACCTTTGCTTCCTTCCTGAGCTTATTTGCTTAGCCACTGATTTTCCTCTCTCTTAAGACTTGATCATGCGTTATGCTTAAATCGCTTGCTTTAAATTACCATCTGCTGCCATTACTGTAAAACCAACACTGGCTAGTTTCCATAAGACATTTCTACCCAATTCTTGTCCACATAAACCTCATTCATATGGTATATCAATGTAAACAAAGAGCTGGCATGCACTTTTTAATATTGTATGTAAAAATGTCCTTATTTAAATCTGCCATACTTGTTCTTCTGCACATTTTCCATGTCATTCACCTTCAGCTTTTTCAGAGCCAGTGCTTACCCTTTAATTGCTACACAGGACCTACTTTTACGTTTCTTACTGTAAATGTCTATCATCTTTGCTCTTTTTCTCTTCCTTTCTTTTTTGTACTTTCTCTCTCTTTCTCTTTTCCTTCATCAGGTTCTCTTTTCTTTTCTGTCTCGTATCTCTTAATATATATATATATATATATATATAATAAAAATAAACATGGTGAGGACAATATTAAGTTTGTCATGCAGCTCAGATAGAACTTACCTGTTGAAGACTGATGTGCTCTTTCTGTCATTCCTCACTCCCTTCTCTGTAACCCCCTCTTTATTGGCTGCTCTGTGCAATTCATTCTTCTCCACCTGTTCACTTCTTTTAATAACCTGCTTTGGCCTAGTTGACTCTCTCGTCTGCTTTAACTTCTCCTTATCATGACTTCCTTTCTTCTTTCTTGTTTTTTGCTTCTGACCTGTGCTTTCAACTGAATAGTGTGCATCTGTACATTTCATTCCCTGTGCCCAGTGCTGCTTTATCAAATAACATTAATATTGGTGAAGCAAGGCAAGGGCACATGCTGACATGCTGGGTATTATAATGAGGAATACACTCATTTGACTGTTAAACAACAAAAATAAAAATGACTCTTATAGCTCTTTACAGAACAGAAACTTTATGAGTGGATATGAGGGCAAGGGGATATGGGAAGCACCCAGCATGGTGGAGTGGTTTGAACACTGGATCATGACTTTGGGGATCAGGGTTTGATTCCCTGCTCGGCCATGGAAACCCACTGGGTGACCTTGGGCGCGTCACACACTCTCAGCTCCAGAACCCCACATGAGTTCACTTTAGAGTCAGAAATGAAGGCACACAAGAAATGGGGGAGATCTAGCATCTTTTTTGTTACAGGAGTGAGTTAATGTATGTGTGTGTTTGTTAGTGGCCTATTGTTGGTGACTAGCCATGTTAGATTAGGAGGGCTAGCTATAAAGCAAGAATAACCCTACCAACCCTGTTTATCCATGTATCTGTAGAAGTTGTTTTTAGTTGACAAAAGCTGCATCCACAATGAATCTTTTAATCTTTAAAGTGCTACAAGGGAGCTGTTTGGGTTTCTCTGGCATTCTTATATTTTGGTATAAAAGTCACAGAAATGAAATCCCTCTGGAAAGGATTCACTAGTCTTTTTATTTGAAGTCTATAGCATTATTTACTCTGTTCTATTCTCTTTCTGCATTCATCAACTTCTAAAACACTGTATAGAAATTTATGCTAAAATGTGTAACTGCTTAATGTTAATCATATTTTTCTCATAATGTGCATTTATTAATGCATTTTCTACAAAAAACATTTATTTGCAAACTAATTTGGTAACGTTTTTGTGTTTGTGCCAAAAGGTGTAATGGAACTTCCAAAGATAGAGAAAATGCAGTAGATAGTTACTTTCTGATCCATGCATTCGGCTGTGGAATTCTTAATGGTCAAATTCCTCAAGCATGCTACTCTCTCTAGTCATCTTCTTTCATTTTCTCCTATCTCTATCACTATCTCCATTTCAATCTATTTCTATTTCTCTCTCCCTCTTTTTTCCTGCCCCTTTGCTGTGCTACTAGCCTTCTATGGGTGCAGTTTTTGTTCATTTTCTTTCCAGTTTTATACTGCATTAAAATAAACTGACCTGGGGAGCTGGTATAAAAAGTTTCTGGTCTGACAAGAAGTGACAGAAAATATACTGGGACAAACAAAACATGTAAGGATTGCCAAAATAAATTTGGAAGAAACAGGAACAAAATCTGAAATTTTCTGGTCTTCTTAATCAATCTGAATGCAGCCCATATCTTTCTTCCTCATTCACTCATTTTTTTCCTTTTGTACATGCTTGCTTTCCTGTCCTCTCTTCACTTGCCTATGGTTATCGCTTTGGTTTTTTTTTTCTCACTTCCTTCTTTTTATCCTTTATTTTCTGTTGTCCTTACCTCTCCTTTTTATGTCTATGTCAGGCTCAGTGGCATCACTAAGACTTATGTCACCCCAGTGCATTGGCTCAGGGACCTCCCTCATGGTTGAGAGGAGCTGTAGTGGGAATCGGGGAGCCCACATGCATGTGCATTATGCCAAACAACCCCTTGCTACCAATGCTCAACTTCTTCATGGGCAAGAGCATGTGCTGGGCCTTAGAAAAGCCCCATTGCAAAAAATCCTCCCCTTCCCTCTCCCCCCCCCCCCATTCTTTGCTTGCCAGGGTGCCACTACTCACAAGTGTCGGTCTTGGGAATAAATGGCTGGCATGGCCAGCGCGAACATATAGTAACAGCATGTATATTTCTATACCGCTTATCAATGAACTCAGCACTCCCTAAGTGGTTTACAACCTGTAAGTACGACAGATCCTCCTTTTCCTCCTCCTCCAGATCAAGAGCAGGTGTGGCAAGAGCTGGCAGGACAAAGGCGGTTGAGGGCAGCACAGTGGTGGATCAGCACCCACTGGTCCCTGACAAACAGGATGAGGCCTCCTTAGGTTTCTGAGAGCACCACCGCCACTGCCTCCTTGGTGGTGTCACCTCTGCTGGTGTCACCCAGTGTAATGCTTGCCCCGCAGCCCCCTAGTGATGCCACTGACCATGCTTTTAGTGAGCATCTCAGTTCTGCCTCCACATGGATACTCTTAATGCTTGTTTCAGATCAAATTTAGATAACATTCAGGCATAGTTAGGTAATCCGAGGCTCTGGATTCATTGTCCTAATGGCAAGGAAGAGAAATACGTAAACAGTAATATGCATTTCCTACTATTTAAATATGAATATGTAGTAGTAATAATAGGGAATTCTGCACATGTAGAAAAGTAAGCCCTGCAGTGTTTGAGGGTCTCATTCTGCTGAGGGAGATGTAATGGTTCCAGTGCTCAGATACCTGTTGGTTACTTGTCCATACTTAAAAACATTGCATACATTCAGTCACAAAGAAGAGAGTTTGGTTTTTAATTTGTTTTATTTCAGTGCCGCTGCAGCTCAGTGATAATGCTGTGTGTGAACTGTTCACCACAAGGAGGAAACCACTGAGCTTAACACAGTTTAAATGGCAACCACAGTAATGTTTTAGCTGAAATACCTCTTCTTCAGTCTCTTAAACTCTCCTGCTTTCTTCTTCCTGCTTTGTGTTTCTTTTCTCCTTATCCTCATGCTGTCCTTAATCCTCCTTTTCATTCACTTGTCCTACCATTTGTGCAATATAGAATTTGCTGTACCATGGCCAGTCTGTTGAAATGAAACCAATGGTATTTAGTGAATTTTAGGAAAATCTGTTCTATTTTTCATCAGAAGCTTGGTTTCACTGCTGCATGGCTGGTACTTGTGTCAACCATGAAGACATCTCACCACCTTCTCAGAGTGGGCAGCAGGCATAATGTTGACTGGCTAGTCCTTCTATGAGGTTCTTTTCACACAACACAATTACAAAGCTAAGTTTCCACTGTAATTGCATTACGGTATGTGATGACAACATCTGATGGCATCCTAGGATCTGTAATTTAGGGAGAGCTATCCCATCTTGGGAGATTCCATAGGATATAGCCATGGCACTTGATATGCAGTATAGTGCTATTATTTTTTAATGTGAAAAGATCCTAAGTCACAAATCCAGCTCCCACCCCCACCAGGCTGATTTTTGAACAATAAAACAAACATCCAATAAATGATGTATAAAGTAAATATTTGATTATATATTTATATTAGGTGCTGGAGAGGGCTAGGTTAAGTGTGTGTGTGTGTGTGTGTGTGTGTGTTCTTGGTAAAAAGCAGGGGAGAAGCAGAAATCATGCCATAGCTGGACACTCTCCCGCCTCCATTTCTGTTTGTATATATGTCCATGTAGTTTTAGAGACTGTTCCTAAACTACTTTCTGAGCTTCATGGCTGAGTAAAGATTTTGGAAGTAAACCAAACAAACAAAAAAGCCATCAACTGAGGATTTTACTTTCTTGCTAAATGGACATTAGCTTAATGTGTTAAAACATCTTTGTATGTGTGTATCTGCTTGATTTGACCTTTTTTTTGTTCTGATTTATCATAGTGATTGTGTGCGTATGTGTGTGTTGGGGTGTTCCTGTATTTTTATTGTTATTATTTTGAACAAGAATTTGAACAGAAATTTCTCTGTCCATTTCCAATATTCTAACCACTATACCGTGGTGTCACATAGCTAAAATGAATACTTGTAGTTGCAGTGTCCATCCCATGGTCTGTATGAGAGTATGGTGTATGTTCTGTCCCTCCCAACATGGTTTTCTGGCTACATTTCCTCACTTAAAAGCTTATAGTGCAGTCACTATTCATGTTTCCTGATGGAAGTTGGAAATAACATGGAAATGAAATTAATATTATAGAAATATAAAGAAACAGGAAATTGACTTTACAATATCCTAGGGTTATTATATTTAGTGTTCTAAGCAGGTCATGAAATGTAATCTATAATTCCAGTTTTTATTTATAGATCTCATTTGAATGGACAGAGTGTGAAAACAATTGTGACTTAATTGTGTATTTCCTAATAAAATGGAATTTCTTTTCAGTCATGTTCAATTTTTTTTCTTTTCCAAATATTTATTCATAATGTTAGCTGCATCCCAGCTCACTGTTGAAGTTTAGTGGTTTTCAGTGCTAACACAGGATCTCTCTTCCTTCTCATGAGTTTACTAGCATTTTGGAATAGTGACATTCATTTATAAATGCACACATTGAGCATATTACCTATTAAAATATTTTAGGTCATATTAACACAAGTCCCTCTCAAGGTTACAAGGTAAACAGTTATGAAAAACAAATGTAATAAAAATGCAAGAAATACATATTTAGTTTTTACAAATGGAATCACCAATAAAACAGTGAAAAAGCCATCAGAAAGAGGTGGTTCATCTGGGTCCAACCTTGCTAAGGATCTGCAGACCCATGTCTGAAGGTGATCAAGAAAGATGGAGAGGTCTGGATAGTTGGACAGAGCTGTGGGTTTTGCTTGCTTGCTTGCTCACTCACAAATTGGGCATGTGCGGGGTGAATATTTACATCCTGCAACATATCCTCAAGGGATACTTAATGTGCCCACATGAAGTACAAGGAGTTTGATTGCTTTCTCACAGACATGAAAAAGGGACAAGATGCATTGATGTTTTTAATTATGAATCAACAAAACAGTGATTGGATCTGGGACAACCCCAAGATAGCTGATAGGAAAGGTGACTGGGAATATACTAAAGGAATTATTGTAGTAGTAACACAAAACATGAATGTACATATTAATGGATGCTATGTAATACATCAGATTTTGAAGGGGTAATTCAATAAAATCAGCCTCACATCAAAAGCATTAGTTGAAAAAAGCCATCCTAAGCTATAAATGAGGAATAAGATATTTTCATAAAATAAAAAATAAATAATTAAAAAGATGTTTGAATACTATTAATAGCAAAAAATAAAATTATTTTTTAAACCAAGAGATGGCAACAAAGAGACAGGAGGGAAATGGATGATGCAAGACATTTGAAGTAAATCAGTAAAGTAGCCAAGATTCATTTACAGGCTATGTCCTCATCCTTCATAGATTTTACATGTTTAAGAAACTGCCAACAAATATGGAAGAAAGGAAGTAAAAACTTAACAATACAACATAACTGTGTTATGAAAGGCCGCAATTACAAACATATTAACCATTAAACATTATCTGGTGTGGCAGAAAACACACGTGTTTGGATGCTTCAATATTTCCTTTTTATTAAATGCTCCTTTTTATTCAGATTAGGGTGAAACAGAATAATATATATTTTAGGGCCAAAGATTGAACCAAGTAAAGAAGCACTAGAGCCCAAGATGGAGAAGATCTCCACAGCAACCATGTATTTTCCTTTTGTGCTCAGGTAGACTGGAACAAAAGAGACCCAAACACTGCAAAACACCAACATACTGAAGGTGATGAATTTGGCTTCATTAAAACTGTCTGGCAATTTCCTAGCTAGAAATGCTACAAAAAAGCTGACAATGGCCAAGAAACCCATGTAGCCCAGGACACAATAAAACATGGTGATGGAACCTTCATTACATTCAAGTACGATTTCTCCCATCAGTGAGTGCATGTCAGAATCGGGGAAAGGAGGAGAGGTTCCTAGCCATATGGTACAAATGAGTGCTTGGATAAGGGAGCAATAGAACACAATGGAGCTTGCCACCCTTTTCCCTAACCATTTCTGCAACCTGGAGCCTGGTTTAGTGGCCATAAAGGCCAGAATCACAGTGATGGTTTTGGCCAACACACAAGCAACTGTCACTGTGAAAATGACACCGAAAGCAATTTGTCTGAGAAAACAGGTTACTTTTCCTGGCTGGGTGAGGAAGAGCAAAGGACAGAGGAAACAGAGTAGGAGGGAGGTAAGGAGAGTATAGGTGAGATTCTGATTGTTGGCTCTGACAATTGGCGTATGGTGATGCTTAATAAAAATGCCTAGGATGAAAACTGTGAGAAGGGTAAAAAAGAGAACAAAGAAGGACAGACTTATCCCTAGAGATTCTTTAATAGAAAGGAAGCTTATTTTCTTTGGAATGCATTGTGATTGGTCGTTGTTTGGATACTGATCTTCTGAGCACCCGTCACAGTCATCCATGTCTGAAAAGAACAAGTGCAGATTATGTTAATGTGGCATGCCATGGCACAATAGCTCTGCAGTATTAAATTATATGTACCAAAGATATGCTCTCTATCAGCCACAGTTGAGTTAGAAACTGAACATAGGTCTTATTTGATTGAATAATTTTTCCTTCATAAATCATCTGCGTTTTAACTGATTACATGCACATCATCTGCATATTATTATTATTTTTTTAATGGTATTTTGGGATATTGGCTGTTTTCAATATCATACATGTATGTCATTATTTTTGCACGACTCAGTGTGGCTTATAGCCCTGTAAAACCATTATGATAAACTATAACATCACCTGGAACAACTTAAAAGATAGCAAAAATGGAGTGTCAGATTTTAATGAAAAGTAGGTTAGAGATGATGGAAAATAATGTGTGAGAGGGAGAAAGCAACAGACACTCAGTAAGTAAAAACGTAAACAATTAAAAAGATCTTTTCTGATCAGTGAAAGATGGGCAAATTGTTGCAAATTTTGGATGCACCAAGTGAAAAAGTCCTACTTGTGGTTATGATCACTCATGTCTTCTCTGAGCAGAAACTCATAGAAGGGCTTGCCCTCCTTTCCCTAGGGAGCCATCAGTATGATATAAGGAGTGCTAATCCATCAGCTATTCTGGAGTAAAGCCATTTGAGATGTTTTAGTATAATCAGAAACATTGGCAATCAATATGTTTGTTGCAGTAGCAGTTGCCTGTAGGGTTTGGGAGTCACATCCCATATGAGATTTGCAGATGGCGAGTTATTAGAACCCGAAAGGTCTAAGCTTCAGTAATCGCAGAATCACAAGGTGCATCAATAAGAGCAGTATAACACCTTATACTGCTACAGTCTTTTTGCATGAGATCTAGCATGACATACCTTTGAAAACTACACTTTGTGTTTCTTACCCTCTTGGTATGAAATTTTGCCCTGGGGACATTGAGCACAATCGTAGCAGCAGGGTTTTGCCCCTTCCTTCTTTTTCTTTCTGGAACCAGAAGGGCACTTTCTGTTACACAGAGAGAGGGGTGGAACCTGCCCATTTCAATTAAACAAGAATATTTTAGTTTATGGAAAACTTTAATAGCATCATGGATCTGAATTCTGTTTTCTGGTGCACCAACAATCAAGGTGATTATAACACAGTTGGCCTTCCGTATCCATGGATTCATTATTCACGGATTCAATCATCCACGATATATATATATATATATATATATATTCCAAAAAAGCAACCCTGGATTTTACCATTTTATATAAGGGATACCATTTTACTACAAAATTGTATTTAATGGGACTTGAGCATCCATGGATTTTGGTATCCATGAGGGCTCCTGGAACCAACCATAGAGATACCAAGGCCCCACTGTATGTATTTCAATTTGAGGGAAAGGAATACTGAAAGAATTTCTGGTTAACTTTTTTTTTTAATGCAAACTAGAATCAAGCCAGATGCTGAATGATGGTTTGCCCAGTCCCCTTTTGTCAGCAAGAAAAAGCAGCACAGGAACTACTGTAAAGTCCTGCCACAATTACTTTCTGCACCACACCTCATCGTTCAGCCCCTGTACCCAGTGCCTTGGAACTACTTTATGTTTGTGTGACTGTCTGGCTTCTTATGTGGGTTTGGTGGGGTTATTCAGGGGTTACTGCAATGATGCCATGACCATAATTGTCAATGGAAAAAAGTATCCATGGGGGATAAGTTTCCAGACTTACTGTGGATAGTGAAAATCACACATAATAGCAAAACCTGTATTTCTGGTGGAGGTTAACAATGGAGTTTATCATACAACAGAATTTGGGGGTATAATCTAATGGCAATCCGAACACAATCATGGGGTTTCACATTATTGCGAATTAGTGTATCTCATGCAATTTCAGGCAATGGGAAGTCATTCCAAACACTATCATGGGGTTTCACGTAATTGCGTATTAGAATATCTCACACAATTTCAGGCAATCGGGGAGGGGTCATTTTCGGGAAATGGGAAGTCATTCTGAATGCATTTCAAACACAATCAGATTTCACGTAATTGTGAATTGGCTCTATTCGAAATTGAGAGAAGTTCTTCCCATGTGATAAACTCCATAGGGCCATGCTGGAGGACCTCTAGATGACCATGGAGATGCCTAAAGAGATCATATTTTTTTGTACGTGGGTAAGTGAAACCATGGGTACTGGTCCTACGGATGGGGGGGGGGGTGTCAGACCTTATTTAGGATTTTTTAAGTGGCCTACATCATACTAAATTCTGAACAGATGCCAGCCAATGTGTTCTAGGCTAAACATCCATAGATATAAGGCATAATTAAAACATTAAACAGCATTTTGAAGGGTTACCTTGTCATATAGTAGTGATGTGAATGGATTCCCATTGTTCCTGTCATTACAGCTTGAGAAGAATTGACCTCCAAAGCCATAGCAGTAATATATATATATATATATATATATATATATATATTTACTAAGCCTGATATCTCTCCCCTCAAAACATCAATGTTCTTCTCATAATGGTTGTTGCCTGTCTAGAACATGCAGTCTTCTAAGACTGATGCACAAGCATTTTCTTTCTGGTGTCTCTGAGTGTGTTTGGTTTTTGCGTGCTTTTGGAGCGCAATTAACCCCATTATTGATGGAGAGTTAAAGAAAGAACTGATCAGACTCTGATCCATTCACCTTCTTGTCTTGGACTAACAGAAATATTTGAGGCTTGGGCTGTGTCATGTGATAAAGGTCAATTCTGAGCAGGCGATTAGATTTACCCATCTGTTTTCATACAGATATTTACTTACCTCTTTCTTGGTAGTCTATATACATTTGTGCTTATTTTTTGTGAACTTTTGAAATGTATATGCATTTTCAACATATATGTGCCTCTCCCATATGATAAAATACTACTGAGCATTTGTTTTCAAGTCTGCATATACTGATGTATATACTCGTGTATAAGTTTAGAAATTTTAGTCACAGAATTGACCTCAAAAACCTGGGTTGACTTATCCATGAGTCAATGTAAGTACTGTACCTTAACTCAAAATAGGAACCATCCCCTTCTCTAAGGAGTGCAGCAGACAGCCCACCAGGAGCGGCCAGAGGCACTGCATGACCCATTTCCAAAGCAGGCCACCACGGCGGTCCTAAGCCAGCTCTCACCAGGAGCCGAATTTTTCCTTTTTGATCCAGTCCAAAGGACTGGATTGCGGTGCCGGGGCATCTTCCAGCCACTTTGGGGACATGGATCATCTGAATGCCATGCCTCCAAAGCAGCTGAAAGTCACTTCTTTTGGCCTGTGTGTTTCAGGCCTGGGTAGAGAGGTGAAAGGCAAGAGCTTAGTCTGTTCTGGGAGAACCTAAAAGAAGCAGCTACCACCTTCTACCCTTCAATGCAGTGCCAACCTTGGCCTTTTTGAATGCAGGAAAACAGTGGCTTTCTTTAGCATTGTTTCCCATTGGTTCATCTGTTGGATCCTTTGCTACATGCCCCTAGGTTTTACTCTTGACTTATACACAAGTTATATCAAAATCCATAATTTTGGCCCCAGAAACTCCTCTCGACTTACACATGAGATAAACCTGTAGCTGAGTATATATGGTAAGTGCATCTTAAGTTAAAATACACATTTTGGGTTTATAGGAGGGTAATTTTTCTCTTTCTTTTTCTTTTCTATTTCTTCTTTTTTTTTTTATGACTTTCACTGTCTGTTTATGTTTATACAGTATATGTTCTTTTTGTAATGCATGTTAATATTTTTTTTCTTCTTAGTTTTAGAAAATAAATAAATATGCATGGATTTTTCTGCGCAGAAAATGTACATACATTTACATGTACATACACATCTATTTACATACACATTACATGTAGGAATGCAGAATAAACAATTAATTATTTAAATAAATATAATACATATTCTTTTGCGTAGGTTTTTAAATGAATAGATTTTAGGAATGGCAATTTTTCAGTAAATTAAACTATCTAGAAGAAGATATTTGAACTTTATCAGACTTCTTGTTGTTGTTTGCAAACTGCTGCTATGATTTTCTTACCAGCCATGATTTTCTTCAGAAGTCTGCTTAACTTGCCCCCCAGCCCATTTCTCTTGCCTTCCAAATAAAGAGCTTTGTTGGAGAATTTGACTGGGTTCCACCCATCTAACCTAGATATTTGTAATACAACCATTGGTACTGATATTAAAGGGGAGGAAACCTCAGAATACCTACTTCTTACACTCTTTGGGTGTATGTAACCAACTATAAGTAAGATAGAATACATGTCCCACCATCATTACATTTTGTTTAGGTCAGGACACATTGAGATTGTGATTTCTACTGTGATAATATATTTTTCTACTGTGCTACTATACTTTTACTATGGATTCTTGGATGTTTCAGCTATACCATACCTCATGAAAGCTTCCATGCCACACCATTTTGTCCTTATCAATGGTAAATTCTTGGCCTGGAAGAGCTCCTGGGTCGATCCTTCCAACTTTGATTCTCATGAAGGAGTTGTTTGGAAAAGTGACCAAGTTGGTAATATCAAATCCTACTTCCAGCTCCCTATTTTTATCAAAGGATATTTCTTCTCCCACACTGTTGTTAAATGAAACCCTCTGAAGAAAGTGATAGAGCTTCATTCAACAAGAAACAGAAACAAAGAGATAATGATTAACTCAAATAAAACTTCTTCCCTTCCATCTTTCTCTCTTATATATATTCTTCTATATACAGGTTGAGTCTCTCTTAGCCAAAATTCCAAAATCCAAAATATTCCAAAATCCAAAATTGTCCACATGGATGGCTTGAGATAGTGGCATCTTTGATTTTTGATGGTTCAATATACACAAATTTTGTTTCATGCAATAATTATTATTTATATTGTGCATAAAATTATCTTCAGCTATGTGTATAAGGTGTACTGTATATGAAACATAAATGAATTTCATATTTAGACTTGGGTCCTATCTCCATGATATCTCATTATGTACATGCAAATATTCCAAAATCTGAAAAACTCTGAAAACCAAAGCGTTTCTGGTCCCTAGCATTTCAAATAAATTCGACTCAACCTGTAGGATAAAGCTCAGACTAGTGGTGCTTCCAGATAGATAACAACATATAAATCTTACATACTGGAAGCAAAAACCCAGCCCAATCCTTGTTAATATATATCAGTTGGTTTCCAGGAAAGATTGTCAAAAGGTAAAAGTCTAACACTTCACTAAAAAAAGCACTGAAGTATGAAGTGCAAGAGAAAGGAATTCAGAATATTTGAAAGTGATGGTAATACAGTTGGCTTTCCTTATCCACAGATTTTTTTATCCACAGATTTGAGCATACACATATTGAAAATATTCCCCAAAAGTATAAATTCCAAATAGCAAACCTTGATTTCGCATTTTATATATGGGGCACCATTTTGTTGTGCCATTATATTTAATGGGACTTGAGCATACACAGATTTTGTTATCCACGGAGGGTACTGGAACCAAACCCCAGTGGATAACAAGGGCCCACTGGTATTTACCACTATGTCAAACAGCATTGTTGCATATATCTTCGTATAACATATAACCTGTGTGTTAAGAAAGCCATTACCTGCCAAGGCTGCAAAATCCGAGTATCCAGCCTCCCTCCTTTCACCCTCCTTTCACCTGTGTGTTTGGACTTGGATGTGGATCTGTAAATGGCATGTAAAGCATATGCCACAACATAGACAGCATTGTAGACACTATAGCTGTGACCAGTCATTGTTATTTCAAAACTAGAGGAAGGGAGGCTGTTCAACTTCTCCCCTCCAGTGCAGGGACCTAGGATGGCCCCATCCATGGGATCTGAAATGTAACATTTGAATGTCTGTGTCCAGAACTGCTCTAGAAAGCCATCTTCATTTGTCTCAAATGGATTTTTGGCCAGAATAAATGTTTTGAATCCTTGAACATCCTTTGAATGAACTGTAAAAGATATGGAGCCATGAAATACCTGCATATCCCAGTTTATCTGATGGCTCGCTGCCATGAAATCCAACTGAGCAGTCATAATCCACACTTTTCCCAAAAGTGTACTAGTCATGTTTTCCAACTCACCTACTGCTAGCAATGCTTTCAAAGAAAACATGAGCTCAGTTTCTCCAAAGACAACAACAGCACTAGCTTTGCTTCTGAGAATCACTTGATAAATCTGTAGCCAGTTGGTAATCATATCATAATATTTTTCTAAAGAAACAGTTTTAGTTCTTTCTGAGAAGGCAAAGCAAATACCTCTCTGGGTTAGCAGAGGCTGCAATTTCTGCATAAACCTCTCTGCACTATCATTATCTGCAGCAAGGAATCCAACCCATGTCCACCCAAAGTGCAGGAGTATCTCAATAATGCCAGTGTACTGACAGCCTTCATTTGGGATCATACGGTAAAAGAGAGTAGACTGGGTTTGATCATCTTCCACAGGGGCAAAGGAGCCATAGCTGATCTAAAATGAAATGAAATAGTGATTTTTTTTTTTCATAAAGGCAGTAGAAGGAAAAGAATGCATATCTAGGTTTGGAACCCACTCTGTTCCAGTGGGCCAAACTGTCCAGCTCCAATTTACGAAAAGGAGTACAGACTAGTAGTATCCATTAAAATGCTGGAAATGCTTAGATAATAGAGGATCCTTCAAATACATGTGGTGGGCTTGCCAAAAAAAGCAAAGGAATATTGGGAGCAAATCCATAAAGCAATACAAGAAATTTTGAAAACACAATTTCAAGTGAAACCAGAATTATATTTGTTAAATATAATAGATTATGATTTAAAGATAGAGCATGAAAAATAATATTGTACATGATAACTGTGGCTACATTAGTCTATGCTCAGTATTGGAAAGAATCCAATATACCATCATAAGAATAATGGAAATTGAAGATATGTAATTTAATGGAGATGGACAAATTAACAAGATTATTAAGGCAGAAAAAGCTTCCAAACTTTGAAAAGGTCTGGAAGATTATGAACTCAATTTTGAGAGAAAAACAGAGAACCTTATTGATAATGGATATAGTTAGACAAGCAGAATTTAGTAATAAAAGATAGTTATAATCTCCACAAACTGAGAATTGAACCACTTGACAAATGTAGCCAATATCTGAAAGGTAAGAAATCACAATTTTAATATAATTTTAATATATTTGGTTATGTTTTATGTCTATATATCAATGTGTTTTGTTTAAAATGTCATAACTTTTTTTAAAAGGGGGGGATTACAGACTAATGGCAAACAATTTAACCCTGATTTGGTTAGGAACAGAACAATGTTATTTTGCATTGTAAGACTATTTGTGTACAACTGCATATGCATAGGGGTTCATTGGTATCTACTGAAAAACATACAAAGGAGGGAAATAGAGACAGCACTTCTAATCCATTCATGTTTTAATACTGTAACAGTTTAATTCTATTTTAATGCTCAGTTTTGTGTGTTTTTAATTGTATTCTTTGAGTCCCACGGCGGAGGGGGAGCGGCATATAAATAAATAATATAATAATCCTTTTCCTTTAGTAGTTAATCAAAGGAAATCATAAGGCATGGTCAAATCATGCAAACTGGATAGAAAAAAGAAATCGAAATGACATGTGAACTCTCCACATTTTCATCTTACCTGCGGGGTCTTGTAGATGTCTAAGATAGTTGCCATGCTGAGGGAAGTTTCAAAATCTAGTCCCCCAATAACTGCAAGCACATTTTTCTGAACATTGCATTTGTAGTTGGGTAGAAATCTGTCCCATGTGGAGAGAAGCTCAAGGGTGGCCCAATAGGTCATCTTTTCAATGAAGTAACTGTCATAAATGTGGAATCCCAACGTAACATTGGGCAAGACCTCTGGATTCCCATTTATTTCCTTTACAGCAAACACCAAAGCCAGAACATGTTGGTAGTTCTTTGGTATGACACTGCAAGGAAGATCAGATATCATGTGAAATACTGTGTTATCAGTCATATGTGTTATGATTCATATTTAAGAGTCTTACACAGTTCATCCAGTGTTAAAAACCTCCTCTGATACTCCCATCAGTGCCTGGCAATGTCTAACTCCTACTATGACAGTGTAGTATCGAATTGCCATAACCTTTGAGTAAATTCCTGCTCTCCTTACTTTCTTCTTATGTTACTAACATAAACCTTTCACTTTAGAAAGATTCCCAAATCATAATCTCTAAGAAGGCTTTCTGCATCTCTGCTCAGACACAAATGCCCCTGAAATCAGTGATACGTATGTTTGAACAAATATGAATACATACCAGCCAAAGACCTTGCCACAAGCCCAGACGTCAACCTTGCCCACACATTTACTCAGGAAAAGTCATCATAGGACCTAATCACATAATCCTCTGTCAACAATGCCCTTCAGCACTCTGCATTGGGCAAACAGTTTTTGAGCCAGAAGATAAATGAATATAAATCAGATATTAGAAATTAAACTACACAAAAATCCTTTGCAAAAAAATTCAGTCTTCAGGGGTACTCCAATCAGGACAGCAGTCTTGAACAAAACAAAAACAAAAAAACAAAAAAAAAAATAGGACACTGGAAAGAGAAACAGCCAAAGTACAATATATCCACAAACTCCAGTCCATCAAACGTGGGTTGAACAGTGACAATGGCTTCCTGTCATACTACACAAATTATAACACCCCAGCTTCATGAGACCATCCTTAGCCAATTTTTCATATCTCCTTTCTGGTTCTCAGCCTGCACACGCCACATTCCAAAACTCTCTCCACCATTCATATAGTCACCCATCTACCCTGGCCTTAGGCAACATCTTTCCTCCTGCTTTTTCCTCAATGACCATTGTCAAAACTGAACTTGTCACCTCAACACCATACCCACAAGTTTTGCATTTCAATAGCTATTCATATAGTCTGATTATAAAGGCTGAGCAACAGTTCACTCCATCCATCTGAAGAAGTAGACCAAATCTATGAAAGTTTATGTTACAACTTCTTTTGCACAGCTAGTCTCAAAGGTGCTACAAGATCCTTTTGCATATACCAACTGGTAGCAGAAAATACAATGTTCTTACAAGACATTCAGAATCTGATCAACCGCACGATGTTCTTTGAAATCTTCTTGGTCAAAAGAAGATAAAAGGTGAGACATCAGTCCACCAATGATAAAGTCACCTGACTGACTGTATTGATGAGGCAAATAGAGCATATCATTGATGGTGCGATGACTGACTTCTGTCTGGACCATTGAGGGCAGCAGCAGAGAGAAAATTAATGCTGTAAATATGGCCATACGGAGAAGAGATCTTCTAAATAAAAGCCTGTATCTAGATTTAGTCATACTCAGAGTACATTCATCACAATCAGTAGCACTCATGATTATGACTGTGTTCAGATCCAGTCCACTGACTGGTGTTTTGACCTACAGTATTCCCATTAGGATCTCATCATCATGAATATTCTGTCTGAAATGACATTTGACTCCATCAATGCACCAGAAAAATCTCAGGGACTAAACTTGAACTCAAGAGGAAAATAAAGACAAAACTGCTGGATATTGCCTCTTCAACTAGCTTTATTCTAGCTCTTGCCTGAAATGGCAGAAAGGGTTTTCATAACTGTATTTAGATGTTTGAGGTTACTCTCTGGAATTCTTTGGAGGCCTTGTAAAAAGGATACCATGCTGCCATGGACGTGAAAATTATAGGTGAGATAATAATGGTCCCTTAGGATCCTCCAGGACATGAAAAGAATTAGGAAAAAAACATGTTTGTTGTATATCAGCACATGTGGTCACTGTAGTTTGTGGAAGCACAAAGATGCATGTAGAATAATCCTCAATAAGAGGATATTGGGATGGTGCTAGGAAGGGTGAAATTAATCTACCTGTTAAAAACCAGAAATACTGTTCTTAAATATCCCTACCTGTCTCCCATCCAGGTTACTGAAGCTGAAAAGAAAGCAAATGCTACAAAACAAAAACAAAAACATGGCACATTTTGGTTCCACTTATTATTTTCTTTCTAATAAAGCCCCTAATATGTGACAGAGTATAAAAATTCTTTTGTAGCCTGCATCTATACTGCAGAATGAATGCATCTTGACACCATTTTAACTTCCATGGCTCAATGCTATGGAATTCTGGGATTTGTAGTTTTGTGAGCTGTTTAGCCTTCTCTGTCAGAGAGTTTTGGTTCCATTGCAAATGCCAAGATTCCATAGGATGGAGCCATGCCAGTTAAAGCAGTGTCAAAATGCATTAAATCTGCAGTGTGACAGCAAGCTAATTCAGGTGTAGTAGCTTTCTTTTTGTTGTTTGGAGAGAAATCGAAGGGCCATATACTTCTTGGAAAAGAAAAGCTGTCTTTGTATTCGAACTTGTTTGTGCTTTCCTCCTCTGTATAAGAGATTATATAACAGAATATTAAAGCACAACTGAATTTTTTAAAAAGTAACTGAAAGGACAACAATAAAGAAAACACAGCATCCAGGAAATCCCAAATGGAAGTGTGCACTTTATTGAGCAACTTAGATCTCAGTCAGTCGAAGACAGTTTCATATGTTCAAATATTTTACAAGCTATCTTGACCATGCCAGAAGAAACATGCACAGAATTGGAATGTTAGTTTTACTCAAACAAAAATTGCAATTATACTCCATGTTAGAGAGATGGGCCAGTTGTGGGAGGTGGGGTGAGGTGGAGATGATGACTAAATGGACCTTTTAGTTGTATTGTGTTCAATAAAGCCTTCTGTAGCCTTCTGTAGAGAAAAATAATAACAATACAGGATTCTATGGCACTGGCATGAGGAGCAGGCAGCAACCTCTCTATTTGACTATGTGGCACCACCTGATTAAACAGGTCAGCGCGGATACCGTGCGCCGGAAGTGCCAATTCCTGCGCATCCGTGGCAGAGTTGCCCGGCGGCCATTGCGAGGGCGAGCTCACATCTTATTGGCCGCCATTTTACAGGGACTTCATGTCCCAGGCTTCATTGGGCTGGAAGCTGGGCCCATGACTGATCGGCGGCCGCCCGCCTCACCTCCCTATTGGTTTGAGGATCCAAGGAGGGCGATGCCTCCGTCCTCCTTGGCCTCCTAGTGGCAGTTGGGCCTTTATAAGGCAATGCAGGGTGCCCCTCTGCACCATTGCCAGTTTGGCTCTGCCACCCTCCCTCCCTACAGGGTGTTGAGTGTCACAACTTGTGCAGGGCGGCAGCATAGGCCTGGATCTGGTGTGAGGGGTTTCCAGGGCTCTCTGGCACTGGATCGGGAGCCCTCGTGATCCAGGTGTAAGGAGAGATTTGGTGTGGCCAGTGCAGACACCACAGTCAATTAACACCTGGTGACTAGAGTGCCTTGCAAATCGAATTGTCTGTCCTTTTTGGCACCTGACCTGTGCAGTAAATGTAAAAAAACAGAAAGAGCAAGAATAAAAAAAAAGTAGGCCAAAATTCTCCAAACATTGTTTCAGTGTCCTCAGATTACATACCTGATATTAGTTCTAGCAATCACATGTAGAGGACAGCTCAGATGAACTATGGACTTTATTACATGAGGCTTTTAAACCACCATACAAGTTGAATAATAGTACCTTTGGAGATACCTGTCACACAGTGGGCATCGAGCAAGCTTGTTTTGTGCTGTTCCAGAAAATAGGACCCAGAGCAATGGATTCAAACTACAAGAAAAAAGGTTCCACCTCAACATCAGAACAGTAAGAATTAGAACAGTAAGAGCTGTTTGACAGTGGAACACACTCTCTTGGAGTGTGATGGAGACTTCTTCTTTGGAGGTTTTTAAACAGAGGTTGGATGGCCATCTGTCAGGAGTACTTTGGATCTGTGTTCCTTCTTGTCAGGGGGTTGGACTGGATGGCCCTTGGGGTCTCTTCCAACTCTATGATTCTATGATTTTATGATTCTAATGCGACACATTATCTCATTGCTGCCATGTCATCAAAGCAGTTTTAGAGCCAGCTTGCCATTTATGGGGAAAACCTATTAATAAGCTTCCAATCATGTTGGTATAGCGTTAGCTGCATTAAGTTAGTCCTGTGGCAATTCTGGGATTGGGCTATCACACTGTGTCAGCATCTCCTTCTCTCTCCCATCCCCTTCCTCTTCATTATTCCAGAACAGCCGGGTTTTTACTTGTTTGTTTGTTTATTATTAAACTGCGTTATCATAACTCCACAACTGCATTAAAACACAAAACACACAAAGTCACAAAAACAAAAGGCAGGCTGGATAGGGCATAGGGCTGGCAGGCAGACTTAAGTATAAGGGTGGAAGAGAGCCCATGAGACCAGCAACAGTCCAGTTGCACTATAGAAGAGACACATGATAGGGAGTGCTCTCAAATCAGCATGTATGCACTTCCTTTCATTAATGCAATTGCAGCAAGAACATGTATTCAATACAGAGAGAGAGCGATGAAATCCTATGCTTCCCCTCTGCTCTCTTGCTGAATGTGGCAGCAGAAGGAAAGGAATGTGTCATTCTATACAGTACTACCACAAAATATATTGAAGCTACTGAAAGTGACTACTAACTAGGGACAGCAGGAAATGTCCCTATTTTCTGACATGACATAAAATAATGATGTTGTATATGTTAGTATTTCTTATTTAGTAATTGTTTCTTGCTGTTCAGACCGGGTCTCAGCACAATAATGTAGCATTTGGGGGCAAAGATGGAGGTCAATAAGCCAGCACTGGAGGATAAAATGGAGAAAATCTCCACAGCCACCATATATTTGCCCTTTGTGCTCAGATAGACTGGAACGAAAGAGACCCAAACACTGCAGAACACTAACATACTGAAGGTGATGAATTTGGCCTCATTAAAATTGTCTGGCAGTTTCCTGGCTAAATATGCTAAAACAAAGCTAACAATAGCCAGGAAGCCCATGTAACCCAACATAGAATAAAACATTTTAACTGACCCTTCATTACATTCTAATATGATTTCTCCTACCACTGAATGCATGTCAAAATCAGGATAAGGGGCTGAGATTCCCAACCACAAAATACAAATGCCTGCTTGGACAAGAGAACAATAAAACACGATGACACTTGTAAGTCTTTTTCTTAGCCATTTTCTCATTCGGGATCCTGGGTTGTTTGCCAGAAGGGCTAAAACTACAGTGATAGTTTTGGCCAACACACAAGAAACAGTCACTGTGAAAATGATGCCAAAAGTAATTTGTCGGAGAAGGCAGGCCACTTTTTCTGGTTGGATGAGGAAGAGCAAAGAGCAGAGAAAACAGAACAGGAGGGAGGTGAGGAGAATATAACTGAGATTCCGGTTGTTGGCTCTGACAATAGGTGTGTCCTGATAGTTAATAAAAATAGTAAGGACCAAAACTGTGAGGAGAGAAAAAGAAACAGCAAAAAAAGCTAAGCAGATCCCCAAAGGCTCTTTAAAAGTCAGGAAGTTTATTTTCTTTGGAATGCATTGTGATTGTTCCTTGTTTGGATACTGGTCTTCTGGGCACTCATTACAATTGTCCATATCTGTGGGGGAAAAAGGAGAGCCAAGATAAAGTGTATTGGAGAGGATCTGACAACATGAAGTCTTTGCTACAGCTGAGGTGTCATTGCTAGAAGAAATCACCACCTACTGCTGATTAACAGTCCCTATAAACTATTAATATAAGCAACAAAGAGGATCAACATTGACCAATTGAGAGGAAGCTCCCTCTAGAACTGCTCAGATGGTTCATAAGACAATACAGGACCAGGGGAGCATGGGCCATATTTGTTAGTCTCAGACATGTCATCCTTCCCATCTAGATCGGGGCCTGACTGACTTGGAAAAAGTATTGGTGCATGGAATGTAAGCTGTAACCTAGAACAATCTGTGACCTTGCATGACATTGATAGTTAGACATGTCTGTAAAGCCTTATCTTCTAATTTCCTGGTTTTGTGGAGCTGATCCAGAATGAAATAGATTTAACTCACCTATTAAACGACTTTGCTTGTAAATTAATAAAATCAATGATATTTGTACGGTCTGCAAGTAGACACAGCTTTCCTCTTGTAGAATTCCAAAGCTATGGCTATTGAAATCCCAAAGCTATGGGTTGGTATCACCCAATGCAGTAACTCATGGTGTCACACACACCCCATTGACCTTCTCCCATACCACACCATACAGAATCCTTAGAATTTTTTTTTGTATTAATGTTGCTCATAAATTGTAAATTCCCTATATCACTGGATGTAAAGGGACATAAATAACTAACAAAATTAAAAGTGTACCTTTAAATTACAATATCATATGTATAGCCTAAATGTATTTACATATACGTATTTTCCTTAAAGTGAAAATCTGATGTGATGTTTTTAAAGAAAATTTAAAAAGAATTTTAAAATTTTAATTAAATCTTGAGGCCTCTCCTTTCTCCTTCCTCACCCCACTTACAGCATCTCTTCTGCTGTGCTCCAGTGTTTTAAAGGGATGCAGGTGAGCATCACTGTCCATCTCTGCCAAAAGGCAGATGTTTGAGGAGCAGTGGTGTCACCCCCTCCTTAGGGTGTCACCTGGTGGTCCTTACTCCCTGCACCCCCTGTGCTCCCTAATGAATCCCCTGCATTGAGGTCCTTGTTTGGGGGGAAAGCAGCATACAGATAAATGAAATAATACTAATAATAGAAAGCAGAAGTATGTACAACAGCTACATTCAATTCTTTCTACACTGTCACAACATTTTTGTATAGTGTGACTTTTTTTTAATAAATTGCATCTTTTGTCCCTTACCTTCTTGGTAGGAAATCTTGCCTTGTGGGCAAGGAGCACAATCATAACAGCAGAATTTCTCCCCTTCTTTCCTTTGTTTGCTCGAACCAGAAGGACACTTTTTGTTACATTCAGAAAGGGGTGGCACCTGACCATGTGAATAACAAAAAAACTTCAGCAACCAGAAAATAAGAAGCTTCCATCAAAAGTCACATTTGAACTTACCTTGAAGCTAGTTCCATGAATCAGTAGGACTAGCTTTTGAATGTATTTGAATATGATTACATTGTTGGATAAAACTTGAGCTATTTTTTCTGTACTATAAGAAAGAAAGTGGCTGGAAGACACACAATAATGAACTCAAATGGATGAATCCAGACTAAGGGGCTTATTACAAGGCTAGAAAAGTGCTAGGAGACTGGGATAACTGTGCATTTAATTCTCCCCTCTTGCATGACGCAGATGCCATTCTGTTTCTGTGGGAAACTGTAGTAAAAGCAAGTCTTTTTGCTTAGAGAAGAAATATGTTAATGACTTCCTTTAGCACTGCTGCATGTATAATTTACACTATGAAGGATCAATAGCACTATTTTGCTGATTTTGCCTGGTGAGTGGGTGAGCTTTGTGTGAGGAAATGGTGGTGTGATCCAGCTCCCTTCTAGAGTCTGTCTCTTGCTCTTCTGTCATTAAAGTACTATGACAATAGTGAACCTAGCATTGTGTGCAATTAGGTTTGGGCTCTAACAGACACTCTTGGCTTCATTCATCAGTGTACTGAAGTCACTAAGCTCCATGCCTCCGAATGATCTCACCCAGCGGCTTCATATAAATATTAAATAGCATCAGGGACAGAATGGCGCCCTGAGGGATGCCACAATTAAACTCGATTTTGGAAGAGCAACTGTCCCCGAGCCTCACCCTTTGGGATCTGCCAGAGAGGAAGGAATGGAACCCTCGCAATGCAGTGCCTCCAATTCCCAACTCCCTCAGCCAATCCAAAAGGATGGAATGATCTATGGTATCAAAAGCCGCTGAGAGATCCAAGAGCACCAGCAGGGTCACACTCCCCTTGTTGATGCTCAAGCAGAGGTCGTCGGTCAGAGCAACCATGGCAGTCTCAACTCCATGTCCTGTCCTGAAGCTGGTTTGAAATGGATCAAGATAATTGGTTTCATCCAAGACAGCTTGGAGTTGGGGGGGGGGGGCGACTGTTCTCTCGATCACCTTGCTCAAAAATAGTAGCAAGGACACTGGTCTATAGTTGTTCCTGTCCAGGGGGTCAAGGGAAGATTTTTTCAGGAGGGGCTTCACAGCCGCCTCCTTCAAACAAGATGGTACAGTGCCTTCCCTGAGTGACACATTGATAATATCCCGAAGGAATACCCTCAATGCGTCCCCCCCCCCCCGGACGACCAGCCAAGATGGACAAGGATCGACAGGGCAAGTCATCTTCCTGATGCTTCCAAGGAGTTTGGCCACATCATTGGTACTCAGAAATTGAAACTCATCCAGCAAAGTGACTACAACAGAGTTGCTGGACGCCTCACCTGAGGATTCTGAAGAAGCATTGGCCTCTAAGTTGGACCTTGTCCAAGAGATTTTATCTGCAAAGTAGGTGTTAAACGCATCACAGCAGGCCATCGATGGGTCGAGTAGGGGGTTCAGCACAGGAGGAACCTGCCTCAATTCCCCCACCACCCTAAACAGCTCTGCTGGACAGGACTCTGCAGATGTGATGCATGCAGAACAGAATGATCTCCGTGCTGCACGCAAAGCCTCCCAATAGGCACGAAGATGCTGCCTATGGCGAGTTCTGTCAGACAAGAGCCGAGTCTTCCGCCACTTGTGCTCTAGTTGTTGTCCAGTCCGCTTCATCCTCCTGAGCTCCTCAGTTGGAAGCGGACTGGAAAGGATGCTCAGGGCAATTGTGTCGATAGCCATGGGGAGATCAGTGTTCCAGGTGTTCACCAAGGCTTCGACGGAATCACCAGCATTGCTAACCATTAAACCCTCCAAGGCTTTTTGGAAACCAATTCTAATGGGTCCACCACCCCTGGGGGGGGGGGACGAAAAGCGGCTTTTAGTTCCATCTTGATCAGGAAGTGATCCATCCATGACAATGCGGAGATCTTTGTTACCTCCGCCCACGGATACTCCTGTTCCATACTAAAAACCCCATCGAGTGTATGACCCACACAATGGGTAGGCCCGTTAACCAATTGGGATAGGTTCATGCTTGTCATGGATTCCATGAACTCCCAAGCCGCTCCAGATAGATCAGAGAGGCCAGACTCAAGAGGGATGTTGACTCCATCAACAACTCAGAGACCAGCTGAGTCAGCTTGGTTAGGGAGTCTGTTAGGCAACGGGGTGGCCGGTATACTAGCAGAATCCCCAGGCTATCCCTAGTCTTCAGGCTGAGGTATATACTCTCAATGTGGGTTGTTTTCTGGACAGGTTTCCTAATCAAGGTCAAGTTGGTTCTATGGACTAAAGCCACGCCTTTGGATGACCTGACATTGCAGAGGAGAAAATTAAGGGGTTGTGGAATGGTTGGAACACTCTCCACATTATCCTGGGAAACAGCTCTAGTG
This sequence comes from Urosaurus nigricauda, assembly GCA_034509955.1. NCBI lineage: Eukaryota > Metazoa > Chordata > Lepidosauria > Squamata > Phrynosomatidae > Urosaurus > Urosaurus nigricauda. Next base: position 20,842,033 of record JAOEGL010000006.1, on the reverse strand, counting down.
TTACTTTTTCACATTGTTATTGGCATTTTTTTTTAAAAAAAAGTTTTGGGTTGTCTTTGCATCTCTCTCTCTTTCTTTAGCCAATCAAACATTTTTTGTCCCAGTTAGGCTACAGGGAAATGTTTTTGATATGCTCTGTCACTACACAAAGAAAACCAAGATAGAAAGACTAAGGAAAAGTCTGCAAAATAGTTCAGTTCTTCTTTTGGAACAAATCAATAGGAGAGTAGATTTTGATTGCACATAAGGAACTTCTTGACAGTAAGAGTGGTTTGGCAATGGAACCAACTGCCTAGAGAGGTGGCAGTGTCGCCTTCTCTGCATGTCTTCAAAACAAACTGGGCAGCTGCTACTTCTGGGGATGTGCCTGCTACTGATCCTGCACTGAGCAAAGGTTTGGACTTAATGGTCCATTATACCCTTCCCAACTCTATGATTCTATTATTCTGTTCTGGGACTAAAAACTTATTATGGCATTAACCTTTTTGGACACTGTTCACTGTCCATTACGGCTGTATCAAATTGATTAAAGAAAGAACAGTTCTTTTTGATTTGTAGCAGAGAGTGAGGCAAGAGCTACATCTGAACTTTGCAAAAGGCATTTAGGAACTTACCTTTTCCTAGAAATCTAGTGTAAGGCTCTGGAATAACTGGTAAATGCAGTGGCATCCCTGCCCAAGGTGTCAGCCGGTGTGTGGTGGGGGCAGGGTGTCCAGGGGATGGATCGTCTTATTGCTCTGCACCAATCTATTCACAATTGTGGCTGGAGGAGGAGTGCATGCTTGCATACACCCTTTCTGACTGCTCTGACCATGCTTTTTTTCCCTGGAGAAGTCTGGGACAGAGAAGGAGGAGGAGTGCACACATGCCCTTCCTGGCTGCTCTATGCTGGGCTTTCTTTCCAGGGAAAAAGCCCAGGACAGAGAAGCAGATGGAGTGCTCACACATCCTTGCAGACTGCTCCATCCTAGGCTTTCTCCCTGGAGAGGAAGCCCCAGACTGAGCAGCCTGCAAGGGTGCATGTGTGCTCCTCCTGCTCCTCAGTCCCAGGCATCCCAGAGCAGCCAGAAAGGGGGTGGAGGGTACAACCAGGTGTCACCCCACTTCTTGGTATCACCCAGTGTGGTCAGCATCCCCCTAATGATGCCACTGGGTACACATAGGAGTTCAGCTATCCATCTTCACTTATGCTTAAGCTTAAAACACAGGAAATACACAGCCTACTTGGAGCCAAGGCAGGAAAAAGACTGAGGGATTGTGGGGGTTGCTCCCTCTGGTGGCGACTCCTTCATCTGTTTTCCCTGCCTATTCGGAGCAATGGGACGGAATCAACCCATGATATAGGATGTTTCCACCCTCATGTAACAGAGAAGATAATCACCTTCCAGTGCCCTTCTCAAGCAAGGGTGGGCCACTGATGTGGGTCTTTGAGCCAATGTTCTGACTCAGAGCCCTAGAAATCCCCTGGGGGTCACATGGGTTATCAGAAATGCCAAAGGTCGGGAATGGAAAATGTGCCAGGGAGTTCACTTTGAAAAACTGGGTTTGAAATTCAACCTGTTTATATAGCTAGCAGATACACCACTCCTGGAGGTTTCCAGAACAGATAATTCACTGTTTTTCTCTTTCTCTCTCTCTCTCATTCTTTTCTTTTTTATGTCAGAAAAAGGCAATCCAGAGAGTTTGAAAGGATAGAAGGCTGCAAGAATATCCTTGTGGGACCCTTTTGCCCAGATTAAAAGCATGTAGCCCTGCAGATGTTATTAAAAACATGTAGCCTTGCAGATGCCCATCAGTTTTAATATGCCTAATGATGAGTTATTGTGGGATCAATATTTCTCCAACACTTCAAGGGCTAAACAGAAACCAACCCTGGTTGATGTTCAGGTAGATGTTTAGGTGAGCCTAACAGTATCATGAATGTTGCAGCCATGTCCCACCTGGTGAAAGCTTCTGTGCCAGACCATTTTGTCCTCTTCCAGGATAAATTTCTTGCCTGTAGTTCCCTGCAGATCCATCCTGCCAACCTTGACCTTAATGAAAGAGTTGTTTGGATAAGTAATCAAGCTGGTCATATCAAATCCAGTTTCTACTTCCTCATGGTCATCAAAAAACACTGTTTCTCCAACACTGTTATTAAACAAGACCTTCTTAAGAAAGTGATGGAGCTATGTGGGTATAAAGATAAAGAGAAGAAAAGAACAATAATATAAAAATCAAACTTCTTCCCTTACTTAACGTGGATTGTTCATATGGAGGGAAACTTCCCAATGGAGCTAACCTAAACATCAGATTAGAGCCAGAATTATTTTGTGCTACAAATCTAAATAGTGCTAAATAATAAAACTAAATATTGAAGGAGAGAAAAAACAGTGGAAGGAGGATGTGAATGATGGAAGACAGAGAGGTTTATGAAGCTAGAATGCTTTTGAAGAGTTATCAGAGGTGCCCAACTGTACATATTTACTGAGGAGAGTATGATTTCTCTAAACTACTTCTTATTTTCTCATTTAAGCACTTCATTACACTTATGCATCAGAGTACCCATTTCCCTTTCATCCCCACTTCTTGCAAAGCTGTTTACTAAAAACATTGAGCCATGGCAGTCAAGGCAGTGTCAAACTGCATTATTTCTGCATTGCAGAAAATTCTGGGACAAATGGCAAGCCTATGAAAGGACATCAGTGGGGCTCACTGGTAATGAAAGATTTCAATTCTAGCAACAACAACAAAATCAAGTGTGTTAGAGCAGGTCTATACTTTGCAGAATACTCTGGGGTGCCCCTGGAGTATTCTGGCCCAAAATTCTCCAGAAATCTTCCCTTACCTGCTCTCTTTTGTTGCAGGTTTTCAGCTCTCACAGCAAATAATGGGTGGCTGCCTTCCCATGTAGTCCTTGTTCATTGCCCGGTGCCCATGCTGAGGTCGGAACAAAGGGTTAGCATAGTTAGCAATTCTGGGTGTCTTTTTCTGACCTCAGTGTGACTTGCACCTGCAATGGTAGCACTGGGCAGCTCACAGGGACCACAAGTGAAGGCAGCCACCACTGTCACTGTGAAGAAAGACCACAACAAAGGGTGAGGTATTTAAATGTGGGTTAAGGGAAGGAAGCCCAAATTGGGTATTGGTGTCATAAAGTCAGTGTTTTGGTCCTGTGTCATTTATACAGGAGGCAGCAAGCCCAGGGAGTATTCAGAGTAATTTGTCCATGTAAATAAGGCTGTATGATGATTTCCATACTGATTTAAAGGGCATAGTTGTACAGTGGGCTCTTGTCATCTGCAGGCTTGCCATCCACAGAACTGACCATCCATAGATGGCAAGCCCTGTTGTTCTCAATGGTGGAGCATGCACATGGCCATGATAGTGGCCACGGACACATTGCATCACCAATGGGGATAGCGGGACCTGAGATCCCATGTTTTTTCTTATATATGGGCGGGGGGACCTCTGGAAAAGATCCCCCACAGATATGAAGGGCCAACTATATGTGTATCAAGATGCCATAACCTTTTCATAACAACAAGAGATAAATTTCAAGAAAGTATTAATGGTACCTGCCAAGGCTTCAGATTCTTCAACTTCACTCTCTTTCCTTTCACTGTAGTGTGTTTCACTCTAGATATGTACATGGCATGTAAAGCATGTGCCACAGCATAGACAGCATTATAGATGCTGTAACTGTGGCCAGTCATGCTCATTTCAAAACCAGTTGAAGGGAGGTCCTCCAGCTTTTCTTCCCCGGTGCATGCTTCACTGTCTTGTTTGTCCAGAGGACAAGTGGAAAGTGTACAGGCAAAGGTTTGTTCCCAGAATTCCCTGATAAAACCGTCTCCATTTGGCCTGCATGGATTTCTGAGCTTGAGAAACTCTTTGAATCCTGGCACATCATTTGAGTGAACTGTAAAGGAGAGGGAACCATGAAAAACATGCATATCCCAGCTCATCTGATACCTTACAGATGTGAAATCCAGCTGAGCAGTCATAATCCACACCTTACCCACAGGTGGACTAATGACATTTTCCAGTGCACCCAATGCTAGCATTGATCGCAAACAAAACATGGCTGTAGAATCTCCATAGACAACAACAGCATTAGCTTTGCTCTCCGTAATGACTGAGTAGATTTTGGACCAGCTCCACTGCATGAAATACATTTCTGTAAAGTAAGTGACTTTTATTCTCTTTGAGAAAGCAAAGCAGATCCCTCTGTCTGCAAGCAGAGACTGCAACGTCTCAAAAAACAGTTCTCCACTCTCACTATCCACAGCAAGGAATCCAACCCATGTCCATCCAAAGTGCAGAAGTAATTCTGCAATGCCATTGTGCTGGTGAGCTTCATTTGGAACCATTTGGTAGACGGGAGTAGACTGGGTTTGGTCAATGTCCTCTGGAGCAGAGGAATAAATGAGCTAAAAAGGAATAAATAGGCATATTCCATAAACTTGATAAAAGGAATGGCTTATCCATTTCATTTGGGAAAAGGGGATATGGCCATCATTCAGGACAGTTACAGACGAGACGATTGTATTCTGTGCAAATTTGCAGTGTTTCAGGACTTTCAATATTTTATTCTAGACTGTCTAAATAATGTCCTTGAAAGGCATCATAGGGCAGACATATGAATAATAAAGTAATAATGGCCCGATTTAAATTGGCGCAAAGAGCTGCGATAAGGGCTCTTTGAGCCGCCTTTAGGGTTAGGGAGGGCACAGCTTTAACACCCTCCCTAGCCCTAAAGCATATGGGCGCCGCCATTTTAAAATGGCGGCATCAATACGGATATGCTATGAAAGCGTCATCACGTGCACAGCGTTTAGATACGCTGCACACATAACGATGCTTTTGCGCAGTGGGAGGGCTCCAATCACTTCCATGGTGCAAAAAAGGAGCTCCGAACAGAGCTCCTTTTTGGGGGCGGGTATTTTCCGTGGCTTTTAAACGGCCACGGCAAAGACCCTGGGAGAAATGGGCCACGGCAACGGCCCCTTTCTCCCTTCAGCCCTGCCTCCGGAAGCAGGGTGCAGTGTACGCCCAGGGCGCCTGCTGCACCCTGCTTGGAGGCCCTGGGGAAGCGGCAGTTTGCCACTTCCCTGCGGCCTCCAGAAGCAGCGAGATGGGGCCGCGGAGGCTGCCGGTGTGGCAGCCTTGGCCCCATCTCGCTGCTTCTTGAGGCGATCTTGGACCACCCCTTTTGGGCAGTCTAGATTGCCCCAATGTATATATATTTTAAGAATTTTAGAGTGTGAGTCTGTTGCCAATCCATAGGCATCCTTTTTATTTCAAAATTATACATAGTTTCACTTAGAACTAAACATCCAGTGTTCCTGTTTTCAAGTGATATTCACTGTGACAATTGCAAGGACTTTTCACTTCCACTTTTCCCATCAGAGCAATGTTTGAAGGGTGCAGGATACATGGGCAGGATCCCTTGGGCCAACCCTGTCATTTTTTCCCCATGGATCTAGCCTGTTCCTGCCCTGGGGCTTACCTGGTTCAGCATGGCAACAGGTGGGTATTCAGACACCCCCCCCCCTGCCAACAATGACTTGCCTGTTGCCATTATTGCCATTCCCAATGCAGACCCCTGCCAGGGGCTGTAAGAGTGGAAATGGGGCACTTGGTTTCACCCAACAGGGTATGCATTTCTTTCTGACAACACAGGCCATGACTGGGGCCTGCAAGGAGAATGGCTCTCATGGTAGGGTTTCTGGGAAATTCAGCTGCAAACAGCCAGTCATTTTAATAAAATAATAATAAAATCTTTATTTATATTTCCCGCCTCTCCCCATGGATCAAGGCGGGAGTACAACAGACAAAATCAATGTCACAATGTATACATAAAGTTCTTAGAAACCTCAATCAAACAATCAATTATTAAAACAAATCTAATAGTGCCATTGCTGGTCCAGTGTTCAAATCATCCAGGGGAGGTGGAGTATTCTCTAGAATCAATTATGGTGGGTCAAATGGGTAGGCCCACTGGAAGAGATCCATCTTAAGTGCCTTCTTAAAGGCATCTAGAGTGTTAATAAGATGGATCTCTTCCGGAAGCCTGTTCTAGAGCTTGCACCCTTCCACCGCTCCTTTGGAGCTGCTTCATCTGGATGCAGTGCCAGAGGAGTGTCGTGATGTCACCGACAAGTGGTGTGGCATGTAGCATCACGCTGGCATGGGGGTGAAGTCGTGGCATGTGGCATGCAGACACCCCACCCCTACTATGCCCACAGGCTAGTCTTTATCACCAGTCTGTACACCCTCCCAGTATCTCTCCTGGCCCATCCTCACTCTTAAATCTGAAAGAAATTTCCTTCATCTGTGCTCTAGTTACTAGCAGAATGGATCTCCTTCTCCCCATGCAGGTGATGCCTTGTAAAGTAGATTAAGGTGTGTGTGTGTGTGTGTGACAATTGTTGCAATAGTGTCACAGTTGTAAATTACCGTAGTAACATGAAACAGCTGCAAATGAGTAAATCTAGGTAATTGTTCCACATTCATGGCCACTGTATTCGGGATACTGGTCATTCTCTTTTCTGGATAAAAATTATACCATAAGCCTTTCTTGACTGGTCTTTATGTGTCTCATTGCCTATTTTAAGTTTGTAAACATCAGCTACCCAATCCAAAAGGTGCAAAACTCTCCTGATATTCCGTGTAATCAAATATCTTTTCATCTTGAATGTAGAGATGTTTTAATAAAGTTAAATTACACTGTAAAACTTGCATTTCTTCTTTTCATATCAGGGATGTCCTTCTGTTTAATCACCATTCTTTGTCTCTCTGAAATACAATGTCTTTTTTATACAGAGAAAGGAGAAAATCCTTTGTGAAGCCATCCCCCAAAGCTTATGCCATTTTAAGCGAGTTAGTCTTCAAGGTGCAGCAACATTCTTTGTTGTCTTACCTGTGGAATCTTGTAGATGCCCAAAATTGATGACATGTGGAGAGAAGTTTCAAAATCAAGTCCCCCAATGACTGCCATCAATTTTTTCTGAGCATTACATTTGTAATTGGGCAAAAATCTGTGCTTCATTGAGAGAAGTCCCAGAGTGGCCTGGTATGTCATCCTTGGATTGATATAACTGTCATAGATATGGAATCCTAAAGTGACATTAGACAAGATTGTGGGATCCTCATTGATTTCCTTGACAGCAAATACCAAGGCCAAAATATGCTGATATTTCTTTGACAAAACACTGCAATGAGAGATAAATAACATATTATAGAGAGATATATGATGCCACATGAAACCATTTCCATGCTATACTGCTGCTAATCTTATTGCAAGGGCATGACTTGCATAAAGATTACTTTTGAACATCAATGCATCAAAAATTCACAATCATCCAAGAGATGCATTCAGAAAGTTTTACAAAATATGAATTGATTTAAGTGTATATAATCAGTTAAATGGAGGCAGCAACAAAATGATTATGCAAATATGCAAAAAGCTAAATTACCCTAAAGCTGTTATATTTCATTCTAATTTTTAAATGTGCTAGTAGACTTCATTCCCTCAATAGTGTTAGCTATTCTAAAGCTACAATCATAATTAAACGCGTCCCTCCACGTTCACTGGGGCTAGGGGCACAGGACCCCCGTGAATGTGGAAAAAAACGCAAATAATAAAAACACAATGTTTTTACCTGAGAGAACACCAGTTTAGCAATCTCTAGGTCTCCAGTGCAACTCTCTGGTCTACATCTGCCAGACATTGACCATAGAATTGCGCTGGAGGAGCTACAAATGCCTCGTGGAGTGTTCTCTCTAGGAATCTCTAGGTCCTTCAGTGCAACTTTTAGTTAAAGTTGGCCATAGAGTTGTGCTGGATGACCTAGATATTCCTAGAAAGAACATATTAATAAAATCCATGAATAATCAAATCTGCAAAAGTCAAAGCTGAAAATGTGGAGGGACAAGAGTATATGTTGATTTTCAGAAACTGGTCCCTGTGACTAATACCATGGTTGCTGAAAGAGACAGGTTTTTTTCTAATATGTGCATCTGGATGTAAATCTCAAAGCTAGTGTAATTTAATGGTTTGAGCATTAAGCTAGCACTCTGAGAGACCAGAAGTTGAATCCCCACTCAGCCATGGAAACCCGCTGAGCGATCTATAGCAAGTCACACTCTCTCAATCTCAGAGGAAAGCATGGCAAACCTCCTCTGAGTATATCTTGCCAAGAAAGCCTTATGAAAGAATCAACGTAAGTCAGAGTCAATGAGAAGGCACATAACAACAATGAATGTAGATTTTAACTGCTGCTGACTCTAGGATTCTTGGATATTAACAACAACCAGAAGACCTGGTTGAAGGGAGAACTCTGAAATATAAACACTGGTATTTTACCATTAAACATTGCTAAGGAAACAAATGTGTGTGAAAGACGACAATGTAGAATGTCCCAGCAAAAGCAAGATCACCCATCTCATCAATGCACTCTGACTTTTTTTTCAGTTTTGAAAGGCTCCTATAAGATCTAGCTCGCTCCTCAAATTTGCAGCAATTTGTAATTCAAAGAGACAGTTCACAACAGGGCAGTAAGAAGAACATGGTTAGTGAGGAACATAAAATTCTTACGCAGTATTAAGAATGTCATCAATGATGTGATATTCCCTGAATTCCTCTTCATTAAACACGACAATGTAATGAGAAGCAATACCACCAATAATAGCATCACCTGATTGAAAATACTCATGAGGAAGACCAAGGAAATCATTGATGGCACAAGTATTGGCCCGTGCCCTTGATACTATGCTTGGGAGCAGGAATAGAATTAAAACCATGAAAACAACCATAATGAGGATAATTTTCCTTTTTTAAACCAAGTTGCTCATGCTTCTATCTACAGTCTTACAATTACCATTAACATCAAACAATAGCCTGCCTTGTATGACATTCAGTCTAAAAATGCACAAATTAACGTCCTAGTTTACACCTCTTAATGAGAAAAGCTGAACTTCTTTGTTTTGCTCCCTTCCTAGACCATGCTTTGTAAAGGCACTGGTGCTTTATGTGTCTAATTGTGTGGAAGCTTTATCAAAAGCAGATTGCTACTACCATGCGTTTGATAATTACAGGGCTGATAATGGTGAATTCTCTATTGCACCAGGTGCAAAACATGTTTGTCATACCTTATCACAAGCGAACTCTGCTTTTGTGGGTCAACAGGGATGCATGCAGGAAAAGAGACAAAAAGAAAAAAACATGAAGAGAGAAGTAGAACTGGAATAAAGGACTTAAATATCCTAAAGGCCCCAGGTTCTATCTGATCTTGGGAGCTAAGCAGGATTAGCCATGGTTATTACAATGGATGGGAGACCACCAATGAATACAGTTGCTATGAATATAAATAGGCTATATTGTAGAAAAAGAAACTTAAAAAAACCCTAAGAAAACACTATGAAATTCATGGGATCACCATAAGTTGACAAAGAGTAAGGGAAGTTTTAAAAGCTAGAGGAACTAGAGAGGGCAAACTGGGTTGAGGTAAGGATCATAGGGCACAAGCAAGGACTCAGGGAAGGCATAGGAATGGGACAGATAGGAGAAAAAGTAGGACAAAAGGAAGAGAGAGGAAGAAGGAGGGGAGAGAGAGAGCAGAAACATTTCTGAGAATGGCCATACCTTCTGACAGACAATTGTGAAACAAAAAGGGATCTAGGAAGTAGTCACCAAATTTGGTACTGGATTCACTTGTAGTCACTGAATATAACAAAAGAAACCAAAATGTGGAGATTACTGGATTCACTTGCCATGGACGGGAGTACTGACATGAAAGGCTTTGCAGGGTCATGTTCGGCCTAGGGAAAAACACATATCATCCATGACCTTTTAGTGGATGAACAGGCCGACCTGGCATGCCTTACCGAGACCTAGCTGGGAGATACCAGTGCTGCCACGTGGGTGCAGGCTCTCCCAGCCAGTTATACAGTCAGTGAGTAGATAAGGGAAAGTGGGTGAGGGGGCGGTGTGGCCATAGTCCACAAGACCAACTTGACCTTGATCAGGAAACCTGTCCAAAAAACAGCCCACATTGAGTGCATGTACCTAAGCCTGAAGACCAAGGACAGTTTGGGGATTCTGCTAGTATACCGGCGGCCCTGTTGCCTAGCAGACTCCCTAACCGAGTTGAATCAGCTGGTTTCTGAGTTGTTGTTGGAGTCTCCCAGACTTCTGGTCTTGGGCGACTTCAACATTTTTCTCGAAGCCAGCTTGTTTGAATTACCTGGAGCGACTCGGGAGTTCATGGATTCCATGACAGGCATGAACCTTTCCCAATTGGTCAACGGGCCCATTCATTGTGAAGGTCATACACTTGATGGGGTTTTTAGTACAGAACAGGAGCATCTGTGGGCGGAGGCAACCAAAACTTCCGCACTGGCATGGACGGATCATTTCCTGATCAAGTTGGAACTAAAGGCCATTTCCCATCCCCCCGGGGATGGTGGACCCATTAGAATGGTCCGCCCTCGAAGGCTTATTGAACCAATTGGTTTCCAGAAAGCCCTAGAGTGTTTGTTGGTTGGGAATGCCGGTGATTCTGTTGAAACCCTAGTTGACACTTGGAATACCGATGTCACCAGGGCTATCAACACCATTGCCCCAAGCGTCCTTTCCAGCCTGCTTCCAACCGGAAAACCTGGTATATGGAAGAGCTCAGGAAGATGAAGCAGGCTGGACAATGACTAGAGTGCGAATGACGAAAGACCTACCTCCAACCTTTGCACCTATTGGGAGGCTTTGCGTGCAGCACAGAGATCCTTCTTCTCTGCTCGCATTGTGTCTGCAGAGTCCAGCCCAGAAGAGTTGTTCAAGGTGGTGGGGGAGTTGACGCAGGGTCCTCCTGCGCCGAACCCCCACTAGAGCCTACGACAGCCTGCTGTGAGGCGTTTAACACCCATTTTGCAGACAAAATCTCTTGGATAAGAGCCAGCTTGGACACCAATATTTTGTCAGTGTCCGTAGACGAGTCTGGGGGTACTTCTAGATTCGTCGCTTCACATGACCAGTGAGGTGAATGCGACAGTCAGGAGTGCCTGTTACCAGCTTTGGCTGATACACCAGCTGCGCCCTTTCCTGGACATGAGGGACCTGGAAACTGTGGTACACGCTCTGGTAACCTCACACTTGGACTACTGTAATGCACTCTACATGGGGCTACCCTTGTGCTTAACCAAGAAACTGCAATTAGTTCAAAATATGGCAGCCAGACTTGTTACTGAAACACCTAGGAGAGAGCACATAACACCAATGCTTAAAGCTCTCCACTAGCTGCCAATTAGTTTTCAGGCACAGTACAAGGTGTTGGTTTTAACCTTTAAAGCCCTACATGACTTAGGTCCATCCTATCTGAGGGACCGCCTCTTCCCGCATGAAACCCCCCACACACACACACACACACACACTCCGGTCCTCTGGGAGGAACCTGCTACAGCCTATGAAAACCAGGCTGGTACAGGCCTCCCAGAGGGCCTTTTGAGCTATCACCCCCAAGCTGTGGAATGACCTGCCGGATGAGATGTGTCTCATAACATCCATTGAAGGTTTTTAAAAAGCCTTAAAGACGCATCTCGTCCGGCAGGCCTTCCTAGACGTTGCTTAATTTCCCTGGCTCCAAACCTTATGTTTTAGTGTGGCGTCGAAGGCTTTCATGGCCAGCATCCATGATTTTGTGGAGCTTTCGGGATGTGTGGCCATGTTCTAGAAGAGTTTCTTTCTGACATTTCGCCAGCATCTGTGGCTGGCATCTTCAGAGAATGATGCCAGCCACAGATGCTGGCGAAACGTCAGAAAGGAACTCTTCTAGAACATGGCCACATAGCCCAAAAGCTCCACAAAAAACTACTTATGTTTTAGTTTTTCCTCCAGCTCTTTTCTTTTCACATTTAATCTTGCCCATACAGCCCCAGGAATTTTGTTTTTAAGTTTTATATTTATATTTCGTTTTATATTTTGGTATTGTGTTTTAATTCATAGCTAATTTAATCTTATTTAAGGGGTGGGAGTTGGGATGGGATTGTTTTTAATTTTGAGCTGTTTTAATTCTGTTGTAACCCCCCCCCCCCCAATTGTTTGTTCAGAGGGGCGGGCTATAAATAAAAATTATCATTATTATTATTATTATTACTATTAATACCCTTCCTTGAACTAGAAATCCCAGGATTCTATAGGATAGAGGCATAACAGTTAAACTGTTAGGCATAATCAGAGTGAAGATATAAGGAACTAATTGTGTAGTGTGAATAGACCCAATATTGTCTCATAAAGTCACAGCATCTGCTAGGGATGAGCTATAACAAACATGTTTTTCTTTTTCTTTTCTTTTTTTCTTCTTCTGAGGCAGTTTGGTCCTTAGAGAAAGAGACATTATCTCCCTTGTAATTATCTCACTCACAAAAACAGAATAGCTATTCAGAGCACAATACCAAATGTCTAAATCCATTTATAAAACCATTTCAATAAGGGCTGGGACAAAGGAAGAAACAGGACTGCTTTTCGTCTTGTTTCAATATTTATTGCGGCTCATAATTTAGTGATCGAAATGTTGCAGTGAATGTTGCAGTGAGGCTTATAGTAAAGTGACAGTTGTAGCTGGAAATCAGTTGGCCTCTGTCCAAAAATAATGATATTGTTTATAGTTCTTTTTCTCTTCCTTCTGCCATATGTATGGTCCAAGGCACCTATTCATAGTTGTACTCTCCATGATCTACTCAGCATTCCACATGAATACTATCAGGCAGGTGACATTATCATTGGCGGACTTACTTCTCACCTTTGGGGTTCTTTCCAGGAAGAAGACTTCAGAGAATACCCATCCATCCATCGCCTTCTTAATCTCTTGTGAGGATTTTATTTTTGTTCGCTAACTAACTAGTAGTCTTAATCTATAATTAACTAAATGATATGAATAGTCCTGATCTAACTATGTTTCTTGTTACTGTGTGCCTTTAAGTCATTCCTGATTATCGTGGCCCTAAGGTGAACTTATCATAGGTTTTCTTGGCAAGATTTGTTCTGTAGAGTTTCTCTCTGTGGCTGAGTGTGTGACTTGCCAAGGGTGACCCAATGAGTTTCCATGGCCGAGCGGAGAGTTGAACCCCAGTCTTGAGAGTCCTAGTCCATTACCCAAACTACTACACTCAGAACCCATTCCCTTTTATTTTTCTAGTATTTATGTCCCAGAAGGAGCACAAAAAATATTTGCACACTGTAAGGCTGAATTATATAATATCTTTTACATTGTGGTTATTAATTAGTATCCTGCTATGGGTGAGATTGGCTTGATGAAGAGTGAGAAGGACAGAGGGGAAGAATTCTTCTCCCTAGTAGGATCTAAATACACCTGTACATCCCCACCAGCAAAGCAATATTGGCTTTTGGAAAGATATTAGGCTTGAGTGCCTCATGAACAATCCTCTATGCACTTCATGATAGCATTATCCTGGTCCAGTCTGGGATGTGTTCATGTTTGACTAAAAACAGAAATGTCAAAATAGCTGATAATTGATTTTCTGCTTTTCTTGTTGTACTTCTCATTGAAATCCACCTGATTTCACAGGTTCCTGCCTGTAAGCAGGGAGAGATGGAGACCTATGGTGTGACAGCCAAATTTGCTGGTGCATTCTATTTGCTCTCTGACTCACTCCTCTCATTCTTCCAAACATAACAGACAGTTGGTCAGGTCTACACTTAACTAGAAATCTTAATTGCTAACTTGAGAGCTCCTCTTCTGGCAAGGACTATCCCTGCATACTGTACATTCTTACTGCTACATCCATTATTCTATTGCTTGAAAGGAGGAATTAAAGGCCCAGTCCTAACGATATGTATAGCTGTGACACTTTACAGAGAAACAGACTATGGACTCTTTCAAACGGGAGGAATTTCTCCCAACTCCGAATGGAGCCAATGCGGATTCATGTAAATTCGCTTGTTTAGCGAATTTACATGAACCCCTGCTCCATTCGGAAGAACTCCTGCTCCGTTCGGAATTACTTCCCATTACCCGAAAATAACCCCCTCCTGCCCGAATTTGCATGTGAAGCTTTAATTCGCAATAAAGTAAAACCCATGATTGCATTCGAATTGGCTTCCCTCTTGCCCGAATTTGCATGCGAAGAGTTAATTTGCAATAACATAAAACCCATGATTGCATTCGAATTGACCTTAAATTATACTTCCAATTTAGCCTCGTATGAAAGAGTGTTATCTCACATATATCCTTGGAATAGCAGTAGCATAGTACTGGATTCATTTTTTTTTTTTTTTTGAAAAGATATATTGTTATCCTCTTGTGACACTCACAGCAAGTAAACTTCATTGCAGTGTAGTGCCAAAGAACTACCAGCATCTTCTGGCCTTGGTATTTGCTGTCCAGGAGATCAACGAGAATACAGAGATCTTGCCCAATGTCACCTTGGGGTTCCATATCTATGACAGTTATTACAATGAAAGGCTGACCTATCGGGCTGCTCTAGAGCTTCTCTTCTCACATCAACAATTTGTTCCCAACTATGAGTGTGACATCCAGAAAAGTCTTCTGGCCGTCATCGGAGCACTGGATTTTGAAACTTCTCTGCACATGGGAGCCATCTTAGGGGTTTACAAGATTCCACAGGTTATTTACCTTTTCCTATTCTGTCCAGAAAAAATTCTTAGTCCGGACAGATTGAGGCTATGATTTGCAAAGATGAATAGTCCTAATTTAGCAAGAACAAATGTGAACTTTACCATTTAATTTCACTGGAAGAAGAAAAATTTACCTGGTTGGAAAATAGTGCTAATTTGATTATGGAGTATAACTAGCTTGGATTTCTGTAAGTGCTAAAATGCTGGTAGCATTGTGCAACCAATTTGTGAACTGGGTGGTTAATATTCCAGAATTGTGCATTTAAGCAGTGGGAATGCTATGTATTTTTGGACTGCAGCTCCCAGTCCCAGCTGTCTCAGCCAGCATTGCAAAGAACAACTGAAGGATTGCATAATTAACAATGCTATATATCTATGAGGAAATATATAGCTTCCATACAAGGAAGACTTACACCTATATACTATTTGTCTTCCACTGCAATTCTATGGTCAACGTTTGCTTGATATTGTCCATAGACTTGTACCTAGAGATTCTAGAGAGGTGTTCTCTCAGTTACAAAGAAATGGTTTTTATTTGTGTGTTTTTTTCACTATCACGGGGGTCCTGCATCACTAAACCCAGTGAATATGTGTGTGTGGGGGGGGGGGGGTCACTGTATGATCAGACAGGAGGTCTTAGAACAAAGTCTCAGTGGATCCCCAGAGCCCACTGTACAATTAAATTTCCTTCCACTATGTTGAAGAAAAATATCACTTTATTGTCTTTCAGCTCAGTTATGGCTCATTTGCTACAGAAGACAGAGAGCAAGCCCAATCTACTGGTTTCTATAGGACAGTCCCAAATGAAACCAATCAGTATAATGGGCTTGTCCTGCTGCTTTACTACTTCAGATGGACATGGGTTGGTTTTCTTGCTGTGGACAGTGAAAGTGGAGAGAGATTTTTGAGGTCCATGCAGTTTTTGCTTTCTACAAAAGGCATCTGCTTTGCTTTCTCAGAGAGACTCCCCAAAAGCACTCATTTTGAAGCATACTATGGCATGCTATGGAAATGGGCCCAAATCTATAAAATTATTGTAGATAGCAAAGCCAATGTTGTTGTTGTCTTTGGAGAATCTAAATCCATGGTTTGTTTGCGGTTATTAGTATTAATGGGTGAAACAGAATTTATGACCAATACACCTGTGGGTAAGGTGTGGATTATGAATGCTCAGATGGATTTCATAGAGATGGCCTTTGAAATCAACTGGGATATCCAGATCTTCCATGGTTCCTTCTCCTTCACAATTCATTCAAATGAGGTAAAAGGATTCAAACCATTTCTTCAACTTAGAGATCCTTTTGACTTAAAGGAAGATGGTTTTCTTGAGCAGTTCTGGGCACAAGCATTCAGCTGTGTCTTTCCAAATTCTAGTATGGAGGAGAAGACAGATGAAGCCTGCACAGGAAAGGAGAAACTGGACAGTCTCCCTACATCTGCTTTTGAAATGAGCATGACGGGCCACAGCTACAGTGTCTACAATGCCGTGTATCTGGTAGCCCATGCTTTACATGCAATATCTCTGTCTAATGGAAAACAGAGAGGAACGGTGAATAGAAAAAAGATGGGGATTCTAAATCTCCAACCATGGCAGGTAAGGTATTTTGGGGAGATGTAAGCAGAAACACAGAATAAAGGGTGTGTCAGAAATGTCAGCTTTGGCAGTCCCAGTTCTTCTGCCTGTCCTCCCCAAAATAGTGTTGTGTATTTTGCCCTATATCTTTTTTGCATGGATAATCTAATGACTGATCACAGTTTCCCTTTCTATGTTACATTAACCATAGGGGGATGGGAGAGAAAGTCAGAGCTATAGCACAGAGGAAAAATTGAGCTCTGGGCCAAAAAGGTAATGTATTTTAATGCAGAACATACAAGGAGTAAAGCCATTGTGTCTAGTATAAAGTATGAAGTTTTAAATCTCCACCCATAGCAGGTAAGGGTTTTTTTGGCGGGGTGGCGGTGGGAGATGAGTAGAAACAGAGAATAACAGCAAAGAAATGATGCTTCAAAAATGTCAAATACATTAACATATAGAAAACATTGCCACCAAAGGCATATTGACCAGTTTTTACACAGTTCTCAAGGAAGGTCTTTATATCAAGTCAGACGTCTTGTCCATTTTGTTCCAAGCAGACAACACTGACTGTCAGCTGCACTCCAGAATTCTAGGCAGGAGTCTTTCTTATCCACCACTGGGGATACCAGGGATTGAACCTGGGTTCTATGGCATACTTGCCATGTGCTCCATCATATATTGTTGTTTTTTTCCTCTTCCCTAGGGTCCCAAGTCTAGTTCTTCAGTCTTTCGAGAAAGAATAGTGCAGTTTGGTGTCTTGTCCTGTGCCTTTTTTTCCAGGGATAATTTAATGTGGTTATGCAAGTTTCATATCTTCTCAAGGTCATTCTTTAGCCTCGATTTTCATATTACCATAGTCACAGAGTAGCTCTTAGGTTAAATTCTCCTCTGTCCAGTCAGTTTCACAATACCTTAGATGCTATTGTTCTCATACTATTTCATTGGCCCTGCTTTCCCTTCTCATGTTACATTGGCTGAGGAGGCTGAGAGAGAAGATCGGAGCTGTAACAAAAAGGAAAATATTAAACTTTGGAACAAAAAGGTAAGGTATTCAATTTTTGCAGCTAAAGGCAGGCTTTTTAATGTGGAATATACAAGGAGTCAAGCCATTAAGTGTCAGGATAATGTATTTTCAAAGGTGAAAAAATATGTGGGCAAGGAGGAAGAGACATTTTGATTTGTTTTATTTGATTTAAAATATTTCTATCAAACCTCTCCCACTTCTTATGATAATAGTGATTGGATAACTGCTGGACAATATTTTCCCCTACTTAGGCCTCATGGCATCTCTGGTCCTTTGGATTCACTCTGTTCCTTTTGCTACCACTAGGAAATGAAAGGTTGTATTTGCAGAGCAAAGGAACATAGTTAGACCTCCGTTCCAGAGGCAAAGGATTTTTTAGGTACTTTATTGTTTTCTTTTTAATATGATGAAACTCAAGTTTTAAAACACTTTACTGAAAATGTACAGTATGAAATGTTATATTAGAAGGTCTAATAGAAAAGCTCCATCCCCCAGACATCGCGTAGTATGTGAAGGATGATTTACACTTCCAGGCTGGCTGTGCTCTATATGCACATAATCCAGTTATAATAATAACCACATTAGGTTTTAAACAGTTTTTAATTTGCTTCTGTTTCTCTTTCTACTCAGTTCCACCAGTTCCTTAAGAGTGTCTCATTTAACAACAGTGCCGGAGAAACGCTCTCTTTTGATAAAAACAAAGAATTAAGCACCAGATTTGATATTACCAACTTGTTCACATTCCCAAATAATTCCTTTCTAAGAATTAGGATTGGCGAAATGAATTTGGAAGCTCTTTCAGGCAAGGAATTTTCTATTGATGAAGACAAAATAGTATGGCACAGAAGCTTGAAGCAGGTGAGACATGATTTCAGTATATTTGACCTGTGGAAACTTTTTTTTAAATTATTAAACATAAACACAACTGCACACTCTTTTTAGACATATATATTTAACACAACATACATAACAACAAAACTACAAACCTAACTAAACAACCAAACAAAAACAAACAATACTAACACTTCTGACTTCCCACCCACCCAAAACTGATGGTTATATTCTACTTTTATTAAACTTTATATATATTATATTTATGCTTCTACTACAGATAAACTCTTTTTAATTTGTGAATCCTCAGACAGATATTTAGCCCTAGTGGGATTGCAAAAAGGCAATAAACAATTCCCAATCTTTTCTAAAAATTTCTCCCTAATCAACATTGTCAATTTATCCATTCCAACAAGTTCAAATATCTTCAAAAGTCTTTTGTTGGGATAACAGCATCTTTCCATCTTTTAGCATACACAATTCTAATTGTGGTAATCGAATATTGTAAAGTCCTTCCGAATTTCTTATTGATTTGTTCATTTAACATTCCCAACAAGAAAGTCTCTTTCAGCATTACCATAAGTGAATTTGAGTCCTATATTTCCATGCTTCATCACAAGTCCACCATGTGTGATAAAAAGTCCTAATCTTCTGTTTACCAACAGAAAAAGAAATAAAACCAAAATTTATTTGAACTATTTTTGAACATTTTTGATAATCTGTCCAGAGTTAGATACCATCTATACATCATTTTATAAAAGGTTTCCATCAAAAATCATAGCTCAAAGTAAAGTTCAAAGTTTTTGTCCACATCTTTTCCATTGTTCCATTTGAACTGAGGAGCCAGTATTTTGAGTACAGATAGTCTTTTACTTGTCCCCCTTTGGTTTCAAATCTCAATAATAGTTTATACATTTTAGCAATCAAATGTTCATCAATACATAACTGAATTTCAAACTCAGATTTCTTTGTTTCAGATACTAGAATTTTTTTCCATTTTAAATCTTTCAAATAATTTTCTACAATAAAACCATTTAACACATATTCCTCAGATTATAATTCTTTTCTTAATCTTAATCAAAATTGCATATTTTCTACTAATAACAAGTCTTTGTAAGTCACCAACTTTAGTATATACATCTCTCCTAAATAAAAACACTTTGGTGAACACCAAACAAGTAATCTTGAATGAAATTTATCTTTATTCCAAATATGTAATAGTGATCGTCTTACATAAACTTGAATCGGCTTTTGCTTTATCATACCAAAGATAATCATGAAGCCCAAATTTCAAGTCTGAAACTCTCTAACTATAACAACCTTTCATTTGTCAAAGTTTATTTATTTAAGTTATCCAGTTCTTCAACCATACTAAACAACATGCAGAATAATATGCTCTTAAGTCTGGCAAGCTAAACCTTCCCCACATACACACCATCTTGTAATATCTTAATTTTTACTCTTGGTGTTTTGCCTTGCCAGACAAAGAATGACATATACTTTTGCCATTGTCTATGGTGTATCATTTAGTATAATAAGAAAATACTGAAACTAAAAACAAAACAAAAACATTTTAGGCAAAACATTCATCTTGATCATTGAAATACTACTCAGTTTTAGCTTTTTCCATTTCTGCAAATCATTTTTTTAAATTTCATTCCATACTTTATCATAAATGTCCTTGAACAAATCTGAATTTTTCTCTGAAAGATAAATTCCCAAATATTCAACCTTTTTTACAATTTGAAAACCTGATTTATCATACAGAGAGTTTTGTTTCTTCTTTGTCATGTTCTTAGTCAAAATCACAGTTTTAGCTTGATTACTCTTAAAACTGGACAGATTTCCATGTTCTTTCAAAACTTGATTCAATTCATCTATATGATTCAAAGGTTTTTCCAAAAAGATCACACAGACCTGAAATTAAACCAATCAGTCAAAGCTATCTGTTTCTTATTATGTCTCTTATAATATTTCAAAACATCTAAAACATATTTGGCATAGTTTCTCAAATATCATTTAAATAAAATCTCTGCTTGACATGTATAATATTATGAAAAACTTTTTTCAACCACTCCACCAAAATAGTGGGTCATTATGACCATTATGAAAATCCTATGGCCATTATTTAATAGAGAAATTGTTCTATAATTCTTAAGCTTTTGCAAATCATTGTCTTCTTAAAGTTACATTTGCTTGTCTCCATGAGGCCAGCAGTTGGTTCAACAAAGAACAATTCATAGTTTGCTGAAGGGGTAATAATAGTTGATCTTGAAATATCTTATAGTATGGCACAAGTAGCCCATCTGGACCAAGTGCTTCACCTGTCTTCAAGTTCTTTATTGCTGCCACCACTTCTGCCACTGTTATTGGTTTGTTAAGTCTTTTCCTGTGTTCTTCAGATATTACTGTGAGATTTTGTCCTCTTAAATAACTTTCTATTTCTTTATCCACCACATTTACAGGATCATACTGTCATAAATGCTTCACTTGTATCTCATATTATTTTGAGATCTGTCCCTTTATTTAAGCTATTTTCAGAAAACTCTTTCCAAGATTTCTTAGCTTCAGTAATCACTTTTTTTGTTTAACAATGACTCAGTCAACCTGCAATCAGAGGCCCTCCCACAATTTGGGATAAAATTCTGCTTGGCTCCCATTGGGACGTAAATCCCAACAATCAAAGTCTTCATACATTAAACTTGGTTACAACTTCTACACATTTGCCTTGATCATCATGGGGAAAAATATCTGCTTGATATCTTTGATATACATAAATCACAAACTTCCCCCCCCCCCCTTTCTTTTCTATCACGGTCAAGAAGTGGCATTCCAAATTTAGGATTTTCAAAAATCTTTCATCTTTTTGACCAGTATGAATCTCTTGTAAACAAATTATATCATATCTCAGTTTCTAACAGTAATGGAATATCTCTCCTCTTTTACACTGTTCATTAATACCATGCACATTCCAAGAAAGTAGTTTCACATCCACTGTCTTTTTTGTCTCTGAAGTCAAATACTCTTGATCATCTGGACCTTTTCTATCATCATGGTCAGCTGTAGGGTTTTTTTTTTCTTTTTCTGCAGTCTCGTCGTCTTCCTTTTTTTCTCTTGATGTCCATTCAAACTGCCTCCATGTTTCTTCAAGGTTACGCTTCTTATCTGTCTCTCTCATGGGAATGTTTCCTTGTCATGGCTGATGGTGAACACACTTAACTGTACTTTATGTATAGTGGAGAAAAACACATTTTTTTCTGTTCCCTCTTCTCACTTTAATAGTTTTTTCCTGAAGATTTGATCTCTTTGTAATCGGGCAGAGGGACTTTTCAAGAGTAAGTTCAGATGAAATTCTTTTTCAGTTTTTTCTTCCACTGGGGTAAAGTGTCTTTGTGACCCAGAAATTTCTTTTAAAGAAAATCACTCATTCACTTGGTTATGTGGAAGCTTCAATCCATAGAAGACAAATGATGTGTACTTTACTGTGAGATAGCTTTGTGGCCATGAATGTGACCTGAAAGACCTCTGGAGACCAGGATTCTATTCACAACTCGGCCATGAAACCCACTGGGTAGCCTGGGACAAGTCATATGCTCTTAGCTATGGCAAACCTCTTCTTAACAAATCTTGCCAAGAAAACACATGAGAAGTTCACCTTAGGGTCACCTTAAGTCAGAAATTATTTGAAATAACACAACACAACAAAAAAGTCCGTTTGGTAGATCAAGTGATCTATCTGGTTGATTTGATCCAATTTAATATTTTCATCCTCCCTATATTTGTCCTATTGTCACTAGATCATGATGACAGAAATATAGAATCCTGAATTCAGGCTCCTCAAAAGTCCGTTATACACATTCTGAATTTGCTTCTTACCTTTATTTTCTCTGTGCACTTAATTGTTCTTGTCTTGTTCAAATGACTAGGTACCACCTTTCTCTGTATGCAATGACTATTGCCCTCGTGGTTCTAGTAAAAAGAAGAAAGAGGGAGAGGAATTTTGCTGTTATGATTGTGCTCAGTGTCCGCAAGGCATGATTACATACCAGAAAGGTAAGAGGCAGAAGAAACATTTTTGAGTAGCATGCCATGTTAGATCCTGTGTAAAGGAAGTGTAGTGGTATTAAAAGTTTTGGGCTCCCAATCACTCTAACTGTAATTATGCCATAGGTGTAGGCTTTCAAGGATAATAATTAAATTTACTTGCACACCTTACTAGGGTATTACTCAAAGACCCCATTGGTATCTTTCTTGTTATTAATATGATATAATGCAATTTCAGAAATAAACAATTTAAATTTTCTATTTAGTTATTTTTTTTCCCAATCTCATACATTCCATATATTTCCTTATTCATGGTTGCTTCTGTTTTCAATGTCTTACTGTCTTTAAGAAAATATAAAACAAAAAAAAAATGAAAAGGGGGTAAACTGATTGCTACTAATAGCATTTTGTCAGGTCCTTTTTAAGGCATATCAACCATCACTCATGTATTTATAGTGGAATGTTCTGCAAGGTATTCCCTCAGACGACAACTCAGAGGCTACCTTTGGCTTAGAATGGTCTTGGTCTCTTTGGCTAGCATTGGAATGGTTTAGCTGATGCTGTATTTGCCAAAAATGAAGATAAAAGATATTTTGCATGTATTTCCATTATGCTGTCTTGCATGAAATAACTGAGGCCAGATTGATATAGGAATTTTATCAGTGTTCTAATAGATTTGGAATGAATGTAACACCTAGATATGCACTCTGCAGCTAGGCATTTTTTTAGAAGAAGATGAAATATTAATTGGGGTCAGGGATAAGAATCAGTAAGTACACAGTAGGAGCCAGAGTTCTGATCATTAGCAATACTTCCTACATTTTGTAAGCCTCTCCCAAATTTATCCTCATATTTTATGATTGTTGTCTGGCAGACTGAAGGTGTGTTTATAGGATCAGAGCTGTTTGGGCATCATTGAAGAAGATGCCCTTTCTTGAATTACCATATGCTATGCACAAAATGCTGCAGCACAAAACCTATCCTGTGTCTAGCTTGGAATACTTCTGGTTATTTTCAGTTTAATGTTAAGGTGTCATTGGTAGATCTCTCTAATATTCACTGAAACTACTGCTCTTATTTTCCCCCAGATATGGTTAACTGCAAGGGGTGTCCAGAAGATCATTATCCAAACAAAGAACAATCAGAATGCATTCCAAAAACAATAAGCTTCATGTCTTTAAAAGAGCCTCTGGGGATCAGCTTGGCTTCTTTTGCTCTTTTATTGTCTCTCCTTACATTGCTGGTCCTAACCATTTTTATAAAGCATCGGGACACACCCATTGTCCAAGCCAACAACCGGACTCTCACGTACATTCTCCTCACCTCCCTCCTGCTCTGCTTTCTTTGTTCCTTACTTTTCCTTATCCAGCCAGAAAAAGTTACCTGCCTTCTCCGACAAGTCATCTTTGCTGTCGTTTTCACAGTGACGGTTTCTTGTGTGCTGGCCAAAACCATCACTGTGGTTCTGGCCTTTGTGGCCATCAAACCAGGATCCAGAATGAGGAAATGGGTAGGGAAAAGACTGGCAAGCTTTGTTGCACTTTCCTGTTCCCTAATCCAAGCTGGTATTTGTGCTTTGTGGCTGGGAATCTCACCTCCATTTCCTCATTTTGACATGCATTCAGTGGTGGGAGAGATCATACTAAATTGTCATGATGGGTCAGTCACCATGTTTTATTGTGTCCTAGGCTACATGGGTTTGCTAGCCATGATCAGCTTTGCTGTGGCATTTTCAGCCAGGAAACTGCCAAACAGTTTTAATGAAGCCAAATTTATTACCTTCAGCATGTTGGTGTTTTGTAGTGTTTGGCTTTCCTTTATTCCTGTCTATCTGAGCACAAAAGCAAAATACACAGTGGCTGTGGAGATCTTCTCCATCTTGGTTTCCAGTGCTGGTTTACTAGCATCCCTCTTTGCTCCAAAAAGCTTCATTATTATACTAAAGCCTTATCTCAACACTAAGGAACAATTAATGAAGAGAAAATATTAAATTATAGCAGTTTCTTCAATTTCTTTAATAGCATTTTCTTCATGTGAGATATGTATGCTGTCAATCCAGTTAATCAATCAATAGGATATATTAAGGAATGTTCATCTTCTTCATTTTATTCCACGAATCAAATAGGATATAGGTGTGACACATTGTTCAGAACAGAATACTTATTAATACATGTATCTGAAATAAAACTCAGCGGTTGGGAGTAATGTGTCCCATCTTGGAATATGGGAGTGGGTGTTTTGGAGACCTGACAATGTGTTGATGAATATGAAATTGCAGTCACAACAAGGCAGGCCAGACCAAGAATGGAGAAGAAAGTAGATTAATAGGCCAGGCAAAGAGACAGAGGTGGTGTGGTACAGGTTATGGAAAAGAAAGGCTGAATAAACACAAGAGTGGAGTGATGAAAGAGAAAGAAAAATGTTAATAGAGAAACAACACATGGGTGACGGGAACAAATATATTTTGTAATGCAGGTGAAACTGATCCAGGTTAAATGAGCAACAGGGTAAAAAGAGAGAGAGAGAGTGAGATCAATGTGAAACAGACTTGGTGGTAGGGAGAGAAAAGATAGATTACTGGGATAAATGTAGAAATAAAGGCTTTTCAGTCAAAGTGGATTCCTGTCATTTCCCACCCCTTTCAGAGCACAGCAGAAATGATCCCTCCTCAGTGGATTGGATCCCTAAATGATCACTTATGAATCTAAAAGGCTGATTTGATCACATCAGCACCTGCATTCCACATTCCTAGGGGATGGGAGAGAAAGCAGGAGGATGGGTGAAGCATCCCTTCATTAAAAGCCAAGAGCCTTCAAAGGAAACCTGGTAGCCTAAATATGTTTAACCAGATTTGGCTCCCCTCCCACCATCTATCTTTTCTGTTATCACTGCACTGTGAGGGAACATTGGAGTTCATCACACAGGGAAGATTGGAAGTTCAAACTGGGATTATCACATGAAAATCGTGCATTCATAATTAATATTTTCATACAACATTAGCCATTAAACTGCCATTATCCTGGGAATATCCCGAGCAAGTCATGCAATATTGATAAAGGTTTTCACACGACGTTGCAATGAAAAGACATTAAAGTGTCATTATCACAAGAATAACCAGACAATAAACAGCAGCAAATCATTCATGGGAAAATCCTGTGAATGATTTGTTGGCGTTTATTGCCTGGTTATTCCTTGGTTATTTCTGGGATAATGACTTCTTTGTGTGAAAATCTTAATCATGTCTTAATAGCAATTGCATGATTTTCTCAGGATAATCCCTGTTTAAACTTCCAATTTTCTCCTGCATGATAAACTCCATTGAAAAGTTGGTCAGACCTAGGATTGGCAAGTGTGCCCCAAGCACATTCCCCTCTGTGCCCACAAGAATACCCATCCCTTGCTGATTTTATTGTTTTTTAAGAAAAATTACCCAGCAGTGCTGGAATTACACTTTTAAGTGAAGCTGTGGTCTCCAGACACCACCAACAACATATTTCTCATAATAGCAAACAATACCAAGTACATTTCTATACTGCTTATCAGGGCGCTTAAGCACTCCCCAAGTGGTTTACAATGTGTAAGCTAATTGCCCATTTTAGTGACCTCGGAATGATGCAAGCCTGAATCTATCTTGAGCCCCCTGGCTGGGATTGAACCCACAACCTTATGGTTTGTGAGTGAGTGGCTTCAGTATACGCATTTAACCACTGTGCCACCAGGGCTCCTGGTGGATGATGCAGGCTAAGAATTCACTCTTCAGTACACGAAGCCAACATAAACAGCAGGGGGTAAAGAAAAGAGTTCCTCCAAAGCCTAGTGAGTTAGGTGGGCAAAGCTTGGTCTCACTATGAGGAGATGAGAAAGCCATGGAGAGGCTAATGAGTACAGCATAGGGGGCAAAGAAGGGACCCTAGGAGAGCATGGAAGCTCCTGGAAAAGCTACATAGGGCAATGGTTAGACAAATCACCACAAAGATCAAGTAAGACATATGAGAATAATGTATACTGGGGGGAAATGGTTAGCCAGTTTGAGAAACCAGTAAGAGGAACCATTCTGGAAATTTCATGCCAATAGAACGGAATAGAAAATATATCTCTGTATCCCTGCCCTTTGCTGTAATTCTTCAAGATATAGCTAGCAACCTTGTTATTGTTATCCTGACAAGAGATGCAGAGAATGGAATGCTGAGAAGAAGTGAGAGGCGCAAAACTACAAGGCTTACCTTGAAAACCAAATAGATAAAGAGGCATCAGAGTTTTTATGATGCTTGGATGCTTTCCAGGGTTGTATAGAATTCCTGAACCCTGGATCTCTGAATGACACCATAAGCCCTAAAACACACCTCTTTGCCAGTGCAGGATCGTTATGGCATTATGGGACAGTAGTACATGACCTGTTTAGTACGCATGCTTATGAAATGTGACCTGCCAATTAGTGATGCTATGGCTACGTAGGGATTGGATGCTGTGTTGTTATAATATGGAAAAGTACATATGCATGAATGTCTATTTCTTTCCTTTGTTTCAATCTTTTGGGTCATGAGACCACTGATACCTATTTGCTGTAGCAAATAAAACTATAAATTCTCCTTCCTCCTGTGTGGACATAGGCTTAACCACACCAGGGTAATAAATTCATTTTTTATAGATTTTTTTTAGGGAGCCAACAGAAGGTCAGAGCAGATACTGTGATGTGGATGAAGGTGTGGAGGTTGAGGAAGTCTAGTAAGACTGGGAAGGCAACATGGGGAATTCTCAGTGGTGGACCTGTCATATTTGACATCCAGTATGGAGCCTCATTTTTTTTAAACATCCAGCAACAAAATTATTTTCAGTAATAATCATGGAACTGCCTCTCTGTTTGGGGCACCACAACCCCCTAAAGAAATGGGCTATCAGTAGCAGCAGCTGGGCTAGCGGTCTGACTATATTTCTGCCACCACTGCATCCTCTCTGCCTCCCCTTCATCTGTCTAGTGTTCCCTCCAACCTGGCAGCCTTCTTCTGGATCTAGATGGGCTGATGGCCAGGCCGAAAAGGAAATGGAGAAAGGGAAGGAGTCTGTGGTTGATGAGGCTCAGACAGCAGAAAAGGAGACACATGCCTCACTTGCTGGTGGTGAATGGGAGCAGGTGTCTCCTTTTTTCAACCCACTCAGCTGTACCTGCACTCTATGCCTTTGATATTTGGGGAGCAGTGGCATCACCCCAGTTACAGTGTCTCCCAGTGTGCCCCTCATGACACTCCTGAGAATGGTGAAATCCTGAGAGGACAAGGGTAGGAAAGGTACCGTAGAGATCGTGGATTAGGGTGAAAACAGTGTGGAGGTTGAAGAGATCCAGTAGGAGTGGAGAAAGCAACATAGGGAATGGTGAAGCAAAATCAGTGTGGGCATTGAGGGGGAAAGTAACCATAAAGACAAGGGGAGAGGGAGTAGAGGGAGAAAAAGAGATAAACTCCCAATATTTTTGTGAAAGAGGGACATAACAAAATGTTGTGGATGATGGGTTCAGCTAGGATTTTCTCTAAGAAATCCTTAGCTTGACAGAGTAAAGTAAGGCAAGAGGACCCAGAAAAATTATTGAGGATTCAGTGTTTATATTCTGCATGTAGAATTTGTCCTCAGTAGAATTGTGTATTCCAAAAGACTGAGGTCAAGAATAACATAAAATGACAGTTTTTATAGGTTTTACACAAAGAAACTCTGTGTCACAGTCTCATTGATCTATATACATATTGTTTATAAGAAATTCATACAATCAGAGTCCAAAATTCTGCATCCATTATAATCCCATAATCCATGCATTAGTAACCTTTAGGTCAAATTCCAAATATCTCTTATCAATCATGTTATTTCCAGAATTCTACTCAGCAATCTTGAACCAACTCCACATTCTTATCTATATCCATTATTTTGACTCTAAGGACTCTTTCAAACGGGGAGGAATTTCTCCCAACTTCGAATGGAGCCAATGCGGATTCATGTAAATTCGCTTGTTTAGCGAATTTACATGAACCCCTGCTCCGTTCGGAATTACTTCCCATTACCCGAAAATAACCCCCTCCTGCCCGAATTTGCATGCGAAGCTTTAATTCACAATAACGTAAAACCCATGATTGCATTCGAATTGGCTTCCTCTTGCCCGAATTTGCATGCGAAGAGTTAATTCGCAATAACGTAAAACCCATGATTGCATTCGAATTGATCTTAAATTATACTTCCAATTTAGCCCTGTATGAAAGAGTCCTAAGACAGATTCAGGCACCATCAACATCCTTCAAAATATGTCACACCAACCTTTTTACCCATCTTGTTAAAATCCATTCTCAGCAAATCCTTTCCAGCATTGAACTCTGGAATTCTCTCTTATGTGCACAGTTTGCATTCTGTATCCCTCCCAGAAGCCATCACTTCAGCCTTTCTCTGGAAATCTCTACACTTTGGTTCAGTTTTCATGTCTAAATCCATCTTCTGCTATAAATCCAAATGTCTAAATATTGATTATCAAAACTTGTTCACAACAATATGGCAGTCAATCAGGGCCATATAAGACCACTTGTCATGTTTAGTCCTGCATTCACCTGCAGTTGTTGAACAAAAATAGACAAGATGTGGTGATTATCAGGCTTACCGACCAATTTTAGGAGTGGTGAAAAGGGCAAATGATGGTGTGTTGTTAGGTGTAGAAATGATACTTTTCTACCATATTGACCTCACTCTGTCCCAAGAAGCAACAGATATCCTTTTGTTTTCCTTAGGATACCTATGACAAGCATATTTTCTTCTTTTTCTTTTTCTTATTTTCTTCTCAGGTACCTGGTACCTTAGGGAGGCCATTATTATCTTTCCTTTCATTATGACCGTCATAACAATGGGTTAGACTTCCCGAGTGCAAAATAAGAAGTATAAATTAAGTTATAAAAATTCCCTTTGCCATTTCTTGCAAAGGCTAGAAATAAAGGAGAGGCAGGACTGCCATCTGCCTGGTTTAAGGATTTATTTGGAGTTTACTGGGTGAAGTGATGTACTGTTGTAGTGAGGCTGTTTGTGCAGTGGATTGTACAGTTATGGAGGGAAATCAGTTTGTCTTTCTGTAACAATATTAGCTCTGAGAATGCTGGTGTTTGTACTTCTTATTCTCTTCTTTCTCTCACAAGTACTGTCCAAGGCACCCATCCATAGCTGTACTGTCCATGATCTGTTCAACATTCCACATGAGTACTATCAGGCAGGTGACGTTATCATTGGTGGACTTACTTCTCACATCACAAACTCTTTTGATGAAGAAGACTTCAGAGAACACCCTTCCATCCATCACCTTTCTTTCATGTAAGGATTATATTTGTCCCTGCTAACCACATGACTGTACTAGTAGGGTAATCTTGACCATGCATATTTAGAATTAAGTGTCGTTGATTACAGCAAGACTTAGGGAAGTAATCCAAAAATGAGAATGCAAAAATATTTCCAAACTGTAGAGTTAAACTACGTGAGATGTGGGAGAGACATGGCTGGATTTTTAAAAACATTTTGACTTTAAATTAGAAATATCCTAGGGTGTATGGGATTTGCTCTAGCAAGATCTTAAAGTACATGCAAAATTTCACTAGTAGAGCAAATATCAAATTTGGGAGGATTGATGTTAGGCTTGAAAGTATCAACAGTGCTATGTAATTTAGAGTCTATTTATGTTCCCAAGGCTGCTTTTAACTTAAAACAGAAATATTGGGATAGCTAATTATGGATTGTTGCTGTTGTTGTTGCAGTTTGGATTTGTAGTAGCATGTCCCTTTGAAACCCACCAGTTTCATCAGTTTTCATTCCACATTCCATGGGAGGCAGGAACGCAAATTGACCTAAACAGCAGAGTGATGCGATATCTCACTCTTGCTGGTACTTTTAGTCTGGTCCGTTGCTCCCTTTCCATATTCTTCTTTGCAGTTGCAGTTTATAGATAACGAAATTAAAGTTTAGTTGGAAATCTCAGTCTCTAAACTGAGATCTCATCATCCACCATGGATATATGATGCCAGAAGAGTTGCCCAGCAATAATGTGCCATTTCTGAGACTCCTATGTTTCACTGTGAAAATAGCATGTTTAGCATACAAACATAATTCATTCATGAATTGAAATTTAAAATAAGGCTTTATAGCTGCAAGAGCTACATTTTACTGTTCAAATTGTGATTTCAGGTGTAAAAAAGTAAGTCCTGTTGCTTTAATTTAATTATTGTCTCTTACGATACTATAATTATTTCAAAGGGGACTAAAGGTGAATATCCAGCAAAGCAAAGCATGAGTATGACTTTCTTGGGTACTAAATTGTGACACTCACAGCAAGTAAACTTCATTGCAGTGTTGTGCCAAAGAACTACCAGCATCTTCTGGCCTTGGTGTTTGCTGTCCAGGAGATCAATGAGAACCCAGAGATCTTGCCCAATGTCACCTTGGGATTCCATATCTATGATAGTTATTACAATGAAAGGCTGACCTATCGGGCCACTCTGGAGCTTCTCTCTACACATCAACAATTTGTACCCAACTATGAGTGTGGCATCCAGAAAACTCTTCTGGCCATCATCGGGGGACTTGACTTTGAAACTTCCCTGCACATGGCAGCCATCTTGGGCACCTACAAGATTCCACAGGTCATTTTCTTTTGTATCCAGAAATTTTGCACAACATAGAGACTGAGACTGTGAGTGGCACAGACAGATAGTCCTAAGCAAACTTTAGTATGCCAGACATCTCAAAACATTCTATTTGCATAAGTTCTCAAGTGGCAGCAGTAGAATCTTCAGGCATTTTGACAGTAAGGTGTCTAACATTTCATGACTTTTGTGTGCATCGGGGGATCATATGGCTCTTCAGATATTGTTGACTGCAATTCCCAGCAGATCTAGATAGCACAGACAATGAGAAAGAATGCTGGCAGTTGCAATCCAACATCATCTGGAGGACTGCATGATTCCCAATCCTATTGTGCTTGAAGTGAGCAACAGCAGACAGCTACCCTGCAAGAAATAGTGAGCTGCTTACACATTATTAATTTGTTACTTTAAAAAAATGTGCCATGTGCTTTTTTGTGTACATGTACAATACTTAGTACTACTTACTTTATCACCTTGCAGGCTGATGCTGCACAGAATCTAAAAACTGTGTTTTCATTTCAAATGAAATTGTTAAAAGGAGATTTCTGAAAGTTTACTTCCATTCTGGACATTGTTGACTACCAAGAGAGACAGACAAAACTTTTTTGATCATTTTTACTCCTAAATTAGACAAAAATAGAATTTCCTAATATTACATTCATGCAAAATATTGCTCTGTTTTCCTTCAGCATGGTTATGGTTCCTTTGCTCCAGACGAGATTGAGGACATACAGTCTAACTCTTTCTACAAAATGGTCCCAAATGAAACCTATCAGTATAATGGGATTGTTGAATTACTTGTACACTTTGGATGGAAATGGGTTGGGTTTCTTGCTGTGGATAGTGAAATGGCGAGAAATTTTTGCAGTCTATGCAGGTTCTGCTTTCTCCAAGAGGCATCTGCTTTGCTTTCTCTGGGAAAACTTCCAAATACACTAATACTGCAGAATATTATGACATGCTATCAAGATGGATCCAAATCTATAAAATTCTAATGGATAGAAAGGATAATGTTATTGTTGTATTTGGAGAATTCAAAATCATGCTTTGTTTACAATTATTGGTATCAGTTGGTAAAGCAGAATGCCTGATCAATGAACCAGTGGGCAAAGACTGATAGTCCTAACTTAGAAAAAATAAGTGTGTGCTTTAGCATTCCATTTAACTTCAAGAAAATATCTTTGTGCTATTGGAGTATGATGATTGTAAAGTAAATTTTAGTATGCCAAACATCTCAAAATATTCTATTTGAATAAATTCTCAAGTGGCAGCAGTAGAATTTTGCAAGCATTTTGTCAATAAGGTGTCTACCATTTCACGACTTTTGTGTGCATCAGGGAATCATATGGCTCTTCAGATATTGTTGAATGTAATTCCCAGCAGATCTAAATAGCATAGACAATGAGAAAGAATGCTGGCAGTTGCAATCCAACATCATCTGGAGGACTGCATGATTCCCAATCCTATTGTGCTTGAAGTGAGCAACAGCAGACAGCTACCCTGCAAGAAATAGTGAGCTGCTTACACATGTTTCTCAATCCTGTTGTGCTTGAAGTGGGCAACAACACACAGCTTCCATGCAAGAAATAGTGAGCTGCTTACACACTATTAATTTATTGGTTAAAAAACTGTGCCATGTGTATTTTTGTGTGTATGTACAATACTTAGTACTACTTTCTTCATCACCTTGCAGAATCATGTACAGTGGTCCCCCGGGATACGAATCCCCCGCCTAACGAAAATCCCGGGATACGAAAGCGCCGGGGCCAGAAAAACGGCCCCGGCTTACGAATGTATCCCCGGGATACAGGAAAAAAAAATCCCGGCGCGGACTCACCAGAAGCCGGGTCGAGCCGTCCCTTCCCTTCTGAGGTCTGCTAGCTGGCGGAGGGGAAGGGACAGCTCAAGCCTGGTGGAGCCGTCCCTTCCCTTCTGAGGTCTGCTAGCTGGCGGAGGGGAAGGGACAGCTCAAGCCTGGTGGAGCCGTCTGCTAGCTGGCGGAGGGGAAGGGACAGCTCAAGCTTGGTGGAGCCGTCCCTTCCCTTCTGAGGTCTGTGAATGGCTTTGGCAACTTTGGTTCTTTGGTGCTTTGCAAATTGGGCTGAGACAGTGTTCAGAGTGCATTGCCTTGCAGTTTGAAAGGTTTCTGGGGTTCTGTTCTGCTTCCAATGTGTCCATGGCCCTTGGAAAGGCCTGTGCATTGAATGGCTTTGGCAACTTTGGTTCTTTGGTGCTTTGCAAATTGGGCTGAGACAGTGTTCAGAGTGCATTGCCTTGCAGTTTGAAAGGTTTCTGGGGTTCTGTTCTGCTTGCAAGGTGTCCTTGGCCCTTGGCAAGGCCTGTGCATTGCATGGCTCTGGCAACTTTGGTTCTTTGCTTCTTTGCAAATCTTTTTTTTTATTCTTTAGATTGGCCCTGCAAGTCATTCTTAACTTCTTTAGTGCCTTAGGCAAGTTTCTATTAGAGTGTATTGTATGGTACTTAAGGAAATAGGCCTCTATTGTAACTTTCCATTGACTTGCAGGGTCAATCTGGGGTCATGGAACGGATTAGTCATTTTCAATGGGAAATAGGCCCCGGGTTACGAAATTTTCGGCTTACGAAAAAGGTGCTGGAACGAATTAATTTCGTAACCCGGGGGACCACTGTATAGGCTAATGCCGCACGTAATCTAAAAACTGTCTTTACATTTCAAAAAAGGACTTCTAAAAGTTGACTTCCATTCTGGATATTGTCCGTTACCAAGAGAGATAGGCCAACACCTGTCTGACCATTTTTACTCATAAATCAGCCAAAAATAGATGTTTCTAACACTGCATTCATGCAAAATATCACTTTGTATTCTTTCAGGCTGGTTATGGTTCTTTTGCTCCAGATGAGGGCAAAGACATTCAGTCTACCTCCTTCTACAAAATGGTCCCAAATGAAACACATCAGTATACTGGGATTGTTGAATTACTCGTACACTTTGGATGGACATGGGTTGGGTTTCTTGCTATGGATCATGGAAGTGGAGATACATTTTTGCAGTCAATGCAGCTTCTTCTTTCCCCAAGAGGCATCTGCTTTGCTTTCTCAGAGAAAACTCCTAGATACACTCATACTAAAGCATATGATGACATGCTATCAAGATGGGTTCACATCTACAAAATTATAATGGAGAGCAAGGCTAATGTTATTGTTGTATTTGGGGAATCCAAATCCATGATTAATCTCCGATTATTGGTTTTAATAGGTAAAGCACAATATCTTGCCAATGCACCTTTGGGCAAAGTATGGATTGTGAATGCTCAGATGGATTTCATAGAAATGGTCTTTGGGACAAACTGGGATATCCAAGACTTCCATGGTTCCATCTCCTTCACAGTTCATTCAAATGACATCCATGGATTCCAGACATTCCTTCGGCTCAGAAATCCATTTGAAATAAATGAAGATGGTTTTCTTAAGCAGTTCTGGGCACAAACATTCAGCTGTTTCTTCCCAGATTCCAATATAGAGGAGGCAGCAGGTGAAGCTTGCACAGGAGAGGAGAAGCTGGACAATCTCCCAACATCAGCTTTTGAAATGAGCATGACTGGCCACAGCTACAGTGTCTACAATGCTGTCTATTTGGTGGCCCATGCTATACATGCAATATACCTATCTAAATGGAAACACAGAGTAACAGTGAAAGAAAAGAGGCTAGAGCTTCAGAAACAGCAACCTTGGCAGGTACCTTCTGGTACAGTTCAACTGACCTAAACAGACGAGAAATAACCAGGGCGTATACATAAAACAGTGCCCTTTTAGGATTCTGAAAGAACAGTTCTTTATCCTGAACCAGACTTTACATCCATCTCAGCCAATAGGGTTTCTAATAACTGATAGCATCTCTCCAATCAGGAATCATTTCGAACCCTTATTGGAACAACCCACATACAAATGTGAAGCATTCCGCATGCTTGCCATGTGCTCCAATTTTTGGTTCTGGCCTCATGTTTCTTTTTCTCCTCATATCCCAACTCCCTCTCTTCCCCTTTCTCCACTGCAGCAAGAATGTTCCAATGTATCTTGCATTGTGCTAATTCTACATGGATAATTATAGCATAGTATTATCCTATCTTCCCCTGTTTCATTTCACTTTGTATCCATTTAGACCCATGGAGGCTGACAGACACACAAAAAATATGTTGGATTTACTTTAAGGTCTAAAACACCTGTATTTCCAGGTTGCCTATTTTCTATATAGAGATAATCCAGTTCTATTAGCAAGAGAAGTTTGAATTCTAAAATTTTTCCTCAACTTCTGCTTCACTTTCTGCTCAGCTCCACCACTTCCTTAAGAGTGTTTCGTTTAACAACAATGCAGGAGAAATGCTGTCTTTTGATAAAAACATGGAGTTAAGCACCAGATTTGATATTACCAATTTAGTTGCATTTCCAAATAATTCCTTCCAAAGAGTCAGAGTTGGTACAATGAATCTGGAAGCTCTACAAGGCAAGAAAATTTTGATTGATGGGGACAAAATAGTGTGGCACAGACGGTTAAAGCAGGTGAGCCGTGGTTTCAGTATTAAATTCTGTAGGATTTGTAGGAAAGTGGAAGTTAATTGTAGTACAGAAGACTACCCATATGGCATATCTTTGGGGACATGGGTCCCATATTGGGACAAATACAAGATGTAAATCAAACAAACAAATGAATGGGACCTATAAGATCTCCTTATCTGGGATGGTGATGGAAACAGGTCAGTGAGATTTCAGGAGGGCAGGTATACTCGGTTCTTTGGGGCCTGTACAAATTGAAAAGCACTAGTTTATGTTTCTTTAAGCTAGCATTCAGTCTGGTTGATTTTATCTACTTTATTCTGTATGTCCTCCTAACTATAGCCCTAAACAGATGGGCAAAGAAAGGCACCTTCTGAGCAGTTTGGAGACATGGTGATTAGATGATGCATGCCCCCAAACAACATGGCAGCTACACCAGAATAAATCTGCTCCTTGCTGGGTCCTATTCGGGACCACAGCAGCAGACAGCCTCAGGACTGGTGTCTGGTTGCTGTAGTCCTATGATGATTTGGGTGGGAGCAGCCTCTGGCCACTCCTTTTGCCCCATCCGCTTTGCCTCCAAGTTTCTGCTTTGGGAATTAGCTCCTGAGACTAACTATGCAAAATCATGATGACGGACTTTTGAGAAGTCCACAAAACACTCTCTTAAATTTACATCTTTATTTTCTCAGCATGCTAAATTATTTTTGCCTTGCT
The DNA here is from genome assembly GCA_034509955.1 of Urosaurus nigricauda. Classification (NCBI taxonomy): domain Eukaryota; kingdom Metazoa; phylum Chordata; class Lepidosauria; order Squamata; family Phrynosomatidae; genus Urosaurus; species Urosaurus nigricauda. The sequence goes on along the minus strand of JAOEGL010000006.1, from coordinate 20,806,028 downwards.
GAAATGTGTAGGTACCACCTCTTTCTGTATGCAACACCCATTGCCCTCTTGGCTCCAGTAAGCACAAGAAAGAAGGAGAAGTCTTTTGTTGCTATGATTGCATTCAGTGTCCTCAAGGCATGATAACACACCAGGAAGGTATGACATATAGAACAAGGTTTTTAATGACAAGTCATGTTAGCTTTTGAGTAAAATGACTGTGATAAATATATACTATATATACTAGCAACAACTGTAGGTTTAGATAGTCATTGATAATAACTAAAAATCTTTACAGCTTTTACTGGCACATTACTCAAAGAATCCACTGACACCTTTCCTATAATTAATTTGATATAATGTGTGTGTGTGTGTGTGTGTGTGTGTGTGTGTATCCCCCAATTGACAGAGCTGATACTAGCTAGAATGTGTTACAATAGAATACCATTTTTCTTTGCTCAAAATTTATTGCATTGTTGACTGTATACAAACTACTGCAATCTGACACTGAAGGTCTCCAGCTCTCTTTTACCATTCTCTCAGTGTTGATATTACTAAAGTTTAAACTATGTATGGTTTTTTTTTTCTTTTTCTCCAGAAATGCTCTGGAGACTTATTCAATAAAGATGTATTGATTGAAAGATGTATTGTCAATGTTACTAAAGATCTTCCAGATAGATAGATAACAAGAAGGGAAAAGAGAACTGGGTGGGTATAAAAAGTCTTTTCTAAATTGATATAATATGTATTTTTCCATTTTGATGTTTGTATAGATTTCACATGTATTATTGGGCTGTGGCTTTTTAACAAAATGTTTTTTAATGGAAGTTTTTCCTTTTGGTTGTATGGTAGCAGTTATCATCCATGCCTTTGTAAGAACATGCTCTGCATGAAATTTTCCCATGTGTTAACTGTAGGGTTCACTTTGACTTCGATGGTCTTGGTCTCTTTTTCCATGATTGTTATATCTAATATTGGAAAGATTTTAATATACAGGATTCTTTTTAAGCATTTCCAATATGCTACGTTATCCAGAAATTGGGGAGGTGTTCATGAATAATCCATAAATAGTTTTACCAGATTGCACAACATTTATTTGGGTAAGACACAACAGCTGGATATGTGATACCCACCTGGACAGTAACTCAGTGAGGTGTTTGTTTTTTAAACAGAAAGTATTTTATCCAGAGCTGGAAGAATTATACACCTAGAATAGGAAGTAGATAAGGATCCCTACACTTTGTTGGGGGCTTCCCCCATAAATCCTCTTATTTGAAAATTTTATTTGTGCTTGGGTTTAAGGTACACTGTATGGAGTATTTCATTCAACATAGGATTAAGTATTTGGCTCCATAGCACATCTTGAATGTCCATCATGGTCTGTGTAGAACTGGCATGTGTATAAGGCAGCACAGAACCTGTGATCATAACATTGTATTGTATCAGCTCCACACTTTATGGATTACCAGCATTAACCCTGCCTCTCTCCTTTTCCCTGCAGATATGGATAACTGTGAGATGTGTCCAGAAGATCATTATCCAAACAAAAAACAATCAGAATGCTTTCTAAAAACAATAAGTTTCATGTCTTTAAAAGAGCCTCTGGCAATCAGCTTGGCTTCTTTTGCTCTTTTATTATCTTTCCTTACATTGCTGGTCCTAACCATTTTTATTAAGCATCAGGACACGCCTATCGTCAGAGCCAACAACCGGGATCTCAGTTACATTCTCCTCACCTCCCTCCTGCTCTGCTTTCTTTGCTCCTTACTTTTCCTTATCCAGCCAGAAAAGATAAACTGCCTTCTCCGACAAGTCATCTTTGCTGTTGTTTTCACAGTGACGGTTTCTTGTGTGCTGGCCAAAACCATCACTGTGGTATTGGCCTTTGTGGCCACCAAACCAGGATCCAGAATGAGGAAATGGGTGGGGAAAAGATTGGCAAGCTTCATTGTATTTTCTTGTTCCCTAACCCAAACTGGTATTTGTGCTCTGTGGTTGGGAATCTCACCTCCATTCCCTCATTTTGACATGCATTCAGTGGTGGGAGAGATCTTACTAGAATGTCATGATGGGTCAGTCACCATGTTTTACTGTGTCCTGGGCTACATGGGCTTCCTAGCCATGATCAGCTTTGCTGTGGCATTTTCAGCCAGGAAGCTGCCAGATAGTTTTAATGAGGCCAAATTCATCACCTTCAGCATGCTGGTGTTTTGTAGTGTTTGGCTTTCCTTTATTCCAGTCTATCTGAGCACAAAAGGAAAATATACAGTGGCCGTGGAGATCTTCTCCATCTTGGTTTCCAGTGCTGGCTTATTGGTTTCCATCTTTGCACCAAAAATTTACATTATTCTACAAAGGCCTGATTTGAACACCAAAGAGCAGTTAATAAAGAGAAAAAATTAAAACATCTTAGAGCCTGCAGTTTCTTCCATAACACTTTTTCATGTGAGGTGCTAATACCGTCTCCTCAGTTAACCAATTGTCATATTAATTTTTTATTATTATTCTTTATTTATACATAAATATATATTTATTTATATTTATTTATATAGCACTGTAAATTTGTGAATCTAGTTGCTACTGTTCATTTTCTGAATTCTAATTCATGAATTAAATTAGAATACCTGTTTGAGATAGAAATATAGCCATTATAGCAAATAGTTGAGGGGAAAATCCTTTGGTCTTCAATAATATATTTTGGACTATTTAAAGAAATATTTTGGAATGTGTGCTTGATTCAGCCAACCCCAAGATTTCATAGTAGACAGAACGCACATACAATTCACTGTATAATGATTCTTACACAGGAAAGACAATAAACTAAATCTCAGAATAAAAAAAAAACAAGCATCATTGGTACCCAGCATTGATATGTAAGACTAGTTTCAGTAACACAGGATTGCTGTTTGTTTAACAGCCTGGCTGTATGCATAATTTCTCAAACCTAAATCGAAATGCATTTGATTTTCTCTATTCATCAAACTCATTTTGACAAAACATCATCAAGTACATGATCCTCTAGATTCTTGGCTTATTTGTACAGGCCTTATAAGGGATTATTCCAAATTATTTTACATTGTTTAATATATAGGTGAATGTATATGTTGAAATACTTGTTTTTAAAATATGTGGTTCTAGTACTGACTACTCTTTATTAAAAATCTGAAGCAAAAGTGTACTTGGCAGCAGTACATCCAGAAGCATTTCAAACATATGTTACAACTATGTATAATATCCACTTATATTTGAATGCCAAAAATGTTGTTGGATAGCAAAAATGTTGTAGTCTCTTGAAAAATTAAAGGAAAGGGGATGTAGAAACCATCCACAAAAGACTGAGTGTAACAGTTATCTTTAGAATATATGACTTCTATGTGTTCGGAGCATGTTACATAATGATCTAAGATGGCAGAGGCTATGCAGAAAGCATAAATAAGTGTCCCAGAGGGAGATTGCTAAATTCCTAGTCAACGCTCAAAGAATGTCTTTACAGACAAAAAGGAGCAGTCTCACTCCATTTTGATCCTTACCTGTTTATACAATGCACATGGTCAAAATGGGAGGAAACCAAGATGAAGTTGCCCTCTAGTGCTAAACACCAAGGCAAAAACAAACAAACAAACACCTCTTGGTTTGCTCCAAGCCAATCACCCTGGCATACAAACTGTGTGTTGCAAGTGTGGGCATGCAGGAAAGCCCAGATGGATTGCGGAAGTGGTCATCCGGAGCATGTGCTCTGGGCCCGCAAAATGCACCTGCTGGCACCACTGCTCTCCCTAGGCTTTGTTTTGTTTGTTGAAGAAGCAAGTACAGGAGTGGCACTGGCCAGCTGCAACACTGGCCTTTCACATCATTGATCTGACACGTACCCTATGAAGCGAAATGATGACAAGCATGGCAGATTGCCAACAATGCAATGGATTTAATAAAAACATTAACAAACTAGATAGTACAACGAGGGGAATGGGCTGAAGAGGCGAAAGGGGGCCTCCATGATTGAGCTTTGCCAATGTGTACCTGGGCACCCCAATGTGCTGCTTGGGTGGTTAATTGTTTGTGTGACTCCATGACTGATCACATGGTCAGTCACACTGGGTGTTCAATGGGCTGGCAGCTGGATGGGATGAGAGTGGCAATTTGTGGCCTCTGGTAGAGCTCCTGTGTGCATGACTTTGGGATGAAACAGGGGAAAAAATCACAGTACAATGCCATATTTTGGCAGGTCCATCCTTTCAGAAATACAGGGCAGTGCAGACTGCAAGTAGGTGTTCAGCCCATTGTGGGAGCAGGCCATGTTGACAGCCTAAAACACAAATCAAGAAACTCCAGAGGCAATCTGGATTTCCCCCTCTGTCTGCTCAGTACCTTAGTTACTCTAAACACAGACCCAATGCAAAAGACCCATGTTTCTCCAGGCCTTGTGTCATCCAGTTCAGATGACATAGGCCAAAACCATGGGGCCTGAATCAAGCTGCATCTTGGCAGAGTGGATGTGCTTCCTATGGATCTGGCCTGGTCCCAAAGTCAATTTGACCCCTGGTTTACCTGGAATTCCACAGCAACCCATAGCTGTTTATATGCCCCCCATGCTCCTTATCTGACTGAAGATGTACTGATGATAATGACTTGGGATGCCAGTAAAGCAGTGATATGTGGCCTTTTTATTCAAAAAGGAGATGAAGTTAAGAAGAGGAATCAAGAAGAAATGAATAAAGTAATAAAAGAAATTAAAGATAAAGAGTTAAGAAAAGACCCAACTAGCAACACAACTGGAAAAGAAGCTGACTTTAAAATTGGAAATGAAATTAAAATTTATAAGACAAAAGCACTTTGAATCTGTGAAACAAAACTGGAAAATGGCTAGCAAACAGGTTCAAAAAGGAGAGAGGGAGATTAAATTATTTCAAGAAATAAACAAAGATGGGAAAACACAAACAAGATATGAGAATTAAAAAATGCCTTTTAAAATTATTTAAAGATGATGAACAGTTACAGTTACAAAACAAGGACAATGTATTGAATCAATATCTGCATAACCAAAATATTAGACCAATAACAATGGTATTTCATCCATTTGTTAGTTAAAAAAAGAGCTAAACTTTTCTCTGCAAAAACACTTAATGAAATGCTGATAAAGGAGATCTTGGCAGAATGTGAACATAACATTTATCCCAAAAAAAGTAATGGACAGAAAAAGACTCGAGAACTATAGACCAATATCTCTGCTTAATGTGGATTACAAAATTTTAACTTCAGTATCAACAGAAAGATTTTTAAATGCCCTAAATTAAATAATATAATTCATGAAGACCAGATGGGATTTTTGCTAGCTAGACAAACGAAAGGCAATATCAGAACAGTAGTAGATGCCATAGAATACTAGGTATGGACACTTTCACACAGAGGAGGCAAGCATGATTAAAACATGATTAAAACGTGGTAACAGTGTGATGGGGGGAAGATTATCACATCCCTGTGCACTTTCCCCATTCGTGTCCCATGCATAAGGGATGCATCTTTAGATAATAATGGGAGTTTAACCATCAGGTAGATAAAATGCAAATTTGGTAAGATGTGATGTTTTAAAAGAAAATTTTAAAATAATAAACATTTTTTAAAAAATAATTTAAAAAATAAATGTAAAATTACTTTTTAAACCTGGGGCTTCTCTTTCTCCTCTCACTGACCCTCACTCCACTCCCACCATTTTTTTCAGCATTTTTAAAGGGACACAGGCAAATGCTAAGGTCTATGCCAAAGGACAGATGTCTGGGGATGAGTCACCTGGTACATCCCCTGCACATCCCTAATGATGTCCTTGCACTGACCAATGATGGTGAAGAGGGCAAATGGGGAGGGTGTAAGGTGTAAGATGCTTTTCTGCCATATAGACCTCACTCTGTCCCGAGAATCAACAGATACCCTTTTGTTTTTGTTACTGTGGATTTTACTTTATCTTACATTGCTGTTCCAAAAGGTCATAAAGGATGTGTGTGACAAACATATTTTCTTCCTTTCTTCTCAGGTGCCTGGTACCCTAGGGAGAACATTATTGTCTTCCCATTCATTATCACAGTCATGGCAATGGAACAGACTTCCAGAGTGCAAAACAAGAAGTATAAATGAAGTTATAAAAACTCCCTTTGCCATTTCTAGCAAGGGCCACTAGGCAGAACTGCCATCAGTCTGGTTTAAGAGTTTATTTGGGTTTTACAGAGTGAAATGACGTACAAGATAGGCTATTGTAGTAAGGTTGTTTGTGCAGTGAATTGTTCAGTTGGGGAGGAAAATCAGTTTGTCTCTGTATAACAATATTATCCCTGAGGATGGTGATGTTTGTCATTCTTATCCTCTTCTTTCTATCACAAGTATTGTCCAAGGCACCTATCTATAGCTGTACAGTTGATGATCTGTTCAGCATTCCACATGAGTACTATCAGGCAGGTGACATTATCATTGGTGGGCTTATTTCTCACCTGTTGAGTTCTTTTGATGAAGAAGACTTCAGAGTACAACCTTCCATCCATCGGCTTCTTAATCTCATGTAAGGATTATATTTCTCCCCACTAACCATATGATTGTATGAGTATACCAATCCTGGCCATGTATGTTGAGAACTAAATGCCATTGATTTCAGTAGGACATAAAGAAGTTATGCAAAAATGGGATTACCAAACTGTAGAGATATACTATGTGAGGTGTTAAAGAGTCATGGCTTGCTCTTTGAACATTTGGATTTTAGTTTCAAAATATCCAGTTGTGGATGGGATTTGACTGATACTGCAGTGAGATAGAGGGATAGTTGTTGTTGGTTTTTTTCCCTAGCAAGATCTACATGTTTTTGTAAATAGCAATTTCAGTAAGATTGATATTAGACCTGAAAGTAGCAACAGTGCTATCCTGTGGAATTTAGAATCTGTTTCTTGTTCCCATGGCTTTTTTAAACGCAATAATATCAGTAACAACAACAGCAATGATAGCAGCAGCAGCAAATAATGGATTTGTTTACAATCTTGGTAGTGCATCCCTTTGAAACCCATGAAATTTCATTGGTTTTCATTTGGAGGTAGGAATGGAAACAGACCTATACACCAGTGTGATGTGACATTTCACTCTTCCTGGTAACTTTGGTTTGGTACCTCTCCACATTCTTCTAAGCTTTCATAAAAGACTGTTGGCAAGGCTTATGCTTAATCTGAGACCTTTTCAGCAATGTGCCACCTGCAGGACTCCTGTGTTTCACTGTGAAAGTGGCACATTTTGCATAAAAATCATTATTCATTCGTGAAGCGATATTTTAAAATAAAGCTTTCACAGTTACAAGATCTACATGCTGGTGTTGAAACTGTGGTTTCAAGTATGAAAAAGTAAGTCCTATTGCCTTAATTTGCTTACTTGTCTCTTCTAATTTACTTATCTGTCTCCTCATCACTATAATAATGTCAAGGAAGAACTAAAGGGCAAGTGCTAAAAACATGTTGTGGAAGTGTACAGTGAAGTAGATTATGCACAAACACATATTCTTTTAACAGCAGCAGCAGCAAAGCATGTGATTGACTTTTTGAGGCACTGAGTTCCTCCTTGTGACACTCATGGCAAGTAAACTTCATTGCAGTGTTGTGCCAAAGAACTACCAGCAGCTTCTGGCCTTGGTGTTTGCTGTCCAGGAGATCAATGAGAACCCAGAGATCTTGCCCAATGTCACCTTGGGATTCCATATCTATGATAGTTATTACAATGAAAGGCTGACCTATCGGGCCACTCTGGAGCTTCTCTCCACACATCAACAATTTGTACCCAACTATGAGTGTGACATCCAGAAAAGTCTTCTGGCCGTCATCGGAGGACTTGACTTTGAAACTTCACTCCGCATGGCAGCTGTCTTAGGTGCCTACAAGATGCCACAGGTCATTTGCTTTTGTATCCATTTTTTTTGTAATTCAAAGAGCTTGAGGCTGTGACTGGCAAGAACTGACAGTCCCAATGTAGAAAAAAATAAATATGAGCTTTATGTGCATAGGGATCATATGGCCCACCAGATGTGGTTACATGCAATTCCCAGCAGATCAAAATAACATAGGCAATGGTAAAGGTGCTGGGAGGTGCAATCCAAAAACATTTGGAGGACTGCAGGATTCCTTGTTCAGCCCTCTTGTACTCAAAGTGGGCAACAGCAGATAGTTTCCATGTAAGAAACTGTAAGAGGTTTTAATGCTATTAATTTGCATCCTAAAGAGAAAACTTGCCCCACTTGTATTTTTGAGTATATTTATCTTATTCTTTGGTATTACAGTGGGCCTCCACATCAGCAGGCTAGGTATCTGTGGATTGGATTGTTTGTTATTCCCCACACACTATTCAATGGTGGTACATACTCAAGAACATGTTGACGTGGATGTATGCACATTACCATCCACTACCATCCATATGGGGTTTGAGTATCTACAGTTTTTTAATCTGCAGAGGAATGTGGAAGCAAACCCCAGGTCCATTCTAACTCACTTCCTTCACTGTCAAGAATGATATACAAGCTTATGCAGCACACAGTTTAAAAATATGCTTGCATTTCAAATCCAATGCTTTGAAAGGGATTTCTACAAGCTGACTTGCATTATGGACATTTCTGATTAGCAGGAGAGATAGGCCAAGACCTGTCTGACCATTTTTATCAGTAAATTAAACAAAAATAGAAGTTTCTCTAATACTATGTCCATGCAAAATATTACTTTCTCCTCTTTCAGCTTGGTTATGGTTCCTTTGCTGCAGACAGGAGTGAGGATACACAGTCTACCTCTTTCTACACAATGGTCCCAAACGAAACCCATCAGCATACTGGGATTGTTGAGTTACTCGTACACTTTGGATGGACATGGGTTGGATTTCTTGCTATAGAAAATGACAGTGGAGAGAGATTTTTGCAGTCCATGCAGGTTCTGCTTTCCGCAAAAGGCATCTGCTTTGCTTTCTCAGAGAAAGCTCCCGATTGCACTCATTTTGCAGACTCCTATGACATGCTACCAAGATGGAACCAAATCTATGAAATTATAATGACGAGCAAAGCTAATGTTATTGTTGTCTTTGGAGAATCAAAATCCATGATTTCTTTGCGATTATTGGTATTAATGGGTGAAGCACAAGATCTGACCAATACACCTATAGGCAAAGTGTGGATTGTGGGTGCTCAAATGGATTTCATAGAAATGGTCTATGAGAAGAACTGGGATATCCAAGCTTTCCATGGTTCCATCTCCTTCACAGTTCATTCAAATGAAGTGCATGGATTCCAAACATTCCTTCAGCTCAGAAATCCCTTTGAAGTAAATCAAGATGGTTTTCTTAAGGAGTTCTGGGCACAAACATTCAGCTGTGACTTCCCAAATTCCAATATGGAGGAGGAGACAGGTAAAGCCTGCACAGGAGAGGAGAAGCTGAATAGTCTCCCAACATCAGCTTTTGAAATGAGAATGACTGGCCACAGTTACAGTGTCTATAATGCAGTCTATGTGTTGGCCCATGCTTTACATGCAATGTACCTATCTAAATGGACACATGGAGTAACAGCAAAAGATAAGAAGCTAGAGCTTCAGAAACAGCACCCTTGGCAGGTAATTCTATTTTTCTGCTACAGTTCAATTGACATATAAACAGAAGAGTGATAACCAGAGCATGTAGAATGTTTTTAGGATTCTAAAAGAAGATCCCTAATCCTGATTCAGACTTTAAGTCCATCTCAGCCAGTCGGGTTTATACCAACTGGCAGCTTCTCTCCAGTCTTCCAGTTAGGAATTATTCTGAGCCCTGAGCCTTGCATGTCATCTAAATGACGCGTCCAGATCTGAACGTGGAGCAATCTGCTTGCTTGCCATGTGCTCCAACTTTGGGTTATGGCCTCGTGTTTGTTTTTCTGATCATATCCCAACTCCCTCTCTTCCCCTCCAGTGCAGCAAGAATATTTCAATAAATCTATCTGGTATTGTGCCATTTCTACATGGATAATTATCGCATAGTATCTCTTCCCCTTTATACATGGCAGCAGGAATATTTCAGCATATATTGTATTGTGCCTCTTTGTTGTTGTTGTTGTTGTTTGCATTAAAGTCATTTCCAACTTATGGCAGCCCTAAGAGAAACCCTGTCACAGGGTGTTCTTGGCAAGTTTCTTCAGAGGGGGTTTGCCATTGTCATCTTCTGAGGCTGAGAGAGTGTGACTTGCCCAAGGTCACCCAATAGAAACCTATGGCTGAGCTGGGATTCAAACCCTGGTCTCCCAGTTTCCTAGTCCAAGACACAAACCATTACACCACACTGGCCCTTGAGCTATTTCTACATGGATAATAATAGTACAGTTTCAGTCCCAACCTCTGTTATCATCTCAAAGTTCCCATTTAAGAACTATGGAGGGACCATTAGGGCATAAGGGGCAGAAAATCAGGAAGGCCCATTTAGCTTTCTCTGGTATCTTTTCCCCGTCTTCTTATTTTCCTTCACTGCATCTCACTTTGTACCCATTTAGACCCATGGAGGTTGACAGAGACAAACAAAAATCTAGATTCATTTTGAGGTCTAAAAATACTATATTTCCAAGCTGGCTATCTTCTCTGGTCCAAAGCACACTGCAAAAAGAGACTGCTTTTACTCCTCTGGCTCAGTGCTAGGTAACCCTGAGAACTGTAATTTATTGTGGCACCAGAGCTGTCTGACAGACAAGGCTAAATGTCTCACAAAACTACAGTTTCCAGAATTCCCTAACATTGAGCCAGGGCAGTTAAAGGAGATTATCGCATTTACTAAAAAAAACCAACTGCTCCCCAATGGGATACAGTTGGGTTGCAGGTACTTTACTGCTGCTGCCACCAGATGCTTGCAACCCGGCTGCATAACTGGTCCCACGTGTACTTTGAAGGCCATTTGTCCAAGACAACAGGCTCCTGTCTTGGAAAAATGGCCTCTGAAGCATGATGCCTGGGACCTGGTGGCAGTGGCAGTCTGATAGAACCCGCCAGCAACTGGCAACCCAACTGTATCCTGTTCGGGAGCAATCTACCCTTTCTGGATTGTTTTAGCAGTGCGTTTTGGACCTCTGTAAAGCTAAACCAGTTCTATTAACAAGAGATGCTTGAATTCTAAAGTTTTTCCTCAACTTCTGTTTCACTTTCTGCTCAGCTTCACCACTTCCTTAAGAGTGTCTCATTTAACAACAATGCAGGAGAAACACTCTCTTTTGATGAGAACATGGAGTTAAGCACCAGATTTGATATTACCAACTTAGTTGCATTCCCAAATAATTCCTTCCAAAGAGTTAGTGTGGGTGAGATGAATTTGGAAACTCTACCAGGCAAGAAATTTTCAATTAACAGGGACAAAATTGTGTGGCACAGATGGCTAAAACAGGTGGGTCATGATTTCAATACTGTATTACAATCTGTAGGATCTGTAGAAATGTGAAGGGTGATTCCAGTTTAGCAGACAAACCCTTTGTTCTTAATTATACCTCTTGGTGTGTGTGTGTGTGTGTGTGTGTGTGGTGACTTAGTGGTTAAGATGCCAGTTCTGATGATCACAAAGCCGGAACGTTGGCAGTTCGAGGCCTGAGCACCACATGATGGGTTGAGCTCCTGTCACTAGTCCCAACCTTCTGCCAACGTAGCAGCATGCAAATGCAAGTAGATAAATAGGTGCCACTTTGGTGGGAAGGTAACGGCCTTCGGTGCAATCATGCTGACCATATGACCACTGGGGTTGTCTTCGAACAATGCTAGCTCTTCAGCTTAGTAACGGAAATGACCACCAACCCCTACAGTTGATTACAACTAGACATTCATGTCAAGGAACTACCTTTACTTTTTTTATACCTCTCTTGGGGACATAGAGCCCATACAAGAAGAAACACAGGATATAAATCAAACAAACAGACTTGGCTATGGGACAGAGACAGCTTTGGTCACCTTGGTAGATGACCTGTGCAAGGAGCTGGACAGAGGCAGTCTGTCCCTGTTGGATCTCTCAGTGGCTTTCAATACCATTGACCATGGTATTGTTCTGGGCTTCCTCTCTAAGATGGAACTTGGGGGCACTGTTATGAAGTGGTTCCAGTCATTCTTGGAGGAATGAACTCAGAAGATGATGTTGATGCTGGAAAGCCGGCTTGAAGCCATCTGGCTGCCCAGATGTGGGCAGCATCATGATACTCTGGCAGTGGGGCATTTACATGCCGTACACCGCTGGAGTGTCATGAAGCTGCCATGGGGCTGCGGCAGGAACTTTGCTGCTCCTTTTTTGACCGGCTTCAAGGCAGATTAGCCAGCTTCAAGGCAGGTCACAGCATGTGGTTGCTGCAGCCCCAATTCGTCTTTGGAAAGGTTTGTTTGTTTTGCTCCTTTGTTCTCTTAAATATATTTCCACTATGGTAATAATCTCCTAAGAATAACTATGCAAAATCATGATGTCTGGCTCTTCAGAAGTCCATAAAACACACTCTTGAACTCACATTTTTATTTTCTCTGTGCACTAAACTATTTTTGTCTTACTGAAATGTGTAGGTACCACCTCTTTCTGTATGCAACGCCCATTGCCCTCTAGGATCCAGTAAGCAAAAGATAGAAGGAGCAATTTTTTGTTGCTATGATTGTGCTCAGTGTCCTCAAGGCATGATAACATACCAGGAAGGTAGGACATATAAAACAAGATTTGTGGTGATATGTTTTGCATGAAATTCTTCCAAGTGATAACTTTGAGACCACTTTGGTTATGGATGGCCTTGGTCTTTTTCCCTATGATGGCAATGATTTATCAAATATTTGAAGGAAATTAATATAGGGACTTTTCCCCAAGGACTTCCACTATGCTGTGTTATCCAGGAATGTTGGGGGGGGGGGGGAGTGTGATCATTATCAGATTGCACCAATGGATTTAGGCAAGAAATAACCTGGATTTGTGGTAAGCACCTGGACAGTAATTCAGTAAGCTTTTAAACATAAGTTATTTTATTTTATTTTATCAGATGTGGTGGCTTAATGGTTAAGATGCCAATTCTGATGATCAGACAATCAGAAGGTTGGCAGTTTGAGTCCCGAATGCTGCATGATGGGGTGAGCTTCTGTCACTAGTCCCAGCTTCTGCCAACCTAGGAGTGCAAAAGCACACAAATGAAAGTAGATAGATAAGTAACACCTAAGTAGGAAGGTAACAGCGTTTGGTGCAGCCATGCTGGCCACGTGACCACCAGAGCAGTCCTCAGACAACACTGGCTCTTTGGCTTAGAAACAGATGAGCAACACACCCTACAGTCAGTTATGTCAAGAAATTACCATTACCTTTTTTGTTTTATCCAGAGGTGCAAGAATTTGAAGCTTGTAGCAGAGAATAGATAAGGATCATACACCCTACACTTTCTTGGGGGCTACACCAGATATCTTCTTATTATATAATTGGTGCCTTGGATGAAGATATGGCGGGCAGAGTATTCCAATCAATATGGGATTAAATGTTTCAACATAATTTGGCTCCACAGAATATCTTGAATGTACATCATGGTCTATCTAGAACTGGCATGTCTTATGCCACCAATACATCATATTGTATCAGGTCTACTGTTTAATTTCATTGATACTGTAGACCCTTCCCAGCACACCTTAAGACTGCCTCTCTCTCTCTCCTTTCCCCCCAGATATGGATAAGTGCAAGGAGTGTCCAGAAGATCATTATCCAAACAAGGAACAGTCAAAATGCATTCCAAAAACAATAACCTTCATGTCTTTAAAAGAACCTCTGGGAATCAGCTTGGCTTCTTTTGCTCTTTTTTTATCACTCCTTTCACTGACGGTCCTGACCATTTTTATTAAGCATCAGGACACGCCTATCATTAGAGCCAACAACCGGGATCTCAGTTACATTCTCCTCACCTCCCTCCTGCTCTGCTTTCTTTGTTCCTTACTTTTCCTTATCCAGCCAGAAAAGATAACCTGCCTTCTCCGACAAGTCATCTTTGCTGTTGTTTTCACAGTGACGGTTTCTTGTGTGCTGGCCAAAACCATCACTGTGGTTCTGGCCTTTGTGGCCATCAAACCAGGATCCAGAATGAGGAAATGGGTAGGGAAAAGACTGGCAAGCTTTGTTGCACTTTCCTGTTCCCTAATCCAAGCTGGTATTTGTGCTTTGTGGCTGGGAATCTCACCTCCATTTCCTCATTTTGACATGCACTCAGTGGTGGGAGAGATCATACTAGAATGTCACGATGGGTCAGTCACCATGTTTTACTGTGTCCTGGGCTACATGGGCTTCCTAGCCATGATCAGCTTTGCTGTGGCATTTTCAGCCAGGAAACTGCCAGATAGTTTTAATGAGGCCAAATTTATCACCTTCAGCATGCTGATATTTTGTAGTGTTTGGCTTTCCTTTATTCCAGTCTATCTGAGCACAAAAGGAAAATATACAGTGGCTGTGGAGATCTTCTCCATCTTGGTTTCCAGTGCTGGCTTATTGGTTTCCATCTTTGCACCAAAAATTTACATTATTCTACAGAGGCCTGATTTGAACACCAAAGAGCAGTTAATAAAGAGAAAATATTAAAGGATCATAGATCCTGCAGTTTCTTCCATAACGCTTTTCTCACGTGCGGTGTTAATGCTGTCTCCTCATTTAACCAGTTGACAGGGCTAATAAGTGAATCTAGTTGCTAGTATTCATTTTCTACATTCTAATACACAAATTAGGATATTCTTTTGAGAAAGATATACAGCCTGACCTCTATATGTATGGTGTTTGTTCCCAGACTTACTGAGGATTGCAAGAACCATGAATAATGGCAAACACTATATTTCTGCCAGCACCTGACAATAAAGATGCATAAAAAGACCTCCAGATGCCTAGAGAGACTTTTTTTTCATATGTGGGAAAGCAAAACTAGTCCCTGATCCTGCATATCCAGGGTCGGACTGTATAGGAATTAAAGCAAATAGCTAGAAGAAAGTATCCTTTGCTTTTCAGTAATATGTTTTGGAATATTTAAACAAATATTATTTTATTTATTTATACGTTTTGGTATGTCATGTTGATTCAGTCAGTCCTAAGATTGTATGTTAAACAGAAGGCATAGGCAGTTTATAATTATTTTTACACAGGAAATAACAAACTAAAACTCGGGATCTTATGGAAGTATGTAGTTGTTCCAATCTTGGGTACATAAATATAGGCAAATTAATACGTAGAGAGATCTTGTAGCACCTTTGAGACTGACTGAAAGAAAGAAATTGGCAGCATGAGCTTTCATAGACTTCAGTCTGCTTCCTCAGATGCATTTGGTGGAGTACAGATTCTTTCCCCCTACAAAACCAAGTATCACTGGTACCCAACATAAGGGCTGTACAAATCAGCAGTAAGCACCGGCATCAGAGCAGCGTAGGAGTGTGGGGTTTGGATGACGCATGCCCCAACACCACTCCGATGCTAGCATCACCACCTGTCTGACCACACAGCAGGCAGCATTGCGGCCCTCCTTTGGCGCAGCATTCACATGCTGCACATGAGTGCCATGGTGGCAGCAAGGGTGCCCTTTTCCAGGTCAAAAAGAAGAGGCATTTTGCTGCTTCTTTTTGGCCTGGAAAAACACCAGATCAGGGGTGTGGCATGTGGTTGCTGCAGCTCCGATCTGGTACTCAAAGGGGCGGCAGCAAGCCGCTCCTTCGGGGCGGTCTGTTTCACCCCATAGATATTCAGGATTGGTTGCGGAATCATGGAATCACTCTTGTTTTATATCCTACCTGTATACTTATTTTCTCAAAGTTAAAAATGATTTGATTTTTATCTACTCCTCAAAAAATGTCCCCATGATTATAGCTTTAGACAAAACATTACCAAGTACATGATCCTCTAGATTCTTGGCTTCCTTGTACATACCATGTAAGGGATTATTGCAAATTATTTCACATTGTTTAGTATGTCAGTGAAATCATAAGGATAAATGCAGATATTTTAAAATATGTGTTTCTAATATTGAATGCTCTTTTTAAAAAATCTGAAGTAAAAGTAAACTTGGTAGCTATGCAACCAGGAAGCATTTCAAACCTACTTTAGAAGTATGCCCTTTTATTATTAATTTTCTAATAATTTTATTAAGAAGTATGCCTTTTGACAGCAGCAAAAAGCTTTGAAAAATGCCACATTGACATCAGCAAGAAACAAAGGTCTCTAAACCCACATCCATTTGTCTATTCAATTAATGCAAGACTTGAGCCAGCAATGTATTCTGCAGTCTTGGCCATGGTTTTATTCACATAGGAGTTTATCAGACGACAGAAATTGGAAGTATAATCTAATGGCAATCCGAATGCAATCATAGGGTTTCACGTTATTGCGTATTAAAGTATCTCACGCAGTTTCGGGCAAAAGGGAAGTCATTCCGAATGCAATCATGCGTTTCACGTTACTTCGTATTAAAGCATCTCACGCAATTTCGTACAATGGGGGGTCATTTTCGGGTAATGGGAAGTCATTCTGAACACATTCTGAATGCAACTGGAATTCATGTAAATTTGCTAAACTTGCGGATTCACGTGAGTTTGAATTGGCTCCGTTTGAAATAAAGAGAAATTCCTCCCGTCTGATAAACTTCATACAGAAGCTCTCCATGAAGCCAGCATACTTACAATTAGGCTCTCCAGCTAAATTAATAGTAACACAAGATAACAAAAGCTTCTCATGCTGAACCCAAGAAAAAGTAAAAGAGTATGTGAATATATGAGAGAAATTTCTGAAAGCATTTATGAAAGAAAACCAGCTGGAAATACTAGAAATCATATAAGCGGAAAACAGCTTGTGTACAATGCCGAATCAGATGCTTAAAACTAAGGATGTTAAAAGAACAGGTAAAAAGATAACAGCTCATTCTATGTCCTAAAAATATCTCTGAATACTTATCCAACACCATGTCTATATTGCTTAAATTTTATGGGGTTTCAGTTCCAAGGTCACTTCAGATTCAATCCAAATTGGTCTGGTGTGATAAGGTCCATACTGAGATACGAAAGTTGAGAGTGGAACACACAGTTTAAGCCACTGAAACCGCCATTGTCTAGCTTTAGTTTTTAAAACATGTCTATGGAGTTTATCACACGGGAGGAATTTCTCTCTATTTCGAATGGAGCCAATTCGAATTCACGTAAATTCGCTAGTTCAGTGAATTTACGTGAAATCTGATTGCGTTCGGAATGCGTTCAGAATGACTTCCCATTGCTCGAAATTGTGTGAGATACTCTAATACGCAATTACGTGAAACCCCATGATTGCGTTCGGAATGACTTCCCATTGCCTGAAATTGCATGAGATACACTCATTCGCAATAAAGCGAAATCCCATGATTGCGTTCGGATTGCCATTGGATTATACCCCCAAATTCTGTCGTATGATAAACTCCTGTGTATTCCCCAAACTCTAGTCCTCTTTTATTATTATTTTTTTTGGACTTCAAGTCCCAGAAGGCCCAGCCAGCTTGGCTCACAGTTAGGAATTCTGGGAGCTGCAGTCCTGCAGCTCCCAGAATTCCTAACTGTGGGCCAAGCTGGCTGGGGCTTCTGGGACTTGAAGTCCAAAAAATAAGAAAAGAAAGTAGCTGAAGGTATGTGTATGTTATAGGTAGAAAGAGGGAAGAAGTAGAGGTAGAAGGAAGATATAAGACAGGGATGAGAGAGTAATGAGAAACTAGAAGGAAATAAGTGGGTAAGGAAAAGATATTTTTGGATAGAAAAGGACAGAATAGAGTTAACAGGAAGAAAAAAGAGAAATAAATGAAGATACCAATCCTTTAAGGGCAATTTAGTAAATACATGTGTATAGTAACTTATAGTAAATATTAGTCTAGCAAATATATGTTTTAGAATTCAGTGGTTCTCAGTCTTTCATCTTCTAGGTAATTGTGGACTTCAACTCCCAGAAGCCTCAGCCATTATGTCTAATGGTGGAGAATTCTGGGATTTGAAGTCCAAAATACCTTGGAATGCTAAACCACTGTTTTAGATATATGTTAACTAAGGATTGTTTGTGTTAATTTAATTTGCTGATGGATCTGTATGTCTTTTGAGGTTTAATTTTAAAAAATTAAAAGAGAAAAAAAAAGAAAAAAGAGAGAGATTTGTAGAAGGGATTCCCTCCTCTATAACTTTCCTAGCTCTATGTATCCGCTTGCTCTCGCGAGAGGGAGCGGGATTTGCCTTTTGACTGTCAGACAGTAGTAGTCTCCTCGAAGCCGCGCCGGCGGTGCTCCGAGCGAGCAATGGGAGTGGGGAGGTGAGAACAAGCACTGGCGCGCGCATCCGTTGAGGAGACACCCCTCCCTCTGTTGGAAGCGGCCGATGCGGCGCCGTTTTCCTTTCTAGGGGAGGCTCTGTGTCGCCGCCGCAGAGATGATTCCGGGGGGAGGGGAGAGAAGAGGGAGAAGAGCCACCTCGGAGGGCGGCGCCGGGGAGACCCGACCGAAGCCTCCTGTGGCCACGCCCCTTTCACCTTTCGGACATCTCCGTCATTTAGAACTCTCTGGACTCGTCCATTCAAACCTGGGGGGGAGGGGTTCGTTAGTTGATTGATTGATAGATAGTGCCTTGTTCCCCTTTCGTTCACCTT
The DNA here is from genome assembly GCA_034509955.1 of Urosaurus nigricauda. Classification (NCBI taxonomy): domain Eukaryota; kingdom Metazoa; phylum Chordata; class Lepidosauria; order Squamata; family Phrynosomatidae; genus Urosaurus; species Urosaurus nigricauda. The sequence goes on along the minus strand of JAOEGL010000006.1, from coordinate 20,787,437 downwards.
TTGGTACGGTCCGCATTGATTCTGGCCTCCCTTTTTTTCTTTCCATTCCTCTTTATCCCGCATTAACTTATTATTATTATTATTGAAATAATTAAAATAATAATTAAAATATTATTATTATAATTATATTATTTTAATAATAAATTATTAATAATAAATATTAATAATATTATTACATAAATAAATATTATATACATATTATATTAAATCATATTATATCTTTATTATTATATATAATAATAATATTCATAATAAATTATTAATAATAAATAAAAATGATATATAAATAAATATTTTATATATATTATATTATAATATAATATACTATAATACATATTAAATATTATATGAATTAATATATTATATTTTATATTATATTTTATAGTATATTAATATATATTATATTTTATATTATATTAATATATTATATTTTAAAATAAAATAAAATTATTTTAAAATATAAATCATATAATATTTAATAAATATATAAATAAATATTATATATATATATATATAAATATAAATATATATATATATAATATTAAAAATAAATATTAATATATAAATAAATATTAAGATTATATATATATATATTGTTTATTTTTATATATTATATATTTTATTTATATATTTATTATTTATAATAATAATAATAATAATAATAATATATTTATTTATTTTTTTATACCTCGCTCTTCAGCCCTAAAGGATATGAGAGCAGCTTACAATTATATTGTGATCTTTTCTTGTCAGTATTTGTTCAGAGGAGGGTTGCCAAGGCCTTCCCCTGAGGCTGAGAGAGTGTGACTTGGGCTCTGGGCCCACAACAAACTCCAGATCCCAGAATCCCATAGCCTTGAGCCAAGGCAGTTAAAGCGGTGCCAAACCAAGTTATTTCTCCAGTGTGGATGCAGCCTTTGAAGCCATCGAGGGGGTGGGTTACTTCCAAAAGAGGGTTCAATCTGTTCTTAAACGGTCTGTTGGCGTAGTATGGAAGGGGTCAGGTAGTATGGACCGAGGTGACCTGTGTTATCCTTAGATTGATTCCAAGTCCCATCATTCCCAGCTTGGAAGGCCAGTTCCTGGAGTGGAAGAAGCACAGCCCAAAGATATCTAGAGAATTGCAGAGAGCTACTAACATTGTTGACAATTCTGTTTATTGAGTTAGGATTAGGCAGAAGTACTTTGCACTTTGCTCCGCTCCGGGCCCCACAACAAACTCCAACTCCCAGAATTCCAGAGCCTTGAGCCAGGGCACTTAAAGCGGTGCCAAACCGGGTTATTTCTCAAGTGTGGACACATCCAAAGAGAGCAAATGAGCAGCAAAGGGCCATGACTGAGAAGGCTCTGAGGAATGACGCTGTGTACAGTTCTTCCTGGGAATAGTTTTCCTGAATGTTACCGTATCCTTCTGCTTTCTCACAACCTTTCCTTTTCCATCATGGGCTCAAACACACACTTCTTTTTCACAGAATCTTTTTTGATTTCTGATTTTCTTACACATAGTACCTTATAGTACAGTGGGGCCTTGGTATCCGCTAGGGTTTGGTTCCAGGACCCCCCCCCCCTGTGGTTATCGAAATATGTGGATGTTCACGTCCCATTGAATACAGTGGCAGAGTAAAGTGACATCCCTTATATAAAATGGAAAAATCAAGGTTTACGTTTTGAAATTTATATATTTTGTGAATATTTTAGAGCCCTGGATGGCTGAATCTGTGGATAAAGAATCTGTGGATGTGGAGGGGGGTGACTGTATTTCGTCTTGTGTTTTTTTCGTACTTTTGTGCATGTCGTTGGATCATTTCATTGGCCATCTTGAAATGCCTATGAGGATCTATGAGATCTGGAATGTAATGTTACAGCGGGACCATTTAAGTCAGTGTTGGGTAAAACATCAACTGTGGGTTGTGTGTAGTCCTTGAGTAGTTTTGTGGTCTTTGAAGCCACTGGTAATCCCCAATGCCCATGTCCTCCAAATCCTTTTTTCAAAAAATTTCCTGGTGATTCTTCATCTGAATACCAACCAAATCAATTATAAATCGCCACAAAAATGGGGATTTCCTCCTCACCCACCAGCATCCCCAATCCCCCGTAAAACCAAAAATAGCCAAAAGAAAGTAGCCAAAATGGTAGACAGAGGTGACATAACATCACTACCAGCATGCCAAAAAGTGACAATGTGGCCTATTAGGCAGGCGGGCAAAACTTGGCCCCCACCTCCCTTCAGTTGCCTCCCCTGATTTATGTAAACACTTTCTAACTGGGTGCCATTTCATCATATTGGACTATCCTTCCCACTATTCCCAGACAGCTTGTAGACTATTTGTGTTGGAAACTTTGGTGTCGAGGGCCCTTCTAGATGTCGGTGGGCTGCATTTCTCAGCATACTCAGCTAGGAAAGCCAGTGATTGAAAATGATAGAAATTGAAGCCCAATAACATCCACAGGGCTATAAATGGCCTACCCCATTCCATGAAATTCTATGATGCTACACATAACCACACAGCTTCTAAGTGATAGAAGGGAGAGCCAAGTGGATAAACTTATGTATTCCATGCCGCAGAAAACTCGTAAACTATATTACTGGGTAAAATTCAGTTTCCACAGAATCTTCTCGGCAGTCCAGAAAAGATAGACATGAAGATGGTAATAAAATGTTAGTAAGATTTGACAGGCTAAAGAAGTGGGCAAGATCACTAGTTGTAATGTTATGGGATGGTACATCACTGATTTACATAACACTATGTCTCAACTCCTTATTAGGTCTGACAAAATATGTAAATACAGCAAACTATGCAAGTTATTAAATTTTATCCAGATTGCAGAATTCAGCTGCTGTTGGTGCAGACACTGTTTACTTAGTGTAGAATTTTGAGGCTTTCTTGGTATGCACAACCCAGTTCTTAGGGCTTTTGTATACCAATCCATCTCTTCCTCTAAATGCAAAATTAAAATAAGTTAATGTGTTATTTGCATAACTTGTCCAGAGTCCATTGAATAGTGTGTTCTATTAATATCCTTTTCCTCTCCTACTTACAGATGCCCCGTCACTGCTCTGCGACTGGCTGCTGCACCCGTGACACACCTGAGACACGCAACCGAGGCATTTCCTTTCATCGGTGAGAGCTGATGCCACCTGACCCTATCCCAGTCTCCCATTCATATCAATGACCATGTTGAACTGAGGGCAGGTTGGGGTTAATCCGTTTCAGTTAGGGAGGGAACTCAGCAGCCCAATCTATCCTAGGATGTGCCTGGAGAGAAGGCACCCATAACATTGCATGTTTCATCCCAGCCTAACTCAGTTTCATCCTGTATGTGTTCTCACAGACTGCCAAAGGACAATCCCCGACGAGCAACATGGTTGGAAAACTGTCGGAGAAAGGACATGAGCGGCCAAGGTCTCTGGGACCCTGCCTCTAAGTATGTTTACTTTTGCTCCAAGCACTTTGAGAAGAGTTGCTTCGAACTGGTGGGCACCAGGTAGGTCATCAAAGAATGATAGGGTATGAAGGGTCAGGTAAAGTTTAAATGGTTCAGTAGTGTCTTAGATGGCACATTGATGCTACTAACAGGTGGACTACAGCTGTAGCTTCCATGTTTTAAAGCCTTTAAGCAGAGAAAGTGTAGGGAAGAGAAGTGGAAATTATTTGAAGGCCAGAAAATGAAGCAAACCTTGAATATCAGATGTTTTAGGCAAAATTTCAGAGGAAGGCAGCGGCAAAATATCTCTGAGCATTCCATGCCCAAGAAAACTATGACATTCATGAGGTTGCCATAAGTCAACAGGCAGCTTGAAGGCACAGCTACATCTTTTCTCAGGATAGTATCCACCACACCCCAGGAGATTATTAACTGAAAGTGAGAATGAATGGGAGTAGTCCACTTTGCCTTGAAGACCAAATAGGATCTGGTGTCTTCGGCATAGTTTCACAAATCCAAACTGCATTTAACATTTTTGATGTGTGTGGAGCCTATTTTTGGGTGAGAGTCATATGGCTCAAGGACAACATGTTGCCTTTGGGGAGGAGGGGTCCAATTAAAGTCTTGAGACCTCTACCAATCCACAAAGCCCTAAACACTTTGCAGAATTTTTCAGCTGAAAAACCAGGTACATCAATCAAATTAGGCAAAAGAATGCTGTTAGGAGGCGCCCAAAAACAAAACGAAAGCCTCCAGAAACAAATGGGACACTGCTTGCCCTTGGACTACAGTCATCAGTAATATAACATTCATGTGCTTTACTAAGAGACTAGGTGCTCACCATGCACAAGGACTAACTGTGTCATTTCTCCAGATTTACTAGAGTAATTATTATCTAGATTTACTAGAGTAATAATTATTATTACTACTGTTCAGAGTAGACGGTACTGGATGAGAGAGACCTATAGTGTGAACAGTGTAGGACAATGTCCAGTCTTTATGGGAGAGTCAAGAAGAGGGAAGCTTTAGTATGGACATCAAAATGGATTCTCCCATTGTCTTTGTTAGTGGATGGAGGAGCACAGATCAAAATATTATGAGTCACACAGGGCTATTTAATTTGGACCCATGCATTTATGGACATGCAAAGAGTGGATCACATACCTGTAATACTGTGAAGCAGAAAGGAAGCTAACATTTCCAGAATCTTGGAGCATTCAGAAAATCTCACGTTTTTGCCCAGAGGTTCACAATTCAGAGGATCTTTTGCCAGGGAGAAAAGCCAGGCTAGCCAGCCAGCCAGCCAACTATTTATTGATTTTCTCCCAAAATGGTATTCAAGGTGGCTTATAAATGTTACTGGTTTCTTTCTAGTGGTTATCATCGGCTTAAGGAGGGTGCTGTTCCAACTATATTTGAGTTCCATGCCAAGCCACGCCAAAAATCAAAGCTAGGCAACTCCAAACTGGCAAAACGAAAGCAGAAGCAAAGGTGAGTACTGATTGTCCAACCCTGACTTAGGTCCTGCTGAGGTTTACTCTGCAGTAAGTGTCACTATGTTTGGTAGGACTGAGTCCTAGTAAGCAGAATTTACTTTGTAAATGTAGAACCTGGATTATGTGTAGTATGTGGGCTAAATTTGAATCTGGCTATCCCCAGCAGCATCCATTTGTCTCTCTCACCATCTTTTTTTCTGTCCTTGCAACAGCCTAAGAGCTCCATTACATGAAATAATTATTTGCCTGGGACTGCTTAGAGATTTTCTTTGTTTTCCATATTTAAGTATAACACTTCCTCTTTTTCTCCATGCTGGTCTGCTTGAGCTTTGTAATTTGAAGGAGGTATGTGGAGCAAGAACATACCTTAAGTTGGTCCTCAGTGTCTGCATGCTTAATTTTCTTTCCTTGCTCCACTTCTGTTTGCCTCCACATGTATGGAAGGAAGGTAGCTGTTCTTTCCCACAACTTGTATGCTGTTTTTAGGGTGGGAAGGAGGGAAGGGGGATGGAATTTGTTATTGCTATGTTTTTATTTACTGTTGTTATTAATATCTGCATTTTACTCTGTATATCGGTTCTGTTGTTGCCCGCCTCCATCCAAAACAGGGAGAAGCAGGATACAAATAAATTTATTATTATTAAATTTATTATTAATACTTTCCTACCTTATCCTTATTCTCTACCTTTCTTACAGGTGTAATCCTTGTCCAGAGGAGTCACATCCATTGTGCATGGATATCTCATGCTTCCCAGCACAAGAGCTACCAAGTCCTGGAGCTGCTCCCACTAGTGGTGAGCCTCGAAGCCAGCCCATCCTTCCTGGGCCAGAAGCAGAGCCCTTGGCCACTCTGTCAGACATTCCCCTAGAACAGTCTCCAGCTGCTACAGGCCAAGAAGAAGCATCTCCTTCTCCAGCTCTCCCAGAGCCTGTGGGTGATCCATCCCATCCTGTGTCTCTCTCCCTCTACATGCTGCGTCTCCCTCCCCCTGCTGGTGCCTACATCCAGAATGAGCACAGTTACCAGGTGGGTAGTGCCTTGCTGTGGAAAAGACGGGCAGAAGCTGCGCTCAGTGCTTTGGGGAAAGCACAGCGGCAATTGCAAGCCTGTCGGCGCCGGGAACAGCGACTCCGCCTGCGGATCTGTGAGCTACAACGTGAACGACAGCCACACAGTGCTGATGCACATCGACGACTTAAGGAGCATCTGCAGGTCTTTGAACTACAGCTACTCAATGACCTTGAGTGACTTTGGGATGGGCCAAACTGACATTTCCCTGATTGGCTCAGTTATGGCTATGGCTATAGGACACCTCCATTGGCTAAGCTGTGTGTCAGAGCTTGAAGCCATATGAACTAATGGGTCATTTGACACTTGCTTTCTTCCCTTTGACCACTCATGTTTACTCTGTATCTGTAAATAAAGATTGTTTTGTATGAGTGGGATAATGCTCCCAACTCAACTGAAACGAATGTGGTTGCTTATGCACAAATTCAGGATAGCTGTTAACCCATAGCCTTCAGTATAGGTGGGCAGGCATGATCATACAATTTCTAATTATTTGGCTGCTCAGCTTTCCTCAGGAGTGTCTTGAAATAGTTGTTGGCTGATTAAAAAGAGCCTTAATATTTTCACCTGAAATATGAGGCAATAGAAGTCTTAATATCTCACGGGCCAGTGTTTTGTCCACAAAGAGCATCTATATCTGGTTAATACAGTTGGCCCTCTGTATCCACAGATTTTTTTTTATCCATGCATTCAAGCATGTACAGATTCAAAATATTTTTAAAATATATAAATTCCAAAAAGCAAACCTCGATTTTGCCATTTTATATAAGGTACATGATTTTACTGTCCCGTTGTATAATGGGACTTGAGCAGCCACAAATTTTGGTATCCAAGGGGAGTCCTGGAACCAAAGCCCAGTGGATACCAAGGGCCTGCTGTACTGATCCACACACTATCCACACAATACTATTTCACCTGATTAACCTGCATCACACAGAAGAATGGGGTGTTGTGTCAGCCAGGAAAAATACATGCTAAAAGTGACATTGTCTAGTAAATAAACCAAGCTGCAAGCTTAAGAGGGATTGTCACACTTACTGGCTGAAGATGAGTTAGGCCTGCTGTAAATAAATCTCTAGGTTACAGGGTGTAGAGGGAGAGACCTAGTACCTGTAAATGCTGCTGAATTTCCAGCTGACCTATCTGGCATGGCCAGTGCAGAATCTGCAAAACTGAAACAGTTACTTCATTAAGGAAAAATGATTTGCTAGTAACACATATTTAAATTACTCTTAGATGAAATTGAAATGACCTTCCCAAATAGGTTTGAAGAAACAGTAAATTTTATTTGTTACACCATTTGTTAGTAGGTGTAATGTTGCTTTTCAATAAGTTTGTTGCATCCCTTGTTACCCCCAAAGTATTATTTATTTATTTGCTTGTTTCATTTGTATGCTGCCTTTCCAAAGTGGGACCCAAAGCAGCTAAGGGAAGCATCGTGTCTTCACCTTTTTGTGGAGGGAAAGAAGGGGCCACCCTAGCCTCTCAAGGGAGGGCTTTTCCGAACATGGGAGCAGCTCTCTCATGTCCTCAAAGACACATGAGATAGTAGAATCTAGAGAAACCCTTCCCCTTCTTAGAACTTGGCAGATTCCTATGGGGAAATGTAGTCTTTGAAATAGTGTAGACCTAAGCCACATAGGGCTTTGCAAGTCATGACCAGCACTTTGAATTGTGCCTGGGAATGAACTGTGTTTTCAACAAGACCTTTCCTAGACTCACCCTTTAAAACTGCAGTGTATGTACTGTACTTCAAATACTTGTTTTTTCTAAAGAGGTTTCATTTGAAACTCTGGAGGCTTTGAATGAGGTCATATTTGTAAACAAACGTTTTCTTGTGTACAAGGATGTCTTACTGGATGAAGTCACTGGTCCTCAACAAACATGAATTTCAAGGTTTGCAGCATTTTCAGGATATTCTATTATATTGGGATCAGTGAAGGACTCTGGGCTTGACAGACCACTCCAAAGGGATGCCACGCCTTTCCTAGCCAGATCAGGGCTGTGGCAACCTCACGCAGCTCCTCTTTGCACCCTTGAAAGGGCGCAATAGCCGTGGAGGCACAGCTATATGGTGCTCCTTTGGTGCTGCGTCATATGGACGCAGCATCGGAGGAGCGTCATGATGCTGTGCGTCTTGTGGAGTGGCGCACAGTGTCATGGCATCCTAGGGATGGAGTCAGGGCATGCGTCATCTGGACACAGCACCCCACTCCACCCCCTTTCAGACGAGTCTGTACAGGGCCTTAGTCTCAGGGGCAAGGATGTCTCACCAAATCTGCAGATAAGTATTTTGCATAAATGTACACAAGGATCATATGTTGCCAACAAATTGTTGTTGTTGTTATGTGTGCCTTCAGGTTGTTTCCAAGTTACGGCAACCTTAAAGCACAGGATTTTCTTGGCAGGATTTGTTCAAAGGGGGTTGCCTTTGCCTTCTGAGACCAAACAACTGTGACTTGCCTAAGGTCACCCAATGGCCGAATGAGCATTTGGACCATGGTCTCCAAAACTTCTTAGTACAACTCTACTACTACACTACTACACAAACTACTACACCATGCTGGCTCTCAGTCAACATGTTGGCCCCAGACATCTCTGCAAAAGTAAGTACAAGGGATGCTGAAATGACATCTCAGATTGGATATTGCAAAGCTGGCATCCCTAAAATACTGCCATTGCTTCCCTGCCACCTGTACAGAGAAGGCTAGTATGTTTTATTTCATGCAGTCATGAAATTCATGGGGTCACCATAAGTCGACAGGTGATAGTGTGATCCTCCAAATGTTGATGATGATGATGATGATAATGATGATGGTGTTTATTTATAACACCCTTTTCACCAAAAGGTGGTACATCAGAACATATACAAGCAAAAATGAACAACAAAACACAGCACAATGAAATGCTAAAATACCAAAATAATATACTAATATGCTAAAACCAACAGTTGTTGAACTTCGGCTGCTAGCGTTCCTCACCACTGGCTGTTCTGGCAACCCAACAACATCTGGAGGGCTGACAATCTCCATCCTTGCCTAAATGCATTTGCCAGGTCCAATTAGAATAGGTTCACTGAATCAGTTGCTGAATGGTAAATCAACATTGTACATAAATCCCATTGATTCAGTGGGCCCACTCTACTTTTGTCTGACAGTTGGCCACAGGAGATTTTCAGACGGGAAAAAATGCCGGGAGTAAAAGGCATACTCCCGGCAAAATCGTGCGATCTTGCTGAAGATTTTAGGACGACATCGCACTCATCCAGGACTTATCTGGTGACAATCCCTTTTACTCCCGCCATTTTTCACCTTTCTGAAAATCATTGTTTGGATGTTATTGGATTTACTACATGGCCAACACAGCTACTGCTAGATGAAAATCTCCCAAGTGACAGCCTGTGAGACCATTTAGCAATGGGAAGCAATAGGACCACAGGAGGGCAGCGTAGCACAAGGAATAAAATTGGACTGGACCAATTGGACTGGACAAGAGTGAGTCTATGGGTCCATCTACACTGTAGAAATAACACAATTTGATATCCCTTAACTGCCATAGCTCCATCCTACAGGATCCTGGGATACATAGCTTAATGGTGAGGCACCAGCATGCTTTGACAGAAAAGGCTAAAGACCATGTAAAGCTACAAATCCCTGCATTCCAGAGGATGGAGCTGGGTCAAACTGCATTATTTCTACAGTGTAGACACCCCCCCCCCGTGCCTTCAATCAGTTGTAAACTTCTATAATTGGGTGTTTTTTTAGTTTTAAATAAGGGAATAAGGGCATTATGTAAATTTAAATATGTATGCATTTTGTATTTTATGGTGTATTTTTGTGTTGTAACCCGCCTCTTGCGAATGGTAGGATATAAATATATTTTATTATTATTATTATTATTATTGGGGCCCCATGAAGGTTTTCAGCTCTTTTTGCAGTGGGGATGAATAGCTGGGTGAGACAGAAAGGCTGTTTCTCATGGAGGACAGTGTGGCATAGTGGTTTGAGTGTTGGACTATAACTCTGGAGACCACTGAGTGACCTTGGGCAAGTCACACTCTCTCAGCCTCAGAGGATGGTCATGGCAAACCCCCCCCCCCGAAGAAACAGGGCATGAAAAGTCCAGGGGGTTTCTCCTTGGAGAGTCTCCATAAGCCTTGAAGGCACACAACAACAAGAAATCTTGCCAGCCATGCATCTTTGCAGAAAGTGAAAGCAGCAGAAGAGCCAGCCCCTCTTTGACTTTTACTTTCGTTTGTGATAGAAAAGGAGGAGGAGGCTAAGAAAGAGGTAGGTTTCCCTCTTTTCCTAAGGTCCCTATGGGGCTGAAAGCCAGGGGGAACCAGGCGTCCTCCATTTCCCGGACGCGTCCTCCATTCCAGCCTTCTGCCCAGGAGGAATGCTACACAAGATCCTCCATTTGGAGCAGGGTTAAGCAGCATGGATTGATACTTCTATATGACTGTTTTTAGCTTGCCTTTTGGAGTGTCCTCTTTTGGTGTTTTTCTTTTCTGGAAGGTCCTACATTTTGCAAGGCCTTGTCCTCCTTTATCGCAGTGAGGACACCTGGGCACTCTGGCTGAAAGGGGACTATTTATCACACTAGGGTCAATTCCAGAACCATCCCACAATTATCCCTTTACAATAATAATAATAATAATAATCCCAGAATTATCCCATTGCCAATAATAGGATATTCATTGCCAATAATGGGATAATTGTGGGATGGTTCTGGAATTGACTCTAGTGTGATAATTATGGAATTTATGACACGGAAAGAATTTCTCTCAATTTCGAAAGAAATGGAAGTGAGGCCAGTTTGGAATTGAGTGAATTCGCTAGTTTGCGCATTGACACTGCATTGCATTCAGAACTGCCCAAAATTGCCTCCCAGTGCCCGAAATTGCATGTGATCATTTCTCACGCAATCACGCAAAACCCCATGATTGCGTTTGGAAGGACTTCCCTTTGCCCGAAAATGTGTGTGATCAGCTTTCACATAATAATGCAAAACCTCATGATTGCATTCAGATTGTCATTGGATTATACTTCCAATTGCCTTCATGTGATAAACTCCGGGAGGCTAAGTGCCCAAATTCCCTGCAGAAACAGGATAAATCCCCTAAAAATCCCGTAAATGCAGGATCATTTTCAGACACATCAGGGGCATTGAGCATTGATCCGACATTAACCCGCACAGAAAGTGGACAAAATCAGCTGCTTTTTACTTTGGGGAAAATCCCAAAAGTAAAAAGCGGCCGATTTTGGCAGCTTTCTATGCGGGTTAATGTTGGATTAACGATCAGTGCCCCTGACGTCATCTGAAAGCAATCCCACCTTTGTGGGATTTGTCCACTTTCTGTATGGGATGCCCTCCAACATCATCTGAAAAAGATCCCACTTTTGTGGAATTTTCCCAATTTAAATCCCATCTCTGCATGGGATAAACTCCATATGATAAACTCCATCGTCTAAGCAAAATGAGCTATAAGAATTGTGGGTTTCCATAGTTGATCAAGGATTTCAGTCCTGATCTCCCAGAATCCTAATCCAACACTGATACAACTGCAGTGGTCCCTTTGCATTTGCTGGGGTTAGTGGTGAAGGACCCCCATGAATGTGGAAAACCAAAAATAAAAAAGCACTATTCTTTTACCTAAGAGAACACCTCTCTAGGCATCCCCAGGTCCTCCAGTGCAACTCTTTGGTCAACATCTGCCAGAGGTTAATCACAGAATCATGGTGGAGGACTGACAAATGCCTAGAGAAGTGTTTTCTCTGAGAATTTCTAGCTTCTTCAGCACAACTCTATGGTCAACTTCTGCCAGAGTTGCACTGGAGGAGCTAGAGATTCATGAGAGAACATACTAATCAAAACCGCAAATAATCAAACCCACAAAAGTCAAAACCGCAAATGGGGAGGGCCAATTGTAAGCATTCCACCTAAACAAATTATTCAATAAAAATACAGCACTAATCCTTTAAAAGCTCTTTGCAGCACACATAGGCAGTTGTCTTATCTGTTTTTCAACCTACCTCTCCCTTCCCCTAACTTTCCATCTCTTGGACCCCTCATAACATCTTTTTTCCCTTTTCCAGAAATTTCCCTGGTGCCAAGATGTCCAACAGCGTCCGCTGTAAACTGGTTGACTATATCGATGACCTGCTGTATGAAGAATTCAAGAAATTTAACATGCACCTTGAAGAATACCCAATCGAGGAGGGCTACAAGCCCATTCGGCGTAGTAAGACCGAGAAGGCAGATGCCACTGAGATTGCGCGACTCATGGTCTGGGCATATGAGGAGGCCAAGGCATTGCAGATGGCAGTCAGCATCTTTGAGAGAATAAATAGGAAGGATCTGTCGGAAAGAGTCAGAAGAGAGATGCCAACATGTTAGTCAAACAAACAAACAAACAAACAAAAACTCAATTACAATTTTCTGTTAGTTTCTGATCAATAGATATGCATTAAGCATTGTTATATACCATGTTATATACCATGCTTTCCGTTGGTATGTATGCCTTCCCACCTTCCCCAAAGTCTACTCCAAATTCAGAGTATGTAACAAACTCCATCATTTATATTGTTAAATATAAATATATACTTCAAAGAGGCAAGAGATTTTAGAGATTCCACCATTCTCCTAGGATTCGGATTCCGAAGGAGAGATACAGGATTTCTGTGATATAGGATTTATTTCTAGTTCTAGATGCACGCCATTTAATTCAACCATCCATAATTATTGCACACTACTTTATTTTATAGTATCTTTATTCAGAATAAACTAACAAACACACAAGAAATTTTTTTTTACATCTAAATCACAACAGAGAACATATAAAATGTTCTCTTCCCTACTTATAACCTCATTCTAACCTCGTTTAAAATATTCAATAATATCAACTATCTACCAAACAGGGATGATATCTTTATTGGGCCAACCAAATGAGGGTATTACTGTTTGGTGGCTTTTTAATGTTGTTGGATTTGCTATATAGCCAACACAGCTACCCACAGGCATTTAAAATACAGTATACCATCAAACCGAATCAAACAGCTTGGACAGTCTCCTAGAAGCAAATTTCTAGAAAGCATACTTCCTCTGATTAATAAAATCCATATTATTTCTCATTAATTCCCATATTAATATCCATTCACATTCCCATTTCTCCCCCAATTCTCATTTTATTGCACTCTACTGACATGAGTAACAAAAGTGTCTAATCTTAATTGTCCTTGTGTTGATTATAGAAGCAAGAAGAGAAGAAAAATTGCTTTTTCTTTTTAAAAACAAGAATGACCATTTGTTTCTAATAGATTTCCGTCAGTGTGTAAAGCCTTTGACCAAGGAGGAAGAAAGAAGAAAAAATGAAAAAATATGTTCAAATCTCTACAACAAGTTTTTTGGGACTGAGAAAAAAGGTGAGTTGCTGGCAGATGTATGTAAGATGCTGAAGGAATGGAAGACTGCTAGACAACATGGCTCTAGCAGAAATAGGCAGAAAGAAAGTAAACCTGTAGCTTAGACAAGTAGAGTTAATTTTTTTGTACTACAGCACCCAGAGTTACTCAACTTGAATGACCAGAGTCCATTCTGGTTGGCCAATTCTGGGAGCTGTGGTCCAAAAATAAAGTAATTTTTCTAAGCTTTGGATACTTTCTGTGTATGGGTAGATGTTTCTGTGAGTTTTAACAGATCCACAGAGGTTTCTGGCTTACATTTAACAAATGTGACTATTTTCCTTGTCTTAGACTTTCTAAATGAGATGATTGAAAAATTGAAAAGAAAGTTTGCATTGGCTGGGATCATACATCAGGTGGATTTGTGTGTGAAAGGACTCAGCTCTGCTTGAAAAGAATTCAGATTTGTAGTACATCTGTGTGCTTATAGAGGCATACTGTTTCTTAATAGTAAATGTATGTCCCATATATATTCAATTATAAATTGATCTTATAGTTAAGGGCAAGTTGGGAAGCCAAAATTATGGAATCCTACCTGACCATATTGTATACATAGCACAATAACAATTTTGCTACATAGTGAATCCTGGTGTGACCCTTACCCCGCCTAACATACCAGTAAGCAGTCTATGAGTTGTATAAGGGCCGTGAATATGTAACAGTTACAAATGTTGGACTGTAGGTTACCTATTGGTCAATTGCCCAACAGGATCCAATCATCAACATTAGTAGTACTAGTACTATTACTACTTTGTATTTTTCATCATCGTCATTGTATTTAAGGCCTTTCTTGGCAAACATTTCATTTGTGCAAAAATCATAGCATTTAGTGCAAAATACAAAGTATCCTTTTTTGCACCAGGAGATCTCTTTTTTTTAAATGTCCCAAAATGTGCAAACGTACACACACAGTAAAAATGGACAAACCTTCTTGTAATCTTGTCTAGTGGGGAGAAAACTTTTGAAATATTTCCTTCTCATGTGCAAAGAATAAAATAAGTAAAGATTTTGATTGTAAATAATTAACTGTAAGAGAAGGGATTGGCTTTTAAGGGACTTAATTTAGAATTTTGTCTAAACCTCTCTATTTTTTCTTTAAGAACTTACCCCATGAATGGAAATGATACCTTTTTTTCTTTTCTTTTTTTTTCTTTTTTAAGAATAACAGATGTACCATTAAATCTCCACTGCACTTGAAATCATAGAATATTTTAGTCTTTACTTTGGCATGACCCTGTTCTCTAGTTTTTTGTGGAGTTTTTGGGCTATGTGGCCATGTTCTAGAAGAGTTCCTTTCTGTTTCGCCAGCAACTGTGGCTGGCATCTTCAGAGAATGCCATCCAGAGTTGCTGCCAGCCACAGCTGCATCAGAAAGGAACTCTTCTAGAACATGGCCACATAGCCCAAAAACCCCACAAAAAACGATGGATGCCGGCCATGAAAGCCTTCGACTCCACCCTGTTCTTTGTTTTTACTAAATCTTTGAACCCAGAGTTAGTCATACTTAGAGCAGATCAATCAAAATAAATGAAACTTATAACTTTATTTTCAACAGGTTGACTCATAAGTATGGCCCAACATGCTAGTGGACTAGGAAACATCACACTAAATTTCTCTCTGTTTTTGCTTTTCAGTGGAGGTGACATTGGATGCCAAGACTGCCTATCCTGCCCTTGTGCTTTCTGAGGATCGGAAAAGTGTACATCTGGGCAGCCATGCCAAGCCTCTTCCCAACAACCCTGAGCGCTTCCGTTTTATTCCATGTGTCCTGGGAGCAGAAGGAATTGATTCTGGGACTGTGGAATGGGTGGTGGAAGTGGGCAAGGCCAAATCATGGGCCATAGGCGCTGTCCGGAAATCAATAGACAGAAAGGGGTACCCGTACCTCACTGCTACTGAAGGGTGTTGGCTGCTGAAACTGAATGGGGGAGAATATGAGGCTTCTACCACACCTCGCACCATTCTTCCATTGTGGAAATCTCCACAAAGTATCAAGATACACCTGGAGTATGATTTTGGCATCCTTACCTTTTACGATGCTAAATCTATGGAGCATCTCTTCACCTTCAACTATCCTTTCTCTGAGGTTATGTTTCCTTTTTTCCAAGTCTGGGACACAGAGATTCCCCTGAAAATCTGTCCTTGTGGTTAATAGAAGCACATTCTCAAGATAATATCATATCTAATAAATAAATGTAATATCTAATTAATATAATGTAATGTAATATACATAATAAATAAATATAGTATCTAATAAAATATGTCTAATTAACAATTTGTAAGCCTCTCTGAGAACCTTTTGGTGGAGTATAAATACTCTAAATAAATATAATAAATAATACACACACACACTTACCTGGGGGTAAATCTCATCAGATTTCATGGAATATACTTCTGAGCAGACACATAGGACTTTGCAATAACTATAAGATACTTATATCAAGCAAGCAATAAGATACTTAATGTAAAACTTCCTTATAGCTTACTGAAGTCTTACTTGTATATTTCCTTTTATTTGTCCGTACTGTTATTGGTATTAGTAATAGCAAAAATGTTAACAGTCACAATGGATTTGCAGACATGGAACTGGGTCCCTTTCACATCACGCAGTTATGGCACTATGATTCCACTTTAACTGCCATGACAATATCCTGTGGAATCCTGGAGTTTGTAGTCTGGTGATGTAGTAGAGCTCATCAGCTGAGAATTCTAACTTTCCCCCTAAACTGCAAATCCCAGCATTCCATTGGATGGGACTATGGCACTTAATCCTTTTATATCACTTCTATATTTTTTATCACTTTATTATATTATAAGGTACTATAATTATGTAGTGTGAAAGGACTCTGGGTTTCTTCAAGGTCCACTGAACTGCAGACATGTCAGAGATGCTTTGTCCATTTGAATCTCAGGAAATGTTCTACATGCACCATTGCAACTCACTTTGGAAGGGCATGTTGTTCTGCTTTGTGGAGGATAGTCTTTTTATTGAAGAGGAGGAGAACTCTGTTTGAAGGCATCCTCTGTTTGTTCAGCTATCCATTCAAATACCCAATTTAAAGATTTACAACTGTAAGAAGAATGAACAGGGCCTTCAAAATAACCATTTAGCTTTTGCATAGCTGACTCAGAAATTGCAGAGGTCATTTGGTCTTTCTCACTATGGTGAAAAACACTGACCAAAATCCTTTTGGTGTCTTATGCTAGTATCTCCCTAGGCTACACCAGTGCAAGTATTTTGTTTCCTCCGAGCATTGAATAAGATATCCAGTACCTTCTGCAATGCTTTTGCCCTTTTGCAAGAGCATCAGAAGCTCACATACATAGTAATTATGTAAAGACATAATTTTAATAGAGGAACAATAAAGAGCTTCCAAACGTAACATATAAAATTACATTTACATTATAATCAGTCCTGTAATATAAAAAAAAGTAAAGCAGTCTAGGAATTCTTAAAGATATAATAAAATAGCATAAAATGCTAGTTTTGTGCAACTATAATATGCTTGTTTTTCTTTGCCAAATCTACTTTATGGTTCAGAATTTTTCAGCCTTATTGCATTTACTTCATATTCAGAAGCAAATATCTGCTCCTAGTAATAGAGTTACTTTGGGAAGTTCCAGCAAAAGGCTTCAAAAACCAAGGCCTGGAGCTTTTGTGACTTTTCAACAATTTCCTCCCCTTTGTAGCCTTTAGCCATTCTCCACAAGTCATAGCACTGACCAAAGCAGAGCAACAAGTGTTGTTCCCATGCGGCAAAATTAAGCTGTGTTGTACCCCAAACCAACAAAGCTACTTTGTTGAGGAAGGGATTTCACTAGCATATCTCTACAACTTAACAATAAAAATGTGATAGCAACAAATTGCTGCTCTTTTGTGCTACCTACTATCCACAGTTCCAGATAACCAAACACCCATATTATTTTCACATTTTTATCCTGGCTACAAAGTCATCTTACAAGCTAACAGATTTCTTGGAGCATCCACTTTTGTTTGTGACATACCATGAAGATTGTGACATAACATGAAGAAATTAAAGGTTTCCTCACAGAGCTGCCCTAGATAGTAGTGTTCTGGTCCAAAGGTGGAGTTTGTATAACCTCTGAATTTTTCTCAAAGTATGTAGTATTAGCTTTATATTATAATGGTTGTCTTTTCTTCTCCTGTGTCCCTCTAAGGGCTAATCTACATTATGCAAATCTGTGTGGATTTTTGCATTTTAATATTGATGCAAGTATCACTTCTCCTAACCTCATTTGTGCCAGTTCACAGCTATGCATATTCTGTCAGCCACATGCAGCACCACTGCGTCTGCAAATTATTTGTGTCCACACGTAACTGGTTCTGCACATTATTTGGGGGGGAGGGCGGGGCTGTCAATCAAAGGAATCAGACACACATTTCTACATCCATTCCCACCTATTCCCACTGGCGTTGTAGTCACACATGGTCTCTGGCTGAAGAAGCAGCTTTGGAGTGCTGCATAGCTCTTATTGCAAGCTACGGTCATGTCTTTAACTAAATTTATATATTTAAATACGTAGTGTTTGCCCTTTGACTCAGAACAATAAAACACATAAAGCCTCCATTGGTGTTTAGATAAAAGAAATTGTGAACTATCTCTCCCTCTTGCATTATACTTTTCTCCAATCACTTACTGTCTGAATCCCTTTGGTTGTTGTATCCTGCAAAGTTTCCTGAAAACTATATTTATTTATTAATGTCATTAAATGCCCCCATGTGCTTTCTCAGTGCAGACTTCAGCCCTTTCACTAGATGTATTAGCAATAACAGCTACCTGCTCACCTTCTGCTGAAATGCACTTCCATGCAAAGGCACGCAAATCAGATGGTCACACATCCAATAATGCACACCCTCATGGATACACCGAAACTGCAAATCCATTTGTAATAAGATGCGCCTTATTACAACTTTGGACAGCTTTAAGAGAGCCACCAAGATGCATCTCTTCCGACAAGCCTTCCCAGAAAACGATTAACTTTCTGTCATCTACTGTCCATCCAGCCCCATTTACCAAGACACTGATACTCTTGAGGCCACCCACTTACCCAGTTTTTAGAGCTATTATTGTCTAATGTTTATCTTTTAATGTTTCACTGTTTTAAATCTTATTCTTAGTTTAATCTATTTTTAAGGGGTGGGAGGGGAGACTGAAGTGTTATTTTAACTGTATGTATTTTTAAATGTTGTACTCCACCCCGATTGCTCACCCAGAGGGGCGGAATATAAATATATTATTATTATTATTATTATTATTATTATTATTTTCTGCAGAGTGTAAGGATTTTTTTGCACACACAGGCTGTACATATAGCCCCTAAGGGGCAGCGTGACACCGCCCCTTTCCTAGCCAGATTGGGGCTGCAGCAACAGCATGCCGCTGTCCCAATACAACCTTTCCAGGGCACAAAAAGCTCCAAAAAGCAGCTCCTTTTTGTACCCTGGAAAGGGCACCATAGCCTCAGTGGCATGGCTTGAAGGCACTCCTTTGGCTGTGTTATATAGAGGAGCACTGTGTGAAGCAGTGTCATGGCACCCTGTGGGTGGAGTCAGGGCATGCGTCATCTGGATGTGACACCCCGACTCAGAGATCGAATTCCTGTGAATTGTATGTGATAAGATCACATTTTGCCTAAGATTTAAATTTGGCATAAATTACTACAGTATTTTTATTATTATTTTATTTATTTATATCCTGCCTTTCTCTCAGTATAGAAACTCACTAGATCAAAAGACTGGACTGGAATTTTCCTAAAATGAAAACACTACTCAAAGAAAGCATTTGGAAGAGATAATACTGTCTAATTAACCAAACTGATCAATGTACTTCATTTCCCTTGAAGAAAAGGATGGGTTGGACTGATCTAGAAGTCTTCTGAGTCCAATCAAAGAACCTGAACTCTCAAGAGAAAATAAATCATGTTTATATTGAGTTGGAAAATCTCAAAGAGTAGTGATTCCCCCATGTGAATCAATCACAGTGGCACAGCATACATTTATATCATCCTCTTGGATGTACCACAAAGACATGGGAATATTTTTTTTAAAATGTATTGTTGCTTGTAGTTCAGATACAAAGTAAAAACTGAAGTATGCATGAGATTTTTTTCCCCTTTAGTATGACTGGACTTCTACTGAAGAAAATATGAAAGGACACTTCAT
The DNA here is from genome assembly GCA_034509955.1 of Urosaurus nigricauda. NCBI lineage: Eukaryota > Metazoa > Chordata > Lepidosauria > Squamata > Phrynosomatidae > Urosaurus > Urosaurus nigricauda. Next base: position 20,767,799 of record JAOEGL010000006.1, on the reverse strand, counting down.
CATTTTGAAATCTGTTGGTAAATATATTTCTTCTTGGTTTCCTACCCATCTAGCTATCCTCCCATATTTGCTTTTATCTATTTCTTTCTCTCTCTCTCTCTCTTATCTTGCCACTTCATTTTGTTGCCTCAGCCTTAACTAGACTAGCAACCTATGGTCATACCATTATAGATACAACCACAGAATTGTATGTGCTAGCAGCCACGTTTACAATTTTGTGCATGGAAATGAAATCATTGAAAATATCCAGTCTGGGGCCTTGTTCAATAGAGGACTGGATGCACTTTAAAATGAACATCCAGTCTCCTTAAATAAAGCACTTCGAGTGCAAGTGAACCCACAACCTCCTAAGTATAAGTGGAAGGAAGGAAGGAAGGAAGGAAGGAAGGGCACTCCTGTACCTGTGATACTTGCACAGAGGAGGGCATTTTAAAACTTTTAACTTGTCATACGAGCTTTACCTGCTGCCTGATATTTTAGCTTCCACACACAACTATTGGGGAAACATGAAGCTTGCCTTTTTATTTGCCTGCCCCACTTCAAGGATTTGTCTTAGCAGCTTTACACAGCTACCAGGGAAATTGTATTGTCATTGTTTGTTTGTTTGTTTAGTGCCATCTCTGTACATGGGGCTTTAAAGCTAAAAGAACAGGTTGGGCAAATGACTGAAAGGACTTAAATAAGCTTGATTTTCACTTTTGTGTATTATCCCTCTGTTTTCCCTTCCTTAAACCTCTTCCCATCTTCAGATGTAAAGCATGGAGCAGATCAAAAATCAAACTATGACCCCTGAATTTGTCTTCCTGGGTTTCTCCACCTTCCCTGAGCCCCACTTGGTGTTTTTTCTCCTCTTTCTGGCAATATATCTCACTGCTTTGCTCAGCAATGGGTTTATCCTGACAACTGCATGGCTGGATTCTGGCTTCCACACACCCATGTACTACTTCATCCGACACCTCTCATTCCTGGACATCTGCAACATCTCAGTCACGTTGCCCCACATGCTGAAGAATCTAGTGGGTGAGATAAAGACAATATCTATCCAGGACTGCCTGGCCCAGCTTTACTTCCTTGTGGCTTTTCTGGGTGTTGAGTGTCTTCTCTTGGCTGTAATGGCATATGACCGCTATCTTGCCATCTGCCACCCACTTACGTATGCTGTCTTCATGAACAGGAAACTGTGCACTGGGTTGGTGGCAGCCTCTTGGACCTGTGGGTTCCTCAATGCTGTGATGCACACTGCCATGACTGCTCAACTGCCCTTCTGTGCTTCTCACAGCCTTGACCATTTATTCTGTGATGTTCCACAGCTTCTCAAGCTGTCCTGCCAGGACACATTCCTGAACCAAATCACATTGTTCGTGGTAACCCTTCTGCTTGGTGTCAGTCCTTTTCTGTGCATCATAGCTTCCTACATCCACATTGTGGTAGCAATCCTAAGGATCCGCACCACACAGGGCCGCCGCAAAGCATTCTCCACCTGTTCCTCGCACCTCATAGTGGTTAGCCTGTTCTACAGCACTTGTATGTTCAATTACAACCGAGCTAGAGCCAGCCATTCAGTACTGATAGACATCTTGGCATCTGTGCTGTACAATGTTGTGACTCCAATGCTGAACCCAATCATTTATTCCCTGAGAAACAAAGAGATGAAGGAAGCTCTGAAACGTATACTCAACCCAAAAATGCCATCCTCCCTCTAGTCCCATCTTATTAACCCAGTTCCATGTGTTTTATTGCTGAAGATTATCAGTTGGTGTCTACGGTAAACACTAAACAAACAAAAGGTAAGCATAAAATATGACACATACTGTGCCCTGTATATGGACAACATCATTATTTAGAAGATGACACTTTACTGCTGAAGAAGATACATTGGTTCAAAACATGTTTAGTTTTGATTTTGCCTTTTTGTCTCTGTATTCTTGGATTTTTGCATTATTTTGCCTATGATATATTATTACTATTGTATGTCTATCAGCGTAAGTTGATTCTGATGTATTCTATATTGCTCTGTTTGTTACTAAATGTGCTTATATTTATTTGATTGTTGTTGCTTTGGGGGCCAAGTTCATTCCCTTTGTTTTGTGACTTGCTCTAATTACATGCAAGAGAACTCAGAATTCATGACCTCAAAAACAGGCAACAGAAAACGAGCTGTTTCATCCACCTTCTGCTATTTATACTGAGTAGCTATAGGCAATATACATTGGACTAAATGCATCACATGGAATCATTGATCAAGTCATATTGAATTCCCACCAGTATCCTTACAGTGGAATAGGAAACTAACTGATGTTAAACTACAGTGCCTTTAACATTTGACAATTGGCCATGCTGGTTGTGTTGTTTTTCCTTTAAGATACCCTAATGGGCTTAATTACAGAATAGGAATTGTAGGGTGCTCCAGATGTTGCTGAACTGCCACTTCCAGCATACTTCACTTTTGGCTATACTAGCCCAGGCTACTTTGAGGAGCAGTCCAATAACATGTGAAGGACCTAAGCCTAATGCCTAGTTCCTACTAGATAAAAAGTGAACTTATAGAAGTGTGGACTTCCTAAAATCCAGCTGAATAGGTCTACTCAGGTCCTAACAATTGAATTTAGCCCAATATCTTCACAATATTCTTCAAGTATCTTGCCATGCATTTTTTAAAAGCTGATCTTTAAAACACTACTGACATAACTAACCCTGCACTGGAAATACATTGCTTCTGTAAATGAAGTGCTCTTCAGGCCAAACTCTGCATGGCACTATTTCTGATTTAAAAACATTTGTGAGAGCCATACATTTTCTGTCTGCCCCCAGTACAATCAGAGACTTATTTTTTAAAAGCACAACCCAGTATAAAATACCTTAAAAGCAGCAAATCCTGTTTGAGCTTAGAAACAAATCAAGTTCAGCTCTGGTTAATACTTGGATGGGAGACCACCAGTTGCTGTAGACTATATTTCAGAGAAAGGAACTGGCAAAACCATTTCTGAGTACTGTATTTCCTGCCTAAGAAAACCATAAGTCAACAAAAGAATTGAAGGCACACACAGAAACATAAAATCAAAATTAATGGGAATAATCTGGGACCTTTCAATCAGTCTAAATGTGTCCTTAGTTCCTTGTGAATATTTCCATTTTGCTTTACATTATAATTGTATTTAATTTCTTGTGTAGTTACCTTAGGAGTTACCTTTAGTTACTCTACGGTATAGTAGCCTCATTAAATATTGAAGGAGAAATATCATAGGATTCAAGTGCTGCTTTGTTTTGAGATGAATGTGTAGTTGGTGCATAAAATAATCCTTCCTTCATGAAATTTTCTTATGAAAAAAAAATCTGAAATGCAAAAAATCATTGGAAAATATGCAAAATATTCTTAATCTTGCTCAGCGGGGGAAAATCTTTGAAACTGATCGGTCTTGCATGTAAAAATGAAAAAGAAAAAAAAGTAAAGATACACATCTCTACCCAGCACACGGAAAGAGGTGGTGGCATTGAAATTGGGCGAATAGGTATTAATATCTTCTCACCCACCCCACTATCTCCTCCTGACCATTTTTCTTTTTACTGGCTCACATATATTTTATACCAAATCAAACACCTCACACAGACACATAAGAAGTCAGCCTATATCTCCCTGCCCAAAACTATTCCCCAATACCAATGTGATGTCCGGAACAGGCACATAAAGACATGTCCCATCTTGGTAGATTAAAAACAGTCAAACAGAAGCCAAGAGACTTAAGGTTACAGCTCTTCCTGGCTTCCCTAGGCCATTCAGAATATCAAGGAAATCATTGCATGATGTGCCTTGGGGTCCTTTTCAGAGCTTCAGTTTCTTCTCTGCAATGGAGCTGAAGAGCTCCTGCGTCATGGGTACATAACATTTTTCCGAATCATCTAGGAAGTACAGGGGGTCATTGATGATGGCTGGGTCAAATCCTTCTTTCACCAACTGTCCTTTGTACTGTTTGAAAGTTCCTGTGATCTCTAGAGCCTCCTGCAAGAAATACAAGAAATGAGCCTGAGTCAATGTGACCACCTACAGCAGGCCACTAAATTTCAGCAGCAGCCTTCAGCAGCAGAAGCAATTGTGGAGCCTACACTGGAAGCGGGAGGTACATTGCAGGGGACGGTGTCTATATTCTGAAGCTGGTTCATCTGTGCTTTACTTATTCTACCAAGATCCTCATTCTCCCCTTCTGGACCCTGTGAGTTGCTTCCTGATACTAAGAATATGATACAGTGGGCCCTTGGTACCCACCAGGGGTTGGTTCCAGGAGCCCCCTGGATACCAAAATCCATGGATGCTCAAGTCCCATTATATACAGCAACAACAACGTTTATTTCTTACCTGCCTCTCTCCATGGATCAAATGCATAGTAAAATGGTACCCCTTATATAAAATGGCAAAATCAAGGTTTACTTTTTGGAATTTTTGTATATTTCTTGGAATATTTTCAAGTTGTGGATGGTTGAATCGAATCCACAGATTTAAAAAAATCCATGGATATGGAGTGCCAACTGTAATCAGGTTTTTATATATTGTGTTGCCTCACATTTTTGTTGGGGCAGTGGCACAGGGGGAGGAAATATTTTATCTTTCCCTTTACAGTCAATGCTTAAACACATTAGAGCTCAAAAAAAGAAAGAGATTATCTTTAGAAGAAAGAGATCTTGTAAAATAATTGATTTTTTTTCCTGGTAGTAAAGAAGGAGGGTATTTCTTCAGTCATATAGCATTAGGACCAGGGAGAATTTATTTTTATAGAGATGAAAAGAAGTTGCATCATCCCAGCTGATGTCTCAGAAACAACTTGGGTAGCCAAGTTGAAGGTATTGCAGATCCTGAGATTTCACAGCCAAAATGGGAGACATAGGTACAACCTTTGTTGATGTTCCATGGAGCACAGCTGGATGATGTCTTTAAGTATCACTCATATTTGTTGAGCGCATGCCATTCAAATAAAAAAAGATTTAAAAAATTACAAAATCTAACAAATGAGATGAAGCAGGAAGGGGAAAGCAATTCAAGAAAATAAATACTAGACTGGGACAGTATGGCTGGCAGTGAACAGGGGAAAAAAATTCAAGGCAATGCTCTCACCCTGAGATTTCTTCCTTCATCCTGTAACCTGGAGAAAAAGGAACAGGCTTTGAGACTCAGGGCCAGGCCCTGAGATCTAGGGACCCTGGTCAGCACTGCCCTTCTGGCTAGGAGAAGCAATACATGCTCAAAGTGCTATATTGAACTGTTTCCAGGAACCTGACTTGAGTTCTGGTATTAAGATGGTTGATAGGTCTCTCCAACCACAGCACCTTCTTAGAGCTCTGCAGTTCCTGGTACCCATTGCTATATCTTTCCCTGCTGCACTTCCCATTTGTGTCAGCAAGCATCCTCAGTTTTCTTGGGCAACTTAAGAATCATATCTCTACAGAAATTTCCCTACAAGTTGTTCAGTTGCAGAGGCAGGAGCAGAGTACAGATTAAGGTAACAAAGAGGTTTCGCACCCGGATGCGAATGAAGCGAGGTATGGCATAATTTGGCAAATGGTCTTTGGCATGGACATATAGCTTTTTTCCATCAAAGGGAAGTCCTTCCTTCAGCCGTATGGCAGCCATTCCAATCTTTCCTTCATGCCCTGAAACAAGCAAAACAGGGCATTTAAGGGAATGAGCTACATATTATAAACACACACACCAGCTGCTGCAAGACTACCGATGGACAACACACAGCCAGCACTCCTATGGCAGAAGGTAGTAGGAACTGAATGGGGTTGAGGGAGTAGTAAATGCTCCTCTGAGGGAAGTTTCCCACTCCTGTTCTAGGCAAAGCAACTTCAAGTAAGGGAGATTTGCAATGGTGAAATAACAGGGGAAAGTTAGGCCATAACCTTCACCCAAACTGCTGCCACACTGCACAATCAATACAGTTTAATACCATTTTATCTGTTATAGTGCCATTCTATGCAATCCTGGATTTTGTATTTTGGTGGGACACCAGAGTTCTGTGACAGAGAAGGCTAAATATCTCACCAAACTCTAAATCTCAGAATGCTATAGCATTGAGCCATGGCAGTCAAAGTGGTGTCAAACTGCATTAATTCTGTTGTTGTCTCTTGTGCCAATCTCTTCACCAGTTACCTTTCTCTCCCCCTTTAGACATTCCACAGCCAACTTGGAGATGCAAAAATATTCAGAAGGGGGGCAGTCAGCATTGGAGCACAGGTGGAAAGTGATATGTGAATAGATGAGTGAGTTAAGCACTCCTTTTCTTTACTCCTTTTCCACTGCAAATATAACCCACTCCAAAATCTTTATATTAGAAGAAGTAAGTATAGGTTCAGTTGCCCCCATATGCTGAAAGAGTGTATGGTAATAAGATCTTATGGTCCAGTCCTATCTCCTGTGACATCTGATGTTTCATGGTCTCTTTCATTGGCCTGCTTGGGAGGCACGTGAAGAGCTTCCGCACATGAAGTAATGTACATGGATATAGTTTCTCCACCATGCTTACAGTATGGGGTAGGACTGTTGAGGATAGAAAGGGATGAGAAAACACATAAATATCCCCACCCCACATGTTTTTTCAACTTGAGAGTGGAATTCATCTGAACCACCAACCCACAGGCATCAAAGTTCAGTTCCACTTATGCGACTCTTAAGTCTAGGTCAGCTCTAACATGAAGTTCAGCAAGTCAATGTGAAGCATGCTATGAAGTTTCAAGACACTGGCAAGAAAGGTACTATGGATTCATTTGTTCTAACACCATCTAATTGGGGATTATACATCCATGAAACTTCCACAGATCATTTCACAGAATCCAAATGACTAGTGAGACCAAAAAGTGGGTAGAAATGAGGATTCCAACTAGCTCTTACTTTAACAAGTTTCTGAGGAACAAACTATAATGCCACATCCACAGATATTCCACACATCAATACTAAAGTGTTGTTTGTTTTTCACATTTCAAACCCACCTGGCACTGGTACCCCATATACATTAACTTCTTGAATAAAGCTGACTCCTGCCAAGGTTGTCTCAACCTCTGTAGTGGCCACGTTTTCCCCTTTCCAGCTGCAATGAGGGAGGAGTTTTTAACATTAGTGAACTGGGTAAAAATGAATGTCTATGGCTTTGTTAATAATCTGTCTAGCTACCCAGCTAATCATCTCAGTCATATTCTTCCTTTCCGCCAGTGATGTCCATACCAATCACATGGCTCCCCACTCCCCACTTTGTTCTCCCTCACAGCCTTGTGACTAAGGTCAGCATGACTAAGAGTGACTGACCCAAAGTCACCCAGTCTCTTTCACGGATGATCACAAGCCAGAACCTAAAACCTCCAGGCTTAACAGTTACTCTAATATTTACTCTTTTAGCATTATCTTCAGCTGGAACTGAGAGTGTTAACTCCTCCTGATGCTGTGACCAGGTCCATGAGGGATTCAACTCAAACTTTTCCTGATTCATAGCCTGCCAGCCTGTCTGCATTTTTCTTTTCCTCAACATTTGTGCATATAACATTTAGACACACTTATGGAAGTCAACTCAAATTAAAATGGTGGGATTCATTTTCCTGTGAACATGCACAGAATTGGTCTGTGCTATAGAAGGTCCATGGTGTGATCAGTTCTTCAACTTGCTAGGTGGGGAGGGAGGGGCGATGCATTTTCCTACTTGGACCATGGGTCACTGATGCACAGTGCATGCATCATGGCTATGATGATTCCAACAGTACCCAAAAATGCACTAGCACCACCTTGTCAAAGGCTAAAGCAGAGGAACCTATGGATTGTGCTATGAGACTTACCGGAATGTATCTCCTACCCGATCATGGAAATATATAAAGCCTTCATGGTCTTGCATCAGAAGGTCACCACTGTTGAAGTAGCAGTCTCCTTTTTTCAGGACATCCCGAAGAATTTTCTTCTCTGTCTTTTGCAGGTCTCCTGCATAGCCTTCAAATGGTGCACTCTCAGTGATCTTGATCACCAGTAAACCAGTCTCACCTTGGAAGCAAAAAAGAAACTAGTAGAATTGGGGAAACACCTGTTCTCCCACAGACCCAAGAACAAGGCTGCTCACCAACTTCAACTATAGTTCACCCAATGTTACTGAGGTCAACTCTCACTTTGACTCTCTCCTGGTTACATTTGCAGCTGCCACAAACAACAGTGCAGATATCCTCATACTAGATTTCCAGAACTTTGTACTGTTTCAATACAAAAAGATGTCAGCATAAGCTTTTATGGGATACACCCCATTTCTTTAAACACAGAAATAGCTACAGAATAGAATAGAAGGGAAGATAGGTAGGTGTTCCCACTTTTGTGACCATTGAAACTTTCCATCAGTCCCATGAAACCTTTCAAAGCACCCTCATTTTGGAGAGAGAGAGAAAAAGGGAGGGGGGATTTCAGGCACCTTTCAGCTTGAAAGCCACACCAGAGCACCAGAAAACATGTCAATTCTATTTCCCTGCCCCAGTCTGTATTTAAATGCATATTTTATTAGCTTACCTATAGCCACTGGGATGCAGCACCCTTTCTTGTCCCTTACAGGCTCATCTTTCTCAATATCATACCGAATCAGTTCAAACTTTATCAGTTTCTGAAACAGAAAAGAATGGGAAGTGGAAATATAAACCCCCAAAGCCAAAATTCAAAATAAGTGTACAGTAATGTACATGATCAGTGAAATTATTCCATCTTTAGGCATTAGAATCATAGAATCATAGAAATTTAGAGTTGGAAGAGACCACAAGGGCCATCCAGTCCAACCCCCTGCCGTGCATTGTTAACACCTTTTGTTTAACATTTGTCTTTTGGAAAAAATCATATTTCTAAGTGGATTACTGCCATTTGTAAATATTCTATGCATTCTTTATATAGTGTGTGTAGATCACTTGTTAGTGTCTTTATAGTAATATGCTGCTATGTTTTGCAATGGCCTGTAGTCACAAGAGGAGTGTAGTTGACCTGAAAGGCATATAATAAGAAGAAAACTGCTACAATGATTGGGAGGGAAGAAGGTTGCTAACTAAATAAATACATAAATATCATGGAGAGTCTTTGCCAGTTGTAGCTACTGTACAAACCAAGTCTTGCAAAGTGTAGCAAGCTGCTGCTAAAGATTTTCTTTCCTTGAAAGAATTTTTCCTCAGAGCTGAACCCCTCAAAACTGGAGATTTTGCACCCTCGTTTCCCACTTAGATGTGACCCACAAAAACTGGAGACTGAGGGCCTGGCCCTGAGATCTGGTCACCCTCCACAAAAAAAATCCTGCTGACACTTTCTTGCTCGGTCTGGCTCAACTTGTACTACCCTTTCTAGCCTATCACGCTTGTTTGCTTTTTAAAGAGATCTCTTGTGCAGCAGCCAACGTGAAGCTCGCTCACTTGCTTGCTCTCCTATCTTAAGAAAAGTTTCCAGATCTCAAGGACTGCCACCATTTCTCCAGTCTACATTCAAGGGGGAGAAATCTCAAGGCGAGAGAACAGCCTTGAATAGTATGTGCATAAAGTGCTATATGGGGTTTTCTCATTTGTTACCCCTGATGACCTTGATCTGAATGGCATACTCTGAACAGCTGTGGTCAATGCTTAACATATGCTTAATGATATCATCAGGAGCCACTCCTCGTAACTTCAAATGGGCCTTACTCCTGTGTTAGCACAAGTCCTAAGTTGATTTTGTCTCTGGAACTTTAAGGCTTAGGATAATCTTGACCTGGTAAGTCTATTTTTAAAGATTTGATCAACTAGAGACTAATTTTTTTTTCTGAGGCCCAGCCCTGCCATTGGCATCTGAAAGTTAGAACTTCCTGCCTGACTGGTAAAGCAAGATAATTAGGCTTAGCTAGGATCAGATGGAGAGAGGTACCATTAGCCTCTGCATTAAGAACAAAATGTACAGGGCAATGGTAGGAATTATGTGATCCTCCAGCTGTGGTTGGAATGCACCTCCCACCATTTCTAAACATTAGCTGGCCAAGCCTGCTGGGAGTTGCAGCCCAATAACAGCTGGAGGGCCATATGATTCCTGTCTGTGGTCTAGGGAGCACCATAAAATGACTTTCTAATGGGCACAAGGGGCAACTGACTGTGAATACAGCCTTGTGTTAAGACGTGTGGAGTGACACCTTTATGAATGACATAATGCTTGGGCAATCAGCCCTGTACAAAACTGGATTTTTTCTCAAAACTAGAATGAGTTTTTCTTTGAACCAATTCTCACAGAGAAATCTGCATGTGTGTCTAAAGCCTACATCTGCACTACAGAAATGATGCAATTTGACACTGCTTTAACTGCTATGGCTCAATGCTTTAGAATTCTGGGTTTTGCAGTTTGTTCTGGAACCAGAAGCCTATGACAGAGAAGGCTAAATCACTCAGAAAACTACAAATCCCAGAACTCCATAGCACTGAGCCATGGCTGCTAAAGCAGTGTCAAACTGCATTATTTTTGCATTATCAATGTAGCCTAATCTGTAGATACCAAAGCAGCCTACTCATCATGCTTTCCAGGAGCCAATGCAACCAACAGACATAAAGTAAGGTAGGGGTGAAATTCCCCACTTTTTCTCTAATCAAAGCTTTAAAACACCATGGATGTCCTGAAACCTTCCAGACTAATCTTTACAATACATCTTACCTTGTGGAAGAAGTTGGTCCTCCCCACAGCTCCAACTTTCCCCGTGTAGTTAATGAACCCAGCATTCCCCTCAGTAGCTCCATACATCTCATAGAAACGTATGGGTCCAAATCGCTTCAGGAAATCCTTCCAGACCTCCACTCGCATGCCATTACCTACTGCTATTCGAACACTGTGTTCACGGTCATTGTCTTTCTGCAAGGCAACAAGTCAAGAGAATTTATTAAGGGTTAAGGGAATTTATTAAGGGTTACCGCAGGAGATCAGGCAGGGAATCTGAAATGGTCTGGAGAGGAAGCCCTATGAGGAACACTTGAGGGACCTGTTTTGTGCCTAAACATTAGGAAGAACTTTATGACAGGATGAACTATCCAACAGTGGAACAGACCTCTAGGACATTTGGTGGTGGATTCTCCTTTGCTGGAGGTTTCTAAGCAGAGGTTGAATGGACATCTTTCTTTCTCTTCCTTTCTCTATGTGATTAACTTTTCCAAACTTTTTCCTCTGGTATGATAACATCCACCGTTAGATTTATTGCAATGCACCTTGCAAGGGGCTGCTTATAAAGACTGTGGAGTTCTTGAGGTGTTCTTGCAGATGAAGGAAACACCATAGTTTTTATAGCTAGCAGCTATGGAAATAAATGTCCTCTCTTTGGACATCACATAAATCTATATTCCATATGAAGGGGGGAGGGAACCTGTCTTCATGAACATAAGAGGAATGGGAAGGGGAGAAGGGGCTATATACACGTTCGTTATTATCTTTGAACTGGGACTGTGGCCACAATGTTGTTGAAAGCCAGTGTAGTGTAACACTATGCTGGTACAATTCTTTGGGAGCTATTGGTGGCAAGGCAGAGCTGTGCCAGGAACACCATGGACTGTGTTTCTAGAAACACAATACATCGTTATGTAACCTCCACAAAGAGATCTTCCTTGAGTGAAGAGACATTAGTGACTTATTCATGCCAGGAAAATGTCAAATTATTAGCCTAACTGGATGGTTATACACATGTAAGTCAGTATTCCAGACAGAGTCTCCATAGGATCACACTAACTCTGCTCTTTTCTCACTCTATTATCTCTGTTCTTTGGGATGCACCTACACTGTAGACATAATCCAATGCGATACCACTTTACGTTCTGTAGATCCATCCTACGGAATCCTGTTTTACAAGGTCTTTAGCTTTCTCTGCCAAAGAGTGCTAGCGTTTCACAAGATTACAAACTGCAGGATTCTGTAGGATGTAGCCATAGCAGTTAAAGTGGTGTCAAACTGCACCGTTTCTCCAGTGTAGAAGCATCCCTAGACTCAAGTTTGAGCAATTCTGCAGAACAATCCATTTCCATTCTTCATGAGGCTTTATTCCAAAATACTTGGCCTCCCACATCAATTACCTTTGGTGCATTGCACACGTAGCGCATAATTTCTCCTACATACTGGACTACAGTGACATGATATTGTCTGCAGTCATCCCAGTACTTAGTAACAGAAAATTTAGGTGTCAGGACAAATGTAGCTCCTTATGAAAAGAGAGAAAAGAGAGAAAGATATTTAGGAATAGCACTTTTGTGAGGGCTGCAAGAGCCAAGTGAAGAAAGATTACAATGCCCTATCTATTGCTTCTGACTAGTGTTCAAATACTTTCCCTATTGCAACAGACAGGCAGTCAGACACAGAATCTGCACTGCAAAAATAATCCAGTCTGACACCACCTTAACTGCCATGGCTCCATCCCGCAGAATCATGGGATTTGTTGTTTGTTGCAGCCGCAGAGCACTCTGACACAGAAGGCTAAATGTTGCAAAAAACCCTACAAATCCTAGAATTCAATAACATTGAGCTAAGGCAGGTAAAAGTGTGTCAAACTGCATTATTTCTGCAATGCAAATTGAGTCAAGGCTGTCTCTGGATCCTACTTTTGGGGGCATATATCTTCTATATTCAAACTCTTATGATTTCCATGGTTTTCAGAGCTATGCAAAACCTTTGGACAGCAGAATGGAATGGGGCACAAGACAGAAATAAAGGGACAGCATTCTCAGCAAAGAAAAAAGTTGGACGACTGTTGGTGTGGTAGAAACAGAATGGACTATCCTGAAAGTTAGTGGCTGGCAGTAGCAGCTGGTAGCTTCCAGCTGAGTGAAGTGGTGTATTTTTCTGTGGTTTACACCAAACTTTAAAAAGAGCTATCCAAGGAGACTTTACTATTGGTGGATTGTATCAAGGAAGCCATAGCCCTGGGTTTGCAAGATTTATGACTGGAGGTCTTGCAGGTCTCTCATTCATGGGCTCACTGTAAGTCAAAGTCATCTTGACAGCAAATAACAACAACAGCAAAAGATTCTGAAACTATATTGGGTACTGGGTTCAGCACCTTGGATAGCCTTTTTTTAAAAAATAATTCAGTTATCAATACTTCAATACATAATCAATAGACGCTGGTGGCTCCCATGTAACTGGAGCAATAAATCTGCTCTGGGTTTGACTACAGATTTTAAAGGAATTATTAAAGGTGTAGAATCCTATCCCCACAACAAGTACAGAATCTTGGGGATTCCTTTAAAGTCCAAGCCAAAATCTGAAGAGAAGTCAATAAGCACTCAACGAAATGAATAAATAACATGAGAAAAAATGACATACCATTGACATGAACCTGGACTCATTAGCCTGTTTATACCCCCAGCAGTCTCCAAGACTTCTACATTTCAGGAATGCAGGTTTGTGTTTTAACTTTACAAGCCTCTGCATGAACATTTAAGCATTTATCTCATGGTTTGTTGCTTTATTTATAAGGTCTCAAATGGAAAAATCAATGAGACCTATTAATTCCATGTTTACAGTGCACTCGTACTCAGCAGTTACTATACCTGCATATTCTCAAACAAGCAGGCATTGAATTGCAGCTTCAAAACACAAAACTATTCAGAGTGGAGATTTCACTTGAACCTATGATTTAGGACCACCTACAGTAGTGATTTCTCTATGCAAAGGTTTTGAGCTTGTACAAGCTTTTGAGCCTTTATTTATTTACATATTTACTTACTTAGTGCTTTTCAGTAAGGAAAGAGGTAATTTGTTATTAAGGCCAGTAAATGTTTGACTTTTGTTTGCCCAGCTGACATGTATGGATAGTTACATTTTAACAAGTAAAAGTAAGGTTTACATTTCTCAGAAAACAAGTTTCATTTTAGCAATGAGCTCTTCCTTTGCTCGAACGGTCCCAACTAAGAACGGAATATTCTCCCTTTGCAAGCAAGGGTTAAAAGTGAACCCCTATCTTTAACTGCCATGTTTAAATAGCTAGGAAAGAAATAGAGCAAAGGTGGACAATTGTGGAAAATCAGGGAACCACATTTAGCCCCCCAGGAGAACTTGGAGGGTGAAATCCACAAAAACGAAAAAAAAAAATTCATTAAAGGTTTCACCCCTCTGCAATGCCTCCAAATATTCCCTGTGCTAGGAAGTGTGCCAACAATTGACCGGGAGAGAAGGATGATAAAAACGCCTTCATAAACCCATTGGTGGTATTTTGGTGTAAAAAAAAAAGTGATTTCCCCCCCCCTCCCCATGGGGCTCAGAAATGGCACTGGGGATGCATGCTGTTTATTTTGCCAACTCCAAAAGAGTGGATAAGGTAGGGGCTCTTACTATTGTCTACAGTACAGGTGGGCAGCCACAGAGGGTCCAGGAAGCACAATTTATTTCTTTATTTCTTCATTTAATTTATATCCCAACTTTCTCCCAACATGGGATCCAAGGCAGCATACATTTTAAAAAGCACAATACAACTTTTTTAAAGCTGTTAACCTAAAGGTTAAAACACAATTAAAATAAATTTCTATTTAAAAAACACAAGTTTAAAAACAGTTCGAAACAGCAGTAAGAGCAACTTTAAAACAACATTAAAGCAACTAAAAACAACATGATCAAATAAAAATACAACACCCCTGCATTAAAAGCTTTATCTGCTGCATACTTTAAAAACCAACATCTTTAAATAAAAAGGCCTTTACTTGCCAGTGGAAATAGCAAGGAGGGGACAAATCAGACCCTTGGGAAGGGAGTTCCATAACTTGTGGGCAGCCATCTAGAAGGCGCTCTCTTGTATCCTCACTAGACATGTTTGAGACGCTGGTGGGACCAAAAGAAAGCCTTCCCCTGTGGATCTGAAAACATGGGCAGGCTCATATAGGGAGATACAGCTTTTCACATGGCCCGTTAGCTTGAACAGCACTGATGTCTTCAACATCTTTCATCCTCTCTACCCCTGCATATGCATGATGTATTAATACGTATGTTCATCCATCCTTGTCTGTCAATCATGCATTTATAGTAGCCATGTGTTCAGCCCCCATCAATATCCTATACATACCAGTGTCGATGCATGATGTGATCCCAGTTAAAGCAGCTGCATGATACAGCGGGAGAGGGATGTAAATGATATCATTGGGATGGACCCCACACAGCCAGAATAGGTTGCTTGCCTGTAATACTTTCCTGTGGGTCATGATAGCTGCTTTTGGTAGCCCTGGAGGTAAGCAGAAATAGGAAAGGGGCTCACTTTGACAATCGTCAATGATTGTTTCAAGCAAGAAGCAAACACTTCAAGTCACAAGCTCTCAACCCTGATCGTGGCTGCAGAAATAATCCAGTTTGACACCACTTAAATTACCATAGTTCAATGCTATGGAAATCTGGGAACTGTAGTTTGTTGTGGCACAAGAGCTCTCTGAAAGCATTCTCTAAATGTCTTACAAAACTACAATTTCCAGAATCCCATAACATTGAGCCATGGAGTTAAAATGGTGTTTGGTAAACTTTGGGTTTTTTTAGCTGGAAGTACCAGAGATTACAAAACATTGAATAAAACACTGGTTCACCACCCTTCTAGAATACACAACTAGAATGCAAATGCCAAGGGAGAGATCAAGCAAAAAAATAAAAGGAAAATGTTTGAACACCTAACAATACGTTCTGCTCCTTCATCTACACTCATTGACCACCTCTGGACACCCTTTGTCCTCACCTGTGGTTCCAGATGTGAAAATATACAGGGATGCAGATTTGGAGGTTATGTGGGCTCGGAAAGAAGCAGGCACTGGTTCAGCTGAGCTGGATTTGATCCGTCCCAGCAAAGCTTCCACACCTGCAGTTGGGGAGTCATCACTCAGGTAGAAAACCCGTACCCCTTCATTTTTTAGAGTAGGTAGGACATCCTCTATGGCAGCTTGAAAGTCTTAAAGAGATGAAGAAAATAATTCCAAAAGGATTTTAGTTCCTAAGCTTTAAGGTTTTAGAATTCCTCTTATCCTTGAAGGTCAGATTGCAAATTCCACAATTAAGAATGATTTGGTTTGTTTATGAACAACTTACACCAGCGTAGGTTCTACCTCCAGAACCTGTTTATAGACAGTGGTTTTGAGGGAGACATTACATGCAATTGTTAAATACATGTTAAAGTGGCCAAGCTTCTATGAAACCACATTAATCCTGGTTTTGATCAGGCAATCAAATGTCCCATCAGCAATAAGCCCAAGACAAATGGATACATCTGGCAGTTTTCAGTACAAGCAGCTGTACATCACCCCAATATTTTGCCTGAAAAGAATACACATTCAGAGTTTGGCTTTGCTTTGGTGTCATGTATTAAAATCACATCCTTACACCAGACTTAATGGTCTTCAGAAAGTCTCAATCAGTTTCAGTGCTTCATCTATGAAATGGGACTAACAAGGATACTGTTCATAAAATTGTTGCAAGAATTATTAGGATGGCATTAAAGTGGGTTGTCAGGTGTTCCCTATTTGAGGGTGAGATTTTGTTATCCACGGAGGGTCCTGGAACGAAACCCCAGCGGATAACAAGGGCTCACTGTACTCCTCCTTGGTACAACCATTTTCCATATCTAGGCAATTCTCACCTGGAGTTGTCAGTAGCACTTTGGCCTCACAGGAGCTGAGCACATGTAACAGGGACTTGGATCGGATGTTATAGTTGATACATGCCATGGTACAACCAATCTTTTCCACACCCATCCAGACCCAAACATAGACAGGGACATTCTTCAAGAAAACAGCCACCGTTTTCCCTTCTTTAATCCCCACATGGCTTTGTAGCACTCTGGCCACCTGGCTGCTCCACCTGTCAGTGTCTCTGTAGGAATAGACTTCTTCTTCAAAGAGAATCAGGGCCTTTTCTGGATGTTTCTGCACTTTCTCTAAGAAGAGATCCAATATGGTAATAGGTGGGTTCTTTTGGATACGTTTTTGCCACCTATATCCAATGCGTATCATAGTGAAGAGGAAAGACAAATCCAGCCAAAAATAAGGAAAGAAAATATTTCCCAGGAGAGGCAGAAGGATCAAGAGCCCCAGCACAACTGTAAACAGGTCTCCCATGGTTAGGATTAGGAGTCAGATCCAATGAACCAGCAGCAGTACATTGCTTGTTGTAGGCTCCGTCTAAGCTCTCTTGTGTGAAAGGTAAAAAAGAAAGAAAAGACTGAATGGGATTGAATTCACAGCCCTCCCCTGAGTTCCTGTGCAATGATTTGAGGATACACTTGGCTTCCAGTCAAGATACTCTGACTGATGTCAAAGTTCTTGGTCTAAAATGCATATGTAAATTCAAAAGAAATTTAAAGGTAGATTTTTTTGATATGACCAGAAATGATTCTGTTTGGCATTTTCAATAAAGGACTGGATAACAAATGTGGATATGATAACAGCAATAAGATTATTCTTTTCATAACCATGGAAATGGAAGCACTGACAAGGGAAGAATTGGTTATGAAATTAAGTGGGTTGCCAAGTTAGCCCAAATTGCCAAATTAATGTGAGTTCCAAAAGATAAGTCAACTGAATTTTTTTTAAAAAAAAATGGGAACCTGTGTATGGACTGTTTGAGCAGTAAGAAATTTAACTATGTAATAATCTATGGTTACAGTTATTGGTGATTCTAGTAGAATTATTTAGTTGGATCAGTTATGGTAGAATAATGTCAGAGCCCTCCTGTGTTTTAATTATATGTCTTTATTCTTCTTTTCTTCTATTTTTTCTTTTCTTTTTTCCTTAAAAAATATTAGACAAACAACTAGTACATACATAAACAACTAAAGCATTATCACGCGTAAACTAACTTGTTACTTCCTCTTCTGACTTGAATAATCTTTTTCTTACCAATAGAAACATTCCTTTTACTAATTTCTTTATATATCTATTCTATACAGTCCATTGTTTTGTACTTAGTATTTTACTTATGTACCTCTCTTTTATTTATTTTGTTCCATTTCTGTATAGGCTGTAAAAACTTAAACATTTTCTAAATCTTAAGTGAAGACTTGTGTTACCTGTTTGTGCCTAAAATAAGGTTTGCTTACGTCAGCTTATAGATTTCTTTACCTCCCCTAAAAGAAGGAGGGTGTTTCCTTGTTAGTGTCTTTATACATAAATCTCTTTTATAAAACATCCAAATAATCTTTCATCTTTTCCCATTCCCTTTCATTTTTTTCCCTTTGGACATCTCTAAGTAACATTGTTAATTTATCATTCTCCATGTATTCATACATCTTAGATTTCCATTCATTTAATTTTGGGATCTCAGTTTCTTTCCATTATTTGCATATATAATTCTAGCAGCTGAAATCATACAGTATAACAGTTTCCCATATCTCCTTTTCTCTCTTTTTTTTTTCTTTTCTATGGTTCTTTATTTTCTGTCTGCATTTTTTTAATGTATATCAGTTTGATTTTGATTATATATTAGACTGGTGTGCAAAGGGATCTTGTAGCACCTTTAAGTCTAACTGAAAGAAAGCGGTACATGAGCTTTCTTAGACTAGAGTCTATGAAAGTTCATTCTATCAGCTTCTTTTATTCAGTTAGTCTGAAAGGTGCCACAAGATCCTTTTGCATACTGATTTTACCAACTAACCCAACTATGCCTTTGTATATTAGATTGTCAGTGTTAAAAATCAATTCACAAATAAATTGCAAAAATACTTAGATTCATGTGAGATTGTTCTCAATTTGGTACTGTGCTCTTTGCTCCCTCCCATTCTTATCCGTAGTACTTCTTTTGGCTTGCAACTGGAAAGAGTGTCCCACCGTGAGGTTACTGATCCATCTGGGGTGGTACTGTCATCTCTGGAACCAGGATTTCAGACAGACGTCTTTCACAGGTGCACTTTGAGCTTCATTGGCTAATTTCCTACACAGCATTACTGTGTTCATGACCTAATGCAGAGTCGACAGCTCAAAGTCTTCTACTGTTGACAGAACAGGTTATTTTTTTTTAAAGAGTTAGTGTCATTAATCTGAAGTTACTGACCCCTATAGAACAAATAATTCAGGCTCCAAAAAAAAAAAAATCTAACATGGGGCAATTTGTGTTAAATTCTTCCTTTGGAATGTAGTAATCACTATAGATAGTTCGCAGGATAACCAAGAATTCCAAAATGCTGAAATAATAGCTTAATAAATGTGACATTGTTTTTACATGAGCCTACTATTCAGAACTATCAAGCAACAGCAAAGATAGGCAAGCTAGTAGGAAAGGGTTTGTGTGATGAATTCATTGTTAATAAGCTTTTATAAAAGTAATTCCATTAGATATACATTAGAAGAGAGGGAAATTAACTAAGGCATTGCATTTACATTAAACAACCATTTGGGTTTGAATTTACGTATGTTCTACAAGACTTACAATAATGAAACTGAAAATTGCCAATGATTTTATTGCTCACTCTCTTTTTTTAAATATTTTTTAATAAAACAATCTAATTTATGAACAAAGTAATATACATTTACAAAATAAAAAGACAGAGAGAAGAAAAAGAGAAGAAAAAAGACTATAACTAATACACAATAGAACTCTGACCCCTCCCCCCACAATCCTGACTAATGTATAGACAATTAAGGGATTGAAAAGATATTATTCCACCATTACAGATCCAGCTAAATAATCCTGCTAAAACAAAAAAAAGAGCATAAACACAGATTATTACATCATTAATTACAAGAAAAGGGATTCCACCTAAACATTAAGAACTTCTTGGTGATAAGAGCTGCTTGACTGTGGAATATGCTCCCACAGAGTGTGGTGGAGTCTTCTTCTTTGGAGGTTTTAAACAGAGGATGGATGGCCATCTGTAGGGAATGCTTTGATTGTGTATTCCTGCATGGCAGGGGGTTGGATTAGATGGCCCTAGAGGTGTCTTCTGTGATTCTATGATCACATTTCCTATTGCTCAAAAATTCATAAACAGTTTCCAGTGTTTCAGCTTTTAGCCTCATCTGTGATTCTTTTCACTTTAATTCCATCATCACCCCTGATGTCACCTGGTACAGGTGTCGGCTGCTGGAGGGATGGCCAAAAGTGCATCCTATATATGCACTTATGGAGGATCAATTACCATTTACTTCAATGGTTCTGGCTTCTGAATAGACATTTATAGGCTTGCACTATTAATTGAGATCCAGCATGGTGTAGTGGTTTGAGTGTTTGTCTACTAAAGCAATGGGAGATATGAGTTCAAATTCCTGGTCCGCCATGTAAACTCACTGAGCCTTAGAGGAAGGCAAAGGCAAAACCCCTGTGGATAAATTATAAATATTCTCCCTACTTTGTATGTATTATTCCAATATATTTTAGTCATGTAAGCTGCCTTGATTGCTGCAGCAGAAAGGCGGGGTATAAGAATAAAGTTTGTTTATTTATTATTATTTATTATTTAAATCTTATCAAGAAAACCTCAAGATAGGGTTGCGGTTAGGGTTGCCATCAGTCATAAATTATTTGAAGGCATGCAACAACAACAACAACAGCAGCAGCAGCAAACTATTAACTGACTTTTAAAAAAGAAAATAATTTTATGTCAAAGGTGGAAATGTTCAGACTCAGGGGCTATTGGTTTTTCAAAAGAAACAAAAGAAAACATTTCTTTTCTTGAAGAAAAAGGGCATTCTGAAGAGACGTTTTAAAAGCAGCTGAAAAGGTAGGATGACAGAAGATTAATCAGTATTGTCCCTGCAAAATCAGGACAGTTAGGAAATATGTATTTCCAGCAATCTTGCTAGGAATGTTAACAATGCCATTGTTAAGATGTGTCTGGAAGTCCCTTTCACAGCCTCAATTTCTTCTCTACGATGGAGCTGAAGATCTGCTGGGTCATGGGCAAATAACATTTTTCAGTGTCATCAAGGAAATACAGAGGATCACTGATAATGGTTGGGTCGAAGCCTTCCTTCACCAATTGACTTTTGCATTGTTTGAAAGTTCCTGTGACTTCCAGAAATTCCTGCATGAAAGACCACACATGAAGCCAAATTATTCATCCACACTGGAGCCAAGAGGGGACAGACAGAGAGGTGAGCATTGCCAAGTCCAGTAGCTCTTTGCTGAGGACATCTGTATTTTAGCATCTTTGGGATAAGAGATGTAAAGCCAATTCTTTGGCTAGTGTTTGCTAGAGGCCAAGCTATATATGCTTCAGGAGAACCATGTCTGAATCTCCATCCAGCTTGTGCAAAGGACCTACTAGTCTGTGGCTCCATCTTGATGGTTTCCAATGCCTATTGACCTCCGTCCATCAACCTTAATGCTAAAAGTATTCATTCCCGTAATTATGACCCCCCCCCCAAGAACACAGTCCAAATTAAGTTGGGTCCTTATCCCTTTCCCAGAAAGAGAGAGAGAGAGAGAATGTATCACAAAGGAGATGACATAAAAGGAAACAGTGTTGCATGAAAAATACACATTGCTCATTTATCTGTTTAAAGGGAATGATGGGGGGGGGGATAGTGTAAGTAGAAAACAATGAGGAAAGTTGTGACCAAGTGACTTGCTGTCCAGGTACTAGGAAAAGGAATGTCAAGGTCCCTGGCTACTTTCCCTTCCTTTAGTTCTATAGCTTTACTCCAGATGTGGACTAGAAAAACATTCAAATAAAGGATATTATCAGACTGGTGACTATCTTCTGGCAGCTCTTCAAGTACAAAGCAGCCCTCTGTATAGAAGGAAATATGGCTTCCCTAGTACAGGTTTTGAGGGTATGGAAACAGGACCACCTTATTGGGCTTTGTGGCAAGCCCATTAATATAAATGGAGGGGGGCTTCAGGGATAGTAGACAGGTACCTGTGGAAAGGTGATTTAGATTCAGAAAAACTGGAGACTACTATTGCACCATGGCTCCCATTCAAATCACACCTCACACTCACCACACTGTGATAGCAGAAGATCCAGCTATAGGTCTCCCACACCACATAAAATTTGCTGCACTTATTGAATCCTCTTTGGTTGTCCTTTCATTAGGATTCTGATCTTGATCTACAAAACCTGAATGTTATTACTGGGTGATTTCAGTTTCAGCATAAATTTCAGCTTACACAATACATGTGGCGTTTATGGCAGATCAGCACTTTGTCATCAACACTGTCAAAGGGGCATAGGATGAAAAGGACATATCTGGCTTAGCTGTCTGATGCCTGCAATGCCTGATTCTAAAAATCACATTAAAGCTAATGTTATGAAAGGACTTATCTTGTTTAGTCCTTGCTGAGGCAGGAGCAGACTGGAAAGTGCAGCAACAGAGAGAGGTCTCACCTTGAGGCGGATAAAGTGAGGTATGGCATAGTTGGGCATGTAATCCTTGGCATGTGTATACAGCTTCTTTCCATCAAAGGAGAGCCCATCCTTCAACCGTACAGCTGCCATTCCAATCTTTCCTTCATGCCCTTGAAGAAACCAGAATGACTTATTTGAATGGTGTGACTACATCTCACACTTTAAAAAAAGTGAAAAACGTGGAAGGGTTGCTACGTATTTCTACAAGAAAAAGTGGATAAACTCTCCCTCTGTCATTGGTTTTCTCTTTTATGTTGCACTAGAACTGGCTTGGGTTGGTGAAAGGCAACTTAGAATTTTTTAAAACCAAAAAATGAATGAATGAGACACCTTCTCAAGCTTTTACCAGGTGCAAGTTATGAAGATAAGATGTGAAATCTCACAGATTTCAGAAATAGTTGCATCAAGGCATTTATATCCTCATCTTTCTCTAAGTAGATCAAGATGACAGATACGCTTCTTTTGTATAAATATTTGGTTATCTATATTAAACAGAGTGCAGTAGGGTTAATGCAATATGAGCTTCCGATAGAAACAGGAGGAATTATTCAGGATGCTCTTGTAAGGTTTAAAAAAAAAAGGAAGTTAGGTTTATTGTCTCATGAAATCCATTTTAGGAATGGAAATGAGATAGACAACAGAAGTTGACCTCTACTTGGTTACAAAACCCCCTAAAAGTACTTGTTACAATACTTCCTAAAGGCTGGTTCTCATGTTTGGTCATTGGAGCCCCATGAATACTCTTTTCCCAGAGAAAGCAGACAAAAATTAGCCAGTTTCTTACAGAAGATGAAAGTGACCTTAACAGGTAAAAATAAAGCAAAAGGCTTGAGTATACAGACCAAAGAAAGATAAGAAAGTTTAAACAAAGAGCAGACATTATCTAGACTCCCTTTGGTCAATAAGCACTTTTTGCAAGCATCAATTTGCATCTAGCACCTTTACCGTTTTATCCTCCTATACACCCTGTTAGGATTGTAGATTATCCAATAAATTGTATGAGAGCAAAGGTAATCTGCTCAAGGTCATGATTGTCTGGGAGGAATCTGTCAGGGGGGCATTGGTCCAGAAGGTTACACCTGGGGAAAGTGGTTTCAAAAGAGAAGCCAGTGGTTTCAAAGTGGTTTCAAAGGAGGTTTCAAAGGAGAAGACTGAGGAACTATGCACAACACACCCAAGCAGAAAAGGCTGCTGGGCAAAGTCACACCAAAAATAGAAAGGTTTTCATTGGCTTTCAATGGTAGTTCCCAGATGAATCCCCCATTCACCCACCCCCCAAAAATCATACCATCACTCTGAGAAATTTACATAATTTTTACAGCCAATATTTATGGTCTCACCTTCCATTTGTAGGTCTCCTATAAGACCTATGGGTTTTCCCCCCTGTTGCTTCTATCTTTTTCTGTGTATGAAAACTCATCACAGAGGGAAAGGTAGAGTAGACATACAATTGGTTTTGACAGTAGTGCCAAAAGTTTTCTGTCTGGAAGCACCTTCTGTCTAGGAAAACTCAATGGCTTGCTGCTGAAAGGGCCTTTTTTACCAATTATTACTCATGGAGCTCTCATGTGATGGACTTTCTGGTGATGCTCTCAAAGAATTAGCTAGTTCCTCTGTGAACAAAGTTGCTCACCTAGAAAAATACTCGTGGTTCCATTTTGTGAAGCATTGCCCCCACCTCCTGTGCATGCTTTCTTTAAAAAGAAACTTTCAGCATTTTAAACACTTAATACCTTCTTCCATTGGTGCTTTCCAAAGGGGATGATGGGTGCTATGGTACCATGATCTCAAATCAAAAGAGAAACTACACAGATGAATACACTCCAGTTGCATTCTCTGCTTGAAAAAATTAGCCAAGGGGAAGTAGAGAAGGGCCAAGTGAGTATCTTCTGCCCAACAGTTGCCACACCATCATGTGCCTGACCCCATGTCAACTTTTCCTCAAGATGCCTGGACCCATTAAAGGAAGGTATTACATCTTCTTGCATGTACTTTGAATTTAAGCCTGAAATGGTGCAACAGATGACCAGTGTGCCAGGGATAGTGGCTACAAATGATTTCTTGAGGTCTTCATTTAACTTTATTAAGTTTATCGCACTGAATTCTGGCAATGTTCTGGGTTCTAAATGAGAACGGAATGGAACGCAGTATATCACACAGCAGGGTTCCCATTCAGTTCCCATATGGTGCCTAAAGTGTCCTATGACCATCCCAGAGTGAGAACTGTTAAAAAGGATTCTCAGCCAGCAGGAACATTATCAGTCCGTTCCAGGTGAGCCCAATGCAATATTCCAAGAACCTCCCATTCTGTCCTTGTGTTCTGATTGGCTATCAGTTTCCTGCCCTCTTGTCCTAGAACATCTGCAATCTCTACTGTTCTTCCGGGTATGAAGTAAGGAGGGTGCCACAAGTAGTGTTAACATTCAACTATATTTTTATTCATGTAATACTTCTTCTTCTTCTTTTTTTTTTTAGAAAAAGAATAATCATGATGTAAACATCTTGGTAGCATGTTTTTGGACGGAGACTCCTCCTCCCCTGTATACTGACCACCTAACAGACAAGAGTGAAGCCAGGGAAAGTGAGCATCCCTCAGGGCAAGCAGAGGGGTGTGGGGGTGTGTGGGGGTGTCTGGCCCGGGCAAGGATGCCTCTGTGTGTGTGTGTGTGTGTGTATCATGTCCTTCTCTTACTGTCAAGATGGGATGGTGATGGGGAGGAGAAGGGACTCAGAGAGGCTAAGGCACCTCTTGCCTTTTCCTCCCCATTCTCTCCTTGGGTTTCCTATAGAAAGGATTATTATTATTATTATTATTATTATTATTATTATTTCTAGCCCACCACTCTGAACAAGCAATCGGGGAGGGTTACAGTAGGTTAACACAGTACAGATTAAAATATCCCATCCCTTTACCCAACTCCCCCCCTTAAAACAAAATTAAATCACAGCAGAGTTAAAATAATTAGATAATCAATTAAAATAGAAGAAGAAGAAGATCACAAAATTCCAACCAGAAAAAATCCTGGCTGTATAAGAATAAAAGATGCAAAGGAGAAGGGTGGAAAAAACTCAAGCCTGCATTTCGGAGCCGGGAGGTGTTAAACATCTTCTGGGAAGGCCTGCCAGAAGAGGTGCATCTTTAGGGCTTTTTTAAAGCCTTCAATAGATGGAATAAGATGCATCTCGTCCGGTAGGCCATTCCACAACTTGGGGGCAGCAGCTGAGAAGGCCCTCTGGGAGGTCTGCACCAGCCTGGTCTTCATGGGCTGTAGCAGGTTCCTCCCAGAGGACCAAAGCGTGCAGGGAGGTTCATATGGGAAGAGGCGGTCCTTCAGATAGGATGGATCTGAGCCATGAAGGGCTTTAAAGGTCAAAACCAACACCTTGTACTGTGCTCAGAAACTGATCGGCAGCCAGTGGAGAGATTTAAGCACAGGTGTTATGTGCTCTCACCTCGATGTTCCTGTAAGAAGTCTGGCTGCCATGTTTTGCACCAATTGTAGTTTCCGGGTTAGGCACAAGGGTAGCCCCATGTAGAGTGCATTACAGAAGTCCAAACGTGAGGTTACCAGTGCATGTATCACAGTTTCCAGGTCCCTTCCCCTCCCCATCCTCTCTTGGGGCTTCCCATAGAAAGGATCAGGGAGGGAAGGGTCTTGGAGGAGCTCTCTCCTCCCCATCCTCTCCTTGGAATGCCCATAGAAAGGATGGGAAGGCAAAGGGTGTGTGTGTAAGACAGAGGGGTGTGTGTATGCGTGTGTGTCAGGGAGGCAGAGATGCCTTTTTGTATTTATGAGTGTCAGGCAGGGGTTTATGTGTGTCAGGCAGGGATGCCTCTGTGTGTGTGTGTGTGTGTGTGTGTGTGCGTATGTATGTAGCAGGCAGGCAGGGATGCCTCTGCCTGCATGTGTTTCCTTGCAGCCTCCCACTTTCCAAACTGCAGCTCTTCTCTCCCTACAACCCCAGAGCCTTGGCCAGCCCCCTCCAAAAGTTCCCCAAAAAACAGAGGTGTCCTCTGGCTGGCTCTCTTCTCCTCCTTCCCTTTGGCTCAATCTTGCCTTCCTCTCCCTGCCTGCCACTCTTTATGGGCGGCTCCAGCGAGCCAGGCAGGGAGGGTGTCCAACCCATGAAGTGATAAGATCATAAAGTAATGACGTCATTTACTTCTGCGGTACTAAAATCCTTGCAACAACAGTACAAATGCACAAAATAAGGACTGCTTAGGAACAATCTCAGCTATAGTACTGATAAAACAGTACATGCAGTGCGATAAAATAGGTTCTCATAACATTACCATAACATTACAAAATATCAAATGCAGTAACACCCACTCCAATATCGTTTCTACACGGTACGTTACAAGAACACTTTGGGAGCGATACAGGTACTAGTACGTTAAACTTATATATCAGCAAAGATATATCAATGTTATATCTTTCTCATGTCACATCTTTAGATATTGGATATAATGCTTTTAAGCAATGGTGTTTCACACCCACCTGGGACTGATACCCCATACACGTTGACCTCTAAAATGCAGTCCAGCATTGCAAGTGTTCTCTCAACCTCTGTAGTGGCCACATTTTCTGATTTCCAGCTGAAACAAAAGAGAAGTTTTTTATGGTTTGACCGTTGTTTTATAGAAGTTGGTAGGTAAGGATGAATGTCCATCTTTTAGTTAACAGTAATAGTTTGTTACTGTTAAGAGCTGTGATGGCTCAAGTGGTTAAGACCCTGACTCTGTTGAGTGCAAGATCGACAGGTTGGCAGTTTGAGGCCCTGGTGCCTGATAACGGGGTGAGCTCCCATCACTACTCCCAGCTTCTGCCAACCTAGCAGTTCAAAAGCATGCAAATGTAAGTAGATCAAACTCCCTTGCTCCCTCTCCAGCAGAGAATTTCTCCATCACCTCCGCCACCACCATTTATTGAGAAGGCTACAATTGCTCAGACTGAATCCTTCAAGTCAGTGCTCCTCAACCATCTGCTCCCTTCTTTCAATCAGTCAATATTTTAGGCACTGCAGGTGCAGTCTATGTCTCCTCCTCCCCATTGGGAATGAACCCTCTCCCCCACCACAGAAATGTACAGTAGCCTTATGTCATACAGTGTTAAGTTCTGTAAAATTTATTTTCTTTATAAAACTGAGTGTGCATTCTCTTTTCCCTCTCCCTCTAATGCCATCATCTTATCTAGATCTTGGGTTCTGCTTGTAGTGTTTAGCTAAGCAGCAATTTCCCTTACTGCTTGAATTGCTTTATAGCCTTCTTTGATCCATAGGTAAAGGCAGGCAAGGGGGAGGAGAAAGGGGGAAACAGGCTAAAACCAAATAAATTATATCCAGGGAGTTACTTACAGATCCTCTTCCCAAGTAAATTCACAGTTGCTGGGGGGTATTATGTATTTAGAAATAGAATTGGTAGAAGGGAGTGGTTGTCAGGGCAGAGTTTCTTTTAACAGTTCCTGTGACAAGCAATGGTATTGTGCACATGCCCACAATTATCTATCAAGAGAACTAAAGTACTATATGAATGCCAAGTAGTATTAAGATTTAGGCAGTGGAGTGTTCTTCCTTCAACATTGTGGTTTGTTATGTGCCTTCAAGTTGCATGTGACTTATGATGATCCTATTATAGCATTTTCTTGGCAAGATTTATTCAGAGGAGGGTTGACATTGCTTCCTCTTCAGCTGAGACAGTGTGTCCTGCTACAGCTGGCTTTCGTTCATAGATATGTGAATATATGAATATATGCTTTCCTTCATAGATATATGTGTTGTTGTTGTTGTTGTGTGCCTTTAAGTCATTTCTGACTTACAGCAACTCTAAGATGACTGAAACCAATACGCCATGCTTAGATACACACATCTGAGGGCTATCATTCATATATGAGAATGACAGAGACAGAATGAAAGCTTTAAGATGATTATTGGGGGGCTAGTTATAAATATGAACACTTTCATTCCTTCCCATCTCTCACTGTGAACTTTTTCACATGGGAGGAATTTCTCTTTGTTGCAAATAGAGCCAATTCAAATTCATGTGAATTCACTAGTTTAGCGAATTCACATGAATTCCCATTGCATTCAGAATGCGTTCAGAATGACTTCCCATTACCCGAAAATGCCCCCCCTTCCCGAAATTGTGTGAGATGCTTTAATTCGCACTAACGTAAAACCCATGATTGCATTCAGAATGACTTCCCTTTTGCCCGAAATTGCGTGAGATACTTTAATTCGCAATAACGTGAAACCCCATGATTGCTTTCGGATTGCCATTAGATTATACCTCCAATTTCCGACATCTGAAAAGGTCCAGTGTTTTCATTCTACAGTAGGTATGTGTATATATGTCTATGTCGGTCTATCATCCATCTATCTATCTATCTAGTGTTTATCATCTCTAAGAATTCTTTCATTCATATGTAAATATATTTAGGCTGTGCATATGATAGTGTGATTTTAAGTTTGCTAGTTGTTTATGTCACAACTGTTGCCATTACATTCAGTGATATATGGGAATTATCATTTATGAATAACATAGTACTATGGATTCTGTGTGGTGTGGTATGTGAGGAGGTCGGGGGGGGTGCGTTGACACCATGAGCTATCGCACTATGACACTAAGCTCGTGACGCTACTGCTTGAAGGCACACAACAACAAAACTTCAGAATTTCAGGCCTCAGGTGAAGCTTGACAATATTGACTACTCATGCTAGCCCAGAGTTCATGACAGATTTCAGCCTGGATACTTCCTGAGTCTTTTTTTTTCTTTTTCTTTTTAGTACTCACCTAAATTAGTTCTCTGAATGATGATCAACATTCCACATTTCTGTATATTCAGTCCCAGGCACATATGCATGGAAGTCAACCCAATTGAACATAGGGAGACTTAAGAGTCTTATCACGTGAGAAAAGAAAGCTAAAATGGAGTGGGAATATAGTGGCTTTCTCAATGCCTCTCTGCATGCTACTGTAGCACTTCTGTTCTCTTCCCAAGGAAGATGATAGTAAAAGCATGTCTTTTGTTGTGCTGGAAATATTGGTTCAACAAAAGGCATGCTTTTACAACCGTCTCCCTCAGGAAGGAGAAGTGCAAAGAGGCATAGAGAAAGCCTGAACTTCTGAAGTTTTGTTGTTATGTGCCTTCAAGCAGTAGCATCACTAGGCTTAGTGTCACCTGGTACAATAGCTCATGCTGTCAACGCCCCCCCCCCCGACCTCCTCACATACCACACAACACAGAATCTATAGTATTATGTTATTCATAAATCCCCAAAAGAGGCGGTCTGTAGCTGCCCCAAGAAGCGGCAAAATGGGGCCAAGGCTGCCACACTGGCAGCCTCACAGGCCCCATCCCGCCCCTTCCGGAGGCTGCAGGGAAGCGGCAAACTGCCGCTTCCCTGCAGCCTCAAAGCAGGGTGCAGGGTGCAGCGGGTGCCCAAGGCGCCCACTGCACCCTGCTTCCCTTGGCGGTGCCGCAGCCCCTTTCTCCACTGGGTCTTTGGTGCGGCTGTTTGAAAGCCGTACCAAAGACCCAGTGCAAAAAAAGAGCTCCCTAAATGAGCTATTTTTGGCGCCGTGGAAAGGGCACGCTTGGCACCCTCCCATGGCACCACTGTGTCATGTCGCGCGCAGTGTATCTAAACGTTGCACACGGCATGACACAAGCATGGCATGCCTGTATGGATGCTGCCATTTTAAAATGGCGGCATCCATACGGTTTAGGGTTTGGGAGGGTGTAAATTCTGCACCCTCCCAAACCCTAAAGGCACCCCTTCTAGCCCTTATTGCGCCTCATAATGTCCATGTAGATTGGGCCTTAGTGTCATATAAACATGCATAGGATTGTTCTGAGTATGAATTAAGCATTTCCACTGACACATCAGCCAGTACCCATGACCACCTTTCCAAATGAGAAAAGAATTCTCAGCCACTCCATAGAGTGTGACAGAGACTCACCGAAATGTGTCTCCCACTCGGTCTTGGAAATATAGAAAGCCTTCATGGTCTTGCATCAGAAGGTCACCAGTGTTGAAGTAGCTGTCCCCTTTCTCCAAGACATTGTGGAGAATTTTCTTCTCTGATTTCTGGGGGTCTCCTGCATAGCCCACAAATGGGGCAGCCTTAGTGATCTTGGTCACCATTAAACCTGTTTTGCCTGGAAAGTGAAAAAGGAATCGGCAGAATCAACTAGAAATCATTAAACCTGCAGTAAACTGGTCAAGGTATAGGCTGGCCACTCAAGTGGTGTCAGTCTTCTGGGAAATTTTCTCAAAAAGTATAAAAATCTGATTCCTCACATTTGAATTAAAGTAGTAAACAAAACTGTACTTCCATAGCATGTTAATTATATATGTGTGCAGTGTGTTTTGGACCTCTGGTGAACAAGATAATACTCTTCATCAACTCCACCAGAAGAAGGCAGCAGTGCTTCATTGCTAGGTCTGGATTCACTTGTGAAAAATCATGTCACAACAAAATTAAGGAAGATAGTTACTAGAGAAAGTAGTGAAATACTCCCAATTTTTCTATATCCATTCAGGCATTCCCTTGAGGAAAGGGTCAACTACTTGAGGAAAGGGTCAGCTTTTTTGCATTTCAGGACTTTTTAAGAAAAAATCCTTTTTTCCAAAAAACAATATGTTTTGTACAAAACATACACTTTTCTGTGTAAAAAATGCTGAATTTGGCACAGGAAATAAAAATCCCAAGTGTTTTGGGGAGAGGAAATCCTGTGGGGTTTTTTGAACATGAAACTTTTTTTTACACTAAAAAGTTCCAGAATTACAAAAAAAAAAAAAAAAATCTTTAAAAATTCTCAGAAACTCTACATAATCTTACCTAGTGGGGAAAAAATCTTTTGAAATTTTTCATTCTTGAATGTGAGAATGAAAAAAGCAAAGATTTACATCCTCAGTGGAGAGCAAACCATTTATATTAACCATAGTTTTAACAGGTTTTAATGGGTGAACATGTTTTTGGAGTCAAAGAATGACTGTAAAAGAATATTACAATGGATCCATTATAAAAGGCTGAAGGGTAGTTAGTTTGCTAAATTGGACACGATGTTCAGACAGTGCTTTAAAAAAAATGGGATGGATCGATCGCAATTGATTCTGACCCTACATCATGTAGCAGCACCAATCATAGTGGAAATGACAATCATGCCCCCCCCCCCAAAAGTGAATGCATGAAATAATGAAAAGATCCACTTCCATAGTGCATTCCACAATTCATTGATTGGAATTGATTCAGCAAACTGGAGCAAGAGAGAATTACCAACCGGTTTAAATGTAAGTGGGAATGAGCCCCATGAAAGCTTTTTACTTGCAGCTGGGAAGACATTCAATGATACTGTTGTCAACTGTGGATGGTAGTAGATTAAAAATTATGAACCAATTATTCAGTTACTAATCCATGATGGCTGTCTGGCATAATATAACACCCTAATATTGACATTATACCCTCCAAGTGCCCCCGATTGGCCCCAATTAATCAGCCGCTGGCCTACTTCTTCAGCTGTTTTAAAAATGTCCTGGTTTCTATCTCCTCCTCCTGCTTTCCTCCTTTGTCCCTCTACTTACCTTATCTGTACTACATACACCTTGGGATTCCCTAAAGCTTGCAAATAGCCTCTCTCCTTTCCCAGATAATAACTTCTCTATTTTCCACAAAAAAGGATTGGCACTAGAAAAATGAGTTAATATACATAAAGTCATTTGTAAGTCACCTTGATTGCTTATGGTAGAAAAAGAGATGGGGAATTCTGAAAATAAAGGTTGATAGATTTTTATCAGAACAGCATTGTACGGTGTTAACATGCACAAGAGTCCCAAAGTTTGGAGCAGTTAGATTTAAAATCAGCATTCAAATGTGATGCCAAATATGTATAACCACTAAGTGGAGAAATCAGAGCTCTGGTGATTCAGTCAATCAATGCCTGAATGATTTTATGAACTTACCTGTGGCCACTGGGATGCAATGCCCATTCTTGTCCCTCACAACCTTGTCCTGGTCAACATCATATTTAAGAAGTTGAAAGTTTAACAGTTTCTGAAGTGAAACAGATGTGAAATTGAAATGTCAGCCAACTAGGCAGAAATTCAGAGAAACACTATTGTATCAGTACTGGAATGTTTAATGAATGTTTAATGAATGAGCTTATTCTTGTCTAGGACCTATAGTAATCCTTAAAGCAGGGCATTCTGCTCTTCGGAATGTCCATTCCAAGCCTCTTTGTCCAAGCCATGTTGTTTGGCACAAACTAGCAGAGACATTCTGCTCTTACCTTCTGTGACTGGTTAAAAAATATATAGTAAGGCCAAGAGTCTTAGACACTTTTAATATAGCATAAAAAAGAAGGCTGTTAGGTGTAATTATTTGAGGGGTTGGACTTTTGGAGATCAGTGATTTCCAAACTCTGGTACTCCAGATGTTTTGGACTTCAGCTCCCAGAAGCCTCAACCATCTTGGCCAATAGTCTGTGATTCTGGGAGCTGGTCCAAAACACTTGGAAAGCCAGAGTTTGGGAATCACTGGTATAGATGGAAAGAATAGTAGAAGACACAGGGAGAAAAATGAATATAGGAGCCTCTCAGCTGTTCAGAAACCTTGCACAGGAGAACCTCCTGAAAATGCTTTTTTCATCTTCCTCTCAGGTCTTTGAAAAGACCCAATGACTACTCCCACTCAACTGGCCTAGAATCCCCATTTTCATGCCTCCCATAGACATGTAGCATGGAGGGAGAACATGGGACAGCCAAAAATAATCACTGCTCCAATGGCTGGCCTATGATAATAATGTCATTTTCCAGAAGCCCATTTACAGTACACAATTATAGATAGCACTGTAATTCCACTTTAACTGTCACAACAACAACATCCTATGGAAACCTGGGATTGGCAACTTGAGAGAGGAGCATTTAGAATTCTCAGCCAGATCACCCCAGTGCCTCACTAAATTACAAATCCCAGGATGCCACAAGAGGTTGCCATGGCAGTTAAGGTGGGATATAGGGCTGTAGGTGTGCAGTGAGGATGGGACCCAGTACCTCTGGAGGGCCCACTGCATCACTGTGTGATGATCTTTGCTTGGTTCCCTTGCTCCACACTCTCACCAGCCACTACATGGTCTTGCCAGAAGAGAGGTTAGCAGGGGGGCAAAACTGTTCCTCCTGGTGGTCAGTGCTGGGCGCTGAGTGTGGGAAACCATAGATGGCTATATTCTGACAGATTAGTCAAGAGGGAACACTTCAGCACATACGCACATCCTGCAAGAATGTATTTGAAAATGGCATAGGTTTTGAAGACATTCTAGCGGGGGTGGGGTTTTAAATTATTCATCCTCCCCTCTCAGAATGATATATTAAACCAGTGCATCTGTATCCCACCAGTTGTGGATCAGAGATAATACCAGGATCCCTTTTAAAGACCTGAATGAGCTATGGAGGCAAAATTTGTTTCATACTGAGATGGACATCTTTCATGATGCCCTGCTGCAGGATCCTCCATGGAATGCATGAAGAATCAAAAATGTTCCGAATCCCATAAGTAGATGGAAGATATTGAAGCAACAAGCCTGGGGCTATCACAGCCTATTTAAAAGAGAAATCATAGATCCTGGAGGCTCCAAGGGAGGCAATTTAACTTTTTTTGTGTGTGTGGAGGGAAAAAATGCAATCTGGAAGAGTTTGGGGGATTAGGACAAAGAACGCATGGAGGCAGCATGTGGCCCCAGAGCTGGTTTAAATTCTCACTGGTATCATGGTATTCCATTAAAATAGTAGATATTCATGAAGAACATACCTGGAGAATACCAAGTTTAGCCCATTACCTTGTTGAAAAAGTTAATTCTCCCTACAGCTCCAGCTTTCCCAGTGTAGTTACTGAATACCACATTGCCCTCAGTAGCTCCATAAAACTCATAGATTTTGAGAAATCCAAATCGGTGAAGAAACTCCTTCCAGACTTCTGCCCGCATGCCATTGCCTACCGCCATCCAAACACTATGGTCTTGGTCATTGTCTTTCTGCAAGGCAATATGACAAGTAAACTACAGTCTTATTAATTAGGGTGCTTTGAAGCAAACAACTGATTTGAAGTTGAAGGCTTTCGTGGCCACAGACAGTCACAGACAGAGTAGGGATACTGAGTAGGAGTCACAGGCAGAGTAGGGACACTGGTGAGTAAACACAACCTCCAAGTGGTTTACAAACTGCCCAAAAAAATCCAGCAAATGCTGTGCTCAGTGAAGAGACCCTCTCACAGCTTCAGAGGGTTACCATATACCATGCAGCTGTGGACAAGTCAACATAGGAACCACCAAACGCAGCATTCAAACACAAATCAAGGAACACAAGAGACACTGCAGACTGAGTCAGCCAGAAAAATCAGCAGTAGCAGAATACATTACAAACCTGTATCCTGTTAGAAAACAATGAAATTCTGGACCATGACAACAACTATCAGGTCAGAATGCATAGGGAAACCATTGAAATCCAAAAACAGGAAAGAAGAAACCCTTAAAGTGAACAAAGTTTGGCTACCAGTCCTGAAAAACAGCAAAATCAGGACTCAGCAAATGCAAATGAAAAACCCAGGGTCAGGGGCTTTCCCAGCAGACAATGATCACTAATTAAGCTTATCACACACATTTTTGTAAATGTTCTTGGCACGGGTAGGGGATGCTCAGGGACATGCACAACCATGGGAAAACTGATTTTATCGCACAACTAAAGTGTCCTCAAAACAGCCCCATTCCATTGCCCAGTGTCAGGCTGTTCCCATTCAGTACTGAGGCGCACCATTTTTCTCAGCCGGAACTTTTCTGTCAGAGCCAAAGGACACAACTCAGTACTGAATGGGAATGGCCTGGAACCAGGCAATGGAATGGGGCCATTTTGAGGACACTTTGGTTGTGCGATAAAATCCATTTTCCCTTGTTCACGCGTGGCCATGAGCATCCCCTACCCGTGCCTAGAATGTTTACAAAAATGTGTGTGATAAGCTTCTAATCCTCTATGCATATCCTCCCGGCCCTGCCACCAACAACAGAACAATACACAGATTAGCATGGAGATCACTCCTCCCTACCCAGGGTCACACAATATATGTCTGATTCAAGCCTAAAATAAAATGCTATGTTTTGGGCTGTGTTGTTTTGTAATTCCACTCAGTTTTGAAGGCTTCAGAATTAACATCCATTTTAATTCCTTCCAACAATTTCTCTCAACCTACTTGGCCTTTCCCAGTTACCTTTGGTGAATTACACAGGTAGCGCATCATTTCTCCCACATACTGGATTATTGTGACACGATATTTCCTGCAGTCATCCCAGAAATGGGAGGCAGAGAACTTAGACCTTAAAACACATATGGCTCCTAAAGGAGAAGAAACAGAGAGGCAAGTTCTTAGAAGTGGTGTTATTGTGGAGTTCATTACAGCAAAAGCAGATGCAATGGGGCATGCCCATGTGTAAGCACACAACGTTTGGATCATTGGTAGTCCACTTTTGTGACATTAACCCTAAGAAACTGCATACAGATAGGTCCACCCAGTTGTCTTTGTGCTAAACACCTTCAAACCTTGTTATAAACATTCAAAGTAGGAATGACCCACTGGGTTAAAGGCAATTTTCTGTTTCCACCTGCTTGTGAGCTGCACGTCCATTTCCCTCTGTTTCTCTTTCAAAATGGCAACGGGATCTGATGTTGCAACACTTCTATCACCATTTTGGAGTGTGATTGAAAACAAAAGAAAATATATTTGGGGGTTAGGAGGAGGGCTTTCTGGATATTTCTGTACATTTTGAGAACTTTTCATGAGATTTTGAGGAAAAGACTATTAAAAAATTATGGTAATTTTTTTAATGGAAGTTCAAGGGGCTGCTGGAATTCTCTCTTCTGCACAACCATTTAAGGTATTAGAGCATGCCCCGCTTTTCAATCTGGCAATCTTACATCAAAACCAAACAAATCTAAAACAATCTGGGGCCAAAGGAAGCACGGGAGAGAGGTAAGGGGATAAGGGAAATCCACTATCTAAAGCCCGATACAGACAGGCATGAAGAGGCGCCTGGGCAGCATCATTAGGGTTCGGGAACCCACATCATTTACACACTCCCGAACCCTAACATGTAATGGTGCCTGCGCCATTACATAATGCCGTTTACACGGCGCAAGTAATGGTGCCACCGCAACTGTGCAGCTTCTGCACAGAGCTGCACAGTTGCGGTGGTGCAAAGGCACTTAATGGTGCCTTTTTTCTTTGTTGCACCGCAACTGCACAGCAAAAAAGGAGAGCGGTTTCCCTGCTACTTTTTTGTGATGCAACTGCACTGCAGCATCTAGCTGCTGCAGCACAGTTGCAACACAAAAAGAGATGGCACCAGACCGCCCTTTTTGGGCGGTCTGTACCGCCACTAATAAAACTGCTGATAAAATAATACTGATACCAACATAGAAACTCTGTCAGATAATAAATATAGAGCAAGGAAGGATGGGATTGGAATGAGAAAGAATTTGGAAAGGACCCCTAGTAGTGTAGTGGTTAAATGTCTGTACTGCAGCCATTCACAGCCACAAGGTTGTGCATTAGATCCCAGGCGGGGTTCCAGGGTCGACTCAGCCATACATCTTTCCACAGGTCACTAAAATGAGTACCCAGCTTACTGGGGGCAATTAGCTTACAAAATGTGTAAATCACTTAGGGAGTTCTTTAGTGCACTGATAACAATATAGAAATGTACTTGCTATTGCTGTTACGAAAGGAGGATTGAAGACTGGGTACTGGTAGGAAGAAAGAAGGAGAAACATTAGCTACACTACATACAAAATCACCACCAACCCTTAACAAAGGGTCAGATCTCCAAAATCTTTCCTCCTACTAACAGCAAAAACAGCGGCAACAAAAACTATCAAACGAGCAATTGCAATCAGAGTGCAATTTTTTGCTCCATGTTGAAAACTAGAGCTAATGAACAAAATGCATCACCTCTTCTCCTCTTCCATCCAAAACTATTGTTTTGGAGACACCCTATTTCCTTTCTTGTGAAGTCTGCATCACAAAATCGGTGTGATGGAGCTGAGACCAGTGGTGTCACTAGGAGGGTGCAGGGAGTGGTACACCAGTTGGGTGGTACACTCCATGGGACTGGCACATCTGCTGAGACAGTGAGACAGGGCATCATATCCCTGTCTCACTTACCCAGAAACTACTGCAGAGCCCAAAAGGCCCTCTGGAGGATGTACCCCTTCCAACAGCCCTGGCTGCTAGGGGTGGCAATGCCTTCTGTTTGGGCACTGCTGCAACTGCCCAAATGATCCTCCAGAGGCCATGGCAGTCCACCCCCCCGCCCCATCTCCTGCACTGGGAGACACCAACCCTAGGAACTAAATCTGGATGAGATTCAGACTGACTCACTCATGTGTGCATGCATATGATACTAAAGATTTGGAAATTAATTGTATTGCCTCTCAGACCTTATGCATATATACATCCCAATTTTCCTAAGACATCATTCTCTCTATTTTTTTTTAATGTATACACCTTTCTAATATTTTGAAATTTTATCTCATCACTGTCAGTCTTTTACATGCCAACAACGGGCTTAGACTTTTATAATCATTCTGTACTTACCAATTTCAATGCACCCTGCAATCCCAATAAGAATTCCAGCTCCATGGTATAGTGGCAGGGATGTGTAGACAACATCGTTGCAACATGCCCCACATTGGAGAAGGAGGTTGGATCCTAGGTATACCTTCATGTGATTGATGGTAACAGCTTTAGGTAGCCCTAGTGGCAAGCAGATAAAGGGAAGGGACTTGTTTAACTACTGCAAATGACTCAAGCAAGAAGAAAAAACTTGCAATCATATTGCTTTCCTTCCCTTACTGACTATTCTAACAATATCCATGTTCCCTATCAACGAATACTTAAGGGCAAAGATAGCAGTTCCAAGACAGCTTTTTCTACAGTGCTTTAGCTCAGTCTACATTAGGGTCGCCAGAATGAAAACTGGAGATGGACCCTGTACTTTTAACGGTTGTGTAGAAGTGAGAATTTCAGCAAGTGTTGCTTGTCACACAACCAGAGGTAACAAGGAACACCTGCTGAAATTTCCTCTTCTACACAACCATTAAAGGTACAGGAATTGTCTACCATTTTCGCTCGTGAAACTGTAGCCTACACTGTATGGCCTACTTGGACTGTTTGTCTGCATAGAGGTGGAAATATGACACACACCATACTCTCAATTATACAGTTAATGGGATAAAAGATGACAAATTTAATTATGCATTTTCACCACTCCTTGCAGAAGTGATCTTGGCCTTAGAAAGAGCTTTGGAATCAGGACAGCTTAAACTCACAGGACTCTTTCAGATGTGGGAAATTGGAAGTATAATCCAAGGGCAATCCAAACGCAATCATGGGGTTTCACGTTATTGCGAATTAGAGCTTCTCATGCAATTTCGGGCAAAAGGGAAGTCACTCCGAATGCAATCATAGGTTTCACGTTATTGCGAATTAAAGCTTCTCACACAATTTCAGGCAAGGAGGGGTCATTTTCGGGTAATGGGAAGTCATTCCGAACGCCTTCCGAATGCAATGGGGATTCATGTAAATTCGCTAAACAAGCGAATTCATGTGAATTCGCATTGGCTGCATTCAAATTTGGGAGAAATTCCTCCAGTGTGAAAGAGTCCACAGTCCTGAATTGTGAGGACTAGATAAGATTTAGATCTGTATATGCTTTTATGCTGAATCAATTAGTTGATTTAGCCCAGTATTCTCTGTGATTGGCAGGTCCCATACCATCCAACATTTCACAGATGAAAAATGGGATATATGTGGCCTAACAACATCAGAGTGTGGTAAAGATGGAAAAAGAGAGAGAACACACAGACCAGGAGAGTCTTCAGCAATGTGTTTTTGTTTCAGCCTACTGTAAAAGGCAAGAATCCACCCCTTTTTGCCTCTCCTCTTTATTGAGTTCATTGAGTGCAAACTATTTTGGCACTTTGAACTCAGTTTGCAACTGAAGTAATCTGAAAACAAAGTGGAAGGAGGAAACAAAAAGTGGGACATTTTGAAAGGATCTGAAATAGTGGGACAACAGAGGATTAATTGGGACTTTCCCAGCCAGACTGAGACACTTGCATAATCTTTTTTAGTGTGAATCATTACCACTACCAGTGTGGATGACAGAAGAGACAAAGAAGCAGGAGCAGGAACACAAAAACAAAGTAAGAACCAACACAACAGCAACAAGAATAGAGATTTGAGGCCCTTAAAGACCTAGTCTCAGCCACATCACAACATCCTGAATCCTCACCTGTGGTCCCAGAAGTAAAAATATACAGGGATGGGGACTCAGGAGTTACGTTGGCACGGAAGAAAGCAGGGACTGGTTCAGCAGAGCTGGAATTGATCTTTCCTAGCAAAGCTTCCACACCTTCGGTTGGGGAGTCATCACTCAGGTAGCAAACCTTCACCCCTTTGTTCTTTAGAGTGGGCAAAACATTCTCAATGGCAGCTTGAAAATCTTAAAGAGAGGAAGAAAATGGTTAAGATATTCATAAAGAAGATTGCAAGGTCCAGAACATCCCAGTTCCAAACATTTTTAGAGCCAAATCCTGAGATCAAGGAATAGTCCTTGATGATATCACAAGAGGCCACCCTATGTTACATCACATGGGTCCCCCATTTGCTCCGTGTTGTTATGAAATGTTATTGGCTTCCATACCACTCAAATAAAGCACTATTGGCAAACCATTCACAGGGTTTCCCCATTAATAAGAAGTTACAGGAGCATTACAGGTTATTAACAGGAGACATGTGGGATGAGTGCAACATCGTGTGAAAACATTTGCGCATATGAAACCTGTTGTGTCGCTAACACCTGTATGGAAGTTCACTCACAGTCAAGTTTTAATAGACAATAAAGTTGTTAAAAGTTTTTTTTTTCCTAATGGAAATAAAAAGATACACTGTGATTCTAAAATTTAAGGAGAGAACAAATCAGGAGGATTTCCTCAACAGGGCAATCTGTAACCAACAGGTGTGTATCTTTATGTAAGCATGCGTTTAACTCCCCTTGGATATAAGGTGTAGCTCACCTGGGGTTGTCAGTAGCACCTTGGCCTCAGAGGAGCTGAGCACATGTAACAGAGACTTGGATCTGATGTTATAGTTGACACATGCCATGGTACAGCCAATCTTTTCCAGGCCCATCCAAATCCAGATATATGCAGGGATGTTCTTCAAAAAAACAGCTACCGTTTCCCCTTCTTTCAATCCCATGTGGCCTTGGAACACTCTAGCCACCTGGCTGCTAAGCTTATCAATGTCTCTGAAAGAGTAGACCTCTTCTCCAAAAAGAATCAGGGGCTTCTCGGGATGTTTCTGGACTTTCTCCAAGAAGGAGTCCAGTAAAGTAAAGGGAGGATTGCATCGGAAACGCTGGTTACATCCGCGTGCCAAGCGTAGAACAGAGAAGAGATAGAGCAGGTCCAACCAAAAGTAGGGAAAGAAAATATTCTGCAGGAGAGGCAGAAGAATCAGGAGCCCCAACACAACTGTATACAGGTTCAACATGGTTAGACTCTGGAGACAGGCCCAATGCCCCAGAAGGAGCAGGCACACCGCTTGTTCAAGACTCTGTCCAAGTCCTTTTATGTGGAAGGTAAGAAGTAAAGAGCAAGAATGAATGGAATGAAATTCCCACTTTTCTCTGTCATTTCATTTGATGAAATCCTTCACTCCTCCCAGTCTCTGAACTGTAACAAGTAGGAGGTACACTTAGCTGCTGCCCCTATTTGTTCAATATTTCTAAGATATGCAACACTATCATTGCTTGCAACAGAAAAAATAATTGCATGCACGGCAGAGCTTCTGTCATGAGTTTCTACTTTCAATCTTAAAGAAATAGATGAAATCTGAAAGCCCTGAGAAACCTTCACTGGTGGGGTTAGCTTTAAATGTGGCAAAATGAATTCTCCAGCCTTTGGGAACAATCAGTACAAGAGTTCTGAAAAGCAGCCAGGCTCAAAAGAAATATCCAAGAAAAAGCAGAAAGGAATTCTTTAAATTTCCAAAGTATCAAATCATTGTGAAGGAAAAGGCAGCTTCAGTGGCATGAGCAAATTCTCTTATAGCTCTGTCTAGGGAGGGACATTACTACATGTGGTTTTTTAAACCATGATCACAGCCAGATAGATGGATGAGGGAACAGAGAAGCGGTCAGTGCTTCCAAGACAGATTACACTTTTGTCTTTCACCAAGGGTTGGTTCCTTTATTTTATAAGAGTTAAGATACAGTATCCATTGACCCATGGATAAGACAACTCAGGTTTTTGGAGGTCAATTTTTTGACTAAAATTTCTAGACTTATACATGAGTATATACTGTAAATCATTTGCCAGTTTTAGGCTACTTTCCAGAATTAAATGAATGCTGTGCTTGTTTGCCCTCTTCTTACTTTGGGTTACATCGTTCTCCAAAATGTTTGCAGTTTTCTTTGGTTTTGTGTCATCTGTAAAATGTTCTCAATCATTATTGACATTACTACCATCTTCTCTTGATTTCTGCAGTTTGAGCTGCTCTTAAAAGCACAAACTCAGCCAGGGAAGGAGCTTGTCAGTTGTACTGACAGAGCAATGTCCCTCAGGATAATATGGTTACTGACTGTGAGCACAATCTGCCCTCTAGATAGGTATAAACTGGCTAGGCAAGTATTTGAACCTTGCTTCAGTTATGATAGGATCACATCAGTTAATAATAGCCTGCTTTTCTTAAAATTTTCCCCCAAAGGAGGTACATTGCTTGGCTAAAGAGGGAAAACATGCATTATAGATGCTTTTTGTGTTATGAGAAGCTTTCAGTATTACAGCAGTGCTTGGGAGCTCAGCAGATTATCTTGTGATCTTCATTAAAAGTGTCAGAAATGTGTGTGTTTGCCCTTACTTATTCGCAGCTTGACAAAAACCATTCAAAATACTTATTTTTAAAAACCTTTTACAAATGACCCCAGGAATTTAGCCAAAAGGGGTCAGAGGACCTATTCAATAACCTCCCAACACAGTCACTCAGAAGGGAGATACCCTTTTCTGTATTGTTGACCTGAACTCCTCAAAAACATAATGAACAATATTTTTTCCCAGGGTTTTCCTCAGGCGGTGGGGTGGAGAGTAGCTGTTTTGAGACCAGTAGAGAACTCATTTTTGCAACTGTGGTGATTATTATAGGTCAAAGATGGGAACTATGGAACTTCACAGATGCTGTTGGTGACAACTTTGGATTTTCTTCACCTTTGGCTTTGTTTGTTAAGGCTGTTGGGACTTCTGGTCCAACAGTATCTGGAGGGGCACATGATTCCTTCCATGTTATAGACAGTGAACTAGTAGTTTAGGATTTCCAAAATCCTGGAAATATGTATAGCTTAATAAATGTTATGTCTTGCTTAAACAGAAACTCGACATTCAAAATACCTTGATTTCACTTTAATTGTCATGGTTCTGTTCTATGGAACCCTAGCTTTGTAATTTCATGAGGTATTCTGAATTGTCTGTCAGAGGGCTTTAGTGCCTCACCGAACTGCAAATCTCAAGATTCCCTTAGGCTTAGGATA
This sequence comes from Urosaurus nigricauda, assembly GCA_034509955.1. Classification (NCBI taxonomy): domain Eukaryota; kingdom Metazoa; phylum Chordata; class Lepidosauria; order Squamata; family Phrynosomatidae; genus Urosaurus; species Urosaurus nigricauda. Next base: position 20,724,886 of record JAOEGL010000006.1, on the reverse strand, counting down.
TTGCCATAGCAGTTAAAGTGGGGTGGAATTTCTGTAATTGTGTAGTGTGAAACAAACCCTGGTTCCTTCCACTAATATGCACTTACGTGAGATTTAAACCACCCTTACTATGGTAAACTCAAAGGGCACTCATTCCCATGCCCCATTTTAATCTTGCAGGATTTCTGTGCAATAGTTTAGACTAAAATCTTTGAAAAAATCTGGAAACAAGTTTTTAAAAAGACTTAGAAAAAAAGGGAAATTAAAATGTATCCCCTTTGGGTAGAATTGCTGTAATACAATGTATCTGCGTCATACGCGGCTTTCAGCTTGTACTGAAAGCCGCGTGCCAGAAGAGGCAATGGCGCATGCTGCATCATGCTGTGGGCATGAGCCCCATTGTTTTCAATGGGGCTCAAGCATACACGGTATTTCCCTTAGACTGGGGAGGGGGCGGAACAGATCTCCCATGTAAGGGAAGGGCACACTGTAAAAGCAAATGTTTTACAAAGAATTTTATTTCTCTAAAAAAAATTATTCCTATTGTAAGAAATGGAATACTTTTTGTGCAATGGCAGAAAAAGATTTCTAGATTTGTCTGGCAGGCAAAGAAATCAAAAATAAAGTTTAAAACACTGCATGATGCTAAAGAAAGGAGTCACTTGGGTATGGCTGCCATTGGGTACAATGCGGGTTTGCCATCCATGGATACTCAGATCCATGCATACTAAAGGCCAACTGTAATAAGCTGTGCTTATGGTTATTAATAACTTTAGTAGGATTATGTAATGGTTCTGTACTGATAGAATTTTTTTTCTTTTCTATTTCTTATCATCATCATCATCATCATCATCGTTAACCTTTATTTATATAGCACTGTAAATTTACACAGTGATGCAGTCAGGACTGGGGAGTCAGAGCCCTACTGTGTATTAGGTCTTTCTTTCTTTCTTTCTTTCTTCTCTTTTTCTTCTTTCTGTTTCTTTATCTTTGATTGCATATTACTTTGATTGCAAATTAAATTGTTCATGCTAAAAATGAATTCAAGATAAGCTTAAAAATAGTCTAAGCTGAAAAGAAGTAGTCACCAACTAGTTTTTCTGGATGAATGACTCTTTGAGGCTCAAATGTTGCTTCTTACTGTGTTATTAAGCTGTATTTACAACACTGAAGATGGCTTGGGCTGATTAGTAACCATCAAGAGGAATCCGAATACCCCCAGCAAGCAGTACACCACAAATTCAAAAACTTGCCTTGGGCTAGATTTCAGTTTTGGATCTGCAACTTATTTATTTATTTATTTATTTATTTATGTGATATAATATATATTCTAAAAAAAATCCTAATTCACTATATAGTTCCTTAGCAATAAGAAATGTGTATGTGAAACTAAGGGGCTGTACAGCCCCTTTCCTTGCTGGATCAGGGCCTGGCAACCACACGCTGTGGCCCCAACCTGGCCTTTCCATGGCACAAAAAGGAGCCACAAAAAGCACAAAGAATGACCTAGCTGCTGCTGTAGTACCTTTTTGCCGCTCCTTCAGCGCAACACATGTAGGCACTGTGCAGAAGACTTGGCATGATACCACCTGCCATCTGGTCACGTGGGCAGTGTTGGGGCAGCATGGGGGGGGGTGTCTGATGGCCAGCATGCAGACGCCATGCTCCCACTCCGCCCCAAGGCCGGCTCTTTATGCCAGTCTTTATGCCAAGGCCAGCTCTTTATGCCATTTCCTAAGATGGGAAAAGTGTGCTTCATGGACTGCATGCAGCCCCCTTGAATCCCCATTTTAAAAAAAGTATGTATTTAAAGGTTTTGCTCCACATACTCCCTAGTCCCACCAGTCATGTTATGTTGAGGAAATAAGGCCTCTCCTTGACTTAAATTTGTTCAGCGAGGAGCAAAAACACAGTGCTAGGTTCATTAGTAGTCCAAGGTGCCGACTTCATTAATAGTTCAAGTGTGCATATCTCTTCAGATAAGTAGGTGAAAAGGCTTATCTTTTTGTTTGAAAAAAAATGCCTGCTGACTTCTGCACATTAAGACATTGTTAAAGGAGCAAGCCAAAAAGGCTTCTGCAATAACAGCAGAATGAAGGCATGCACCATGCTGAAGCCAAGTAGCTCTTGGTCTGCTCAGTAATTGAATTGGGGAATGTGATAATGTCATACAATAGTTTAGTCACCAGCTGGCACTGGACATAGTGGCATCGGGATTGAATCAGGTTTGTTCTTGTAGCTTCTAACTTTTCAGTGGCCAGAGATATTCTGGTATCCTAGTGTTAGCTTAATGTAGAAATGGAGTTCAACTTGGAAATGAGACATAAATATAATTTTTAAAAAATTCCTTTAGAATTATTTTATTAAATCATAAATGTACAACAGCTTCTTAACTCTACGCACGCACTTAAATTTTTAAAAGGAAAATGTTATGTCTCATTACACCATGATCCTGGCTAATAGCATTTCAAAACTTTGAGAATTTTTTTTAAAAAGGTTTCGCATGTCACCTGTTTTGAGGTGACTCACTACTCTCCAAGTCATTTGGGGAGGGATTGTGGTCTGAGTAGACATCTGTAGGACTGCAATGCGCACAAGTCAATATCACTGACTTCATCTTTTAATATATTTGGTTGATCTTGTCATACCTTTTTCCCAGGATTCAGGTTTAGACTCTGACACAGATAGCAAAGCTGAGGGACAGGGGGACATGATAGTGCTTGAGACAGACAGTGAGACTCCCCAGAAGCCACAACACAGAGACATGAACTTGACAATACGTACTACAGTAGAATGTAGACAAGAGTGGGAGGGTTTGTGATGTCCAGAGCACAATGCTCAATAGGAAATGCTCATTAATCAGGCAAAAGCTGTGAAAGGCTGCCAGAGCATAAATAACCCTGCAACTCCCTCGAGAGATTGTTGCTGACAACTGACCTTAGGGAGGAAGCAACACTCTCATCCCTTGATTCCTGTCTCATGTTTCCGAAGAACTTTGGACCTTACATTGTAAACTGACCATGGACTCTTTCAAACGGGGATGAATTTCTCCCAATTCCGAATGGAGCCAATGCGGATTTATGTAAATTCGCTTGTTTAGCGAATTTACATGAACCCCTGCTCAGTTCGGAATTACTTGCCATTACCCGAAAATAACCCCCTCCTGCCCGAATTTGCATGCGAAGCTTTAATTCGCAATAAGGTAAAACCCATGATTGCATTCGAATTGGCTTCCCTCTTGCCCGAATTTGCGTGCGAAGAGTTAATTTGCAATAACATAAAACCCATGATTGCATTCGAATTGACCTTAAATTATACTTCCAATTTAGCCTTGTATGAAAGAGTCCCATGTTACTGGACACTGCCTTGTACTGAAGTCTTGACTTTCTTTCTGTATCCTACTGGCTTGGACTGCCTGAACTCTGAGAACTGTAACTGACTGGTAAGCTTCTATAAACAACTGGAGCTGCTATTGTCTCATCTTTGATGGACTTTGTTTGCTACTTTGCCTCTGTCTGGCCTCCAAGACAGGACAGACTAATCGATGACACAGTTGAGGAATATTTCTTAGCAAACATTTAAAAACAAAAGAGTATGTCATTTTTCTCTCATACATATATTGAAATAGATGGTACTAGTACCCTGTTATTTCTGCTCCTCTCTTCCAGATCAATGCAGCACCTTTGGTATGTGTTGTAAACATATGCCAAAAGTTTTCATACATCCACTTCAGTGTAGTGCCATATCCTCTTAACACATCCTCCAGAAATGTCTTGCCAAATTCTCTTCCTTCATTTTCAACACCCATTTGCCATGTCTTGTTTCAAGTTCAATAGCCTTTTGTAGGCTGGTGTCCTCCATATTTTTTTAATGTTACAACCCCCATCAACCCAAGCCAATGTGTCTCATTGCCAAGGACTGTGGTATTAGAGTGAAAACATCTACAACATTTCATTTTATGGAAGACTGTATTGTTACATGTTGATATGACTCCCAGCTGTATCTAGCAATGCTGCTAAAAGTTCTCACTGACCTTCCCCTGGCTATGTTTTTACATACACAAACACTACAAGGCTGGTCAATGAACTCCATTGTTGCCAGACTCCTGGCTGACAGCGGTGGCAAGGAAAACTTTTGCACAACTACACCAGACAGGGTTCAATCCCCGCTCAGCCATGAAACCTATTGGGTGACTTTGAGCAAGTCACATGCTCTCAGCCTCAGAGGACAGCAATGGCAAACCTCCTCTGAACAAATATTGCCAAGAAAACCCCATGATAGGTTCACCAGGAACTGGAAACACCTTGAAGGCACACAACACAATAAAGTGGGAGGCTCTAGGAAAAGAGGAAGAGCACATTAAAGTTAGATTAATTCAATCAAGGAAGTCATAGAGTTTGCAAAACATGAGCTAGGCTGATGATGCCCAGGGCTCATAAATGTCTTTCGGTAATGGGGTTGCCTTAGGTCATAGCTAACCTGATGGCAAATAACAACAAATCAAATATAGTAGTAGGGTTTATGTGTTGATTTATTTGCAACTGATACTTAAAGTAGACTGTTTATGAAGTGGAATTGAAGGCAATACCAGTACATCTGGCAGCTTATAGACATATGTGTGATAGGAGGGGAAAACTTTGCAGAAGGTGGAAAGCAGGGGGTCTTTGTTACAGCCCTTTGTATATATTTTGCAATAAATACAATGCAGAGCCATCATGTGGACACAAAAATTATACAGCCTGCAAGGGTGGGGGGGGGGGGGGAGCGGGTAAAGACATTGTTTCACACAAATGCACAGAGAGAGAGAGTTCCCTAAATTATAATATGTTATGCACAAATGTGTGAAACAGAATGATGAATAGGAAATACATTTCTGGCAAAACCTCCTTTCCCAGGCAGAAGTTCCTCCTGGGTTCCTTGTGCCACTAAGGAGGCTATTGCACCATGTGTCCAAAAGCCTGTTTCACAGCTTCAGTTTCTTCTCTGCGATGGAGCTGAAGATCTCCTGAGTCATGGGGATGTAACATTTTTCTGAGTCATCTAGGAAGTACAAGGGGTCGCTGACCAAGGCAGGGTCGAATCCTTCCTTCACCAACTGACCTTTACGTTGTTTGAATGTTTCAGTAATCTCCAGAGACTCCTGTGTGGAAAACCACAAATGAGCCCAAAGCCATTCAGCCATATTATAACAAGCTGAGAAGAACAGACACTTCTGTGAGCTTTCGTAGGATTGCCATGCAGTAGAAGCCCTTGGAGAAGATGACATCCTCAGCATCTCCTGTTGGCTTGGGTTGGAAAGCTACTAGTCTGTTGCTCCATCTTGAATGCATAATGAAGAACTCACAGGGGCCACTGGATTAACATTCTCCTCCACTGAACTTTTCCCCTCCAAATCATGGCCCAATGCCTAGCCTCCCTTATATTGCCAAGGAAATGGTAATGTATCACAAAAGACAGAAGTGGCATATACTTGTATTTCTCTTTTTCCAGTTTTATAAATAAGGATGACAATTTAAAGAAGAATATGGCTGCATCTACACTGCAGAATCTATGCAGTTTCACATGTTTTAACTGCCTTGGCTCAATGCTATGGAATTCTGAGATCTGCAGTTTTCTGAGACATTTAGCCTTCTCTGTCAGAGAGCTCTAGTGTCCCACCAAACTACAGATCCCATGATTCCATGGCATTCATCCATGGCAGTTAAAGCGGTGTCAAGCTGCCTTATTTCAACAATGTGGCAGCAGCCTATATCTCATAATAGTGGTAAGACTGTGACCAGGTGCCCTTCTGTCAATGCTTTCAATGGAAAACTTCAAGGACTCTGGTTACTTTCTTTTCCTACAGTTCTTTATCTTTAAATCAGCTCTTTAAATAAGGGATTTCATTCTCATAACCATTTGGTGGCGAACCTGTGGCACGTGTGCCCCCTCTGGCACATGAAGCCATCTCTAAGGGCACACAGTGGCCACAGCAAGTAGAGGCACTGACATTCTTTTACAACACTGACATTCCTACCCATACTGCATGGATAGTTGCAGGAGATCTGAATATAGGTCTCCCGCTTCACATGTAGCTTTCTTCTTACAGTTCAGTATCTTTGACTGTCACCAACTTAGTGATGCCACAGCCTTAGACCCTCTTGAGCTCCATGAAGTTCTGCTGATACAGGCATCTGTGCCAAAGCCTCCTTATTCTTTTGTCAATCTTCCAACATTATATTGCAATCCTGGTAATTCTCCTGCTAGGTGATTTTGGCTTTAGCAGACCCTTTGGCCACTCTGCAATCTACATGGCCGCTCTACAATGTACATGGAGCATATTTAAGAAGGATGGTGCTGTCAGCCCTATCCAAGAGGCATGGAGTTAAAAATCTATGTGCCTAATAAAACAGACTCTGTCTGTTTCAGTAGGCCCCAACCATGCTATTTCTATTTCTAAAAACAAGAAGAAAAGTTATGAATAATGCCACATCTCATTTAGCACCAACTGATGTAGGAGCAGAGTAGAGAATACAGCAAGCTAGAGAGATCTCACCCTGAGACGGATAAAGCGAGGTATGGCATAGTTTGGCATGTAGTCTTTGACATGTACATACAGCCCCTTCCCATCAAAGGACAGCCCATCCTTCAGCCGTACAGCTGCCATCCCAATCTTTCCTTCATGCCCTGAAACAAACCAGAATGCTTTAATTTAGGGGTTAAAATACATATCACACACAAGCATGAAAAAGACCAAATGGCTGCTCCTTCTAATCAGAGGAAAGGGTGAGAATTTTCTTTCCCCTCTTGCTTTTGTCTTGTACACTGGGCTAGAACCCACTTCTGTTGGTGAAGGACAGACTAGAACTGTTTAAAAGAATAAAATAAATAATAAATATTTTCAACCCCTTATCTTCTATGAGAATTCAGGTTTGAATTCCGAGGCAAACATCTGAAGCCCCGTACAGGAAGGTCAGAAAAAGTTGTTATTAATTTTATCTTCTCAGCACCTTAATCTACTGCACCTTAATCTACTACAAAACACACTGCAGAAATAATCTCGTTAGAGACAGATTCAACTGCCCTGGCTCAATGCTAGGGAATTCTGGGAATTGTATAAGTTTATCACACAGGGCCTGGAACAGGCCTATTGCGTTCCGAATGGGGGGGGGGGTGATGGGAATAGGAGGTGGCATAGAACAGATCTTACTGCACAGAAGGACTCTGCTGCCGCTGCCACCACAAGTTCCCATTTCATTCCAGATGTGTTCCCCAGGAGCTGATTTTTGGGAATGCTTCTATATAGTTCCTGAAAATCAGCCCCTGGGGAATGCATCTGGAATGGAATGGGGACTTCCAACGACAGCAGCAGCGTTCTCCTGTGCGGTAAGATCTGTTCTATGCTGCCTCCCTTTCCCATCATGCCCCCTTTCATAATACAACAGGCCCGTTCCAGGGCCTGTGCAATAAACTTAGTAGTTTTGTGAGACATTTAACCTTCTCTGTCAGAGAGCTCTTGGTGCCAGAATAAACTACAATGCCGAGGATTCCCTGGTACTGAGCCAGGACAGTTAAAGCAGTCTCAAACTGGATTATTTCTGCAGTGTGTTTTGGACCTAAATTTTACTTGTTTTACCCAGCAATCTAATGAGGTACTTTATTGTGATGTTGTTACATCAAAAAGATGAGAACTATGGAGGAACTAGGGTTGAGGAGCAATCAAACACCAAAACCATTGTCATTTGTGACATTAGAAGGGTTGGGGGATGCAGAGCTCACTGAGTGGCACCATCAGAGGGGGTAACACCAAAATGACTGTCACCAACGCTATTGACGCCACAGCCTTAGACCCTCTTGCGCTCCATGAAATTCTACTGATGCAGGCATTTGTGCCAAAGCCTCCAGTGATGACCTTAAGAAATTGGCTTGTTCCTATAAGAACAGGGTTGCTCACGTAGGCAAATATTCCTGACGGATTTCTTGAAGGAGAATTGGGGAAAAAGTTTCACTCATGGAAATTGTCCAACCCAATTCTACTTGTGTATGTTCACATATACACATTCATCACAATTTCTGCAGGAGGCAAAATACTACCTTGGAGGCCAGGCAGGTAACCAGCTGAGCCTCTAAGGCATGGGGGAGGTAAACAAAAAAGTTGACACATTTTATATTATCATTTCTGGATGCCTATATAACACTTCTAAGAGGCTGGTTAAACTGGCAGTTGTGACAATACAAATGCTGGATGAAGGGCAGAGTGGATGGTTTGAATCAGAAGCTGTGGATAAAAACAAAATGCACCAGACTAGAAAAGACTGCAGAGTTCCAGTCCAAACTGGAAGCCTTTCACAACTATTTCAGGGAGCTCTCAGGTGAGGCTATTAGCATAGAAACTTCCTGCATCAGTGGCACTTTGATGGGTGATCTAGATCAGTGCTCCTCACACTTTGGTCCTCCAGATATTTTACATCTCAACTCCCAGTGGTCCCAGTCAACTCGGTCAATAGTGAGGAATTCTGTCAGTTGAAGACCCAAATGCCTGCAGGGTCAAAGGCTGAAAAACACTGGTCTCAATTGTGTCATCATCTGAGGCAATTCTCCTATGTTTTCCCACTGCTTCAAATATTTATTCTTCTAGGCATAAAAAATCAATTAAAGAGGAGGAAATGGAATAGCAGCACAGTGTGTTTTGAATGGCTGCATTAGCAGCTATTGGTTTGGAAACATGCTCTGTCCAGAAGAGCTCAATTGCTTGCTGTTGCCAGGGCCTTCTTACCAATTGTCACTCACAGAGCTCTGATGGTATGGGCATCTATAGCAGAGTGCCAAGGAATTGGCTGGTTCATCTGGATTTATGAGCACCACATAGCCAAATGCTCTTACTTATTTTCCTATAGCATCGCCCCCTCTAGCAAGTTGCTCAAACTGATTCTGCATATATAAGGTGCACAACCTTTCACATGAGCTCACTATCCAGCAATGTGTCATGCTTCCTGGGAGGGTACGACTTGCCGTGGAAGCCATGGTAGAGGCATGATAGTTCCTTGTATTGGATACCTCCCCTTCTTCTCCAAAAAGACACTTGCAGTATATTAATACTTCAACATCTTACTCCATGGATAGTTTCAACAGGAAATGATGGGTGCCATGACTCCATCCCCATGATTCCAAATGTAAGGACAAACTACAGCACAAATGCACTGAAGTTTCTTCTGTCCAACAAGAAGCTACCACACCATCCTCTGCTGACCTCGTGGCCAGTTTTACCCCTATATGCGGCAGTGGAGAAAGAGATTGGGCCTGTCAGTGGAATGGTATTACCGGTAGATCTTCTCAGAAGCACTTTGAATTTTGGCCCGAAATGCTGCAACAGATAATCTGGGTGTCATAGGTAGTGGCTACAAAAGATTTCCTCATTTCGTTCTTTGACATGATATCAAGGAAGAGGCAATGATGTCATGTCCTTAGACATTAAACCTGGCACCACAAGGACGGGTTTTAAAAATGTGTTTCAAACCCACCTGACACTGGTACCCCATATACATTGACTTCCTGAATGAAGTCCAGCATTGCAAGAGTCCTCTCAACCTCTGTAGTGGCCACATTCTCCCCTTTCCAACTGAAGAAAGAAACAAGATTTTAACATCAGGTGTCTTGTCTTATTAGTAGATTAATTTCCATCATTTGGTAAATAATAATGTTTTCTATAGTGATGTTGGTCTTAGCTGGTCCTAACAGTACTGACATCTGATGGTTATCCTGAGAACATAGCCTTCCTCCCATTCCCTCTAGATATTTTACTACAGTTGTTAGAGTAATGGCCAACATTTTATATATGCATACCCTCCAAGTGTTGTGATTTGGCATAGACAATCTTGATTCATCCTCTGGCATCCTAGTTTTTCACCTGCTTTTAAAGTATCTGGGTTTCTCTCTTCTTCCACTTCCCCCTGTTGTTCTCAGCTTACTTCAACCGCTGCAAAGTACAAATGTACTTTCCACTAAATTAATTCAACAAGTGGGCTCCGGCAAAAGCAAACTGCTGCAGCCTCTCCTAAGTTGTGAGCTCTTCCTCATTAATAAATTGACATTTTGACCACATTCTCAAGTTGGTTGGCCACATGTATTTAAGTTTTCATCTATGAAAAGCTAGAGTGTAGATATAGATATATATATCAATATAGATATATGCAAGCAAGTTTTACCCATTAGGACATTTCTGTTGTATGTTGTGCCCCTAGGTTGTATTTATAACAAAGCTTGTTTGCATTCATATCAGTCAGCAAGCCCATGAGACTTCTTTCCTCCTTGTGTCAGGCCTCTTTTGTTGTCCCTACCAGATCGGGTCTGTTTGGAATTATTCTTCACTTTCTGCATTCTAAAGAGTCTAGTATTCTCACCTCACCATGCCACTCATCTCACTTAGCTCCCTTTTTTACTTGGTGTTTTTGAGTTCTTCAGTAAACGAGACCTGGTGTACATGAGAGTGGCTGCAAGTGAGTTAGCTCTCTGTAAAGGCATGTAGCAACTGACGTTGAGCCCGAAACAGACACACTTGCATGGAAATCAATGCATTTGAACACAGGACAACTTATTGACAGATAAGCATATCTAGGATTCCCCTATGCCCGTTCTATAGTTATCACAATACCAAGAAAGGAGACGACACTTACCGGAAAGTGTCTCCTACCCGGTCCTGAAAATAGAGAAAGCCATGTTGGTCTTGCATCAGAAGGTCACCACTGTTGAAGTAGCAGTCTCCTTTTTTAAGGACATCTCGGAGAATCTTCTTCTCTGACTTCTGGTAGTCTCCTGCATAGCCCTCAAATGGAAGGTCCTCTGTGATCTTGCTCACCAGTAAACCAGTCTCCCCTGGAAGGTAAAAGAGGAACCAGAGGAAATCATTTTGATCCTCTAGCAATGAAGCAAGGGCAAAGCTGCTCCTTCAAGTGGTATGGGATTTCTGAGAAATGTTCTGGAAAATGTGACCTATCTTAAAAGATTGGAGAACTTATTCATCATGTTTGTTCTAATTTAGCAAGCAAAACTAAACAAGCTAGCCCATGTTCATTTTATGAATTCTATCAATATTTGAAAAGGTTTCTTTAAGATCCAAAGCCTGAAGTCACTGAACTGTAATATTTGATTATCTCTAAACCAAACAATGTTAAGTTGGTGCACCAGTGAAAAAGCAATGGTAGAATAAGGCGTATATGTAGTGTCTATATACCTGAAGAAATACTATGTCTACAAGAGTATTTGAGGGCTCCATTTATTTAAAAAATTAAAAATTTGTAATAAATATAAAACTTTCTCAGTGTGAATGAAATGACTAGTGCAGTGTATGGTTTCTTGAGAGGAACAGCAGTATCAAAGTAATCTAAGTTGGTATGTCTTTTAGTATTTCCATTTTCTTTAATTTTATGTAACTATATATGACAGCAAATATACATGTTTTCTTAGTTTGATCTGTTTTTAATTTTGAAAGATGATCATTGGGTTAGGTCCTGATTTGGCTGTATTAAGAGTATAAAGACTAATGAAATCAGCAGAACTGAATTTGAACAACTGTGAATCATTCTATGAACGTAGAGAGAAGTCCCAGGGATCTTCATGAAGTGTTAGGGTTTGCTGGGCACCACTTCTTCACACATTTGCAGCTGTAGTTAATCCATGAACTACAACTCTCCCAGTGGTGGTGTTACTAGGGCTGGTGTCACACGGCATGATAATGCATGATGTCACCCTCCATTAACCTCCTTCTATACCACACAACACAGAATCCTTAGTAAAGTTTTTATACTAATGTTACTCATAAATCATGATTCCCGTATGTCAATGAATGGAATAGTAAGAGCTGTGACATAAGCAACTAGCAAAATTAAAATTATACCTATATTCACAACCTGTTGTTTCATGTGGTTAAAGTGAAAATTTGTTAAGGTGTGATGTTTTTGAAGAAAATTTTAAAAGAATTTTAATTTTTTTATTTTTTTAAGTCAACAACTTTTATAATGTTTGTATGTGTTAAGTCTTTAAGTCAATTGTTGACTTATGGTGACCTCATGAAGTTCATAGGGTTGTCTTATAACAATGAGGAGGGGGAGGAGAAGAAGAAGAAGAAGAAGAATTTTTTTAAATTTCTTACCCGCCCCTCTGTCAGAACAATCAAGGCGGGGTACAACAAAATTAAAACAATTACAGTTAAAATAGTTCAACAATCCCATCCCCAACCTCCCACCCCTTAAAATAGAATTAAACTAGGTAAGGACTACTCAGAGATGGTTGGTCACTGCCTTTCTCTGAAATAGAGTTTATAGTACCTGGTATTCCCTGGCTATCCCCACCCAAATTCTAACCAGGCCTGGCCCTGCTTAGCCTCCAAGTGCAACTGAGGTCTGGTGCCTTTTAGGGATTTTAGGTGTAGTTTACTGAATACGTCAATAGTAATGCTTATTGTCTCTGTTCACCCAAAATACATGCAAATTAATGCACTTTCCACAATCTGTAAGTTCTGTAATGGCTTTTGTAGCCCTTTTTAAAAATCTTTGGTCTTGAACCCTGGAGCATTTCTACCATAGTTGTATTTTAAATCAATTTTAAAAATAATACCTTTTAATGTGCATAAAAATCTCATGACCAAAAGTTGCATGTAAAATCATTGTCCAGGTGTGCTACTGGATGTACATACTCCACCAAATGAAGAAAGCAGAGCTCTGACAACTCGTACCCCAGTCCATGTCTGAATACTGGTTTTAGGAACTTACCCATGGCTACTGGGATGCAATGCCCATTCTCGTCCCTCACAACCTTGTCCTGGTCAACATCATATTTAATAAGTTCAAACTTTATTATTTTCTGAAATGGAACAGATGGGAAATGGAGAAGTCAGCCCAAAAGGCAGAAATTCAAAGGAAGCCCATTGTATAAGGATCACATTTAATGTACTTCATGATCACCAAAATAACATGGTATATTTTTCTCCTTGTCCAACAATTCAGCAAAACTCCAAAGCATATTTTACATTCCACCTATCTTGTGGGTCTAATTTGACCTGCTGAGGTTCCCTATCCAGCTAGAGAGTCACTCTCAAGTTGCTTCCCCAAGCCACTCTGTCTGGAAAACAGACAAGATAACAGAGCAGGGTCAACCCTGGTTAGTACTTGGATTAGAGACCGCCAAAGATTACCAGCTGCTGTAGGCTATATTTCAGAAAAAGGAACTGGCAAAACCACCTCTGATCTCTTTTTTTTATAAAATTACCAGCTTGGTAGATGAAGGGAATGCTGTGGATATAGTATACCTCAATTTCAGTAAGGCCTTTGACAAGGTTCCCCATGACATTCTTGCAAACAAGCTTGTAAAATATGGGCTAGACAAGTTAACTGTTACATGGATTTGTAATTGGTTGACTGGCCAAACTCAAAGGGTGCTCAACAATGGTTCCTTTTCAACCTGGAAAGAGTGACAAGGGGGGTCTCACAGGGTTCTGTCCTGGGCCCAATGCTATTCAACATCTTTATTAATGATTTGGATGACAGAATTGGGGGCATACTTATCAAATTTGCAGATGACACTAAACTAGGAGGAGTAGCTAATACCCCAGAGGACAGGATCAAAATTCAAAATGACCTGAATAGATGGGCCAATGCTAACAAAATGAAATTCAGCGCAGAGAAATGTAAGGTTCTGCACTTAGGAAGGAAAAATGAAATGCACAGATATAAAATGGAGGACACCTAGCTGAATGAAACTATGTGTGAAAGGGATCTAGGAGTCCAAGTAGACCATAAGCTAAACATGAGTCAACAGTGCGATGCGGCAGATAAAAAGGCCAATGCAATTTTAGGCTGCATCAATAGAAATATAGTGTCTAGATCAAGGGAAGTAATAGTGTCACTCTATTCTGCTTTGGTCAGGCCCTACCTGGAATACTGTGTCCAGTTCTGGGCACCACAATTCAAAAAAGATGTGGAGAAACTGGAGCATGTCCAAAGGAGGGCGCACACACACACACACAACGGCAGGATTCCTGTTATCACCTCACTTGCCTCCCACTTGGGACAGCAAATCACAAGCGGGCAGAAGAATCCTATAGTTTTTTTCCATATATGGATTGGAGATAATAGCAGGATTTCGTATAGCAGCTTGCTTGAGCTTGAGAAGCAATATCCTGTTAATGCTTGTGTGGAACACTTGCAATTCCCTAAGACAGAAGGTTACACAGTAATGAAAACCACATCCCTGGGGAACCTCCAAATTAGTACATTACCTTAAAGATGAAATTACTCTTTCCAATAGCTCCAACTTTCTCTGTATAGTTAAGAAAGACAATATTTGCTTCAGTAGCTCCATAGAATTCATAAATGTGGAGGTATCCAAATCGGTGCAAGAACTCTTTCCAGACTTCTGCTCGCAGGCCACTACCAATCGCCATTCGCACATGATGGTCACGTTCATTGTCCTTCTGCAAGGGTAATAAAGATTTTATTTATCATTACTTACCCAGCCACATTAGCTGAGAAAGGGTCAGCTCCACATGCTCAGATGGGGATCTTTTACAAATACAAATATTTGTATAGGGCTGCCAAGTGAAGACTGTCTGAGGCCTTGAGATTCCAAGGCCAAAGCGTGAGATCTAGGGTTTAACCCTTGTGATGTCACAGAAGATGGAGTGCTAGTGATGTCAATAAGCAGGATGTGTTCAGCATCTGCACTATACAATCGGCCATTCAAATAAAAAAGACCAAGTCTAACAAATGAGGATAAAAAACACACTTTTCAAGGCTGTGCTCTCACCCTAGGATTCCTCCCTCCTTTGTCCTGAGGACTGAAGAAGAATGTCCAGCCCCTGGGCCTCCACATCAGGCCTTGAGATCTGGCATCTCTACCCTGTTAACATTCAAGGCTAGCTTTCTACATTAGGTGATATATGTGGCAACCTATGAAAATAATTCAGAGACAGGTGGCTCAGAAAATTTATCTGGATAGAACCAAACAATCATATCTTTGTATTTTCTGGCATAACTGAAAGTTCTAGCTTTGACATATGAAGCCCTGAAATCTTGAACCTGTGCATCTGAAAGCCAACCTGCTCACATAGGACTTTATCAGACGATAGAAATTGGAAGTATAATCCAATGGCAATCCGAATGCAATCATGGAGTTTCACATTATTGCGAATGAGTGTATCTCATGCAATTTCAGGCAACGGGAAGTCATTCCGAACGCAATCATAGGGTTTCATGTTATTGCGTATGAGAGTATCTCACGCAATTTCGGGCAATGGGAAGTCATTTTTGGGCAATGGGAAGTCATTCTGAATGCATTCCAAACTCAATTAGAATTCATGCTCAACTAGCGAATTCATTTATTTGCAAATTGGCTCCATTCGAAATTGAGAGAAATTCCTCCTGTCTGATAACGTCCATAGTAAGATGTTACCCACTATGTGTCCTGCTCTCACACATTATAACAGAATACAGAGTGCCAAAAGTGCAGTAGCCAACTAGCAATAGCAAGCACATTTCTATACCACTTACCAATGCATTTAAACACTCTCTAAATAGTTTACAGTGTGTAAGTAATTGCCCCCAACAAGCTGGGTACTCATTTTAGCAACCTACAGAAGGATGCAAGGCAGTTCCTAACAAGGAGATGCAACAACAAAGTACCATAGCATATGTTACAAGCCATTTTGACCTGGATTTGTGAGCTGGCTAACCCTGCCCCCTCTCTATTGCCGCTGTCTTCACATACAGAGCAATGTTTCTGCTATGTATGGAGGTTCTCCTAGCAATCCAGTACCTTGAAAACTCAGCATTTTCCATTATGTGGAGAGGCTCCACATGTAGCTGAGATGGTCCTTTTCAGAGTATTGTTCACTAAACAAGGAGAGCAATGCTTTCTCTACTCACACAGTTTAACATTTTTGAACAACCAAATAGAGCTTGTTCGCACTTAACTGCATGGTCTTCAGTAGAACAAGCAAGCAGAACAATTGTTATTATTTGCACATCATCTCCCCCCCCCTCTCCATATTTAGTCTCTCCCAATTACCTTTGGTGAGTTGCACAGGTAGCGCATCATTTCTCCCACATACTGGATCACAGTGACATGATATCGTCTGCAGTCATCCCAAAAATGTGAAGCAGAAAACTTAGACCTCAAGACACATGTGGCTCCTTTTTGGAAAAAGAAAGAGGCAGATGTTTAGAAGTAGTGTTATTGTAAATCTTGGAATCATAATATAGGGGCAGTACAGACCGCCCCAAAAGGGTAGGCTGGAGTCACCTGTTTTAACTGTGGAGGGACACCGCAGCCACCAAGCCATGTGGTGCTCCTCTGCAGTAAAAAGAACCCGGTTCTTCCAGGTTCTTTTTGTGGCACACTGTGAATGTCATGATTACTCAATTGGCGCACTTGTGACAGCGATGTGCAGACACTGTGCCATGGCAGCATCATCAAGGCAGAGCCCGTGTGGATGGGATGACACCATGATGCCGCCACCTGTACGGACTACGGTTCCAGAGCATGCAGTTGCTGCACACTCTGGAAACCTAGTTTCGGCACCGGCATAACACCTTTGGCCATATATTGGGAGGGGTGGAGCTCATAGCAAGTCTTTCAACCATGAGGTAGCCCAGCATGACAGGATTCAATATTGTGACAATGAACACAGGCTCAGCTATCAGAGTTGGGATCTTCTTCCCTATTGCTTAAGAAACAAACAACTTCACTGGTTGCTGGTTTCCTAGAAAACAGTACCTTTGGGAGCAAATATAAGTGGGAAGACAAGGCTCTGTGTGTGTGTGTTTAAGAATAAACCCCACATGTATTTTTAAAAACTATGAATAATGAGACATATAGTTTGGTTTATAGGCCTCTCCAGATGAGGGGTCCAAATTGAATTTTTAAAGTCACCATTTGTTTTTGTTTTTAAAAAAGTGAATTGCAGAAGCAACATTCCTGGACACAATGATAGTGCTGCATACTACCATATAAATATAAAACTATTTGTACATTAGTACTCCATAACTGGATCAACAGAAAGAACCAGGTTCACATGAGAAATATTGTTGAAATATATTGAACATGTAAACAATTATAAAACTGGAGTTGGTTCCCACAATCATATGGATGCATGAATGGAGTCTGTTTAATTAACAACCAACAATGAGTATCAGTTCCCTTCAAGAGCTCACAAATGTATCTTAGGACCCTTTCAAACTATCAAATTACATTGCTATGATTCCATTTTAAAAGCCTTATTGCCCAAGAAAATAAAGCAGGAAAGGAGCCTGTGCTTTATTGCATGACATTGTAGCACTTCAGTTCTCTTCCCATGGGAAATAGTTGTAAAAGCATGTCTTTTTTTTTTTTTTTCTAGCTGGAAAAATCTGTTTGACAAAAGAGATCTCCCGTGTGAAGAGATCTTTCCATCTCCCCTGTGAAGTGCTATAATGTCATTTGGTAAAAAGCCACTATTTTCCAGCTTCATTTCCACTTTGTTTTCTCATGCAATAAGGCTCTGGGTGCCATGGCTGTATTCTGCAGAATCCTGGGATTTGCAATCTAAGGAAGGGCTTTTAGCATTCTCATCCAGAGCGCTCTAGTGCTTTCCTCAAATTACAAACACCAGGATTCTATAGGATGCTGCAATGGTAGTAAAAGTGGAATCATAGTGGTGTAACTGTATTTTGAAAACCTTAGTTTTTGGAGAACTCAAATCAATCTGGAATAAGCAATCTTTATATTAAAAAGGCTGAAGATTGCTTTAAATAGTTGATTAGGTAAAAAAAAAAAATGAAAGCAATATGTTTCCATGGTCTCTCAATTGAACCTGAACACTTCTGACAGCCAGAGTTGTTCAAGAGCTCATGTTAAAATATTAAAATGCCCCAATATGTCTTTTAATGGGGTGTATGAAAGATAACCTCAGGATGTGATGACAGCAGCATGTTTTTGCATGCAACGGATAGGGAGAAAAATTAATTGTAAATTAATTTAACTCAAATGTTACAATCCAGGAGCCTAAATTAAAATTCGTGCATGCATACCAGTCTGAAGGTCTGGATGGGAATTCTACCACTAATCCTTATGAACATGTACAATCTAATCAGCCTCAAACATCTCTGTCCCCAATTCTACAGATTTATAATTTCCCTCTATCATGTTAATACATGTTAGAAGCACATATTTGTCTGTCCCATATCTTCAATGGATGTTTAGATCCTTATGGATGTTCTGTACATACCAATGTCTATGCAACCTCCAATCCCAATAAGAAGTGCAGCAGAGTGGTACAGTGGGAGTGGGGTGTAGATGATGTCACTGGAATGCACCCCACGATTACGGAAAAACTGGGATGAGATGGACAGCTTCCTCTGGGGGATAACAGCAGCTTTTGGTAACCCTTGAAGCACAGAAAGAAAAAAAAGGGACACCTTTAGCAATTTTATATACCTCTTTCAAGAAAGAAATAATACATCCCAGCACTGAGGGGCTCGACAGGTGGGAGGAATAACTACCTGAAGCTTCTGCTGTGCTTGTGCATTTAATTACTGATGTGTATTTCCTAGTCTTCAAATTTAGACTAGCGGTTCCCAAACTTTGGTCATCCAGATGTTTTTTACCTCACTCCCAAAATTCCTGACTGCTTACCAAGCTGGGCTTCTGGGAGCTGAAATCCAAAATGCTTGGGGACCAAAACTCATTCAAAACACTTGGAGGACCAAAATTCATCTGCTACTTGAATATTCTTATTTCTCACCTGTGGTCCCAGAGGTGAAAATATACAGAGATGTGGATTTGACAGATACATTGGCTCGGAAGGAAACAGGCACCGATTCAGCTGAGCTAGCTTTGATCTGTCCCAGCAAAGCTTCCACACCCTCAGTTGGGGAGTCATCACTGAGATAGAAAACCTGTACTCTTTCATTCTTTAGAGTAGGCAAGACATCTTCTATGGCAGCTTGAAAATCTGGAAGACAATATAGAAAATGAGTATAATTTAATTGTGCCTTACTTTTTAACTTACTTTAAGAAGAACCAGCATGACATAGTAGTTTGAGTGTTGGAACTGTGACTCTGGAAACCAGGGGTTGATTCCCAGCCCGGCTATGAAACCCCTGGGCAAGTCACATGCTCTCAGCCTCAGGGGAAGGCAATGTCAAACCTCCTCTGAACAAATCTTGCCTAAAAAAGGGGAAAAAAACTTTGAGAGGTTTGCCTTAGGGTTGCCATAAGTCAAAAATGATTTGAACCCACACAGTAACAACCACAACCACAACAATAACCCCTGCTGTCCTTTTGTTGGCAAGCAAATATTACATTATTTTTTCATGGTTTCAGGAACTGTTTTTGAGAAGGGGATTTTCATTCTATGCCACACTGCTTTTTATTTTTTATGGATACTTCAGTCTATTTTATTAATGTTGATGTATGCCTCAGCAAATGAAGTAGATGTGTTCCTGGACTTTACATCTTTAACAGAATTTTTTGTATTGGAAGTAGAAATAACATGGAAAGTGTAGAGACTGGTTCCTACATCACAAAAAAGAAGAGCAGTTCAAAAGGTCATATCCACTGACCGCCCAAATTCAGGATAAAGTGCAACTGAACTATCAAACTGAAAATCCTAGCAGAACAGTAGTGGCTAAGTAGGTCATTAATGGGGTGGTTTTTGTGTAAATAAAAAGAAAAGCTTTCCAAAACAGTCTCTCACTGGGAGAACAACAGAAGAGGATGATGTTAGGTGATAAGCCCCAATCGAAAGTGCTACAGAAGATGGTGATGTTAGGTGATAAGCCTCAATCGAAAGTACAATTATCCAGAGGTAATTGCAGTTTACTGCCTTGTGTAATAAAGTCCATTATAATCTTAAACCCAAAGAAATAAAAGAGGCAGAAGGCAAGGTTAATGAAACGAATGTGTTTTTTTTTTCTTTAAAAAAAACAACGATAGGACTTTTTTCCACTTGTGTTTCCAGGTGTATATGTGTGAGAAAGGGGGGGGGGCAGAGCAGACTGCCCCTTTGCACTGGCTTGGGGCTGGCATCTGAGCACAGTGTTAAGATGCTGCACACTCTGATGCTGCTCCCACACCACTGGGAAGCCATGTTGCTGATGACACTGCACCAGCTTCACGGCATTTCTGCGGTGTGGCATTTACATTCACTGCAGAAACACTGAAAAGCCACCACTAAGGGGGATAGGGCAGGTTTTTTTCCACCCCAAATAGGAGCAGATTTTTTCCACTTCTTTTTGGGGCAGAAGCTGGCTATATTGGGACTGTGACATGCGGTTGCCATAGCCCTAATCCGGCTCTCTCAGGAGGCAGCAGCATTACACCACCCCTTTGGGGCTGCCTGTTTCACTGCAGAGACTCTGGACCTGGGCTCCTCTCAGACGAGAGAGATTCTGATTGCAAAAGGAAGTGAAGGAGATAATGAATAAAATTTGCCTTCTTGGCTTCTCTGACAAGCCCCAATTTGGTAGGGATGGTTCAATCATTTGCTACTGGGTTTTATTTTTTTCCTATAGGCCCGATCTAGACGCACCAAAAGAGGTGCGTCTAGGGCCAAAAGCAGTGCAAATAGGGTTAGGGATGGCGCAGCTTGCACACCCTCCCTAACCCTAGCATGTATGGGCACCGCCATAATTAAATGGCGGCGTCCATACGGGCGCGCCATGATGGTGTCATGGCGTGCACAGCTGTTAGACACGCTGCACATGCCATAATGCCTTTGCTCCGCGGGAGGGCAAAAATTTCACCCTTTCCATGGCGCAAAAAAGGAGCTCCAAACGGGTCTTTTTGTGGGCAGGTCTTTTCCATGGCTTTTAGACAGCCGCAGCAAAGACCCTGGGAGAAAGGACGCCTGCTGCATCCCGCTTAGAGGCCGCGGGGAACCAGCAGTTTGCCACTTCCCCATGGCCTCTGGCAGCCGTGGCCCCATCCCACTGCTTTCTGGGGCGGTCACAGACCGCCCCTTTTGGGTGGTCTAGATCGCCCCCTAGATCACAAAAAAAGTTTTAAAGTGTTTCAGTTAACTTTGCCATCTCAAACTGAAAGGAAAACATATTGAAATTTCCACTCTTGCTCCTTCTTACTTGATCACTGAAGCATACCTGAAGCATGCCCTCTGACCACCCCCTGACCACCCAAAATCAGCATTAAAGCAGAATTGAACTATTACACTAGAAATTGTAGAAGAAGAGTAGCTGGAAAATAGTTTCTTAATGGATTTTTGCATTAATAAGAAAGAAACACTTTCCAAATGATCTCCCACCAGGAGAACATCAGAAGAGGAATGATGCCAGGTGATAAGTCCCAACTGAAGATGTTATTATCCTGCGGATTTACCTTCCACATGTGATAAAGTCCATAGTCTGCAAGTCTTTGCACATTTTAATGAATTGAGTTTTGCTGTTGTGTTGTCTTTAAGATACAATAAATTAATTATCCATTTAAGTACATAAAAATCTTCACTTTTACTTTTCTCTTGAGTTAAAGCAAAACTTTCTGAAGATCTGTGCTTGGAAGACTCCTGGGTAGCTATCAGTTGTGTGTTGCAAACAGTAGCCAAATTCCAACAGATGATGATGATGATGATGATGATGATTACTTTCCTCCAAATTTGGGGTTCAAGGCAGTTAACAATTTAAAAACACAATGCAACTAATAATATGCCAAGAATGGACATTAAAATAGCGTTAAACCTTTGACAATAATAAAATGTTTTAAAATTACAGTTTCAAAATATTACTAAAAGATTAAAAAGCTATTAAAACTGTCCAGTCTAAAACAATACAGCACCTTCAGCACATTCTTTAAAAACATTCTGTTTCAAGAACTTGCAAGAATAAAAGTGTTGAGATTGGTATGCCAAGAAATAAAGAAAAATATTGATTAGGATGATTCCCCAGGATTCCCTCATCTGGGGAGACAACGGATTTAAGAGTTCACACATGCACTATAAGGAAACCTTTAATTCCTGTTTGCAAGTAACAACATTGTGTAGCTCACCTGGAGTTGTCAGTAGCACCTTGGCCTCACAGGAGCTGAGCACATGTAACAGGGACTTGGATCGGATGTTATAGTTGATACATGCCATTGCACAGCCAATCTTTTCCACACCCATCCAGACCCAAACATAGGCAGGGACATTCTTCAGGAAAACAGCCACCGTTTCTCCTTCTTTCAGCCCCACATGGCCTCGCAGCACTCTGGCCACCTGACTGCTGCGCCTGTCAATATCTTGGTAGGAATAGACCTCCTCTCCAAAGAGAATCAGGGGCTTCTCTGGGTGTTTATGGACTTTCTCCAAAAAGTAATCCAGTAACAAAATGGGAGGGTTGCTTTGGAGATGCTTACGGCATCGGCGCATAGTACCTATGGCGGAGAAGATGTAGACCAGGTCCAGCCAAAGATAAGGAAAGAAAACATTTGCCAAAAGGGGCAGAAAGATAAGGAGCCCTAGAATAACTGAAGACAGTTCAAACATGGTTAGGATCTTGAATCGGACCCAGTGCGATTCAGCAGGTGTACTGTTTTTTCTGGCTCTGTCCAAGCTGTGTTGTGGGGAAAGCAAGAAGCAAAGGGCTAGAATGTATGAGATGGATTTCCCACTGTCCCCACCCTTGGTCTTTACAAACTAATTGAGCAACATTCTCTCCAGTAAGTTAACCATAAATGTCAGGAGAGGAATGCACTGAATTGCTCTGATGCACCCTAAATCTTTCAACTGTAGTGCCACCTATTGCTTTCGAGAAGAGTCACACATTGTGTACAGCATAGACTTCTTCATGCTGTCAGCACAGATGAAATCTCAATGTACTGAAAAACCTTTATTGGCAGATTGTTTTTTAAAGGGTCAGAATTAATGACCTAGAACAGTACTGGTCTTTGAGGAAGAAACATATTAAGAACTTGAAAGCAGCCTTGATCAGGAAAACAAATCAAAGAAAAAACAAGGAACACTTGCAATGCCCAAAATGTGATGAAAGAAAATGCAGCTTCATTGGTATACACAAGTTGTAGCCGTTTCCTAGCTCTGTCTGATTTGAAGGAAGTGAAACATAGCATTTACAGCTTCTTCTGTCATCTGTTTTGCTTGTTTTGCTAATTCTAAGATAAGAGTTTATCACACAGGGGGAAATCAGGGGGGAAATTGGGGGTTTAACATGTCATTATCCCAGGAAAGTCACACGGTCGCGGGAAGATTTTCACACACATCACAATTAAAGAGGGCATATCCCGCCAATAACCAGGCTAAGTCCTCTTTAATCATGATGTCACGTGAAAATCTTCAGCATGATAGTGCGACTTTCATGGGATAATGACAGTTAATGACCCTCGATTTCCCCCGTGTGATAAAGTCCATAGTCTCAGAAAACTGTGAGCCAAAATGGTGTAGTAATTTAAGTGTTGGGCAACAAGTCTAGAGACCAGGGTTTGAATCCCCATTCACCTATGGATACCCACTGGATAACCTTAGGCATTTCACATTCTCTCAGACTACATGTTAGTTTTGCCTTAGGGCTGCCATAAGTTGGAAATGATGTGCAGGTACACAAAAATACAAATACAAATTAGAGGATTGCTTTCTAATGCAAAATTGTTTCTGTTGACATTTGTCTCCATGCTGCAACTTGATTTTTAAAAAGACCTCAAAATATCTGCAGTTCCCAGTTTTCTATCATCAAAAAATGCGATGTTCTCATACAAGTCAGTAGAAGTGAAGTGGATTCTTCACCACAAGCTTAATTTTCCGATTGATTCATCTTTCCTTCTGAAAGGTGATCCAACTGACTCCCTGTCTTCCCATCTTTTGGTGGGTAATGAGAACATGGCCCAAAATGTTTAGTTTTACACTGTGGGTGGCATTTTATTTTGTTGCTGCAGTTTGCTGCTGTTTTATTGTTGACAGTTTGGGGTACTTATCGCAAATGGAGCCAATTGGAGCCAATTTGTATTCACGTGAATTCCTATTGCATTTGGAACATGTTCAGAATGACTTCCCATTGCCCGAAAATGAACCCCATTGCCCGAAATTGCGTGAGATGCTTTAATACGAAATAACATAAAACCTATGATTGTGTTCTGAATGACTTCCCTTTTGCCTGAAATTGCATGAGATACACTCATACGCAATAATGTGAAACCCTAGGATAGCGTTCGGATTGCCATTGGATTATACCCCCAAATTCTATCGTATGATAAACTCCAATGTTTCAAATCTTTTACTTCTCTAGATGGGGACACAGACTCTATACACACATTGTTCAGGATTTATTTAGAAGGTGTACAAGATGAAAGTGTATAAACCGGAGCAACAATAAATCAAGAATTTAGCTCCCTTCTTTGAAGAAAGGGAGAGGAACATACAGACTGCACAAAAGGTATTTATGTTTCTTTAGCAACATAAAACACTCTCTTCATGGAGCATTAACCTTCCAGGAGAAAAGGTATATGCTGGGCACAATAGACAAGCAAAAGATTTGATAAACAAATACCAAGAAAAATTAAAAGAGAATACAGGAGGTGGGGGGGGGAGAATAATATTGTACTGACAGAGCAATGCCCTGCAAGATAATATGAATGCTAGCCATAGGCACATTTTAGGGTTGCCAGAGTGTAAAATGGAGCAGAATCTTGGGTCAGCCAGCACAGTGTAATGGTTTGGATGTAGGACTAGGATTCTAGAGACCAGGGTTCAATCTCCTGCCTGGTCACAGAAAGCCACTAGGTAATCTTGACCAAGTCACACTCTCATAGCCTGATAGGTTCACCTTGGAGTCACAGTAATTTGGAAATATCTTGAAAGCTCACAACAACAAAGAATAGATTTTTGTGGTTTTTTCGGGCTATGTAGCCATGTTCTAGAAGAGTTTATTCCTGACGTTTCGCCAGCATCTGTGGCTGGCACCTTCAGAAAAGATGTATTCCAAAGAAGAAAGAATGCCAGTGTTCAGAAACACCTTCTGAAACACCCTCTCGTCTACAGAACTATTAAAGGAAAAGGAGCCATCTCTAATTTTCGTTTTGGCAGCTCTACAAAGATTTCCCCCACCCACATTAAAATTGCAATAATTAAGCAGACAAATATTGGAATCTTGCTTCAGTTGTTTCACTCGTGAAAGGATCACGTCAGAAATTAAAACTGGCTTTTGCCTTCACATTTTTTTTAAAAAAACAAACATATACCAGGAGATGTTTATTGCAGCACTGAAAAGACAGAAAACAAAGGTCTGCAATTATTTCAGTCCTGCAAGATGAGCTGGTTCCTGGTAGTATTCTTTAAAACTGCAGAAATGTGTCCTTGTTCAAACTTAGTATACTTCAACTTATAGCAAAAACAAACCAAAAGGTTTTTCTAAAAGTCACTGCAAAATTTCCCCAGGAATTAGGCCAAAGGGAGATGTGTGCTGGTCAGTCCATTCCTTTCCTGGTCATAAAAGTATCCATTCTCTTTTCTGAGAAGAAACCACCTTTTCTGCATATTTGCTCTAACCCACATGAAAAACCTGCAGAGCCACAGCTTCTTCCCAGTCTCACCCCAGAGCATGAAAAAAGTACTATATATTCAGAGGAATTATCTTATTTATTATCTTTGCCTAATAAATGCAGCATGTGTCATTATCCATAAACACACTTTATTACATTTGTTACTCTTTATTCTATGGGAACTTTACCCTTTCATTGCCAGATGGGACATTATTGACCTTACAACAAGCATAAGAATTGTGTGTATCATGTATTTTTAAATACATGAGAAATGTTGAATCACCTTCATGAAAGATTCCTCAAGCCAAAATTTAGGCTTTAAAATAGTAAGAGTGCTCTCTATATGCTTTGTTTTAAAGCAAAGGTGGGGATCATTTAGCTTGCCAAATATTTCTGGATTTCAAGTCTCAGCAGCTTCTAGCCAGCATCCCAAAGGTTAGATGTTAGGAGCTGCAATCCCAAAATAAAGGTCGTCTTAGATTTTCAAACATCTACCAAGGTTGTTAGCATCTTCATAACATCATTAGTGAGAAATAAACAAACCAGTTTCTCTCATCCAGCATTTCATTATCTTTCTAACATTTAAGTTTTATTTATTTCTTCTATCCTGCTCATTCATGTCACCCCCAAAAAACAATAACAATGAACAGTGAGCACATTCTTTCAAGGCAGCAGGTGGGAGAGTGCAGAGTTGTTCTTCAAAAACAAACAAAACTGGTGAACATTGGCCAGGTTCAGAATACATACTCCTCTCTCATATTACACAACCATCATTCATTTTACAAACTTCATTTTTTCAAAGAGGATGAGATTTCAAAATTAATTGTAGACTCTGGTGGTGAAATCCATCTCCCTTCTTTCTTAGATTGCCAAAGTGGTCCTCTTCCTTAGATACAAATACATTTCTCCTTATACTTTCATGGAAGAACATGATACTAGTATACTACTCTTTCTTCTCCTTGGCTCCAGATTAATGCAGTCCCAATTACACCCTCTGGTATGTCTTGTAAACATGGCAAAAGATGTTTGTATACTGTCTTAAATGCTTTGGTACATCTCTGCTATCTTACCACCTACTCCAATTGACACATTTTACTAAAGCCCTCTGTTTTACCTTTCTACACCCATCAATCAAGACTTGCTTTAGCGTCTATCACAACCTTCCCCAGCCTGGTGCATACCATATATTCCATATATTTTGGGCTCTAGTTCCCATTAGCCTTGGCCAATATGGTAAATGTCCAGAGATTATGAATTCTATACAAAGCACGTAGAGAATCTCACACTGGCAAAGGCTGCTGTGTCATATATTATTGTTACCCCTGACTGTTTCTAACAATACTGTGATGACATTTTTAGATAATCATTCCCTTGATATTTTTCCTTCTCACATAACCTACATTTCAGTTGCATATGTTCCTGCTGCTCCACCTTTTATGGCCTAGAGAAACTTATGCAGCCATTTCCCTATCCTGAAAGATGGGGGTAGTTAGAACTGATGCAACACTACATGTTAGGAATGCTTTCAAGGCTGATCCCTTGTTTCTTTGTCTTCTCATACTGATTTCTGGTATGTGCAGAAGACTCACAAGTCAAGTGTAATTCTTCATGCAAATTTTATCTAGGAGAATGCTCCAAGATGAGTGGCATTTTTCAGCATCTCTAGTTGATTGCATTTTTCAACCAGATTCTGAAGCATGAAGTGGAGAGTCCTACTGTAATAATAAAACACTATTCCAGTTCCTCTGTTGTTTTAGCTGTGTAAATCCTCTGACCACATAAAAGGAGCTAGAGGATAATATGGTATTTCCTCCAGGATAGGCTAAGCTAGTTGAGGCTCAGTTGAGAACCCATTTCAGTGGCATGACATTTTACTGTGTCTTCTGGGGCTGATTCGCCTGAGTTTCAATAGCAATCTTAATATATGGTGCTATCCATTACAAACAACACACAGATGTGCTCTCCACAATAAATATGAACATGGCAATGGAGAAAGATCCATGGCAATTGAGACAGATCTCCAATTCCTGAAAACAAATCCCAGCCTCCCCATAATTGATTCCTATCACACATTTGGCCCAGGATTATATTTGTATAGGAGGGTGAAACATGCACATATGAATGAGAGGAAAGAAAATCATTTTAGAGGGTGGCAAGCAAAAGGAGCCTTGTCACTACCTCTTGTTCATCTTCCAATATATACAATGAAGAGCCAGTAAATCATATGGACACAGAAGGATACATTCTAGATGGAGGGAAGGTGAAGGGATTATTTCATACATGTGCACACATACACCAGTAGCAACTTGCAGCTACCATATCAGTGAGGCGATGAATCTGCCTTGGGTTTTCATTTGAATTTTAAAAGGAGCTATCCAATGGGATGAACCCTGTCTGCAAAATATTAGGCAAGCTCCTTGATAATTCCTTTAGAGTTCATACTAAAATCTGGAGCAGATTCATTGCCTAATGATATGGGAACCACCAGCTGTTACTCATTTACACTGAGTTTCTGAACTGTCTTGTGCTGTGGACATTACACATAAGAACATGTGTCCCAGGTTGACAGATTTTTTTAAAAAAATCTGTTTTTGGAAATCTCTCCTTTCCCAGGCAGAGGGCAAGAGCCTCACAGTTACAGCTCCTCCTGGGTTCCCTATGCCACTAGGAATGCTATGGAGATCATTGCATGGTGTGAGTGGAAGACATTTTACAGCTTCAGTTTCTTCTCTGCGATGGAGCTGAAGATCTGCTGAGTCATGGGCACGTAACATTTTTCCAAGTCATCTAAAAAGTACAGGGGGTCACTGATGAGGGCTGGGTCGAATCCTTCTTTCACCAACTGACCTTTGCACTGTTTGAATGTTCCAGTGATTTCCAGGGCTTCCTGCATGAAAAACAACAAATGAACCCAAGAGCCAAAACCACAAATTAGCCTGAGTCATTAAGTCTCATTATAATAGGAGAGATGTCTTTGAGCATTGGTAGAACAGCCTGCCTCATTCTTTGATTGGTGACTTGCATTATGGTCAGGCTGATAAACATTAAACCTGGAGGGCATCCATGGCTGGTTGCTGGCTTATGTCGGAAGCCTATTACTCTGTGATTCCATCTTGAAGCACATAATTAACAGCCCATAAAGGCCACTGAATTGACACACTCCTCTTCATGAGCCTTAATTGCAGTTACTTGCCATCAAGTCAACTTCAATTTATGGCATCCCTATGAATGAGAGACCTCCAAGATCCCTATTCAGGTCTTGCAAACCCAGGGCCATGGCTTCTGTGACTGAATGCTCCATCCGTAGTACATTATCCCTCTTTTCCTACTGCCTTCCACTTTATCAAGAATTATCATCTTTTCCAATTAATCAGGACATCTCATGAAACACCCCCAAGTACAACAGCCTCAGTTTAGCCTTAATACTCAGAAGCATCACTTCCCTCAGATCAGGGTCCTTAAGGATCACACAAAAAGAGGAAATGCATCTTAAAAGAGGTGGGGGTACAGATTTGTATACTAAGTGAACACACCCTTATATACTAAGTACACAGATACTGTACATAAATAAGGACTATAATTTAAATAGTAATATTTTTTTATTTTTAACCCGCCCCTCTGTCCAAGCAATCGGGGTGGGGTGGGGTGGGGTACAAGCTGTGTTTTTCCCACTGTGAGGCCGATACCTGCTTTGAATTAGTGATTTAGATTCAGAAAAATTGGGGGAAGTGGTAAACATCCCTTCTCATACTATTATTGCACCATGACATAGTTGCATGAGATCTGATCATAGGTCTCTTATGCCAGGTATAGGTGTCTCTATGTAGTGTATTATCCTTGGCTGCCTACCTTGTTCTTTTGTCCATCTTGCTAGTGGGTGCTCTTGGCTATATCATATACTTTGGTGCACAATCTCTATAGATCATATTTAGAGAAGATAGGTGGCAGTTCCCTTCATCCTCCAGCCCTCACTGCAACGGAGCACAGCCATAGACCCTTTGTGGCATAGCCATAGACCCTTTATTTCTAGCCCTAAAAATCGCATTCTTTTTGTTATATTGAATAATACCTTACTAGCCCCCACTGAGGCAGGAGCAGAGTGGAAAGTACAGTGACAAAAAAAGGTCTCACCCTGAGGCGGACAAAGCGAGGTATGGCATAGTTTGGCATGTAGTCCTTGACATGAGCATACAGCTTCTTTCCATCAAAGAGCAGCCCTTCCTTTAGCCGTACAGCTGCCATCCCAATCTTTCCTTCATGCCCTGAAACAAACCAGAATGGCTTGTTTTAATTATGGAACTACACATTACACATAACAAATGCCAATAAAATAAAATAAAATATCGCCAGTGGTTGCTTCTTCTACAAGAGGAAGGGGTAGATCAAGTCTCCTATGCAATGCATTAAAACCCACTTTGATGAGTCAAGAGCATCCTAGAAATGTTTAAAAGAAATGAATAAATGAAGAAGATGATCTTACCCCTATGCCCTTTTATTCCAGGTATCAGTTTTAAGGTGAATATCTGAAACCCCATGCAGTGAGGGAAGCAGAACCAGTTCAAGGACACTGTATCAAAACATTTTTATACTCTCATTTCTCTATGCAGTTCAAGATAACATAAATGTTCCCTCAGACTGCCTGCATTTGCCCAATGTGCTTTAAATAAAGCAGTCTACTTTGTACAGTGCGTCTACAGATGGAGGTATCTTCAAGCATTTTGAATTTTTTCCTTAATAGTGCACCAAACCATCAGTGTACCAAAAACAGTGGCTAAAAATGACCATCAGTGTCTTTAACATTATATTGAGGAACAGGTACTGATATCATAACTTTGTGATGCCATCCTTTCGGACATTAAATGAAGACGTATTATGAAAAATGGCCTTTCAGACTCACCTGGTACTGGCACCCCATATACATTGACTTCTTCAATAAAGTCCACTGCTGCCAGAGTCCTCTCAACCTCTGTAGTGGCCACATTCTCCCCCTTCCAGCTGCAATGAGAAATGGGTTATTAACATTGTGTCTCTTATGTTGATAACAATACCTTGTTCAAGGGTCAAAGGCTCATCTGGGACCTGATAATGTTGACTCCTGATGCTGTTCTACAGGGTCATGGGAGATTCAACTCAAAGATTTCCCATTTCATAGTTATTCCCTTTCTTTGTCAATTCCCTTCATTACCTTTCTGGGTGATGACTATATTCTGCATGTGGGTATATGCATATCTTAGACACAGGTGCATGAAGGCCATTCCAATTGAACACAAAGAGACTTACTGCCATGTATGTATGCATATAATGGCTCTGTGCATGGTTTGGAGTTATCCTTGAGCACAGCCAGTAACACATCAGACAACACCCCAGCATCACCTTCATAAAGCGCAAAGGAAACAAGCCTACCCATTCCATGGAGTGTGCTGTGAGACTTACCGGAAAGTGTCTCCCACCCTGTCCTGGAAATATATAAATCCTTCATGGTCTTGCATCAGAAGGTCACCAGTGTTGAAGTAGCTGTCTCCCTTTCTTAAGACATCCCAGAGAATCTTCTTCTCTGACTTCTGACGGTCTCCTGCGTAGCCTGAAAATGGGGTGGTATCAGTGATCTTGCACACTAGTAAACCTGTCTCACCTGCAAAGCAAAAAAAGAACCAGAGGAAAAAATCATTCTCTAGCAATTGTGCCATGGACTCATATATCCATTCTTTCCACCTCAACATTAGGACAGTAACGGCTGTTCGACAGTGGAAAACACTCTCTTGGAGTGTGGTGGAGTCTCCCTCCTTGGAAGTCTTTAAACAGAGGCTGGATGGCCATCTGGCAGATTGTCATTAAAAGAATGAGTGCATTTAATATACAGAATCATTTGTAGAGAAGAAGAGGAGGAGGAGATCTAAAAGTAATACTAAATTTATATAAGTTCTATTCATATATGCATGCTGACTTTATAAACTTACCCAAGGCCACTGGGATGCAGTGTCCTTTCTCGTTTCGGACAGGCTCATCCTGGTCAACATTGTATTTAACAATTTCAAACATTGCCATTTTCTGAAATAGAACAGATATGAAATGGAAACGTAAATGCAAAGGTAAAAAGTCCTGTACCCTGTACAAGTACAGTATCAGAATATATTTCATGAATGACCCAATTGACCTTATTGGTCAATGACCCAATTGGCTTATTATTCTTGTCTAGGAATTACAGCAAAACGTAAAGCAGGCAGGGGAACCTCATACCCCCACATTACTGCAGCTATAATCTGTCCTGAAGAAGTTCTCCATCCAGCTCTCAGAAGGTTCCTCAGGTCTCTTATCTAGTCATACCCTCAAATGCGAACATTTGTGGGATCTTTGTTAACAGCAGGGTTCCTCTTGCCCTCCCAACTGAGACAGTGAATGAAGAATGTAGGAGAATCTCCAACAACAGATCACCTTCCACTTCATCTCATTACCTTGTGAAGGAAGTTAGTTCTTCCCACAGCTCCAACTTTCCCAGTGTAGTTAATGAACCCAATATTTCCCTCAGTAGCTCCATAAAACTCAAAGATTTGGACAAATCCAAATCGACGCAGGAATTCCTTCCAGACCTCTATCCGCAGGCCATTGCCTATTGCCAGCCGCACACTGTGGTCACGGTCATTGTCCTTCTGCAAGGCAATATGTCAAGGTAATCATTGTGGTAATAAAGATGCATGATTAACAGCTGCTTGCCTGATGACCTGTGCTAAGTATCAACTCCTGATTATTTGGCTGGGATCTTTTACAAGTCACTATTCATCCTGACTTCATAAGATTCCAGCTGGATCTTACTACGAGGCACTATATGACTGTTTATTTAAAAAATATTCAAAAACTTAAGCTGGTTCAGAAAATACAGCTGAAAGACAGTTAATATGAACAGACAGGATGAAGAGCTTCACTAGGCAACCAGATATTTCATGGCTTATGTCTTAATGCTACTTTTAATCTCAAAAGTCCTGAACAATCTGGAAACAGGCCATCTGCTCCCATAACTGTTAGGAGATAGGATGCATCATTCCAAATTTCTTTCCTAAGAGCAGCAGCAGACAAGACTTGTACAGGATTTGTTCAGGACTTTTGTACAGGATTTTGTACAGGACTTGTACAGGGTTGTTCAGGACTTTTGAGATTAAAAGTAGCTTGGGGAATGTTTGTTTCTTGGAGGGCAAAAGGACAGCAAATGTTAGGCAATGGGCTGCTTAAAGACACAATGCAAATGTTGAAAGGGTCCCCACCCCCCACTTAATTTCAGTACAAGGACAGAATGGAGGGAATAATTTAAATGTAGATTTAGTCAAGGGTTTATTGGTAGCAAAGTACAATTTTAAGCCTTTGCCTTGCTCAGAGTTCTATAAGTATATTGCAAGCCAACCAGGTGTTTTAACAAAGATAAATTCTTCAGAAAAATATGGGTGAGTCCATAATCCAATACAGTATCTGTAAATAAACATATGAAAAGAATGTATATTTATTAGTGTTTTTAGCTTTTACCTGTATTTTGAAATGTGCCACATTTTTGTTGAATGGCCTACATTTTGCATTGCTTTGTCCTCCTTTGTGGTTATGACATCTGGTCACCCTGTTCTAGAGAGTGGGATATAGGCCCTTCTCGGCTGTTGGGAGCACAGAAGGCCAAAGCCAGTTGATGACATATGAATCATAGTTAGGATTTTTGTTTCATGTAAGCTTAAAATAATATGCTACTATTCTGGTCCTCATATTTCTAGATCTGCTATTTCGATTCAACAAGGGTTTAAGTACAATAAATTCTCTGTAATTATTTGTATCATTTCTCCCAACGTATTTGGTCTCTCTCAGTTACCTTTGGTGAATTACACAGGTAGCGCATCATTTCTCCTACATACTGGATCACAGTGACATGATATCGCCTGCAGTCATCCCAGAAATGGGAGGCAGAGAACTTAGACCTCATGACAAATGTGGCTCCTTATGAAAACAAAAAAGAGAGGAGACAGGTGCTTAGTACTAATGTTATTGTGCATCTTGGAACAACAAAAACACAGATGCAGGGAGGAAATGGTCCCACAGACAGTCTGCTAGCCATGATGCCCAGCATGGTAAAGAAAATGACAAAGTTCATCATCATTACATTGAACACATGCTGAGACACTAGCACCAAAGTCTTCTTTCTTACATTTCAGTAAACAATCAACCTTCCTATTAGCTGGTTTCCCAAACCATGTTGTTTGCTGCAAACAACTCATTCAGTGATCATGTGTGTCTGGACACTGGTGCTTAGTACATCTGACCCAGACTTAATACAAAAATATTAACTTAAAAATGAATTTATGTATAATGGCTGGGTCAAGATTTAGGCTACATCTACACTGCAGTTTGACAGCACTGTAACTGCCATGGCTCAACGCCACGGAATTCTGAAATTTGTAGTTTTGTGAGATACAGTGGGCACTTGTTATCCACTGGGGTTTGGTTCCAGGACCTCCAGTGGATAACAAAATCCGTGTACGCTCAAGTCCCATTACACATAATGGCACAACAAATTGGTGTCCCATATATAAAGTGGAAAATCAAGGTTTCCTATTTGGAATTTATACTGCTTGGGAATATTTTCAAGCTGTGTATGCTAAAATCAGTGGATAAAAAAATCCATGGATACGGAGGGCCAACTGTATTTAGTCCTCTCTCTCAGAGAGTTCTGGTGCCACAACAAACTCCAAATCCCAGGATTCCTTAGAATGGAGCCATGATTGTTAAAGGGCTGTCAGTCTGCATTAATTCTGCAGTGTGGCAGCATCCTTAGTCATTCTGTGAATATATTCCATTTCTTAATTACAGTTTTAGACCACTCAATAGCCAGAATCCTAGGAGCAATGTGTAGACAAATTATAAACAGTACAAAATTCAGATAGAACAGCAGACAATAATAAAAAATCATGGCAAATGCACTGAAATACTTAGGCCTTAAGTTAACTTGTCCCAGTTACTTTTGTGGCTGGAATCCTCTTAGGAGACTATGCTATGATTGTTTTTTTAAGGTTTTATACACTGGTAGAATTTTAAACACACGCCTGAAGGAAAATTTCCTGTAGCCCTAGGAAAAAGAGCAAAGGTGGATTTTTATCCAGTTATACTTGAATACAGAATTAACTGTGTTTGTAAATAAGAGACAAAGCTCCGTTTTCTTATTTGCAGTCTCAGGCCAAAATCCTGTTGAGACACTACACTCACCTCAAACTGGCAGTACAAGTTGATTCCACTTTCTCAAAAATTGTATAAGTGCAGCTGCAATGTAATCAATCAAGTCGACAAAGGACCTTATCAGACATCGGAAATTGGAAGTATAATCTAATGGCAATCCAAACGCAATCATGGGGTTTCACGTTATTGCGAATTAAAGTATCTCATGCAATTTCAGGCAAAAGGGAAGTCATTCTGAACACAATCATGGGCTTTACATTATTGTGAATTAAAGCATCTCACGCAATTTCGGGCAATGGGGAGTCATTTTTGGGTAATGGGAAGTCATTCTGAACATGTTCCGAATGCAATAGGAATTCACGTGAATTCGAATTGGCTCCATTCGCAATAAAGAGAAATTCCTCCTGTCTGATAAACTCCAGAGAGAACTTTCCTTCTCTTATGAGGTGGTGGGTGGGAACTAATAGACCACTCAAGTCCTGTTGAAGTCATCTGTTGTGAAACTGTGGGATGCAGCAGAACTGTTTACTGGGCTAAAAATGCTTATAACCTAAAGACACCAGATCCTGCCTGATCTTAGAAGCTAAGAAGGCTAAGCCCTGGTTAGTACTTGGATGGAAGAGTGCCAACAAATATCAGGTGCTGTAGGTTATATTTCGGAGGAAGGAACTAGCAAAACCACCTCTGAGTTTCCATGACTAAGAAAACTCTATGAAATCCATGAGGTCGCCATAAGTGAACAGAAGACCTGAAGGCACATATACACAGAGAGAGAATTCCATAGAATCTTAGCTAGTGGGTCAGCTACTCTGCTCTGAGCATGATTAAGAATAGTTGTTTCCAACTTATGGCAACCCTAAGGCAAACCTATTGTGGGGTTTTCTTGGCATGTTTTTCAGAGGGGGTTTGCCCTTGTTATCTTCTGTTGCCAAGAGAGTATGATTTGCCCAAGGTCACTCAGTGGGTTTACATGGCTGAACCAGGATTTGAACTCTGCTCTCCAGAGTCCTAATCCAACATTAAGATCAGTACATCACATTGGCTCTCTGGAGTGATCAAATCACACCAATATTAAAATCACTCCACTGACTGCCAATTACCATAGCTTCCAGAAAAGTACAAAATGTTGGTCATTATCTTTAAAGTCATAGAATCATAGAATCACAGAGTTGGAAGAGACCACAAGGGCCATCCAGTCCAACACCCTGCCATGCAGGAACTCCCAATCAAAGCATGCCTGACAGATGGCCATCCAGCCTCTGCTTAAAGACCTCCAAGGAAGGAGATTCCACCACCTTATATGATCTGGATCCAAGTTATCTACAGGATCACCTTCTCCCATATAATCTGCTCCATACACTCATAACCTCTGGGGAACATCTACAGCAGTCAGCCAAAGCTAGCCTCAAAGGACAGTCTCTTCAACTGTCCCTAGTTTGTGAATTGACACGCGGGAAGAGATTTGCTGCATTTAAAATAGCAGTAAAAAAACATTCCCTTCTGGTAGGCCTATCCAAATTATTTTTAAATTATGAATTTTAAAATATTGATTGATTGATTATACCCTATATTGGTTTTATCTACTCTTTTAACAGTGCAATGTTATTTTTTGTTGTTCCTCCCCTTTCTTGATAGGGAGAGGCAGATAAGAAATTATTATTATTAATATTCATATTCATATTTAATTTATTAATTAATGGAAGAAGAATTCAGAATTTTCCACTATTAATACTTTATATACACACAGGGAAATACTGTAAATTCATCCTACTTAAATCTCACAATTCAGATGAAATACATATTAGAAATTTTTAGAGCTGGATATAAATCTGCCCCCCAAACTGTACACACATACATTTATTCACCAAAACCATCTCTCTCAAACTGTTTACTTCTACCCTGTTTTCTAATGCACTAATATAGTATCATCTCTCTTTCTGTCTGTGACATACAGGTAGAAGGCTGTTAAAGCCTTCTGTTTTCAGACCTTTCTATACATACCAACCTCCAAGCATCCTCCAATCCCAATAAGGAGTGCAGCTGAGTGGTAAAGTGGGAGTGGGGAATAAATGATGTCCTTGGGGTTAACCCCACATAAACGAAACATGCTGGACACAACGAAAAGCTTCTTCTGGGTGATAAGAGCCGCTTTTGGTAGACCTTGAGGAAGGCAGAAAAACAGAAGGGGCTCATTTAACAGCTACAAATGATTCCATCAAAGAAGAAACAATTTTTAATTTTACAGTCCCATGATTTTCATTCCCAGAACCAGATTATCGGTGGTTCAACTGGAGCAACAACCCCACACTGGCTAGGGGCCCTAGATTACTCCCTTTTCTTTTCCCCATTGTTTCTTGAATCTCCTGATCTGGTATCATCAATATTCTTTGTATTACTTTCTGTTATCACCAATATTCTTTGTGCTACTTAAGCAACTGAGCAAAAAAAGTATGGGATGGGACTGTTACTCTCACAAAAATTGCAAAACTTAGAAATGAATTCACATGTGAAGATTTTTTTGTAATGCTGTTGTACTTATTACAGGTTGATTCTCCCTTATCTGGAATTCAAAAATCCAAAATAATCCCAAATCATCCACATGGTTGGCTGAGACAATGACACATTTTCTTTCTGGTGGTTCAGTGTACACAAACTTTGTTTCATGCACAAAATTATTTTAAAATATTGTATGTAAATTTATTTTCAGGATACGTTTATATACAAAACATAAATTAATTTTGCGTTTGGACTTGGTCCCATCTCTAAGGAGTTTTTTGCACAGCTAAAAATGTGACTTATCTTTCTCAGTTTGAATCCTCTTCTGGGATGCAGCTGGATAGTATTACTCGCATTTTGCCACCAATGCCACCTCCCGCCTAAAACCCACCTAAAACCTGGCTAGAATCCAAGTTCAGCTGGGACTCTTTCAGACGTATAATCCCAGGGCAATCCAAACGCAATCCTGGGGTTTCACATTATTGCGAATTAATTCTTCTCACGCAAATTCGGGCAAAAGGGAAGTCACTCCGAATACAATCATGGGTTTAACGTTATTGCGAATTTAAGCTTCTCACGCGATTTCGGGCAAGGGGGTTATTTTCGGGTAATGGGAAGTCATTCCGAATGCCTTCCGAACGGAGCAGGGGTTCAGGTAAATTTGCTAAACAAGCGAATTTACATTAATCCGCACTGGCTCCATTCAGAATTGGGAGAAATTCCTCCCGTTTGAAAGAGTCCCTGGTCAATTTACAAAGCCAGGAAGCTCTTGACTTTGCAAATTGGCCAGCTGAGCGCGGCTTCTAGCCAGGTTTTAAGGTAGGTTTTTGGTGAGAGGCAGTATGTGAGCAATAATTTCCAGCTGTATCCCAGAAGAGGATTCAAACCTAGAAAGGTAAGTTGCATTTTTTAGCTGTATGAAAAACTGCTATCTGTATATGTGATTATTCCAAAATCTGAAAAACTTCAAAAGCCAAAACACTTCTGGTCCAAAGCATTTTGGAGAAGGGAGACTCAACCTGTAGTTCATACATTCATTCGTTCTTTTAATTTCTGTGCCTGCATTCCTACATTAATTCACACAGATAGATTAAAGGAAATCTGTTGCTGTTGTTTATGTGGCAATAATTCTACTGTAACTATATCCCCATGCTCCACCTGAATTTTTCAGGGAAGACAGGATAAAAATGAAAATTCATCTTTTACCATTTAGATCTGGATGAGCAATTGTGAAGAGCTAGGGGACTGCATAGGTCCTGCAGTAGACCTTGGATAGCTGCATGCCCACACCACACACAAACACACACACACAAATAAAAAAAATTGCCCCCAAATGCCTCCCCCAAACCCCTCTGGGGGGTATGGGGGCTTTTTCTCCATGTTTTGCAGTCTTCTGGAGTCATTTTAAACACTTTTTAAGTAACTTCCTGTTTCAAACAAAAGGCCTCTCTGGGGTCTAAATTGGATCAAGGGGTCCAAAAGTGGTAAAAATGTCTTCCATAGCTCCAGAAGCCATTTTAAGTCATTTTGGAGCAAAAAATAAAATGTTCCAAAAATTATTTTTGCCCTGGCAGGCCACAAAAATGCCCTGGGAGCTGCATGCTGGCCAAGGGCCACACTTTGCCCAACCCTGCTCTAGATCTACAACTTGGTGTTGCATTCAGTAGTACTAGAGGATTAGAAATCTAATACATCCTGTACTTTTGGTTCCATGGGGATGGAGGCAAAAACAGGCACATTTAATTACTGGTTGTATTTACACAACATGTGGTAGCAGCACAGAAACCACCAGTCCTTGTAGAAGTATATTTGGGCAAACCAACAGGTTAGGAAACGGCACAGGTTGATTTCACAGGCCTGTACAGACTGTGAGAGTTAGATCTGATCTACATCTGAAGCAAGCTTGTCCAAAGTCAAACTGTTAGTCCATGTCACCCAATAGTGTGTGCTCTGACTGGCAATAGCTCTCCATAGTCTTTTCCATGCTTCTTGAAGACATTGTCTGAGATAGTCAACCTCTGGGCTGCAGCCCTTCTAGAAGTAAAATTGCCTGAAATGGACATCCAGAAACAAAGAGGAAAGATACTGGGAAGAAATCATTTTATATCCTTCTATCCTCTTCTCATGGGCTTGCTTTTTTTTGCCAGCCATAGCAACATACAGTATATTTATTTGGTAACATTCCAGATCTTGACATTTCATTTCCTCACCTGTGGTCCCAGAAGTAAATATATACAGAGATGTAGATTTAGCAGTTATATTGACTCTGGGGGAAACAGGCATTGGTTCATCTGAACTGGATTTGATCTGTCCCAGCAAAGCTTCCACACCCTCAGTTGGGGAGTTATCACTTAGATAGAAAACTTGTACCCCTTCATTCTTTAGAGTAGGCAAGACATCCTCAATAACAGCTTGAAAATCTGGAAGAGAGTTTAGAAAAACAGGTAAGATGTGTGCTCAGACACCTTGCTTTCAAACTTTATTTTTGGGAACTCCACAATTCCAAATTTCATAATTAAGAATACCCTGGTCTGGTTACCAATAACCAGCCAACATAAACTCCACACAGAGAGAGCCTTGTAATATAGGCAAAAAAATTTTGGAACAACATTTGTTTTGGAATCCATTTGGTTCTGTTTTCATTTGCATGTCCAGGGGCAAGTCTGCTCCACAAAATGAAGACCCATAAACAGAACTGGAATGGAAATAGACACAGCTATTTATTGATTACAGCAGCAGTTAGTTGACACATACATGAGATAGGATCCGAGCATCGGCCAGCCCACCTGCTGCCCAATGAGACCAAATCTATGAATTCTACTGGAAAAGAGAAGTGGAACGATAGGGGCTCATCCAGTCGGAGGTCCTACCGGGCGAGAACCTTTGAGCCTCCCCTTGAGTTGGGAGTGCCGGAAATGTGTCTGTCTCCTCCTGGGCAGGCCATTTCCACTGCACCATCTACCCCCGTCCTATAAGAGATCCCCATCTGTACCCTTTCCAGGGTACTGACGATATTCCCGTATCCTAATCCCATGCTCCTCCAATAGTTGTGACAAAAGCAAGCAAACAGACCACAAGCAACAAACCGAAAACAGGGAGGGCAAGAGGAACTCAACCAAGCTGGCAGGATGCACAACAATGTATGCTGCAGTTTTTTGTGGGGCTTTCGGGCTATGTGGCCATGTTCTAGAAGAGTTCCTTTCTGACGTTTCGCCAGCATCCAAACATCAGAAAGGAACTCTTCTAGAACATGGCCACATAGCCCGAAAGCCCCACAAAAAACTATGGATGCCGGCCATGAAAGCCTTCAACTGCACAATATATGCTGCCCTGCTTGACCTAGGTGAAGACTGCCACAACTGCAGTCTTCCTTTTGGTTAGGTAATGTCAACCAATGAGGTGCAAGCAAGCTGCCCATTGGTTGTCTAACCTGCCCTCCCAGGAGCCATGGAGGGTCCTGGGAAGAGGAACCCAGCCAGTGGCCATGCGACGCGCCCAATGCTCACTCCACCGCCCGCAGTGTGACCAGCCATCCTCCTTTTCCAGAACATGTCCTACATTTCAGCCTTCTATCAAGAAGAAATCCCAAAATGTCCTCCATTTTGAGCATGACTAAGAAGCATGAATTTATCTATGAGTGTTTTTAGCTTTTATTTGGTAATGCCCTACATTTTTCTTGAATCATCTACATTTTCTGGATATCTGGTCACCCTGACTGCCCTGGCCAGCAATATTGGCCATGGATGAGTACCCACAACCACATTTTTTTTTCCATGAATAAAGAATGTGTTCTCAGTCCAAGGAATTATACAGTGTTAAGTCTTTTAAAAAAACAACAACCCTCTTGCGAAACTGAAGGATGGTGGTATAACAAAAAAAAAAATCTTTAAAAGATGTACCAGAGATATATCTTTTAAATATGACGTCTTTTTTGGGTATGCCTTTAGAAAAAAGATACTGGAGAATAATGCTATATCTGGTGACAACAGCCAGAATTTTACTAGCAAAATATTGGAAGGCGGAACATATACCAGATATTGAGGAATGGTTGATAAAGCTAATGGAAGTTAAAGAAATGGATAAACTGACAATCATGATCAACAGTGAACCAAAAGGAAATAGAATAAGGGATTGGAATAAGATAGAGAAATTCTGCTTTAAGAAATGTAATCTAAGCGTAGATTTGATTTAATGGCTATAATTGTTTCAACGAATAATTGGGAAAATAAGAGGAGATGATTATATAAGAAACAGTCAAAGATCAACAAAAAGGAAGAATTGGAAAATATAATTACAATCGATAGTGTAGACTATTAAGGAATGATATCTGGGTTGAAGCAGATAAGGTTAAGACACCCACAGAAAGTTAGCGTGTTTGTCCTCTGTTATTTTATGATATATGGCGACGTGGGTAAAATTGTTTCAGGATATTAGGTGCATTGGAAAAGAATAGAGTTTGGATAACATTGTATATATTTAAGTTGATGTTTTAATTTGAAATGCTGTTATACATTTGTCTTATATCTTAAAGCATTATTATAAGGAAATAAAAGTAATAAAGAATAAAAAAAAATTCTCAGACTCTCCTATGGCATAAGTGTTGCATTCTAAGCATCCAGCAGAGGGCAACACTTTACATGGTTACTTAAAGTGAACTTTAAAACATACAAACACAGACATAACAACCAAAACAAATGCAAATACTATACTACATTAAAGCAAACCTGCATATAACAAATTACTTTTTTATTTTAATGAAATGAAATGAGAAATGAAAATTAAGGGAATACAGGAACTGCTGGTGGCTATATAGCAAAGCACAGTAACATCCCAAATCCACAAAATAGATATACCATTATGGGGCCAACCAAAATGCACAGTATACATGTTGCAAGCTTTTGAAGCTCCATTGGCTTCCTCATTAGGCAAACATGAATAAAATCTGCATTATTTTAAACATCGGTGGAGCTTTGAAAGCTTGCAGCATGTGTATTGTGCATTTTGGTTGGCCCCATAAAGGTATTGCTATTTTGTGGATTTTGGATGTTATTGTACTTTGTTGGTGGAAAGCTTTGTTGTTGAGAGCCAGTGAAGGGAGTAAACAACTACTGGTGGAAAACCTGCATACCTGTAATTCTAGACTCGGTATATGCATCAGTTCCTTTACAGTGTATTACATTAAACAACAAGATTTTGCTAAGTTCTGCAGTGATGGTAGTGGTGATTTATGCTCTACAAGGCTGAAATTACAGGTCTCTAATAGAATCTGACCCACTTAATCCACTGCTGAAGGATAACATTACTTATTATCAATTTTATTGATTAAATAGTTCTGCTCTAGTTAGGGAGCTTATCCCATGGCTTACTAAATCAATTTACCTCTATCCAGCTTAAAGCTTAATTCGGGCTGCATTCCGATGTTTTCAGAAGGTTTTTGCTGCCGAATTTGCTGCCTGAATACAGCCCGGGTCCATCCCCACTTCCAGGAGTCCTCCAGTGGCCATTGTCTTAACTGGGAAAACTCCCAAATTCAAAAAGAGCCACAAGGAGCAATCCTGGAAGCGGGGATGGACCCAGTGTATTCAGACGGCAAATTCAGCAGCAAAAACCTTCTGATAGCATCAGGATGCCACCCAAATTAAGCTTTAAGAGAGATAGAAGTAAATTGATTTAGTAAGCTTTGGGATAAGCTCTTAGGACTAGCAATTGAATTTAGACCCAAATGTTTAACTTATTAACAGAACTTGAGTCTTGAGATCAATTATGGGAATATGGGTAAGGAGAAAGAATTCAAAAATTAATTTGGATGCGGTGACTTAGTGGTTAAGAGGCCAATTCTGATGACTGGAAGATCAGAAGGTTGGCAGTTCGAGATGGGGTGAGCTCCTATCACTAGTCCCAGATTCTGCCAACCTAGCAGTTCGAAAGCATGCAAATGCAAGTAGACAAATAGGTATCACTTAAGTGGTAAGGTAACAGCGTTTGGTGCAGTCATGCTGGCCACATGACCACCAGAAAAGTCCTCGGACAACGCTGGCTCTTCAACTTAGAAACGGAGATGAGCACCACCCCCTACAGTCGGTTACAACTAGACATTCATGTCAAGGGTATGAATACCTTTACACACACTATTGACGAAGACAAAGTAGACCTAGAGAAAACCCATTGCTTCCAAAAAATACAGTCAACCTTCCCCCCTGCCATCACACACACAGGTCTCTCAACAAAATAGTTGAGCAGAAAATTAGTTTCCCTTGGACTTGAGGCTGTAGTGAGGGGGGGAAACTAAAAGTAGACCTCCAGAACTCCACCATAAATGTCTGTACATTTTGGCACGACTTTGGCAAGACTATCATGGGTAGTTCCTACATGCCTCTTTACATAGATTCTCCACTCTCCCTCTGTTTCCTGTGTCTACAGCAGTTTTCAAAGAGTTTTTAAAATTAGCTACAAAAATTGTTGGGGGCGGGAATTTTGTTGTTAACTGCCCTCAAGTCAGTCCGAACTTATGGTGAGACTGTGCATGAGACATCACCAAGCCTCCCTATCATCCACTGATGTGCTTAGGTCCTGCAAATTCATGCCAGTGATCTCTGTGATTGAGACTGGGAATATCTACACACAAAATCATTAATTTTGCTCTTCAGAAAAGTTGTGAGGGAAAGAAGACAGAGAAGATGCCCCAGGACTATGACCAAAGAAAGCAAAACCCTAATGGCTTGTAGTGTAAGCATGCCTGTAATCCCTTTTTCATAGACACTGTGTCACCTACCTGGAGTTGTCAGTAGCACCTTTGCCTCACACGAGCTGAGCACATGTAACAGGGATTTGGATCGGATGTTATAGTTGATACACGCCATGATACAGGCAATTTTCTCCAAGCCTATCCAAACCCATATATAGGCAGGGACATTCTTCAAGAAAACAGCCACCGTTTCTCCTTCTTTCAGCCCCACATGGCCTTGCAACACTCTAGCCACCTGGCTGCTGCGCCTGTCGATTTCTTGATAGGAATAAACCTCCTCTCCAAAGAGAATTAGGGGCTTCTCTGGGTGTTTCTCAACTTTCTCCAAGAAAACATCTAGCAAGGTATAAGAAGGATTGCGCTGAAGTTGTTGGTGGCGTCTGTATCCCATACGTATGAAGCTGAAGAGGTAGACCAGGTCCAGCCAAAGATAGGGGAAGAAAATATTTCCCAGAAGGGGCAAAACAATCAGGAGTCCCAGCACAATTGTATACAAGTCCGGCATGGCTAGGATCTGGGGTGAGATCAAATGCCCTGGAGGCAGCAAGCACACTGGTGTTGTTGTTGTTGTTTTTTCCCCAGCTCTGTCCAAGCCTCTGGTGGGGAAGGCAAGAAGCAAAAAGGAAGAATGAATGAGCTGAAATTCCCACCCTTTCCTCCCCTCTGTCCCTGCAGCCTGATTTGAGGAAATCCTTGGCTCCTAGTCAATAAACTTTAACCGGCAGGAGACAGAACTTGAACACTGCCTCGCTCAACTGCTTGTCCTCCCAGCACCTCCTGCACAGTACAGCTTGATTCATGATCTCATATTTTACATTGGAAGAGCATACATTAAATCTTACATCACTGCAAAATATGACCTGGCATTCATTATTCCTTGTAAAAGTAATGAAGATTTGGAATAGAACCAGAGTCATCACAAACCTAGCCCTGTCTGGGAGACATCTTTCCTTCTAATCCTGTTT
Organism: Urosaurus nigricauda; assembly: GCA_034509955.1. Taxonomy (NCBI): domain Eukaryota; kingdom Metazoa; phylum Chordata; class Lepidosauria; order Squamata; family Phrynosomatidae; genus Urosaurus; species Urosaurus nigricauda. The sequence goes on along the minus strand of JAOEGL010000006.1, from coordinate 20,680,015 downwards.
TTTAAAAGAGATACTTCTGGATTTGGCTCCATTTCTGCTTGGTATTTTAGTGAGCAGTAAGGGATGTCTGTTCCAACAAAGCTAGAGTCTACCTCATCTGAAAAAAAAAACTGTTTTACATTGAGCCTTTGATTGTTATTTGTAGGAATATTTTTATTGTTTTAGTTAATATAATGTCTCATTGTTGACATTTTAGAGCAACGTTTTCAGTGTTCCAGAACTATCTTTTGTTATAGTTTTTGAGTCTGCAATCCAGCACAATCTTCTTTTGGAAAAAATGAGATCTTTTGTATAGATAATATTATCAGGGGATACAAAGATGAGTTCCTTATTTCCCCCAACCACCACTAGCAGGCCACTCTTGATGAAGACACGTCCAAGTTTCTGTTGCTCAATTTCATCAGAAAATGACACATTCAACTGTGTATTCATATACAGGAGAGAGAGAGAGAGAGAGAGAGAGAGAGAGAGAACTGATTGTAAGTTCTTCCTTATCAAAGAACTGATGAATGAAGCTCTGCTGCTGTCAAGTAAAGTTACTTTGCCTGTCCATGTTAAAGCTGTTCATCTTTATGTACCATAATATTCCTGTTCCCCTTCCCCCATTTGGATAGCACTGTCACATAACTAATTCATCCACATTGTTGCGATATACCAGTGCCCTATCATGACTCATTAATCTAGCCTTATTTGCTTAATTTCCAAGAAGTCTGCCCTGGAGGGCATAGGGGACAAACTAGATACCAATACAGCTGTGACAACATGAAGTCTCACCAAGAAGCTACAGTAAATGTTGACATCTTTCGAAAGGAGGACCAACATGGAGCAAATAGCTTATTCAAGGCCACTCATTTGGACTGTGACAGAGCACACTTTGGAGCCCAGGTCACAAATAATATAGTACTGCAACAAAGATGACATAGTGGTATCCAACTGTGGTTGCATGCGGAGATATTTTAGGGATGGGAGCAAAATGCACGTTTGGAATCGTAGTCTAGGGTATATTCAAGCAATACTGCAGAATTTACAAAACAATAAAACAAAATAACTTTCAGGAAATTTTAAGAATATTTGTTGGAACACCTTTTGATATCTCTGTGTACTTATACTACTGCTTGTATGGTCAGTCTAACAGATTCTGTTATATAGTTATATAAACTAACCCTACTCTTAATGCAATACATTACCTGCCTTCTGACATACATAAACACAGTGCCTGTAGGGAGCGAGCTCTACATGTCATGTCTTTCCCATGATCTGGAACTCTGGTCTTACAGAGTATCAGATCTCACAGAAATTTTCCATATGCTCCAGGTGTTGTTCCATTTTTTAAGCTGCTTTAAAAAATGTCCCCCGTTTCTGTCTCCTCTTCCCACTTCCCTTCTTGTTCTCAGGTTATTTCACTTGCTGTAAACTGAGTTCAAAGTGCAAAAGTAATTAATTAACTCAGAGGGTGGGAGAGGAGAGGCAAATTCTTGCCCTTCCCAGTGGGCTCAAGCAAAAGCAAACAGATGCATCTTCTAGTTTATGTATTCTTCCTCACTAGCCACTTTTGCAATCTTGACCACACTCTGATGTTGCTTGGCCACATGTGCCATGGTTTTCATCTGTGAAATGTTAGAGGATATGATTTTTACATGTAAAGATGGTTTATACACAAGCTTCCTCCTTACAGATGCTTAATATAGTTCATGAAGACCTGTTAGTCTTCTATATGTTTTGGATTACACTGCCTGGAGTCCCATATTAGTAGCCCTGCCAAGGGGAGTTATACACCAAAACATCTAAAGTGCCAAAGATTTCCCATCCTTGTTTTATACATATAGGCACTAGAATATTTTATATGTACGTATTTTATTCATATAGGCACCAGTTGAAGTGATGGGTGCTCTTATTCAATAGCATCACTGGGCTTGGTGTCATCATAAAATACGTATGTGGTAATGCTGTCACACACACAACCCAGGCTGCCTGGATGGCATATCACTCAGCCACCTCCTTCTGATAAATAGGCTGCCCCTGGCATAGTGATGATGTGATGCTGCTGGCATCCCACAGCCCACTCTGGATCTGGCACAGCTACTCACCCAGCAGCTGCACCAGACTTGGAAGGCACAATACCCATGACCAGCAGCTGAGAAAGAAAGCAGCACCGTTTCTCACTCACCCAGCAGGTGCACCAGGCCCAGAAGAGACTGCTGGGCAACAGCAGCACCCCACTCCCACCAGCAGAGGCACCCTGGCCGGCAGAGGACAGTGGTCAAGGAGGACCTGGGATGGACAGAAGGGACTGCCGCACACAGGGTTTACACACATCCTGTGTTCACTCAGTGTATTCCACATTGCCCACACCCCTCAGTGATGTCTCTGCTGTCATTCAGAATTCCATTTAATCAGCACAACTTTTTGCCAGATCACTCTATACCAGAGGTGGGGAAACCTACAGCCCTCCAAGTTCTGATGAACTACCATTCCCATCAGCCAAGCTGAAGGAAGTTTTAGCCAGACTCATGAAGGCTTGGTTGCAGATTTTATCACACACCAAAACATCCTCAAAATGGTACAATTCCATTCCGTGGCACCAAGCTGTCCCCATTTAGTGCTGAGGCGCATTAAATGTTCTGGTCAGAAGACTTCGTCCGAGCAAAATGATGTGCTTCAGCATTGAATGGGGATGGCTTGGCACCACAGAAAGGAATGTCACCATTTTGAGATAGTTTTGGTGTGAGATAAAATCCCTTTTTTTCTCGGTCACACACAGACACAAGCGTCCCCTTACCATTCCCATAACAGGGAAAAACTGTATCCGATAAAGTCCCTAGTCTATGGAGAAGCAGAAAACAAGCTTGCTCCATCCTCAATATGACATCCCGTCAAATATTTAAACAGGGCTATCCTATGACCTCTTAACTTTCTCTCTTCCAAGTTAAACATATCCAGATCCCTAAGTCGCTCCTCATACAGCATGGTTTCCAGACCCTTAACCATTTTGGTTGCCGTCCTCTGGACACATCTGGTGCATTTTGGTTCCAGAAACCCCTGTGGATTCCAAAATTCATGGATACTCAAATCCCATTAAATTCAATGGGATAGTAAAAAGGTGTCCCTTTTATAAAATAGGAAAACTAAGGTTTGCTTTTTGGAATATATATATTCAAGCCATGGATCATTGAATCCAAGGATAAAGAATCTGTAGATACGGAGGGCCAGCTGTACAGTTTTTCCTTCCAAAAGACTAGCAACATTCTGTGGCCATTGAGCATCTCATTTCTCACCAGACAGTGGGGAAAGCAGAGGTATCCATGCACCAGAGGGAATCATCAGCAGGCTTGAGGGAAGCCCAAGATTTGCAGAAGTACAGAACATATTTGTAAAAAGAAGGAAAAAGGGGGGGGGGGGACCTTCTGCAATAGACCAGTGAGGACTGAATACATTTAATGATTATTGAAAGTTGATTGACAATTGGGGGTGGGAAAGGAATACGAAACCAGGTAGGATGGTTAATGGATTATCCTGGAAGAATGCATGACTGAAGAGACAGCAAAGCAGCAATTGACCCTGTAGCAAATGCAGAGCCACAGACAGACAGACAGTCATTGAACCTCTGCTTTAAAACCATTAATGAAAGAGAGGATATCCCTTTCAAGGCGGCCAATTTCACCGTCAAGCAGACTGCTCTATTGGAAAGTTCTTGATAATCTTTACTTGTAAATTCCCTTTCTTGAATCAGTCTTTGAAGCAAGAGAATCAATTTGACTCCATTCCTGTGACCCTCTTCAAATATTTAAAGATGGCTATCACATTACCTCTTCTGTAGGGTAAACATCTGTTCCCTCAGTATTTTCACATAGGATTTAGTCTTCAGGACCCTTAATACTTTTGTCATCCTCTCCAGTTTGTCAATATCCCATGGTTCAGCAATTACACAGTGGAGTCTCTCTTTGGATCTTTCTGGAGAATGTCGATCTTCCATTCAGTGCAGAATATTCTTGAAAAATCTGAATTAAGGGATGCCATGACAGAAATGAAGGAACATTGTGATGATCATGGATGACCACAAACAGACCTACCACTCCCTGCTACTCATATTTTTCCCCCTTGGAAAGATGAAGGGTTTTATCACACAGCCTGCTGTCTCACCACAATCGTGCTAGTTTACAATGGAAGCATACCCATTTGGCATTGTTTCTTATCACATAACATGACATAACAAACTACAGTTCCCAGAATTCCATAGCATTCATCCATGGCAATTAAAGTGGTGTCATACTGGATTATTTCTGTAGTGTGGATGCAACCTACAGTACTTGGAATATTACTATGTAGAAACTTGAGATCCACCACCTGGAACCCCAAGATCCAACAGCTGGAGGTGTTATGGAGTTTATCAGACAGGAGGAATTTCTCTTTATTTCGAATGGAATCAATTGGAGCCAATTTGAATTTATGTGAATTTGCTAGTTTAGCGAATTTATGTGAATTCCAATTGTGTTTGAAATGCATTCAGAATGACTTCCCATTACCCGAAAATGACTCCCCGTTGCCCAAAATTGCATGAGATGCTTTAATACGAAACAAAGTAAAACCCATGATTGCGTTCGGAATGACTTCCCTTTTGCCCGAAATTGCGTGAGATACTTTAATACGCAATAACGTGAAACCCCATGATTGTGTTCAGATTGCCATTAGATTATACTTCCAATTTCCGTCGTCTGATAAACTCCAAAGTCTGGAATATCAAATACTGGGAAATAGGAGTAGAAGAATGCTGCTATGCTCACCATCACCACCATCATGAATTCATTTACCTATCCCACCTTTTCCCCAGCTCTCAGACTCAAGGCAGTTTCTACAATTTTAATGTGGATAAAACTAGACACAAAGACATAAATAAAAAAACTCAAAAATTCATTGTAATTATATAGTTAAGCTAGCCATAGAATAAAATCATTTGAAACAAATCCATTCAAAGATAAAAGATAAGGATCAGTGATGCTATGAAAAGTCTTTGCAGTCAGTTCCAAAGAGCCTCCCCTCAAAATCTAAAAGCCTGGGCAGGCTCATATTGGGAGATCCTGGGGTTATTCAGACGTTGTTAGGTTGTTGTTCTGCATGACCATTCAAATAATCTCACTCACGCACTCCAGTTTTGTTCGTCACACTATGTTTTTTAAAATCAGAACTGCATATCTGCATATCTCTGTGAGTTCAGTTGCTCACACATGTCAGCCCTATAAATAAAGATGGAGTGAATGATGCAGATTTATTTGAAACACATTCAAGACATGCAGAGTTTTATCATGGTTTATCCAGGGTCTATTCGCACCAGTTATTCATACAGCCAACAATGCAAATCTTCTAGAAAAACCTGGCCAGGGGGAGGGACACGAGATCAGTTATACCTAGTTATATAGGGTTTTTGGCAGCCTAGCCACCAAATGTACATTCGAAATGCATGTGAACAACAAAAATTCAAGCCACATTCTACCGGGATTGTTTTCACCATCTGAATAATCTCCAGGTCTTTCAGGCAGACAGAATCTGAGCCATACAGGCCTTTATAAATGATAACTAGTGCTTTAACTTGCACCTGAAAAGAGACTGGCAGCTAGTGTCTTCATGGGAACAGAACCCTGGGCTGGACAGTCTTTTGGTCTGATTCAGCAGGGTTCTTCTGAGACCCAATTTCCTACCTTCACTGAAACTAAACAAACATTTCTCTATGTGTTTGCGTGCAGTTCCTTCTGTTGTTTGTTGCCCTTTGTTTTGCTCTGTTCCTCGCTGCCTGTTATTAACTGCACCCTGTTCCTTTATCTTTCATGCCAAGCACGACGGCTTCATTTTCCAACCCAGCTTACATAGCATAGCTCTCCTTTTGTATCCAACAGGCTGGATTAACCTGTCCCTACTTGCAACAACTCACTGCTTTCGGGGATGTTTGTTCCCATAATGCAGCAATGGCCATGACTCCCTTCATATCCTTGCTGCACAATGAAAGAACATAACAGGAACAAGATTATTATTATTAATATATTTAAGTGTATTTAGTTCAACATCCTGCTGTTTCCGAGAGTAGTCAAGCACATTAACTGAAAGCCTGCAGGAAGATAATGTAGATGACAGCATTTCTCCCCTGTTGATCTCTGCATAGCCAGGGGTATTCACTAGTGTAATGCCCCGGAAGATGGAGGTTCCATTTAGACAAAGCTGGAAAACCTGTGACTCTCCATCTATTGTTGAACTCCAGTTCCCATCGCCCTGGCAGCCTAGTCAATAGTGGAGAATGATGGAATAGTGGTCCTATCCACCTGTAATGTGATCTTTCTCTTTTCTTATTTTAAAATGCTGGATTATTTTACTGGACTTGTTATGAGACCCTACTGTAAGAAATCACCTAAATACCCCAAAGGCATCAGATTCAAGCTGGTGTTGGAAGTCAAGCAAAATTAGTTCTGTTTAGTACATAGATGGGAGACCATCAACAAATACCAGGTGCTGTAGGTTATATTTCATAAGCAGGAGTTGACAAAAACACTTCTGGGCATTTCTTGCCTAAGAAAACCTTATGAAATTCATCATCGTAAGTTGACAGTTGACTTGAAGGCATGCACCCACACACACACACACACACAAACTATAAGAGATATAAGAAAGAGAACATTTTAGGGCCAAATTAGACAAGAGATCAGTTGTGTAATTGCAATTTACTGGCCAGTGTTTCTTTGTCATTGTTTACTTTACAGCGTGTAACCTGATGCCTGCATACCACAGTGGATAACATGAGGCCCTTCCAAGTGTAGCATTGCTATTCCCGTGAACAGTCACCATGGGCTACACTGATAGGAAATGAGGTCCAAAGTCTGCATGGCTATGCATTGCCCACTCTTGCTATGTCCACTTATCAGTTTACTGATCAGTTATTAACTACAAACCTCACAACTGGAACATTTAGACTAATTTGGAAGATTTTCTCCCCCCCCCCCCCCCCATCTCTTATTTTGTCCCACCTATCCTTCTGAAGTGTTCTGGAGAACTCAAAAACCTGCATGTCTATTGCATTTTAACTGGTCCTAATAAAAGTATTGTCCAACTACCAATTTTGGGGGGGGGGGGGTTCCCCTCCCCCAGCATGGACCAGTATGGCTATTTTTGAGGCTGAGATAATACTGGTTTTTCTTATCTAAATCGTAACTAGCAAACATTCTCTCATGCTTTCACCACCCCACCTCACCCAGCATGACTGGAAGCAAATGAGGACAAGGCTTCTGCACATTAATGTGTATAAGAATGCATTTGCTGACCAAGCTACATTTACTGAAATTTCTCTCCACAAATACTGCAGTTGCAGAAGCATCTCCAGTATTGCATCTACTCCCATTGTGATGCAATTGTATTTTTAACATGTAAAGGGGGCTAGAGAAGCAAACATATTCCCTTCAACTGTCTCAGTTCAGAGAACAGTCCTGATTAATCCTCTCTCATCTCATTTTTAAAAAATGTCCCAGTTTCTCCTTGTCCCATTTTACTCCTTCCTCCTCTATCCTCAGCAGGGTAGAGAGGAGAGGAAGAGCAAAATCTTGCCCTTTGCAGGAGTCTCAGGCAAAAGCAAACTACTGCAGCCTCTCCCCCATATTAATAACTTTTGCCATCTTGACCAATCTTTGATGTTGCTTGGCCACACATGTCCCAGTTTTCATCAATGACGTATTGGAGAATATGCAAACATCAGCCTTCCCCTCCTTTATTTCATCTTCACCACTGCTGCTGCCAGCACACACACACCAAGACCTAAAGGTATTAAGGAAAGTTTCCATTGTTACCAACAGTGGGTTCCTTTATAAACATTAAAAAAAAACTTGTTGTGGAGCATGGAGAGGCAAAGGGAGAGAGTCTTGAGTTGTGGCAGGAAGAGAAAAGGCAGTTTCAAACAAGCCTTTTATCATCATGAAGCCACCCTGCCTCATCCAGTAAAGTTTACAAGGAGCTTCAAACAGTAACTACTAACCCTCCCCTTTCTTTCCACCACTGCGTCTGCTTCTTTAGTACCCTACTGCAGAGATATCTGTTAAAGAAAGAAAAATGGGCTGCACATGCCCTCAAAGAAAAAGTCCACAAGCATACACAGACCACTTTGCTGTGGCAATGGACTCTTTCATACAAGGCTAAATTGGAAGTATAACTTAAGGTCAATTCGAATGCAATCATGGGTTTTACATTCTTGCGAATTAACTCTTCGCATGCAAATTCAGGCAAGAGGGAAGCCAATTCAAATGCAATAATGGGTTTTACGTTATTGCGAACTAAAGCTTCGCATGCAAATTCGGGCAGGAGGGGGTTATTTTCGGGTAATGGGAAGTAATTCCGAACGGAGCAGGGGTTCATGTAAATTCGCTAAACAAGCGAATTTACATAAATCCGCATTGGCTCCATTCGGAGTTGGGAGAAATTCCTCCCCGTTTGAAAGAGTCCAGAGTGAGCAACAAGTAGTGTCATGTCTACTCTGACCCTTAGTCTACAATGGGGTGGACAGTTCACAGGGTAGGGCCTTCCTTGTTGTCCTTGCATGTTTTCACCCCTAAGGTGACGCCATGATGGGGTTTTCTTGGCAAAATTTGTTTAGAAGGATTTGCCATTGCCTTCCTCTGGTGCTGAAAAAGTCCAGAGTGTGACTCATCCAGGGTCACTCACTGAGTTTCCTTGACTGAGTTTCCTTGAACCCTGGTCATCCATGTCCAACACTCAAGCCCTTATACCATGCTGGTTCTCATGGATGCTTCCTAAATCCACTATGGCCCACACTCTCTCCTTTCCCACTGAATTTTCTACCACACAATAAATATACACTAGCATAGTAAGAGTAAAAATCAAAATCCTCTTTTCAAGCTGAATTGCACTTCTGGGAGGATTTATTTCTTAAATTTGCCTAGTGATGCAATGCAGAATTCTCTCTTTTGGTGAGGCATTTCCTCTTTTTCAGAGAGATGTAAGTGACTGTTTTGTTACTCCAGCATATAATATGGACACACTTATTGCATCTGTTTTTAGAATAATGTTCACTACTGCAGCAGGAACAAGTGGGGGAATAATATTATAAAAGCTATTAACAGCATCATAGCCATTTCCCTCCCTTTCCCAATGAAGAGATTACATACACACACGCACCACACCACAGTCTATTCTACTGCTTTACTTGTCTTGATACACACACCAGTTGTTATCTGAGTTCAATTTTAGTTCACAGGTACAATTGTACAAATTAAGTCCCATCTTGGAAGTAATGTGATTAAAGTAATACCGTTGCTTGCATTCCTTTTTTGAAACAATTTAGCAATTGTTGCATAATTCATAACATTCCCTCGTTACTACAGGAATTTTACTTCACAAATGGGGCAGGATTTGGGGACCTTTTTGTCCATTTGTAGTTATATTTTCCCCATATAAAAATCTAAATTATTTTATTTATTACTTACAAGAATTACCAACTAATTTACAGGAATAGGAAACATGTGGCCTTCCGTATGTTGTAGGACTGAAAAGCCCAGTAACCCTCACCACTGGCTACATTGGGTAAGGCTAATGGGAGTTGCAATACAATGTTATCTGCTAGGCCATGTGATTCTCATCCCTGTGCAAAGGAGTAATCTATTGCTTTTTAAAATAACATTTCCAAGCTCTGAACTGCAGGGAGAAAAATGGAACACCTAATCTTATGATCACCAAATAAGGGCCTTATTGAATGAGAAAAGAAAGCTAAAACATAGTGGGAGAGTGCAAGCTTTCTCAGTGCCTCTCCACTTGATGTCGTAGTACTTATGTTCTCTTCCCAAGGGAGATTATTGTGAAATCATGCCTTTTGTTGTGCTGAAATACTCAGTTTGACAAAAAGTCTGCTTTTATGACCATCTCCCTAAGGAAGGAGAATGGAAGTGCCCCAAGAAGCATACAGAGAGGCACAGAGAAAGCCAGAACTCTCCCACTCCATTTCAGCTTTCTTTTCTCATGCGATAAGTCTCTAAGGAAGTGTGCCAGGGAATTGTGGTAGAAACATAGAAGATTACATAGAAGAAGTTAGAGTGGGAGATTATCGTATCAGCTGTTTTCTCCCAATCTGGACATGGGCTGGGACTGTGTAAAAACAGATGTTATCTCAAAGCTTCATGCCCAGATCAGAGGCATCCCATACCTGATCGGGACTTTTCCCGTACTGAGCAAAAAAACTGTTTTCTTCCGTTCATTGCTCAGTATGGGAGAAGTCCCAGTCGGGTATGGGATGCCTCCAATCTGGGCCCAAAGCTGTACGATAACATCTGTTTACAGTCTCAACCAATGCCCAGATTTTGGAGGGGGGGGGGGAAGCATTAGATAATCTCCGTGGAGATGAAATAAAAAGCAATTAATAGCGCAGAATGCAGACACACCTTAAGACAGCTTTTTGCTATCTAAGGCCTCTTTCAGCCTGCACATTTGTAACTGGTGCCCCAAATAGATTAACAGAGGTCAAGGAGAAACCCAGAAACTGCTTCCACAAGCAACCTTTAGTCAAAGTCCAAATTATCCCCTGCTTATACAATCAGTTCCCCTGCCTTACCCCATCTTTGCTTTGTGTTAATGAGCAACAAACCTTACCCTAGCCTTCTTTTGTCTCTTCAACTCAAGGCAGACAGTTGGGTTAACTCACTAACCAGACGAAAAATGGTTACTTAGTAAAAAGTGGATGAATTTTTACTTTGATTTGATTTTTCTCCCCTCTGGGGAGAAAGGCAGCATATAGATTAAATAAATACATACATAACATACATACATACATACATACATACATTTCTATGCTGCTTTTCCCCTTTGAAAGGGGCCCAAGGTGGCTCATAGATAAAAATTTTATAACTATCTCAAGTGGCCCTATCCTAGTCACAAAAGCTTCCATTTTGATTTCGGATGAGAAATTACCATTTCTGTATTTATTTATTTATTTATTTTTAAAAAAAGAACTCTGTAAAAACCTTGACAATTAATGTATTTCCAGGGATCTCCTCAAACAAGGTAAAACTGATATGTTTTGAGACCAATGGCAGTTTCTGCTGTTCTTAAATGTTATATCTTTCCTCATCAACAAATAAGTTGTAGTAGCTGGCTTGCTTTTTTTTCTTTTCTTTTCTTTTTCTTCTTGCCATGCCTTCAGAAACCTGCACGACATGTTTAACCAAAGAAACAGAAGGAACAACTGGAACAGGGTGTGTACTCTCATGCCACCGCTGACTCTCTTAAAATCATGATTTATCTGCTGAAACTGGCACCAAAGTGGAATGAACATGTGAAGCACAGAGCCTAAATGTGTGGCAGCTCATATAAATAAAGAGGGATCAGCATAGGCTGTGTAGTCTCAAAGTCTGAGCTCTCACAAAGAGAAAAGGATTTGCCATTTCCAGAGGCACTTCACACAAATCACGTCAATCTCTCTCAATCTCTCTCTGTGTTACAATATACATCTGTACCAATCCCTTCCCAAAATTGTAATTTTTAGCCAGTTCTAAATTAAGCCAGGTGTCTGGTGTGTGGGAGCTGTGTTGCTCACTGATGTCTAAGGTCCTCCGATCTCGGGACCTGGTCCCTTTTCTCCATTCCTCTGGGACAGGAACCTTAGGGTAAGCACGCTGCCTTTAAAAGTGTATGTGACTATTCTGTCTTCATTACTGCAACTTGGTATTTTTTTATTTGAATTGTATACTCTGTGTATAATGGCCAATACTTAAGTAATATCAGCAGAGGCTTTTCCTTGCACTGCAGCAGCATCTCTGTAACATTACCAGAACTCTTATCATGTGTCATCACAAAGGGTGGCCTTTAGGTCTTAGGCTTTGACTCTGAAATGTCAAGGCCTGGGATTGTCCTGACACAGCACCCCTAGCAATGTTACAGACCACATATCACTGTTCCTATTTATGCCCCTTCTAAGCACCAGCTACTGCCATGCCACCAAATTTTGGTACTGTGGCAAAGAGAGAGGGAGAAGCCACATCTTTCTGTCTCCAAGGATTCTACTTTAAAGCAAGGCCCCTGCTTTCCCATAAGCCTTGTTTTTAAACCACAAATGTGGCTTTTTGCCACTGCATCCCTGAAATTCTGAACTGTGAACAGCAAAGTGAGACAGGATCAAGTTAAATTAGAGGGGATCTGATGCAACATTAGATTAGAAGGGATCTAATATTGCCCATTCCTGGAATCAATGGAAAGTGGTGGCCTCCAGGTCAATGGGATAGTGAAGCTGGTCTAGGATTTATTCTGATTTTTTAAAAAAGCTTTCTAAGGTGATAAACCTTAACTCAGTCTCAAATTTCCTTTGTTAATAAACAGGTGAAAAACCAGAGCAGAGCCACCAGCCTCCACTACCTACAATGTTAGTTTCCCTCCCAAAGGGACTAGTGAGTTGAACAAATATTTTTGTTGGGGGCATGGTCCTGGGCTGGAGCGGGGAGGTTCAATGCCCACTACCCCCACACCAGAATCCTGATATATAATGATCATACCAGCCTGCTGTTTCCAGTTTTTAAAAGTCACATGAAAGGTAACTTTGCATTTACCATTCTCTTTGCCTGTACCCTATCTTTGTTCCAAGTTTTAGCAGCCAAGAAATACAAATATCCACGGTGTTAATGGCAATCTTGCATGTGTATCTGCCCAGCTTAGATGAGAACAAAATCCCTTCCTTGTTTCTGGAAACTTTATTTTTGGTACAGGCCTCAATGAGATAAGGCAGAGAATATGCTGCTCCTGAAAACCTTTGGGCATTCAGCACTAAAGAAATGTTTCCAAAATTATAAACATGATGACAAATAATGATACAATTTTTCCAAGGAAATGGAAGGATGGAGAACCAAGTAACAGTTCAAAGAAGCACATTCTTTGCCCCAGTCTTCTCCTTTCTGGACTCCTTTCTCTCAGTCCCAGGTGGATAACTTGTAGTTCTCCAGGTCAAATCTTCGTCAAGTAATTTTTAAAGAGAATGAATATAATGACATATGGAAGCCATCCATCACTCAGAAGTGATAGAATGATGCTCTGGGACTCACTTAAGGAACGCTCCAATGTGTCATTGTGTGGTGTTCAAATTGCTTTATAGGCCTGATACACTCGGGCACTTTAGGGTGCCCCATCACGTGCTAGGGATGCCCAGGAGTGGAACCAATAGATGCTCTGCAACCTAGTATGTGATGAGGGCATCCTGGCTCCGCAGCGCCATACACATGGCACGCAGAGTGATGACATCACAGGTACACGGCAACCAAACGGAGCTGTGCACCTGCAAAGTCATAATGCACTGGCCAGAGCTTCACGCATCGCAACTGCGATGCAAGAAAAAGCCCGGTTTCAGCACCCCTTTTTCCGCCGCACCTTCACTGCTTCATCTGGTTGCTGCGGCGAAAGTATGCCAGAAAAGGAGGCAGCTCCAGATCACCCTTTTTGGGCGGTCTGTAAAGCCCCATAGCTTTTAAATTGTTTTTGTTTGTTTGTTTGTTTTTGTAAACAGTTTTAGTTTGATAATTTTGGAGGCCACCTTGGGTCCCACTTTTGTAGAAAGACAGCACATAAATGAAGCAAATAAATAAATAAATAATTCCACCCTATTCTTCCTCAAAGCAACACTCCAAGCTCTGCTTCACATATTGTTGGGTTGTAGCTTCCAGCATCCAGCACCATTGTCTATACTGGGTGGTTCTAAGGAGAAGTTCAGTCTCACACCTGGAGGGGCAAAAGTAGAAGAAGAAAAAAATAATCATAGCCTGAAGGTAATTTTACACACAATGGTACAGTGGGTCCTTGTTATCCACTGGGGTTTGGTTCCAGGACCCCCCATGGATGACAAAATCCATGGATGCTCAAGTCTCATTAAAGACAATGGAAGAGCAAAATGGCATCCTTTATATAAAATGGAAAATCAAGGTTTGCTGTTTGGAATGTATGCATTTTCTGAATATTGTCAAGCCATGGATGCTTGAATCTGTGGATAAAAAAATCAGTGGATAAGGAGGACTGACTGTATTAATAATTTTGTGCATGAAACAAAAATTTGTGTACATTGAACCATCAGAAAGCAAAGGTGTCACTATCTCAGTCACCCACGTGGACAATTTTGGAGATTTTGGAATATTTTGGATTTCAGAATTCTGCATAAGAGAGACTTAAACTGTATTGTTGTTGCTGCTGTTGCAGTTGTTATGTTTCTGTGATGTGTTTTGGCCCTCAGGGCTGACAACAGTGGGGTGGACAGACCAGTAACTTCACCTTGATACAGAACAGCTTCACCTGAGTTAATCGGCCAAATGCTAGAACAGAATGGAATTCCAAGGGAAGTGGGGAATGAAGCACATTTGAAGAAATGTATCCAAGCCTGAAATGCTTATCTTCCCCAACACACACGTGCACACACACATATACACACCATTATCCTATTTAGCTTGTGGTGTGCTGTTTTACTCTCTGGTTTTGTTCTCTGGTTTTGCTCTGTTTCATTTTGTTTCCCCTCTGGATTCTCAGCCTGTTGTGTTGTAGAAACTGAGAGCCTTCCCATAGGAATGTAGGTCAGGCTTGCTGTATGACAGACAAAGAGTCTTGTGTGTTTGGTTCCCCTGGTAGTCCGTACTCAATAGGACTCAAGCAGGCCTATGGCAAATAAGAAAAGCAGTGTATCATTTACCTTGGGAAGACTGGAACAATTTGCCTGCTGACTCCAGAGGGCTTGGGAATGGAGACAAGTCATATTAGGGGAGAGGCCAGGAGAGGTCTTTAAATCTTGTTTTTAAGTTTATGCAGCACTTTGTAAAACTTACTTTCTGGATTACCTAGGTGCAGTCCTACAATTAACTGTGAGTTTATATCAATCAAACAACAGCTCAGATTTCTAAAACAAAACAAAACTTAGCATTCCTTTCTGAGCACTACTAGATTTTCTAGAAAGTAATTCTAGATAGAAACAATGAAAGTCTTTTTCCTTTGGGGAGGAACACAGTGCAACAGAAGAGCCCCAGTCAGTGGCATCACTAGGGGAGTTGGGGGTGCAGACTGCACCAGATGACAACCTGGGGGGGGGGAGTGACACCACTGCTCCTTAAACCTACCTTTTGTCAAAAATGGGCTGTGGCATTCATTTGCTTCCCTTTAAAATGCTTTAAGAGATGGTGAGGGTGAAACTCAGTGGGAGAAGGAAGGAGAGGCACCAGAATTTTTTTAAATTAAAATTTCAATTTTTTTAAAAAAATGATTTTTTTAAAAAAATGTCATTTTTAATTATTTTAAAGAACATATTTTAACCAAATCTCCACTATGTATATGTAAAAAAGGTTGTGAATATGATGTTGTAATTTGAAGGTATAATTTTAACTTTGCTAGTTGTTTATGTCACAACAATTAGCATTACATTCAGTGGCATATGGGAATTATGATTTATGAGTAACATCAGTGCAAAAAAGCATTACTAAGGATTCTGTATGAGGTGCAATGGGAGGAGGTCAGTGGAAGGAGGATGACACCATGAGTAACCATACCAGGTAGCACCAACCCTAGTGACACCACTGGCCTCAGTGCTTTTCAAAAATATTTCTTTTTGCTCTCCAACATGACAACTGGGACATATGGCCAAGGAACATAAAAATGTGGTCAATATGGCAAAAGTTATTAATGAAGGAAAACCCCACAAGCTTGGAAATACTGCAGCAGTTTGCTTTTGTCTTTGCCTTCTGGGAAGGGCCGGATTCTGTTCCCTCCTCTCCTCCATGAGTTAACTGAATGCAAATCACTTTTGCACTTTGTACTCTGTTTGCAACAGCTGAAGAAAGCTGAGGATAATGTGGAAGAAGGAGAGAGAAACTGGGATAATACAGAAAGCAGGTGAAAAAGTGAGATGGCAGCGTATTAATGGAGACTGTTTCTGTCAAACCAGAAAGGTGGAGGGTATGATCCTGTGAATCCTGTGTAATGTGTATGCTCATGTAACTCACTTGCAGGAAGACTGTGTGCTCCAGAGAGAATGATTGCAGATGGGTAATTCTCTAATTAAATACTAATTAGATTCTTAATAAACCTATGCTAAAAAAACAAACACCTAGATATTTACTCTCAGGGTGGAAACCTCAACCATTTGATATTAAAACTTGTTTCTGCCATCAGCTTTACCTTGGATTGTGATACTTCAGGTGCCAAAGTAGTAGAGTTGCATCTTTGAATGGTTCCTCCATAAAACCAATTGCTGATAGGTAGAAAACTGGGAAAGCTATCCCAAGGAACAGCTTACTCTGAGTTCATTGCTCTGGCATAATCATTTTGTATGCATATGACACATTGGAGAATATTCACATTTGCCACACCCATAATTTATTTGCTTGTTCTTTTTTCCTTCTTTGCCTCCCTCCCTCCCTCCCTGTCTCCCTTTCTCTCTCTCTTTCTTTCTTTCTCCTGCAAATGTGGGAGCTATGATGGCTTATAATATAGTTTAAACAAGGATATGGATGAAATAAATAATATTTTTAAAACCAACTAAAAATAACCACACTCTCATATTAGAACCAGTTGTACATTAAAAACAATTTCAGAGCATTTAAAACAAATGAGGAAAAAGTACAGCATCCTCTATTAAAAAGCTCTGCCACATCAATTAGGGCCAGAAGCAAGTCTAAATAAGAAGGCCTTCATCTGCCAATGAAAGGAGAGAATATAGGGGAATAACCTAGCCTCCCGTCAGAGAGATTTTCACAGTCTGGGAGCAGCCTCCAAGAAGGCTGTTTCATTAAACATGCCTATGAAGGCTGTGACTGGGAGAAAGCCTTTGAGCAACAGGCTGTACAGACAGGCATTATATGCCAGCCTCAGGGCAGAATGAGGATGTAGCATCCACACAACACATGCCCCTACGCTGCCCTGATGCCGCCATCACACTGTGTGCCTAACTGCATGGTGGGCAGCATTATGGCTCTCCTTTAACTCTGCGTCTGGATGATGTAGAGCCAAAAGCAGCACCAGAAGGTGCCACCACTGCTGGAAAGGCACCCTTTTCATGGTGCAAAAAGGAGCTGCTTTTGAGGCTTTTCTTTCTTTCTTTCTTTTTTGCACCATGGAAATGCGAGATCAGGGCCATATAATATAGTTGCCGTGGCTCCAATACAGCGCTGAAAGGGGCAGCAGCAGGTTGCTCCAAAGGGGTGGTCTGTTTAGCCCCAAAGATCTCAAAACTTGGGCAGTTTCATGTGGAGTAATTCAGTGTTTCAGGTAGTCTGAAACCAAGACATAAAGGCTTTTATGAGTCACTATTGGCACTTTAAATTGTGAGTAGAAATTTGAAGTGGTATAGTCCTGAATTAGTTTGATAATTCTTTCCATTCATTGTATAAACTGAGTCCCGGGTTTGAGTGGGAGGGCAGGGAGACAAGAAATAAGAGAAATTCCTCCATCTTTTTAAAACAAATTTTCACTAAGAGAACTAATTGGCTATCCTTTACTCAGACCCTGATTTGTTGCTATAGTTATGTGCCCACAAGTCAACCCTGACTTAGAGCTTTATCGCATGAGAAAGAAAGCCAAAACAGAGCAGAAGAATAACACCTTTCTCCATGCCTCTCCACATGCTATCATAGCACTTCTGTTCTCTTCCCGAGACGGTCATAAAAGTGTGCCTTTTGTCATGCTGGAAAAATCCTTTCAGCAAAAGCACAGTCTTATATCTATCTCCCTTGAGTAATGGAAGTGCTATGACAACATGCAAAGAGGCACAGATAAATCCACTACTCTTTGGCAAGAATTATTAAGAGGTGATTCACCATTTCTTTCCTTGGACGCTTAGAGGGGGGTGACTTGTTCCAGGTCACCCAGCAAGTTTCCATTACACATTGGGAATTCGAACTCTGGTCTTTCAGATGCAAGTCCAAATACAAGCTCGCCCCCTTCCATATATGTGGACTAACTGATCCAGCAGATGTGTCTCATTTAACAATGATGATGTCATAGCTTAATTGAGGACAAGAGTAGCTAAGGTGGTATCAGGTAGGCTGCATGGCACATAGAACTCTATCTTCTAACATCTTGCTACCACTTCCAACCCACCACTAGCATCTGCTGCCTAGGGCAAGCACTTGATTCTCCCTAATGTCAGGGCTGGCTTTATGCCCAGTAGCTGCTGTTTGCAATATTCCTCAAGGAATGTGGGCACACAGGTGCGGTCGCCCAGAATCAATATGCAGATTTCACACCAAGGTGAGTTGTTGCCTTTTGGGCAAGCATCTCTGAGACATATCTTCCAGTTGCCATAATGTAAGACAAAGAAGCAAAACCCCACTGATCACTTTCCAGTCCTGAAGCTTTAATGGACATTATAGAAATTGCACACCACCTTCAAATGCATTTTATTCTTTTCTGCCCTTCAAACCAGCTCCCAACCTTGGACAGCAAACTCTTGAAAAGCAAATAAATTTGCATCTAGCAGACGCCTAGAGGTGTGATCCTTGGGGTCAAGGAGCAAAAGATGTCCCCAGCTGAAAGATAGCAAATCTTCACCCGTCTATGAACTATAGGACCCATCATATTTCACCATTAGCCAGTGTCTCGGTCTGATATGGAAAAGGGTCCAGCAAGATTTGGAGGACCACAATACCCCCCAGCCGTGTTGCAGCCAGTCAAAAAGAGAACCAAGGTGGAGTCCAGTACATTTGGATAGGTCCAAAATTTAAGTCCGGTGCTGTTGTGAACACTGCACCACATCTGGAAGATAATGAGCAGTGCAAAATCTCATGGGAGCTACTAAGTGGAAGAAAAGACTGCAGACTTCATTCCAGGATGACAAAACCACAGAATAGGAACCTCCTAATTTCAGTCATATGACCCTGAGAATCAATCTTTTTTCTCAGCTTCTTTATATAATTCCAAAATGTGCCTCATACTGTCTCTGTGTATCAAAATAACACAGGTAAACACTTTGATCCTACTTTAACTGTCATGGCACCATCCTATTGAATTCTGGGATTTGTAATTTAGTGAGGTATTTAGAATTCCTAGGTAAAGAGCTATAGCTGAGAGGAGTAGACAAGCTCTCCAGTGGAGAATTCTAAATACAAGCTGGTACCTGCAGATGTTTTGGATTACAGTTCTTGTATTTATATAATTCATCAACACTTTTGGCCATTATGAGTAGGCTAAACTCCAAAATACCTGCAAGGCACCAATTTAGTGTTTTCTTGTTTTCACTAATTCCTTAAATATTCCATCAGATCTGCCCAGGCAGGTGGAACAGGCTTTTAGATGCTTGCTTACATGTTCTTCAGCAGCATTATTGCCCCACAGCATGCTGTAAATAAATGAGATTACAAATGTTCTCAGCTACAGATGGTGTGTTTTGCAAGGGTATGAAAAAAGATCTGGGCTGATGTTGTGGAGAATTGTACAGATACTGCCAGTGTTAGTATACCCTAAACCCCTTCCACTGGATATGCAGTTTCATAATTAATATCTAGCGTTGGGCATGTTTTGAGGACACAATGACCTTCAAAAACTAGAAAGGTAGGAGTCATGCTAACTGTTCACATGTAGAACAGGTGGGAAACCTAGCTAGAACAAAAACAAGTGCTGATGAGGTTTGCTGAACATTTCACACCCCCTCCCATATGTTTTGCATTAACTCTTGCAAAAGCAAAAGAAGCAATTGTTAAAGCAATCGGAGACTATACCCTTCAGCCTGCCTTTTGATGATGTTCCAGCATCCCCTTCTTGCCTAAACATCAAGGGATTGTCTCAAGTCTACTCAGTGAATTGGCACTGTCGTGCAAAAGCCATCAAATCATTCCAGACCTTTTTGTCAATCTCCTGGAAAAAGCCATCAGAGCCTTGAATCACACAAAGCATCACGTGAGGGTATGAAAGGCAGCATAAAATTCCCCCCTCCAGTCCTAGTCACATTCTTCACAGGCCAGGATCCCTCTATGTAAGCCTCAGAGTAAAGACCTTATCAGACGGGAGGAATTTCTCTTTATTGCAAATGGAACCAATTGGAACCAATTTTAATTCATGTGAATTCGCTAGTTTAGCGAATTTACGTGAATTCCAATAGCATTTGGAATCTGTTCAGAATGACTTCCCATTACTCAAAAATGACCCCCCATTGCTCGAAATTGTGTGAGATGCTTTAATTCACAATAATGTAAAACTCACGATTGCTTTCGAAATGACTTCCCTTTTGCCCGAAATTGCGTGAGATACTTTAATTCGCAATAACGTGAAACCCCATGATTGCGCTCAGATTGCCATTAGATTATACTTCCAATTTCCGACGTCTGATAAGGTCCTAGGTCTGAGCCACTTTAAACCATGCTGGATGCCCCTGATTTGTCTCTAGTCAACCTTTCAAATGTTTCTTTCCAATAGTCTTGATTTGATTCTTGTTTGTTTGTGTGCACTCTTGCCCATTTCTTAATAAAACAACTTGTTTACTGGATACTAGAGTTCTTTCTACAGTTAGTAGTGGTATACACGGATGAAAAGATCCCCCAATTTATTCTCCTCACAGGGTTCCTTCTGAGCTAAAATTTCACCAAATTTCAAGGAGACTCTAGCATTGCTGGTGGGCCCTCAATGTCCCCTTCCACCTATCCACCAGATAGCACAGATAAAAGAAAAGGGAAATAAATGTACATCATCATCATCATATCTTTATCTTCATATTCTGCCTTTTCTTTAAAGTTGAGGCATAAAATGGCTAACAATTTCAAACAAGTACAGTATAAGACAACTAAAACATACAAAAGTGGACATTAAAATAGGATTGAAGTAATTTATCCTCCAGGTTGTTCAGTCTTTTTAAATCATATCCAGCTCCACCAGGTTTAAACCAGAGCAGAACCCAAAGGGCACCATCCATTGCCATCCTTATCTGAGGCCAGTATTAGCAAACCCGAAGTTTTGCTGCAACATTTGGATATCTTTATTTTTCCCCTGCCACCCTATTCCCATGACGCTTCCTGAATCTGAATGCTTTATCCTCCCAGGGATAAGATAAGCCTGTACAAGTAAAATGAAATTGATTAGAACCAGCTATAGTTTTTGTGGTGTCCTCAAGCACCAGGACATGCATAAGTCTCTTTCCTCTTACCATTGCGGCTGGCTCCCTCCGTTTCCCATACCACTTGACAGACAAGTGGACACACATACACTGTCATCCTGCCTTTTCATCTGCTTTTAGAAAGTCCTGGTTTCTGTCTCCTCCTACCACTTTCCCCCTTAGTCCTACTTAGCTTACTTCAGTTGCTGCAAAGTTCAAAGTTGCACTCAGCAGAGGGAGAAGAGGGAACTGAATCTCATGCTTTCCAGTAGGCTTAGGCAAAAGCCTCTCCTAGCTTGTGTATTCTTTCTCATTTGTAAGTTTCACCACCTTGACTACATTCTCTTGTTGCTTGGCCCAATGTGTCTTCGCTGAATATCACACTATACTGTTTTAAAAAGGTAAAGGTACTCCCTTAACATGAATGTTTAGTTATCTCTGTTACTAAGCCAAAGAGCCAGCATTCTCCAAGGACTGCTCCGATGATCATGTGCCCAGCATGACTGCACCAAACTCTGTTACCTTCCCACTGAAGTAGTACATATTTATCTACTTGTGTTTGCATGCAACAAATCTTGAACAAATTTTGCCAAGGAAAGCCCATGATAGGCAAATTTTGCCAAGGAAAGCCCACCTTAGGGTCTCCAAAAGTTGGAAATGACTTGAAGGCACACAGCAACAACATTTAACGTATGCAGCCCATATGCAACCTGGGCTTATCTTGCAGCTTTTCAAGGATGGGACTATGCCTTACAAGTGTACAACAAGCAGAACCAGCTATTATAGACAGAAAGTTCCCACCCTTGAAAAGCTTCAAAATAAGCCCAGGTTGCATACGGGCTCCATATGCCTGGCTCTGGGAGAATGCAATAAAACCCTTCTTTGAGAGTTAAACACACCTGTATCCTGTTGAGGAAAAGATGGGATAAGGTGTATGTGATAATCTCCAAATTCTGTCCCCAACCAAAGCAAATTTTCTGTTGAGAAAACTGGCTTCCGTGAGCTACATACATGTAGGAAACACCTTGGATTGTATTTTGCATAATTTTAATGGTTTCATTTAATCTTATACAGGCTAATAATAAACTCAGTTCTTCAGGTATAGTCAAACATCACCACTGCTGGAAAATAAAATTGATAAACATTAAACAGTTAGGACATAGGTTGTAGCAGGTAGGCATGAACAAAGTTCAGAGAGGCTGAACTTTTAACAAGTAAGCTCTATGCATAAAAATAAGGAAGAAGCCAAAGAGTATACCAGTAGCTGAGAAAAGAGGACCTTGAATTCTGGACAGAGATTACGAGTTGAGCAATTTTGCAGCTATGTGTACCCAGAAAAAAGGTTAAAAGTATTGAATTAATTTATGGTGGAAACAGAATTTATTTTATTTTTTATATTATTTATGTCACTTCTATGCTGCCTTTATACAACAAAGGGACCCAAGGCAGCTCACAAGATAAAACATTAATAAATCATCACAATAAAAATTTTAAATTATGTAGTTAAAATAGTATAAAATTAATAAAAACATGCAAAGTTAAAAACATCACTAATACACACACCCCATATAAAACTCATGAGCAAAGCGAGAATGGAAGATCTTTTTAACTGACAGTGTAGGGTAACTAGAGTTCAACAAAGAAAAGAAGTCACATAAACAACACAAGGGTCAGATGTTTTTTTCTAGGTGGATGCAAAGACAAATCTACGCAATGAGATTTGGAACTTTGTAATAGGCAAATATGATATTACGGTCTCAGAGAGGAAAAAAATGCTTGCTCTACACTCATAAGGCATGATACCATGGCAAATTGGTTTCTTTACTCCATCCTGTGCTGTAGCTGTGCTGTCATCGTCAGAAGCTCAATAGATAAACCAATTTAGACTTTGCAGTCATTAAAAGTCACTGAAGAATAATATAGACGCTCCTCTTACTTTCAAAGGTTTTTTTTTTCTTTTATAACAATAGCATTTTAAGTGAAAGACATCTTTACAATATTGCACCAAACAAATAACCCCTGACAAATGGAGTCATGCAATCTTGGTCATCATCTTTTCAACTTTGCAGAAATAATGCAAGGTGAGATGTCTAAAGATGGTCATGCTTAAATCATGTTCTTCAAGGAAAGCAGTTCAAAGTATATGCAATAAATCCTACCAAAAATTATTAGGGGGCAGCAGGGGGAGGTGTCCATGGAATTAAAATAATTAATAAAGACAAGCCATTTTTTCAATATTTTCCCTTGAAGTTCACTTACGTTCAAAGTTATTTAGAGTGTATACTATTAAGTGGCTTACTCCTCATCATAGATGAAAACTAGAACATGTGTGGCCAAGCAATGTCTCTGTGGTGAAGACAGCCAAAGTTATAGATGAGGGGAAAAAAGATAACTAGGACGGACTGCAGCAGTTTGCTTTTGCCTGAGCCTACTGGGAAAGGCAAGATTCTGCCTCCTCTTCTCCTCACCTGCTAAATTAATTGAGTGCAAACTACTTTTACGCTTTGAACTTAGTCTGATGCAAGAAACTGACACATTTGACAAACAACTGAAAACATGGGAGGACAAATGATTAATCAGGACTGTCCCTACCAAGTTGTGATGATTTAAAGGTATGAAATGTTTGGTAATGCACAGCAGTGATTAACTAGCACCTGTCATTATCCAAGCACAAGATTGAAGGATTAGCAGGCCTGGGGGAGCCCCAAGATTTGCAGACAGATAGATTGATTGAATGATTGATCTGAAAATTATTTTCCTAAGCCTGCTATTCCTTAACTACTGGAACTGGCTATTAGATTAGATTAAATTACTATCCTAAAGGGATAGTAAGTATAGGTAGATCGGTAAGGTTCAATAGTGGTAGAATCCTGCTTGGTTCATCACTGGTCACACCAAGTGGAATATTCTGGAAAACGGCATGACT
Source organism: Urosaurus nigricauda (assembly GCA_034509955.1). NCBI lineage: Eukaryota > Metazoa > Chordata > Lepidosauria > Squamata > Phrynosomatidae > Urosaurus > Urosaurus nigricauda. The sequence goes on along the minus strand of JAOEGL010000006.1, from coordinate 20,656,022 downwards.
GGAATTTTTAATAACAGGATCCACATACAGCAGTTTTTGGTTGCAGATCCCAGTTTATTTGGCTTGCAAGTAAAGAGAAGGGATTGTGGAAAGATTCTCCAGCTATCAGAAGCCAGTTCTAGCCTCTCCTGTACTTTTGACAGAACCCTTGTTGTTTGTTGTTGTTGTGCCTTCAAATCGTTTCTGACTTATGGAGACCCTAAAGGGTTTTCTTGGCAATATTTGTTCAGATGAGGTTTGCCATTGCCTTCCCCTGAGGCTGAGAGCACATGATTTGCCCAAGGTCACCCAAGCAGGGAGTCGAACTCAGGTCTCCAGAGTCATAGTCCAACACTCAAACCACTACACCACACTGACTCTGACAGAACCCTACTGTGAAACAAACTGAGAGAGCTCACTAGGTTGGAATCATTATAGAATAAGCAGAGGAAAATACACACAGGGTTTGAGATTGCAAGAGTTTTACCCTGCCCTTCAGCTAGTTTGGAAAGTGAAGGTGGGGGGAGTAAGATTCATGGGAGATTATAGTGGCATTTTGGATGACCAGTTTCAAGGATATGAATAAGTCATGGAACAGGATCACTCCAATTAGCCCTCCTTTCCTCCCCACCTCCATACCTTTATGCCTGGTTAAAAATGAACATCTAGAATGGAGCACAGCAGAGGGAAGGAATTTATGATCGCCTGAAGGCTGTTGGATTGCATCTCCTATGAAACCTATTGACTGAGCTGCCAAGGGCTGATAGGAGCTGAAGTCCAGTGAAGTATTTCCTCTCTCTATAAAGTTTGTCCTTTTCACAATAGGTAAGATGGAGAAAGAAGAGCACAGGGCTTGGGTAGGAATCCTTGGTATGAGAAGTGCAAGGTTATATGTGTGACAAAACTTTATTTATTCAATACAATTATACCTACAGTTTTTCTATCACAAAATTCACAGTAGCATCCATGGGGATCCCAGATAGTCTCCCATCTGGCCATTGACCATGCCTCCAAACTTGCTTAAATTCAGCCCCATGGCTGCATGGTATGCCTTCTTAAGATGTCCTGAGACCAAGGGTGACCTTTTGTCAAGCTTATTATTTCATTTATTATCTGTATAAGGCTGTCATGATGCCTAACAAGAGCACAGGAGGACAGCCTTGGAGAATTCTGTTTTTGCCTGCCCTTCCTCTTTCAAGTTAATGGGGCCAACGAGGGGTGCCATGTCCTAGCCTCCTTGATTTATTTGGGTTGTCTTCTCTCTCACACTACTCTTTGAAGAGCAAGCATGTAAACCAGGCAAGCTTCTGATTTCAAAGAGCTTGGCAGGAACCAGGACTCTGGAAATAGGTTCATCGTGAAGGAATCTGTGCCAGTGTCCAATTAGTCCCTCAGACAGCCTTTGTTCAGCCAAAGGAAGGAGCTACCCTAAGAGAGCAAACAGTATAAACAGGCAGAGACATAAAAGAAATCTGTGCTCGGTTCAAGGAAGGCAGGACATTGCTTGGAATCAAATTACTGTGACTGTGTGAAACTACTTTCTTTCTGATTTCTTTTACTAATGAAAGAGTTAGTGTGCTTGGTCCAAGCTGGTGACAGGTCTGAGTTTAGTTTGGGATTTACATTTTCATTCCCAGATACAACTCCAATGACCCATTCATATTACATATTTATAGCATGGGTATTCCACTTTAACTATCATGCCTGCATCCTATGGAATCCTGAGGTTTGTAGTTTTGTGAAGCACTAGAGCTCTCTGGCTATGAATTCTAAATGCCCCTCCCTATACTGCTGATCCCAGGATTCTCTAGGATGGAACTTTTCATAGGCATCCTTTCATAGGAGTTTATCACATGGGGACCATATGTGCCACCATCCCGTTAAAGTATTAAAGAATCCGCATCATGCAAAAGCGTGCAAATGTACAAATAGTCTTCACACACAGGGACAATAACGTGATAAGGGCACATTACCAACACGATAAAGAGGTTAGAATGTGCATTTAGTTTTCACACAGATGTGTGAATATCCCGCTAATGGTTTGGAAATAGGGACTTTTGTGCATGCGTGCATGAGTAGTAATTGCATCACTGGGATACCGGGGGGGGGGGGGGTGTCCTGGAACCAAACCTCAGCGGATACCAATTGGCTCACTGTATTCATTCTCATCATATCTATTTCAATAACCTCCAACCCATCCCTGCATTTCCTGCCACATGCATACAGGAACATAACAATACCAAAAAGTAATAATCCAGAGCATGAAATGCTGCAACCCTCTCGCCACCCAGAGAAAGGGGGGATATAAGAAAATAAAATAAAATAAATAGGAGTATAATTCTGTAGTGTGAATGGACCCTGAATGATATCCCAAACCACCACATCACCTTTTGGAGCCTCATTCAAATGTCTACAAACCTCTTCTCCCTCATTAGCATTCATACTTACTAATTAAATAATAGTAATTAGTAACTAATTAGCATTAATAGTATTTAATAGCAACTGGATATGAGAAAATATGGGTCTTTTTTGTGCTTTATTCATCTTTCCATGGGCAGGAGCTACAGAGCTGGATCAAGGCAGGCCTGGTCCTACCAGTTTGATGCTGCTTTAACTACTGTATCATAGCTCAATGGTCGAGAATTCTGGGATGTGTAATTTTGTGAGACATTTAGCCTTCTATGTTGGAGAGCTCTGGTGCCACAGCAAACTACGGATCCCAGGATTTCATAGCATTGAGCCGTGGCAATTAAAGTGGTGTCAAACTGCATTATTTCTGCAGTGCAGACGCAGCCCTATTCTTGGATCACATAACCTGATTCACAATGCTGCCACACACCCCTCTCAACCTCAGGGGAAGGCAATGGCAAACCTCCTCTAAACAAATATTGCCAAGAAAACCCCATGAGTTGTGGCAAGCCTTAGGGATACCATGAATCTCAAATGACTTGGTGGCACAAGAAGTAGAACAAATTTTCCTATCTCTGCCTGTCCACCCAGCTGTTTTCCAATGCATCTCTGTATGTAAGGCAGCTGCCGCGCTGCACAATTAATGCATTCCGACACCGCTATAGCTGTCACGGCTCCATCCTATGGAATTCTGGGATTTGTAGCTTGTTGTGGCCCCAGAGCTCTCTGACAGAGAAGGCTAAACAAAACTACAAATCCCAGAATTTTATAGTATGAGTCACAGCAGTTAAAGCATTATCAAACTGCATTAATTTTGCAGTGTAGATGCTGCCTTATTTTCTTGGCAGGAAGCATATGGTTTATTCAGAGATGCATAAAAACCCTCTTATTAAGGACCACACTCTCTTTTTTAATCTTCTAGACTATTGGATATTTTCCATCTCTGGTCGCATCCACATTGCAGAAATAATCCACTTTGACACCACTTTTAACTGCCATGGCTCAGTGCTGTGGAATTCTGGGAACTGCAGTTTGTTGTGACCCCATATATATATTATATTATATATATATATATATATATATCTCAGACAGAGAAAGCTCACAAAACTACAGTTCCCAGAATCCCACAGCACTGAGCCATGGCAGTTAAAATGGTGTAAACCTGGTTTATTTCTGCATTGGATTGGATTTACAGAGCATTTCTGTATCTTTATTTTTTAACATGTTTTAGAGGGCGCTCTAGGAATTTTAAAGCTAAGACTCTCTAGTTCCGGCTGCACCACTGTTGCTCTCTAGCGCCCCCTGGTGGGTCCAATAAAGGTTCCCCTTTTCCTAAAAAAGACCCCGCCCCGCCCACAATGTTTTTATTGCTAGTAGAGCTGCAGTCTTAGACGTATATATGGAGAGCCACATTCCGGGTTCAGTGAAGCCATTCGTGTTTTGCTCTCACCTTTCAATGGGAGATATTAGCCATAATTTTATTACAGAGACAGAAGCAGAAGGAAACGTAGGACCTGATTTAATTTCTCAGGTTTTCTTTCGTTTGTAAAAATTTAAATTGCTTAGAAAGATACACTCAGGGTTGAATTGACAGGGTTTTCTTGTGCAGTTGAGGACTGGGGCTGCATCTGCACTGCAGAATTAATGCAGCCTGGCACTGATTTAACTGATATGGGTGCAAAACACATTGCAGAAATAATCCAGTCTGAGACCAGTTTAACTGCCTTGGCTCAGTGCTAGGGAATCCTGGGAACTGTAGTTTATTGTGGCACCAGAGTTCTCTGACAGAGAAGGCTAAAGGTCTCACAGAGCTACAGTTCCCAGAATTCCCTAGCATTCTATTCTGTGTGTGAGAGAGAGAGAGAGACTGAATACTTTGTGTTTGTGTGTGCATGAGACTCTATACTTTGTGTGTGTGTCTATATTGTGTGTGTGACCCTATATTGTGTGACTATACTTTGTCTGTGAGAGAGACTCTATACTTTGTGTGTGTGTGGGAGAGAGAGAGAGAGAGAGAGAGACTGTATACTTTGTGTTTGTGTGTGCATGAGACTCTATACTTTGTTTGTGTCTCTATATTGTGTGTGTGTGTTGTGTGTGTGAGTGACCCTATACTGTGTGACTATGTCTGTGAGAGAGACTCCATACTTTGTGTGTGTGTGTGAGAGAGAGAGAGAGAGAGAGGCTATACTGTGTGACTATTCTTTGTGTGTGTGAGAGACTATACTTTGTGACTATACTCTGTGTATGTGGGGGAGAGACTCTATACTTTGTGTGTCTCTCTGTATTTTGTGTGTTTGTGTGACTATGCTTTGTGTGTGAGAGAGACTATACTTTGTGTGTGCGTGACAGAGAGAGAGAGAGAGAGACTCTTTACTTTGTGTGACTATACGGTGTGACTACACTTTGTCTGTGTGTGAGAGAGAGAGTGGTCCCCAAACTGTGCCCTTTAAGGGAATTTTGGACTTCACCTCCCAGAATCCCAGACTATTGGCCAACATGGCTGAGGCTTCTGGGAACTGAAGTCCAAAGAAATCTGTTAAAGGGCACAGTTTGGGGACCACTGCTCTGTGTGTGTGTGTGTGTGTGTGTGTGTGTGTGTGACTCTATACTTTTCATGTCTCTATGAACGTGAAAGGAGGAGGAAGACTTGCGAGTGAGGCGGAAGGAGGAAGTCAGGGGGCGGGGCCGGAGGAGCTGGGAAGAAGCCTGGACCAGCAGAGAGCCAGCAGCGGAAGCCACGCCCACCGGCCCTTGGCAGCCACGCCCCCTCGAGCCCCAGGTGGTCCTCCTTCATCATCATCTGTTTGATGCTCAATCATCAGGTACTTCTGGCCAGGATTGGAAAGAGGGAGGGAGAGATGGGGTTCCTGGGTTGTTTTTCAATGGAGGGAGCCAGGCTCCAGGGACATGCCTGGCAGGGTAGCCCTGAGCCTTGGACTATGACTCTGGGAGACCAGGGTTCAGTTCCCAGCTCAGCCATGGAAACCCACTGGGTGACACTCTCTCAGCCTCAAAAGCAAAACCCTTTAAACAAACCTGGCCATCATAGAGTTGGAAGAGGGTTTGCCTTTGCTGTTGTTGTTGTGTGCCTCCAACTCGGTTTTGACTTAAAAGTGAAACTAGGAGAGGGTTTTCTGGATTAGATTAGATCTGAGGATGAGAGAGTGTGACTTGCCCAAGGTCACCCAGTGGGTTTTGGGTTTTTTGTTTTTTTACGCCCGAGCAGAAAAATCAAACCCTGGTCTCCAGAGTCGTCGTAGTCCCAACACGTAAACTACTACGCCGCACTGGCCTTTCAGGTTTGCCTTGAAGGCGCACAACAACAATAAACAACTATAGCTATATGTATTGTTTATAGCTATACGTATTGTTATTATTACAGTAGAGTCTCGATTATCCGACATAAACTGGACCGGCTGATAGTGGGATAACCGAAAATGTTGGATAATCCGGAAGGTCCAAGAAAAGCCTTGAAATCACTATGAATTGCAAATGTATTGAAGTTTTATTGCAATAACAGTAAAAGTAAATGTAAAGAAATCACTGATCAACATTGTGATGTACAGTATAAACAGTTCAGTCCTCTGAAAATTTAAAGAAATCACAGAAAATTTTAAGAAATTTCAGAAAATTTAAAGAAATCACAGCAGCCGCGACGTTGGATAATCCAGAATGTTGGATAACCAAAGGTTGGATAATCAAGACTCTACTGTATTATTATTATTAACCTTTATTTATATAGCGCTGTAAATTTATACAGCACTGTACATACAATCATTTAATTAGACGGTTCCCTGCCTTCATGCTTATGTATATGGTATATTGTACTGGGTACAATGTTATAGGTTACTACTGGGTGCAATGTATGTTAAGGCCTACTCCTGAGAGCCAGCGTGGTGTAATGGTTTGAGCATTGGACTATAGTCCAAGACACACTGCAGAAATAATCCAGTTTGAGACTGTTTTCACTTCCCTGGACCAGTGCTAGGAAACTGTGGGAAGTGTAGTTTTGTGAGGCATTTAGCCTTCTCTGTCAGACAGCTCTGGTGCCACAATAAACAACAATTCCCAGGATTCCCTAGTACTGCCAGGGCAGCTAAAGCGGTCTCAAACTGGATTATTTCTGCAGTGTGTTTTGGATTTATGACTGGAGATCAGAGTTTGAATTCTCACTCAGCCAGGGAAGCCCACTGGGTGACCTTTCGCCAGTTGCAGTCTCTCAGCCTCAGAGGATGGTAATGGCAAACCCTTCTTAACAAATCTTGCCAAGAAACCTCCTTGACAGGGGCTTGCCTTGAGTCAGAAAGGACTTGAAGGCACACATCAACAACAACAACAACAACAACAACAACAGGGTATGCATGCAGGTAAGGAGGCTGTATGTAGAGTAGGCTGTATGGATCTGCCCTGGGTGTTTTCTTGGTTTGCCTTCTTTTTCCTTCCTGCCTTTCTTTCTTCCTTCCTTTTTTTCTTTCTTTTTGTTTCATTATGTGTCTACAACTGCTTTGCTTATGCTCCTCCCCCCCCCACTTTATATTCTACAATTCTACAATTATATTCTACAGTACCATATATTCTATACAATTCTTGTATTTCAGAATTCACACAAGACAATTATTCATCAGAACTCCTTGCTTTTCATGTGCACTTTTCTTCAGAAGGGTCCATCCAGAGGCTGGCATGGCTGAAGCTGTCCATTACATCCACCTCCAGAACTTCAGCAAGTCTCTCCTGGAGACTCTGAACGGGCAGCGACTGGGCGGACATTTCTGCGATGTGACCGTTCATATCCAGGAAGCCACTCTCCGTGCTCACCGATGCGTCCTGGCTGCTGGCAGCCCTTTCTTTCATGACAAGCTGCTCCTGGGCTACTCGGAGATTGAGGTCCCACCAGTAGTTCCTAGCCAGGTGGTACGCCAGCTTGTGGAGTTCATGTACAGTGGCTCGCTAGTAGTAGCCCAATCCGAGGCGCTGCAGATTCTCACGGCTGCCTCTATCCTACAGATTAAAACGGTCATCGACGAATGCACCCAGATCATTTCCCAGAGCCGCAGCCCCAAGCCCCCCACAGTTCCCCCGCCAGTTGCCCTCTCTCTTCCCCGGGTTCTCCCCACCAAGTCCCAAGAGCAGCCAGCCTCCAAAGAGGTCATTGGCAGTGTCTCCCGCCCTGGTGACCTCGAGGCAACCCATCTTGAACCTCCCAAGATGTTGTGTGCTTCGGAGGTGCGCTATAAGCTGCGGGATCTGCTCTCCTCCCAACATAGGGAGGCCAGGGCAGGCACCTGTGAGGGGGGCATCAGTGACGGAGAAACCGGAGGGGTTTATCTGCATCCAACTGAAGCAACGCCCAGCTGCCACAGTCGTAAGCAGCGCCAGCCAGTGAGGCTTCAGCTGTCTGATGCCATCCCTGTCATCATCAAGGATGAAGAGGAGGGTGGCGGGGAAGGCAGGGACGGAGTGGTGGCAACAGTTGCCACTTCAGAACAGGAGGCTAAACTGAACTGCTTTGCTGAGTGTGGTGGGAGTGCTAACTTCCCTGCTGGATTTGCTGAAGAGGCAGATTCAAAAGGCTCTGGGAACACTGGTGGGGTCAGCCGGAAGGAGGGCATCCATATGGATTATGCTACTGCTGAAGGCCAGGATTTCTTTGGGAATCAGGATGTTTTTTCGGAGTCGTTTATCCCATCCTGGCAGGGAGAAGAAAGCAGTGAAGAGGTTGCGACTTCTGCCACCCAAGAGAGGGAGAAGTTCCATTCGGACTGCAGTTTGGAGGCCTCCAACATAAGAAGCTTAGCAGGGGAGTTCAAGCCAGACTTGGGAGCTCCCTCCTCTGCATTCCCTCCACGCAGCAATAGCGGCAGTGGGGGGTTGACCTTTGTCTCCTCACTAGGCATCCAGCGGGAGCTCAAGGCCGAGGTTAGCGGTGCCAACACAGCCACGAGTACCACCAGTATCTTCCAGTTTCATCTTCCCCAGCCTGGTGGTGTGGCCCAGAGTTTCTACAGCATCCAGCAGCAACAGCAGCAGCAGGAGGGAGGTGGCAATAGCATCGTGCAGCTTGGCCCTAGCAACATGGGCACGGGTACCTTGCATGGCGGAGAGCAGCAGAGTCAACAGCCGGGTCCTTCGCGGTGCCTTGAGCCTTCCTACCAATGCAGCCATTGCCAGAAAACCTTCAGCTCACGCAAAAACTACACCAAGCATATGTTCATCCATTCTGGTAATGAACACAAGGTGGTTCGGGATTTCTGGATTTGGGTGGGGAAGAGCAAATTAAAGCCTTCTTGTGAGGAGAAGAGACTGTCAGTAACAGTTGAACATTGCAAAACACTAGAGGACAGTGATTTCCAAGGCAGTTGCTCCCAGAAGTGGTTAGACTACAACTCCCACTCAGCCTATCCATTTCTCCAAATGGGGTGGAGAGGTGGTAATTGTAGCCCAAACACAACTGCAGACTTCCATTTGAACATTTTTAAAAGATGAATGAATGATGACAAGGTGGCTTGGTGGGGAGACAACTCAAAGAAAAGAGTAATGTTGAGATCATTGTTGATTGCATTACAAGCTGTCATACATGTCTAGAGATTTGAAGAAGCCCTATGCCAGGAATAGATAACATGTGGCCTTTAAGATCTTATTAGCAGGGCTGAGGAGTGGAAGTAAGGAGTAAAAGAGTAACAGGTTTTACAGAGTAGGAGTTAGAATAAGGAATAATAAAATATATTTGTTACTCATTATTCCTATTATTATATTGTACATGCAAACACCAAAAAACAATCTTATCATATCGCACTGGGGAAGGCACTAGGAGTCAAAGAGAGACACAGACACACACACACACAGACACACCCGCACATCAGCCTTGCAAAGCAACCGGGGCTTTTCCCCAGGGCTGGGGAGTAGGAGTAAGGAATAAAGGAGTAAGAAGATGTTACAGGAATAGGAGGACCAGAAGTAACATTAAGAAAAAATATCTTACTCCAGAGTAGGACAAGGAGGAGCCAAAAATCACTACTACTCCCAGGCCTGCTTGTTAAACTCCAGCTAGCATAGCCAGTGATGAAGTTGTTGCCATTCAGCAACATCTGGAAGGCCACAATTTGCCAACTCCTGGCCTGTGCTGTGTACTGGGTGGAAGAGAAGACCCTTCACTGATCAGAATCTCTGTGCAATCTAATCATTTCCTTATCTTTTTGTATTTCAGTTGTTTAGTTATTTATAGGGACAAGGAGTGGTAAAGGATCTTCTTTGTCAAAGGCTTCGTTATCTGAGTCTCTAACAAAGAAGTTCCTTTTTACAAAGTGTTTCTTTTTTGGTCCTGGGACTTATATATAATAATAATAAATTTTTATTTATATGCCACCTTTCCACCAGGATCGAGGCGGCTTACAGAGCAAACAAAATAAAAATACATATAATATAAAATAATCCCAAGATTATTCCTTCCCTCCCTTGAACATATAGAATCCCCAATAATAATAATAACAACAATAATAATTAAAACATTGCAATAATAATAAAATAATCAGAGACTGGAAGAGATGGGAAAAGTGTGGAGTGTGATGGTCCATTTCCAGTGGTGACCAAGCCAACTATTCAGGAAAGGCCTGTTGGAAGAGATCCTTCTTGACAGCTTTTTTAAAGGTGTCAAGACTGGTGATATGACAGATCTCCTCTAACAGGCCATTTCATAATCTGGGAGCAGTTGAAGAGAAGGTCCTCTGGGTGAAAGTCCTCTGGTCTTAATTGGCTGCAATAAATTTTTCCCAGAGGATGAGGGAAAAATTTATTGCACGGGGAGGATTGTATGGAAGAAGGTGATCCCACCTTCTGGGGAAGACTTGTAGTTTAGAACGGGATTTTAAATTCCAGTTCCTGAACTGCAAATCTCAGGGTTCTATAGTCACAGCACTTAATGGAATCATAGTGCTATAACAATGTAGTGTGATGTTGTCCTTTCATTCTCAAAAGTTTGGTAGGTCCCTTCACTCCAAAGCAGTGGGTGAATCAGCTTCTTTCCTGAGGCACTCCTTCCATGCTCTCTGCTGACCCAGTGTTGTCTTTTTCCCTGGCAGGCGAGAAGCCGCACCAGTGCAGCATCTGCTGGCGTTCTTTCTCGCTGAGGGACTACCTGCTCAAGCACATGGTGACCCACACAGGGGTGCGCGCCTTCCAGTGTTCCATCTGCTGCAAGCGCTTTACCCAGAAGAGCTCCCTCAACGTCCACATGCGCACTCACCGCCCAGAACGTTTTCAGTGTTGCATCTGCAACAAGTACTTCTCCCACCGCACCTTACTGGAACGCCACATGACTACCCATACTGCCTGGAAAGGTGGCCAGCCTGAGGCCCCAGCGGCCATGGCTGGAACCACCTCCTCTACTGACTGGAAGGAGAAACCAAACATCACCGCCGCTACACCTGCCATAGAAGGTACCGTCACCAGCACTGCCGCAGCATGGAAGACTGGGGAGCCGTCAGCTGAGAATGCCATTGTCACTTGGAAAGCTGGGGATCCAGCACCTGGGGAAGGCAACCTGGTGGGCTGGAAGGGAGAAACAACTGAAGAAGGGTCAGTTGCAGCCTGGAAGGGGGATCCAGCTTCAGAGACATCCATGCAGCCTCATACAGCATAGGTCTTCGAGGAGCAAGTGATTGTGGTGGAAGCTGACAAATTCCCCTTATCACTGCAGCATGCAAAGGTGATGTGGCAACCTGGAGGCTTGTCATGAATCATTTTATTCAGAGGTCTTTCCATGCCAGCATTCTGCAACCTGGAACATTCTCTTGTACAGGACTTCTGCTTCTACAGGGCAGCTCTTTTAGGCACTTTTGTGTAGGCAAGGCAAGCAGTAGGTTCAAATGTGGGAGCATGGTGGTGTCATGCACCTGGGCTGTAGGAGGTCATTGTCAGTGGATGGGGCTGGGGATCAGGGAGGTCGTTGCATATAATGTTTTGTTCCCCATACTATCTCTAGACTCCCTGTACTTTAGTGGTAGAGCATGTGCTTTGGTTGGACAAAGCTACAGGTTCCGCTGCTGGCCTTTCCCATTAAAGGATCCTCAGTTTAGGTTGAAGTGAGATGGAACTTTTCCTGAGACTTTGGAGGGCTTTTGACAGTGCTGGGTTACATGGATCAACAGTTTAATGTAGTAGAAAGCAGCAGAATGGCCACAGTACAAATGAATATAAGTTGTCTGGAGGGACCAACAGGAGAAGGCTGTTACTTTGATGGTTTGTTTCCAGAGGCATCTGGCCAGCCCCACTACAAAAGTAGACACTATAACTGGATTATTGGTGTGATCTAGCAGAGCCGCTCTTAGGCTCAGTAACAAGAAATGGGAAATGCAAATTCTGTACTGCCTTTTAAAAAAAGAAACAAGTGGGCAGGCTTGGGTATGTTACGCTTATAACCTCGGAAGCCTTCTCCCAGGCCACTAGCCTCTAGCTGTGTTTGACTACAACTCTCATCACCATAACCAAGCATAGTCTTGCTTGGGATAGTGGTAGTTGTAATTACATCTAGATGGTACCAGAAAAAAATGGTTTATAGTATTATGGTTGGATCCCAAGGCTATTGAATAAGAAGTGGGGGGATGTTTGCCAGAATCTTTTCCTGTCATTTAACCCTTCTCTACAGAAAATAAAGCAGTATGTATATGTACATATATAGCTTAACTACAAAGATAAGTGTGTTAGATGCAATTTTTGAAGGATGACCTCAATGTATCTGCATTGCATGCTGATGATCTCAGATTCAATCTCTGGCATCTCCAGTTACAAGACTCTCTAGTAGTAAGTTACATGAAAGAAGTTACTTTGTCTTAGACCCTGGAGAGCCTCTGCCAGTTTAACTATCTTAGAAAAGTTAACTTTTTGGACTACCACCACCATAATCCCCCAGCCAAGAGGCCATCACCCAAACTAGATGGAGGGTTCTGGGAGCTGCAGAGCCCCCAGCAAAAGTTAATTTTTCTGAGCTGTACAGAACAAACAACACAGGGCTAGACACACAAACAGTTGGACATGATATGCTGTTATTCCCTTGTTTATGCATTCGTGGGTTCATTCAATAACCAAAGACTTGGTATAGTGTCCCACCAGGGGGGCAAACCTGCAGTACTACTGGGAAAATGTACAATCCTTATATTGTACTACCACAGGTGGCAGGTAGCACATGGTAGAATATTATCATTTTGTGATTGTACATGGGCAGCTACTACGGTAGTTGCTGCCCAGGATCTGGAAAAGTTACTTTCTTTGGGCAGCTGTGCCCAGAATCTTCCAACCAGCATGGAAGTGAAAGTCCAGAGAAAGTAAAATTTTCAAGCTCTGATTCTGCCAGCTGTGCTGATACCTGTTTGCTATTCTTTTCCTCATCCCAAGCTACAGTTTACTTCAGGGGTGAGAATCATGCAGCCAGACTGTAAGTTCCAGCAGCCAGCAATAGTGAAAAATGCTGGGAGTTGGAGTCCAAAATCTGGCAGACTGCATGATTCCCACCCCTGATTTATTCAGAGGGTGGCCCTTTTGCAGGAGCAGTATGTTTGCAGGATAGAACAAGATGCGTTTTTGGCTATACCTGCACCCAGTGAACATTATCACTGAACCAGTAGCTGCACCTTTCTTTGGTCTTGCCAGTATTTGACCAAAACATAAAATAAAATCATAAATGTACTTATTAACTGCACTGCTCCCTAGAGGAACTTTGTACACCCAGCATCTGTCAGAAGATGCCATGACTTGCAAAGTCAGTGTGGAGTTGAGCAGAAGTTTGGATCCCATTTCTTTCTGCAAGACGGAAACATTCATTTACCAGCTCCCTCTAAAATACACACATCAGTTGGCATACAACTTGTTGTTGTTGTTGTTTTCTATTAGTTATTCTTCTGTGCCTGTCCAGGAGATACGAAATCCCCTGAAAAATATTCACTTGTCAGTATTACAGCCTCTAGTCATTGCTTGCTAACTGGATGTCCCAAGGGCACAGATTGGCTGCTCATTGCTTTTAGACTCTCTACTTTTGGCATCAAGGAAGTAAAATGATTATGCAGGTGGGCCCTTCCTCTACTGGGAATTGTCCACCACCAGGCCTCTCCGGCCATCTGCTCCAGTCTTAGACAATGCACAATGTCTTTGCTGCAAAAGCAGAACAGTGTGTGAGGAGGAGGAGAAGGAAAAGGAGGACACATCTTGGCAGCAACCCAAAGCAGAACATGCCAGCTGCCTCTTCTGTCTCCAGAGAGGCCCTGTCAAAGAGTACAACTGTTCTCAAAAAGTGGAAACTTTTAATGGTGCCCAGAGTGAGATTAATTAACTAGGTAGGAAGGATGGAGGCGTTGCAAGTTCTTCCTCTGAGTTTATTTAGACTGAGAAATGGCAAGAGACCCATCTTTTTAATCAATCCCTCTGGAAGTTGCTACAATTAGAGGTCATTATCATCAGTTTCCCCCTTCAGGGAGATTTAAAAAAATGAGATTACAAAGAGAAACAATGCAAGGAAGTTGCCAGTGCCATTAATGGAATCTGACCCACTCCATGCATGGTGGGTCAGAGGCAGAATCAAAGGGGCAACCTCACAAGAAGCCAAACAATATGCAGTGTCATAGAAGGACAACATCAGGATGATGTCAGATGGGATTAGGTCATTTTATTTATGATGTGATTTGCTCATTTTATATAGTGCTGTAAATGACTGAAAATCATTCACATGCGAGTTTATCACATGGGAGGAATTTCTCCCAATTTCGAATGGAGCCAATTCTAGTTCACGTAAATTTGCTAGTTTAGCAAATTTACGTGAAATCTGATTGCATTCGGAATGCGTTTAGAATAACTTCCCATTTCCCAGAAATGACTCCCCTTTGCCCGAAATTGCGTGAGATACATTCATTCGCAATAACATGAAACCCCATGATTGCATTCGGATTGCCATTGCATTATACCCCCAAATTCTATCGTATGATAAACTCCTTAGTAACTACTGCAACTTCCCTTTAGATTGATAAGCATTATACCCCTGTCACAGACGCAGAACTGAGGCTGATAGTGATTTGTCTACAGCCATTAAACAAGTTTAGAAATGGCTTGAGAGGACCCAGATTTTCAGTTTAGTCTCTTGGCCACAATGAGACATTTACTTAAAAGTTTAAATTAAGTCACTAGTAGTCTGTATGCAACCAGTGACTCATATTACAGTGGGGAACACACTTGGAATCTTTGGACTTCCAGATGTTTGGGGCTTCAACTCCAACAATCCTCACCAAAAATGGCCAATGATAAAGGATTATGAGAGCTGTAATCCAAAACCTTTAGAGTGCCAAGAATTCTCCAGCCTTGAATTAAACCTTGCTGTAAAGCTCACATGCAATCACCAGGAATTATCACTAGCACTGTATTAACAACCAGTTGCTAGTTTTGGTGTTTCCTGTATTGAGTGCTGTTTTGTGATGAACTTCATGTCCACCTTATTTGTTTACCTCTATAAAGAGCCAGCATGGTGTAGGGGGTCTAACTGCTGGACTACAACTTTAGCCCAGGTTTCAAATCCCTTGCTCAGTCATGAAACCCTACTGGGCAACCCTTGGCAAATCACACACACTCAACCTCGGATGATGGCAATGGCAAACCTCCTTTGAAGAAACCTGCCAAGAAGACCCCATGATAGGATCGCCATAAATTGGAAACAACCTGAAGGCATGCAGCGACAACAAATTTGGTGAGATCATTCTCCACGAACATCACACAATTGTAATAAGGTCAAAAATCCCCAAACAGTGATACCCAAAATACTATGTTGCAAGCTGTCAGAGCTCCACTGGGTTCTTCTTCAGGCGAGGTTTTAAAAACCACACAGGAGGGAGGGAATTGAAGATGTTAGCCATGGGATTGCATTTTGCTTTTTTTTGTTCTTAGTTCAGAGATAGGCTGGTATCTCTTGCAGGCTGGCACCTCCTCCTCCTAGTCATGTTGCAATTGGGAGATTCTCAAAGTCCAGGAAATTTAACACCCATTTCCACTGCAATACAAAAAGATACCTCCTTTGCAATCCAAATCCAATATGTCTCCATCTTTTGTGAGGCCACAGCTTCCTTTGTTAGGCAGAGAAGTGGAGACTGAAATTCCCAAGAAGTCTTCATACTTTTGCATCAGGAAAACTTTAGGTGGTGTTGAAGTAAAACATGTCAATGCAATGTTTTAGAAGATTTTTTTTACCTTTCTTGGAGGCAGAAACCTCAAATAGGAAGGCCCCAGTCCACTACCTCAGTCCCCTGTTGCAGCTATAATGTGGTATCTTGAAATCCAGAAAACATTCACACAATTCGTTTTTATTTTATTTTATTTTATTTTGAGCCTGTTTGTGGTTGTCCATTTGTATTTGTCAGCAACATAGCAATGGAGGCATGGATTGTAAAATCTGAGTTGGAAGGGACAGGGCCATCCAGTTCAACTCCATGCCGTGCAGTAATGCACAACTAAAGCCCACCCAAAATATGGCTATCCAACCTATGTTTAAAGACCTCAAAAGGACTGCATTACCCATTAAGGCAGTCTATTCCACTATCAAATAATTCTTATGGTTAAAATTTTACTAATATTTAGATTGAATCTCTTTTCTTGTAATTTTAATCCTTTGGTTCTTGTTCTAGTTTGTGAAGAAGCAGAAAATATCATTTTATCTGGCCCCATTTTAAGATGAAATCCTATCCCTATTTCAGTAGGACTTTTGAGCAGCCAGGGACTGTATAAGATTTTGTGGAGGACTGCATAAACAAGAATTATATTAGATGCTGTTAAGAGACAGGGAGGAAATGAATTCTATCCCATATTGCCAATGTTCCATTTCAAAGTGTATTAGGTTTTCAAATGGCTGTTTTGCCTCAAGTGCTTCTGGGCAGAGAAGTGATTTATACGTCAGTCAAACAAACATATAAATGCCATGTGCACAATAGCAGCAGCGTAATAGGATTCTGTACCACTGGAACAAAATACCTTTTTCCAAAGCATTGCAATCAACGTCTTCAGCAGTGAACTATCATTAAGTAATTTCTTGCCATGTTTAAAGGAGGAAAAAATCATAAATAGTTGGAGAATAGTTGATTTCCCATACCTTGGATCAAACATTGATCAGAATAGAAATTGCAGTCAAGATATCAGAAGAAGATTAAGATTGAAAGGGGCATTTATGAAAGGACTAGACAAAATATTAAAGTGCAAAGCTATAAAACCGAACATTAAAGTTAGGATTATCCAAGGCATTGTACTCCCCATCACTGTGTAAGGATATGAGAGCTAAACAGTGAAGAAAGCTAATAGAAAATCAACTGATTTGAGGTGTACTGGAGAAGCATACCATGGACAGCCAGAAAGTCAAGCAAAGGGTACTAGAGCAGATGGGGCCTGAGATCTCTCTGGAAGCCAAGAAGATCAAACTGAGGCTGTTTTACTTTGTCCGCATAAAGAGAAAACATGACTCACTGGAAAAGACAATAATGCTGGGAAAGGTAGAGAGGGTAGCAGAAAGAGGAAGGCCACATACAGGATGTTTTTTTTTTTTTTTAAATGATGCAAAACAGAATGAGAACATCTTTACTTTTAGACCATTATTTTTAAAATGGATACCATTGTGTATTAAATGGATGGATTCAATCAGGAAGACTATGGCACAGAGCCTGCAGAATCTGAACAGAGCAGCTGAGGACAGGAGGCTTGGAGAAGTCTCATTCGTAGGGTGGCCATGAATCGAAGTCAGCCCGAAGGCTGTTAACAACAAAAGGCAATCCTATCACAGAGTTTTCTTGGCAAGAATTGTTCAGAGGGGCTTGCCATTGCCTTCCTCTGAGGCTAAGGGTGTGACTTGACCAAGGGTTACCCAGCATATAAACCCTGCACTACCATAGTCCAGCCTTAACACCACATTGGCTCCCATTAGACTTGGAGGTCTCTACATGAACAGCCAATAGAGACTGGCTGAGTGACCTGTGGACCTGCTCAGTCTGCTGTCCAGGCATTAATATCAGTAAGTAATTTCAAGGCCCTGGACATCTTTGTCTTGTTACATTTATCTTTAAAGAATATGAAGTGGACAGGCCTTCAAAACAGAAAACTTTTCCAAAAGGATGGGTGAGCTCTGACAAGTCTTCAGACACTACTACTATGTTTGTTTATATCATGCTTTCCCCAAAAAATTGAGACTCGAGGCAGCTTACAATTTTAAAAAACTATACAATTGAAAACATAAAAAATTAGCATTAAAATAGAATTAACCTATTACAGCATTAAAACACTCCAAATGCATCTCAGGAAGTAGATTTAAATCTACAAAAGCTCATGCTGCCAACTTCTATCTTTAGTTAGTCTCAAAGGGGCTACACGATCTCTCTATGTGCTGTTTCTACAGACTAACAAAGCTATATCTTGTGTGGTGCGCCCTCATCATATGCACTCTTGCCATACGCAACTTCAAGCTTATGTGGACGGCAGGCGGCGAGGGACAAAATGGGAGCGCACCGACATTCAAATAAATGGGACTCCAGTATATGTGAAATTTGCCTTATGTGGGGGGGGGGGGGGGAGTTTCCAGAATGGATCCCCTGCAAAGGTGGACTGTATAAAACACATCTCATGAAGAAAACAAAATGCAGTTTAAAAAGATAAAAAGTGCTTAAAAACTGTACAATTAAAATCATACAACACCCCCAGCTTGTTCTTTAAAAACTTTCTGTTTTAAAACCCTGTCTGAATAAAAATGTCTTAGCCAGGCCACGGAAGGACAACAAGAAGGGAGTTTCAGAGTCTGGGGGCAGCCACCAAGATGGCCCTCTCATGTCCCCACCAACTGTGCTTGTGGTGGTGGTGGGACTGAGAGAAGGGCCACTCTTGAAGATCTCAGGACCCAGGCCAGCTCATACAGGGAGATATGGTTTGTGAAACAGCATGGACCTGAGCCATATATGGCTTTCTGCATCATAACCAGCACATAAACAGACAGAGGAACCTTCTTCTATTTTGGATCTATTTTGTTTACCATCCTTACACCCGAAGCAGGCTTTTTGCTTAGTTTTTGTTTAGTTATGTGAGCATATCTTCAATTGCCTTCAATTACTTTTTCAAAGAGAAAAAAGTGCATCCATCACAATGGTGACTACTATCACTTTACCCTCTTGACATTTTTTTCTTTCTTCCAAAAATTAAAAACATATGTTTTATACAGTCCTTCAAGGCGTCAACATGATATGGCGAGGCAACCATTTGTTGCACAGCCATCTCCCAACTACTTTCAATTATACTTCATCTCATGTGGGTTTCTGTATGCCCAGCTGTGATAATTCAAAGACACAGCCGTGTTAGTCTGTTTAATGAGTATGTAGAGAGATCTTGTCGCAACTTTGAGATTAACTGAAAGAAACAGGCAGCATGAGCTTTCGTAGACTTAAGCCTACTTCCTCAGATGCATGTGATAATGTAATGAATACTGATAATAGAGAGAAACAGTATGGTGTAGTGGTTAGGGACCTGGTTTCTGGGAGATCAGAGTTCAAATCCTTGTTCAGCCACAGAAACCCACCGAGAACAGCCTTGAACAAGTCACACTCTTTCATCCTCAGAGCAAGGCAATAACAAACAGCTTCTGAACAAATCTGGACAAGAAATCCCTGTGATAGGGCTGCTGTAGGGCTGCCATAAGTCAGAAACAATTGTAAGGCACATAACAACAACAAAATCTGCTTGCAGGATTGCAGTCTTTATTGAATACGAACCCATTAATTCCTTAAAACTCCACGTATTAATGTATTAATAAAACCATTGTTTTATTAGGTGTGGGTGGGAGGGCTTTCTTTTAGGTGACAGTAATCTCTACAAAACATTGGCTGTTACTTTTCGGTGTAATCGCATCAGATTGGACTGTTAGTCTTTAATCAGATAAGAGCCTTACATTTAATGTTATAATTGGTGAAGGAAAAATGAAATTTCCTAAGATGCTCAGTTTGGCTTCTTGAAAACAAGATATGCCAAGAACAGAAAGGCTACCATTAAAAAAAATCTAAATCATAATAGTGTAATTGCAGAATGCTTCTGTTTCGTACAATGAGTGCATTTATTGCATTTAAAAATCTAGAGGAGAAAAGAGCTTTAATCTATGTGCCTACATTAGCATTTGGCAGGCTAAATAAAAGGCAGGGATATATTTCAAGATCTGTGTTCCTGTGTCTTTCATTTCCTGGGGTCACCAAGTTGACAACTTCCATTTGGCTGCTGTCACCTTCCGTCTCGATGGTTACTGTGTGATTGTGACACGTAAATTCTAGCTTCCCCTAGTGGGGATAAAAGAAAATTTCCCATAAACAGGCTAATTTTAGAAATACCTTTCTTACTAAGTTACGGCCCTTTTGACTACTAAGAGAGCAATGATGTAAACTGATACCTTTACACCTAAGTCTCTGCTGTCTCCATTTTGGAAATCGGCATGTAGAGATTCTAGCCAGATGTTTGGAATGTCTTCTTTCTACCCCTTATATTTTATACCATTTAAATCTGAAAAAATGTTCTGGAGAAACAAAAAAGAAAATCTTTTTTATTAATAATAATTATTATTATTATTTTATTTACTTATAGGGACTCAAGGCAGCACACAACAAATTTAAAACAATACAATTAAAAAGCATTAAAGCATTAAAATGTATAAATATAAAACTTAAAAAACAAGCAATTTTAAAAGTTAAAACAATTATGCATTAAAGTTTTAAAAAAACTGCTTTGTGTTTTGATATTTTAGGATTTTATCACATAAGTCTGTAAATCGGAATTAAAGCAAGATGTTAGTGTCACACCAAAGACGACTCAATGGGTTTTTTCCTAGTTTGGACTAGCAATAAGATTCAGGCTACTGAGTTTAGTGAGACTAACTCACAGGTAACTGTGTTTAGGAATTCATCCTCCTTGTCTGTCTA
The DNA here is from genome assembly GCA_034509955.1 of Urosaurus nigricauda. NCBI lineage: Eukaryota > Metazoa > Chordata > Lepidosauria > Squamata > Phrynosomatidae > Urosaurus > Urosaurus nigricauda. Next base: position 20,635,680 of record JAOEGL010000006.1, on the reverse strand, counting down.
ATGTCAGACTTGTCCCCGTTTGTCTCCTGCAAATATTTTGTTGTTTTCTTTGCATTTTTCAATTATGAAAGCTGATCTTTGTTTTCCGAAAGCAGCACCTCCATTCCCTTCCAGCATGATACTGACAACATAATTTTACGTTGACGAATTAGAATATTAGTGATCAGTCTGTGGTATACCTTTCAGAACCATCTTTAGCAGCAGTCCAGTCTTTCAGTCCTCATCACTCTCTAACCTAGGAGCATAAATGCCTTCCTTTGCTCTTTTGGGGTAAGATGTAATTCAGTAATAGATCTGGAGTTTGAAATGTTACTTTTTTGGTATAGCAACTTCCAGAACCCATCCATCCAGGGATATTAGTTTGGGAGATTCTGAGAACTGTACTATCAAAAAAAAGGAACCTTTCCCAGCTCTGTAGACCACATGTTTTGCATGCAGAGAGGTCTGATTTCAAGGCCTGGCATCTCCAAGGAATGATGGTAAAGTCTTCTCTGAAACCCTGGACAGCCACTACCAGTCACTGCACTAAGCTGGATGGACAAATATGAGGGATCAAAATGTTTTTGGCATTTTATCAGCAGGAAAAGATATATTGGTTCAATCAGACTTTTAATTTGTGATTACTTGCAGGAAACTTCTTTTGGACTTTTAACTTTTATATGCTTTTTCATGATTCTATACTCTTCATAATCTATCATTTTAATGTTATGGTTTTAATTGTGTTTTAAAAAATAGCTAATTCTTAATGTATTAAAATTAGCTAATACACTATGAGTCACCTTGGTTTTCACTCTAGGAGAAAGTGGCATATAAATGAAATAAATAAAATTAAATTTCTTCCCAAAAAGGACAACAAAATTTGGCTTCTTTTCTTCTTGTTGTGTGCTTTCAAGTCATTTTTGACTTATGGCGACCCTAAGATCAAATGTTGACCAAATGGAGACTGCAGTTAGGAAGTAAGAAGACTAGGAATGCGAAGGGCAGCCATGAAAGAATTGGAAAAGATACTGAAGAACAAAGACATACAACTGAGCACTAAAGTAAAAATCATTCAGGTCATTGTATTCCCAGTTGCCATGTTTGGATGTGAGAGCTGGACAGTGAAGGAAGAAGACAGAAAGAAAATCAACTTGTCTGAAATATGGTGTTGGAGAAGAGTACCTAGGATACCATGGACAGCCAATAAAACAAACAAATGGGTTCTTGAACATATCAAACCAGGGCTCTCCTTGGAAGCTAAGATGACCAAGTTGAGACTATTGTACTTTGGTTACATAATGAGAAGGCATGGATCACTAGAAAAAACAATAATGCTAGGAAAGGTAGAGGGTAAAAGAAAGAGAGGAAGACCACAAGCCAGATGGATAGACTCAATTGGGGGGTTATGGGCAAGGGCTTGAAGGATCTGGGCAAGGCAGTGGGGGACAGGGATTCTTGGAGATGTCTCATCCACAGGGTCGCCATGAGTCAGATTCAAGGGCAGCTAACAACAACAAAGAATTTATCACAGGGTTTTCTTGACAAGATTTGTTCAGAGTGGGTTTTGCCTTTGCCTTCATCTCCTTCATCAAAAGCTGAGAAAGCATGACTTGCTTATGGTTACCCAGTGTATTTCCATGGCTGAGTGGGGATTCAAACCCCAGGCTGCATACTCATAGTCCAATTGTCAAACCACTACACCATTCTGGTTTTCATATTTTCTTAAGCATCATTAAAGCAGAAATTATTATCTTTAAAAACAACCTTGTGTATCTTCTTATATGGATGGGATGATGTGCTGTGAATAGCTAGCATCAGGTATAAATGACACTGTTTTAGTATTTAATAAAGAAAACAGAGGAAATCAGTAATTATGAAAAAGAAAGAAAAGAAACTAGTATGGGTTAATGCATAGAAATCCCATTCAAGAGGGAACCCCTTCTGGGTTCGAGAGGAAGCAACAGAACCAGCTAAAATTTCAGCAAGGAAGCTCTGGGTTTAACGACAGAGGAACAGGAACTCTGCAAAATGGAATATTTTGATCCACAATGGAGAGGTTACAGCTCCAAATGTGGGCTACCAAAAACACTGGAAGTCAACAGTCTGGTGAGGATGCAATAAGAGCACTCCATAAAAAGTAAATTAGCAAAAATTGGCCCTTCTGAATAAAGCACCCCAATATTTAAGGGAGCGGGGAGATTCAGTCAGCTTTTCAACCTGACCCTCAGTAACTTCTGTGCCTCTCCTCTTCTGTCTGATGAAACCAGAGCTTCCAGGATGGTAGCGCAAGGCAAAAAAATTCCCACAAGGTGCTATCATCTTCCAACATCTGCTGCTTGAGGCCTGCTTCACTGTGCCTGATGGCAGGGCTGGCTCATTGTGATTAGACTGAGAAGGATTAGATGACCCTCCAGATGTTGTTGGACTTTGCAAGTCTCATCAGGACCAACAAGGAAGTGAGGAATGCTAGGATCTGAAGTCCAACAACATCAAGAGGGCTAGAAGATTCCCATCCTGGATTAGACCAACTGACCAACTTACCTTCCTTTCTTCCTTGAATGTTATTTTGGAATAAAACTCACTGAATTTAGTGGTATTCACTGATCTTGACATGTAAAGATAAATCAGCCAAGTCAGAATCATCCATGCCAAAATTACCAATTTCTATGTATGGATGTGAAAGTTGGACATTGATGAAAGTGGCCAGGAAGAAAATAAACTCATTCATATAGCACTGAAAGAGAGTTCTGAGGCTGCCATGGTCAAAATGACAAAATGGGTCTTGGAGCAAATCTCTCACTAGAAGCAAAGATGACTAAACTAAGGCTATCATACTTTGCACCTATCATGAAACAAAAATGGCACACTGGAAAAGATTATTTGGGGGGGGGGGGGAGTCGAAGGCAGTAGAAAAAGTGGAAGACCATACTGCAGATGGATTAGCTCACTGCCTTCTCGGCAGTGCCCCCCCCCCCCCCCGCCTGTGGAATGCACTTTTGAGTGAGATACGATCAACCCCATCCCTCCTGGCCTTTAGGCTAAAGAAAGTAAAATCATGGTTGTGGGACCAGGCTTTTGCACATTAATGTAATGCAGCACTTCACTGGGACTGGCTAACGTTGATGGTCATAAGAACACAGATGACCGCTTTAGGATATGGAAGGATCATATATTGAGATCTTAAACTGTTTGATTGTTAATTATTGTTGACTGTGCTTGTTTTAACTTTGCTGTATTTATGTTTTAAATTGTATACTGCCGGCATCTAATGATTGCCTTGGGGATCCCCTCCTCGGGGGTTGAGAAGAGCGGATTAGAAATACAGTACTGTAAATAAATAAATAAAGGAAGCCATCGCCCTCAGTATGCAAGACCTGAGCAGGGTGATCTCCTCTTCATAGGGACATCGTAAACTGAAGCTGACTACACAGCAAGTACGGACAAGATTAGGCTTTTGAAGTAGTCACATTTTCCCAATATCCTCTTTTGCAGTAAATTAATTCTTTACTGCAGAGCTGGGTATTATACAGCCCTCCAGATATTGTTGAACTGCAACTCCTCACTCCTTGCCATTGCCTATGGTGGCTTGGGATGCTGGGAACTGCAGTTCAGCAACACCTGGGGAGAACAGGTGTGCAAGATGTTTTGCTCCCCAGATGTGGTAGGAACTACAACTCCCACCAATTTTGGCACACACCCAATGGCAAGGGATGATGAGAACTGCAGTCCAAAAAGATATGAGGGCAACATGCCCCTCATCCCTGTAACAGTTTCCGCTAAGGTTGGCTTTCCATTTACCATTCCATTATCCTGAAATGTTGTCCCAGACACTAATGCTTCCAGCTTTACCTGCTGACAGATAAAAATGACCACGAAAAACACTTCCATATAGTTCTTTGAATTTTAATACACTTTGAATGAAGCCATGGTGATTACGAAGTGAGATGTTAGTGCGGGATTTGTAGGTGAAGAAATATAAATGACTGCTGATAAGAGAAATTACAAATGGAAAGGAAGAGCCATCTAAAACTACAACTTTCTTGTAACTGTAGGAGGGTGGGTGCAGCTATCTAACGGTATCTGGACAACTGAAAACTAAAGAAAAATGGACTTTATATTTAGTGCTATAGTTTTGCTAGCTTAGAAAAATTAGTGTTTGTTACTTCATTGGCCACAATCCCCTAGCAAGCATGACCACAAGCCAGACTGGTTGGGGGAATTTTGGAAACTGTAGTCCAAAAAAGTAACTTTGCCCAAGCTCTGGCTCTCATCCAACAACAGTAATACTATCATGCTACCCACACATTAAGATGAAGGGGAAAGGGACAGGCTTTCCAAACTTGACTGGGAGATCTAATTTGCCACCTTAAAAGGAAAATAAAGGAATTAAAGGGATTCCAAAAGTCTTTGTCCATGGCCATTTCTTATTTTGTCTAGCCATTCCTTACTTTAGGTGAAGTCAAAGTAGAGTTGCACTTCCAGCATCAGATGTAGATGCTTGGGACAGATGGGCAAAGGGACCAATGGAAGAAAAGGATGGGAGATATAAGGCTATATCCCAGTCTGCTGCTTTGGGATTTTAAAAAAGACAAAGCTGGTATCCAAACTATGATCAGGTAATTCCATAGGGGATTCCCCTGCTTTGGGGGGAAAGCCTATTCATTCTTTCTCACTTGCTAATTTTTAAAAGCACCACACACATGAAGTGTGTTTTAGCCAAAAGCAGACAGTTAATTTATTTTTTTGCTGTACAGTATCTTTCAGAATGCTGGTAAGAGGGGGTGTTTTGAACACCTATTGTCCAAAATTAGGGATTTTTTCCAAGCTCTAGATCTTAGGCATGGGAAATAAACACTGTTCTAACAATATTTGTTCAAAAAAGAAGCTTGATTTACCCTTATCTTTACCTCTATCTCAGTTCCCAGCCAAACCTTCTAGTTCCCCTTCCCTCATTGATGAGGCCTACAAGCATACAACACAGAAAATAATGAACAAGTACAATAAAACCATTTTAAAACAACAATGACACACGCAGCAACGGAGCAAAAGAATGTGTTAACAAAATGGCAGAGCTTTGCTGTGAAGCAGAGTAGCCTTACTGGTATTTGCAACCTTTTTCTTTCCCCATCCCGCCATCTTTGCTGACTTCGTTACAAGAATGTTTCCTCACTTGTGGGAAAGGAAAAGGATGGCAAGTAAAACAACATCCACCCACGATGTTACAGGCACTATCCAGTCGGTGCTTGTGGCATACATTATGATGGACAAACTTGCCCTTCAGACAGCTGTCCAGTTGCTAGCTGGAGAAACAATGGCACTGTTCCTGGGAACACTATATTGTAATGTGATTGCTTGAGAAATGCCACCCCCTCTGATACAGAAGTGTGACTTGAGGGAACACGCCTGCATCTCATGCCACAAATACAGTAACATCCAAGATCCACCAAACAGTGATACCTTTATTGGACTAACCAAAATGCATAAAATATTTTGGTTGGCTCGATAAAGGTATCACTCTTTTGTAGATTGTGGATGTCATTGTACTTTGCTATATGGCCAACACTGCTACCACTGGATATGCCACAAACAGTTATCTCTGAAAGGTCCAAACTATATATTGCAGGGAGGGGTGGAACCTTCACAGGATCCATGCAATGAATACCTCCCAGAACTTCATATAATGCTGTCAAAGTCTTTGAAAGAATAGACAGCCAATGTGATTCTCCTCTCTCCAGCTATAGTCTTTTCACTGAATTAAAGCTGTGATCCAAAGCTTGGCTTATCAAAGCCTTTTAACATGGAAGGGCTTCCAGTTCCATAGGATGTTATCTTCAAGGCATGTTTCAACAAGTATCTTTTTTTTTAATAGCCACTGTTCTAGGGTATGTAGCCCTCAGCTCCCATGTGCCTATTGACTGCTACTGTCCTAAGAATCCTCACTCTCATCTGCAACCATAAAAGTGTTGAACAAAGATTCCACACTTCCCCAGAAGTGGACCTACAATAAAGCATGCAAATTAAGGCAAAGTATGCAAGTCTCCATAAGTCTTTTTTGTTCTTGTTTTACATTACAAAAAAAAAATCTGGATTTTTTCCAGTTTGATGAATTTCTGTATTTCCTAGTGCAGAGACTTCTGTGTGCGATCAGTCTCTGTGTTTTCAATCATGAGATAAAGGTTTGACATGAACTGGCAAGCTGTTTTGGGGTCTGGTCTTTTAAGGTGTGCATTTGAAAGGCCTCACAAGGATCATGTGGGTTTTCATGTGTGTGCTGAGACCAGACCTCTGTCGGAAGCATTTTCCACATTCCATGCAGCGATATGGTTTTTCCCCTGTGTGGATCCTCTGGTGGATGGTAAGGTGGGAGCTGACACTGAAGGTTTTCCCACATTCATCACATTTATAAGGCCTCTCCCCCGTATGGATTCTCTGGTGGAGGATGAGAGTGGAACTCTGGCTGAACCTTTTCCCACACGCTTGGCACTCGTAAGGCTTCTCGCCTGTGTGGACTCTCTGGTGCTTGGTCAGGTGGGAACTCACAGAGAAGCACTTCCCACAATCGGTGCACTTGTAAGGCTTCTCCCCAGTGTGGATCCGGCGATGGAGCACCAGGGTTGAGCTTTGGCTGAACCTCTTTCCACACTCGTTGCACTCGTATGGTTTCTCTCCTGTGTGGATTCTTCGATGAATCGTAAGATGGGAGCTCACGCCAAAGCTTTTCCCACAGTCAGAGCATGGGAAAAGTTTATCGACAGAGCGGGGGGCTCTCTGGGGCTGGACAAGGCTATGCTGAGCCTGGGCAAGGCTCTCTCCACATTGGACACACAAGCTGGGACCAGGCCCCATATATACTCGGGGTGGGACAGGGGGGTTGTCTTTTGGCACTGGAGGAAGAAGAGGTGGCTTGGCCCATGCTTTTCCTGCATCCTCCCCTTGTGGCCCAGCTTGACCCTGGCCAGGGTATACAGACCCGTCGGACAGTCCTGGGACCTGCTTCTGGGTCTGTGTGGCTTCAGTGCCTCCAGGCTGGGGGTTGGGGTTCATGGTTCCTCCATCTACCAAAGGAAAGAGGGTGAAGCCAGCATGGGGGAAAGGTGACATCGTTTCAGAAGGTGTTACCTTAAATTTCAATGGATACTTTACCTAGAGAGTTTGGAAACATTTGCTGTTTTGTGCGGCATTACGAAGCCCAAGTTATTTGAGTAGAATGAGTCATTAAAAAATAATTCAAAAATAAATAAAATAAAACCCATGTTGTAGATGTTGCAACTCAAGGAATATTGCTTTCTCTGAGGAGCTAAGAGAGGTTGTCACTTTGAGCTGTTGTACAAAAGACCGCAGGTCAGTTCAAAGGCAATCGGGGCAGCTGCTGAAAACTGTAAATCTAATTCCTTACCTTTGTCTAACTGGCAGAATTCTGTGGGAATTCCACTCGTTATTCTTTTTGATCACAACCATCAAATACTGTGACTACTTCTTTGATGTACAATTGCTGACTATATGGGGACAGGATATGCACACATAACACTTTTTGTTTCTTTTATTCTCTCCATCCACAAGAAGATGGAGGTTTCCTACTCTTCAGAACATTTTCTAAGAGCTTGCAAAGCTCTTACCTGCCAATACACTTCACTGGAGCTAATTTTGCTGGTGTAGCAACATGCTCTCTTCTGGGTTGACACAGAAATTCTGTGATCAACCTTAATCAAGATTTCTGTGTAACTCTTAAGTCTGCATATTCTTAAACCAGCAGATATCAATGTAATTACTCCCAGCCATTTTGTATCTCTAGGAATCTCGCGCCTGCAATCTCGAGTCTGTACTCCTTAAAACTTTTTTTTTTAAAAAAGAAAGAAATTAAAAGAAAGAAATTAAAAAAGTCCTTACCTAGCGAGAGTAGAGTCCCATAATTGTCCTGCACAATGTCCCTGTAGACAGGTCTCTGGCATGGGTCCAGAAGGGCCCACTGTATCTCAGCAAAATACATCAGTCACTTCTGCAGAAGGCTGTGGCCTCTGAAAGAATAAGTGTCCCCTGCTCAGAATCCAAGACCAACCCTGTTGCCCTGGGCCTGTAATGTTTGACTGCACCTTCACTGGCAATATTCATTCTCCTGATCTCAAAAAGTTAGGACCCCTTTGTAATTATGCCTCTACCCTCTTTCCCAAACTTCAGTCTTCCAACTCCCAGAAGCCCTAGCCAGTCTGGCAAACAAAACATCTGGAGGACCAATGTTTGGGAAATACTGATCTATACAATATCGGGATGGGAAACCTATGGCCCTGTATTGTTGGACTCCAGCTCCCATCAGCCTTGTTCACAGTGGCATCACTAAGTTTGGCATCACCCAGTGCAGGAACTCATGGTGTAACCCCCCACACTGACCTCCTCCCATCCCACACCATACAGAATCCTTAGCAATGCTTTTAATACTAGCATTACTCAGAAATCACAATTCCCATATATATCACCAATTGTCATGGCAATAGTTGTGACATAAACAACTAGCAGAATTAAAATTCTGTCTTCAAATTTCAATATCTTACACACCACCTAAATGAATTAACATGTAGTTTCATATGGTTAAAAGTGAAAATTTGATAAGATGTGATGTTTTTAAGGGTAAAAAATGAAAATAAAATTTTAAAGTTTTTTTTTTAAACCTAAAGCCTCTCCTTCCACTGAACCGCCACACTCACATAATCTCTTTTGCTGAGCTGCAGTATTTTAAAGGAACTCTGGCAAATGCCACATCCTGTTTCTGCCCAAAGGCAGATGTTTAGAGACCGGTGGTGTCACACACACCCCTTGGTGTGGCCTGCTTGGCCAGTATAGTTGTGGTTAGGAACCCCACTTATTCTTTAGGGCAGGGCTGGGGAACCTATGGCCCCCCAGGTTCTGACGAACTACCATTCTCATCATGCTTCACCACCAGCCGAGCTGAAGTGAAGTGCCACCGTGAGGGAAGGAGTGCCAACCAAGGCCTCAGGAGCCTGGCTAAAACTTCCTTCAGCTTGACTGGTGGTGAGACATGGTGGGAATGGCAGTTCGTCAGAACCTGGAGGGCCCCACCTACTTTTGGATGTCATCTGGTGCAACCTGCAACCTCAGGACACATCTCAATTGTGTCCCTGCTTGGCCAGCATAGCCTGTAGTCAGGAACCATGGATGTTGCCATCTACATCCACTCTTTAAGGTGTCACCATGTGCAGCCTGAACCTCCAGCACCCCCTAATGACACCCCCGCTTGGCCAGCATAGCCTGTTTTTAGGAACCATGGATGTTGCCATCCACACCCACTCTTTAGATGTCACTTGGTGTGGACTGCACTGCCAAAAAACCCCCAAGGACACTCCTGCTTGGCAGCATAGCCTGTGGTTAGGAACCATAGGTATTGCCCTCCACATTCACCTTTTAAGGTGTCACCTGTACCCTCTAATGATCCCCTTCTTGGCCAGCATAGCCTGTTTTTAGGAACCATGGATGTTGCCATCCACACCCACTCTTTAGATGTCACTTGGTGTGGACTGCACTGCCAAAAAAACCCCAAGGACACTCCTGCTTGGCAGCATAGCCTGTGGTTAGGAACCATAGGTATTGCCCTCCACATTCACCTTTTAAGGTGTCACCTGTACCCTCTAATGATCCCCTTCTTGGCCAGCATAGCCTGTTGATAGGAACCATGGATGTTACCCTCTACATTCATGCTTTAAGGTGTCACCTGGTGTGGCTGGCACCCACAGACCCCTCAAGGATGCCCCTACTTGGCCAGCAAGGTATGTGGTCAGGAACCATGGGTGTTGCACTCCACATTCATGCTTGAAGGCAGTGGTTCCTAAACTGTGCCTTTTAAGAGATTTTAGACTTCAGCTCCCAGAAGCCTAAGCCATGTTGTTCAGGAGTCTGGGAGCTGAAGTCCAAAATACTTTAAAGAGCACAGTTTGGGGACCATTGCTTTAAAGTGTCACCTGCTGTGGCCTGCACCCCCAACACCCCCAATGATGCCTCTGCTTGGCCAGCATGGACTGTGGATAGGAACCAATGTTGCCATCCACATTGATGCTTTAAGATGTCACCTGGTGTGGCCTGCACCCCTATCACCCCCCAAGGACACCCCTGTTTAAGCAGCAGAGCCTGTGGTTAGGAACCCTGGATGTCGCCACCCACATTGATGCTTTAAGATGTCACCTGGTGTGGCCTTCACCCCTAGCACTTCCTAACAATGTCTCTGCTTGGCCAGGATAGCTTTGGATAGGAACCATGGATGTTGCCATCCACATCCACTCTTTAAGGTGTCACCTGGTGAGACCTGCACTGCTAGCACCCCCTAATGATGCCCCTGCTTCGTGCTTTAAGGTGTCACCTGGTGCGGCCTGTACCACCAACACCTCCTAATGATGCCCCTCCTTCATCCTTTAAGGTGTCACTTGGTTCGGCCTGCACCCCCAGCGTGCCCCAAGGATGCCCCTGCTTGGCCAGCATAGCCTATGGATAGGAACCGTCGATGTTGCCCTCGACATCCATGCTTTAAGGTGTCACCTGGTGCAGCCTGCACCCCTAACATCTCCTAATGACGCCCCTGATTCATGCTTTAAGGTGTTACATGGTGCGACCTGCACCTCCAACACCCCCCAAGGATGCCCCTGCTTGACCAACATAGCCTGTGGATAGGAACCATGGATGTTGCCCTCCACAGCCATGCTTTAAGGTGTCACCTGGTGCGACCTGCACCCACAGTACCCCCCCCCCCTTGCTTGGCCAGCATAGCATATGGATAGGAACAATGGATGTTGCCCTCCACAGTCATGCTTTAAGATGCCACCTGGTGCAGCCTGCACCCCTAACAATGCATCTGCTTGGCCAGCATAGCCTGTGGATGGATGGGCCCCATGGGTGTTACCATCCACATCCATCCTGCTTTTCACCCAGGTTAGGAACTGTGGTGCTTTTAACCACCTGGCTACAGGTATATATTAAAATAAAAACTCAACAGGTGCAGCTACTTCTATACCTGGAGGAGCAACAGTTCCTCTCTTACAGATGAAGGGAGAACTTCTTCAGGTTTTTTGGGGACACACCTGCACCTCTGCTTTCTGCATTGGGGGGCCAAAAATGGCAACCTTTCCTAGTAGTCCCTCCCTGCAACCAGCCCTTAAAGGCCTCCCTCTTTTCCCTCCCTCCCTTCCCCAATCCCTTTTTAAATCTCAATCTGGGTTTTAAATTAAAACCTAATCTGGAGGGATTGGGAGAAAACAAACAATGTGTCCTTTGCAAAACAAGGAGGTGCAAAAAAGGAAAAGCCAAAGAGGAGGCTCAGAGAGGCAAGGAGGGACTAAGCTGAGCTCTTCTGGTTGTGTAATTGTGTGGTGTGTGTGATGATGATGTGTGTTTATGTATTTGTTTCCTCTTCCTCCCCCTTAACTAGGAAGTTGTCTGCTGGACTTTGGGTGGCATCCAAAAAAGCCCAAATCGTCTGAGTTACCTGGAAGTCCTCCTTGGCTCTTGGCTGCTGGCACCTTGTGCTGCAAAAGAGTTTCTTGCAAAAAAAAAATAATGTGCAAAAAAATGAAGAAGACAGGAAAAGATGGGGAAGAGAGGGAGGAAAATAAAGGAAACCAAGGCTTTGAAAACAGGGAAACTGCCAGGAAAGGAGGAGATTAGGAGGAGCAACCTCTCAGCCAGGCTTTCCTCCCTTTCTTTCTTTCTTTCTCTCTAGTCTTTCTTCTCTCTCTTTGGTTCTTCTGACCTGGGAAGTTCAGCCCCCCCAAAAAAGCGTCAGCAGGAGGAGGGAAAAAAATAATAGACAAAATGAGCTTCTCTGTCTGTGTGCCTTTTGCTATTTTTTGACAATGGCCAGCAGAGCCCTCTAGCGGCATCGAGACAGTATGACATGCGGAACAACAAGCTTCTAATCTAGAGACTGAGAAAGAAGAGAGCCAAAAGGGAAAGAGGCCAGCCTAAGCCTTGCTGCTGGAGGAGATGGGGCCTGTGTCCACATGAGACAGATATGGAGTGGTTTCATGCCAACTTTGAAGTGGCAGGGCTCCATCCTTTGGGATCTGTGGTTTGGGGAGGGAATGCTGTCCCAGGGGGCACACAGTTGAAGGGTGTGCAGTCAGGGGTGAAGCTGTGGAAGGGGTGTTGGGTCCTAAATAATAATAATTATTATTTAATATTATTGGTAATATTTATATAATATAATTTTGTTGTTTAATATTATTAACAATATTTATAATATAATTTTACTATTATTTAATATTATCAATAATAATATTTATATAATATAATGTTGTTGTTTAATATGATTAATAATATTTATGATATAATTTTAGTATTATTTAATATTATTAACAATATTTAAAACATCAATTATAATATTTATATAATTCATTATTTTTTAATATTATTAATATTTATGTGATATAATTTTAGTATTATTTAATATTATTAATAATATTTATATATTATTATTTACTATTACCACTAATAATATTTACATAATATAATTCATCATTATTATTTAATATTATTAATAATATGTAAATGATATAATTTTGGTATTATTTAATGTTATTAATAATATTTAATATTATCAATAATAATATATAATATAATACATTATTATTTGATATTATTAATAATATTTATGTGATATAATTTTAGTATTATTTAAAATTATTAATAATATTTATATATTATTATTTAATATTATCAATATTTACATAATATAATTCATCATTATTATTTAATATTATTAATAATATATGATATAATTTTAGTATTATTTAATATTATTATTTAATATTATCAATAATAATATTTACATAATATAATTCATTATTATTATTTAATAGTATTAATAATATTTATATAATATACACTTTTCCTTTCATATTCTCTAGGGTTAGGGGCACAAGACTCCATAAATATGGAAAAACTGCAAATAACAAAAACACCATGTTTTTACCTGAGAGAACACCTCTCTAGGAATCTCTAGGTCTTTCAGTGCAATATTTAGTTAAAGTTGACCATAGAGTTGCACTGGAGGACCTCAATATTCCTAGAGAGAACATATTAATCAAATTCATGAATAATCAAATCTGCAAATATCAAAGCCGCGAATATGGAGGATGAGTGTTGTTGTTGTTATTTAATATTAATAATATGTATATGAAATAGTTCATTATTATTTATTATTATTCATAATATGTATATATTATTATTTAATATTATTAATAATATTTATATAACTTATTATTATTATATTTGCATCCTGCTCAGAGCGGCTTCACAATATTTAAAAACAATACAATTAAAAATAATAGAAAGTTAAAACAAAATTAAATTGTTAGAATATTAAAACAGCTTACTTATTTAAAGGATAAAAATACAGTTAGAAAGATAAAATTTTAAAGCACTTAAACTGATACAATACCCTAGTCCTTTAAGAACATTGTTTTAAAAACAGCAAATTCAAAAACAATGCAATTGATAAACAGTACAACATCCCAGAATAAGTTTTTTTTAATTAAATTAAATACGCTCGTCCTTCCACATCTGACTTTTGCCGATTTGATTATTCATGGATTTAAATAATATGTTCCCTCTAGGGATATTTAGGTCCTCCAACTCTCTATCAAAAGTTGCACTGGAGAACCTAGATATTCCTAGAGAGGTGTAAAAACATAGTGTTTTTGTTATTTGTGGTTTTTCCACATTCACAGGAGGTCCTGTTCTCCGAACCCCAGCAAATGTGGAGGGACAAGTGTATCACTGAAAATTTAGACCCAACCATGTACCCATGAAGTATTGTAACAAATGAAGAATAAGAAAAGAAGTCTGGAATATGAATATTCTATATGACCATGGCACCGCGAATACTATATGTGGAAATGTGGAAAAAATAAAAGCAAAAGACTGGCTCTTAAAATTATATGATTATTTTGAAACAGAGAAATGAATGCACCTGATTAAAAAGAAATCGCTGAGTAAATTTTAAAAAGAATGGGAACCTTTAATAACTTTTACCTAAAGAATGAATGTTTATGACTTGGAGTGAGCTATATTATTGGAATGAATATTTTTTTCTCTTTTATATAAATATTGAGTTGAGAGATGAATGATTAGATGGGAAAACGGTAGTAATGATTACTTTAACAATAGGAAAAAGAGTTGGGAAGTCATTTTTGTATTTTGTTGTTTGTAGTTTCTTGATTTTAGATGTTTTAAGTGTGTTTAATGTATTGTTATGCATGGCTATGAATAACATAGTGAAGTATGACTAGTATGTATTATCATTATGTTTCAATAAAATAAAAATCAATAATAAAAAAGATAAAAGTATATTAAAATATATAAATATAATTTTTTTAAAAAACAATTAATTTTAAAAGCTAATACAATTATGAATTAAAAGGTAAATATTAAAAATACAAACCTTAAGATTTAAAAACACACAAATAAGCATTCTGCCCCCTCTCCATGAAATGTTCCTTCCATCCTCACATTTCTAGTATTGCAGTAACTTTTTTAAAAAAAGACCTTCATCCAAAATCCACACTATTATTGTGCAACCAAAATGCACAGAGTGCACATGTTGCAAGCTCTCAAAGCTCCACCAGCTTCTTTATCAAGCAAAAGATGTTATGAATCATATAGGAGGACCCCCCCCCAAAAAATTATGACTATGTTAGTCACAAGCCCAGGATGACCAGTTGTAACAGCAAAGGAGGACAAAGCGCCATAAAATGCAGGACATTCAAGAAAAATGCAGGACATTACCAAATAAAAGCTAAAAACTCTCATAGAAATATAGTTGGTACTCCGTATTGATGGATTTGTTTTCCACAGATTGAAGCATCCACGGCTTGAAAATACTCCAAAAAAATATAAATTCCAAATAGCAAACCTTTATTTTGCTTTTTTATATAAGGGACACCATTTTACTATGCCACTATATTTAATGAGGTTTGAGCATCTGCAGATTTTGATTTCCATGGGGAGGAGGGTCCTGGAACCAAACCCCAGCGGATACCAAGAGCCCACTCTACATTAATTTCATATTGTTTTAATTTCATATGGTATAAATTCAAGCTTCTTAGTCCTGCTCAGAATGGAGGTCCTTTTGGAATTCCTCCTGGACAGAAGGGTTAAATGTAGGGCATGTCCTGGAAAAAGAGGATATCTGGTCACCCTGCTGCACAAGCCTGTATTTTGTCAAGATGTTGCTGTTCTCAGTTCAGGTGTTGTTGGAGAGACTTTCTCTCTCATGGTTTCTCTCCAGGAAATAATTTTAAGCTCCATTAGCAAGACAAAAAGAGATGCTCCCCTTGGGATCCAAGTTGCCTCAGTCCTTTGTAAAGCCAAAAGTTCCTTTGTTGGGTAGAACACTAAATTTCTAAGGAAGCTCTCCATGTGTTTAAAACTTCAGTTGAACAGTAAGAAATGCATTTTAGGCATACAAAACAAAATAAAAATGTGGGGAAACAAATTTAACAAGGGAACGCAAACACTGTAAAACACAAAGCAGTGATACCTATATTGGAACCACCAAAACTGCACACTTTATGCATGCTGCAAAACTTTCAAAGTTCTACTGGCTTCTTCATCAGGCAAAGGCATTAAAAATCATACACGAGAAAGAAAGAAAATTTGACAGTGTTAATCATAGCCCTGCATTGGGTCAAGATGTTGTGGTTGTTGTCCTTCAGTTTAGATGCTACCCACGCATCTTCCCAAACTTGGAAGAGTATTCATGCAGTGAGTGGGACTTGCCTGAGGTCACCCATGGGTTTCCATGGCCAAGCAGGGATTGGAACCGTACTTTCTCCACGGTCTCAGTCCAATGCTCAAAACCACTACACTATACTGGCTCTTTACAGTGTAGATGCGCCCAGTGACTTTACCCAGCCTAATCACAGTCCTGGCCCAGATCTGGAAACCCAACATTTCCTCACCCCTGCTGCAGTGAAATGACTAGCAAGAAATCAGCTTGGAAAAAGTAAAAACATGAAATTGAGCAAAGCAATGGAATTGTTTTCCACACCAAGTTCGTTTCCATATCTAGATATCCACCCTGAGCTGGTTTTTGGTTACTCTGGAATGTGAGAAAATGTTGGTGGAATATGATGGCATGTTGAGGGAGTGGAACAGAATGTTGGGGGAATGGAATGAAACACTGCAAACTATATATAGCAGTTGTGATGCTTTATTCTCACTACCCTGAAGACAGCAGATCCCATCTGAATTTGGAAGTTAAACATGCTTAGTACTTGGATGGAGGACAGCCAAGGAATACCAGGTGCTGCAAGCTATACTGTATTTCAGAAGAAGGCAATGGCAAACCACCTCTCAGTATTCCTTGCCTAAGAAAAGGCAATTAAATCAATGGAGTCATTAACAAGTAATTGAAGGCACACACATACATTTTAGTTACTGTGACTAAATAATGACAAGCCATCATGCATCTGGGATGAAGAAATATGGCTTCCAAGCCTGCTGATATGTCATTCAGACAGGAATGAACCCTAGGTATCTGTTTTTAGATACAGTGGGCCCTTGGCATTGGGTTTGGTTCCAGGATCCACTGTGGATACAAAAATCATGGATGCCCAAGTCCCATTAAATACAATGGCATAGTAGAATAGGGTCACATCTACAAAATGGCAAAATCAAATCTGCTTTTTGAAATATACACACACACCTGTGTGTGTGTGTGTGTGTGTGTGGAATATTTTCAAGCCATGCTTGAATCCATGAATAAAGAATGCCTAGATAAGGAGGACCAACTGTATTAGAAAATGCCTTTGATACATAGTAAGCAAGCAATGTGGCATAGATTTCATGCTAAACAAGCAAGGGCACTGTGGGATGCACCAGTAAGGAAGCAAAGAGTGAGTTTTTAGGTCTTGGTGAACCCTTGTTGATTGGTCAACTAATCAGTCCTGCCAACCTCTGCTCATTTACTCGGAAAGGAAAATAAGTCCATACATTGTTATGGCACTTCTTTCCAGCAACAAAAATGAGAAGAAACAGATATAAAATAAATATCTCTCGATCTATCTATCTGCATATATCTTAATAATAAAAAGTACCACTCAGTATGACTTACATTTTTTAAAAAAGGAGTTTTGGAAGAACAGCAGTATTATTGCAGATTTGGAGAGCTGAGGATGAGAGATAGCTGATGAAGCTTCCATCTCAACATTACCCTGCTTCTTTGATTGAATTTTACAGGGCCTTCTGATATTATCTTCCTTCACCCCAACACTTTATTTTAGCCCCTTTTCTCTTTTTCTCCTACATTAATAAGGAGGAAAAGACCAAATATAGCTGCAGTGCCTTCTGATTCATAGCTGAAGAGTCCTCTGTCTGGAGACTTCCAGCGCTTTGAAATCATTATCGTCAAGGCAAGATGAAAACTGGGAATTTCCCAAATTAGCTTGGTCTCTCAGTCACTGTTCTAAAAACATCTCTTGCATTTGCTCCCACTGAGCTGAAAATACCATTACATTATGCATGCTCCTGAAAATAGTGTAGTAAACCATAATTACTTCTCTTCTAAGGCAGCCTGACAGGATCATAGCATTAATAAACCAATAGTATGCCTTCCAAACATGTGTCCTTCATGCATCTAAGGAAGTAGGCTCAAGTCTATGGAAGCTTGTGCCACCAGCCTCTTTCTTTCAGTTAGTCTCAAAGGTGCTAAAAGACCCCTTTTCATACTTCTTTCTGCCAAAGTGCCAAGTCTGGGAAACAGTACAGATTGGATCCACTGTAAGTTAAACTCTGGGAGAAGCTGGTGAAAATTATGGGACTTCAGTTAGTCAAGCTGATATTTTATGGCACTCACGTCTATTCCATGTATAGGTTCCAGAAGCTTTTAGGGACACCAGATGCCATTTAGTCTACTCCCATGCCAGTATCGAAAACCACCATCAAAGTAAGTGAGAGGCGAGCATCCAACTTCTGTTTTAAAATCACGCATGAAGTCCACCACCCTGTGCAGGAGTCACTGTTGAACAGGTGTTACCATCAAAAGTTCTCCTTAATGTTTACTTGAAATGTACTGAAATGTACTAAATCAACTGGTTTAGATCCAACACTCTAGAGACGAAAACAAGCTCACTTGACCTTTGGTGTGACAACCCTTGAGGTATTTAATGATGGCTATCATACCACTTATTAATATGCTCCTGTGTACTCATTAGTACTCACTGAAATACTAGTCTAGTATATTATGCTTCTATTGACCCACCTACAAGAGATGTCCTGCGGCATTCCGCACCCATTAGAACAGGGGGAAAGTGTGGTCCTCTCCTCTTATATTGCAGCTATCCAAGGCTCCTGGCCATAAACACTTGACATAATTGAGAAGAGAGACACGGTTCTACTTGGGATGAATGATGATCAAAAGAGGCATTTCAGTATCTGGGGGGAAAGGTTTATTTCATACAGAGAAAAGACAGACACTGTTAGTACAATAGGAAAATAGAGTAAGATACCAAGGGCAATACCTGGATAAGTAATAAATGGTAGAGGAGAACCTGAAGTTCAATTTGGATATGGTACAACTGCAACAGCATTTATAACTACTTTGTTAAGGCATACCCATTGGCAATAATACTAATAATAGAAATACAAAAAAGAGTCAAAACCATTCAAAATCAATCCTAGCATATCCCCGCCCACAAACAATACATAAGCAATACATAACCCCTTCAAAAAGATAAAGTCAGATTCAGGAAGGTCAAGCTCAAGCAATGTAAAGTGAGTGTCTTAGCAGAACTGACCCCACAGATGGCATTAGGCTAGTATAGGGAGCAAATACACCCGAGATATAAAGTTTGTTGTCATAGTTTGCCACCACACACACATTGCTGAATCCCTCTGTGTAACAATATACATTTCCCCCTGGAGGCCAGAGATGACACTTCCGCCTGGCAACACCTACTAAATCATTAACTGGAAATTAAAAGAATGCATTTGATTCTGAGTTTGCTTACTGGAAAGTTAACTCTATCAAAACTGGTAAGATTTAATTCAGAGAATTCATTAAGGGGAAATATAATTATTTTTCTTCCAGTAATCAAACATGTGGAACAGAAAACATTCCAAAATACACACTTTTTCTTCTATGCTTCCCCACCTACCTACATGTTAGTAAGCTATCGGAAGGCAGTGAATAAAGTAAAAGCGTTGGCTAATGTGAACAGAAGATGGTACATCAGCCCAAGCACAACTCTTGAAGAATGTGATCTGACCTATATAAGCAACAGGATGAGAAGGGTACAACTGATAATACCCTTTCCCATTCCGGCAAGAGATTATATTTTCAAAGACACCCCATACCAACACAATTAACAAACAAAAAAACATCATGGCTTGCAGACAGCTAGAATAAAAAGCTTTTTTTATATGCAGAGGGATTTTAAAAGTCCTAACACATATACAACTAGAATTTTAGCATATAGATTACAGAACAGACTTTAAATTAAAAGAAGAAGAATTTTTGGCTCTCCAAATGGTTTGGGACTCCCAAAAGTTTCAGCCAACACACCCAGTGTTAGTGGATGATGGGAGCTGTAATTCAGAAAATCTGCAGAGCTAAAGGCTTCCTATTCAGATTTCACTACCTGTAAAAGGGTAGATTAGTTATTATATATATATATATATATATATATATATATATAGCCCCCCCTTTTTTCCCTCATGATTTTAACAGAGCAAAGGTCTCTTTCATTCCAAAACAAGTAGCAAGAAAGGTGCAACTCATTGCAGCAAACTCACTGTCTCGTCTAGGAAACAATTCATTAAAGGCCAATCGCAAACCAATGTTTCTGTCAACAATCTACTGGACGTCAAAGACCTCTAGGACAACCATATAAAAATATGGTTGTATATGACCATATGATATGAGTATACAGTAACCTTGGGCTTCGTTTTGCTTAAATTATAGTCATTATCTCCATCCAGACAAATAAATTAATATATGCATATGCTAAAGCAGATTTGGACACTGTCTTTTAATGATCCCTTTTTCTCTCTTCTGACATGCACCAGTGACAATCCAAGGAGGGAACTGTAATTAATAATGTCATTCATTCTTAGCATGAATTCTAGTTCACTACAGAATCAGAATTACATGAGTGTGGGAATGAGTGGGTTAGATTAATCCTTTCCATAAAATGGAGGGTGAATGTCGGCACCAAGAAAATGGCTCAACATATGCATGCCACTATTGAAAAAGTCACTATGAAAATCAGACAGACATCTATTGTAACTATGTTGGGGCTCATTTCTGCTTTTTCTTTAGGGATGGATTGAAGTACTACTACATAATCTGCATAACTGGTTTAACCAGAATCTACTTTTATACAGAAAAAAATGAGCATATATCACCAGCAATGATTGTGTTACAATACTGTCACCAGCCTTGAAAGAAAAAATCATCTATATACATTATACAGCTTTGCAATTGTTTTAAAAAAACATTTGTACAGTAGTTTGTAATTTCTGTCCTACAGCTGTTTTCTTACCAAACGCATAGACAGTATAAACTAAATAGTGTGAGGGGTTCTGTACGGTGACTGAGAAGCTTTTCTAAGCAGAGATTAAACACTTCCAGAAATTCTGAAGCTTTAGGAGGTTTTTTTCCTAGAAAGAACAAACACGCACACATTCAAACATGGGGAGTGGGGGTGGAATTCTATGCAATACTTATTTATCAAACTTAAAACTGCTTTAACAACATGACACTCATCATTTGTAATTTGATTAGAACATAAAATGGTACTTCTGGCATAGTTTTTAAATTTGCAGAAAAACTTTGAGCATTTTTACACAGAAGTAGGACTCACTTTGTTTAATGGAGTTTACGAACAGGCATTTCTGTATTGGATTGTGTCCCTCAAAGTACAAAATCCCATCATTTTGTAGTGGGATATCAGTACTGGGCCAAAAGGGCCCAGATCAAAAGGACAGTGAGTGTAGGATATTATGGCTGCATCTACAATGCAGAATTAATGCAGTTTGACATCACTTTAACTGTCATGGCTCAATGCTATGGAGCTCTGGTGCCACAAGAAACTCCAGGATTCCATAGGATGTAGTCATGACAGTTAAAGCTGTGCCAAACTGAATTGAATCTGCACTGTGGCACAGTCTTGCTTCTATCTCCAAACTATATCAAAGGTTACTAGAAGGAAAGCATCAATTTACAAAAACAAAAGCCTTGACTGCTCCTCTCTTAAAGGCGACAACACCCTAAGTGTGGGAATGCACTTGGGAACTGTGTGTTTTATATATCTACTGTATACACAAGGACTCTCATTCTCTAACTCTGTAGATTGTCTTACATAAAGATATTCATACTATACATTCTCAGTGGGCAAAAACTTGCCTCAGATGCATTTCATCCATTCCACAAGAGAAAAGATGTCACAGGACTTCTTAGAATTCTCAGAATTCTACATTTTTCCCACTTAGAAAAACTGAACAAAAAAGTCTGTAGAAAAAAAAATACTCTCCCCAATTTTCTTCTAGTATCCTACTTGTAACTCCAAGTGAAACCCACAGGCCTTTGCCTTACCTGACGCATTGGAAATGAGGCCATATGATGCTTCCACAAAATTAACAGAACTGGCAGAGCTTGGAAGTAAAGCATTAAAATTTGTGATATTAATTTCTTTTTCTTTCATCAAGGAGGAGCACATACTTTCTTTTAAACATCTTGTTGTTCTAGGCAAGCAGATGGTTAGCAAGAGAGGGGGAAAATGAGGCCTCACTCTCCCAAATAAAGAGTTCGGTCCATCCAAATTATATGTTCCTTCAGTCCCCACACTTCTTGCACTGCAGTAACTTAAAATACATCTTGAGTATTTAGAAACACAGTTTAGGCACCAAAAGAAAAGGAGCAGGCAAAGTTACCACGGGAATACAAACACAGCAAATACCAAAGTGATAGGTATGAAACATTTTCAGTTTTTCACTCTCTGTAATGCTAAAATTTTGGGGGCTGAAGGAAATATTCACCAAAGCCATTATTTTAACTTGTGGGGTGAGTCTCTCATTTCCCCTCTCTCATAGCTACACACCTGTACACAAGTTAAATTTTCTTGTTATTTCAGAAATGTTACGGGGATGGATTTTCAAGAGCCATACTGAAAGCAACATATTGATAACAGGCTACATTGCACATAATAAACTACTCGGAGGGAGGGGGATGACTTAACAAGTAATGGTTTTTTGAGTAACAATTCCAAGCTCTGATAATTATCAGTCATACAACAGTATCTGTGTACAGCAGAAACACTTTACATACTTGCAAAAATAAAAATAGAAATAACCACTTAAGCAAAGGATCAGGAGCAGGATAGTTTTTCTCTCTCTCCTTTTGTTCCTTCAATCTTCTCTCTTCTTATTTGGACAAATGAACAAAGTAACACTAGTAAATCTTTCCCCACTTCTTATGGGGTTACACAGTTCTTTCCTGGGATCCAAGGCTGCAAGAGGAGAATCAGGTTCTGATGCTATGGATTTTTCCATTAGTCTTCCACTTCCACTTAGAAACAACATTGTTATTTAAAAATGGCAGTCTGTGGAGGGGGGCAAATTTACTAGGGAAATCCCCATTCACAATAGTCAAACCTGACCTTAGAGAAAACCACTGAGCTAGTTAAAAGGCTGTAATGGCAATTTAAGATAAGGGAGACTATCCAAGATTCACTGCCAGCAACTGCTGGGCCATGGGAATACTAAGCAAAGAAAGCCAACTAGCACAAGTCATTACTACACCAAATAACAGCACAAAAAGAATAAAGATTTGTGATTTCAGTATTTCTACACTGTTCTACCCACTCTAGAAAGAGATAAATGAACATGGGATACAATTTGGTTTCAGATTCATAGGAAGCAGAAGAAAACTCTTATTGCCGAGCTCTCTTTGCTGGCATCACAGTGTACACACATCTAGAGGAGGAATATATGAAATTACACCAGAGCTTGTAGCAGCTTGATTTCGACCCATCATTCTTGGTATTCTTTTCAAGGACTCCATCTCTGTTGTTCTACAGCAAGACGACTACCAAGATGGCATTGCAGAGTACAGAACTGGTTCCTCCATTTTCTAACAACGAGTTCAGAAACTTCAGAAAGAAAAGAATGGCTGGATGTATCCTGAAGTTCCCTTTGTTATGACACACTAGGCTTAAAAAGTTTTAGACTGTTATTTGGAGAACTGATAAAATGATTAAAACCCAAGGGAGGGATTGTTCTGCAGATTGCTGTCAGTTCTTGGTTCCGATTATTCCCATTTATGAAGTTTCGTTTCATTTCATTTTCTTTTCTAAACAAAACATTTTATGATTATTTTTCGCTACACTTGCAGTCATTCTGAGCAGTTTCATTTCCCTGATTCCAAGGAGCTTAAAATTAAAATCCATACATACTACACAACCAACTACACCCAAGGTTGTTGCCAAAACCAAATGCCATATTCAACTTGGTTAGTGGCATGGTTGGTGCCCTCTGTCAGGGCCTTGATGAAAAAGTCATAGCCAAAGCATTTGTGTACTCATTATTTCTGAAGAGATGAATTGTCTCATATCCACAAACAGCCACAAATCTGAAGAAAGGTCATATTATTTAAGAATCACAGGGAATGAGGTACTGGGATATATCATTTAGGTGAAATTCTCACCATTTACACCCCACATCCCATATTAAAATTCAATAAAAGTTGTGTTTTAATACATTTAAAATAAACAGAAATTAATTTTGGATGTAATTTTAAAAACTATTTCTATACCACACTGGAGTTATGTAGCTGTGAAGCATGTCAGTTTAACTATATCAATCTCTGATATAGGGAGGCAGAAGCAGCTAAGATTCACTGAAGAGACTGAAGATTTGAGAGACACAAAATATACAGGACACAAGAGTTTCTGGAGAGGTTGAGACTTCCGCTGAGCTTCATGTAACGGCTGACATGAATAATGCAATTATCTCTTCCTCAGCTCCCCATCTGCAAAGCGTCCAATATTTTACTCAATAATTATGAGTATAAATGACCACTTATGCTGATCGCAAATTTGGGGGCTGAATTATGACCAAAATAAGGTAGCAAGAAATTTAAGATTATCTGTATGCCTGGGGGAACCCCAACATTTCCAAAAGGAGAAATAATCTGTACGGCTAAAAATGTATGGGAGCAAATCTCTGCCCCCCCCACCACCACCACCAAGAGCTCAATGAGGACATAGTCTATTCAATGATCAGAGAATGCAGAGGCAAGGGCCAAAAACCAGGGAGATAGAATAGAGTATCCCAAAAGAAAGTATGGTTGGCTGATACATGCACCAGAACATTCTGCAGATGATAACTATGGTTGACTGTAAAGCAAGCTTCAGGGACTAATGGTGGTATAGAGGAATTGGCTTCAAAATAATAAAAAAATATAGTCCCCTTTAGTAACAGAGTATTGAAGTTTTCTAGAGAAAGGCAAAACACCTCTAGATTCCTGTCTTAGTGGGCAATGCAGGGAGATGCAAGTACTGTATGCTATAAGCCAGCATTTCCTAAACCTCAAGGTTTAAAGTCAAAGGAAAAGCTATTCTATGTCAATTCCAAGATACTTGCCAGAAAAAATCTCCACTGATGTATTTATAACACAACCACACATCCCTAGTGATGCTGGAGGGAAGTGGAGAAGCATTCAAACATATCTTGCAGATCCTCAGTGAGTTTTTCATGTCACTCTTGTGGTACCTTTCCTGACAGACAAGCTAGACTTTAAAGCACCTTCACATGTAATACTTTGCACATGCAAAGACAGATGGCATCAGGCAAATTTAATCTCTCCTCTTCCTCATCTGTGGGGAAAAGTAGTTCCAGCATCTAAAAATGTCTCTGTTGTAGCAGAACTGAGTGGGAAAAGTTCACATTCTCTTTGGTCCCCCTGCAGACCAAGTGGAAACATCACTGAACGTGTTACATACACAGAGTTCTCTCCCAAAGGTCAACAAGATAGGCATTGTAGAATGGAGAAAAAAGTCAAAAAGGGCCATCCAGGACAAAGATGTCTTTTACTGGCCATTTCTGCCCCTAGTTTAAGTGGAGACAGGAGAAATCTCTGCCAACTAAACTTTATGGGTTCTCTGGTGTCTTACAAGGTGAGATGCAGCCCCAAATCCTTTTCCGCAGCTGGCACATTTGAAGGGTTTCTCGCCTGAATGTGTAGCACGGTGGCGCTCCAGGTGGGCATTCCGAGTGAAGCCTTTCCCACAGTCTCGGCAATTGAAGGGTTTATCTCCACTATGGATTCCTTGATGGCGCTGGAGGTGGGCACTGCGAGTGAAGCGCTTGCCACAGTGGGTGCAACGGAAAGGTCGCTCCCCAGTGTGAGTGCCCTGATGGCGAGTGACATGAGCACTGCGGGTGAAAGCTTTGCCGCACACCCCACACTCATAGGGGCGCTCTCCAGTGTGTGTGCTGTGGTGGCGGGTAAGGTGGGAATTGCGACCAAAGGCCTTCCCACAGTAGGTGCATTTGTATGGTCGCTCCCCAGAATGGGTCTCCTGGTGCCGAGCTAGGTGGGCACTGCGGGCAAATGTCTTCCCGCAATAATTACAGGGGTATGGGCGGTCTTCCTCTGGTACTTGTTGCCCAAGGCGTTTTCCACCTAAGGGACGCTGAAGCCCAGAATGGGTGGCAAGGTGGCGCGTCAAGTGTGAGTTGCGCCGGAAACCTTTCCCACAGTAGGGGCAGTTGTGGGACTTCTCTCCCATGGCTGCTAAGTTTTTAGAAAGCTCAGAAGGTTTTGTTGAAAGTTAAGCAAGGGCCCACCTTGACTCACCTCACCTCCACCTGAACTGTGATTGAGAAAATGTCCTTCAGAATACAAACCGTGATCTAACTCAATGCTTCTTCTTTGGTCACCTGTTCTAAGTCAGCTGTTGTGATTTTGAAACCCTCAAGTCTCCTTCCAATCCCTTTCTTCAATAGCTGTTCTTCAAACTCTAGATATGCATCATTTTGTTTTCCATCACCATCTGCAAGAGGGAGGGGAAAATGTTAAAAAAAAAAAAAGGAAAAAAGATGAGGTAAGAACAACTTTCCCTTATTGGCTTCAGTCTCTTCTGCCATACACACACATACACACCATCCAGCATACAAATAAAATAAAATTCCACTTTGTATATGCTGAATTACAGCTCCTATAATTTCACAGCACTGAAGGCTAGTAAAATTCAATGCATTAAACTATCCCTTTAGTTTCCCCAAATCAAAGTCAAAGATTATGGAGCGAGCAATCAGATTTTTCAGGTTTTGTGTACCTAGTAACCCGGCAAGCACTTTGCATTGTGTTTGCTAAAGTATTTCTCAACAATTTTTTTTTGGGGGGGGGAAGCTTCTCAGATCTCAGGAGGACCTTTAATTCTCCAAATATTCTAGACTAGTACATCTCAGGCTCGCTGATATGGGGACTGGTAATTGTGTTCTTTCAGTGAGCCAGGGACTAGCACTAAATTTGTTTCCTTGGGGTATATTTGCTTCTTTCTTTCCTGGAAACCTGCCATAGATCAGTAGCCAATGGCTCAGGACTGGCACTGGGCAAGGAACCACCAATTTGAGTAGCACTGTTCTAGACTACAACTTGTATAATTCTTATCATGGACCATGCCCCCATACGGTTGATGGGAATTACAGAACCAGAAAGCCAAAAGTTCCCCACTCCTGTTTCAAGACTTGATTTACCATGAGATTGTCACCACAACTTTTTTGGTGGGGTTGCCCTAGAGCTCCTAGAATCCTTTAGCCAAAATGACACTGGCCATGCTGGCTGGGGGATTCTGAGAGCTATAATCCAAAATGTAACTTTTCCAAGCTATGCCAGTAATTCTTTCTTTTCCATTATGGCATAGACCAGTGGTTCCCAAACTGTGCTCTTTAAGGGATTTTGTACTTCAGCTCTTTCTTTCTTGGAACTCTGCCATAGAATCCTAGACAACTGGCCAACATGGACGAGAATGCTGGGAGCTGAAGTCCAAAATTTCTTAAAGGGCACAGTAGTAACAGGTGGCTTCCATGTCAGGGGACTGGGGAATCATCTCTAGGCTGTACCCAAAACTTTAAAGGAGCTGTCCAACGTGATGATTTTTTTCCTCCAAAATGGCTTTGGCACCTTGGATAGTTCCTTTAAAGATCAGACTTTAAAAATTCACTATCACACTGATTTGCTCTGATAGCCTTTAAGGGCTGCAGAGCGGAATATAAATAAATAACTAAATATTATTATTATTATTATTATTATTATTAAATTTGGGAGTCACCAGATGTCATTGCACAACATCCTGACTCATCTCTATAGAGTTGTGCAGAGCAAACGGACATATATTTTAGGTTATGACCTGGAAGAATAAACAGAAAATGAGCTATATACACGTCCACTTTCCCTTTATATCTCTTCTGGGGTTCTATATCTATATCTTTATCTGTCCATATAGACATTCTTCCACTTTCCCCTTCTATCCCTGCTGGGGTTCTATATAAATCTGTATACTGTATCTATATTCTTCCACTTTCCCCTTCTATTTTACCATTTTCTCCTTCTATCCTTTCTGGGGATCTCTCTCTCTCTGTATATCTATATAGATATTCTTTCACTTTCCCCTTCTATCCCTTCTTGGGTTCTATCTATCTATCCATCTATCTCTTTATCTATCTCTATATTCTTCCACTTTCTCCTTCTATCCTTTCTAGAGTTCTCTCTCTCTCTCTCTCTCTCTCTATAGATAGATAGTTAGTTAGATATTCTTCCACATTCTCCTTCTATCCCTTCTGGGGTTTTCTCTATCTATCTCCCTATATAGATATTCTTCCACTTTCCCCTTCTATCCTTTCTGGGGTCCTTTTTTGCAACATTATTATAAACACAACACTCACAAAGGGGAAGGAAGGGGGGAAAAAGAAGGGCAAAAACAAGTCCCTGTCCAAAGCAGTGGCAACCACCCAGCCACCCAGCCACCCAGCCTCTAGTCTCCCCAGTACAGCTGCCCATACATTTCCATGGACCCTCCTCCTCAATGCCCTCTTCTTCTTCCTCCTCCCTGGCCCTCTCTGGGTTAGGATTACCAATTAAGCCCCCAGGCAACAGGAGCAGGGTTCCAGTCCAGAAGGGGAAAGAAAGAAGGACAAGGGAGGCCCAGGCTGGGCGCCTAACTGGGAAGAGAGAAGCAGAGAGGCCTAGTAGTGGAGGAGGCGAGGCTAGGCGAGGAGAGGAGGAGGCACCACCCTCCTCTGTCCTGGCTTGGCGCACAGGAAACTACTACTAGGCCTCTGTCCTCCATCCTGTCCTCCTCACCCCTCTGTGGTATTAACCCTCTCAGTGCCAAGGGTTTCTCTGAGGGGGAACCAAAACAGGAGGAGGAGAGGTGGGCTGCATCCACAGTGGAGAAATAACCCGGTTTGGTAGCGATTTAAGTCTTTTTCTGGCTCAAGGCTATGGAATTCTGGGAGTTGGAGTTTGTTGTGGGGCCCTCCCAGAATTCCATAGCCTTGAGCCAGAAAAAGACTTAAGTCGCTACCAAACCGGGTTATTTCTCCACTGTGGATGAAGCACACCCATTTAGAAATGTAAACTAGATCTTGTGACACCTCAGTGGTCCCCAAATTGTGCCCTTTACTGTATTATTAATAATAATAATTTATTCATATAGTGCCATAAATTTACATGGCACTTTTACAGAGACTGTTTAGTTAATTAGACATTTCCCTGCCCTCAGGTTTAATAATAACACAATCTTAAAATCCCTTCCAGGGTATTTTTGTTTTGTTTTGTTTTGTTTTTTGGACATCAGCTCCCAGAATTCCAGACTTATTGGCCTTCATGGCTGAGGCTTCTGGGAAATGAAGTCCAAAAGTCTCTTAAGGGATGTTTTTAAAGATTGTTATTAAACCTGAAGGAAAGGAAATGTCTTTAATTAAAAGATTGTACGTTCCGTGCTGTGTAAATTTACTGTGCTATATAAATAAAGGTTGATAATAATAATGATGATGATGATGATGATGATGATAATAATAATAAAGGGCACAGTTTGGGGACCACTGGAACTGAAAGGAAGAAGTTGGCAGCATAGGTTTACCTTCCTCATATGCATCTGAGGAAGTGGACCACTGGTACTCAAACTGTGCCCTTTAAGGGATTTTGGACTTCACTTACCAGAATCCCAAACTATTGGCCCTCATGCCTGAGGCTTCTGGGAGATGAAGTCCAAAAAAATCTCTTAAAGGGCACAGTTTGGGGACCACTGGAACTGAAAGGAAGAAGTTGGCAGCATGAGTTTACCTCATAGTATGGAGGCAAATGAAATTCTGAAAGGTGTTACGAGTGAAATATACAAATAATTATCGAAATATTAATGAGAAAGAAGAATATATCTTAGGACAATAGGGGAGGAGGACTTGGCACAAATAAAAGTTTGAGAATGGGGAAAAATTTGGAATCAATGCTATTTAAAAAATTACTCAAACGCTAAGAAGAATGAAGATATTAATATTTTATATGGTTTTTTTTTTTAAAAACTGGTTTAGTTAATATTAAATGGTTTAATATGAATAAGATTTAGATAAGGTAGTAAGGAATTGATAATTAATGATTTATTATATATTTTATGTGGAATATTATGTAAAAGATATTTTTAAATACTATTTTATGTAGGTTATAATATTAATAAAAATTAATAATAATAAAGAAATGCAAACTCATTCTTCTTATATAGGGAGATCTTGTCGCACCTCAAACTGTTCTTTGGCCAAGCAACATTAGAGTGTGGTCAAAATGGCAAAACGTTTTCCCTTATTAATAGGAATGCTTAAGCTAAGAGAGGTTGCAGCAATTTGCTGTTGCTTGAGCCAACTGGGAAAAGCAAGATGATGCCCTTCCTCTCCTCTACTGCTGCTAATTGATCATGAACTACTTTTGCAATTTTGTATGTGATTTCCAGTGACTGAAATAAGGCAAAATATGGAGTGTCCATACAAAACTAGGACAATCGGAGAGTATGCAATACCCTAATGGCCCTCATGCGAGTCATGTACCACTTCCAGAAACAAATAGAATTATTTAAACCTGACCTCATTACCACTGCCCTATTTCAATTTGGTAGAAATGTATCAGGGAGAAAAATTTATCCATAAACAGTTGACTTTGACATCAACCACCCTGTTCACCATGAGCTGAGGTCTCTTTGTACTCAGAAAACTGTTTGGCTTAAATCCAATTGTAAACCAGTACAAATAGACCAATAACATCAATGGTATTGCAGTGTTGACTTATTTTTGTTGTTAGTTTGCTATCAAGTCTACTTCAACTTTTGATGATCCTATGAATGAGCTACTTCCAAGTAACCTTGTTTTCAACAGCCCTGCTCAGGTCTTGCTAATGCAGGGCCACTGCTTCCTTGACTAAGTATGTCCACCTGTAATATAATGGTCCTCTTCTCTACTGCCTAAATCCAGTAGCCAGTCCAAATTAGGGCAGACCCACTGAATCCATTGCTGGATGAAAAATCAACACCCATGTAAATCCCATTTATTCAATGCACTTGTGTCACCAGGCACATACCTGATGTGGCAATTCATGGTATTAATTGACCCTCCACAATGTACCATGCAGAATCCTTAGTAAAGATTTTTGTACTAAGGCTACTCGTAAATCATAATCCCCATATACCGGTATCACTGAATTTAATAGCAATAGTTGTGACTTAAACAAGTAGCAAATTTAAAATTATACCTTTAAACTAGAATATCATAAGCATAGCCTAAATGTATTTACATAGTTTGATGTGATTAAAGTGAACATTTGGTAAGATGTGATGTTTTTAAAGAATGTTTTAAAAACCTGAGCCCTCTCCTTTCTCTGCCCGCTGAGCTTTACACCATTCATGCCTTCTCTTCTGCTGAACTTGAGGGTTTTAAAGGGAAGCAGGAGAATGCCACAGCCCATTTCTGCCACAAGACAAACTTTTGGGGAGCAGTGGTATGAGCCCCCTTAGGGTTTCACTTGGTGAGGCCTTCACTCTTCCATCTCCTTAATGATGCCCCTGATTCAATGGGTAAACTAAAAGTCCACATACAAGTCAGTCTCATGGATCACATCAATAGGTCTAGTCTAACTGACCCAAAACTGGATTTTAGCCTGTGATTGTACTTGCCTTTGCCATTTTGATCTGGGAAGAACCCCTAGATTCTACTATGACTGAGCTATATAATATATAATAAGACTATATTATATGTTTTATATATATATAGTTATTACTATATAAGAATATATAATAATAATATGGAAGTCAGTGTGTATTTTCCATTAGCAGGAAGGCTTACAGATAGCAATATTACTTGTAATATCTTACTTTGGGGTGTAGGTGGGGAGATACAAGACCATAATAACAGTTCTTTTGCAAATAATGTAATGACAGATAACACTAGTACGCTTCCCCATTCAATTGCTACAGGTATACCTCTGTTAACGAAGTAGATGTGTTTTTAGGCATTACTTCATTAACAGCAATGTTGCTTTGTTGTTGCTGTTTTTGTGTGCCTTTAAGACATTTCTGATTTACGACAACCCTATCACAGGGTTTTCTTGGCAGAATTTGTTAGGGGTGGGTTGTCTTGCCATTCTCCGTGGCTGAGAAAGTGTCACAGGTTCACCAAATATTTACATGGTTGAGTGAAGATTTGAACTCCCAGTGTCCTACTGCAAACCACTACACCACACTGGCTCTGAAACTTTGGTACCAGACTGAAATAACAGGGGATAGTTTCCTACACCATAAAAAAAGGTCAGATCAACACAGTTCAGTAAACTTTTTGTCCAAAAACTACTGTAACACTATGCACCCATGAAATGAAACAATGAGGCCTTCCTGGAATAAAATATATGGCCACGAAAAAGACTTCCCCATTTATCGATTCTGCCCATGGTTATTGTTTGGATTTTAAAATGTTACTTTTAGTCTTATACTTTTTAATCTTGTTTTAAGGGGGGCACTATGGATTTATGGATATATGGATATATTTTAGCCTGTTGTACGCCGATTTGATTGCCTGGCAAAAAGCAGGATAAAAAGTTTTAAAAATACAGAGAGCGAGCAAGATATGTAAGTTCTCACTTTGGCTTTGTGGTAGGAATTGACTTCCATGGGGGAGGAAGGCCTCAGTTTGCTCAGGTCTTGCCGAAGCAGCCTCCTTTCTCAGCCTATTTCTTAATTCAATCTGCAGTTACTCAAATCCACGAATATCAGCCTGGGGATACCGAGAGAGCGCTGTATATAGGAGTCTTGTTGTTCCTATTTTGAGTTGACTGTATAATTTTTTTTGAGGTGGGCTCAGCCTTCCAATCTAGTTCCAGGTTCCATAACAGAAGATACAAACAAGGTTTACAATTTCCTTTAAGTCACCAGGGCTCCCACTTAATTACAATATACTCTGCAGGGCAAATTTCTCCAGGCACACTTGTATGATCTTACCCTGGAATGAGGGGTGCAGGCAGGCTATTGAGGTGTAATTTCATGTGGGTTTTCCCTAACCCTTTCCAAAGTTGTTAGGAAAGCAACTGGTTCTTTATTTTAGCTTATGGGAAAGAGACAAGGGGGAAAGAAAGGGGGAGTGCCATTGGTTTTCCAGCTCAAGTGTGAATTATCTTATCTTTGGAATGTGGTGAGCAGAGCTGCACAAGAATTCAATCCAGCCTAAACTCTGGGCCAGGCTGTGTTGTGGCCACCAACTTTCTGCTCTGCTTAATGTAAAGATATGCCTTGCCAGAAAGAATAGCTTGTGACATATCATTATGTGAATGCTCTAAGGCCTTCACTCTTTGTCTTCAACTTATATATATTTACATTACATAAATTCAAATATAGTAGAAAAGAACCCTAAATCTATACACAAAAAAACCTGCAGATTTATAAAATATGCTTTAACATTCCTCAAATAAGAGAGCAAATATAAATATTTATACAAAAGAGAGAGAGAAAAAGAAAAAATAACTTCAAATTTATTTATGATGCATTTGTACTTCCCATAGTTTCTCATTAATTGGGAGTAATGAATGCTATTTTATATGAAATTCTCTAAAACCTTTATATTATTAATCTAATGACATATAATACTGTATGATTATTGCTTAAAGTAATTGCTTTCCATGAAAAAAAAAATGAATACAATTAAACCTTGCTAACATGTATACTGTAGTGTTATCTTGCAGGACTCCTTCCTGTAACACAATCTATGTAATTATACAATTTTAGTTACCAATACCTTTCTTTTCTATAAATACTAGCTTGAAAATATAACTTATATAGCTAATTCTATTTTTTCCAGAGTCATTACAATTTTATATTATAGCTTAATTTGATTGCATACAGATTAAATTTACATCTAATCAAAGTTCTGAAAAGGAAACCATTATTTTTCTACTTTGTTTGTAAATCTATTATTAATCAGAAATGTCAGTATATCTAATTCTCTTATGTCCATGACTTTCAGTTTTCATTCTTCTATTTGGGTTATTTCTTCCAGTTTCCATTTTTTGGCTATAATTAACCTAGCAGCCGTGACTAAATAAATCATAATTCTCCAGAAAGATCTTTCGTCTTTTTTAAAGTATCAACATCATAGGCCCCATTCATACTAGCCCATTTGCCCTGGTTAGATCGGGATGAGATTGTGCATGGCATTACCGAATCTCTCCGGAAATAAGTTCATACTACCTTTTGCCCCCATTGGTGCTTTCCAGTGCATTTTACCCCAACAAAGTTCATACATGAAAAAGTAACGATTAAAGATGGAGCCTCTTGGTTGTCAATCAAATGATGTCATGGTGACGTCTGATGCAGCCATTGGCCACGCGAGATGCTTGGCTTTTTAAAATACTTTTTAATATTTGACAGCTTATGCGCATGGAGCATAGGGCTGGGAGCGGTGCGGATTGAGGAGATCCTGTCCCCTCCTCCTCCTTCTCCTCCCAGACCTTTTTAAATTATTATTTATTATATGTTTTAATATTTTATTATTTATTTTATGTTATTGTGTTTTATTTCATTTATTATTTTATTGTATTTTTATTTTATTTTATTGTGTTTTATTTCATTTATTATTTTATTGTATTTTTATTTTATTTAAAATATATTTTATTAAATATTTTATTATATTTTATTAATTATTTTTGTATTATTTTATTTTATAGTTATTTTATTTATTATTAATTTCATTGTATTTTATTGTATCTTATTTATTAGTAATTTTATTGTATTTTATTTTAGTATTTTTTATATTTTTTATTTATTACATTTATTTCATTTTATTTTTTCAGTTTGACAGCTCATGCACATTCTATGAGGCTCTCTTCCCCTCTGGTTTTATGAATGGGGCAGAGGGGAAACCCCTGTCCATATATGGATTGAGGTTCCCTTTCAATGTGTAAAGGGCCCCATTCATTCTTTATATATTTTTCCATACATTAATAAGTGAATTTCTGATGTAATGGTGGTTGAAATCTTTACTGATGAAGCATTTGTTATACCAAAGGTACGCATGCCAACCAAATATCAACTGGGTTCCTTCTAGTTTTTGATCTTACAATTTTAACCATTCCTGTATCCATATGAGGGATGCAGCTGGTTGCTATAGTTTTAGGCTGGGAAGTGCACACCCTCCACTAATTTTCTTATCTTGAAGGATTTTCCATTTTATTCTGGGCCTCCCTCCTTTCCATACAAATTTTTTCAGTTCTTTATCCCAGTGCAGAAATGTTCTATTCTTGGCGATTATTGGTAAGTTCAAAAATAGAAAAAGTAGCTTAGGCAACACGTACCTGTATATCTTTGTAACAGCAATTCTCCCTAAAAGGGATAAATTTTTTTTTGGTTCCATCACTGAAAATCCATCTGAATGTCTTTCCAAGCTTGTTTGTAATTGTTATCATACAAACCAGCATTTTTGTTAATTAACCATAATCCAAGATATCTTACTTTCTTTGCTATTCAGCATCCAGATATTTCTTTTAATTTTTCTTCTTTTTTGATATATTTTTGTTAGAATCTGTGTCTTTTTCTTTATTTATTTTGAAACCAGAATACTTACCAAATGTTTGGATTTCCTGAAGAAGCTCTTCCATATTGTTTATAGGGTCTTCCAATAATATTGCTAGGTCATCAGCAAAAGCCATTATTTTAAATTCTTGTTCCTTTAATCGTGTTATTTTTTACTCTATTGATTAAGATTTACAGTGTGATGATAAATAGTAAGGGGTAAATAGGACATCCCTGTCTTGTCCCTTTATTTTGTTTGATTTTTATTTTCCAAATATGATTGTAACCTTGATGGAAAGTCTTCTGGTTTTCTTTGATCTTGAAATAGGTTGGGATAATAATCAGTAAAGGCTTTTTAAATCTCCTCCTGAGTTGTTATGCTTTGATTGTTATGGATAATTTCTGTAAATATCCTTCTTTCCTTTCCTTTTTTTAATTTATAAACCAACCATCTCCCAACTTTGTTTGAGTGTTCAAAGTGTGACTCTAACCATTTTTAGGTTTTTTGTTTGTTTTTTGCAAATTCTTCCATTGTTTGGGTTTGTCACTGTTTTTGAAAGATTTGTAGTTCTTTTCTTAATTTTTCATTTGTGGGATTTTCCTTAAATTATTTTTCCTTCTCTTTCATTTGGTCTGAAATACATTGTATGACTCCCTTTTCCATCTTTTATTCTCAGAAGCTTTTTAAAATAATAACTCCCTAGGCACTGCTTTGCATGCATCCCAGACAATCTTTATCTGAACATCTTCTGTGCTATTTTCTTTAAAGTAGTTTTCAAATCTTTTCTCATTTTGTCCAAAAATCTTTCATCTTTAAAAATGTTATCATCTAATTTCCAGAAGGATTCTTTCTTAAGACTTTATATATCTATTCAGATAAGTTGTGATCTGATAACATTTTAGAAATGATTTCCATCATTTTTACTTTAACCAATATCTCTTTTGATATTAATGCCATATCAAATCTGGACATAGAGCGATGTCAATCAGACAAAAAAAAAAAGTAAATCCCTTTGATACCCCATATTTATTAGTCCATATATCTTCCACAGATTGTTCCTCCATCACATCGAAAAAAGTTCTAGGTAGTTTGTCTTGGTTATGCTTAATCTGTTTGCAAGAGGATCTATCTCTGTAGGGATCTATGACCCCATTGAAATATCCTATTATCAATAAATTTTATTTATTATGTTCAATAAGTTATTTATTTAGATTGTTAAAGAATTTTTCTTTTTTCTCCAGGAGGGCATATATCCCTACTATTAATAAGATTGAAGATGGCAATTGAAGCTCTACACATACATAATGTCCATTTTTATCTTTAAACTCTTATTTTGCAGGATATATTTTATTTATGTAAATATATTTTATTTATGTAAATAGTAACCCCTTTTTTTCTTATCCGCAGAAGAGTGGAAAATTTTACCTAATGTTGAGTTTCTTAAATAATAAATCTCTTTTTCTTTTATTCTAGTCTCTTGAAGTTCTGCAGTTTTTCTATAATATGAAAAATGTATTTTCTTTTATGGTTTGTATGAATTCCTTTGTCTTCACATTAAAGCCCTAGAGCAATTCTAGAAACAGGACCCCTTTCTACTCACATGAGCTCTTCAGAGAGTGGTAGCATAGAAATTAATTAATTTATTAAATAAATAGAAATAAACATACAAAGCACAATATGCAACAGAACAAAAATCTTGCATAACTTGTTCTGAATCCTACAGCGTCAACAAGACTAACAGTATGATCCCATGTGTTTTTGCTTGGTTATTTAAGAACTTTTATCACACAAGGCTCTTCTCCCACTAAAGTAGAATTTTTTTAAAAAAAATGCTGCACAATCAGGGCTGCACAATCAGCAATTCATTTGCAATAAAAGCTTATGATGCACAGCATTTGGGACTGGCCACCTAGTATGTCCTCCTCCAAACCAAAACATTATTCCTGCCCCTTTTCCTAGTGTGGGGCTTAGTGAATACAGTTTGCCCTCCTTATCCACAGAGTTTTTATACACAGATTCAAACATCCACAGCTTGAAAATATTTTAACAAGTATACTTTCGAAACAGCAAACCTTCATTTTGCTATTTTATAGTGGGGACACCCTTTTGCTATGCCATTATATTTAATGGGACTTGAGCATCCACAGATTTTGTTATGCACAGGGAATCCTGGAACCAAACCCCAATGCATAACAAGGACCCATTGTATCTATGTTCTAATTAAACATATGTCTCTGAATATGTATTAAGGTGCGTTAAACAATAAAGTACTTCTACTGAAAATTACGATTAAATAGAATCTCCTTCAATAGTACTGTAATCTTTGATTTATACAAGTAAAATTTAAACTTTCAGAGAAGCAACTTATTAATCATTTAAACAACTGGATTTAAATCATATCTACCACACTCCTCACGTAAGGCAAAAACAACAACATGAGTCTGGCAATGTGATGTGAAGCCAATGCATTGGGCAATGCCAGCTCTGTCAAAAAGTGGAGGAAGCATTGGAATCATCATATTATTAAAATAGTGCAATATATTACAGAACCAGACAATTGTACAGCCAGGGCTATACTCTGAAGGTACGGTTGGTGGAATATGCCTTTAAATAACAGAAAAATATTTTGATTGAATGATGACTCACAGCCAGCATTCTATATTAATGGACCATTGGTGGCATCATGCAATCAGCATAGCAGATGCCGCTTCCTTTCCAGGGGAATCTCGATTTTAAAAAGCTGCTTGTGATAAAGCCCTTAGTCTCTAGTAGCATAAAAAGGAGGGGGGAAGGGGGGGAGAAAACTTATGTGGCAGCACCATTAGGACGTAAAATGATGACCTTTATTGTGAATTCTAATTTAATGTTTTTAAAATTACTATTTTAGATTATTATGTTTTTAATTCTGTAGCACATTGTTATTTTTGTATTTTTTTAAACTGTTATTATTATTACTAAAGACGTATTGGTTTTTATTTTTGCCCTAGCAATTGCCACTGCAGTCCAGACGAAAAGGGTTAAAGCAAGTTGGTGATCCTCCTCCTTGTTCTTCTTATTTTAATTCAGAAAGAGCAGGTGAATAACAAGGAAGGATGGGAGTGCAAAAATTCTAGAGGTCAGCAAGCAGTAGGTGCCCTCATTCTTCCTTGCTGTCTCAGCCTGTTCTCCTGCTCTTTCTGAATTAAATGAAGAACAAGAAGGAGAAGAATCAGCAACTTGCTTGTTGTTGTGTGCAACTTATGGAGACCTTAGGGCAAACCTATCACAGGGTTTTCGTAGCGACCCCTTCAGAGGGGTTTTGCCATTGCCATCCTTTGAGGCTGAGAGAATGTGACTTGGCCAAGGCCATACATTCTTTGAAGATGCCAGCAGCCACAGATGCTGGCGAAACATAAGGAATAAACTCTTCTGAAACATGGCCACATAGCCTGAAAAACCCACAAAAAACTATGTCACCTAGTGGGTTTCACGGCCAAGCAAGAATTTGAACCCTGATCTCCAGAGCCGTAGTCCAATGCTCAGACCACAACACCTTGATTATGTTTTAATTTTTTTCCTGTGGACTGCAGTGGGAATTGGTACCAGAGCAAAAAAAAGAGTGTCAAATTAGGTTGGAGGGGGAGCACCGAATGGGCAACTTATTTAATACTGAGAACTGGCAAATATTGTGCAAAATACAACAGATAAGGTTTTGTTTTTTGTTTTGTTTTGTTCATGAAGAAACCCCCCCTCCTGGTCAGATATACAGTTTCTTATGTATAAATTAGAATATAAGGAGAGTTCACAAAGAAGGTGTGAGGCGATTAAGATATGAATGAGAGAGCAAGCACTGTTTTAATTCTACTGCACAATGTTCTTGTTGTCTCTGTTGTTACAGCAATGCAGCTCCTTTGGGATATGGAAATCCAACTTGGTAGCATTTTAAGCTGGAGTCTCTCTCTCTCTCTGGCTTTTCTTTGCTAACGAAGATTCAGGAAGGACTCATCCCACGCTTACTGTACTACAAGCACGTTGATGACTAAAAAGGCCGATCTGAGATAAACAAGTCCGGTTACAGAAAGCACAGCAGAAAGTCTCCTTGGGTGATGTTTCCAAGTTGTGGTTCTTTCTGTGTTGTTGTTTC
The DNA here is from genome assembly GCA_034509955.1 of Urosaurus nigricauda. Taxonomy (NCBI): domain Eukaryota; kingdom Metazoa; phylum Chordata; class Lepidosauria; order Squamata; family Phrynosomatidae; genus Urosaurus; species Urosaurus nigricauda. The sequence continues at coordinate 20,596,484 of JAOEGL010000006.1, read as the reverse complement.
TCCTCAAGACTTGTTTGGCGTGAGTTCTCGAAAGAGGCTGCAGCATTGTGGATAGTGCGTCTCCATGCCTCCCGATGTGAGGCCAGGGCAGACCATTGTTGGTGATCAATTTGGCCGAGCTTGAGATGTTGTTTCAGGGAGTCCTTGTATCTCTCTTACGCTGACCCGTGGAGAGTTCACCGTAGAGTACTATTTTGGGGAGGCGGTGGTCCTAGAAAAGTGATCTGCCCAGCACAGCTGTGTTTTCAGTAGCATGGCCTCAATGCTGGTGATCCCTGCTAGCTCCAGGACAGCAAGATTAGTCACATGGTCAGTCCAGTGTATGTTTAGGATTGTGCATAGACAGCGCTGATGAAAGCGTTCGAGGAGTCGTAGATGTTGGCAGTAACTATTATGTGGAATTTGAATTTTAAAGAGAGCCAGTGTGGTGTAGTGGTCTGAGCATAGGACAAGGGTGTAAAATCCCCCCCTGGGTGACCCTGGCTACATCACACTCTCTCAGACTCAGAAGAAGGCAAGGCAACCCTCCACCAAACAAATCTTGCCAAGAAAACCTGTGATAGGGTTGTCTTAGGTTGGAAACGACTTTAAGGTACACAACAACACAAGTTTTAAAGCTGAAATAATTAATTCAGGCGGATCAGCTACACATTCAACAGAAAATTCTAATCTAGCTTTGGTTTCCCTGTTTGGGAAAAAAAAGCATGAGCAATTACTTCCCTTTTCGAATGTTCTGAGGGCAGGTCGACATTTTCAGGTGACTCCAAAATAATGAATCGAAAGTTAATATTTTTTTAAACAAACATTACGTGAAGATGAATATGAAGGATAGGTTCTATGTTCTGGGTGTGCGTGCGCATAAGATAAGACCAGGGGACTATATAAGACATTTAAAAAAGGAATTATAAGGCAAGAGGACAGAGTTCCTACAGACAATGCACCTCAAACAAAGCACTTGCTTCTGATTGCTCTACTTCACTGTATTAACATTTAAATAGTCCTGCCTATGCCCTGCTGATGATCTATCCCTAGAAAACTGGGAAACCTATTATGTCTTGCCTAGATGTTTAGAATGTATCACTTCTAAAGGTCATGGAAGCAATTGCAAAGTATTCTGCCTCCACCCCCAATAATGGAACTTTTAAATACAATTGCAGTGGGAAATTGAAGTGAACAATTGAAGACAGGAGAGGAGTCTTGGGATATGAAGCTATCCCACCAGCAGAACAAGTTATGAAATCATCAAAAGGTATAGACAGATTACACAAATACAACATGGCTTCAGCGAGATACACAGCTCAGAGAAACTAGGCTAGGTTTTGTCTGTAAAAAAAATACTCCCCCAGACTTTCTTATCTGAGCTTTATTTTTTTCTCTTCCTTTCCTACTCACAACTTCCTCTGTTTCCAGGCTATGATATTGAGTCAATATAGCCCTTTCTAAAGACCACCTATGCAACTGGAAAGTATTCCTCCACATCAACAGTTAATTTTCAATAAAATTGCAAGGAAGAGCCCAGGGCCCAGCAGGCACTTAGAAAATCTGGAGTCATATTTGTGCCATTCCACCATAAAAGAGAAATATGTAGTCTTGGAAAGCAGAGTTGTATCTTATTTATTTATTTACTTTCTGTATTTATAAGCCACTCTTCAGCCACAAAGGCTCTCAGAACAGCTTACAGATAGTTAATTAGACATTTCTCTGCCCTCAGCCTTACAATCTAAAAAGATATGACACAAAAGGAGAAGGGAATGGCAGTGGAAGAAGGGCAATATGTTCAGTGCTTCTTCTCTCCCTCTGAGGCCTGGACCATGGCAGATGGACTGGAGAAAGGGCTCTTCTACTCACTTTAGGCTAGGCCTGTCTTTCTCTCTCTCTGAGGCCGGATGATTTCAGATAGCAATGGCATGCTCTTTTATTTTTTAAAGTCTTGGGCATCTTAATTACTAGAATAACATAAGCTTTTGTTGGCATGAGTTCCCTTCCTCAGATATGAAAGCAGGACATGGTCTCTGAAGGCATAAGATGCAACATTTATAAATCTAATCAGGGCCCACATGGGAAACTGCCAGAACTAGGTACATCAACTTCAATTCCATTATGAAAAAGTGGAATACAGTATAAGGATGGGATCCAACACATAATTAGTTTTGGGGAAGTTCTGTTAGGTACATGCATAGGATTTGGGCTATAATTAATGAAGTGAGGACCATTTACTTGATCTTAAATATGGTAAAGGATTATAATGATAACGCAAGTATGCATGTGAGTCAAACACAAGAGGAGCCCCTTATGAATCACCAAAAACAGTGTGTGATCCTTTACATACTATCTGTGAATGCTTAGTCCTATAATTCAGGGATGCAAATCCTCTGGCTCTCAGGATGCTAGATTCAATGCTCAGAGGTCCTGGCCGGCACAATAAGTACTGGACTATGAGTGAATTGAAGAAAATATTAACCTAAATCACACCCTCTTTTGGAGAATATGTCTATAGATTCTTGACATATACATGTATTTTAGGTATAGAGTGACAGATAATACAAAAAAAAACAAAAAAACCCACCCATTTTAATGTGTGGAAAGTGAAATTGAATACCAATGGTATTTTATGATGTCTAATATAAATAGGAGAAAAAGCCTTCACAGTTAACACAGGTGTCTGAGGTCTCTACAGGTTTAAACCCAACATCAAAAGGGAGTTGAAACAGATCAGTAAAACTTGGCTTCAGAGATGTTAGATTGGATTTGGGCAGATCTGCAGAAAGGAAGATGTCCATAAATGTGGAGAGATTCCTAAGAATATTTGTTTATCCATCTGGAATATAGAACCTTCTTAATTTTGTGTCTGAGCAACAATAGCACAATTTGCTCTAGAGCAGTGGTAGTGGTGCTTCCAGTCTTCTACCTGGTGTGGCAGAAGGAACCAGAATGTGGCAGATGCTTTTCATCAGTGGCCTGTTTTCAAACTGTGAGCATCCTGTTTTTCATCACAAACAACCATTGTAAAAACCATGTGACATTAAGTACTCATTTGATGAGAATGCCTATTTTCCTTTTCCCTCTCCATAGCCTTTTCCTTCTATATTGTCTCCGCTCCTCACACCATACTTGTGAGCCCCTGATGTAGTAGTTTTGATTGTTGGACTAGGACATTGGGGGACCATGGTTCACATTATCACTGTCATGGAATCCCACTGGGTGCCTTTGGGTAAGTCACACTATCTCAGCCTCAGAGGAGGGCAAAGGCAAACCCACACTGAACAAATCTTGCCAGGAAAATGATTTAGGGTCACCATAACTTGGAAATGACTTGAGGGTACACAATGACAACCCTTGGAGGTAGAATTCAGAGATGGAGCCTTGTCAGCATGGAATACGGCTGACAGATCTTTAGACAGAGGACTGTCCTCTGTAAAAGTCAGAGACATAGCCATGTTAGTCTGTTATATCACCATCCAAAGGGATCTTGTAGCATCTTTGAGATTAACTGTGTAAAAGAAGTTGTAGCATAAGCTTTCATAGGATCTTATTACACTAGAGGAATCCTGCTCAGAAATGGGATTAAAAGTAGAAAAAAACCTCAAATGCGGGAGCCTTTTCAGATGACATTTCTCCCAAACAGAAATAACATGAAAATAAAGTGAATGGAAAGTGGACAAAAATGACACATTTTTACTTTTGGGAACTTCCCGAAAGTAAAAAGGTGTAATTTTTGTCCGCTTTCTGTTTATTTTTGCTTTCTTTCTGTTTGAGAGAAACATGTCTGAAAATCACCCCACATTTTCAGGCTTTTACTGCTTCTAAAATCCCATTTCTGAGCGGGATTCATCTAGTGTGATAAGGCTCATACACTTGAATCTGAGGAAGCAGACCAAGGGTGTGTTTACACTGTAGAAATAATGCAGGTTGACACCACTTCAAGTGCTATAGCTAAGAAATCCTGAGATTTAGTTTTACAAGGTCTCTTTAGCATTCTCTGGCAAAGATTGCTGGTGCCTCACAAAATTAAAAATCCCATGATTCTTTAGGACAGAGCCATGGCAGTTAAAGTAGTGCCAAACTGTATTATTTCTCCAGTGCAGAAGTGGTGCTAAACTGCATTACTTCTACAGTATAGATGCATTCTTATGGTCTACTACAGTATATGGCCATGTCTCAAAGGTCCTACAAAAACCCATTTCATGCTTATTACACAACAACCCTTGTGTGAAGGAATGGATTGTCTCATTTTTATTCACTTGCAAGCTGCTTTTCAGATGGAGCCGCTCCATCTGAAAAGTGCCCTATAATTGATTTAAATAATAAATATCTTGGGATGAGGGAAGTATGGGTCTTGAGTCATTTGTAACCCTAGGGAAACTGGTTTTAAGGTGTACCAAGCTCTGTACTTAAATGTGTTTTTAATTTTCAGGGACAGTGGTAGTACTGAAGGGCTGCATCCACACTGGAGGAATAACCCGGTTTGGCACCGCTTTAACTCTTTGTCTGGCTCTTTGCTATGGAATTCTGGGAGTTGGAGTTTGTTGTGGGACCCAGAGCGGAGGGCCCCACAACAAACTCCAACTCCCAGAATTCCATAGCAAAGAGCCAGACAAAGAGTTAAAGCGGTGCCAAACCGGGTTATTTCTCCAATGTGGATGCAGCCAAAGAGTACCTACTCCAACCGGTACTAGCTATATGCTTTATTCCATTATATGCTTTATACACCACTCTTGTGCTTCAGCCATTTAATACCTCAAGGGGAAAAATGGCCTGGCCTCCAACATGGAGGATAAAAGGGGAAAGGGTGAGGGAAAATGAAAGAAAAACAGGAGAGTCTTTTCTAAAACCTTTATTCTTATAACAAACACTCTTTACTGTCTTTTTTTAAAGTCAGTCAGGAGCCAAAAACTAGACTTTATCAGTGTAGTCTCCCTAACCAACCGTTGTTGCTATGGTTACAATTTCTCAGAGAATTTTTTTTTAATTCCCTTACGTCCCGCCCCCCAAAAGTCCTTAATCGGTTCATTCTGTCCTCGAATCCTATTGGCCGTGTGGGGCGCAAATAGGCGCTTTGATTGGACCGTTTATTGTGTCAATCTCCTAGAAGCCCCGCCCCCTTCCCTTCCTCCCTCCCTCCCTCAGTAGGGGGCTCGCGCAGCGCTGTAGTCGCCCAGATTCCAACCAAGCCCGGCCAATGGTGGGAGGTGGCTGGGTTGGGAAGACGCCGATTGGCCGAGAAGAGATTCCCTAAGCCCCGCCTCCTCGCGACGCCGAACGTTGGTTGGAGCTTGAGTCTCAGTCAGTCTTCTTGCACAGCGTTATCTCTCGAGTGTTCTTTTCTCTCTCACTCACGCAGCCTAAAAATTTTACCCGACATTCACTGGGGCGAGTGGGCGGGGCTTCTCAGAAGACACAGAGAGAGCAGCTGCAGCACGAGCTGTGTGTGTGAGAGAGAGAGAGAGTGAGTTAGCGAGGGAGCGCGCGAGGCCTGCTTCTGGCTGCGCGCGCATCTTCGCTCCGTTGTTTCCCCCCCTCCTCCTCCTCCTCTCTGTCAATCAAACGGTCCCTCAGCGGCGTCGAGCGCGCGAGGCCTCCCTCGTTCTGCGCGTGCGCAGTGCAGCCTCCATTGCTTTGCATTGCAACCACCCACTCGCCTTTGCTGCAGTAGCGGCGGCGGCGGCGGCGTTGCAAGTTATTATTATAACCTCTTTTTCGCTGCAAAGCAACACAAACCATCATTATGTCGGCTTCGGCGACGGCTCCTGCTCCGGCGGAAACGGGGGGCGGCGGTGGAGGAGGGGGCTCCTCTTCTTCTTCTTCGGCCGCCGCCGCTTCTGCTGGTGGGGATAGGCAGCGCTCCTCCGCTTCTGCTGCTGCTTCCTCCTCCTCGGCTTCTTCTTCCTCGGCTGCTGCTGCTGCCTCCGCCTCCGCCTCCAGCAGCGCTCCTCTGAACGTGGAGGGCCTGGACCTGCTGGAGAAGTGCGCCGTGTGCCGGGAGCGCCTGCGCTCGGAGAGGGACCCGCGGCTCCTTCCTTGCCTCCACACCGTCTGCAAGGAGTGCATCAAAGTGGAGCCCGCCTCCGGGAACAGCAAGGATGGACAAGGTGAGCAGGAGGACGGGGGAGAGGGAAGGAACCTCTTATAATATTAATATTAAAAGGTCTCTTTCAAAAGGAGATTGGCCTTTTGAGGGAACATTATTATTATTATTATTATTATCATTATTATTATTAGAAGGCCACACATATATGGAGTTCTCTCTTTCTAAGGAGGTTGGAAATAACCCACACAAAATGGTTGTTTTCCTGTGTCTTTTATTGCATTTTGGGGGGGGGGAAACTATTACTATATTACTATTATTATTATTGGTCCTTTTTGCATCTGGGGAAAAACTATATTGTCTCTTTTTTGGCATTTTGGGGAAAACTGTTACTATTATTATTATTATAACTACTGAGTTCTGTGCCCAGGGTAAGTCACATTCGAAGGAGGTTGGAAATAACCCACACAAAATTGGGAAAACCACAAACAAGATTAATGTTATTATTGTTGTTATTATTATTACTATTACTATCATGATAAAAAAGCCTCCCACAGGCACTGAGTTCTCTCTTTGCCTATGAAGGGGAGGAAAGGAGCTTGGAAAACAACCCACACAAACTCCTTGTTTTCCTTTGTATAAGGGAACGAGGGAGGGAGGTAAAGGTTGGAAAACCCACACAAAATCATTTTTTTTATCTTTTTTTAGTTTTCTCGGGCAAGATTAGTTGCAGCAAGGCGGGGGAGGAGGAGGAAGAGTTGGAAAGAAAACCCGCCACAATTGTTTGTAAGGAAGGAAGAAGGGGGAAGAAATGAGGTTGGAAAACCCTTAAATCTTAAACCCCGGGGTTAGTTGGGTTGCTCCCAAGGGGAAGAGGAGGAGGAGGAGGAGGAGGCGGGCCTCCTCTTGGGAAAGGGGGCCACTTCGAAGCGTGTGGAGCGGAGTCCCCCTCAAACGCATCGTCCTTCCCTTTTAACCTCCCGCCTCCCTTCCGTTCTTTTTGGATTATCATTATTATCATCCCTCGCATTGTGTTCCAATATTTTGGGGTGTGTCTTTATAGAAAGAGTTGAGGGGAGGGAAGAGAGCCACGTTGTTGTTCCTCCTCGGCGGCTCAATCTATACTTGATATAACTCCCTTCCCCTGGGTGGTAGTCAAGGAAAAAGGGGGCCTTGGGGGGGGGTGTAATAATACGAAAGGCTTTTGGTCGTCTCGTGTAAAATGAAGGCCGGGAAAAATGGAGGAGGAGGAGGAGAAGGAGGCGGGGAAAGGCTTCCCGTCCCCGCGGTGGCTCTGAGTGAGGAAAGGAGAGTAAGACCAAGAAGAAGGCGGGCGAATTTATTGAGGAAGGAGACACTGAGGAGGAGGAGGGAAGGTCCTCCTGGGTTCTGGGCGGTTTTGAGGGAGGAGGACGAGCGCCTCGTGAGGGAGGCCTGCTGTTGCTCTTTATGGCGGCCGTGTGTGTGTGTGACTACTGTGTCCGCAGCGGCAGCGAGGGGGGCGTGGTCACTGGCGTTCTGACGAGGAGGCTCTCTCGCGAGGCTGGCGGGCGGGCGCAGGTCTCGCGAGAAGTGGCGCCACACTGCGAGGCCTTGGTGTGTATCTCTGTGTGAGGGAGAACGAGGCTAGGCCCCTCCCACTTCTCTTTCTCACACCAGAGGCCTCCAAATTGTGTCTTTTCTTTAAAGGGGTTTTTGGACTTCAGCTCCCAGAATCCCAGGCTGTTGGGCAAGGTGGCTGAGGCTTCTGGCAGCTGACGTTCAAAATCTCTTAAAAGGGCACAGTTTGGGGGCCACTGCTCCAGCTGGTCTTCATTCCAGCTTTTCCTCAGCAAGTCCCATGTGTTCAGATAATGGTCCTACAAAACAAACAATGCGTCTTCCTTGCCAGTTTCATCTTCAACATCACGCCAAATAGTTAACAGCTCTGTGGTGTCCTTTGGTCCCACGCAATCCTGGGATTGGTGATTTTGGCCGGGCTGGCTGAGGGGATTCTTAAATGCCTCTTCTTATTCAGAGATATTTTCCTTTTCCAAGACATGTCCTACATTTCAAATTTCTGTCCAGAGGGAATTCCAAAATGGATCCCCTTCCCTGCTGCCATTCCCTTCTCCTTTTGTTTTGTGTCTTCTTAGACTTTAAGCCTGAGGGCAGGAAACTGCCTAATTAACAATTTGTAAGCTATCCATACCCACAGGGTATAAAAACTCTGAATGAATTAATGAAAGTGTCATAGAATCATAGAGCTGGAGGAGACCACAGGGGACATCCAGTCCAGCCCCATTCCACCATGCAGGAATACACAAAGCACCCCCAACAGATGGCCATCCAGCCTTTGTTTAAAAACCTCCAAAGAGGGAGACTCAACCACACTCCAAGAGACTATGTGCCACTGCCGGACAGTGTCTTCCATTTGGGGCCTGACTAAGAAGCACAAGTTTATATTTATATGAGTGTTTCCAGGGTTTATTTGGTCACGCCCTACATTTTTCTTGAAGGTCCTACATTTTTGCAATGTCTTGCCCTCCTTGGCAGTTAGGACATCTGGTCACCTTGCTCGTACTCCCGGAATTGTGATTTCCAGGATTCCGTAGGATGGGGCCCATGAGAGTTAAAGTGGAACCATAGCACTGCATTGGGACCTCTACATTTGGAGGCACAGGTCTCCCCCTGAAAGTGGAAAAAATGCCTGTAAAAAAAACCACTTGTTTAAACCTGAAGACCACTCTCTTGGGAACTGTATGGTCAACATTAGCTAGAATCATGCTGGATAAGTGTTTTCTCTAGGAATCTTTAGGTAATCCAGCATGACTCCATGGTGACCATCTGGCAGAGGAGGACCTAGAGAGAACATCCTCCAAAGTCAAAGCTCCATGTGTGGAGAGCAACTTGAAACTGACAGTAGAATGCCACTGGAAGATCTACAAATGCCTACAGGAGTGTTTTCTCTAGGAATCTCTAGTTCCTTCAGCATAACTCTGGTCAGCGTTCAGCAGAGTAATGTTGGAGGACCTAGAGAGAAATTACCAGTTAAATCCGTGAATAATCAAATCTGCAAAAGCCAAAGCCACAAATTTGGATGGCCAAGTGTATAATAGTATAACAGCAACGTGTATCAATTAACCCTCTTGAGTGTGAGAAGTAGTATTAGATTCAGTAACTTCAAATTATGTATTTATTGTTTATGTTTATTACCGTTGAACCTCACCAGGGAGTACAGGGTAATGTAGATGAAGTAGGTAAAGCAAAGGGGGGAGGGGGGAATGGTCCATCATTACCTAGTGTGGCATTATGGCTCAGATTGTGTATTTCCAAAGTCACAACCCAATTTACAAAACACTGACTAGATCCTAAATTAGGAATTAGACTGAAGAGATTGCTCTTCCCAGAATCTCTTATGTCACTATTGGCTAGTCTGGTCATGGCTAATGGGAATTGTAGTCCAGCAGGATCTGAAGGGGGTCACAAATAGCCCACTGACCAGACTAGCTAATAAGGATAATATGTTAATTCTCAGCAATTTGATGTAAGCTCCACTGTGTTGAATGGAGCATGAGTAGTACTGAATCAAGTACGAAGAGATGAGGGTGTGCAGATTTGCTCAGAGAGCCTTAAGCTACAGTCTCAAATTTTATTATTCATGACCAAGTCCATGTAACACAATAAGATTTATACCTGAGTAAATTCACATGGGGTTGCACTATGTAAACAGTTTAGAAAACCATCTCTTATTGAGGGTGGTTATTAAGCGACAACATAAGGTTGAGGATATGCTTGTAAAGGCTACTATTCTGGACTCTAGCTCCCAGAATCCCTCAGGTTTCAGGAGTTATGAGTTCCTAGTCTGTCTCCCCCCTCAAGCTTTGGTTTTAGGGCCCCACAACTTGGTATGTCACTGAAAAACCCTGAGGCACTTTCTAGATATTTTCAGGAAATTAAGATTTTTAACGCTTCCAGACCTGCCTTGAGTTATTATCTTGATTACAATTCTAAGTACAATTGGTTTGTCTGAAGGGGGAAATGTTAGTGTGTGTTAACTCCTGTTTCTGGTGCTGTACTTGAAACTAGATCTTGTCCATGATTTTTCCATCTCAAGAAAATCCCAGGTCAGTGCTGTTTCACAGGGCCAGTTTTCTAGGGTGCAGTGTTGTGCCTATGAGACTTCAGTTGTGTTAAACTCATTTTGACTAGCTGCCTCGAAAATGTTTACAAGATATCTACCAACATTAAGCAGAAGTAAGGTGAAAATAAAAGGTTAAGCCAATTTTGGAGGCGAGTATTCACTTTAAAAGTGATGTGGGCCTGTTTTCTGCAGAGCTGGTAGCCCTCTCAGGATTGTATACAAGATGGAGAGTTCTATTTTAGTGATTTCCCAGGGTGCAAATGGTTTGGATGCTTGGCATCCTACTTTAGAAGTGCATAAGTGCTGTTTGCTCCTAATCCAGCCTTATTAAAAGCAGTGTGCTTAAGTTCTAAATGCCATTAGATTGTATTTGAAGCAGCAGTGAATGAACACTTAAAGTACTGCTTTGAAAATCAGTTTTAAAATCATTTTTTATTTCATTTACACTAACCTGACAAACAATAAACACAACCATATTCCAAACAAAATTCTCACATAGATGCACATACTGCAGTTTTCCCTTAAGGAGATGAGCCTCATGGCAGAAGGCAGAAAAATGAAGCTTAAATCTTGCTCCTCCCCACAGTTAATTCGCTGGTTAACTCATTGGGAAAGAACAAGTAATATGAAAAGGGATGGTTGAATGCGATCCCTGTGAAGGGGGGATTCTGAGAGTTAGGTCCAAAACATAGTGTGGAAATAATCCAGTTAGAAACAGTTTTAACTGTCCTGGCTCAGTGCTAGGGAATCCTGGGAATTGTAGTTTATTGTGACAACAGAGAAGGCTAAATGTTCTGCAAAACTAGTTTCCAGAATAGCATTAAGCCAGGACAGTTAAAGCGGCCTCATACTGGATTATTTCTGCAATGTGTTTTGGACATTAGCCTAGAGTCCTTGGGATAATTTTCGCGGATAAGGTGTAATGTTTTTGTTAGCAGTGCTACCTAACTTACTGGTTGCTGTATGGAATTCAAAGAGTTGTACAAGTTATTGGTTGTATGTCATCTATAAAATGCACATGAAATATAGAAATGATATGGTTATTAACCAGATGTTTTGGGGACCACAGCTCACATCTTCACTTTCCATTAGCTCAACTGGATTTCTCTTCCAGCAACAGTTGGAAGATTTGTTCCCCACCCCAGCATAGTGGCTAATACTGGGCTAAGTTTGAAATCTGTTTAAGTCTTAATTCTGCTACATGTTCTGTGGTTGTGAGCTGGCTATAAATTATTTAACAGTCTTGCAGCTCTTCGGTACTGCAGAAATAAAGCAATTTGATACTACTTTAACTGTCATGGCTCCATCCTATGGAATAATGGGCTTTGTCGTTTGTTGAAATATTCAGTCTCTGTCAGCGGTCAGGTACCTCAAAATACTACAGATCTCAAGATTCTGTAGGATTGAGCCATGGCAGTTAAAAGTTATGTCATTGTATTATTTCTACAGTGGAGATGTACCTTTAGCCCTTTCTAGAATTAATATTGCTGACTGATGGGGCTTTTTATGCTCAATGCAAGTGTGATGTAAGGTATAGCATGTTGGACTTGGGTGTGCAAATAGACACAATCAGATTCCTTTGGACTAAGTGACTTGAGGTGGTCAGTCTTTCTGTTCCTAACTTGTCTAGAAGGGTCAGACACCTAGGTCTGCACTGAATTGTGTGGCAGTCCCTGCTGATAGAAGTTTGGTAGAATAGATTGTACCAACTTGCCTGGAAAGGGTATTTCATTTCTGAATTATCTCATATGTGAATAATTACCTGCAAAGAGAAGGCTAGCACGCCAAGACTAAAAAGGCTAGATGTTCCAGAAGTAATACAGATTCCCCCCCCCCCATGGCAACATTCAAAAGTGCTGCCCATTGTTAGAGACTTGGATTGTGTTGTATTCATAAACCAAATTTCACTCTCTAGAGTGGTAATGTACATTAGAAAGAACATTGTGTTTATAAATTTCTGTGTATTCATAGCTGGACAGCAAAGCAGGCTACAGCGCATGTGTAACTGCTCTTATGGTTGCATGGATTGGATTTTTAGATTGTAAGCCTGAAGGCAGGGAAATGTCTTAATTAACAAATTGTAAGCCGCTTTGATAGCCTTGGCTGAAGAGCGGGGTATTAATTATTATTATTATTATTATTATTATTATTATGGACATTTTAGGTCACTTTTCAGGGACAGTGTCTTTACAAAACAGCTTATATAAATTGATAACAATAACTTTAAAACCAGTTATCCCAGTGTTTATAGTGGAGGACTGGCCATATTTTACTGGCTTTTATGAACAGGTTCTTAGTACAGTATTTAGTATAAGCAGATTTGTTTTTTCCCTGTAAAATACATAACCTTTGCTCATAGGAGAAACCACCATTAGTCCTGAATATTCTGTAAACTAGGGCATTTTGTTTAGGAATAGTGTGTGAGTTTCCTTTTTTTCTGCCAATAGCTCAAGGGCAAATTGGTGCTCCTTTCAGGAGATAAAAGATTGATGATGGTTGAAAGCTGTGGAGAGAGGAGATAAGGATCCCTCCCCCATCTTTGCACATACCTTTGCTTTGTAAAGCAAATGAGAACAGGATTGAGGATTTAGCAGAAGGTGGGGGAGGGATATCTTTTGCAGGTTTTACAACTTCCTTCACCTGCTATAAAATGCAACAAAGATTCTGTATTCATCTCCCATTGGCAACCGTTTAAATAAAATAAAATCCAGAAACAATGAAATTGGAAAGGACGGGTAGACTGTGATGACTGCAACTTCCCCAAAGTAATCTCCTGTTAGTCAGTTGAAGGTGAAAATAATATCCTTATAGGTTTGAGCCACTTAGCTGAGTTTCCTAAAGTAAATTTTTGCATGCCTTCTGTGGAGGAATATAACCAGCCACAGTAAAGCTGAAGTAGCATTATTCTATTTTTCAAAGCTGTGTGCAAGGGGGGGCAGGGTTAACAATTTCATTGTGGCCACTGGCTTCTTACATAGTTTATATTTTGCTTACATCCTTTTCAGATTAAGAATTAGCAAATTTAACCTGCAATAACTACTTTACTCCTATGCTACTCGCATGTGTAAGATTAATGCACAGATTTATAGTCTCTTAACTCAAGGACTCGGGTGTCTGAAAACTCATTCTGTACTCTTCTTGCAGGACTTGGAGCTATGAAAGCAATATGGCTTGGTTTGTCTGCAGTGAAATCAACCTTTCTGCTTTATCTAGTAATAGTCTTACGTTCAGTCTAGCTGTTCTGCATATGTCTAAGATAAGAAGTTTGCAGTTTGCCTGGTCAAAGAATTCTTCCTGTTCCACAAAGGCTGTTTCATTCAAATGCTGCCTCTGCTATCTTGGTGGAGGAATGATGTCATGCCTGGCTCAGGGCCATTGTTTCACACTGCTGCGTTTTTTGATCTTGTACTTTAGTTTTGATAACTAAAGGAAATAAGGTAAAACAAAATGCATTGAAAATAATTTTAAAAAATTAGAGAAGAAGTGGAAATCCCCTTCCCTATTTCAAAGATTCAGTGACAGTTACAACAACAATTCATGACAAAGCTTGAAGACTGATAACCAGCAGATACCTTAATCTGGGAAGTCCAGTCCAATCCAGTCCTCATCAAAGGGCTGTCATGAAGATATAAAGCCATGTGAAAGAGTAATAAATTCTGATGGGGACAAAGATGGAAACTGGGTGCTCAAGATAAACGCTAAAAGATTTGAAATGTTACTATTTTTTTCTTCCCAAATTTGGATCGGATTGGCATGTTTTACCTCAACACCAACCAAAATGTTCCTGATGCAAAAACATGGAGACTTCTTGAGGAATCCATTGTCTTCTGCCCACAAAAAGGCCTGTGGCCTCATAGGAATGGAGACATACTGGATTGCAAAAGAGGAGTTCTTGTTGATATGTTTGGTGGATTTTTGTTTGAATTTACTAAATGGCCAACACAGCCACCCCTGAATGTTTTTTGAAATGTTTTAGTGTTGTAAGGGCTTCCATGTTAGAATAGACATCACTCTGAAGCACAGAGGCTTGGGTAGCATAGTGTCTGCTTCCTGAAGAACAACTGAAAGATGCTTACCTTGGAGTGTATTTACTGTACATACCCAACTATAAAGTTGACCGCGTGGATAAATCAAGGGTAGATTTTGGGGCCAAAATTAGGGATTTTGATACAACCTCTGGATACATTGAGGATAAAATTTTCTGCTGATCCCGAGACCTGACCTTAAAGGCATTTTTGCTGATAGCGTATTAAGAGAAGGCTGACTGTACAAATATATCTGCTACTGATCAAATTTGTAACACTGACATTAACTCTTACATTTTAATGGACAACTTTAGTCTTTTCTGAGCTTCTTGGAAAATGGATGGGTTACGAGCATTATCTACAGGTGTACTAATCTACTAATTGACAGACTTAAACCTATTCTAAAATGTGATAACTTTGTGGTACAGAGATGCCTTAAAAACTGAAACAAAATTTGCTTGTTCCTCAAATGTGAAATGCTGCTAAGAGTTTTTGTATGTGGGGTGTTGTGGACCATGAAATGTTGGTTTCCATGATGATGTTTGATGGAAGTTGCAGTCTAGCAATACCCTGAGGGCATTAGATGCTTCCTTTGTATAGATACCAGTACACACCATTTGCTGTTTATATATTTCTGCCATTCCTTAGAGATATAAATGCCTTGTTGAGTTAATGCTGTATCTAAAACACTAGCTGTATTAGCTAAATAACTTTAGAAAACTAATACAGATATACCTCATTAGCAAAGGAGATGTTTCAAGGGCATTATTTTTAATAGGAAATATGGTACCATAGGTAGACATAACAAATGAAAGAATAGGAATATGTTCTTGCACCAGAAGAAAGTATCAGTTTGGTATGTTTCAACTAACCTTTTATTCATAACTGGTAATATATACATGTAAAATAAAACAGTAATGTCAGATAAGCCTTGCATAAGTAAACAAAAACATTTTGAACCTTCTATAGACCTGAAGACTTCCTCCATAATGGAGTCACAATCCTCAACTTCTCTTACGGTTTCCATTTTGGTCAACAGATCTGTGGTTTTTTTGACACAGGGAGTGATCGGTGAGGCCAGCTAATCTGCTTTTTCTTTCAGTTTTGCTATTTATAATGCTCTGAGGGATTTTTTTTGAGACAGCTGCTGTTTATCTTGTCTGTTGTAGGCAAATATATACAGCTGCAGTAGGTCAGTTAGACTGAATCCCCATTCATTCTTAGCTCAAGCTTTGTATCATTGTTATCTGCAGATATGGTGCCACAACCTATTACAGAAAGTCTGTGTTTCTTTTACCCTCCTGCACCATCCCCTTAATGCCAGTGCTGCTACAAATACCCAGCTAGATAGAGGACAAGTAAGAAAAACATGGGGCAAATGTAAAAAGACTTCGCCAGAATCTTTGTTAATTGAGTTGGCCTGATCTAGATTGGCAAAAAGAAGTGTGTTCATGGCTGCATGAAAGTCTAGCCTTTAGATGAGAAAAAGGGAAAGTGTGCCATGAAAACGCTTTTTTTGTGTTTTAGGGGAGAAGAAGCGCCTTAAAAAGGTGCTGGTTTTCCCAGCTTCTTTTTTAAAAACTGCGGAACAGTGCAGCTCCATCTAAAGGCTGCAAGCCTTTAAGGAAAAGGCAACTTCATGTCACACTCTCCTGCCAATCTAGAAAGCCCTAGTTGTATCTGTAAGTGTTTCCTAGAATCTGCTCTCTGCATGTAAGGATTCATTTAAAACTGGAAATAGTTTTAACCTGCAGATAGACCCATGTTTCATGCACCTGTGTAGAATTTTAAAAGTCACCCACATAATCTCTAGAAGGTTCAAAATGTATTCTCACTGTATTTTGAGGTGATGCTGAACTGTAGATTGAGTTAATAGAGTAAGTTTACTGTGGAAAAAAGTTTTTTAAAAATCTAAATAGTAAGCAAAGTAGTTCTGTTCTGTCTGTGATGGTTCCTGGAGTGAATATTGCTTGAATGAGGGGTCAGAAGTTATAACTAACCAAAATTGCATATCCTATTTTGTACAATTACTTGCTTTTACTGATTAGCTGTCTGATCCTAGTATTGTGGCTGGTGCTGGCATTTTGAAATACTCTGTAAATCTGCACATACCTACTGTGTTTGCAACCTGAAGAACATAACAGAAAAGAGAATAAGAGAATGGGGAGGGAAGAGGAGAACTAGTAAACATGTTCCGTAGAGGAGGTTGGAATGTAAATGAGATAAAATACTAGCTGGGTTCTTGATCAAACTAATGGAGTATGCCCAATTGCCCTGTGTTGCCAAAGGTTAAAAAAACATTATCTTGCCTGCTGAGCCTTCTGGATACCCAAATATGGTCCTGGATCTCCTAATATGGTATGGCTGTTTCCTTGCGATGGGGCTGCATTTGTGGCTACTGCTTCAGACATTCCTTTTTATATTTATTTAATATCAGAAATGAGGGGTGAAAGGAGGATGTGTCTCAGGAGAACAACAGGTGTATGATTTGTTTATGAAAAAGTGGAAAGAAGGCATGACTCCTATGGAAGGCAGACTGGTCTTAAAACAGCCAGTTGCTGGTTAGTTTATGCTCCATGCTGTTGTGGGATTTGCCTGATGTTTTCCAAATTGTTCTCTTCACAGTGGTTGACTGTCCTGTGTGCAAGCACCAGTGTTATCTAAAAGACATAGTGGAGAACTACTTTCTGAGGGATGGTGGCACAGAATCTCTTGGAGATGCTAGAGATGCCAACCAGGTAATTTGACTATACCCCTGGAAAGCTTTTTATCCCAGTGCATCTTTGCTTGGTTTCTGGATTCCACCTGTAGAACTGAGGTATGGAGACTTGTTACTAACTATTAACTTATTTCCATTAGTGTTGCACCAGCTGTGAAGATAATGCCCCAGCCACAAGCTTCTGTGTTGAGTGCCAAGAGCCCCTCTGTGAGACTTGTGTGGAGGCTCATCAGAGAGTGAAATACACTAAGGATCACACTGTCCGGTCCACAGGTAGGCAGCTGCATTCCAAGTAATAATAATAATAATAAAATTTATTTATAGCCTGCTCCTCTAATAAGATACTCGGAGCAAAGTACAGCAGAATAAAAAGATACACAGTAAAAACAACAATCACATCCCTCCCCAACCACCCCCCCCTTAAAACTGAATTAAATCAAGACAATTTAAAATTAATACAGTTAAACTTGGTCGACAGTTGTTAAAACAGTGTGCAAACTCATGAACAAACCATGTGCAAGACCGCATTAAATAGATTCAGCAGAATAGGTAGAGGGACAGCTGAAATTAAGGGCCTGGCAAGCTGTTGGTTTTTCTGCTTATAGATATTATGGTGAGAATTGTTGGTTTTATTTAAGGAAAAAGAGTGGGTGAACAAAATGGTATGAGAAGCAGACAGGAAATATCCTGTGCATTACAGAAGTTTGTTGAATCGCCAGCATGACGGAAGAAAACAAATGGTGAAAGCCATTTGAATCCCATCACACTGGGGTTAAACTAAATCAGTATAGAAAGACCAGTGCTTTCCAGATATTTTGGCTATGACCCCGTCATGCCTGATTATTGGTCATTCTGGTTGAGGCTGATGGTAGTTATAGTCCACAGCATCTGATGGTTACCATCTTGCCTTGCCTTGATCTAAATGAATATAGATAATAGCTAACTTCTCCCCCCCTATGCTGCTTACAGATTGTAACCAGCTTAGAGAATGCTTACTTCACTGATAAGTGGTATAAAAATGTACATGTTATATTGCTATTGTACCTGTTTATGTGGGGGGGGGGGCTACCTTTGTAGGACTAACAGACTGTCCTCTTTTCTGTCTAGGCTCCTCCAAGTCTCAGGAGAGAGAGAAGGCTGTCTTCTGCTCTGTCCACAAGCATGAACCACTGGTGCTATTTTGTGACACATGTGACACTCTAACCTGCCGGGATTGTCAGCTGAATGCACACAAGGATCATCAGTAAGCTCTTCTGGATGTATAAAAAATTACGTTTGTTAATCCAGAAAAATGTTGGCTGCTTCCACAGACTAGAATTCCTTGGCTTGTGTTAGATGTCTTTGGCTCTTAGGGTGTATTCTTCATCCCACACCTTTATGTTCAGTGGGACGTGCATACAAAGAAACAGGTGTAGCTGCAGTAGGCACTCTGGAGCACTTGACCTGATGCTATGCGGCTCTTTCAGAGAACTTGTTTGGATGGTCAATTGTGATCTTTAGCCATTTGTCACTTTCCCAACAATCCACTAGTTGGGGAAGGAGAGAGAAATGTGGCAAAAAGGAAGCAAAAGATTAGAAGAAGAATCTTCTTACTTCCGATTCCAGCCATATCAGCAACTTTTTTAGCCTTTTCCACCAGTATATGTGATCTGTGGTAGATTAACTTTGAGAAAAGACATTACCCAACCCCAGGAACGGAATCTTCTCCACCTATGATGATATAGAATTAAGCATTTCTGCTGTAGTCGCCCCCCTCCCTTCATTAAAATTGGCTGGTAATTACAATATGAGAACTGGTTGCCATTTGTGGTCAAACCCATCTCCTGCATCCATTGATAACTCTCTCCTTCCCTGTCCAGGCTGTGGATGTTGACAAGATAGAATGTTAGCATGCTTTTTAGATTGCCGGCATATATAGCCAACCTCTTTTAAAGCACTGGCAGCAGATGATTGAAGCCATTCAATTCTGCAGGTATCAGTTCTTGGAGGATGCAGTGAAGAACCAACGCAAGATGCTAGCCTCATTGGTCAAGCGCTTGGGAGATAAAAATGCCAATCTTCAAAAGTCAACCAAGGAAGTCCGCACCTCGTAAGTGTCACTTGTTTTGTAGGCATGATGACTGGGAGCAGCAGTTTTAGCATGAGTAAGTCTTGTTAATGCAGGGCAGGAAGGCTCACACTTCTCTTTAATACAGACTGTAGTGGCTTTGGTTCATAGATTTTTCTCATTAGAAAAGCAAATGATATAACAACTGTGCAGATGTTCTTGGCACTAATGGCTTTACCGCATCCTGAGAGATAGAAGCTGTTTGGTTGTAGCTCCTAATACAGAATTAGACAATATTTAGAGCCTAGAGGGCCACATCAGGTGGTTTTCAGCTCCTCTAGAGAGGCAGGCTGTCATAGCCACTATTTTGGACAACTGGCATTAACATCTTGTCACTCCATGTCATTTGAGGAGCTCTGCTGTTTTGGGATGAGTATTTTAACACATGTTGGAGCATCTGTAACTTTTTGGCCAGAAGTCTGGATTGGGGATCAATGGTGTGTCAGGTCTGCACTAGACCTCCTAGGGCTTCATGTAGCTTGTGGGATGCATAGTTTCCCTCATGCTGTCCCACGAGATGGTTGTTGTGCATTATTGTTCAGAATGTTACAAGTTGCCTAGGTAGTGACTTTGATGGCTGGTTTTGTTTGCACAAACAGTCTGCAGTTGGCTTTATGGTATGGTGCAGTTGCAGTATTTTGCTATCCACAACATTTCCAGCTCGGAGCTCTTCAGACTTGAGAGGCCAGCCACTATGTTTTTGGATTTGCTTGCTCTGCATGGTGGTCTTCAGGGTAAAGGGATAAAATCCACATAATAACCTGTCTTCTTTGGAGAAGAGGCAATACTAAGTATTGCTTTACACTTCCTTGAGAAAAGACTGGTTTCACTGCTTTCTGGTCTAGATAGTGAGCCAGTAACTCATTCTGCCACTTCAGGAGGCATATACTCTTTAGTAGTACCTATGCTACATTAAGGAGGTTTACTTCCGTTCCAATATGAGTTGCACACTTTGGGCTTATTCCTGATGTCTTTGATCATAACACCAATGTATACTACATAAGTGATCACAAGTTTTCTAAGAAATCTTTTGCTTTAACAGGATCCGACAGGTGGCAGATGTGCAGAAACGAGTGCAGGTGGATGTAAAAATGTCCATCCTGCAAATCATGAAGGAGCTCAATAAGCGGGCCAGGGTTCTGGTCAATGATGCACAGGTGAGACTTGAGATGGTAGCTTTGGCTGTGGATAAGTGTGTCATGGAGGAAAGGGCTGGTGAGAATTAAGTGAAAGAGTCATCTACTTGTTCTATATAACAATTAGAAGCATTCAGACATTTTTATATATCTGCATCCATTCTCATATCATGGCATGTATAGTTTTGCTTTAAAAAAACAACAGAACAATACTTGGCTCTCTGCACCATGGACTGCTTTTGAGGGGTTTTATCCCCCACTTTGCCTAGCTTAGGCCGTATTGGCTGTAGCCCTTTTCACAGATACAAGTGGAAGATTAATACTACTAGTGCCATTACCATATGTAGTATGACTGGGCAGAGTCACATTGTGGCACCAACTTGTGAAGAAAAAAAGGATTTGCTTCCTCAAATGTTGAGAATCTTTTTTTCTTTTTTCTTTTTCAGAAAGTTACTGAGAGCCAGCAGGAGAAGCTGGAAAGGCAGCACTGGGCGATGACCAAGCTTCAGCGCCATCAAGAGCACATCCTACGTTTTGCGAATTGGGCTCTGGAAAGTGACAACAATACCGCCTTGCTGCTTTCAAAGAAGCTGGTAAGCTTTTCTTCATTTTGATACATAGAAAATAGAATTGAAAGGGATCTCGGGGACCATGTACTCCAGTACAGGAACCTTCTGTGAAGCACCCTGGCTTTATCTTGAGCGAGACTGTGTGTTGGTGCTGTGAGCTACTAGGACAGCTCAATATTTTGTTCATTGAAAGTTCAGTGAGCAATGTTAAATTGGTTGAATCTAGTGTGAGTTAGAAATGAGGTATGTCTACATAATTGTCTTTGTTTAGTCATGAAATTCACATAAATTGAAGCAATTCAAACTTTCTGTGGTTGTGTGCTTCTTTACAGAGAGGTAGGGCCCTTTCTTCAGCTTTTAGAACCCAGGCAAAGTACCTGTGTCTGTTGGCTGCCCAGATGCAGTGGAAAAATAAGATGACTTGACAGCTACAACTTCAGCATACTGATTTTTGGTAGCTTCTTCCATATGTAATTGAGCTGTATGCTTTTACCTTCTCCTTCTACTTTAGATATATTTTCAGCTGCACAGAGCTCTGAAAATGATTGTTGATCCCGTGGAGCCACATGGAGATATGAAATTTCAGTGGGACTTAAACGCCTGGACCAAGAGTGCTGAGACATTTGGTGAGAGATGAAGAAGTGGAATGTGTGGTTTTCAAGGCACTTCTGTTTATGGACAGGGAATGAAGTCTTTGAGTTGAGCTGTTCTGGGTGGGCTGCTTTTCATCTGGAGAACATGCCGTGTATTACATAATGCTTATTCAGCTGTGTACCTACATAGATGAGTAGCTTAGGACAGTAATGGTGAACCTTTTAGACACCCAAGTACCCAAACTCAGTGTTGTTCTCACACTGGGTGTAGCTTGGGGCAGGACTTCCAGAGGGGCTTCCAGGAGGGGATGGCTTCCAGGGCGAAACATACAAGGAAAAAAATGAAGGACCTGACCAAATAAAAGCTCAAACAAAAAAAGCCACTTATATATATTAAATCCATCCTTTCATGCCTGCTAAAAATGGAGGGTGTTTTGGAATCTCTCCTGGACATGAGATTGAAGTGGAGGGTGGGTCCCGAAAAGGAGGAGGACTAAGTCTGGTCACCCTGCACTAAAAACACCCATATAGATATAGAAGGGAGTCAGTGCTTCCAAGATAAATTGCACTCCTGGCTTTTACCTGGGGATTGTTCCTTTTATATCAGTTAAAGTACACTACCGTATATACTCATGTATAAGGCGACCTCATGTATAAGTCGAGGGAAGGTTTCAGGGTCAAAATCCTGGATTTTGATATGACCCGTGGGTAAGTCGAGGGTAAAACTTCTATAAGGAAGGATGGAAAGGAGGGAAATACCACTTACGTCCTTCCTTCTCTGGACCTCTCCCAACCGATTTAAAACATTGGATTGAGAAAGGAAGCAAATGGATTAGGTCTTGCAATAAACAAGTGGATTTAAATGGAGAGGTTTTCCTGGGGATGGGAAGTCAGGTCTTGCAAAAAGCAACAACAACAAGGAGATTTAAATGGAGGGGCTTTTCCTGGGGATGGGAAGTCAGGTCTTGCAAAAAGCAACAACAACAAGGAGATTTAAATGGAGGGGCTTTTCCTGGGGATGGGAAGCCAGGTGTTGC
This sequence comes from Urosaurus nigricauda, assembly GCA_034509955.1. Lineage (NCBI taxonomy): Eukaryota > Metazoa > Chordata > Lepidosauria > Squamata > Phrynosomatidae > Urosaurus > Urosaurus nigricauda. The sequence continues at coordinate 20,574,150 of JAOEGL010000006.1, read as the reverse complement.
AAACAACAACAAGAAGTGGATTTAAGTGGAGGTGCTTTTCCTGGGGATGGGAAATAAGGCTTGCAAAAAGCAGCAGCAGCAGCAGCAGCAACCACAACAAAAGCAACAAGTGGATTTAAGTGAAGAGGATTTTCCTGGGATGGGAAGTAAAGGCTTGCAAAAAAACCAGCAGCAACAACAACAACAACAAGAAGTGGATTTAAGTGAAGACGCTTTTCCTGGGGATGGGAAGTAAGGCTTGCAAAAAAACCCACAAAACAACAACAACAACAACAAAAAACCCAGCAGCAACAACAAGAAGAAGAAGAAGTGGATTTAAGTGAAGAGGCTTTTCCTGGGGATGGGAAGTAAGGCTTGCAAAAACAACAACAACAACAACAACAAGTGGATTTAAGTGAAGAGGCTTTTCCTGGGGATGGGAAGTAAGGCTTGCAAAAAACAGCAGCAGCAGCAACAACAACAACAAGAAGTGGATTTAAGTGAAGAGGCTTTTCCTGGGGATGGGAAGTAAGGCTTGCAAAAAAGAAAAAAGAAAAAAAAACCAGCAACAACAACAAGAACAAGAAGTGGATCTAAGTGAAGAGGTTTTTCCTGGGGATGGGAAGTAAGGCTTGCAAAAAAAAAAACCAGCAACAACAAGAAGAAGTGGATTTAAGTGAAGAGGCTTTTCCTGGGATGGGAAGTAAGGCTTGCAAAAAACAACAACAACAACAACAACAAGTGGATTTAAGTGAAGAGGCTTTTCCTGGGGAAGGCAGGTCTTGCAAAAAAGCAAGTGGATTTGCATGGAGAGTTTTTTTATCCTGGAGAAGGCAAAGCTTGCAAAAGGGACCAAGAAACGGACCAAGAGAGAAGTAAGTGTTTTTACATGGGGAATTTGTTCTCTGTGAGGGAAAGGCTTGCCAAACGGAGCTGAGAGAGGGGGAAGTGCTTTTAAACGGGGAGTTTTTCTGCTAGGAAGCCAAGGCTTGGAAGTTGGAAACGGAGCGGAGGGGGAAGGCACGGGTGCCCAAGGGAGGTTGGGGTGACTCAGGCTGGCTTGCTTTGGGACCCTACTTAGCACTGCTACTCAGTTGACCCTTCTATAAGTCTACCCCAAGATTTTAGGGGCAATTTTGGGGCATAAATTTCTCGACTTACAGTCGAGTATATATGGTACTTACATTAACCCGTGGATAAGGCGACTTAGGGTTTTGGGGTCAATTTTTTCACTAAATTTTCTAGACTTATACATGAGTATATACAGTAGATCCATGCTTCTTTGTGGTCTCTGCGAATCATACAAATGGGTTGTACTGCGCCTGTGCAGTCGATTCCTGTTTCCCTTGGAGCACCAGCAGCAGCAGATAAGCCTCACATCCAGAGCTGAGAGAGAAGGACATCAGCCTTGTTAGGCAGTGGACTGCTTGAGGACACAATGCAAATGTGAATGGGTTTTTTTAGCCGTGCTCAAAATTGAGGATTCAAGAAAAAGGAGGATACGACAACATAAAAGCTAAAAACAGAAATATAAATTCAGTTCGTCGGGTTTGTTTACATCTATATTAAATATTGTTGTGCTTTTAAGTTTTCAAGATTTGTTCAGAGGATTTTTGCCATTGCCATCATTTGAGGCTGAGACTATGTCACTTGCCCAAGTGTTTCATGGCCAAGCTGGAAATTGAACCCAGATCTGCAGAGTAATAGTCCAACAATCAAACCATTAAACCATGCTGGTTCTCCCTTTATTATTTACCCGGCTGTATTTTTCTGATGAATGTTAAAATGGCTTGTTGGCTTGCAATATACTTATAGAACTGAGCAAGACCCATCAAATCCTTGACTGAGTATACTTTTAAATTGTTCCTTTTATTTGTCTATTGTGCTGAAATTAAGGGGAAAAACCCATTCACATTTGCATTGTGTCCTCTCACAGCCCACTGCCTAAATGAATTGATATTTATATACAGTGCGCCTGCTTACGCTGAAGCCATGCGACAATTAAATGGACACACTCTCTGAGGCTCAAATGGCAAAATGGAAGACACACCACACACATTTACACTGCAGAAATGTAGTCCCTGCTGGGCTATGAAACCCACTGTCGCTGAACCTTGGGAAGACACACTCTCTCAGCCTCAAGATGGCAATGATAAATTTCCTCTTCAAAATTTGCTAAGAAAACCCCATGGTAGGGTCACCAGAGACAAGTTAAAGGCATACAACAAAGGCATCGGAGGGGATCGGTAGGTTTTTTAAAATGTATTTACATTTGTAAATGTTAATTTATATTATTTCTACCTTTATTTTGTAATGTCCTACATTTTTCTTGAATGTCCTACTTTTTTGTGGTGCCTTGTACTCCTCCAAAGTTTAGCTAATTTTATTTTTGGCATCTACCTACTTCCAAGTTGTGCAGATCTTCCTTAAAGTGTTCTAAAAATACATCTGTTTGGATGACAGATTGTCTGGAAACACAGGTTAGAGAGTTCAAACTTGAAAGAACTGAGCAAAAATTCTTCCAAGATTTGTGTAGTGTATTTGTGCATGAATTACATTGAATGAAGAAGGCCAAACTTTTCTTCAGTTCTTTTACTCCTCCCACAATTGACCCCAAATAGCATAAGGTGAACTGATATTGTGTAACTGTTGGTAAGGTACACAATAAAAGTATGTATGTTGCGCACTATTCTGGATGTACTGAACATGGTGATTCCCTCTGTTTTTAGGTCAGATCATTTCAGAGCGCAGTGGTTTGCCTGTGACCTCCAATGCCCAGCCGACCCAACAGCGGGCCAATGCTGCTTCTGGTGGCGTGGCTGTTAGACAGGGCTCTGTTCCACCATCTCAGGTACTGGCTCTTTGTACAATGTTGCATGATTGCCTGGCTCTGTTCAACAAATAGCCTGTGGTGCTTGGTCTGTCTACTTTCTCGGAGTGCTTGGCACAGTGGTGGAGGGGCTAATGGGGCATTTACAGGCTTCCTGGTCACCTTTCCCATGTAGGGTGTGCAGCAGATGTCTCTGCAGACAAGTATAATGAATAAGGGAGCTCTGCTTCAGCCTGTGCTGCCTTCCAACAGCCAGCGGCAGGCCATCCCTGACTGCTATATCAATGATGCCAGTGCCTCTTCTGCTGGACAGGTGAGGACCCGGGGCAAGCAAGATGCATGAGGTGCATGGAAACTAGTGCTGATTCTTTCATGGCGCAGAGATATGTGTTAAGCTGGACCCTCTATCTCATACATGTCCCCTAACAAGTAAATATATGATGATGTGCAATGATTTGGAAGCAGCAAGTGTTTATTTGGATCTTTTTTAAGTTGGCTCCATTCTCTTACAGCCAATGGACATCGGTGATGGCTTTGGAGTAGGTAAGCAACCTGAAAGGGAAAAGTAAGGGTGTGCAATGGGATTCAGATTTGAGGCCAGGTAAAGCTGACTTTTAGATATTCCTTTCACTTGTTATATGAATGGAGTACTGGATTTAGTTTTGGGTGAGGAGCCTTGGCAGATATTACAACAGATTTGTAGATTTTTTTTTAGAGGATAATTTGGGCAACTGGTGTTCTCTTGACACTTATTTCTGCTTCTATAACAGAAGGATCATACTCTGGTGAAGTATCTGGAACAAAGAGGTAAGGTTTATTCTCTTCTACTGTGCCGTGGCTTCTTGGGATGCTTGGGGTCCATTCTGTGGTATATCTTTTTAGCTTGCTTAGTGTTACTTTCAAATTCTTGGGTTCTGCACACATGCTGTCTAGTAGAGGACACAGAACAAACTATCCTAAGAATCCATTTGTTTCGAGGGAAAGTGAGCTTCAGGTTATGGAAAGTAGAAAGTAGTAGGTAGTAATAGTAAGGAGGTTTTTAGAGGACTCAGCCTTCTGGGCAGAATGCAAGATTAAACTGGCATTTAGGGGCTTAGTATGCCAGAGTCACATTGCTTGATGCAGTATGCTACTTTATTTTAACTTAGAACAGAGAAGGCTTGGTGACCAAGAATATACATTATCTACAGAGAGCAGTAATTATTTAATGATGAGAATATTAAAAAAAAAGCTGCTCCCCCTTTCAGTCTGAACTCTGCATGTGATTTCAATGTCTTACAAAAGCTACATACTTCATTAAGTGTTTACTAGTAAGTATAGGTACACCCACTTCTAATTTCTTTTAGTTAAAATGGAGCTTTCTCCACAACATAATTATCTCTACTTAGCAGAGAGAGGTCAACCTAAAAGTCCAGCTAATTAGCTCTGTCAGTAGATGTCTTAGAGGCAGCTTTTGAGACCCTTAATGGGGAAGTGACATGCTTTAAAGTTGGTTATACTTTTTTCCTGGCATGGAAGAAAACTTGATGTAGCAAATAAAGCAACACAGGTGTCTTGAGAATAAATTTGAATCACCCTTTTTGGTCCTATAAGAGAAATGATCCAACAAGATGCTCTGATTGCAGGTGATAGTGGAGTTTAAAATGGATGAATTGTTTGACTGATTGGAAATGAAAACTTGATACCACTCATCCCTGTCACATTCAAATGTAAAACTGTAGAAGGTGAAGCTGGCAATCATCTTGTTGATTTGCTCATATCTGCTTGTGAGGAGACACCATGTCAGATTCCTTGACTTTGACCCAAACCACCCTTATACAGTAGCATCACTGGGGTGTGCAGACCACTCTGGATGACACCACAGAAGGTGGGGTGACACCCGATGAGAGCCCCTCCAACCCTGCGTGACTTTACTTGCAAGTAAAGCCTCGCGTGTCAGGGAGGGAGAAGGGCCGGCTTCCCCCCTCCCTGCCCTGCGTGGCTTTACTTGAAAGGAAAGTCTTGTGTGGCAGGGATGGGGGAGCCATGTCTAATTCCATGCTGTGCGAGGCTTTACTCATGAGTTGACAGGCAGTTGGAAGCACTCTCTTTTGATTCTGTCCCCAAGCCCCACCCCCTTCACCGGTTGACACCCTAGTTTGGAATGTTGCCCTCACACACTATAACAGTTAGATAGTGTTATGTTCAATGCATTTTTAAGGAAGTGTTCTGTCCAAGTAAGTATTAAGGAATAGGGCTTAAGTATGTGTGTCGTTAGTTGTGGGCTTTTCCCCAAGCGTTGTTAACTTGTCCTGGGCCTTCTGTAATCCTGGAGCGTTTGGCTGATGTCCATTGGCTTTCAATGTAAAATTTGAGAAAATTCTTAACTTAAAAGTTTATAGCTACATTACAAGGGGAAGTCTGATGTAGTAGGAGTTCTTTTTTTCATCAATGTCATCTCTGATTACATCTCAGGCCCCGTGGCCAAGATGGAGATGGGACAGTACGCAAAGTGCCCCGTGTCAGTTTGGAGCGGTTGGAAGTGGACCTGACATCAGACAATCAGCCACCTATTTTCAAAGTCATGCAGCGCCCTACCACTGAGGATTATAATATCTATGTGATTGAACAGGGAGCACTGGCAGTGAAGGTCAGTATTGCCTGTGTAGGAATTTCTGAAATCTGAGTTGGTTAGCGAAGACTGCTTGAAGTTGAATTCAGGGAATGCTGTCTTCAAGGTAAGTCACACCAATGGTCTGTCTGGTCAAGGAACATTGATGGAATGGGCTGCTGCACTATCTCAAGTTGTAATATATCTCGTAAGACTGGAATTGGCATTCTTGCCTGCTGGAGGAAGAATACTGGGTGCTGTTGCTCCTTGTCATCCTTCTTTGCTCCTCTCTTCACCATGATTCTATCCAGTAGGTACCTAGCTGCATAAAAGTTACTTTACTCTTCAGGTCACACAGAAGAAAAAGGCAAAGTGCCCTGGTCAGAGGGTTGAAGGTAGAAGCAGCTTGTGATCTCCATGTCACCACACTGTTGCATCAGGTTGGGAGAGGGTTGGAAGAACGAACTGACCAGCCAGTTGCTTTTTTAAACTTGTTCAGTGAATGAATGAGCAAGTGGGGCAAAATTTAAAAATAGGCTTCATTTGTGCATTAAAAGACTTCTTTCCTCAGAGAAATAGGAGAAGGGCAGCCCTTGAGGATGTGCCCAGTCCTGAAAGCCCCAGTAGAGTTCCTAACCCTGGGAAGCGTGACAACCCAGTGATGAAAGCATTGCAGGGAGAGTATAATACTTGAGCAGGGATAATTTATGTTGGATTTCAGGGATTCGGTTAAGCTTGTTATACTAATTTACGTGTTCTTGCTGTTTTCCTCTGCTCTGCTTTCCCATCCCGTTTTCCAGTTTTACATCTGTTCTGATTTTTCCTGTCCTCCTCCTTTCAGGAGGAGCAGATGGAGTCGGCTATTGAACACCCAGGTTCAGTTCTGGATGCGAAAGACACTAAGCCAATTCTGCCCCAGGATGCTCTTCTTCCAGAAGGCTCCTCAGTCCCCCGGGTCATCTCTCCAAGTGGCAGCACCAGCTCTGCTATGGAAATGCAATCTGTTCACAGCCATGATGGCACAGCCAATGGAGAAAAATCTGCTCGCTGTAGGATCTGCTTGAAGGCTGGTGCTGTAGTCATGTGTGATGACTGCAAGAAGTGCTATCACCTGGATTGCCACCTGCCTGCCCTTCAGGATGTTCCTGGGTATAGACTCCCTTCTTTACAATTTAAATCATATGTTCCTCTTAGCATATTGGGAAGGAAGTTGGAGGAATTGAAGCTAGGGTGGCGATGGTGGCATAAAACATCAAGCCTTATATATCGACCCCCCCCTCCCCGGTGTTGCATAAAACAAGCTGCCTCAAATAAATCTGCTTTCTGCTCAGTAAGATCTGAAATCCTCTTTACGTTTCCCAGATTAATTGGAGTGGATTTCTCATGTCACTTGTATCTTGGATCTGGCAGAATTGCACCCCTTTCTCCCCTAATGTACCTGGTGGCTTTTCTCAGGGAGTAAAATGGGGTAAATGAGAGCTTTGAATTAGGATTTGTCCAGTAAACCATGCAAAGTTTGGGGTTATCTTTAGTTATTTCTTTCCTCCACTGTTGTTTAGGCTGTGTGGTAGGTGAGTGGCAGTACAGTGTGGTAGTGCCTCTTGGAAGGATGTTGACATGCATCCCTTTCCTGTAGGTATTTCCTCCAGTAGTTTAAAAACATGGAAAATGCATAGTATTACATACTGTCTTCATTGGAAAATCATCAAACAAATTGTATGTAGGGTATGCAGGTCTTTGAGAAATAGATTTTCTTCAAATACCAGAAACCTTGCTAAGTACTGTGTTTCCCCGAAAATAAGACTGTGTCTTATATTAATTTTTGCTCCCAAATATGTGCTAGGTCTTATTTTCAGGGGATGTCTTGTTTTTCCATAAAGAAGAATTCATATTTATTGTTGAACAAAATTTTTTGAAAATTTATTATATACTGTATAAATACAAAAACTTTGCTAGGTCTTTCAGGGGAGGCCTTATATTTATCTATTCAGCAAAACCTCTACTAGGTCATATTTTTAGAGGATGTCTTATTTTCAGGGAAATGGGGTATCTGCAAAGATGTCATGAGTAGTTGCATGGGCTCTTGCTCTTTTTAAAATCTCCACAGATACTACTGTAGAAGTTAAAAGACAGTAGCCTGTTAGCAGTTCTTCACGCTTTATTCTAGGACCCAATAATTAACTAAAAAGAAATTGGTGCCTATCAAATAATCAAAATTCTCACGCTGCTTTTATGTGCTTCTGGCTAGTGTCTTTTTGGGATGAATAGGATAGGCTTGCATAGGCTTTCTCCTTGGCTTTTTGTTAAAGAAAATAATAGTAGGGGTAGGTATACCCATCTGGGCAGACTGAACAAGCAGTCACACATACACCTATCCTTTGCCTCAACAGCCAGGATTGGAAATGTCTATTGTGTGAGGATCCAGTGACAACGATTGATGAAGATGAAAATGACATGACTCCAGTCTTCATAGATGGGGAGCCAAAGATTCTTTCATATGCTGACCAGAAGGTTGGTCTTTTTGTCCTCCCTAAGAAGTGGGAAGCACAGTTTCCTTAGGCTGAAAAGTTGGACGGTGTGATCTGAGCAGACTTGAACATTTGAAAATTAGATGGTAATAAAACTGGAATTAGGGGATTTAATAATCTCTGAGCACTTGGCTGTTGGTGAAAGGATTGGGCCACAGTCATTAGTGGGGAGTGGTGCATCGTTGGCTGGAAGGGGGAAGTAGATGTGAAGTAGAAGGGTTGGAGACTGCGTACTACAATAGATAGCCAAGGCTGCATAACAAGATCGTTAGTCGAATAGAAGCGATTCAATCAATTCTGGTTTCTGTTCTCATTGCTTTTAGCAGTGAACCCTGAGAAAGGGGTTGATGGTTAATGGGCAGTTTGAATTGATTTGACTTAATTCCATGGCTGAAAAAATTTATTGTGTTTAAATATCAATAGGATTTAGCCCTGTTCAGATTGCCTATCACAAAAATAAAAAAGGAGTAACAAGTATGCTTCATTTTGCACTGTCTTGCAACATATTAAAAACAATTGTCAAAAAAAAATATGCAAGAAAGAGGTTCTGCGGTCAAAAATGGAAACAGGAACAGCAAGCCATGGTGGCCTCTGAGCAAAAGAAAAACATTGAAGTACACTTCTACAAACGTTACATGATTTGTTGGGTAGCGTGTATAGAGACTCTTAATGGCACGCTTAATAAATGGAGACCATACAGTATATTGACAAATGCATTCTCATTCCCTCACACAATTTTAAAGTTATGGGTAAACCTTTTGAACAGAGCCAGCATCTAACAAACTGAAAGTCAGAACTTTTGGGATTCTTCCAGTGTGTCCTTACCACATTCCAGTTATCACAGATAGCATTTTCATCCAAGTTTAATGGTAGGCAATGCTATTCAAAATGGTGGTCTGTAGACTGCTATTGGTCAGTAAGCTGTTCGCCATGGCAAGTTTTCAGGGGTCCCTGATCCTAGATACAGATGGTGGTGGGTGGGGGGGGAGAACCCTGCTGGTCTGCCAGCTTGTGTATTGGATTTTCATATTGGGAAAAGCCTGATTCTGGTTTCATTGAAGGCTGACTGATGACTTTTGGGATTTCAGGTAAGTAACACAGGCAAGCATATTGCATACCAATGAGTGTAAATTGTCTACTTGACTCTGATTCTGTAGTAAGTATAACACAAAAAAATGTTCTGTAGATATAAAATGAAATGTCTATGTCATCTCACAAAGCACTGAAAACGATAGAAGAGGATTTGCCTGCCAGCCTGCTCTCAAGTGTCTTTTCTCAGGCATAGAATCATAGAATCGTAGAGTTGGAAGAGACCACAAGGGCCATCCAATCCAACCCTCTGCCATAGACCTTCCTCAGATAGCATACATTATAGGGTTTCTTCTGTTTTTCTTTTTTCTTTCCCTCAGCCTAAATGAGAAGACTTGCTTATCTTCAGACTGAGTTTATGGAAGCTGCTGGCAAAGTAATGTGAGAAAATTCCATTCTTAGGTAAAGCCAGATATTTTCTCAACTAACTATTTCCATACTGTCTTCTACAGAGATGTGAACGAGTTCTCCTTGAGCTACTGTGTTTTGAGCCATGTAGGCCTCTTCATCGACTCTCCAGCGCTACGGTGAGCTTATTGTTTGATCAGGATAAAGAAATCTGAATTTTCTGTGTCTCACCAGCACTAACTTCGTTGTAAAATAATTATGTGATTAAATTTTCAAGGTAAATTGCCCAGATGTCTTGTGACATAAAACTAGTTTTCCCTTTATTAATAGCTTGAGGAATTAAAGCATTTCATTATTAGACATCTTGCTCATCTTGTCCTTACCTTCCAGGAGGGGCAGAACACAATTGACCTGACTTTAATCAGATCCAAGCTGCAACGGAAGATCTCACCACCATATGCCTCTCCTGATGAGTTTGCAGATGATGTGTGGAAGATGGTCAAGCAATTTAATACACTGACAGAGGTGAGTCTGAGGCTTTATCTGGCTGGGGAAGATGCAAAGGGTTGTATATGGATGTCTTTGACAATAGACCAATAAACCAAAGAGTGGCAAGGTGATTTCTTTTGCTTGGGGCTTCTCTTCAAATACAGTGGGCCCTCCACATTTCCTGGGGTTTGGGACACAGGACCCCCCATGAAAAACCACACATACAACTACTTGTTTCACCTGAAAAAAACATCTCTCTAAGAATCTCTAGGTCCTCCAGAGCAACTCTATGGTCAATATCCACTGGAAGTTGACCATAGAATTCTGCTGGGGGACCTAAAATGTCTAGAGAAGTGTTCTCTCTAGCAACCTTTAGATCCTGCAGTGCAGCTTCTAGCTAAAGATGGCCATAGAGTTATGCTAGAGGACGTAGAGAATCCTGGAGGGAACATATTGATCAAATCTATGAATAATCAAAGCTGCAGATATGGAGAGCCGATTCTACTCAGTCAGCACAGCAGCTGTAAACTGTAAGATTTGGTACAATCCTGGGTCAAGTTTCCAACAATTTTTACCATTGGCAAGGAGAATTGAACAGACTGGCTGGCTGTCTTGCACTGTGCCTGGCTAGGGTATCTGGCTGGAGATGGCTATTCCAGCCCTCCCTCCTTTGAATGCTCTCTACTTTTCTACTTTTTGTTTTTTGCTGTATAGGACAAGGAAGATGTTCAGTCCATCATTGTTCTGCAACGTTTCTTTGAAGCCAAGCTGAGTGCTGCCTTTGGTGACCGCAAGTTTTCAGCATTGCGTGAACCCATCAATGTGGATGAGCCTCAGAAAGAAAACACCCTTCCTCTCCGTGGTTCCCCACTCACCGATCTTGGTGAGGCGGCTGCTTCTAAGCCTGATGGGAGTGGTGGGGATGAGGGAACTGCAACCTAAAAATCTGCCACCTGTTAAATGGACCAGCATTCCATGGAGGAGAGGAAATGGAGGAGTAACCATCTTGAAACTGCCCTCGCCTGTCCCTGCCCTCCACTCTTCTGGTCCCTCTTTATTCCCTTTCGCACCTCTCTGCCTTTTATTTTGAGAGTTATTGTAGAACTTGGCAGCTTAGATAATGGTTATAAAATGGTCTAAACTGTTCTTTTTTTTTCTCCCATCTTTGCTTGACAAATTTATGCCCTTGTTCTGACAAATACACTTTGTGTTTTTTTTTGTATTGAAATGGAAATTAATAAATTGATAAAATCCAGAACCCTGTACCCTGCTCTCCTTTTGGACTCCTTTCATGTTCCTAGTGATGGGAACAACATAGTGATTCCCTTCTCTGTTTTTAATTCCACACCACCAAGGAGACACTTGCTGTGGCCCAGACACAAAATTGGATCTCCCAGAATTACACTTGACCTTTGTCAGTCTCTAGTAGATCCCAACTGCTTCAAGAGCCAGGATCTGAGATTTCAGTCTTATAATGAAAAAGACCACTTTTTTGCAATTAATTACTGGTCTTGGAATCCAAGTTACCTGGGCATCTGTCAAGTGCAGGTGCTTGAGGGCCTCTGTGACAGCTGTTTTCTAAGGTGGTGGTTACATTTTAAAATCTCTTCATGTTTCCAGATAAGGCTTGTTGCATTTCCTTCAGTTTGTTCAAGAGGAGACATGTCTGTTTTCATAGGTCAGAGTAGTTATAGGTTTTAAAATCTGTCCCTTTCGTGTAGCCATCCTTTTTGGCTGTACGTTATCTTCAAATGCTTTCTGGCCCAGTAGCTTAATCCTCACTATCCCAAGAGCCATTCTCACAGAAATGTGCTTTTTTTGGCTTATGTATATTTTAGACTTTGCTTCTTTCATGTTCAAGAAATAAACAATGTTTGCAACGTGTGTGTCTTGTCAGTTTGAAAACAATATCTTGAGTCTTAACCTTTTGTGGGGTGGTGGACTGCCTGAGAGGGTTCAAGGTACATTGTAATACAGTATGAGGGGGTATTGTAAAGTTCTAATGATCACCTTTTTAAAAAAATTAACAAAGTTTGTTTTGATTTGTAGTTGTTAACTTATCTCTATGTAGTCACTATCTAGATTTATACATTTTCCTCAGTGTATCTTGACTCTCCGAATACCTGATATTGTAGAAGTCTGCAGATTGCGCCTTACAAGGGGGTATTGTAAAGTAATAATTATCACCCGGAAGTTATCATGGCATATTGATGAAATTTTGCAGTGTTACAATTGGTCCCTAAGTGCATGATACTGAGAAAATCAGCTCATTGCGTCCTTTATTTTTGTGATTGGCTCTTCCAGAAGTGACTAAAGTGTAAAATCCTTGTCAGGCGCAATCTGCAGGCTTCTACAATATCAGGTATTCGGAGGGTCAAGATGCGCTGGGAGAAGTGTATAAATCTAGTGACTACACAGAGATAAATTAACTACAAATCAAGACAAACCTTCCGTCAATTTTTTTTAAAGGTGATCATTAAAACTTTATGATACACCCTTGTAGATCCAAGAGCTTCCCCTCTTTTTAGCTATGTGGTATTTGCTTCTCAAATCACCATCCTTGGTATCCCAAGATTTTCTAGCCAGGGAGAGAAGATAGAATGTGTGATTGGTTGGCACATGGAATCATGGCGAGATCACTTGCATGCTTTTGGAATCTTATCAAGTATCCTGTTAGGATGTGTGCACTAAGATGCTGTTAATCCCTTTTTCAACAGCAAATTTTCTGCACTGGATTGTCTCCTCCCACTTGAGAGAGGCAGGAATTATGCTGATTAATTTCCACCTTTACCTGCTGTGAAAGGGATGACTGCCCAGTGCCAGATCCTGTGTGAGAAGCAGGATTGCTATACCATTTGGCCTTTAACAGGTTAATTATTTGCTACCTTTTCAGCTTTGGGAGGGCTGCTTTCTTTTTGGAATGCAGAAAAGTAAGCACCAAATATCCTTGCAATTGGGCTTGCGAGCATCATTAGTTCAGAGGACAGATACTGTACATATTTGATGCTGTTAAAAACAGACTATGTGAGCATATATATACTTGACTATAAGTCGACCTCATAAGTCGAGGGCAAGTTGTGGGGCTAAAATTATGGATTTTGCTATGGCCCATGGATAAGTTGAGGGTAAAATTTAAGGGCACGCAGCAAAGGAGCTAAAGGATGAAGCAAAACAATATCAAAGATCTTACAAACTTTCAGCAGACATAACTCTTTGTGCTTACGCTTAAGACTGGATGGATGAGAGAGTAGAAGAGGTCGGTGCTTCACATATGAGGGGGTATCCAAAAGTTTTAATGATCACCTTTTTTTAAAAAAATTGAATGTTTGTTTTGATTTCTAGTTGTTAACTTATCTCTATGTAGTCACTATCTAGATTTATACATTTTCCCCAGTGTTTCTTGACTCTCCAAATACCTGATATTGTAGAAGTTGCAGATTGCGCCTTATGAGGGGGTATCGTAAAGTAATAATAATCACCCAGAAGTTATCATGGCATATTGATGAAATTTTGTCAGTGTCATCATTGGTCCCTAAATGCACGTTGCTGAGAAAATCAGCTCATTGTGTCCTTTATTTTTTGTGACTGGCTGTGCCAGAAGTGACTAAAGTGTAAAATCCTTGTCAGGCACAATCTGTAGGCTTCTATGATTCAATGATTCTACAATATCAGGTATTCGGAGGGTCAAGATACGCTGGGAGAAATGTATAAGTCTAGATAGTGACTACATAGAGATAAAATAACTACAAATAAGATAAACCTGTCAATTTTTTTAAAGGTGATAATTAAAACTTTAGGATACCCCCTCGTACTTAGAGGGAAGGGAGCCAGTGTGGTGTGGTTTGAGTGTTGGATTTCAACTCTGGTGGACAGGGTTCAAATCCCCACTCAACTATGGAAACTCACTGTTTACTTGGCAAGATTCGTTCAGAAGGGTTTTTTGCTTTTAGCTTTCCGCTGAGTCTGGAAAAGGCTGACTTGTCTGATGGTTTCCATTGGTCAGAAACATCTTGAAGGAATTGACCCATGGCATTTAATGTGGTGTCAAACTACATTCAACCTAAACGATGAGGAAATTGAAAGTTAAAGTATCTAGGATCAAATATTGAACAGAGACTGCAGTCAAGAATTCAGAAGAAGGACTAAGAATCAGAAAAGCAGCTCTGAAAGAATTAGAGAAGTTCCCAAAGTGGAACGGTATACAACTGAACAATAATATTAGAATCATCCAAGCTATTAATTATTGTTCTACGTATTGTAATATAAATATTGCATAGATGTGTATTTTATAGAATGATTGTGTTTTAATAATGTAACCTGTCTTGAGCTGTGAGGAGAGGCAGGTAAGAAATAAAATTAGGTCCGTGGAGGACAAGTCTCATCCATCAATGGGAGTTTGCACATGAAGTTTCATGTTCATGTTTCATGGGTTTCAATGGTAGTTTGCACATGAAGTCCACAAAAAAGTGCACCTGTCTCGCCTACCAGTAGTCAAGGGATTAAAGGTACACCCAAGTGGTACGGAGACACAGTATCAATGGGGATTTGACAACTCGCAGCTTAATTCCCCTTGGGCAGGTCACACCCTCTCAGCCTCAGGATGGCAGTGGCAAAGCCCTTCTGAGGAAACTTGTCAATAAAACCCAATGATAGGATTTTGCCATAAATGGCAAAGCACTTGAAGGCACACAGCAACAATTGCCTTATTCAGGGCAAGGAGCAATAAAAAAGTGGGGGACTGGGCTACAACCCTGACCTTACATTTTTTCTGTGTTTGCTCTTAGAAGACTTTAAAGCATTATTATTATTATTATTATTATTATTATTATATTATTTCTTTCCCATCTGTCCTCAAGGCAGGGTGCAAGTTATTAAAATGCAAAACACCATTAAAAAAGAAAACATATAAAGCCAACAGGTAAAATATAAATGTACCATTAAAATAACACCCAAGTACATTTGTTTTGGTCTTGTGAGCCACCTTAGATCCCTTGCTGGGAGAAAGGCGGCAGAAAAAAAATGAAATGAGTAAATAAATATTAATAAATGAAATAAATACAGTAAATTTAACAGAATATTGCCTCTTGCCCCCTTTATTTCTTTCTTTCTTGCTGGCTGGCTCCCCATGCATAACCCAGCACCCCTTCCAATGGGAACCGGACGTCGTGCTCAAACAAACTTCCATCGTGTCTGTGCCTCTTTATAAAGTCGGACGAAGAGCCGAACCCTAGGCGGAAATTACCGAAGATGCGATTTCAAAGACTGCGAGAAGACCACTACAGTATTTGAAAAAAAGGTGCCGACGAGTCGTAACTGATCGAGTGCAGCCGGAAAAACCCGAGTGAGGAGAGGAAATACCCGAGTGATGAACGGAAATACCCGAGTGAAGAACGAAAAGATCCGAGTGAATAACGGAAACACCCGAAGTTTAACGGAAAGAGCCGAAACCCTTCGCCCTCAAACTTCCACCGCTATCGCGCCTCACGGCCTCCTCCTCCTCCTCCCTTCGGAAGACCCGAACCTTGGGCGGAAATAGCCGAAGACGACACTATAAGAAGAAGATAATATTTTTTTACAAAAGGGGGCGGGGCCTAGTCGTGACTCATGCGAACTTAACCGGAAACACCCGAGCGAGGGGCGGAAAGACCCGAAGCTTTGTCGGAAAGACCCGAAGAGAGCTCTGGAGAGAAAGGCACCCTTGTCGTCGGCGAGAGGGTTGGAATGAAATCAGTGCTTCCGGGGCACCGGCGGCGGAAGTTGCCGAGGGTCTTCCGGGAAGGGCCGAAGGGGGCTGTCCGTTGCTGTGTCCGACGGAGAGACTGAGAGAGAAAGAAGACAGTGAGGGAAGAACAAGAAGAAGAAGCAGCGCCGGCGGAGGCGACCCTCTCTCTCTGAGGCGGCTGTTGGGCCCCTTTCCTCCTTCCCTCCCGCCTTCCCTCCTCCTCCTCCTCCTCCTCCGCCGGAGGAGCCCCGTCTCTCCTTCCCTTCTCCCTCCTCCTCCTCCTCCCTCCTTTTCCCCAAAGGCCCGGGCTCTGGGTTTTAATTCTGCCAGGCCCGGGGGTCAACGAGGAAGGGGAGAGAGAGACTGAGAGAACTGTTAGGGACCCCTCGAAAGAAGAAGAAGACTAGCAGCCACCATGATCAAGCTTTTCTCGCTGAAGCAGCAGAAGAAAGAGGAGGAATCCGCCGGAGGGACCAAAGGCTCCAGCAAAAAAGCCTCCGCTGCTCAGCTCCGCATCCAGAAAGGTCGGGGAGGACTCTGCGAGGCGGACACACGGGACAGATAACCCGGTTTGGAAGCGCGTTAAGGGTCTTGGCTGAAGGCTGTGGAATTCTGGGAGTTGGAGTTTGTTGTGGGGCCCAGAGCGGAGCTTCGCTCCGCTCTGGGCCCACAACAAACTCCAACTCCCAGAATTCCACAGCCTTCAGCCAAGACCCTTAACGCGCTTCCAAACCGGGTTAACTCTCCAATGTGGATACAAGCAACATTCATCCAAATCCATTCTTCCCAGTTAGGAAGTTCATCCAAATACATTCTTCCCAGTTAGGAATTACATCCAAATACATTCTTCCCAGTTAGGAAATTGGTCCAAATCCCTTCTTCTTCCCAGTTAGGAAATGCATCCAAATTCCTTCTTCCCAGTTAGGAAATGCATTCAAATCCCTTCTTCCCAATCAGTAAATTAATCCAAGTTTGTTCTTTTCAATCTGGAATTTCATCCAAATCCATTCTTCCCAGTTAGGAATTTCATCCAAATTCATTGTTCCCAGATAGGAAATTCATCCAAATTCATTGTCCCCAATCAGGAAATTCATTCCAATTCATTGTTCATAGATAGGAATTTCATGCAAATTCATTGTTCCCAGTTAGGAAGTTCATCTAAATTGATTGTTACCAGTAGGAAATTCATCAACATTCAATGTTCCCAGTAGGAAATTCATCCAAATTCATTCTTCTCAGTTAGGAAATTAATCCAACTCCAATCTTCCCAGTTAGGAAATTCATCCAAATTCATTCTTCCCCATTAGGAAGTTCATCCAAATCCATTCAGCAACAACAACATAGGACGGGGGAGAGGGAGAGATAAGAGACAAGGAAAGAAAACATTGGGGCTTTCTAGATTGGCAAAAAGAAGCGTGTTCATGGCTGCATGAAACTCTAGCCTTTAGATGAGAAAAAGGGAAAGTGTGCCAAGAAAACACTTTTTTTGCGTTTTAGGGGAGAAGAAGAGCCTTTAAAAAGGTGCTGGTTTTCCCAGCTTCTTTTTTAAAAACTGCGGAACAGCACAGCTCCATCTAAAGGCTGCAAGCCTTTAAGGAAAAGGCAACTTCATGTCACACTTTCCTGCCAATCTAGAAAGCCCTGTAGTTTTGTTAGACATTTTTAGCCCTTCTCTGTCCGAAAGAGCTCTGGTTCCACAATAAATGGCAATTCCCAGGATTTCCCTAGCATTGAGCCAGGGCAGTTAAAGAGGTTCCAACCTGGAGTATTTCTGCAATGTGGACTCAGGGGAACAATGTCTTCATAGTAAGAACTGTTAGCAGTGGAATTAAGTTGCCTTGCAGAGTTTTGGAAGTCTCTTTCAGAACTGCAGAAATAATCCAGTTTGAGACTGCTTTAACTGCCCTGGCTCAGAGGAAATCCTGGGAGCTGTAGTTTTGTGAGATTTTTTAACCTTCTCTGCAAGAAAAGAGCTCTGGTTCCACAATTTCCCTGGATGTCCCTCACATTGAGCCAGGACAGTTAAATCAGTCTCAAACTGGGTTTATTTATGGAGTGTCTTATTTGACCGAAATAGTAGAATCATAGAAGAGTTGGAAATGGCCCCGCAAAGGCCATCCATTCTGCCATGAAGGAAGACACAACCAATGCACCTTCATAGCTATCCAGCCTCTTTAAAAAACCTCTGGGGTCTCAAAGCATACTGCAGAAATAATCTAGTTTGAGACCACTTTAACTGCCCTGGTGCAATGCTAAGGAATTCTGGGAAATGTAGCTTATTGTGGCATCAGAGCTAACAGAGAAATCCAAGTGTCTCGCAGAACTACAGTTCCCAGAGTCAGGGCAGTTAAAGTGGCTTCAAACTGTGTTTTGGACACAAAGAGAAAGAAAGACTACAGCACTCTGCAAGGCAGTTTATCCCACTGTCGAACAGCTCTTACTATCAGGGCATTTTTCCTAGGTCCACATTGGGTGTAAAATCTGAAAGAAGGCTGGGACTCCATTCTCTTTGGGTCCCCCCTTAACACTTTATCCATTCCTGTTAACACTGTCTGTTCCTTTGATGGGGAGAGAAATTGAAATAACTTCAACACACCCATCTTTGGTGTGTATAATAGACATAAAAAAGTCCTTCTGATTTAAATCACCTGTGGCCTGTATGTTCAGGGAGTCATTGCTCTTTCTAAAAGTTCCTGGTGAACTGGTGCCTATTTTCAGAAAAGTACAAATCCAGACAGGTGAAAAAAGAATGCCAGATTTTGACAAGAGAAAAGAGGCTTAGTTTCCTATTGACCTGATTGCTGATCTCACTAAGCAGGCATCCCCTGTAAACCTGTTTTTTTGTCCTGTTTTTTCCTCCCAGATATTAATGAACTGAATTTGCCGAAAACGTGTGAAATAGATTTTTCAGACCAGGATGACCTCCTCAACTTCAAGTTAGTTATCTGCCCAGATGAGGTGAGTGATTGGCAGGGGACCTATCCAGTTTGTCAGACATATTGTGCTGAGATTTTACATTCTGTTTGTGCCTATGGAAAGCCCTGGTGGGTGTGCCCCATAGCTGTATTGCATAACAGCTCTGATTGAAGGAA
This sequence comes from Urosaurus nigricauda, assembly GCA_034509955.1. Taxonomy (NCBI): domain Eukaryota; kingdom Metazoa; phylum Chordata; class Lepidosauria; order Squamata; family Phrynosomatidae; genus Urosaurus; species Urosaurus nigricauda. The sequence continues at coordinate 20,555,483 of JAOEGL010000006.1, read as the reverse complement.
GTTTATATCTGTTGACAGGAGGTGATAACCTATGCTGCTGTGAGACATCTCTGAATTTCTGGGGCTCTGCCCCAATGAATTGTTAAACTGCACTCAGAGCTAGTTGAGTTTTTGCTTCTGGGATTCTGCCTGATAAGGGATCTCTTCTGAAAAACCTAGCATTATGAGGGTTTCTACTTTAAAAAGTTTTACGTTTCCGAACTGTCATGGCACTTGAAATAGTTCAGAAGAGTGTGTTCTAGTGACAGCAGTATTAAAAGGTGATCTGTCATGTGCTTCTTGTCATGTTTCCATCTTTATCTCTTGCTTACTTACATCCATTGTCCTGTTGCTGCACCAGAAAGCCTCCCTTTGCCTCTTTTTCTACTGCTGCGTTGTTTCTGAAGGAAATGAGTTTTAGATAGATAGATAGATCGATAGATAGGATGGGGAGAGAGATAGAGAGAGACTGACTCAGCCCTCAAATATCAGGGGGGAAATGCGTGTATATGTGCAACTGTGTGTTGCAGAAGTGCTTTGTATTTTGGCTTGAATTTATTCACTTAGGAGATGCAGTTCAGCTTTCATGCAAAGTATTATTTTTTTCCCCACAATACAACATGATCTTCCCAAGAAGTCCATCAGATGGCCACCCCAAGCAGGGCTACTTTGTCCTTCAAACAGTGTTGTGGTACTTGACACTGTTGTTCTGGATATTTAGACACTGAGCCAAGGTGTCCAGTGATATTGTTTAATGCCTGCGGAGAATTGCATCAGTGTTCTCTTGGTTTTTGTTTCATACCAGCTCTTGGTTGTGTATGCTTGGTTATTGTTTTTATTCATATTTTAATACTTGTACATCTGTTAGATTGTAAAGGTGGGTAGGCCACCTTATATATCTCTTAGGTGTAAAATTGGCTAAAACATCTTAATATCATCATGCTAGTGTGATGTTTTAGTAGGAGAGGAGGAGAAATTAACCGTGTTTGGAGTATCTGTTTATGATCAGCCTTGCCTTGGTTTCTCTAAAGCTGTTTAGCAAGCCATACAGTTCTGATTTAGATTCCTCTTATTCATATAGTCATTATTAATTATAGAGCAGCCTTATGATTCTTTACCAAACCTCTGCTGTACTCGAGCATTGTGTAGATTTGGGTAGTCTAGCTACTGTATTTCCATGCACTCAGAGTTAAATGGTCATATTCTCTTCTAGGCTTCAATGCACAGAATTCTCAAGCAGTACTGCTTGCAACCCTAATCCTAAACCACAAGGCAGGCTCTTTTCTTTATTTTCTTGTCTTCTGATTTACCATGGGGCAGATGCAGACATGAGTTGTTAGGAGAGTGCTTAAATCTATAAGTATAGTTAGTTGAACCAGGAACTTAATTTGCACTGATGGTAACTAATGTGTTAACTCTGTGGTTGTAATTGCCACTTTAATATAGAGAACTGTTAGGTTTTGTGCCCTAATTAACACTATGTTGTAGGAATCTTCTTTCAGGATGTGTTTCCACATGGTGAGACAAAAAAGCCCGGGATGGCTTAGAATGGTTGTCATATGGTGATGTGTTCAAGGTTCTCATCACATGGAAATTGCAGAAGGAAATTGGCTTGTGGTGTCTTCATTGCATCCAAAACTGGGCCAGTGACTCACCATTCATTGTTGTCTTTCAGCATCTGGAACAAACCTCGAAGTATGAGCTCAGCTGAGATGGTACAATGGGCAAGTGACCTGTGGTGACTGGTACTGGCCACATTACATCTGTGAACCTGAGAACCTTTGTCAGATTAGGTTTTCTAGCAATCACAGCTATTGAAAAGTCAAACTAGAAGTGATCATTTTCTCAGCACAGGGCTGAGTCCCTCCATTGTAACTTAAAGCCTATCCTTTTGGCTTCATATTGTGCATATGTGCGTACACACACACACACACACACATACAGCCCAGAATTCCCAGTCTTTCTTAATTTACTACCCTATGGCAGATTAGTACAAAAAAATCTGATTTACAGGCTGAAGGAACTGATTGTAATATCTACTAATGTGGAGATCCAAAATAAGGAAATATATTCAGAATTAACCACCTTGCTACTCTACGTTGTGGAAGGCCACTGTATGGCTTCAGATTTGACTGTTTTGCTTCAGGGATTAGGAAAATGGTTATATTATTCAAGATGAACACACATCCCCACCTCTTTCCTGCAGCTGATCTTTTTTAGAATCTTGTTACATGGAGCCAAACTTGCTTAGAATGTCTCATTCTTGCCTTCCAGGGCTTCTATAAAGGTGGGAAGTTTGTTTTCAGTTTTAAGGTAAGTAGCTTCTTTGTCTAAACTCTAGGCTTCTGATGGGGTGGGGGAACAGATACACATTGGGCTGTATGGGCTTGTCTTGGCAGGCAGTCAAAATAACAATGTGGATAGGTGCCTTTCAGTGAATTTCACCTACCTCCTTTTACTTTGAATGCATTCTTTTGCTTTACTTAAAATAACACTAAATAATGAAATTGCCTTAAAATCTAAACCACAAGCATAAGGGACAGAGGAAGAGGTGGTATACATTCTTCATCCATAACTTAAATGTAATTCTTTGTGCATCCGTGGATTTCTCTCTAGAGTTTTAGTTTTACTGCAAGGGGGTCTCTGAGCTTTCTGGAGGGACAAGCAGTATCATTGGGAGACTTTATGAGTCAATGCACAGAGTTCCAAGTCTTGAGTGGAAGAATAGGGCAGGGTATGGGTCGGGGACAGAGTTTTCTCTGCCTGTTTATTTAAACAGGCTGCTCCTTCTTCTCAAGGCCATTTGGTAAAGTTAAATGGTAAAGTTAAAGGCTGGAAAGGAGAGACTTCTCATTCTGTAAAAGAAGCAGTAGCTGAAAACCATAGGGTCTGTAGTGGAAGACAGTAGAGAAATGAGCTATTTTATTAGATAACTGGGGTTAGGGTTCCTCTTCGGGGCATGTCAGAATTGTGGAATAATCTATGTTCAGAAATCTTGTAAATGAATTATAAGGTGAGGAAATGCAAGTTCTGTATTTGCAGTAAATTACTGTTTACATGCATTGTTAGGGTTTTTTGTGGTTTTGGTTTTGACTGTGTTGTGGTGGTTTTGCTGAATATTATTGTAGTGGTTTCAAGTGTTAGCGGCCATGAAGTAGGCTAGAGTGGAGAGATAAGGATGTCTGAGGCTCTACTCAAGAGAACATCTATTTTCTGATGAGCTGGTACACAGCATTTTCATACCTTTCTCTGGAAACGTGCCTTAGAGAGTGAAGTTGCATTATTTTAGTTCTGAAAGGTGTCCTTGATTCCTTGAGGTGTTGCTTGGATGAAATTCACATTTGCCCCCAAATCAGTGATATCTTGTAAGATTATGTTTAGTTGCATAATGTAGGAGTACAGAATCTTTGGCCCTCAAGATGTTTTGGCCTACAATTCTCATCACCTCCAGCCAGCATTTTCACATTTTTCTTCAGTCATAATCCTCAGGTGATTTACAGAGAAAAGATAACTATTAAAGTGAAACAACAACAGCCATCAAAAAGTCATCTTATTGTATTCAGAAGTTGTAGCACTTAATATCTGTTTCCACACCTGAAACTGTGTGCATATCAGGATTTCCTCTTTAGTCTGGTGTACAGTGTTCCAAAGAATAATTGGATTCTGTCCAGTTCACTAGGGCAAAGTGCTGAGCACAAAGAGATGACAAATTCTAAAATACTATGTCAGGAACCATTTTGTTTTCTGGTTAGTTATAGTATTGCAATTTAACTTATATTTGGGAAGTGCTGATTGTGGTCATAAGGAGACTGACAGCTGTATCTTGTATTCCAACTGCAGGTGGGGCAAGGCTACCCACACGACCCGCCTAAAGTCAAGTGTGAGACCATGGTGTATCACCCAAACATAGACCTAGAAGGCAATGTTTGCCTAAATATCCTCAGGTATGGAGCTTGCTTTCTTTTGTCCTACATTTGCCTTAATTCATATGCATTGTCTTCCTTCATCTTTTGATTAACCTTTTTTTTTTTCATTTCAAAGGGTCAAGCTGAATTGTTAATCCCAATTACAGAAGATCTGTTGAATGCAGAGAGAAGTCCAAATTCTTCTGATTCAATGGACCTTATCAAATGGGGATGAATAACTGATTTTAGACCAGGAGTGGAAATTGTGCAGCTCCTCTGAACTACAGTTTCCAGCATTCCTCATAATTGGCTGTGCTGGCTACAGCTTCTGGGAGTTGTAGTCCAAAAAATATCTAGAGGGCAGCATAATTCCCATCCCTGGGTACCTTGCATAAATAAAGCAGGGTGAGCAAAGTTTGGTTCGTGGGTGGCTTGTAGTTTTTTGGGTTGTTTTTTTTTATGTGACTGATTTTCAGGCTATTTTTCATTGCCAAACCACCAGAACAGCTGCAAATGAAGTGGTTTATCTCCTCCATCTCCCTAAATAGAAAACAGCTGAAAATCAATCAAAAGGGTGGTAAAAATGAGGGTGCAGTCTGCTAGGGGATGTGGGGAGGCCTCTACCCCTTCCACATTTTCCACCCCTGAACTAAAGGGAGATGAAGAGAAAGGAAAACAGAAAAAGTTTGGAACTGGCTTTATAGATGAGGTCTGTCTTTGAGGTATTGTTGGTAGAGCTGTGATAATTTGATTTAAATATGTTTGGAGTGCTGTTATGCACTCCTTTGAAACTGTGACTTCCTTTTCAAGCATTTAATATTTGAAACATATTCTCTCCTGGCCCTTTGCTAAATGATTGGTGAACCTATATATGGTGTAGTGGGTTATAACTTTATATTAAGCTTAAATCTTATGCTTGCATGTCATCTCTTATTTGGGGTTGCTTTCCTATCTCTCACTCTTTTGTTTTGTATTACACAGAGAGGACTGGAAGCCTGTACTAACAATAAACTCTATAATTTATGGCCTGCAGTATCTCTTCTTGGTGAGTATATGTGGAAATAAAAGTGTGAAGGGAAATGAATGTGAGGACAGCTGTGCTTTTCAAAATCCTGCTTTTCACCAATTTGTGATCAGCCTGAGGAGAAAGTGTGGGTGTAGAAACAGGGAAGAAATGGTGCAGAAAAAGAATGCATTACACTCTTGAAGATCTTGTGGGTGTTTAGTGTGAGACTGTGTGTGTATGAAGCAAAGACAGCTATAGTTGTGTTTGGGTGGGATGCATGTACTGTGGTGTCTGCCAGCCTGCAAGAATGATTTGAGGTGGGGATTTGACTTTGTGCAGCAGTCTTCCTGACTGTGTCAGCAAACTCAAAATGTTGTAAGGCCTTTGTAGTGTGGCTGGTGTGACAGCCTCAGAATCGATTTAAACCCAGTTGCCTACTTCCTAATACATGTTTTCTCAATGAACTTGTATACTAATTGGTTGCTATAACATTTGGAACCTCTGTTGGTAAAAAAGGTGAAACCTAGATATTCTACTAGTCAGCACTGTAACCTTAAAATATCAGTTTTTAGCAACATCATCTGGAAGTTAAGAATTTTTGTTTGGCATTCTTTATATTGGCAAGATTACTTCTTTACACTGACAATGTTACCATCAGAAGACTAAGTGCTCAGAAATGCTAGCAAGGCTAATAGTTACTAAGCACAACAGTATCCTTCCATGATATGGAAAATATCCATACCCCTTGATAGGCAATCTAAATTAGGGTGGCAAGCTTGTGGTTTGGCTGCTTTGTCCTGCTCCCTCAGCTAACCTTCAGAGACAAATACAGGAATTCTGTGATGCAGGACACTGTCAGAGTTGATCTTTTGAAGGAGACCAAAGAACAGGGTATCTTGCAAGATATTGTTAGTTAGGGAAGTGACAAAGGTAAGAAGAAATAGTGAAGTGAATCAAACAATCAAGGGCCAGGAATAATTTGTTTCTCACCCTGAATAAATATTTATAGTTTGTTTGAAACAATATATTACATGACTTACTGTGCCAGTGATGTTGTTTTTTAGGTTGTAAACCTGAGGGCAGGGAACAGTCTAATTAAAAGATCGTATGTTCAGTGCTGAGTAAATTTGCAGCTCTATATAAATAAAGGTTAATAATACCAAATATATTTCTGTCCCATATTGGTTCTTCTGCATAGAAAATTAAATTTAAACTATTATGCTTTAACTTCTTTTAATATTAACATGTTTGTACTACATTCAGACATCACTTTAAATTAGATTATTAATAAAGTGGCACTCAATATAATTATTTAAAATTTAATCTAGATTATACGTATACATAATATGCATTGATATGCCTACTATGCCCATGAAATAAGATTAAAGATCAGATCTTTATACTGCCAACCCTATATAAGCTGCAAGGCAGCTGATAATTCAGTTTTTATATACTTACTTTTCTCTCTTTTTTCCCCAGCTCTACATTTTATACCTGTGCCCCATTTCTGCTCATCTTCCAAGAAGTGGTGTTCTACAATAATGTGTCTTAATTGACCACAAGGCCAGACTTTCCATTCTTTGTTTCTGGTCAGCTTTCTGCTTTAAAGCTCTTGTCAGTGTCCCCCCTCCCCTTTTCTTAAAAGTACCTGGGAGATGTTGACATCAGGACATGGGGAAGCTGAAGCTGACCTGGTTATCAGGTTACAACTCTTGTTGGTGAAGAGGAAAGGGGGAGCATTTGAGGTCATATGTTTTGATAGGTCTATAATCCTTGGTTTGCCTTGTGGCCAATAAGAACAGGGGAAGAGTGCAGTGCCCTAGGAGACAGTTTCTTGGTGAGAGGTGGAGCTCTCTAAGGCAATGTGGGGGTGTGCCAGGCAGGTCCCTGAGGTTCCTGAACCATCTGAGTACCTTTTTAAGTCAGGAGGTAGAGTGCCAAAATAATGGAGCATCATCCCTAGCACTGATCACTATTGCTAAGGCAACACTCTTTCTTCTGTAGGCTTTAAAAAATCCTTCCAGGTAGTTTATAAATATTGTATAGGCTTCCTTTCCCCTTATTTTATTTCCAGTTTAGTTTTTGTACTAGCATCCTTGCTAAGGACAATAGCTGATGCTTCTAGGCAAATTGATTGGTGTGTTTTGTCTTGATTATATTGGGGCAACTTCAGTTGTTCTCTCTTGGGGTGGATACAGGGCAAGGGGAGGAGTGTCACATGACATGAGAACTTTTGCCCCCAAAGCAGCACAAGACAAGCTGTTGGAAACCATTTGATCACAGAGGCTTACGGCCATTTAGTGTGATTTGTTCAGACTGTACTTGGGGGCCAGTTTATATAATAGGTAGGTTCAAGTGAGAATAGTGGCATGGGCAGGGCTTCCTCACTTGATTCTGCTGACTTGCCTTTCTGCTCCTTTTGCCATTGTACAGCTTTTCTAGCTGTGTATCAAGCACATGATTTTAAAGGCTGTCTTGCATTTTCATCTTGAAGGGAGATTGCTTTTGGACAAGGAATCTTTCATTCCCAAGTTGGACATTGGTCTAGTGGAAATGATACATGGCTATGTCAATTTGGAGAATTAGGATTTGGCCTCTGGTTGTGAATCCCCATTATAAAGTCAACATATTGTATATGCTTGACTAAAAGTTGAGAAATTTACACCCCAAAATTGACCCTAATAAATCCTGGGTTAACATAATTGAGTCGATACACTAGTACTGCATAGAAAGGTCCTAAAACAAGCAAGCCTGATGACCATGTTTCTCTCTCTCTCTCTCTCCCCCCCCCCCCCCCCCCCTGTGTGTAAAAAAGGTTCCCAGTCTGATTTGCAAGCCTTCTCTTCCCAAGGAAAAAACTCCTCATTTAACTCCACTTGCTTCTTTCCCCAGTTTGATCTGCAAGCCTTTTCTTCTCATGGAAAAAACCTCTCAATTTAACACAGCTTCCTTCCCTCCTCATTTCAATCTGCAAGGCTTCTCTTCCCAGGGGGAAAAAAATCTCCATTTAACACCACTTGCTTCCCTTCTCAATCTCATGTTAAAACCTCTCCACCACCTGGGAATTGGTATTAGGTGGTTGGGAGAGGTCCAGACAAGGAGAAGGAGGGACGGAAATGGTATTTCCCCCTTTTCATTCTTCATTATAGCCCCTTAATATACCCTCGACTTATCCATGGGTCATATCAAAATCCATGATTTTGACCCTGAAACCTTCCTTCGACTTATACATGATGTTGACATGTACATATACAGTAGTTTTCTACTTTAAGGTCGGTCTATTTTGGCCTAGATTAATCAACTGGCTGATACCATCATCTTGTCTCTCAAGGTCTGAGAGATAAGGCATACAGCATCTAAGATGTCCTCAGTCTTTTGCTGTTGGTAATGTTTGCCTCCCCCAAATAGCCAGAGAGCTACGGAACTAGAAGACATATTGAGGGAGAGATATATTCCACCATAGCTTGCATTTGATGTGTTTGCTTTCAAATGGAGTAAGCTCCATGGTTGCACAAAGTATTATTATTATTAACCTTTATTTATATAGCACTGTAAATTTACACAGTGTTGTACATATAATCTTATAATTAGATGGTTCTAAGTAGTCTGAAAATGTGTGGCAACATCTACAGTTCTGGTATTATCAGTGGATACTCTGGTATGCAGCACAGTTCTCCTGTCTTGTATCTTGGCTTATTCCCATCTTGATCTTTTTGAAAGTATTTCCCATTTGACCATCCCACTCATGCATTATAAAGTTTGCTTGTCACTACTGTTGATAAGCTATGTATAATGTTTTGCCTTTGTTTGGTTGGGAATCAGAGAGAACATGACACATTGTGAGGAGCTTTTAGTGCTACTTGGAGGTTTTGTGTTCTGTCAGAGAAACTTCTAAGCTAAGGCATATGAAATTCCAGACTGAGCAAGACTGAAAATGGCTCAGCATAGAATGTGAATAAGGGAAAAGTAAGGTACTAAGCTGACTGCTGGCAACAGAAATATATCTTTTTGGTTCCCTCTCCATTTCCTGAGATTTCACTAGTTGACGTTGCTGGTGAATTTTAAGCTGATTCTCAGTATGTGAAATTCCCTAGTGAGAGTCAAATTCTGCACATTTCTGCCAAATTGCAACTCAATTACAAATGTGCAGAAAAGAAGGAACACCACTTACCCATCTGTTACGCAGGGCCCTGTATATGGATGGGATGGACTGCTTAAAGGGAGTAGGAAATATATGATTAAGCTCTAGTCAGGTCTGTTAACTTGTTAAAAAACAGGAGATTTTGACATTTAATCTTGCATCTGGCTGGAATGGTGTTTAGTTCGCAAAAACCTGTACCATAATAAGGTCTTCATCTTTAAGTAGGCTCTTTGATGTTTAACAGTGTTCTCTTCCATTCCTAGGAGCCAAACCCTGAAGATCCCCTGAACAAAGAGGCTGCTGAAGTCCTCCAGAATAACAGACGCCTGTTTGAGCAGAACGTCCAGCGCTCTATGCGGGGCGGCTACATTGGCTCCACCTACTTTGAGCGCTGCCTCAAATAGAACTGACCGGCTCCGGGCACAAACCTGCCCTCCCCTTGCCCCTTCATCTTCCTTCCAGCTCTCCTAAGGGACTCTGCCAACACCACTGCCTTCAGCCATCAAAGGGGCACAGGAGTCAGGAATTGGCAGGGGCCCCCTTCCATCCTCTCCCCCTTCTTCGCCCCACCTGCTCGCCTTCCTTCCATCCCTCTGCCAGCCTGGGGCCTCGGCAACTGCTGCCTCACCAGATCCTCATACCTTTCTCGCCACTCTCCCTATGTGTTGCTGTGGGGTGAGGGGTGAGGTTACTGCTGCTTTACCCCACTCACTGTGTTGGGGTAGTCATGTACCCTCCCATGGGACTGGGTGTGTGGTGCCCGTCTGCCTTTCTGTGGGTGGGGGTGGGGGGTGCTGTGGTTTTGCTGCTAAGAACAGAAGGCTCTCTCTGTGCTCTGGCATTCTCTGCCCACAGTGCAGTGTCAGCCTTCTCCGTGAGCTGCTGCAGGCCACTTGCCTATCCTAACTTCCTCCCCTGCTGGGCACCAAGGCTTTTGAGCGTAACTATTTATTATGTGAGGGAGGCTTGTGAGGGTTGTGTTGAGTCTGGAAGGCTGGAGCGGGGTGCTCAGCCACCTCCACCCTGCCCCAGGCACTGTGGCTCTGGGGAGGCTGGGTCAGGCCTGGAATTATTCCTTTTAGAATCAACTCACTTGTGTGTCTGGTTTTTAAGGAAAAATAAAAAGACAACCAAAACAACCAATGCTAATAATAGTAGTAATAAAAATGTAAGGGGGTAGCACTGTCTCCACCATGTCCACATCAGGGCCTGTCCAGCAAAGAACTCTCTCTGCCTCTCCAGTGACTCCTGCAAGCTCCTGGCCAAAATAAAGCCACTGTACTTCTAGTGTGTCGGGTTATTAAAGGGGAATGTTAGCGCACTCAATTTGCCCCTTGCCTTTCTCTTGTTTTCTTTCTTATAGCCTGGGGGTGGGGTATCAAGGGGGAGATCAAGGGAAAGAGGAGTCTAATCTCTGCATTAACATCCTACACAGTGCTGTTTTCTTCACCCTCACCTGTTTTGAAGATGAGGAACTATCAGAGATGACCTGTGAAAGGAAGAATGATACATGTTGCTCTGGAAACAAGATGTTTTGAGAGACACCCTCCTCCATTTTTATTTGGAAGATGCATTTCGATTCTATATTGGAACAACTCAAAAATCACAAAACTGAAAATTTCTTCAGTTATGATGAGTTTGTAAAAGATGCCCCAAACAATTGTTTATTATACTGCCAAGCAAATGTTTTGCTTAGTTTCTTGGTTTTCTGCAAATAGTACTTCTAAAGTCCCCTTTCTGTGTCTTTTTAATTAGAATTAAGTTCTGTGTTCAACAAAGCTGATTCCCAAGTAAGTGCATAGTTCTACATATTGAAACAAACTTTGTAATTATCCTGTTTAGCAGCTGTAATTTTCACCCACTTTCCATTTTATTAGAGTGTGACACCTGCCTTCCAGAGGACACTAAAGTATGTTAATAGTAGTTCTAGAACTACTGTTATACTAGTAGAACACTAAGTATGTTCTGAAGCTGAGCATATCTGTATTTTGACTCTTTAATTCTGCTTCAGGAGCTTTGGGAGCTCTACATGTGTGGTGTTATGCAGTGTTCAGTTGCATTGGAAATGCAGCATATGGAGAAAATTGTGTTGCTACAGCTGGAACATTGTAGAGGTATTGGCATTCGTAAAAGAGTCCCTACCAGTCCTTTTCATGGGTGTCTAAGGATCTATGAGTTCCTAGATGGTTATATCTTATGTCCAGGAATGTTAAGAGGTACTGTTAAAGCTTCTTGCTTAAACCACTAGTGTTAAAATGTGGATAGTTTGCTTGTGAGGGTTATTTAGCAGAAAATCATAGCAGAAGAGGTGTACAGTATGGATGCAGTTGAAGGTAACAGCGGTCCAAAACACACTGCAGAAATAATTGAGTTTGAGATTGCTTCAACTGTCCTGACTCAGTTCTAGGGAATCTTGGGAACTGTAGTTTATTGTGGCAACAGAGGTCTCTGACAGAGAAGGCTAAATATCTCACAAAGCTACAGTTCCCAGAATTATGTAGCCTTGCACCAGGGCAGTTAAAGTAGTTTCAAACTGGATTATTCCTGCAGTGTGTTTTGGACCAGTGTTGCAGCCATCCTCTGGGAGATCATATAGTTGTCAATGTATCTACAAGTACAGGAATGGTGTATTCAGGAGTGAAGGAATGAATGAAAAGCAGAGTTATAGTAGATGCTATTCCTTGCTAATTAAATTGTGGAGAAAGAAAATGAAGCACCTCCAAATGTTTAGCCTGTGCTTGGATTATGAATCTGGCCTCAGCCTAGTTCATTATTGCAGGAAGGGGCAGTGTTCAGTTTTTGGTGCCAAGTAGACGGCTCAGTTTCGTGCTCTTTTTACATTGGGTCACTACAGTAATGGGAAAGCTTTTGCCCTCTACATATTTTTGGCATCGATTCCCAGAAGTCCAAGGCAGCTTCTACAGTGATACGGAAACGAGTTGCAATTCAAAAGTATCTAGAGAATGAAAAGTTCCTAAACACCTATTTCTCAAAACATTTTAGGCAGCATGGCAGCTGTAGTATAGGTAGCCATATGGTCTCCTTAGTCTTTTACACTCTCACATGTGTTTGTCACAACCCCTTTCATCCCTAACCATCAATAAGGATGGTGAGGATGACAGAAGGTTGAAGAAGGCTGCATTAGACCAACACTTGTGGATTTGCCCCCCTTTCAAAGCCTGGCTGGTGACCAAAAGTATTTGGATTTCGTGTCCTCTGTTTGTAACATGAGTTCACTCTGTTATCTTTAACATGGGGGTGAAATAACTACAGTGTGACTGTAACTTTTCTCATATTCTGTGCTGTCTAAATTACCTCAACTGTTCATGAGCCTGCTGCTCGGTGCTTTTGTTGGGGAAATTCTGGCTGACATCTCTGTACATGTGCAGCTATGATGGTTGATATGGAAATCTCTGCATGGAATGCTTGAACATCTGTCACACTTTGTCTTGTCTCTCAGAGAGGCCCCCATTGTATTCTCTGCTGCTCTAAAAATTGGTCTTTCAGGTGATATGTGTGTCGTTGGTAGTGCTCTTCACATGAAGCAGCACTCCCTTGCATCATCTCAGTGCTGCAAATTATCTGAATGAATGCAGCAAGCTGTCAGGGTGATTATGCATCTTTTTGAATCTCTACCTAGTTTAAAATGGAAAAATTGATTTAAATAGTAATTGTAATTTTTTTTGTAATTAGGGGCATTTTACATAAGGCTTTTTGTTCAGTTTGGTTGTCATTTGGACTAGTCACTAAGAGATGAGAGTGTACAACAAAACTCTGAACCTGGATATCACAGAGGATAGTTCTTTTCCCAAAAGATCAGTCATGTAGTTGAATAAATTCAGGTTTTAATCTAGACAGAAAGAACCACTGGAGGCTTTGCTTGACCAATGCAGAGCTCACTCCTTGGTTTGGAAATGGCTAGGGATTAAAAAGAGCTGAGAGGGTGGAAGGCTGTGAAAATTGGTTTCTTTAGGCTACCTGCTGGGATTGCTTTTATAATTGCACGGTGTGCTGTTTGGTAGTGGGCCATCTTTTTGCCTAGCTACTAATTACTGTCTAAAGAATCCCAAATCTTCTGGTGCCTAACTTCCATCAAAACCTGGTGGAATAGTTACTTTAATAATTAGTATAGGCCCAATCAACTCTCAACTACCAGTAAAGGTGATACATAGCTTCACCCTGCTAGCAACAGAAGCTGCCAGGATGAAAAGTTGAGAAGAGCTTTCAGGTTCAGAAGGGGTGGGGGTAGTTCTTTACAAGAAACAAACAAGTCCTGCAGCAATTTAGGCTTAAGCAAGTTTGTTGGTTTCAGCCCATTGCATCACATGCATGAAGATGTGGTTTCAGTTGACAAAGGGGTGGGGGTTTTAATTCCTTTGTTGCACTGTGTAGTAATATGTGCAAAGCTTAAATGCACACAATACAATACAAACAGCCTTTTCACTGTACCATGCTCTGAAATAATGAGAAAAGTGGGGAGTTGGGTATAAAAACTTTTTTGTTGTTGTTGTTGTCATCAGAGGCTTTGTTAAATGAGGCATGCTTCTAACGCGTATTTAGAGAGATCTTGTAGTATCTTTGAGACTAATGGAAAGAAAAATTGGCAACATGAGGTTTCGTAAAGTCTACTTCCTCAGATGCATCTGAGGAATTAGACTTAAGTCTACAAAAGGTCATGCTGCCAACTTCTTTCTTCCCATTAGTCTCAAAGGTGCTACAAGATCTCTTTACATACTTATTTGACAGACTAAAATGGCTATATCTCTGAATGCTTGTAATGAGTTTGCAAAGGGATCTTGTAGCACCTTTGAGTAACTGAAGGAAAAAACACTGGTAGTGTGAGATTTCATACACTTGATTCTACTTTCTTAGAAGTATGAGAGCTCATGCTGCCAGCTTTTTTCTTTCAGTTAGTCTCAAAGGTGCTACGAGATCTCGTTGCATATAGATTTTCCAGGCTAACACGGCTGTGTCTTTGAATTCTACGACTTGTAATGATATAATTCAAAGATATAGCCGTGTTAATCTGTAGAATCAGTACATAGAGAGATCTTGTAGCACCTTTGAGACTAACGGAAAGAAATTGGCAGCAGGAGCTTTCGTAGAATTCACGAAAGCTCATGCTGACAATTTCAGTTAGTACTACATACAGTTAGTACTACGTACTACTTGTAATGAGATTGTTGGTTTATAAGGTGCCACACAACTACTTGCTGTAACTGTCTAATGTAGCAATTCCCTCATCAGCTTTTGTTGGCATTCTTATTTATTATTTATTTAAGGTATTTATACCCCTCTCTTCAACCTTAATGGCTATCAGAGCAGCTTACAATTATTAATTTTCATTAGAAAGGTTCGTAAACCCCCTTTCAAAAGCTTGGGCAGTACAAGGGACACCTTTTTACTTGTTGAGTGCTTTGAAGTCATTTCGGATTTATGGCAACACCAAGGCCATAAGGCAGTGGCTCTCAACCTTCCTAATGCCGCGACCCTTTAATACAGTTCCTCATGTTACTTCATAACTGCAATTTTGCTACTTAGGCGACCGCTGTGAAAGGGTCGTCTGACCCCCAAATAGGGTTGCGATCCACAGTTTGAGAATTTCTGCCGTAAGGGGTTTTCTTGGCAGACTTGGTTCATAGTAGGCACTGCCCTTGCATTCCTCTGAGGTTGAGATGATGATGATGATTGTTTATTTGTATAATAGCGCTTGATGCTTGATGGATACAATCAATCCAAAATGTTAAATCCTGCCAGAGGCGTACAGTCTAAAGTGTAATAAAGTATAAAACTAGGACAATAAGCGTAACAAATTATGCAGGTAAAGTACATTGCTACATAAACAACTGATACACTTAAATCAAAAGTAAAATTTGTAAAACAGTATTAAAGTTCCAAATGCAAGCCCCTCAACTCAGATTTAAAAACTAAGAAGAGAAGAGGCAGTCTTTGGCTCCTTTTCTGGCTCAATTCCTGTGGAATTCTGGGAGTTGGAGTATGTTGTGGGGCCCAGAGCGGAGCTTTAACTTTCTGTGGCTCAATTGCTATGGAATTCTGGGAGTTGGAGTATGTTGTGGGGTCCAGAGCGGAGCTCCGCTCCGCTCTGGGCCCACAACAAACTCCAACTCCCAGAATTCCATAGCAAAGAGCCAGAAAAGGAGTCAAAGCGGTGCCAAACCGGGTTATTTAAATGACAATAGAGATTGAGCCAGCGAGTGCCGCTCTAGCCATCCCACTTTGGCGACTCTATGGTTTCATCTCTTCCGCCAGTGAGTGCCGCTCTAGCCGTCTCACCTGGACGACTCTATGGTTTCCTCTTCCGCAAGCTGAGCGCCGCTCTAGGCGTATCACCTTTGTGGTTCCTCCCCTACTTCCGGTTTACTTCCGTGTCCTATTCCCCTCGCGGCGAAACCAACAAGGCGGCCTAGTCCACCGGCTCCACTTCCGCCCGCGTGACTCTGACGCACGGAGGCCACGCCCCGTGACGTCACGGGGCTGAGGCGGAAGAAGACTAGGAAGAAGAAGCGTCGCTTCGTTCGAGGAAATAACAAGAAGCTTTGAAGGCGACTGCTGGGTGAGTGGAAGAGGAGGAGGAGGAAGCAGCAAGGGAAGGGGCTCTGAATAGGCCGCAGCAGGGGCTACACAAAGGGGGTCCTGGGGGTGCGGATTACAAGGGTCCCCAAACTGTGCCCTTTAAGGGGTTTTGGACTTCAGCTCCCAGAATCCCAGGCTATTGGCCTAATGGCTGAGGCTTCTGGGAAATGAAGTCCAACATCTCTTAAAGGGCACAGTTTGTTTGGGGACCACTGCCTTAAGGGAGGTGTGTGACACACCATTGTCCCCCAAACAATATCTGTTTTGGGGCAGAAACAGCCTGTGGCGTTCCCTTGCCTCCCTTTAAAATGCTGGAGCTCAGTGGAAGAGATAGGGGTGAAGGGTGAGGCTCAGTGAGAGGAGAAAGGAGAGGCCTTAGGGATATATATTGTATATATGTAATATATATATATAATATATATTACATATATATATATATATATATATATAATATATATGTATATTATACACACACACACACATATAATATATATAATATACATATATACACACACATATATAGTATTATATACCCTGTTTCCCCAAAAATAAGACATCCCATGAAAATAAGACCTAGTAGAGGTTTTGCTGAATTGCTAAATATAAGGCCTCCCCCGAAAGTAAGACCTAGCAAAGTTTTTGTATATAAATATATTTATACAGTATATAATAAATGTTCCTCTTTTTTTTTTTTGTTCAACAATAAATGTGAATTCTTCTTCATGGAAAAATATGACATCCCCTGAAAATAAGACCTAACACATCTTTGGGAGCAAAAATTGATATAAGACACTGTCTTTTTTTCGGGGAAACACGGATATGTATATACAGTATATATATTTATACACACACACACACACACATATAATACACACACCCTTAAACCAATGGTACCCAAACTGGTTCTCCAGGTGTTCTGGGCTTCAGCTCCCAGAAGCCTCAGCCATCTTGGCCAGTGGCCTGGCATTCTGGGAGCTGAAGTCCAAAACTCATGGAAAGCCAGAGTTTAAGAACCACTTATTTAAAATGTATACGTACAGTAAGCTCTCCATTTACGCGGGGGATCCTTTCTGGACCTGCCCTCCACGAAAAACGGAAAATCGCCAGCATTCAAGCCCCATTGGCTTGAATGGCGGTGCGTGCCCCATTTTGTCCTCTCTGTTTACCAACTGCAAACAGGCAAGGGATGTGAATTAAAAGTCTGCAAAAAAGAAGGGATTTGAATTTATTTTTAAATCTAAGAATTAATTATAAGAACTACAAAAAAAGGAGAGGGGAAAGAAGACGGGAATAGGAAATATATATACCTATAGGATGTGATTATGGGCTTGGTATATAGACTAATATAAGCTTCTGGTGATGATATATCCCACTTATCTGTATGAAGTCTATGTCTGTAAAATACACATTTGTGCCTAGATCAAGCAGCAAGATCTGATTATTAAAGGATTGGTGTTTTTTCCAGCTTTGGAGGAGGAACAGGTGAAAAGATTGAGTGTGTGTGAGACAATCCCTTCTTGTTGTTATTGTGTGCCTTCAAGTCATTTCCAACTTACCGCTAACCTAAAGCAAGGCTATCACTGGGGGTTGTGGGAATGAGAGTTTGTGACTCACACAAGGACAACCAATGGGTTTCCATGGCCAAGGGCAGAATTGACCCCTGTTCTCCAGAGGCATAGTCCAACACTCAAGACACTCTCAAGGCAGTCCCTCCCCCTTGTTTATTGTCTTTCTCATTAACATTGTGTACTGTATTATTATAGGATTATCATCATTATTATTATTTATATAGTGCTGTAAATTTACACAGTGTAGGATAATTGTGTTCAGTCATCTGAATAGTATTTTAATCTTTCAACTTCTCTGCCTTTCTCCTGCCTGACCAGAAAAAAAAATTATGCCATAATTTATAAGTCATATGTTAAAAAGGAAACTAGGTCTGGGAAGTCTAGATAAGATACAGGTGAATTTTAGAAATAATTTGGATATAGGACAGGAAGTTATTTTATGTTGTAACTGGATTTTAGAAATTAGTTTTCGATTTGTATAATGTCATTGT